>CM070771.1:150672785-151922785 GCA_036346955.1 Dipus sagitta
AGATTTCTTGAGTAAAAACCTAATGTGACTACCTCTTTTAAAAAATAATTTTTATTGGGACCTTTATGAATATTCTTTAACTTAGACATATTCCCATCAGGTTATCCGATTTTGTCCCCTCTTTCCACCCCCATTCCACTGAGAGCACTCCTCATTGGGGACATAGGTAATCACTGGCTCATGAAGGTACCAGTCTGTTCCTGTCAGGAGGACAGTACCTCACTTTATGCCTTCCCACCTTGTGGCTCTTAATGTTCTTTCCACTCCCTTTCCACAATCTGTTACATTTTCATTAGTCTTTAAGTAATAAAGGTGTTCTTGGTGAAAATACTGGAAACTGTTCTTGTTGCTTAATGAAAATATTTTGAATTAGTCTATGTACAAGTGAATTACTTCACTAAATTCAAAGTAATGTCAAATAAACAATTTTGCAATCTTAAAAAAAATAGTCTTTGCAGGTATATACACTTAGGAATGGTATAAAAACAAGGGCTTGCTCTTGGCTAACCAGGTATCCTGCCTATGTATTTTATGAAGAATTTCAACATAAGACTGATAATAATTTAATAATAAATAAATAAGATTTACAATGGTGAAATCAGCATTATAATAGATACATAATATTTTCATAAGGTATTGTGAAAAAAATATTAGGGTTTTTTTTTGTGGTAGGGTATCACTGGGCCTAGGCTGACCTGGAAGTCACTGTATAGTCTCAGGCTGGCATCCTACTTCGAACTCTTGAGTGCTAGGATTAAAGGATTGTGTCACCACTCCTGGCTAAATGAGATAATGAGATTCCCCCCCCCCTTTTTTTTTTGTTGAGGTAGCTGACCTCTAGCCCAAGCTGACCTAGAATTCACTTTGTTTTCTCAGGGTGGCCTCAAACTCACAGTGATCCTCCTACCTCCACTTTCCAAGGGCTGGGATTTAAGGTGTGCATCACCAAGCCGGGCTCATTAGTTATAGTAGGTTTAGAAAGACTAAAAAATGGTTTTTTTTTTTAAATTAATCAAAACTGCTTAAGTGTGAAAAGACATATTTTACATACAGAAATATATGTTGACGTCTTCAAAATTGAGACTTTTTTTTAAATAGCAGTTTTAAATCACTAAGCTGTTTTCATCTTTGTGTATACTTTCATTCAAATCATTGACATGATTTGAAAGAAGTATTTCTTATGAACATATAATAGCAGGTTTAATGGAATCTAAATAAATCTAGGCTGAAAAATAACAAAAAAAAATGAAATCAACCAGAGAAAGATCTTTATATATGTTGTTTGTCTTTAAAAATGTCAAAATTTTGGATGTGCCAGTAAAGCTCAGATGTAACATAGAAATAGAATCCATTCATGATTGCTGCCACCATCAGACACAGACTCTTCACCAGTAACACCAGTGGCAGCAGGCCCTGGTCATTTCTCCAACTGCTGATTAAACTCCTAGCTAGAGAAGAGGGATTGCCCTGAAGGTTGACATCACCAACATAAGAGAAGGGATGAATACATTGATAAGCATATTTCTCATATGTCTGTGTCCCAGCATGTAAAATGGGCAAGGAGTTATAGGTTTTCTTATTCCAGCAGCCAAATGTGTACTTCCAGTGAAATTCTCCGAATACAGAAAGTGAGCAGCTGGCATTTCATAGACTTTTGGCCAACAAATTCATATTAATCCTTTAAATAAGAAATAAAGACAGGTGCAATTTAGAAATAACCCTTAATTTAAAAAGTACACTTAAAATTTAAAATTTGAATACCTTATTCTAAGAACTCTCACTAAACACACCAACACATTAATAAAAAACAGGGTAGATGAAACATTGGACATGATGGATATGTTTATTGGCTTAATGGCAGTGATAGTTTCATGGTACATTTAACCCTAAATTAATCAGAATGTTACAATAAGCATTAAATGATTTTTTAATGCATCTGGCATGCTTCTATAAAGTATTTTTAAGAGAAGTTTGCAAAAGCAATGCAGTGAGTTTCCATACAGTCTTTCTTCACTGCCTCTGATTGTACCCTTGTCTTAAAGCTAGTTGTAAAATCAATGAGTTTCAAGGCACTATTAAATAATCTGTTGCTCTTAGTGGACTTTTTCAGCTTCACTAATTTTTTCAATCCTTGAAAAATCCAGGATCCCATCTAAAAAGCTGTCCCTAGCACCATTTTTCTTCTTACAATATTAAAGTTCAAACCCAGGGCCTTATGACAACCCTACAAATCAGTTAAGAGCTTGGAATGTATCTTTTGTCTTTTTTTTTTCTTTTATAACTTTCACACTTCTGAAACACCAAAGCCAGTTATTTTGTCGAATTTTTTCCATTAGTGGTCAGATAATACTGTTTCTGTTATTTAGATGGAAAATGTATTTTGGCAGGAAAAAATAATAATGTGTTTTTCTCAATGCATCATATTAGGGATTATATATATATACATATATCTATCTATCTATCTATCTATCTATCTATCTATATATATATATATTAGATTTATTAGGTGGCTTATAATATTAATTTGCTGATTGTGTTTCTAATATACTATTTGACTGGCTTCACTGTACCATTAAAATCATTACTTTATATTTTACTAACAAACTCTTTTGAAATCATTTAGTGTATTAGATACTTTCTCATTATTTTAACCAAATGCCTGATAAGATGCAACTTAAGAAAGTAAGGGTTTATTTTTGCTTAGAAAATAAATTTCAGTGTTATAGTCCATAATGGCAGGGAATGGATGACAACAATAGATGTGCTCTTAGTCAAACTCAGCCCAAAGTGAGGAAGTAGGGAGTGATGAATGCTGTTGTTCAGCTCACTTTATCTGTTATTCAATCTAAGACCATGAATAAGTTAGAAGGGTCCTAGCTTAGTTAGAGTGGGTCCTTCCACTTCAAGTTTTGTAGCTACAGAATCCCTCACAGGCATTGCCAGAGATGTGTTTCTATGTTTATTCCAAATCTTGTCAAGCTGACAACCAGAGATTTAACTATCACAAGTATAGTCCTTGTATATATGATTCTAAAATGCAGCACTATTATGCCATATCTTTCCACCCCTTGACATGGTAGGCTTATGGTTACTAAATTGCATCCCCTTCAATTCAAAATGTTCCCATAGACTTTAATAGTACCAACTTTATTCAAAAGCAAACTCTTACTTGTGAGTTCCTATAACACCAAAAAAATAAGTTATATGCTTTCAATATGCATCATCACAGAGTAAGCATTCTCAATCCACAGGGAAAGAAGAGAGGTATAACAAGGAATGATTAAAGTACAATCAAAAGCCTAACAAGACAGTCCCAAAATTTTATACCCCAAGTGTGACCTCTGGAATTCCTAATGAAATTATCCGGGCTCTAAAGAGCTATGCTGCTTATTGCACTTGTAACTCATTAGGGAAGCTCCACTGCAGCTTTCACTGGCAAACATCCGAGAGCTCTGGCCTCACCGACATCCTGGACTCCACCCTGTAACTTTATTTTTACCCTCATAGCATCATGCAATGGCCTCCTCGCAGAGACTTTGAGCCTGTCACACATTGCATAGATTTAGAGGCATTCTGAAACAATGACTCCAGAATCTTACATCTTCCATGCCTCCAAAACCTGTACCACATGGATAATATTGTCCAGTTTTGTTTAATAACTTTACTTCCCCAGGCTGTTGTGTTTTTAAAAGGAACCCATTAAATTTAGGTTTATTCCTTCAAATGAATTCATTTTTTTCACATGAGATAACCTTCAGTAAGTGGGTTCTTTCATTTGGGCCCATTTTTTTCTGCTGTCACAGTGTAGTATAGGGGATTTCTCCAATGGTTTTGATATTTTCAATAATTATAGCTGCTTTCCCAAAATCCTCTTGGATTCTATTTTCTCTGGTGTATTCCACAGTAAAACAAATCAGTCCATTACATGTGATTCATGGGGAAGATGCAGCCAATTGCTTTGACAGTATATAACATGAAGTGTGCCTAGCCTAATTCCCAATGAGTACTTTTCCTCTGAAATATCATTAGTCAGGCCTCCACTAGCTGGATTTCTCTCAAGAAGTACCCACCAGAATAGTTTATTAAGCTCTGCTCTTACGATATTCAAGGGATTTTTTAACTATTCCATATACGACCCTCAAACCAGTTCCTAATGCTTATGAACCACTTGCTCAGGCTTAAGAACCACTTGTGGTTCTACTTTCCTGTCAATTACTTTCTTATTACTGTGACTATGAACTTGTCAAAAGAAGCAACTAAACAAAGAAACGGTTATTTCAAATTGCAATTCAAGGTTACATCGTGGGGGAAGACATGGTAGCAGAGGCTTGAAGCAGCTGGTCACAATCAGCACAATGGAGAAGCATAGAGTGATATACATTCTGCTGCCTAGCTCATTTTCTGATTTATGTTCAAACTGGGACACTCACTCTAACCTCAGTTAAGGTGAGTCCCTCCTATGTCAATTAACCTAATCAAGAAAATTCCTCACAAACATTTACAGATATTTGTTTCCACATTTATATTTCCAAATGGACAACCCGAGATTAATATCATATCACAATAGTTTCTCCTGCTTTTCTCTTCCTATTTCCTATTGTTTTAGGAAACTTGTCCCCTGGGGTGACACAATACACATTTTCACTCCAGGTAGGGCACAGAGGAAGACCAAAGAACAATTACAATCAAATCAGTTAGTGATCTTTAAGTTTCAGGCTCCCAGAGCTGACTTCCTGAATCAATTCCTTCCCCTCTTCAATTCAGAGGAATCAGCTACACAATACCTTTACTTAAATATTTCTTTTTCATTAGAACTTTTAAGTAAAGAGAGATAGATACTCTTAAGCCAAAATGTTATCCATCAGTATCAAATGAACACTTATCACAAACCATGCATGAGAGAACATAAGAAACATGGAATCTGAAAACGTATTGAAGTCACAATTTTTAGATAAAGATAATATAAATAAACTTATTTGAATCTCTTCTGAGGAAAATACATTTTTTTTATTAAGTGAACAATACATATTTCATTTCATATATGGAAACCACTTAAGTATAGAGTATGGGTAACTCACTTCTAAATACTATCTATCAAGAAACTATTTTGTTCAGAAACTTTTAATGAATGAATGTGCTGAACATTGGGAATAAAAATGTGGGTCAGGAAGTTGCAATTTCTGTGCACAGGAAAATTCACACAAATGTAGGAACTTGGGAAATAAGGGTGATATATTCAATGGTATGACACATTGATATTAATATTGTGAAATAGTCATATTTTCATTAAAAATGCCATAGATTATTACTTAGTTTATTTTTAAAGGGGTTAGAGAGATGGCTCAGTGGGTATTAAGGGCATTCATTTGCAAAGCCTGATGTCTAAAGTTCAGTTCCCTAATAATCTTATAAAGCCAGTTGTACAAAGTGTTACATGCATCTGGAGTTCATTTGCAGTGGCAAGAGGCCCTGGCATATCCTCTCTCTCTCTCTCTCTTTTTCCCTCTCTGTTTCCTGACAACTGAAAAATTTAAAGAATAATCTGTAAATGCTACTAACTTTAGACCATGATAGTGTTCACTTATATTAATGTAATACATTTCAGCTTCATGAAAAAACTTGGAAGGTGTGTGTGTGTTTTAACTTTTTTCTTTGCATCCTCCATACTGATGAAGTTTTTAAACTCTACAAATTCCCACTAGAATATTTGTAGTCATTCTTTAAAATCTCACATGAGTTGTAAAATAAATAGAGATTTTGATGAAACATAAAATAATCCTACAAAGTTTTCATTTTTGACATTTGTATATATTACTTGTTAACAAATTATTAGACATTAAGTTTCTTTAACAATGGCTATTTATTATACAAAAGATATATGAATCAAACTTTAATTAAAACTTTAAGTAGACGTTTTATTCAGGATCTTAAAAGCTTTATATAAAGGTGTCTCTTTGGACTGGGGTGTCATCAGTGCCTTCTGAGACTAAGAGTTCCTTCCAAATTTAAATATTTTCTGGCATAATAGCTCACCCTTCATCTAATTCTTGGTTGTTTCATCTTCAAAGCCAGTAGTAAATATTCTAACTTTAAAAACATACCTGATTTTGTTAGTCAGAAAGAGGATAACATCTCTTTTAATAATTTTAAATTATTTATTTTAAAGTCAAACTTTTCTTTATCTAATCTTATTATCTTTAACACATGATAATAACATACTTTCCTCACACTTAAAAAATACAGAAATGTGGGCTGGAGAAATGGCTTAGCAGTTAAGGCGCTTGCCTGCAAAGCCACAGAACTTTGGTTTGATTCCCCAGAACCACGTAAGCCAGACACACAAGGGGCATATGCATCTTACAGGGCTAGAGGCCCTGGTGCACCCATTCTCTTTCCCTCTCTCTCTACCTGCCTATTTCTGTATCTATCTATCTCTCCCTCAAATAAATAAATAAAAATTTAAAAATACACAAATGGGATACATATTCTGCAATTTTAGTAAACATTTGAGACTCCTAACCACCATCTATTAAACAATGCAGATTTTTACTAATTTTTATAGTACACATTTTAGGAAAAAGAATGGAGAAGTAGACTATAGTGTGAACACTATAAAGTTGATGATTAGCAATGATAGCACCTCTGATATTCTAGGAAACATATAAAATAATTTAAGAAAGTTTGGCTATGATAGTTAATCTCCGCTTGTCTAATTGACAGGGTTTAGAATCACCAGAGAAACATTTTGTTTTCTTTTCTTTTTTAACTAATTAATTTATTTACTTGAGAGAGAGACAGAGAGTAGAGAGAAAGAAGCAGGTAGAGTGAGAGAACAGGCATGTCTGGGCCTTTGGCTGCTGCAAAGGAACTCCAGACTTATGCACCACTTTGTGCATCTAGCTTATGTGGGTACAGGGGAATCAACCCCCGGTCTTCAGGCTTCAAAGGCAGGCAACTTAACTGCTAAGCCATCTCTCCACCCAGAAACAAATTTTTGACTTGTGTGTTAGAGATTTTCTGGATTAGATTAATTGAAGTAGGAAAGTTAACTGTGAGTGGGGGAAGCTAGTTTAGCACCAGCATTATTAATCTTTGTTTCTCTTCTCTGTGGATGGCATGATGTGACTCAGCTTCCTGTTCCTGCTTTGGTTTCCCGGCTATGATCTTGAAATTATAAGCCTAAAATAAAACCTTTCCTTCCTTAAGGTACTTCTGGTTTAGTATTTTGTAGTGACAATGAGAAGGTGACTGGTACAATATTGTTATTGAATGACTTAAGATACTAGAAGAAAAGACTATCATTGCACCCAGAACAACTCTGGAAATAGATATAAACTCCCACATTTTTTCAGTTTCTGTGAATTGACTAAGATCTTACCCTATGCTAAAAATTTCAACTGTCCACATTTAAGTCCTAAAACATGAACAAGAAATCTTAAGAGATAAACCTATGATTTCCTTTGAGTCTCACTTCCATTAAGGAACAAAAGTAGGAATGCCAGACAAAACCCACACTTTTGAAAGTTTTTGTTTTGTTGCTTTATTTGTGAATATATATATATATTCATGACCATGAAATGGATCACATTTCCAAGATTTTCACTGGGTTTCATGCTGTCTTTGTTGGTATCATCTTATTAGAAATCTGCTATGAAAGGTCATTTGGAATGCAGTTTACAAAACAAATAGACATAAAATGCAAATTTTGAAGGTGTTGTGGAAGCTCTCTGGTAATCTCAGTTTTGAATTTAGCACTATTTCACTTGATTGCAGCTTTCTCCTACAGGTCTATATGCATCTTTATTTTGCATTGAATTTTGTGAACATAAACTTTTGCAAATAGTAGGAATTTGTGGAACACAGAAAAGGCAAAGGGAAAGAACAAAGAGAAAGAGAATAAACATTAAAAATATTTTTTTCTCATTAAATTATCTCAAGTAAGCTCTTATTTATTTTTAAGTTTTGAAATTATAGTTATTTACAATATTCATTGTATGTCTGTAGAGATGGTTTAGCAGTCAGAGGCTTGCACAGCCTGCCAGCCTGGGTTCAAATTCCTGATACATAAAATGGCACGTGTCTGCAGTATGTTTGCAGCAGCAATATATCTTGGCATACCCATACTCCCGTCCATAAACAAACAAATAAGATGTAGATAAAAACTTAATTTTATTCTATTTTTTCTTCTTTTTTTACTAATTAGTTTTATACTCAGTTGCCCCGGCCAGCGGGGAGTTGAACAAGGACCCGAGGGGAAGTTAACCTGAATGGGAGAAGGCAAACAGACACAAGAAGGAGACCAAGTCTAGAGTCTGATCAAGGTCTCTAACTTTATTTTTTATACAGTGGTTATATAGGGGAAGAAAAGGGGGGAGTAAGCTGCCTGACGTGATTTAGGGCCGGAATTGTTAGGAAACTAAGAGGAGATGTAACTGGGTGTTTATCTAATCTTAGGGAACCTAGAGGAGATGTATCCCCTTAACGGCTTGACATCCTGATCATAAACTGGCCTTTTGCAAAAGATAAGATTCTGCAGACCACATTCCTAAGTGCAAGCTGGATGGACCAGCTTTCTGGTGAATGAGTCAACTTAAGAACAGGCCCAGGCAAAATGGAGAGGCTTTTGCTTTATGGCTCCCGACACTCAGTGAATACAGTCAAGTTGGTACCATTGTTAGCCTCCTCCATGTCCTATCCCTTCCCCCTAGCCCTTCCTTGTTGAGGTATATGGGTCATGCATTGTGGAGTTAACTTACAGATATGGGTAGGAGGAAATGTCTCTGCGTATCATGACCCAATGTGTGGCTCTGACATTCTTTCCGTCCCCTTTTCTGCAAAATTTCCCTGACAAACTTAATTTTAAATAAATAATAAATGAATACTCATTGTGTTTGAAAATCATCCCTTCAAAATATAACCTATGAAAGGAAATCTAGCATTTAAAACTCTAAAATTAAATGGAAGAAACATATCACTAAGTAAATAATCACAAAAGACAAAGTATAATCTCTGTTTAAGGAGCACAAAGAAATCAGTAATTTAAAGATAAAATGTCCATTTCAATAGAAATAAAATAGAAAAAAATTAAAGTGATAAAGACATTAGGTCACTTTAATCAGCATGCTATACAGTATACAATTAAAAATGAGAAACACTTAGGATTATCTAAAGAAAATAATAATCCCTACTGTTAAATAGACATACAGTCTTGGCTTAATTTTCTGTTTTCTTCACTCAGTATATATACATATTTAGGTTTAGTGTTTTGCAGTCTTTTTTTAAAATAAAATATGATGATCTTGATGATCTGCTAAAGTTTATTTCCTTAATTTAAAAGAAAATTACACAACTGTCTCAGCAATTTCAAATATAATCATGGGATTTCTGGTCCATCTAGCTTAGTGATTTACATAGGGAGGACAGAAAGTCATTACTTGAAAAAATTAGTTTTAATGAGTAAGAAATCCAGGTATAAGACCTTTATTGAACAGATGCTAACAAGATATTTGTAATCACAAAATGAAGATGTGATAAGATGATATGTTCCAGGAAATGCTATTAAATACCATTTAGGGTTTCCAATGTCCTAAATTCCATACCTATTAGTTTTCACATTGATTTTTATCTGTTAATTTCTGCTTATTCTCTGTGAAATCTTTAAACACTCATGAGTAGGGAAAGGAATGTCTCTCAAAATATGTTGAATTCTAACAGACCTTATGCACTGGAACAAAGAAATGCCTTGCAAGCTATCAACATAAGCAGGTGAAGTACCTTTCATGTAAAGTGATTAAAAAGCAAAAATAGCAGACAGCCATCTCATAGAAAGAAGCCCTTGTAGTAAGTTAAGTTTTCATTCCAGCATAGCTTGCCATTTAGGGTAACTAGCAGCAGAGGAAATGACACTTTAAGGTTAGTCTTTTAAACTGCTAAATATAATTATTTCATATTAGAATGAATTCAGTTTTTAAAAAGTACATAGCACATTTAATTAGATTTAAACTCCTTTTAATCATTACTACTTGAATGCCATAGAAATTACAGCAATTTAGATAGCATTTCCAACATCTTAAAAAGAGTAACGCATCTCTCGTCATTATATTTTGCCAATATCTTCAGCTAATTTTGCCTTTTTTTGTTAGGCTTCATTCCTGCTTTTATTTCATTCCTCCTTTCACACACATTAGACTAATACCACACATTCATAGATGTATGAGATAGAATCTACTCAGGACGATTCATAATGTCTGGTAAATCATTTCTGGCTAACTCTCTTCAGTAATTTTTACGACCTTAATTACATCAAGACCTTTGGAGATGTCATACCAAAGACTTTTCTCATTAATATAAAAACTCAAATTTTAACTAAACTATAAATCAGGCTGGAGAAAGACATTCCTATATTTAGTTTTCTAAACTGAAAGCTAAATGATACTTAATCAAAAGATAAATGTAACTACAAAGCACACATGAAGAAAAATCACCTGTCACTTAAAATTCTATGCAGTTGAAAATTAAAAACAATAAACATACAAGCCAGGGTAGAGCTCTGATTATAGACCCAAATATCAAATGGCTTCTAGGATTTTCTCTAATCTTCTTTCATTCCTAAATGTTAGTACAAAGTCTTCACATGGCAAGACTTGTACCCCTGAGGGTACTTGAAGAATTTCTGAAGGAGTTTTAGGCACTCAATATTTTCAAGTAATCAGTGCCCATATCATTAACTTCTGGATGAACTCTTCCTATAATTGTTCTGCTGGAGATTGTGCCTTTGAGGCATGCGGCAAAATCTTCTTTTCCATTCTTCATTTTCTGCATTCCACTTTAAAAAGCAAAGGCACGACCTTATCTAACCCCAAAGCCTGGTATCCTGCATTGCCTCAGAGAACCAAAGCCTCTGTGGACACTGAGCAAAAACTAAATATTTCTTCTGAAATCCCTCCATAGTGACAGTCCAACGCAAGAGAGTGTAAGAGGATAAACACCCAACACTGGGGGTGGAGTCAGGTAGTCAGACTGGAAATCCTGCAGGGGATCAGCCAGGCCATCTCACTTTGCGTAGCCTTCATCTCCCTCTGAAAAACTGATATATTCACAGGATTTCTTTACTTCAAACAGCTTATTCTTAGATGAGAAATCCGAATATAATGCTAAAAATGTTTATCCACTGTCCAACAAAAAAATTCATACCATTTTTTATTAACCAACAAGTAAATACTCCAAAAGTATCTGTGAATTTTTGAATCCTGCCTATCCTTCTGAGCATCAAAAAACACCCACATTACCCATTGGGAAGGGTTAGATGTTAAAGCTTTTCCCACTTTAACTACTTACTCAGAATGGAAGCCCTTGTGAGAAAGTCCTGGGGAAGTAAAAATAATATTGAAGGCTTTATTTTTTGGACATTCAAACTGTCTTCTCCCACGTACATTTTTCTTTACATATAATTATTATTTTGTGTATTCTCAGAAATTATACCTAGAATATGCCATATTTCTGAAGTGGCAATCCTCTAACAGAATAGCCAAATTAGTGAATGAAGCAAGTGATTGATGCTGATGGTTTGTTTACATGAAAGGTTTAACCTTATTCAGAATCATTAACTACAACCACTGCATGAAATTCTCCTCATTTGATCCAGACTGCATTAAGATTATGTGGGTGTATATTTGCATATGTGTCTATAATAAACACTCATCTGTGTTTGCCTGTCCCCGCCCCCTGCTCGCCCTCCAAGGTAGGGTCTTGCTGGAGTCCAGTCTAGGCCGACCTAGAATTCAATATGTAGCCTCAGGGTGGCCTTGAACTCATGGTGATCCTCTTACCTATGCCTCTCTCTTGCTGGGATTAAAGGGTTGTGCCACCATGCCTGGCTTTGCCTGTGTTTTAATATGGGTTAGAGTTTGTTTTATCAAAGTTTTATTTTAATACAGACTAAGGCAATTTATCAGACATTTCAAAATCTAATTTACAACATTCTATATCAATTCAACTTTCAAACTGACTGTTATTATTTTCATTGATACAAAACAGTCCATATTGTTATGAGCTGAATTGAACATGTAAATTTATTATTTCTTTATTCATTAAGTATTTAAGAAAAATTCATTAATGACATCCCACAAAATGTTCAGAAATATAAATTATTGAAATACTCATTTGAAAATATCTAATATTTCAACACACTTCAAAACTTGTAACATTGCATAATTAATAACAGAAAACTTCCTTTTCTCATAATTCTCACTAGATATCCAAGATTTTTGAGGTATCTATTACATTTGTTTTTTTAAACTTTGTTATATCTAGGCAGAAGAAAATAGAAACTATCAAATGGATGAACTTACCACGAACATAAATCTTTTTTCCTTAATTTTTTTAGTTAGGATGGTTATGTGATCAATTCTATTATATTTCGTAATCCTTGCATAATTTCCTGAAATTTGTTTTATACTGCAATTTTGTTTTTATTTATTTATTTGCTTATGTGTGTGCTTTGTTTTGGGGGTTGGGAAGACCAAGGCCTTTTACAACACTCTTGTTTCACTTTTTGCATCCGTTTTATGTGAATGGCCTGGAAATTGAACCAGGGACAGCAGGCTTTGCAAGAAATTCTAAAACTGAGCCACTTTCCTAGCCCTTTCACTGCATCTTATATCTTAAAATAAATAGTATTAAACCTACTAATTTGAAGGATGTTTTCCTACTAGGGTAAGATAATTGACATCAATATTGGCATTACAAATTGATTTATATAAGAAATATGTTCATGAGAAAAATAGGCTAAAATGGTTTCTATATATTTGGAAAATGTCTTCACTGAAGGCCTGGGGAAATGGCTTGGCAGATAAAGGTACTTGCTTCCAAGCCTTCTGGGCTGAGTTTGATTCCTTAGCAAACCACATAGAGCTGTGACAAAGTGGCCGAAGAGTCCATGCTCCCAGTGTTCCTAAGGCAGCGGTAGGCAGAATCAGGAGAATCAGGAAGCTTGTGACCACCTAGGCTAGTGTACATGCAGTATCAAAGCAAGAGAGACCCCATAACAAAAAGAAAAGAAGATGGAAGCATCACACAAACAATACAAGGTTGTACTCTGACCTCCAAATGCCCAAACACAAACACATACCACACACACACATACCATATACAAACTAACGAGATATATACACACAAGCAGACATAAATGAACACATTATTAATAAAGCACATTAATGTAATTATTTAGTAATAAACATTTGTTGAATTAGTTGTTCTTTTGTCTTTCCAAATGATAGCCATTCCTTTATCTACTGTGAATGCAATGCTGATTATTGATTAAAATAGTATAAGACAAGTAAAATAACAGTAAAGGTGAGTTATATCTTTTGGTATCCCCTCCTTGAACTAAGTCAGTAATTCACCCCATTAGTAAATCCAATGGCAAGTCTCCTTTATCTACAATTCAAATAAATTGAGCTTCATTCAAACCAGACGTGGGCCTGATAACCAAAGTTGTCCTCCTGATTCTTTTTTCCTGTAGTCTCTTCTGACCAGTCACTACAATGCTAATACTGGGAAGGACTAGTTTCTTGGTATGGAACTGTGGTGAAAAGTTAAACTTTAGGTTTGCTGTGAGCTACATACATATGTAAAGCTCAGATCCAGTAGACTTCCTATAGAAGACTTGTAAGGATGCTTAGACATATTTCATATTTCAGTCAACATACAGAGCACTAAGATTGTGGTCAGAATAAGAAAACTAAAGTTTGTAATTTTGTTCATCAAGCTGTTCTAATGGGCAAGTTATATTGACTTATATCTAAATAAGAAGGGCCATTTATAATCCTAAAGTTAGCTTGCTAACTAGGATGGTTAATGAAATCATTGATGATTAAAAAAAAATCAGACAAGTAAATTGGGCAAAATACATGATACTAAACCCAACCCCAAAGATTGCTCTGGTACACAAATATAAAACAAAATCAAAATTTGGCTTTAGAATAGGAAGACACGAAATTAATATTCAAGTTCCACTAATAATAAAATATAACTATAGAGGGCTGGAGAGATGGCTTAGTGATTAAGCGCTTGCCTGTGAAGCCTAAGGACCCCCGTTTGAGGCTTGATTCCCCAGTACCCACATAAGCCAGATGCATGCATCTGGAGTTCATTTGCAATGGCTGGAGCACTCTCTCTCTCTCGCTCATTTTCTCTCTCTCTCTGCCTCTTTCTCTCTGTGCTGATCTGTAGCTCTCAAATAAATAAAAAAAATAAAAACAATTTTAATATATATATATATATATATATATATATATATATTCATTAGGAATGATTTTGAACTTATAAACAATTTTAGCTTTAAGTTTTATTTCTCCCAGCTTAATTAGAAGGCAAATCTTTCACCTGTATACTTATCATCCATACAAAAATTATAATACTTTCACTTTAAAACCCAAACCACTTGCTGGGTCTGAAGGTCTTCCAAGAAGCTAGGAGAAAGCAGACAAATCCTCTGAAAATGAACAACCTCATCTGAGCTGGGTGAGCCAAGTCACATGCTGAGTGGTTCTCAATGCTGAGTCACAAGGAGAAATAAGTTATTTTGCTTTGTGTTTTAGTTTTACCTTTTCATTTTAAATTTGGGGTGTTTCTTTGGATAATATGCATCTGATTTATATGGTATTTCCTACGAATAATAGCAATGATTGCCTTTGGGATTTCTACTTAGTATATCTCTTTAGTGGATTCATGTTTTATAGACATCATTTATTTCTCTGTTGGCTGAGAGGGACTGGAACATCTGCTGTATTCATTTTTGTTTCATCATTTTAAGTTGCCCATATTTTTATTCCCCTTTTTAAGTTGTTTAATTTTTTTATTTCAAAACTAACATTAGTGGCCTGAATAGATGGCTTAGGGATTAAGCACTTGCCTGGGAAGCCTAAGGACTCAGCTTCAAGGCTCAATTCCCCAGGACCCACGTTTGTCAGATGCACAAGGGTGCACATGCATCTGGAGTTCGTTTGAAGTGGCTGAAGACCCTGGTGTGCCCATTCTCTCTCTCTCTCTCTCCCTCCCTCTCCCTATCTGCCTCTTTCTCTCCCTGTCGTTCGAGCTCAAATAAATAAATAAAAATAAACAAAAAAATTTAAAAAATAACATTAGTTTTAAATATTCTACTCACTGAGAAGAAGAATCATTCTTTGATACCAGAACAAATGACTTTTTGATGTACTGTATTTACTCATGATGGAATTTATGGAATTAAAGTTCTAATCTTGGGGCTGGGGAGATTGCTTAGTGGTTAAGGTATTTGCCTGCCAAGCCAAAAGACCCAGTTTTGAGTCCCCAGGAACCATGTAAATCAGATGCACAATGTGGTGCATGCTTTTGGAGTTTGTTTACAGTGGCTGAAGGCCCTGGCATGCCCATTCTCTCTTCTCTTTCTTTTTCTCTCTCACTTCCCCTCTTTCTATCTCTATCTCTCAAATAAAATAAAAAGTAAAAATAAATTGCAATATTAAAAAATGCTAACTTCTCTTGTAGTCTGTTTTTATATCTATCTATTTTTCTGGATAGTGTTTATCTATATCCTTCCTTGCATGACTGAGTGCAACCCTCATTTCTACAGAGGACTGGTAATAACCTAAATTACAAAGTTATTTATGTTGAAGAGTGGATACACTTAGGGAAATAAATGTTTATAAAACTGGAATGATCTTAAAGCTATCACAAATATTAAGAACTTGATTCTCTAAAACTTGAACTGTGCTTTAAGTATATTTTGTTTACTTTTTGTATATTATATTTATTTATTTGAGAGAGAGAAAGAGGGAGAGAAAGAGAGGGAGAATGGGCACATCAGGGCCTCCAGCCACTGCCAGCGAACTCCAGATGCATGCACCCCATTGTGCATCTGGCTTACTTGGGTCTTGGAGAATTGATGATCCTTTGGCTGTGCAGGCAAATACCTTAACCACTAAGTCATCTCTCCAGGCACCTGTTTATCTTTTAAATATATTTTTGAGAGGAAAACATATAGAAAGAAACAGACAGAAAGATCATGGGCATGCCAAAACTTCTTGCCACTGCAAACAACTCCAGATATTCACCACTTCATACAGCTGGCTTTATGTGGATGCTGGGGAATGGAACTTGAGCCAACATGCTTTGCAAGCAAGCACCTTTAACTGATGAGCCATTTCTCCAGGTCATTATGTAAATTTTAAATTGCTATAGACACTAATTGAGAAATAAGCATTATGGTTCATAAAAATCAGGTAAATCTACAGCAAGGGTAATAATAATATATTTATTTATTCATTTAATTATTTTTGCTGCTCATTGTAAATTGAGGGTGGTGTGCTATATTAGTGATAGTATGTATTTGGCTGTTTATGTTTCTGGGGGTTGGAGAAAGGGCTGAACACAAAGCAAACAAATTAATTAATAAAAGAAAAATGTGTAGCCCAAACTGGCCTCAAACTCTCGATCTTCCCCTCTCAACCTCTTTAGTAATTTCCTACTGGCATGTTCCATAACAACTAACAATAGTAAAATAATTTTAATTTATAAAAACTTAACCTAACTTGATTTGTCACTGGGTGTGTATATATATATACATACATATATATATATATATATATATATATATATATATATATATATATATTCAAGTCCATTTGGGTATGCTCTCCCTAAATACATTTAATTTTATTGTTTAAATTGATAAATTAGGAACAATAGAGTTTTCTCCATGAGGTAGTTAGATAGGTACTGACCTACAGAAACATGAATGACACCTTGCCTGCCCCATGTCTCATGTACTAATGTGTAATTCAGTCTCATCCAACATGGCTGTAAGTAGCAACTGCCTAATTCCTCCTCAGCAACAGCAAAAGTAATAGCTTCTTATTTCTTTGTTAATTTCATGGGTTTAGGGCCTATGGGTGTACTATTCCTAAATCATTTTTCCTCTTGAGCCCCACAACCAATCATTCTCCTTCCGAAACAACTGAACCTGGTGATGAGGGATCATTCTAGTTGGGTTTCCTTTCCCCACAGGCTTCTTGGACTTCTGTTCACAATGTGAGGGAGGTTCTTCCCTGGTCTCTTCCTCTTCCTTCCCATCAATGCTAGGAGAAGAATTCTTGTTTCCTGCATTTTTCTGCCCTCCTGTTTTCACCATATCCTATACATCTCTGTAACTGTGTTTTTCAATCCATTGGTAACTTGAACAAGGACCCAAAGATGGGATTTATGAGCCTGAGGATCATCTGCATCATTATGGAGATCTGACCCTTACCAGACCTCCAAACATGCAAAAAAATGAATTTACATTTACAATATTTATTATTAAACACTGAGTAAGTACAAGTGTTTTCAATTAGATTGAATACTCTTACATATTTAAAATTTGATCAGGGATTATGTTTTATACTATGTCTGCTTGAAAAAATTTTCAAGGTATTCAAGTGACTTAAACCATTGGATTGACATTGAGAATAAAAAAAAAAAAATCTTTGGCTAGGTATGATGACACAACCTTTAATCCCAGCATTCTGGAGTCAGAGGTAGGAGGATCACTGTTAAGTTTGAGGCCAGCCTGAAACTACACAGTAAATTCCAGGATTCCAGTTCAGCCTGGGCCAGAGTGAGATCCCAGCTTGAAAAACAAAACAAAAAATTCAATCAATATTATTATCTTTTTAAAACCAGAAAATGCTAAAAGTTTGATTATTAAGCACAATTTTGAAGTATGTTATTTTGAGTCTTATATTTTTCATACTTAAATATTTCATTTCTTTGGGCTATGTTAATGAAGATATTCACTTTTGGATTTTTACAATTTTTGCAAGAAACATCAGTAGTGAGGCTTGAGAGATGGCTTAGTAGTTAAGGCAAGCTGAAGGACTCAGGTTTGATTCCTTAGGACTTATGTAAACCAGATATATGTGGTAGTGCATGTGCCTGGAGTGATTTGCAGTGGTTACAGGCCATGGCATGCTCATTCTCTCTCTTTGTATCTGCTTCTTTCTCCTTTCTCTCTCTCTTTCAAATAAATAAATAGAAATTAAAATATATTTATGAGGCTGGAGAGATGGCTCAGCAATTAAGGTAATTACCTGCAAAGCCTACAGGGTTTTGATTCCTCAGTACCCATATAAAGCTAGATGCACATGGTGTCACATGTGTCCGGAGTTCATTTGCAGTAGCTAGAGGCCCTGGCACCCCATCCCACTTTTCTCTCACTCTGTCTGTGTCTCTCTAAAATAAATAAAATATTTTTTAAAAGAAACATTACAAGCTATTAAGAGCTCATAATCTTTGCTAGTGTACCAACATGCTGGCACTGGACAGACCAGGTTCCTCACCCTGTCTCTGGATTTGTCTGGGATGGATGGAATTTGTTAGAATATAAGGCTTTAGTTACTAAAATCTAAACCAGCCACCACTTGTTGGTAACTCTACTTTTTGTAAGTAACATTGATCAATGCCATGGATTTAGTCACCCTACTTTCCATGAGTATAATCAATTTACATGGATGAATCTATATTTATTAGAAATGGTGACTTAGAATGATAATTGTGTTTTTTCTTACTGATTTTCATGGAAAGAAATTCATGTTTATTCATCTCTATCTGTCTTTGTCATGTGTGTGTACATTTTGCATTCACATCTCTATACAAACTAAAACTTCTTGATGACCCGGCAAAAATTTTTATTTTTCTAAAAAGTAACAATATTTACCATGCAAAATTCAAACATAATTTAAAATACTATACTTATTGATTGATCCATTTGGATAGCAATAATGAGAAAATTATTAATTTGGCTCTTAATATAAAAATAATTTTAACTTTATAGACCCATTGACACATTGTAAATTTTCAGTCTTTTACAGAACATAAACCTTGGAAATTGAATTTGGTTTGCTTCTATTTACATCTATGTGAGAAAATGTATGAAGTGTGTTGAAATCCCAGCCAAGATTACCTAAATTTGCTGGTCATGTACATTAGTTAGATTTATTCACTACAGTGAAATAAGTAACACAAGCTGTTGTTGTCAAAATGGCAGAGGTTTGTTAAGAACACAGTTGTGGAGTTGAACTCCACAATGCTCAGGTTTTCACTCTGTCAGTTTAACGTTGTGGGCAGCAGTAGCAGGAGACAAAAAGGGCATTTGGAGTAAACTAGTTATTACATGCTCAGCCTGCTGAAGAAAGGAAATGGACATAGAGGCCTATGCTCACTGCTTTTGTAACAAATCTCCTCAAGGAACTTAGGACTTGGTTCCAAAGGGGAAAGTGCTTTTGCCAGGAGACACACACATACACAAAATCCATTGAACTGGAAGCCAATACTTCCTCCTGGCCACTTTGTGTTCCTGATGCCCTCAAGTCAAAGGGCTAAGAAAGGAGTTACAGTTTTGATTGGTCCAGACTACCAGAACAAAATCAGACTGCTCCTCCACACTGGAGGTAAGAAAGAGCTTGTCTGGAGTTTACGACATCCATTAGGATACTTCTTTGTGTTAACAAGTCCTGTTATCAAAGGCAATGGGTAACTGCAACAACCAAATCAAGGCTGTGTGATAAATGGCTGAGAGCCTTCAGAACTAAAAGTATGAGTCACTCTTACAGGTAAAGAGCCAGGACCTGCTGAGGTGCTTGATGAAGGTGGAGGAAATAAAGAATGAGTAGTAGGAGAAAGTAGTTACACGTAC
Source organism: Dipus sagitta (assembly GCA_036346955.1). Taxonomy (NCBI): domain Eukaryota; kingdom Metazoa; phylum Chordata; class Mammalia; order Rodentia; family Dipodidae; genus Dipus; species Dipus sagitta. The sequence goes on from CM070771.1 coordinate 150,692,497, forward strand.
CAGCTAAGGCCACATGGCCAGTTACAGAAGTGAGGACTCTAATTGCCATGAGGTTTTCTGGCCCACTTTGTTAAAAGTGTTTGTGCATATGCATACCAATATTAAGATGCTTTGCTTTTGTTTGCTCTATTTCTTTATTATATAATTAATATCGATAGAGATTATATCACTAGTTAACTGTTGTTGAATTTACATTTAACATATTGTATATTAGAGACTAATATCCTTTGTCAAACAGAAGGATCTCCCCTTCTGTTTAGGAGGAACATGGTACATATCAGTTATACATGTGATACTTCTATCATGTTAGGTAGAATTATGACCTTGTTACTATCTTCACTTGGAAATTAAGTATGATATAATCAAGTATTTCTTGGTGTCAAGTGATGGTTAAGTCCTGTTGTCAATTTGATCTCATTAGGAATCTATAGACATTTCTGTTGGGCAGGCCTTTGAGGTTGCTTCCAAGCAAGATTGACTAAAGGAGTAGGTTCTTCCACAAAAGTGAGCAGTTCTTCCAAAGTAGGTGGCTCTTTTGATGTTGGTCTTTATGTAAGAAAGCCCTAAGAGGAAAGAGCCCCTTCCTCTAGCCTGGCTGCCTATGCTTCTTGCTGGTGAGTACCTTCACTTGTATGTGCATCTATACTGTTTGACTATCTTTCCTCAGCATTGGAAGCAAGTTTCCTCAGTCTCCCAACATTGACAGAAGACCAGTAGCTCTCTGGAAAGCCCCTAGGCTTAAGGATGAGATTGGGGCTACTGAAACCTCCAGCCACATGGACTGAGCAGCTACCAGGTTCCTTGAATCTTAGCCCTGCAAACTGTTATGTTTTACTACCATAAGCTAATTCAATAAATTCCCCCTTTAAAAGAATTCATTCTATCAGTTGTTCCTCTAGAGAACCCTGACTAACACACCCCCACAAGAGGCCCCACAAGTATGTAGGAGAAATATGTCACACTCCAAATGACTCCAGCCCCATTTCTTCATGCTTACACCACTACCCTACAGTTCACACTGGGACAGAAGCACTAATTAAAATGAACATTAAGGAACACTCAAGTCACAAATCCCAACCTGAGAGTTTCTTTCTGTGATTCTTATTGCCTTTGCATTATGAAGAAATTTTTAAAAAAATATTTAGTTATTTATTTGAGAGAGAGAGAGATAGAGAGAGAGACAGAAAGATTTAGACACAGGAAGAGTGAGTATGGGCATGCCAGGGTTTCCTGTCACTGCAAACAAATTCTAGATACATGCACCACTTAGTGCATCTGGCATTACATGGGTACTGGAGAATCAAGCTCAGGTCCCTAGGTTTTGCAGGCAAGCACCTTTACCACTGAGCCATCAATTCATTGCCCAGGAATATTCTTCTATCATGGTATTGTTAATTATTATTCTTGGAAATTAGCCTCACCTGTGTTAAGGATTTTTGGATGAGTAGGACAGCAGTAAGTTGGAATGCTGCACATTAAGAGAAAAATGAACGTGGCTTATCTTAGCCCCATTTAGTAGCCATTTATTGTCCCTCTCCATGTGTGACAAAACATCCTTGTGACTATTAGATAAGTCCTTTTAGAAGGTATAAACCAGCCCCTACGTTCCACTAATTAAACAGCTAAGAATTTCATGTGAGTCTAGGATAGAGATTTACCTTTTTTGCTCTAACTCACCTACCTCATGCACCCACCAATGCACATCAAGTGTTTTGATTTACAACTCACTTTGTCCTGTAACAACAAAACTTCATAAAATTATTACCTTATAGGATCATGGAAATTGGGGCAACCTACATCTGTGTTCCTGGGCTAAATCACTGATATTTGTCTTCGTGATAAACTTTCTCTTACCCTCTTTGAGGTAAGAGGTGTGTTTTCACATTAACAGTAACTTCTGGCTTTACTGGAGTAATGATTCATTCTTTATATTGACTTTATCATGGTCTTAGTTATTTAGGCAAACAGATAAGAGTTTTACTTATATAAAAGATCATCAGTTCTGTGAAAACATTATTTTTCTATGCTACCAGTAAATGCTTCCTCATCACTTAAATAAAAGGGTTAACCACACATTATTTGTCAGGTATCCTCAATTCATCTATAACATTTATGCTCCTCTATTTCAGTAAGTCAGTTTTCATACTCACTGTGCTTTATGAAATGGTACTAACTATAACTAGAGATTTTTCTCCCTTAAAATTGCGTTTTTGTTTGTTTGCTTTGAGTCAAGACCTGGATGTTAACTCCAGACGGGCTTGAAATTCTTCATCCTCTAGCATCTCTTTTCTGAGTGATGGAATTATTTGTGTGTGGCAGTTTGCTTGGGTTTAAAGCAATTTGGGGAGTGGTTGCATTATTGTTATTTAGCAAACCAGAGATGTTGTCAAGTTTTCTTCAAAGTTGTACTATTTCTGTTATGAACTCTGATTAGAACTTTGTGTTTCTTTCAATTATTTTTATTTTATTTTATTATTAAGAACATATTTTGTGTGGATACATCATGTATTGTTACCATCATTTCCCTCCTCCCTGCCCCCATTATGCTGGTGGCCCTCCTCAGTGGGCTTGGTGCTGTTCCCCATGTGGTTGTGGGTTATGTGCTGTTGGAGCAGCAGTTATTGGGAGGAGGCAATGCCTCTGGGTATGATGTGCCAACCTGTGGCTCTTAAATATCTGTGCCCCATTTTCCACAAAGTTCCCTGAACCTTGGTGAGTGTGTTTTAGGTCTACTTCACTGATGAGCTCTTAGGAGCTTCTGGATTTCTGCTTTTGTATATGGTGAGTATTATATATATATATATATATATATATATATATATATATATATATATAATATTATATTAATATATAATATATTAAAATATTATATATAAATTATTTATTTATTTTTGAAGTAGGTTCTCACTGTAGCTGAGGCTGACTTGGAATTCACTATGTTCTCTCAGGGTGGCCTTGAACTCATAGTGATCCTTCTACCTCTGCCTCCTGAGTACTAAGATTAAAGACATGCACCACCTTGCTTGGCCTAGAGCTTTATAATTTAATGTTACTGAAGATATTAATTATAACTATTTGTCTGTTACCCACTGATAGGGCTGCAAAACCTAGAAGCAATTTGTGCTTCTTAAACAAAGCAGGAGTATCTCAGAGGTCAGAGCTTAGAGGAAAAAAAAAAAAACTATCATAGTAGGAATTTCAAGACACTGACACCTCACAGAAGATATGCTACTGTTTGCATCCCTGACAATATATCCATACTGTTACAATGAGCAAAGTAAAAATTTCACAGGAATTCATATCCAAGAAGCCTATAAATCTATCAGATTGCTTACTCAAGAAACTCCTAAAAAGCAATAAAATTTAAAGAGCATAAAGAATTGCTATTGTATGATTATATATACTTCTCTGACATATGTGGATTGGGCCTGTAGGAACTATTTTCCAATTTTATAAAGAAGATTATTTTGTCCTAAACTATTGGAAATCTATAGCAATATATCACCTTTAGTTTCTACAAATAGGGTTGAAAAAATTTTGAATGATTTCTTCTTCTATCATGTCTTTTCATATCAGAAATTCTCCTATCATCTCTTTCAAATCAGTAATGCTCCATAATCATCCCACATTCCAAACAATATAGTTGTATGCATTCACTAATAATCTCTCTCTTTATTGGAAATAAAATCAAGACCTTGTCTGAAATATCATTCTCAGGAATAATGCTAACTTAACCAAATAGGCTTATTAAAACTATTTAAAAAACAAACAGGTAAGGATTATGGAGCCAATAAATATAAGTTCTCTCAGAAAAGTTGGTGTGGCTTGTTGGTTCTCAGGTGTATGAGAGACAAAGAGGATCACAGTGTGCTAGCCACAAGGGAAGGAGTTCCACAGCATCTAGAGGAACTTACAAAGAGAAAATTTCCCAAATTCATATGTATTTACATTAGCTAGCTTCCCAACACTACAGCAGATATCTTAGGTAGCCACTTTAAAAAGACCAAAGGTTTAGTTTAGCATATGGGTTTAGATGATTTGGTCCATGAGCAGCTAATACCATGCTTTGCCGCCTGTGGTGGTTCATCACTGTGGGAGTCAAGTGTGTAGAAAACTGTGCATCTTATGACTGGGAAGCAAAAATGGAGAGTGGGGGTGTCCCTCAGTCCACCTTGAGGATACACAGCTCCCTGAAGATCCCCCCAACCCCTGCTAGGCCCATCCCTTATAGCTTCCATCAGAGATGCTCTGGGGTCAGACTTTAGGAAACACTTAAGATCTAAGCTATATTAAGACAGATTAATCTAGTGAAGAGTTTTTTTTTTTTTTAATTTTAGTCCTGGATTCCTGGGATAAGTATAGTATATTGTAGAAGCTATCATAACTAAATTAAAAATAATCTTCTAGCAAAATAATGTAATGTGGCCCAGCTGTTAAGTAAACAATATGGTTTAAGCAATGTAAACACAAAGCGAAATCTAACAAGATGACTTATTTTTACTCAAGAATTAACTTTCATTGAGAGTTTTATAATATAAACTTAAGCTAAAAAATAAACAAAGGAAAAATATCATTATTAATGCTGCTATCTGGCCATTTCTCTATGGGTTTACAGACTTTCAAGGTGTCTGCTACCCATAGCAACACAATACCTGGCAGCAAAAACTTATGGGGAAGAAATATTTATTTTGGTTCCTGGTTTTAGAGGGGTTAAGTCCAACATAGATGAGAAATTCAGGACAAAAATTCATGCTGTTGTATGCATGCAATAGTGGCAACTCATGTGTCTGTGAACAATGAAGCAGAGAACAGTGAGCAATAGGGTAAGGCTATTATCTCCCAAGGCCCATGCTAGTGACCTCAGTAACACTCAGTCCCTAGCTCTTCATTCCATGGCTTTACAGAATAGAGCCACCAGCTTAGCAACGAGAGTCCAAATCACAAGCCTCTGAGAGACATTTTATAGTTAACGCATAACAAAATTTATACATTAAGTACAATTCTGCCTTCATTCCTCCTTTAAACCAATTGATTCATGTGCCTGGTTTCCTCCATTAACTGGAATTAAATAAGAATACTAATACATCAAAAATTATGTGTAAGTTTTATGTTTCCCTGTACAAATTAGATACTAAAACAAATCTTGCCCAAATGAATTGACCTTAAACAACCCATATTCTTTTTAAAACAGAGCTGCCTCAAAATTCAATTCGTTTCTTTTTTTCTAATATATATATATACATATATATATATATAATTTCTATGCTTGCAGACAACAAACCATGGTATTTCCCTCCCCTCCAATGCCTTCCTCTTCATAACAGCTGTCTGTCATATACCCTACCTATCTCCATTAGTTTCTCTTTTAATTTGATGTCATCATCTTTTCTCCTATTATGAGGGTCTTGTGTAGGTATGGCTAAGCACTGAGAGATCTTGGATATTGAGGCCAATTTCTGTCCAGACAATTGTATGTAAGGAGTGGTACCCCTCCTTTGGCTCTTGCATTCTTTCCACCACCTCTTCTGCAATGGACCCTGAGACTTGGAGGGTATGAGATATTTCTGTGCAGGACACTCCTCTGTCCCTTCTTCTCAGTACTGCATACAGTGCAGCTTTTCCAGCTTTCATTTGGCTGGGCTACAGGGAGAAGCTTTTCTGCTCAGCACCAGCTTGATTTCTCAGTGACTTGGCCACTGAGGCATGTGAAGTCTTCAGAAACAGGGTCTTACCATCTCGCTCTCTCATGGGAAACCAAGGGTCTTGGAAATAGCCTATAATGTTTTGGAGGCAACAGGAATCTCCCTGGCCAACAACTCAATAGAAGTTATCCCATCTCTGGCACTGAAATTTTCTAGTAACAATATATGCCTCTGGATGTGCCATTATTCAAGAAAGTAGATTTTCATATGTCTTATTCAGAATATCTTGAATTTTGATTGACCCTCCCCCTACCCTTTTTTATACAATCTCTTCCTCTGACCTCACTTCGGCCTTTCCCTTCCCTGTAATCTGTTATTCTACTTACATATATATAACCCCATCCCCTAAAGTCCTTCTGGCTTTTTCTTTTCTGTGTGAGAGCAAACAAGAGAGAGAAAAGGGTAAAAGAGAGAGAATGAACAGGAGCACCAAGGTCTCCAGCCACTGCAATCTAACTTCAGATGTATGTGCTCCTTTGTGTGTATATGCAACCTTGTACAATTGTGACCCTGTGTGTCTGGCTTACGTGGTACCTGTAGAGTAAAACATGAGACCTCAGGCTTCATAGGTAAGTATCTTAACCACTAAGCTATCTCTCTAGCAGTCAATTAGTTTTATATTACCATAAACATGCAACGTTCTTTGATGATACTGAAATAGGTCTACTGGATTCTTATTCTAGGATATGTGTGGCTTGGCCCTATGACTTATGCACACTGGCTTTCATGTGGCCCTTGTTCACTGTCTACATAGCTGTCAAGTGAGGAAGATTGAACCCCTATAGACAAATAAACATTGACATCAGGAAAGCACTGCTACAGGGGTTTATTCATTTAAGTTCATCTAACCTCATTCTAAAGCAATCTTTATCAAGTCCCAAATCCAAGAAGGATTTGACTATGGCTATGTTGAGACAACATCACTGAAAAGAGAATAAAGTTTGATAGCTAATGGCATATTTAGCAGTACTATGTCAGTGATGACTAGAGTATATAGGGCAGGAGGTCCAATATTTGCTGAAAAGGAGATTATGAAATGAATGTGAAGCTTTTCTCTCACACTCAACACATATCTTCTTATTTTAAGAGCAATTTTTAATAATTACTTCTCATTATATTTTCATACCAAAAATTTCCAGTAATGTAACAGTGCATTAAGTAAAAAACAAATGGTTTACATTTTCCCTTGTGCGTATACAAATTCAGTAAGATTTTCTTTTTCTAATTAACTGATTTAACAAACAACTTCTAAGGTGTCTTGAATTACATTTTTGTGTATTTGCAATATAATGCAATATATGTATACATACATATATACATGAATGCTAAATAAGCCTACTTAGTGCCCAAGGTTTGCCAATGTTAGTGTGTCTTTAAACACAGCTGAGTTTTTGAAATGTATTTGCAAACATAATTTAAAAGTGATGACTAAGATCTTCTAGGATGTTCTGAATAACTCACACCCAGCCTGGACCTGATGCCGTTTTGCCGTTTTGTATTTTATAATGCACATTTTCAATGCCTCTTTTTTTGAACTTCTGCTCAATAATTTCTGAAAGAATTCAATCAAATTACACAGAGTTAAATTCTTACTATTCCAAGATCTTTTTCATCAGCAGTTTTTAAATTTCACAGCATTTATAAGGAAAAGCAAGTTAAGTTGAATTTAAAGTGCATTAGTTTACACAGAAAAGCTGAAACTTCTGTCTTTATATTGTCATCAGAGCCTGTTTAATTCTATTTTTGGCCAAGGAAGCACTTTCATGTTGTCAAAAAATAACAACAGTCCAAAACACATCTATCAATTTGCAAAATGTCAAGGGATTCTGATCACTGGAGTGTGAAGGTGACAGAAGAAGGAGTGTGATTGTTGGTTACTATTGTTTTCAAACACTATTTTAATATTGTGCATCACAGATGAAATGCAAGTCAATTGACTAGCTGAACTTTACTCTAGCATTAGGGTTCAGCAAAAAAGATGAAGTTGTCAGAACTTTGCATTGATTTTGTGGATCTAATTAGACTGGGGCCGTTTCTGAAATTCCATTATTAAGAAGTAGAAGTCTGAATGAAGGCCTCATAATACTCTGGTGTGAGCTAATATTCAAACACCATGTTTACTAAATAGCACTAGGAAATAACAGCAAGTACTTTGTCTTAGAATGCATGTGATTTGCTTTTACCTAAAATGGTGTTTTCAGGCTGGATAGATGGCTTAGCAGTTAAAAGAGCTTGTTTGCAAAGCCTGATGGCCTGGGTTTGATTCCAAAGTACCCATGTAAAGGCAGATGCACAAAGTGGCACAAGTATCTGGAGTTTGTTTGAAGTGGAATAGGCCCTAGCCTGACCATTCTCTCTCCTTGCAAATAAATAAAATACTTTTTTAAAATATAAAGAAAATGGTGTTTTCACTGTAATTTTAATCTCTCTGAGTTATTTCATAGAAGACTTTAATAATTTCTTAAATCTCTGTGCTAAGATTTTATGGATGGTTATACATTGGGTCATATCTTAGTTTTGTTTGTTGATATAGGAGAACCAGGAAAAAAGTATCAATTATGAAATTTCATTAGGTATAAGATGTCTATTGTAAATTTTTATTTTTTAAAATAAAGATGCCTGTGAATATCCATGATTCTAAACACACCAACTTAGGACAAATGTAAAGGCATATTTTAACAAGTCTTTTACAATTTTATTCTACCTTTTGAAAGCAGGCACAAGTTTGTGGGTCCCAAGGACCAGAAGAGGTCTGAACAATTGTTTTGAACAATTTGGTCCAAAGTTGATAGTTCCATTGCCCAGTGTGGCTTGCTAATTCTCAAAGAGAATTCACTCAACATGGTCATTTCCATACTTGCAATTAATGTTTGATTGTACCTAAAGGCAAATGAAGAAATGAATACGACAAACTCTGGGTGGGTTGTGACCTAAGCCTACCATTATCCTCTCCCAATAGAGGTAGACTGTGACACTTCCATGAAAATAAATATATATACAAATCAGGAATGTTCACCAAAGCCCCATGTTCAGAATTTTGTTGAGTATTGTTTATGCAGTTATAATTGGCTGAATTATTATTTAATCAATGGCCACATAGATTAGTTCAATACCAAACACACTCTTGCTTTTTCTGAGGTCAAACCAAGTTCAAAGTCCCAGCCCACTGGTCTGGTGGTTGGATTTCCAGCATGGGCAACCCAATGTTTATCATTTTGTTAACAGCCTTCTCTGAGTCACTCCCCTAAAGTAAAGCACTTTAAATTATAAATAGACTGTTGAGGCTGGCAAAATGTTTCAGTGTTTAAAGGTGTTTGCTGGCAAAGCTTACCAACCCATTAGATTCCCCAATATCCACATAAACCAGATGCACAAAGTAGCCTGACATTTGTTTGCAGTTGTGAAAGGCCTTGGCATGCCCATTTTCTTTCTTTCTAATAATAGAGAAGAAGAAAAAGAAACAAAACAGACATTCATTACTTGAGATATGGCAGTGATCAAGAGGCTTCCTCCTGAAACCAAAAGCAACAGCTGACAGAAGCCTTCATTGACATAATGAGGGAAATGGGCACTATGGTGAAGATCTCTGACTTTGCTACTGCAAATAGGTGCTACTGCAAATAGGTGTACCCATTGATAGAGGTTCTGTTGTGAAAATAAGGAAAGTTAGTTGCTTTCTTTTTTATGCATTACTCAATCATGCCTACAACCAAATGAAAAGGAGAATAATTATGTAATACATAGAAGCCCAATGTACTTTCTGTTGATTATACTAAAAGATAACTTGTGAATATTCTTTCATTCCATATGGGCAGCTGTCATTCAAATGCTAGAATGAATATGACTACAAGCTAACTGCAGCTTTTCTCCCAGGTGGGCTCAGCCTGTGATTTCGGGGTTCCTGTGATGTATCACATGTTCTCCTACATGATCAGCATCATAATATGTTGTGATAGGGAATAGTTTCCTTGTATTTTATGTGTACATATAACAAATTCCCTTTTATCGAAATATTTTTCTGTTCATGTTTTCCTCAAACTGGAAGCACCCTCCACATTCCTTCTCAGGAAATTGGGATTCTTCCCTTCACCTCCTTCCCACAAAGCTGATCTGTCACCTCAACAAGTTAATTTCATATCCCTCTAGCTTCTAGAAAATCAAGTTAAGCAAGTTTATGAAAGAACATATAGCTCTTTTATATGATGGCCTTTCTTCCCGTGGCATCAACTACTTAAGGAGTAACTATTTGACTTTGGTATCATCAGTAGAAGAATAAAACAACTAATACAAGCCACTGTTCTGCATCTTGTACCCACTATCACCTATGTGCTTCTCTTGGGGGAGATATTTCACGAGTCATTTCAGCACAATGGGAGATGCTTGTAAGATATCTTCTGGTCATTATGTTTAGATTTATATTATACTGATAACATACATGGCTCTGCAGGAAATTCCTCTTTGGATCTACTATGTCTCAGACTTGAGTAACTCTGAGGAGATCTGTACATGCATTTGCTATAATGCATACAATTCTTCGGGAACATGAGCAAGTCAGAACAAGTCCTTTTAAAGGTTCTGATACTCCATAGACACTACTGTATAAAAAATGATTAACATTATTAGTTGCTATGTAAAGAAATAATGAGATATGTTTTGATGTTAATGTCATTTTATTAGGTACTTCTGATTCTTGTTTCTTAAAAATTCACTCTGCAGTTTTTCTGTCTTATTTTCTAAAAGGTCAATTCATGACTCACAAATCCTTTATAGTCTCTGTTGACAAGCTAAAATGCAATATAATGCTTTAAAATCTTCTAGAAATTAGCTAAAAACTACCTTGAGTTTTCAAGCATGCAGAACTCTAAGTACAAATTGCTTTGCAAACTTTACTCTTTTTGTTCCAAAAATGCATCTTTATGATGCTTGTCAATTATCTTGGCCAGAGTCCCATGCCATTTTCTCCCAGCTCCATCTGCTAATGCTGGCTATGGACAAACAGCTTGAGCCTCCTTGTCCTCTTCTTATGAAACACAAGAAGGGCTTCCGGAATGTTGGTCATGACTGATGAGAGCCTCCTTGTCTTCCTCTTATGAAACCCATAAGGGCTTCTGGAATGATGGCCATGAGTGATGACTATGCCATGTGCTTGGTCACTTCATGAAATTCAATACACAGACATTGAAGATCTGTATTTCTTTCACTATCAAATCTTCTCATCGTATTTGTTCTCTTAACTGAGAAAGTCCTTTCCTTTTATCTTTGTGTTTCTTTTTAAAAAAAATTTAAATTTATTTATTTGAGAGATATAGAGAAAGAGGGAGAGAGGAAGAGAGAGAGAGAGAGAAAGACAGAGAGAGCATCAAGACCTCCAGCCACTGCAAAAGAACTCCAAATACATATGCCACCTTGTGCATCTGGCTTATGTGGGTACTGGGGAATCGAGCCTTGAGCCAGGGTCCTTAAGATTCACAGGTAGGTGTTTAACCACTGAGCAATCTCTGCAGCCCCTACATTTGTGTTTCTTTAAAGACCATTAAATTGATTTCTTGATTAAAACAAACAAAAAACATTCAACAGGGTGATTACAGTGCATAGTGGCTCTAAATTCTGATGCTCATTTTAATCATACAAGGCTTATTATTCATTTTTAAACTAAGTTACAGGATAAAATTTATTTTATTCAAAAATATTTATTTATTGCAAGGAGAGAGAGAGAGAAGGGAGAAAGAGAGAGAGAGGCAAGAGGGAGAATAGACACACCAAGACCTCCAGTCACTGAAAATGAGCTCTAGGCACATGTGCCACTCTTTGCACCTTGCTTTAGGTGGATAGTGAGGAAACAAACCTAGGTGGTCAGTATTTTCAGGCAAGCACCTTGACCACTAAGCCATCTCGTCAGATCAGGGTGAAAATTTTTGATGGCCTGTGATTATTTTATGTCTTACAAATCTATGAATTAGTTAAATTTATTCTTATCCTTCATCCTTTTTGTAGTCTCAGACATTGCTTCTCAAAATACATGATTCGGGGGTGGCAGGGAATTATCATGATTTATTGGCTATTATTATGGAAGCTGTCAAGAATTATAAAAATCAATAATTCCAAAAAATATGTAATGCTGGTTTATTGAAGAAGGCATTCAAGAAAACTTTCAACTCCCTGGGAAATCTTACACACTTCCCCTCAACAGAGAAGAACTAGTGCAACTGTCCTCTGATAAACAGAGGTGCCTGTCTCATCTTCAGCTTTAAGCTTTCTTAACTCAATGCCTCATTTCCAACAACTTCCAAAATGCTTCTCCTATCCTCACCTTGCTTATAGGCCACATTCATGACCTTCAAGTTTAAAACTATTCATTATACATTAAGTCTTAGTAATGCATCTTCTTACCTTAATTTTTGTTTACATTTTTTTCCTGCAGGAGGGCTAGAAGTCAGAAATAGGATACATACTCTCTTAGACATAGTGACTCCAGATTATACAAAGGGCAAACACCTGCTCATCTGACATGAGGCACGTTTGAGCCAAAATGCACCACACAGAAAGCCTGCCTCAATATTTGGGAGATCAGTGATGGGTAATTTATTTGGGCTCTCTACATGATGCTTTTCAGGAAATTAACATTAGTTTTCTAAGGTCATTTTCATATATGAATAACCAAGAAGGAAGATAGCCAAGCTATCTAGTTAAAGAAAATCATCTTTGTGCTACTGATGGGACCAACATCATATCACTTAATGGAAAATCCAAATACTAACTTTGTGGGAATAAGGTAACAAAAGTATACAAAAAAGTAGTTGAAAGCAGTTGTATTTGCTATTATTAGTAATGAGGCGTGCTCTGGGTGTTTTCATTGATATATAATTATAGAAGTAATACTGACCAGGAGGTCATTAGTTCTGGAAAATGACAAATGTTATGGCCTGCGTGTCATGATGCTTTTCTGATAAAAGCCCCACAGCTCAAAAATATTGTGGTTTGACAACCACAGTCACAAAGAAACTTGAGGCTTAGAGTCTACACTGACTAGATAAATCCGAGGGCTTGCTGCAGGCTAGTTCTAGATCTACCTGTATCATCCATAGGTGGTTTAATAGGTGTTGACCCATTATTAGCAGCAAGCAGCATAAAACATAAGATCACATGGTTTAAAAATAATTTGTAACAAGAAACTCTCATCCCCATCTGTGAAAAACCTTGTACTAATGTAAACTTAATTTTCCAATCCTTCTGTAACATATTTGAAGTTTAATTGTTCAAGCTGAGCCCCCATGCTTTGGCCTTATTACAACATGAACAAATACCAAACTCACCTTTGCCAGCTGTCCATGCCAAGAACCTTCTGTCAAAGAGGCTTGTAAATCAAGCTTCTGGGGCCAATTTTGTAGTCACATTTATGTGTGATTGTCTGCATATGCATATGTATGTATGTACCTGTGTTTTCTGTCTTTACTTGAACTTAACTCATTAAGATTTTGTAGTTGAAAATAAAGTATATCATTACAAGCATTAATTTTAAGTGCTTTTGTAATAGAAGAACTATCATGGAAATAATAGAGAATATGTCAAATGACTTGGACATATTGTTAATGGAAATCTGGATGCTCCAGGTGAGGACTCAATAGGAAGCAAGAAACAAACATGCTTGGTATTGGAGGAAGAGCCATCCTTGCTAGTCAGTAGCAGAAACTTTAGACAAATTATCTCTGGCAATTATATGAAAAGTAAAAATTGCAATAATCCTATATACTTAGCTAAGGAAAGTCTCAAGCAAATGAAATGCTACCATGACTCTCCTCATTTCTTATAATTAAGTATAAGGTGAGTTCAAAGGAAAAATGGCTGAACAAAAGTCAGCTGTATTGAATTACTTTGAAAATTCTCTGCCTGTTGAGTTGGCAGAAAATGAAATGAACTAAAATATATAAAAATAAGAAATGAGAGCCAGGCATGATGGCACATGCCTTTAATCCCAGCATTTGAGAGGCAGAGTTAGGAGGGTCACTGTGAGTTTGAGGCCAACCTGAGACTACAGAGTGAATTCCAGATCAGCCTGGGCTAAAGTAAGACCCTACTTTGAAGAAAAAAAAAAGATAAGAAATGAATATTCGAAATATGATATCAATCAACATGTGTTAATATGTTATTTTCTAAAATTTCTGTTTGATAACAGGATTTTACATTTGTTCCCCACTATTTTCTTTTCTAGAACTTAATACACTCTTAAGTTTTTACCTAAATTAGGTTCCCTCAGAGAGTTTATGCTATTGTTCCTTATCTATCTACAGAAATGATAAAATCATGAAGAGGTCAATGTGAAAAGATTTGAAAGGAAAAGCTTGTGTCTATTAACATTAGTTCCAGGTAAATTATAGACAATAACTAAAAGTTCCTCAGAACTTAATTTCAGCTGAAGCACTGTGAACTTTTTTTTTTTGAAAGGGACAAGGAAGATATAAAGAAAACAGAAAGAGCATTAAATGAGCTGAAACTCTATCAGGAACTAGGCTGTACTCAACTGAAAATATACTGTTTTAATGGGGAAAAAGAGTTAATTGGAAAGCAGAACCCAGAAAGAAGAGAGACAATCCCAGAGCAACAAAAATTATTCCTACATGCTGAAACCTGATGAAGCATTCCATCATTTCCTCAGCTCAGTTTCAGGGCTGTAGTGCCATCAATTGCACATGCTGTTTTTTTGTTTTTTGTTTTTCTCCAGTGCACCTGTCTATGTCCTCTCTTACGTTCACCTGATATATTGGGTATGCTAAGTACAAATAATTTGACTTCCATTTCTTTGGTCTGAAGAAAGTTCCTTGGGCTCAGAATAAGTAATCATACCAGAGACTTGGATCTATGTCTACCTGGTTTAGATGACATGCATTTGAAATCATTTAATGTGTAATACCATAAGGAAAATACAATTAACATAAACGTATACTCATGTTTATGGTAGTAGGTGAGTTCTGTTATCATGGCATAATTTGAGATATTATTAAGGTAACCAAGCAAAAGCAACTTTATTTTAGGAGATTCCAAGTTCATCTTATCTTTAGTTTGTTACTGATCAAAGGGCTTGTACTGCTTAACACAGAATAAAAATCAATTAATCAACAGTCAAATAATAGCAGAGAATAAGCTTTGTTACAGTGGATCAGCAGTAGCTTCTCTTGAAGGACCATGTTGCCAGCAGAGGTCGTTCATACAGATTTGGTGAGTGAGGGGTACCTTCTCACAAGTGGAGTTTTACAGTCAAATGTCAAATATTGATCTTTAATACCCATGCATAAGAGATTTTTTTCATTTCTGCATACCTTAAGAAAATAGATCATATTTCCTACTGGCAATTCTTACTGTTTTGCCCACAGGCAATGCCTGACCTCTTCCACCATGGAGAGATAGAGGCCATGCTTTTCATCATTGCCCTCTTGTTGGTCACCAAACTCCTTTAAAATAACAGAAAAAAAATATTTATTTACTTGAGAAAGAAAAGGGAGACAGAGAAAGAGAGAGGAAAAGAAATATTCGTTGTATCAGGGCCTCAAGCCACTGCAAACAAATTCCAAATGCACGAACCTTGTGCATCTGGTTTGTGTGGGTACTGGGGAATTGAACCTAGGTCCTTATGCTTTGCAGGCAAGTGCCTTAACAGCTAAGCCATATCTGCAGCCCATTACCAAACTTCTTAATAAAAGAAAGCATACTTCTTCTGATGATTGTGAGGGCAGGGCCATGCAGGTAAAAGAGAGTGTCTGGATAAATATTGGTCTCTATGTTTAGCTTTAATTTGAAGGTCAGTTGTATTAAATATGTAAATCATAAATGTTTATAATTTTAAATATATCACATTTTTTTAAAAGAATAAACTTGAGAGCTGGGCATGGTACTGAGAATACAGCGTGAATTCCAGGTTAGCCTGGGCTAGAGTGAGACCCTACCTCGAAAAAACAAAAATTAATAATAATAATAATAATAAGCTTTATTACCATGGTGACTTTCTTTAAGAGGTATCTAGAGAATAAGTATGATTTCATTATTTTTCTCAACCGTCTCTCAAAATGGAAAAGAATCATTTATGGAATGCATGCTATACCAATAAAGGAACTAGGAAATAATAAAACAAAAATAGGACATGTAGAACACATTCAAACACTGAAAACATCAAATAACCAAAAATTTATTAAACTGTCCCCTATCTAGTTCAATAAGGGTATTTTTCTTTTCAAAAGTAGTCATGTTATCTTATCACAATTTTACCACAATTGTACCTATCATATTTTAAAGAGTCTACTAACCCATATTTGATAAAACCTATTTCTGAGTCATATCACCTGTGTATACAAAGAGAACACAGAGAAAAGTAAGAGTAGTGTTCATGATCTAACACTCAGTTAAACATATCCTTGAAGGCTCACCTGTAAGCAACAATAGCGTAGACCAAACTTAAAATGTTTTTGAGATTAGCTTGATTCACAGTCCCAGGTTTGCTTGCTTGCCTGTTTTCTTCTTTATAGATTCCCATGTGGACATTTCTCTGCAGAGCGCATTTTACTGGTCCTAGTCCATGACAGTGAGGATCTTTAATTCTTGTTATCTATTAGCATCACGTTTCCTTACAGCACTCCAACACACTTCCCTTGAGATGATTTACACTTTCACACAGATGTAGAAATTGATCTTCAGTGAAGTGATCCACATTTGTAAAAATAACTCTGGCTGGAAATGGGAGCCCTGGCATTGAAAGTGAAGTTGCATCCGATTACTCCTGAGAGAGAAAAAGAATGGGTTTTCTTTTATGGAGAATATGAGGATATTACAAATTGATTCCTTGTAATTGTATCTAGCAGTCTAAGGAGACTGTATGTTGTCTATGTTGTTTTGACTGCTTTTACATATGTGTATATATACTGTTATTGTTAACTATAATTGGAAACACCTAACCTGCAAAATTATAACAATGCAATTATGCGAATTTTACATGTACATATAAATAATAAAACAAGAAATGCACTTTGAGATGAGGGAAGATATTTAAAAGAAAAAAACTTAGTAATTATTAAAATACATACTTAATGTAAATATTGAAGATGTTAATTTTTCTCTGGTATAAATGCTGTGATGTGACAAATTGTACTTTTTTAATAATTGAAAACATAATTATATCTAGGAATCTAACTTTGTACTTAAAATTATGAATTGCTATGAATTGAATATAATTGGTTTGACATTGCTGCTACCCTGACAAACACTTGTGAGTAGTAGTTGATGCAACATAAGTATTAAAATATTGGGTAGTTGCTTATGGCTATACTACGTAATCCCAAAATATTGAAAATGATTGGATTATTTCTGTAGAAATAAAACTCATAAATGTAGCAGGATGATTTGAGATTGATTCAAAATGTGTGCCAAGTAGAGTTTAATAAAATGCTATATGAACCTTGACGATTTCTGTTCAGAAGATATTTGGAGAAACTTTCGTATTAATGAGGAATAAATCTCTTAAAAGTCTGATATAATTTAAAGCTTCAGTTATAATCCAAGTAAAATATGTCATTAAGATGGTATCAAGTTTTTTACCTACTTAAGAGATACTGTTACTGTTAATATCCAATCAAACCTGCCTATTCCAGAGAAGGAAAACAATCACAATTTTATTCTGTCATTACAGTGCCTGTAGTATTCTGGGGCCCATTAGATTTCTGATACTTTGATTTATAAAATTTGGTACTAAGGGTTTTATTGTGGTGTTTGGAATTCTATTTATTTCCTTGAATAATATCCAATTACTTTGTTACAAACTTTTCATGTTTACTTGATATGTTGCAAGAAAATAATTAAAATCAATTGTAGGCACAGCTATTAAAATATAGGATGCAATAGTTACTAGAGCTCTTTACAAATAAGCTGGCAAGCGATAGATAGCTCTTAACTGAAACATATTTAGAAAGTCTAAAGCATATTAACATGTCCATTCAGGTATGCACTTATGTTTCTGTGTGGTTCAACATAGATGATAGCCAGCAGTATGTGAAAAAAATACTAATCAACCCTGATCATCAATGATATGAAACACAAGTAGTTATCCCCTCACTTCATATGGATGGATTGTCATCTCCAATAGAAAAATGTAATGAGTGCTAATAAGGATGTGGAGAAGAGAACCCTTGTACCTCACATTCTATTAATCAGAATGCAAATGATTATAGTAGCTGTGGAAAATGAAATGAATGTTCCTCAGCGCATTAGACCACCACATGACGCTGCCTTCTACATACTGAGAATATCACTAAAAATCATGAAGTCAGAGTTGCTGAGACCTTTTCTCTCCCTTGTTGAAGGAATTGGTATTTGTGACTTAAAGTCCTATGTGTCTATCCACTGAAGAATAAATTTTAAAATGCAGTACATATAACTCAACTGAATATTATTTGGTACAAAGAAGAAGGAACAGGAGGGGAGGAGGAGGAAGCAAAGAAGAAGAAAAAGAAGATGAAGAAGGAGAAGGAGAAAAAGAAGTAGAAGAAGGGGAAGGCGGGAGAAGAGGAGGTGAGAGGAGAAGAGAAGAAAACAAAAGTAATACAAAATCATGTCTCTTAAAAATCTGGATGTTACTAGAAATCATTATATCAAGAGAAATAAGCCAGACACGGAAACAAGAGGACTGCCTGATCTCACTTATATGGAAAATCAAACAATGTTCTCATAGAAGCTGACAGTGGAATGGTATTTATTGGAGGGTGTGAGACTAATGATAGAGGGCAGGATGAGGAATGGTTATTCAGTGAACACTAAGGCATAATTATGACGAAAAAGATTGCACATGTTATTGCATAGTAACACGACCATAGATTTAAAAAATGGAGGAAAATAATTTTTAAACTTTACCATAAAGAAGAAAGACTAAATGTCTGAGAATATAAACACTATTTTAAATATATTGTACTTTTATTTATTCATTTGACAGAAAGAGTGATAGAGAATGGGCATGCCAGGGCCTCCAACCACTGCAAACAAACTTCAAATGCATGAGCCACCCTGTGCATCTGCCTTACATGGGTCCTGGGGAAACAAATCTGGGTCCTTTGGCTTAGCAGGCAAGCACCTTAACCGCTAAGCCATCCATCCAGCCCAACATTTTTAACATAATTAGAAAATTAAATAATTTTAACATGTACAGAAATGTCATATTACATTAATATGTACTTTTTGGTTTAATGTGTCTATTATCAATAAATTTAATTTAATATTTTCAAATACTTAAGTAAAATAATTAATAGTTTTTTGTTGTTTTTATTTTTGTTTTTGTTTTGATTTTTGGTATTTCAAGGTAGGGTCTTAGGCCATGCTGACCTGGAATTCATTTCTGGAATTCATTTTGTAATCCCAGGCTGGTCTTGAACTCACATTGATCCTCTTACCTCTACCCTCCAAATTCTGGAGTTAAAGGCATACCTAAGTAAAATAATGGATAGTCTTTGAGTGTACATTGCATTTGCTACAAAAATTGGTTGGAAACATCAGGATAAAATATTGATAACTTTGACAAATTACTAACACAGAAAAAGAACTTCTGGAACTTCTGAGGCCTTAAGGAGACAACTAATGCCTAAATATACACTCTCTATAGATTTGTATTCATGTACAAAGAAAAATATTATATTTATCAGATTCAGAAACATCTTTAGAAACATTCAAATCATTCACCAATATATGCTTTTGTAAACATTGATTTGTCATTTTATTTTTATTGAAGGAGATCATATTCAAGAGCAAACAGGAGTTGAAACAACAGACATGCAAAATAAATCCATGTTTACTAAAACTTTAAGCCTTTCATTTGTTATCTGAAAATGATCTTTAAAATGACCTTATTTATAAAACAAAAATTTGCTTCTTTCATGAAACTGCTTAGTCTGCTATTTTCCAACATTTTTGATAATTTTTTAAGGTAAGAAATGACAAATTTAAGAGTCAATGTACAAGTAAATATTCAAGAAATGTTTCTAGTAAACTTACATAACCCTTGCAAGTATATTGAAATGTAAAGCATCTGTGGTCACTTACACTGATTTACACAAGCTGATTGTTATTTATTTCTGTCAATATCCATTGTGTTTACTAAAATTATATATATATATATATATATATATATATATATATATATATATATATATCCTTGACACCTAAAGGAATTGCCCTGATAACACAGATGAATGGTGTTTATTTTATAGATTAATCAACAAGAAAAGGTGTAACCATCAGAGTGGCACTAAAATACCTTGTTTTCAGAAATGAACTAATTTAAAAAAATCTCATAAGATATTTTTAAAAGTCAAGATAAGATATTTTACATGTAATGTTAAAACAAAACAAATATTCCAAGTGTCTTCAAAGGATAGTTAATCTCTCAGAATAATGTGTATTCACTATGTATGAGGATTATAATGACTTGTTTTCTCTGCTTTTACCTTTATAATTTTAAATCTGAAAATCAATCTTATCATTGAAAACATTATAAACTAAGCAGGTAGTTGATGTGAATTTTTCCCCTAAGCATTCCTTTTCCATTTATTTGGCCAAGTGACCAAGACTCAGAAGACTCAGAGAAACACAACACAAGAGGTGCCTTTGTCAGCTATATAATTAATATTAAAATTAGGATTTTCAAGTTGAAGGGTTCAGAGAATTAGCTTGTACTTTAAGTACTCATTTTTAAAAAATCTGAAGGCTTGAGAGGTTGCTCAGTGGTTAAGCATGCTTTCTTGCAAATCCTGATGGCCCTATTTAATTCCCTAGTACTTAATTAATCCTATACGCACAAAATGACACACATCTAGAAATTGTTTACAGTGGCAGGAATCCCTGGTGCAGCCATACTCACTTTATCTGTCTGCCTCTTCTCTGTTTAGCTTTCTCTCAAATAAATAAAAACAAAATAAAATTCTGGGATTAGAGTATCACGACATAAACATCCTTAATAGTAGGAAAATGAAATATCAAATCTCATATTTAATATCATTTCTTTCTTTAGTAATTCAGCCAAAGGATCTTTATGTTTTAAAAAGAAGCAAATTCTTGGTATTTTCTCAAAAGCCTTTGTGTTCCTTATTGTAGTATAGTGATCATTTTTATAGATATCTACTGTATTTTTTAAACATAATCTTCCATTTTCTCCTCTTTGCCCACCCACGTCTCCATTATACTGAATCCCTCATTCTTCCCAAATAGTCCCTCTCATAAATTGATGCCATGTTTTTTTCTTTTATTTTTGACCTTTTTGCTTGCATGAGTGTAGGCTGGGATTATATGCCAGAGCACACAGAACTTTACAGTGACTAAACAACTAAAGAAAAGGTTGCCTCATGTGGTGGCACATGCCTTTAATCCCAGCACTCAGGAGTCCAAGGTGAGTTCCAGGCCAGTCTGAGACTACATAATGAATCGCAGGTCAGCCTGGGCTAGAGTGAGGCCCTTCCTGGAAAAGCAAAAAAAAAAAAAAAAAAAAAAAAAAAACTAACCAAATAAATAAATAAAGTTTTCCACTCTCTAATAATCCCTAACTTCCAATAACTCCTCTGGGAAGGATGGAGACCCGGAAAGTTCATTTAACTATCCATTAAATAACCATAATGAACCCAGTAATGTGCAGCTAATGACAGTTGTTATAAGATGGCAATGTAAGGGCTACTCCATGTCTGGAAGTCAAGGGTCCCCAGCATTCCTTCCCATGCTTTGGCTCTTATAGTCATCTACTCTTTCATAATGATCTATGGCCCTTGTAATTCCTTGCTCCTGATGCACAAGATCCAGATTGTGGCAGGAACCTTTAGTCTTCAACATCTAGCTCATTGTTGCCTGGTCTGGTTTGCATTGTTGGTAGAAATCACCCAACTAAGAGCAGCTTGTGGGAAAAAAGAGGTTTACTTTGGCATACAGGCTCAAGGGCAGTAGAAAACGATGGCATGAGCAGAGGGTGGACATCACCCCCCGGCCAACATAAGGTAGACAATAGCAACTGGAGAGTGTGCCAAACACTGGCATGTGGAAAGTGGCTATAGCACCCATAAGCCCGCCCCCAACAATACACTGCCTCCAGGACACATTAATTCCCAAATATCCATCAGCTGGGAACCTAGCATTCAGAACACCTAGGTTTATGGGGGAGACCTAAATCAAACCATCACACTCATCCTGCATTTTCTTGCCTAAAAAAAAAAAAAAAAAAAAAAAAAAAAGTGTGATGTCAGATATAAAGCCATCTTTAAGACCACGAGCAAGATTATTCCTAAAATGGGGTAAAGCAGAAATAAGAAAAGTACAAATTTGATTGCTTACTTCCACTCTGACATTTTATACTGCCATTACATGTGTATTTTCTTTTAATTTTTGGTAAAAGTCAATCATAACTGATATTCACGCATGTACGTGGTCTTTCTTTGTTCTATTCAAGAGCTTGAGTTCAATTCCTTACCAAAGCATTCCCAAAGAGCAGTGTGGAACAATATTCTCATTCTCCACTTTTCTGAAGTTTTAGTATATCAGAAAAATTCCAAGACACATTGATTTTGTTGTTTTACAGCTGTGATGCAAGTTTGTCTCACTAATTCTAAGCCCAGCAATAAGAGACTAATAGCTTATGTATTTATGCTATGTTAAGTGGTACATAGACATTTAATCTATGTCATTTTTTTTTAACTGAAGTGCATGATTTTCTTTCTGGGGAATATAAGGGATAGTGCCTAGAAATAAAATATTCATTATAGTGTCCCAAATAGTTAGAATTTTGATGCTTTTGTAATGTCGCATGTAGCATGACTTTTGCTGGATATGAATGAATAAACATATGCTCACCTAACATTCGTGGGACACTAGCTAAAGACAGGACTGTTGAAAGTTCCAAATTGATTAATAAATGTATATTGTGGTTACATATAGGATCATGAGGAAATCACTGGAAGGTCTCCTGTGTGACTTACTGGTAGATATACCACAAAGAACTCACCCTAGTTAGTTGTTTACTTATTATGTAATGTCAATTTGAAATTCAGAGAGGGGAGAGACTGTGGAAAAATTCTTCAGCATTATACAGTCCTCATGAACATAATGAGTTCTATGACTACTGTTGATGTCATAAGCCTAGGTTAGGGTATAAAATATGGCTAAACTCTGACAGTGTCATTTTCATACTCATAGCTGATTCTGTTTCAGGATGGCAATAGTCCTGTCTAGCCAAGAAAAGAAGTATACTCCATTTTACCTCATAAACATGCTCTTACATTCTTTGTGTTTCCTGTTTTGTGCGTTTCCTAAACCTTGGTTGAGTGAGCCTCTATCCTACAGAATAGGTGCCGACCACAGAACCAAAAACTTATTCCCAAAAGTTTAAAATTTTTGATTCTCTTCAGTAATTGTCACTGGCCACAAAAAGAGTTTTCTTTTATTTTTTTTTGTTTAATTTATTTATTTTTTTATTTTTATTTTTTCTTTATTAGTCAGTTCTGTATTCAGCAATACAGTCAGTTTGGTACCATTATTAGGCTCATCCGTGACCTACCCCCTCCCCTTGGCCCCTCCTTGTTGAGGTATACGGGTCATGCATTGTGGAGTTAGCCCACAGTTATAGGTAAGCTAAATGTCTCTGCATATCATGACCCAACATGTGACTCTGACATTCTTTCCGCCCCCTCTTCCACAAAATTTCCCTGAGCCATGTTGGGTTCATTTTTGGTCTGCTTCAGTGATGAGGTGTTGGGGGCCTCTGAGGCTCTGGCTCTCTGATTTGGTAGGAGTTGATTTTTCTCTGTGCTGATCTCCTTCCCCCTTGTGCTGGTATCCGGTTCATCAGGAAAACAGCCCCCTTGCTTGTTTCTCCAATTTTTCTTAGTTTCAGCCAGGGCCCTTTGGAGGTATGATGGGGTGGCTCTCTCCTTAGGATCTACATCTATCTGAAAAAGAGAAGCAGCTGTAAGCTTAATCTATTGGCATAAATATAATGACTATTATTTATACCATTATATTTATGATGGGACAGGCAAATTAATTTTCTATAATAATCTAATAATAATAATTTCACTTCTGGTACCTATTGTCTCCAACCATAGGACTTTATCCTTGGTATTCTGTCATAGTCAGCTCCATTTTGCTGGGATGAACTTCCAAATCGGACACAGTTTATGAACGGAAGAGATTTATTTCAGCTTGCAGATCCAGGGGAAGTTCCATAATGGTGGAAGAAGCTGCCCCTCTTTACCAAATCTACGCAGAGAGAAAAAACACTACCAGCACCACAGGCAAGAGGAAAGAATCTGACAGCCAAACAGCAGGGAACCCCAGGCAGAGCTGAAGCACACTTGATACCTTTAGGCTGGAATTTAGATTTGCCCTCAGTAACACCTTAGGGCTGGACCAGGGTCCCCCCCACAGTGACACCTCCTCGAGCTAGGCAGAGCAAGCACTACTCAGCATTAGGACAAATGTAATCAGTTTTTTTTTTTTTTTTTGAGGAAGTTATATTGTGGTTTTATTTTTCTGGAGTTCTATAAACACATAACCTTCTCATTTTGGATAACCATGTAAATAAAGCATTATGTCTTCTCCCTGACTGGATTTCAGTTGCATTGCATAGTTGCTGAAATCTCTTGGGGTTTTTCAGAGAACAATTTGTTTCCAACATCATTTTTACCCTCACTATGCTATCTCCATATCCATACATTACTGCCCAATGCCTCCAGTGTTTTTTGTAGTTGTTATAAACTGAGCTACCTTTGGCTCCAGTATCCACTCATGCACAAGTGTTTTGCATGTTGGTAGGGTACCAGTAAATCCATCATTCAACATAGGGCTTCTGGTTACCCATGAGATTCTCTTTCAAAGCAAGGAGTTCAGTGGAATTTTTTATATCTTCCTATTGGGTGAATTGTTGTACAGACTTTAAAACTTCCTTCCAGATGGTCATAAGCACAGTATTACGCTTTCCACGATGCAATTTCTGCCTTATGCAGACACATTTCCTCAGTGTAGACAATGCAGACTCAGTTAAATATTGTTACATCTATCGAGATCCACACAACTGCACTGTAGTTTTCTTGTAATCGTATAACATACTAGCAATTTTTAAGAAATGTAATAATATGTCTAGTCCGTCAGCTGTTTACAGATCACGTTGATGAATAATGTATGCTATATCATGGAAGACAGAGGAAGGTAGCAACTGAAGATCTTCTCTGTGGATGCTGTACCCTACCTCAGTTCTGTCAGTTTTCAGTTTGTGTGTCAAGTCTGTTCTCCCACACCGAATAGAAAGGGTACTGACAGACTAAGAAAGGGTTTTGTCTAAGTCTAACATGCTGAAATAGTTAATTTACCAGGGTTGTTCATGTGAACATGGGTGAATCATTGGCATTTATACCACTAAGTTTCCTTCCTGGTTGACTTACAGGAAGCTTCACCTTCAAGAAGTGGCATTCTGGTCTTTTCTTGTATAGTGACACTTGTAATCCTACAGAGGAAAAGTCCTTCATGAGGATCTGTGTGACACTAATGAGTGGCATAAGAGTTATACTCGTATATTACTAACAGATCTTTTTTTAAAGTTTTATTTATTTATTTATTTGAGAGCAACAGACAGAGAGAGAGAAAGAGGCAGATGGAGAGAGAGAGAATGGGTGTGCCAGGGCCCCTCCAGCCACTGCAAACAAACTCCAGATGCGTGCGCCCCCTTGTGCATCTGGCTAACGTGGATCCTGGGAAATCAAGCCTCGAACCGGGGTCCTTAGGCTCCACAGGCAAGCGCTTAATTGCTAAGCCATCTCTCCAGCCCTACTAACAGATCTTATCTAAAGGGTCTTGTGCCTGACATTATAGCTACCTTGCTTCAAGATTGTGATAATTATATCTAGCCTGGAGAAAACAGCTATTAAAGATCAGAGTTTCACAGAATGTTCACCTTATACATGAAAGTCATTCTTGTGTATTCGATCTAATAATTATTAATTAATAAATTATGATAATACTTATGTAATATATAAATACATATTTTGATAAATTTTAACAAAAGAATTAATTGGTACCGTTAAGAAATACATTCAGGTTTCAGGATAGTGTCTTGATTTTCAACAGTCTTTATGACTGTTTCAAAAAATGTAAAAATAAGTTTCTTGTATTCTACCCATGGCTTCTAGGACATAAAAAATGTCATTCAAAAATTATTTGTTCACAGATTTGTAAGTTTTTACATCTTCCTAATTTAAGCTCAGGATTATTATTATTTGTATCTGCTGTTTACATAGGCTGAGCTATAAGAAATTGTTATACTCATAGATAAGTGCAGGTATGTATTAGTAATTTTACATAATTCAATTGAATATATAATTTCCATTACAGTACATAGGTATTTATATTGTTTGCATTTTCTTCTCTTTTTTGCATTTAATAAGTATTTAATGAGTGCATTTTGAATGCTATATATAATTCCAGAGATTGAAAATTCAGCTCTATTAATAGCAACAGGCATGCATACTTTTGCTTCAATATACTTTACTTCTTTTGAAAAGAAACATATTTCTAAACTTATTTGATATTTAATCTGATGTGCTTTTAGCATTTTTTGTACTACTCATGTGGTGATACAACTTTCAATCTTGAGTTTAAAATTTCATTATAGGCAAGCATGTACCCTGAAATATATATGGCCAATCAATTAAGAAACCTAAATTCAATTATGAAGATCTTGTAATCTGAATTAAATTCAAAAGAGCTAACCTGCACAATTTTACATAATGAAAGTGCTAAATTTTAATTAAAACTTTTTTGGAAAAGTGCTTAACAATTCAGTACTTTCATTATCTTTCTTCAGTTAGGATCAAAGACTCCTCTTATATAGTTGGTTTGCATATCAACTCATAGAGCTTTTTCTTTAACTGTTCAAAATGACCACCTTAAGATTACAAGCAATCAAGTATAGTGACACAATATTGTTATCCCAGCACCAAAATGTCTAAGGCAGTAAGATTGGGAGTTCCAGATTTGTCTAGTTTGCATAGTGAGACTATATCTGAATAATAACATTGAAAAAAAAAACAAGTAACTGAATGAAGGAATAATATATATGTAATTGTTTTCTTTATACACATATTTATGATTGTCCAGAGAATAGCATCAAGATAAATTTCCTTAAACTGACATTGCTGCTATCCTTCATTGGCTAATTGGAGGGTAGTGATAAAAATAAAGGAGTAACTGTAAGTTTCTCAATGTTTCACAAGGTCACATTGGTGGCTATGTTCAACCGAGATGCCTTTTGTGCTAGTTTTCATTTTATTTTGAAAGCATAATTTTGGTAATGTTTATTACTTCTTTCCCATGCCTTTCCCATGGTGTTAGGATCAAGCTGCTATGTCTTGCAGAACAACCCAAATACTGAATTCCTAATTTAAGACCCCAAATACTGCTTTCTTCAGTTTTATTACCTAAATACATAACTTTCGTATATCTTCATTTCTATACTCCATACTCGAGTCATGCATCTCCTGCAAAAAAATCTGTTATACATTTCCTATTTTCCTTAACAAGAAATCCAATTGAAGAAAGTAATTGTACTATTATGACTTCCTCTTCATTGCACAAAATTTTGTTTAACATTTTATTCTTGTCATCCTGATTTCTCTATACAGTTAAGTCCATACTTCAGTGGCAATTGTGCATTCTAACTCTGCTAGAGCCTTTTGTAAAATACATAGTTTACCATTTGAGATTCTAAATTTCCTGAGGCAAAGATCATGATGTGATTTTATTACCATCCTTTTCATTGATCCCTTCCAAATACCTGAAAACCTTCTCAGAATGGTCAATTACCCCTTTCGTTATATTCCTTTTCAGACTTGTTTTTGTGTATTGAAGAACTAGGTAAAAAGTTAAGCTTTCCAACCACTCCTGGTGCTTTATATGTATCATAATTTTTTGCTCAGTTCACTGAAAAAATTATATTCTCAACATTATATCAAGTCAAAACAATAGAGACTATGAGGATTACATTATACATCCATCAATACTAAAGGGGAAACACACCAGGAAAAGGTGGTACACTGAGGAAATGAGTACTTTTTAAAGCCAATATTAGAGACCAGTTATACATATGACATAGGAGAAAATCAAGCAGTCTAATACAGAGAAGTAATAAGCACAGATATAGAAAGAATAAAAAAAAATATTGAAAATGTGATAATTGGGGCTGGATAGATGGCTTAGCAGTTAAAAAGCTTTCTGTCAAAGCCAAAAGACAAAGGTTTGATTTCCCAGTACCCACATAAATCAAGATGCACATGATACATGCCTTTGGAGTTCATTTGTAGTACTAGAGGCCCTAGAACACCCATTCTCTCTTTCTCTCTCTCTCCCTCTTTCTCTCTTTATCTCTTTCTTTGCTTTCTCATAAGTTAATAAATGAAATAAATATGGCTATTGCTAGAAATGAAAAGTGAAGCTTAATGAATGAGCTGGTATATAGACTGAAGTATGTTGCCTTTCTGGTAATGCAACATGATCCCAAACTGAATTTGACAATATTTCAAATTATTTGAACATTTGTTCTAATAGTTTAAATATACACTTGTGAAATACTTTAACCTATATAGATTTTTCCAAAACAGTAGTGAAAAGAGATGAATAGATTAGTGATTAGATGATAACCAGCTAACTTAACACTATAATTCACAAAATTCTGTCTTAACTAAATATTATTCATCTTTACTGAATAAAAAATATTCTTAGAAATGACATATTAACATATAATTTATATCTATACATACTAAACTTGAGAATGTTCTTAAATTTAATCAAGTCATTATTAAATATCCTTTGACATTCCTTCCTAAATGCTTAGTGTAGGTAAACACAACCTGAACCATTTCTACACTGTTTTTTTTTTTTTTTTTTTTTAAACTGGGAGACCTTTAAAGTCAAAGTCTTTCTAACCTAGAATGCCTTCATTCAGATCTGATTCCAATTAACTATCAATGTGATGTTAGGAAAGTTATTGACCATTTCTGCAACTATTTTTTTTCAATTGTGAAGAGTGTAGATGATATAAGTTTAATGTGCTGAAATCTAAGGTCTTCTAAGTTTGTGGAAAGATTGAAAGAGAAAAGGAGATTTAAGGTACCATTATGAATATCAAGAACAAAAAAGAGGTATTGCTTCAATTTCTATATATCATCACAACTAATGAGTATGTCACCAAAGGTTGTAAATCAATTATAACAGTTACCTTCTTGTTGCTGGAGTAAAGCACCCAACAAAAAGCAGCTGGTGGGAGGAAAGTTTTTGTTTTGGCATACAATCTGAGGGGAAGCTTCCTGAAGGCAGAAGAAGTCATGAGCAAAGGTGGACATCATCTCTGCCACAGGAGGTGGAAAATAGCAGCAAGAGAGTCAGCCAATCTGTGATAAGGGGAATATGGCTACAATACCCCTAAGCCTACCCTGAGCAACAATCCCCCTCCATCAAGGTTCCTCCTCCCACATTGCCATCAGCAGGGAATCAAGCATTCAGAATACTTGAGTTTATCAGGGACATTTGACTCAAACCACCACATTTTCCTCTGGCCCCCATAAACTCAAGATCACCAAGATATAAAAATTCATTCAGACCAATTTTAAAAGTTCCTGTGGTTCCCATTAATTTCAATACTATTCAAACATCCCCTAGTACAGGGTTTCTTATCTGCAAGCTTGTAAAACCAAAAAACACATAATAGCACAGAGTAAACATTCACATTAAAAATGATGGCATTGCATGAAAAGATTGACCACATTCAGAAAGATTAAACAAATGCAAGATATAAGACAAACAGGGCAAACATCAAATTGTATAGTTCCATGTCCATCTTCAACTTGCAATGATGGACCTAGATTTCCAACTTAATCAGGGGAAAACCTCCGGACTGAGCCAGTAGCTCTAATGGGCCCACTGTCCTGGTATCTCTACAATTCTGTGGCCTCTACTACAAAGGCTAGTTCATCCACATGAGTCCATTTGACCTCCATTCAGGAACTCCAATATTCCTGCCTCTCACTGGCAGTGACCTTTTCCAAAATACAAAATACTTCAAAAATTTCATGATTTATTCCTTTCCTACATTTGTTATACTTCTATAACATCAGGTAGGTTTCCACATTTGTTAATCCAGCAGGGAGGGCATGAGACAATGCTGCCTTTGAAGAGCAGGACATTCATTCAGCATTCAGAGTCTCTACTTCAGAATGAGTCAGCATACTTCTTGGTGTCCCAACGCAGAACATCTGTCCTAAACTCAATGGTAGTAATCCCTCAAACAATTGCACTTGAAGCAGGCTATTGTCTTCTGCCCAGAGCTTTCATTTCTTTCTGTGCCATATCCACTTGCTCACATCTGTCCTTTTCTTCTAAATTGAACCCCATTCAAGTATTCAGAACTTGGGAAGAGCACAACACAGCCAGCCTGTCTCACACAAGCTACCGCTAGCCCAGCTCCACAAAGCTTTCTTTCCTTCATAACGCAAGCCTCACAATACACGGGTCTTCTGTGCTTAGTCTTTTTAACAGTAACTAAAATGGTCCATTAGATTGCTTATTGCACTTAATGGTGTCTCTTAGCCCTAAGTTTAATCCACATTTCCATATTGCTCCCACAAATCATTTTCAAAAGATCAAAAGCCAGATATGGTCAGGTTTCTAGCAACAAAAACCTCACTCCTGTTATAAATTTTCTGTTGTAGCTACCTTATTGTTGTTGGTATAGAACACCTAACTAAACCCAGCTGATGGAAGGAAAATTGTTCTATGTTTTTCATTTTATTTTTTAAATTTGTGTTTGGATGTGAGACATATGCTTTAATTTGATGACTTGAGCGGAAATTCAGTGTTTCCTTTATTGTATTGTACAAGCATTCTGGTTTGTGACACAATACTTTGGGGGTGCATACATTGAATTATTTTTGAGGTGTCCTTTTTAAAACTTGTGTCTGAATCATTTGACTTTGAATTTTTTATGGTATGATGACATGAGTTATTTTTTATCACACATTATTTTTGGATAGTCAGCATGCTTTATTGTAGGGATTTTATTTAAGACTACTTTAAACAAAGGAGTGAATTCAGGAGCTGGACAAAAGAAGCTGCTAGTATGATGCCCATTATTTTGAGAAACTTTCTCTTCACATTTTGCTTTAATGGTTTGACTTGGCTCCAGGCTAGCTAGCAGTTCTCTTGGTTCACAATATAGTTGCCCTGCTAAAAGTTTGTGTCCAAGGTGCTAGTTCTGTTTTCATTGGCTGGTCTTAAGTTGCTGAAGCACAGTGAATAGCCACTGCATTTGTCCTTCTTTCTTTATAATTTGTTCCCATGAAAGTCAGGGATTTAGTAACTATGGGGCTGAATGTCAGGTTTGCAATCACATATACAATAGTGAGAGTTTCTTTATGTTGTTAGCACAATTCATTCACAGGTGGGAAACTTTGACCACTGTGCAAAAGTTGCAGAGGAACACATTTGTTCATAGAACCAACCCTTGATTTTACTCAATTGACAAAGAACTTTATAGTTGGAAAATATGGCTGATTCATAATTTATTGAATACTGAACTTTTCTTCTTTACATTTTCTTTCCATTAACTTCACTACTTACTTGGGGATCATGGTAGTGCAATAATGAAAATTCTTGTAACCTTTCACTTTCAGCTACAAGTTTATTCGGCCCTAGCATGACCATTCCTATTCATTCATTCATTCATTCATTCCTTCATTTTTCTCTCTCTAGCTGTATGAAATTAAATAAATATTTTCAAGAGAAAAGCAAAATTATTTCTTTTATAACCTGGTTGGAAAGAACTATTAGTAATCGAGGAAATACACAATATAACAGTGAGTTCAGGAAGTCCTATTTTCAAAAGAGTTTTCAGTCTTTGGGGAAGAGAGACCTTTGGGGTACTGTAACATTTGAACAAAGATCTGGAAGAATTGAAGGTCTGAGTCATGAGGATATCTAGGGATGACCTTTAAAAATAAAGACAGCAGAAATGGAAAGCCTTTGAAGGCTTACTATATTTAGTAACATCAAGAAACCTGTGATGGGAGTAGAGCAAGATAGCAAATAGGAAATAATAGGGTACTCTATTACTATCCTGCCTGCATCCTGATGTATGCATCTATGTGTATTATCATGTTTACGCATGTGCAGGAAATTAGAAGGCTATCATATAGCCACAGTAAAGGAGACATGTTGGTATGATGGGGGTGATGAGATATTAAATTCTGAATGTATTAAGAAAGTAGCTGCATGAGAATTGCTGATGTCATTTTCTGGTTAAAAATTAGTCAAAGATGACTACATTATTATTATTTTAGTTCAACAGCCAAAATAATATAATGTGAATACTCAGGAGAAACTTATTTTAAAGAGCTAATGAGCAGAAGGAATATACATATGAGTAATGAGTTTAAGGAAAATTCTAATTCTAAGACAGTTGTCTAAAATGTGTATGGTACTTGTGGATTTAAGAAGAGTTGAAATTGTGTGTGTGTGCATGCGTGTGTGTGTGTGTGTGTGTGTTTGGTTATATGTATGTTTATAGAAGTAGTAGGAGATTAGGGGATCTGTTCAGTATTTTAGACTATGCCATAATTTAGAATTAGCAACCATTAACAGCCTGAGAATCCAGGGGCTACAAAATGAAACAGAGAGAATGATGTACTCACACTCCAGTAAAAACAAAGACAGACTATGAAAGGCTATTGACAGACTATACACTCACATTTTGCCTAAAGCAAAAAGGAGTTTTACAGTAAAAAAGAAAGTTCTACATTTTCTCTGCCATCTATAAAATAAGACAAATTCTCTAAACAAGAGTGAGAGCATCTTGGGTTAAAGGTGGTATGC
The DNA here is from genome assembly GCA_036346955.1 of Dipus sagitta. Lineage (NCBI taxonomy): Eukaryota > Metazoa > Chordata > Mammalia > Rodentia > Dipodidae > Dipus > Dipus sagitta. The sequence continues at coordinate 150,725,112 of CM070771.1, forward strand.
AGTTATTAAAGGAAGAGGGAGTAGAAAGCTTGTAAAAGCCACAGAGTGGGTAGGAATACTCTGAGACACAATCATGGCTACCCCTTAGGAACTGAGTAAGGCCTTCAAGACCCCACAGTGAATACCATAACATCACTTAGGAGAGCCCCCCATGGTAATTTGAGCTGGGGTGAGGGGATAAAAGAGTATTTCATATAAATATATATATATATATATATATATATATATATATGTGTGTGTGTGTGTGTGTGTGTGTGTGTGTGTGTGTGTGTATACATATATATATATACATATATATATATAATATTCATTATATATAATATAATGAAATTTAAAATAAAAAAGACAGAGGGGTGAGAAAGAGCTGAAATATACAGCACAAGGCTTCTTGGTCTGTTGTGTGCTGTGTAATGTCAAAACCTGTTTATATTCTGGCAGCGATAACACTGGACAGACAGAGAAGAGAAAATTATGATATAGAAGACACTAGACAGTTGCAAGAGCAATGTTTATAAATAAAAGAGCCAGATACAGTTGAGAGTATGGGTGAAGTTACCCTAGGCAGCAGCACACAGTCAAAGAGTTGGGCACAAACAGAGGGCACCTCACGAAACTTAGATGTAGGATGTATAAAAGTTCATTTTCTATTTACCTCTGAATTTTCACACTATCTGGGAAGAGAATCAGAAGATAGGTTTCAGGAAAGTGTTAGAAGTAGAGTGCATTTGATGGGAGAAGATTTGGTGATGAAATAATTACATTTACACACAACATTGATGGACTCCTGGCTTATTAGTAGGATAGTTAAAGTAAGACCTGCCAAAGTGGGTATACTTTTCTCTGGCCACATTCTTCTACTTGAATGCTGTTTGAAAAATATAAATCAATATTTATTGATGATAGATATATTATAAATAAACATACCTATAGATGATTGATGTATTATATGTATAGGCAGATAGATACATGATATGTAGATAGACAGTAAGATAGGTAGATAACAGATGGATCAATACATAGATGATAAATAGATTCAGACTTTTTATTTCAATTAATAAGTATATTGATAAATAAGTACCTTTTTCTGAACATATTGGTGAAGAAAATTTACTTCAGTTATCCCAGTGAAGGAAGGTGAGTTAGACCTATATTATTACTTTAGACAGATGATTGGTAGGAGATAGACAAATTAATGTTATTATTTCTGCTAACGAAATCTTGACAGTTGATAATAAAATGCCTATCATATCAGCCTCAGAACCTATGAACCTACTTAAGTCAAAGTCAAGACTTTGACTAGATCAAAATACATCATAGAGCTCATATGCATTTTATGATGTGGGTTGCTTCAAGTTATAGGTCAGCCTGTGCTATATTACCCATTGTAGGCCAGGGTTTGCTACAGTGTGAGACCCTGTCACATAAATGTTTAAAAATCACAAATTTAAAAATACTGTTCAAGACTTAGCTTGAGAACATTTAAATGTTTTGAAAGTGGAATATGGAGAAGTAAGAGTAAAGAAAGACTGAGACATATAAGTAGTAGCTTGTACGTAGTAGGTAAAAAAGAATATACATGGATAGAAAGAGAGAGTGAGAGAAAGTGAGTGAGAGAGAGAGAGAGAGAGAGAGAGGGAGAGAAGATGAAGACCTTGATGACAAGTTTGTTTGAGAGAGGATCTGAGATGCTCAGCTTTATCAAACGTTCATGCTGATTGATCTATAATAAAGTCAGAGTAAGGAGTGGCCACTGGATCAGCGGAATTTGCATGATGACATATATTGTATCTTTAGACCAATGATAGCAACAAATGTCTCATTGGGATGTGGTTATGAGAGGGTCAAGCCCATTTTATGTATCTTTATTTTAATGATTATTGCAATAAAAGCAATGAAGTACAGAGCAAAAGGTATATTTGAGGATGGAAGTATAGGATAAAGAAGTCTGTATATATTATTGTAGGAGAACAAATGTATTACGTGGCTGGTGGCAATATTACTATGGAAAGAAAATTTGACATGAGTAGAATAGGAAAATTGATGGAACAATTCTTAGCACAGCTTTAAGTCTCAAGTATAAGAACTCTAAGTAGCCAGGTGATGAGGAAGCTTATGATAATTAAAGAGGACATAATTGACAGATAACAAGGGAGATTCTATAAATTATGTCATGGCTTTAAAATTGACTTTACTAACTTAACATATGTTAAGTTATTAAATATTTGACACTGAGGAATTTGTAAATATTAATGTACATATTTTCCCCATAAAGAAGGCAGTTATAACAGCTGAAGCAACAAAAGGCCAAAATGTGAGCACAGAATGAAATTATATCAAAGAGAGTATCAGATGACTATGAGAAAGTTACCAAAATAATTAACATGGATATGGAACGCAGTACACCTACTAACATTTTCATAATGTACTTTAAAATAATGGTTGAGTTTAATTATCTCTCTGATTTCTTCCTAAGTAGTAATTTTTACCACAATTTTCTATAATACAGAAGACATAATAATTTTAATATAGTGCCAGTGTTTTTGTCTGGGTGCCTCCTGACCAGAGTGCTTGTCTAATCCTCTAGGCTCTCCTAATCCAGTCACCACTGCCTTCCAGCCTTATAATCTTTTAAAAGGAGATATAATTGAATAAGTTAAAGGATTACATCAGATTGAAATGGAAACTAGTGATAAAATTAAGATTCTGTTCATATAGTCATCAATTCCATCTTAGAGAATTTCCCTGATGAGTTTTAGGAGGAAAAAACAGAGACAAAAGTTATGGCAACACTTCATTCATTGCAAAACAGCAGAGCCCCAGCCCAGGCATATATTATTTCCATGCATCCTTAAGAAGGTTATTCAGAAATAGTACTGTTGAAGCACAGTTGTAATTGGAAGACTAGGCTACTGGCTCCCTAATGATAATGTTACAAATGTTGGTTATTGAAAGCCTAACCACAGTAGATAGGTATAAAAATATAGATTCTCTGAAGTGAGGAAAAATAAGGATAAATGATTTAAAAGAATAGCAATTGACAAAATGTTGAGATAAAGGTAGGCTAACAGTAAAGTAGAGAGTAGAAAGAAAGGAGTGCATGAATCAAATGGAAACCATAAATCAAGGTCAATAAACCCTACAACAAAAAGACTAAAATGAAAAATGAGTCTCACAGACTGAGCCTATAAACACCCTCCAAAATCTATAGCAGCCTAGACAGAAACACTTTGGATAAACCCCACAGTGTCGACTCAGCAGTCCCAATGCTGCTGTAAAGGAGACTAGTTGAATTAAGTACAAGAACCTCATCTTCTAGAGGGATGATTTTCATATCGGCAGATCAAAATAGAAGACATCAGTTAAAAACTATATAAATTCTCTAGTTAAGGTATTAGAAATTACACTTATGTATAATTATGGCAGAAATCAGTCATGTTTTATCTATTTGCTACACACCATATAATTTGAAACTGACATTGCATATGTTTTCAGTGTTTGGGGGAGTCTTTAACAGAAGATCACAGGGCCCATTGGTTATTCCTGAAATCTCTGAAAATTGAATGCTTCTTTTTTGTTTATTTACTTATTTATTTTTGAGGTAGGGTTTCACTGTACCTCAGACCGACAGGGAATTCATTATGCAGTCTCAGGCTGGCCTCGAACTCATGGCAATCCTCCTACTTCTGCCTCAGAAGTGCTGAGATTAAAAGCATGCCTCACCATGCCCAGCTCTGAATGGATCTTAATTTTAATCATTCCCTTGGTACCCAGGCCAAAACCCTTCACTAGATAACAGATAATTCTTATAACAAACCTTGATTATCTAGCCAGTTGAGAGAAAGCCAGGTGCAAATTACTCAATTACACAGCAAGTGTAGGAAAATGAGGTGTGGAATCTGTCTGGATGTGTTAATGCTAGTCCTGTATCCTAGTAAATACTGAATTAAATGGACAAAGATCAAGTGAACTTGTGATACCAGGCAATTCTGTTTTGTAACTTTGATGTAAATGATGAGGTTAATGTTGTGAATAAAGCGCAGTTTCCTCTTGAATTGACTAATATGGGAATTTATTTTGATTAAAAGTTAAAATATATTAGTACTCAAAATATGTTCCTGAAAGTATATAGGGTATAAATTCCACGTCTGCATATATAGCAAATTGATTTATGTTACAATTGTTCCTTTGTACAATTTTGATTTATAAAAGTCACAGGACTGAAATATAATTAAATATGAAATGATACAATATTTACCTTTCCTTGTGATCATAATATAAAGCTATAATAGACTATAGTATTTAAATATGTAACACCCATGTGAATTGATATTAGTTAAATAATGAAACATTAGAAAAGAAATGGACATATTAGAGAATCACAATACAGTCTCTTAACTAAATTAGAAAATGCAGAGGAGACACAGGCATTTCCCTTTTCTATGGTAAAGATCCTTAAAAAAAAAAAAAAAGACATAGGAAGTCATGTCCTTTTCAGAAAAAAAACTGGTAATTGGGAGAATATGGATTAAGGGAATCAAGATATGGAGTACTCTAGGCAAAAACCAATAAACAAAAATCCAGGAAGAAAGAAAATAAAATGACAAGCAAAAGGCTCAAGTTTGTAGAGCACTAATTCAAGCTTCCTCCATTGACGCAGGGACTCGCTGTACCAAAATCCGACCAGGAACTCACTCTGTCACCCAGACTAGCCCGCAAATTATGGCAATCCTTCTACATAAGAGCACTTGCAGTACAGGCCAGAGCCACCTTACCTGCCAAGCTCATATGCGTATGAATCTTACTTCATAATTGTAATATTTCTTGAGAGGGAAAGTCTTTTCCTTGATGTCTATAGTACATTTATTTCCAACTACATAATTTCCAATTATGTGCTTGGTCAAAATTATTCCCTTTATGACCTGCCTGTGTGTTAATTATGGTACCCTGTAATCATTGTGCAAATATCATATTTTAATGAAAATTAACAAATTATGCTTTAGGTTTATATTTTGGTCTGTGTGAACATGATATTATTTTTTTGTTGTTTTGTTTTGTTTTGTTTTGTTTTGTTTTGTTTTGTGTTTCGAGGTAGGTTCTCACTCTGGTCCAGGCTGACCTGGAATTCACTTTGTAGTGTTAGTGTAGCCTTGAACTCATGGCGATCCTCCTACCTCTGCCTCCCTAGTGCTGGGATTAACGGTGTGAGCCACCACACCTGGCTGAACATAAAGTTCTTGTAGTGAAGGGTTCTCTGTTCATGGGAGAAAAACAATCAGCACTTTCTACAGGACTCATTTTGAATCACTTCAACTTCAAAACCACCTCAAATTTATGTAAAAACTAATAGTCATATAGAGTAACTAAACAAATATGGATGTTTTTATTTATCTATTCTACCCACTCTTCTGTTTTCTGTTTATTCTGTTGTTCTAGCTATTGTACCTACTATTTTCTGTAAGTAAACACACAAAAGTTTTCATTAGAAATATTCAGTAATTTGAATAATTTAGATTTTAATTTAAGTAAAATTGTGAAGAAATTTTTATAATCTATCATTCCTAATCTTTACTGGATTTAAAATTGTATAAGAGTTTTTTTTTTCCTATTTAAAGTTACTGCAAAAATCTTATATGTGCATAGCTAGCAGAGCAATGTGAAAATGTCAAATGCTATGTGCCAGGAAACATTGATATATAGCTTTTGGTCAACAAGAGAAATTCATCTACTCTATTAAACTGTCTTTCTTTTTTTTTTTTTTTTTGGTTTTTCGAGGTAGGGTCTCACTCTAGCCCAGGCTGACCTGGAACTCACGATGGAGTCTCAGGGTAGCCTCGAACTCACGGCGATCCTCCTACCTCTGCCTCCCGAGTGCTGGGATTAAAGGCGTGTGCCACCACGCCCGGCTACTGTCTTTCAATAAAAGTAATATTTTGCTTTCTTACAAATCTCAAAATGAAACTATTTAATTATACCTTGCAAATCTAACAACACTGATCAAAATACATCCAAAAAAACAACAAGGATCAAATTTAGCTCAGAAAAAGGAGAATAAATCCACTTTTCATTTTCTGTTTTCTTTAAAGTTCACCAAAGAACCTTAAGACATTGAAAATGTAACTTATTAAATATCAATAGATCTCCTAGCATGGGATGCACTTTTGTGTTCAGGGTAGCCCCGTGGACTTCTGTGCACTGAATTACATGTGCTCTGAGATTCCTACTCAGCATGAAACTCAGAATTTCAAAGTTTTAGATTTGATACATAAAATTTATTTCATATATCAATTATTTTATTATTATCCCACACTCTTATAGTGTTTATAGTGATAGTTTCTTTTTTTGTTTCTTTTGATTTATTTGTTTGAGAATGACAGACAGAGAGAGAAAGAGGCAGAGAGAGAGAGAAAGAGAGGAGAGAATGGGCGTGCCAGGGCCTCCAGCCACTGCAAAGGAACTCCAGACGCGTGTGCCCCCTTGTGCATCTGGCTAATGTGGGTCCTGGGGAATCCAGCCTCGAACTGGGGTCCTTAGGCTTCACAGGCAAGCGCTTAACCGCTAAGCCATCTCTCCAGCCCCTGTAGTGATACTTTGGAAAACCAAATTTCACTAAAATATACAAGGGCATTATTCACCGAATAGATTAAAGAAGGCATCTGATGGTGGGAAGTAAGATGTAAAGGATTATTATGTTCCCAGGGAAACTCTCTGTTTAACAGTGCTGAAGCTTTCAAGATGTGTGACTAGCACATGTCCTCAGCACTACCATCTTACCTAAAATATCCAAGACTCTTCAGTGCCATTTCTTTTTAGTATTGGAGAGCCATGCTTGAGTACTTATTGTCTTGCAGTCCACCCTCCCAAGATTTATGTATATGCAAAAGGCCTATTAAACAACTTTGTATTTTTTTTTTTTTTGGTTTTTCAAGGTAGGGTCTCACTCTAGCTCAGGCTGACCTGGAATTCACTATGGAGTCTCAGGGTGGCCTCGAACTCACAGTGATCCACCTACCTCTGCCTCCCAAGTGCTGGGATTAAAGGCGTGCGCCACCACGCCCGGTACAACTTTGTATTTTTAAAAACAGTATGTATTAGAACAGTGAAGGGACTATGGTTGACTTTACCTTTCATAGCACAAGGATTTGGTGGCTTTTAAGGGATGGATGTTAAATTCTTTCTACTGGGAAGAAGTTCAAAGTTGTCATTCCTTTCTCTGGGGCTTGTGTCCCAGCTAGCGTAGGGTTTATAATTTATCGTTGGGATGTTGCAGTAGTATTGTTGAAGATGAAGGACTGAACGTGGATAACTTAGCTGGCTAAGCTGAAAATTGAAAGTTTTCACTATTAATATAACATATGAGTTTTCTACAAGTATGAAATTATTGCATCTCTTTAAGCTAACTGGGGATGATATTTGTATGTATGTATATTACAAACAACAAGGTGATAATTTTCTAAATGGCTGCACTGTTTAGTGTGCAGGGCATATATATATATATATATATATATCCTTCTCCTATACCTCAAATTATGTAAAAGTTGAGATTCATCATTTTTTATATCTTAAACCCACAGTGAGTCCTTCAGTTGCAAGTCTACTTCATCATAGTCCAGTGTGTGTTCATGGGGGGCCACTAACAAATATAAGTTAATAAGAGAAATCTACAGGGACTCAGGAATCATATAAATTCCTCAATGAATGCCTTCCTGAATAAGGTCTGGATGCATATACTACAGAAACATATTTAATATACTTATGCTATAAACAATTGCACTTGAGGAATAGGTTAAATTTAAATTTGAGATATTTATAACCTGGCTTGCCTTGTGTGCCTGTATTCTTAATCAGTTTGGCTATTGTTTCAGTGCAGGATAGTGCTCTCTCCATGGCACCATAGGACTGTTATATAAAGAATGATTTTACGGAAAAAAATATTGAAAACAATTGAATTTACTTTATCTTTGAATGGTGTAATAGTTTAATCACTGAGAACTTTTTTTTGCTGATATTTGTTATACACTATGGAAGAAAGTGCTAAAGAAGAAATAAGAAACAATAATGAAGATTTCAGTTACTTAAATGTTAAAGGGTCCCTAATACAATAATGGATTGTAAGAAAGCTGCATTCTGAGTTTATACAGAAATTTTTAAAAATCACTTTAGCAATACAATTGCCATGGCTTTGTTGAAAATAGGAATTTCAATAACATATCACCTGAAAACCTGAACAATATCAAAGACTCAAGATCTGGATTATATTTTCTGCCCCTCAGTAGTACACATTTTCTCAGTCTTTACTAAAACTATACTCTCACCGTCTGTTCAACTCTGGGTCTGCTTGATACCAGCTTTACCACTAGGTGTGTCTCTCCTAATTTCTCTGGTTCAAATGCCAGAGAATCAGCTCTCATTAATATGCCTGTCTGACAAAAGCTTCTTGCCAAACCATGATGACTTGTCAGTGGCCAGACCTCAGGTTGGTTACCTAGGAATGTGTGAATATTTCAGATTCAGTCATCTTCATCACACATTTGCTTTTTTATGTAAACAAATCCTGTAAGCCATTCCTGAGGTCAAGACTGAGTTCTAACAATTTCCCTACATAAGTATTGCTAATCTGAAGCCAGGTCTGGTGGTGCATGCCTTTAATCCCAGCACTCAAAAGGCAGAGGTAGGAGAATTGCGGAGTTTGAAGCCACCCTGAGACTACACAGTGAATTCTAGGTCAGCCTGGGCTAGAGTGAAACTCTATCTTGAAAAACCTAAATAAATAATAAATAAATAATAAATAAATAAATAAATAAACAAATCATTACTATTCTGATAGTCATCAAAGGTGACCTAATTCCAAGCTACCAAAAACATAATTTTGATCTTGGTCATGCCTGAGAGTTAAAATTTGAAAGTTAGAACCTGTTTTTACCTTTTACCCTAAATGAGTTTCTTTGCCTTCCTGATGTGGTCAATGATTAAGATAATTAAAATGGTATTCTGGTTTTTTTAAAAAATTTGGAGATATATTTGCAATTGCATCAGATCATACTTTTCCATATAAAAGATGTGTTTAAATAGATGTTTTATTTGATAAAAATATATTTTTTCTTCTTTCAAAACAAGTGTTTTTTTTTTTTTAATGGACTGTTGAATGAAGAAGCTGGCCACAATTTCTAAGATTCTAATTCCATATTTATGGTTTACCTTCTCTAATGTTACTTATGATTGTCTGTTTAGGACCAGGTTTTTTTGTTTTTTTTTCCTTTCCCTGGAAGAATTTTGTTTCTTCCTTGTTGCCACGGGCCGCAGCTGGACAACAATCTCTCTCTGTCGTTACCCGTGAGTGCAATGCTGAAGTGGTGCTCCAGGCCATTCTCCCGGCTTGGCTTGCTGCCCATTCTGTCTGTGATCGCTCCTTTTTACTGAACTGAATAGTAACTGCCAAAATTGAATGAGCATAATTTCTATCCGAGATGGTTATTGTAATAAAATAATATGCTCAGTCAACATGTTATATGTTACATGCAGTTTTTAATGTTTTTCAAAGATTTCTTTGTAAAGGCATTGTAAAGTAAGTTAGGAAGGGGAAGGTCAGAGGAGCTTTTATTCTGTACATCAATCTTTAAAACCCTGTTATCAGCAAGGTCTTTTTAAAAAGTTTATTACATATAAATGTTTCAATCATAGTTCATTTTTTAAAAATAAAGATGGAAGGTCACAAATGTTTTATTTGATTGCCCTTGGAAATATAGAACTATGTATGAGACTAGGAAATTGTGGCCTTCTCTACTGCAGTTTGATACACTTGCAGCCTCTAAATGCCTGCTCCTACAGGATATAAACCACCATCATGCAAGGCCATTCAAACAATATTTAGTCTCTCATAATGAAAACAGAAGAAATGTAAGCAAAGACAGAATATATTTCAAGATAACTATACAGTTACACTCAAGTACTATATTGAATAGCAAGCTGCTCTTGTTGAACAAGCTAATACCCTATCAAAAGGAAAAACTCACATTTGTATCATGCCTTCATACACTATTCTTAGAATATAAAAACTAAAGCATATTTATTTCTTCTTCCTCTATAGGTTTTTGGCTAAGAATAATACTCTCAGGAATTGTTTCTAAAATTCACAATTATTGTTAATTTCTTTCCAACAAACTTCTGACTACCTGTGAATTTACATATGGAAAAGTGTGAATATTTACACAAAGCCAGATTCAAGATCATTTGCATACTATTTGCTCTAATCACATAATAGTGCATAGTTTATTGAACATAACAAAGCCTGGTTATAAATAAAATTTTATGTAGCAAATTGCATTTTCATCTAATAATATTTATCACTCTTCATTGATGTGGTATTTTTCACATTTACAATTATATTTTAAAGTATATTACAGGTGATTTTCTTCATTTTCACTTAAAACATATTTTGTTTTTATTTGGTAGCAAAATAGTACTTTTCCTATTATTATTGCTATTGTTATTATTAACATGTTTTGTATGGATTCATCATGAGTTGGTATCCCCTTTTCCCTTGTTCCTGAACCCATTCCACTGGGGACCATCCTCAGGGGGTTACAGGTATTCCCTTGGGGTTGTGGATTATGTGTGGTGACAGAAGTAACTTTTTTTAAATTTTTTTTGTTTATTTTTATTTATTTATTTGAGAGCAACAGAGAGAAAGAGGCAGAGAGAGAAAGAAAGAGAATGGGCGGGCCAGGGCCTCCAGCCACTGCAAAGGAACTCCAGATGTGTGCGCCCCCTTGTGCATCTGGCTAACGTGGGGAATCAAGCCTTGAACCTGGGTCCGTGGGCTTCACAGGCAAGCGCTTAACTGCTAAACCATCTCTCCAGCCCAGGAGTAACTTTTTGAGGGGGGGGCAAGGAATGCCTCTGGGCATGATGTCTCAGCATATGGCTCTTACAGTTTTTCTGCCCCCTCTTCAGCAAAATTACCAGAGTCATTGTGGATGAGTTTTAATTCTACTTCAGTGATGAGCTGTTAGGAGCCTCTGGATCTGTGTTTGTTATGTATTGAATATCCCCAGGGTCTTTCTCCTTCAATATGGCACTGATTATCAGGTTCAGCATGGAAGCAGCACGCTTGCTTGTTTCCCCAGTTCCTCCGTGGTTTCAGCTATAGCTTGGCTGAAATGTGAGGGAGAGTTTATCTCCTTGGGTCTTGCTACCTTCTGAAAAAAAAGAGCAAATTTTCCAACAAAGAGTGAAGTCAGCATAGTTTAAATGGGATAAGAATTATTAATTGTGGGAGGTTTGATTATGTAATCCCTCATCTAGCCAAAGACTAGTGAGCTCTTGACAGTGGAGAGCATAACCTTTGTCTTCATAGGATTCTCATCTGTTTTTGAAATCCAGATATGGGTTCCTTGACACTGAGCAGATCTTTTACACAATAAGAAAGCTACTGGTTACCAGCTGAGGCTGTGTGACACTATTACATTGGTCTGTACATCGTGCCAGGGTGTTTGCTGCTGAGTAGCTTAGCCATCTGTTTGCTCAGACTGTTGTTGGTTACCTTCCACCAGTAGCTCTTATAGGGCTTTCTAGCACAAGATGGGCTGTCTGGGGACTGGCTCTCTTCAAGTTTCCAGTGAGCTCTCTCCATGCTCTGTGTCAGCAGCATATGGTGTCATCAGCAATAGGGCCCTACCTTTTGCCTCAAGTGAATAATTAAGTGATTTGACAGAAGCCTGTCTTGTTTTGAAGACCTTGTAGGTCTCCACCATCAACAGCTCATTGTGAGTAGCAAACAATTTCTGTTACAGGGAGTTACAGGCCAGAGACAACAATATATGTATATATGTATATTCTCTCTCTCTCTCTCTCTCTCTCTCTCTCTCTCTCTCATATATATATATATATATATATATATATATATATATATATATATATATTAAGTTTAGGCTTCATCTCACTCTCTTCAGGACACACACACCCCTTACTCATGTTGAGTGTTGTATCATTTAGTCTATCTCAAATGATAAGGATTTCTATGGTACTAGTTCAATTTGGATTTAGTTTTGTGTTGATTTTTCCCCAACCTCCCCTTTCCCTCCCCCCAAACTTTTCCATCCCTATTGTGTGGGCCTTGAATTGCCTATCAGGTATGTCAGCAGCTCAAACTTGTCCAGGTTAGAAACCACAGATAAGTGAGACCATGTGGCATTTGTCTTTCTGTCATTGCATGGGTTCACTTGGTATGATGTGTTCCAAGTCCTTCCATTTGTCAACAAATTTCATCATATATATATATATATATATATATATATATATATATAATATATAAATAAATATAAATATAATATAAATATAGTAATAAATATAAATATGTAAAATATATATATATATATATATATATATATATACTGCTAAGTAGAATTTTATTGCCTAAATGTACCACAACTTTGTTATTCATTTACTCAATGATGTGCACCTGGATTGTTTCCAGTTCTTAGGTATAATGAATTGAGAAACTATGAACATGGTTGAACAAATAAATATCTCTGTAGTGAAGCATGGAATATTTAGGATAAATGTCCAGTAGGGGGATAACTGGGTCTGGTGGTACCTCTATGTTCATCCTTTTCAGGAATCTCCATATTGATTTCCATAGTGGTTTTACAAGGGTTCATTCTGACCAATAGTGGATGAGTGTTCCTCTTTCCCCACATCATCTCCAACATTTGCTATTGTTTATTTGTTTTTAATGATTGCCATCCTTACTGTGTTTAGGTAGAATGGCATAGTTGTATGAAATTTCATTTCCCTAATTATTAGGGATGTTAAACATTTTCTTAAATGGGTGTTAGCCCTTTATATTTCTTCCTCTGAGATCCCCCTATTCTGTTCTCTGCCCCATTTTTGGAGTGGGTTACTTGTTTTTATTGTTTAGTTTTTTTGTGTTCTTTGTAGATTCTAGATATTAGGCTTCTGTCAGTGGTATAGCTGGCAAAGATTTTCTCCCATTCAGTGAGTAATCTATTGGCTCTGCTTATGGTATGTTTGTGCAAAAGCTTTTTTATCTTCACAAGATCCCATTGGTTGAGCACTTGTTTAATTTCCTGAGCTACTGGGGTTTTGTGCAGGGAGTTATTCCCACTCCTGTATCATGGAGAGTTCCTCCTGTTGTTTCTTCCAGTAGGAAATGAGTTTCAGGTCATATATTGATGTCTTTAGTCCATTTGGACTTGATATTTGTGTACGGTGAGATGAGTGGGTCTTGTTTCATTTTTCTACTTATGTTTTTTTTTTCTTTTCAGTTTGTCCAGCACCATTTGTTGAAGAGGACATCTTTCCTCCAGTCCTACATTATCAGTACCTTTGTCAAAGGTCAGATAGCTTTATTTTATTGACCTAAGGTCCAGCTCTTCAGTTCTGTTCCATTGGTCTATGTTTCTGTTCTTATGCCAGTACCATACTGGTTTTTTTTTTGTTATTGTTGTTGTTATTATGGCTTTATAATATAGCTTTATGTTGGGTATGGTGATGGTGATATCTCCAGAGGTTTTTTTTTTTTTTTTTTCTGAGAATATGTTTGGATATCCAAGGCTTGCTGTCATTCCATATGATATTTGAAATCTTTTTTTTTTCTATCTCTGTGAAGAATGATGCTGGTCTTTTTATTGCTATTGCATTAAGTCTATATATTGCTTTTGGTAGAATTTCCATTTTCATTGTATCAATTATACCTATGAAGGAGCATAGGAGGTCATTCCATCTTTTCAAGTTCTCCTTGATTTCTTTCTTGATATTTTTTAATGTTTTCGTTATACATGCCTTTCTCACCCTTGGTTAGTGTTATAGTGAGGTATTTAATTTTTTTGTTGCTATTGAAAATCGGGCAGCCTCACTGATTTTTTTTTGTGTATATTTGTCCTTTACATATAGAAAGACTACTGATTTGGGGATGTTGATTCTTCCATTTTGCTGAGGGAATTTATCACCTTTAGAAGTTTTGAGATAGAGACTTTCAGGTCACTTATACATAGGATCATATGATATGCAAATAGGGCTAACTTGACTTCTTCCTTTCCAATTTTCTTTGTATGTATTGAGTTGTTTCACTCTTGCTACTTTTATACTCTCTTTGTATTCATTGTTGGGTTTTAACTATGATGTGTCTTGCATAATTTCTTCTTTGTGTCTGGTGTTCTGTGAGTATCTTATATCTTTGTGGGCCTCTCTTTTGAGAGTTTGATAAAATTTTCTTTAATAATTTTGTTGAATTTGTTCTCTCTGCCTCTGGTTGAGATTTCTTTTCCTTCTGGTATATTCCATGGTCTGGATGCTTGGTCATTTTAGTGTATCCTACAAATCCCTCATATTCTGTACATATGATTTTTTTGAACTTAGCCAAATTTTTGGCCTCCTGATTAATTTCTTATGTCTTGTCTTCCAGCTCAGAGGTTCTGAGGTTCTGTCCTCCAGATGAATAACTCTGATAGTGAAGGGTTCTCCTTGACATTTCTTTTCTGTTGTGTTATTTTGCATCATGTCCATCTCTTTTTTGAGGTATGATTTCAGTTCACTGTCTGATTTTCTTGATTCCTGGAATTCATTCTTGCATTTGATCAAGTTTTCATTAAGCTTATTCAGTGCTTATTCAGTTGGTTGTTGAGATCTTCAATTTGCTGACTTGCCTTTAATTCACTTATATCTCTTTTGAGGCTTCTATGGTTTGCTTCAATTAAGTTATGGCTAGTGACAAAAAATGAGTGATCTAAGAGAAGATGCTGCTTAGTTTCATTTATATGATATTTGTTTTTTGATGACTTATTTCCAGTTCAGAAATTCTTTTAATCAGGGTCATATTGCTTGCTGTGTTTTCATTTTGGGATTATATTTGTTTTTTTATCTCTATGAATTCATTGGAGACTTCCACTGTGGGATGCGGCATCTTTGGTGAACTTATATCAGATTTATGACTTTCATTGTTGTTTTGGTTTTTTTTTTCTTTTTTGCATTGTTGTCTACCCATCTTGGGGAAATGTTTTTATTGAGGGGTAAGAAAGTATATATATGATCTTCAGTAAGTATTCTGTTTCAATGTGAACTGGATTGGTATACAATGGGTTTATAACCACAACTGCACAGATTGTGTAGATTGTAAATTCATCAAAGGTACCTGAGAAACTGGGAGGTGGGGAACTGAGAGATATGGCTTCACTTGCATGTCTTCAGTCCCTGAGGATCAGGGGTTAGGGGACCTGGAGCTGGGAAGCTAGAGAGCCAGGGATAAATAGGCAGCACCTACAGTGGCCTGTGCACCCTCTGGCTCTGGGTAATAGGGATTTGGGTAACTAGGGGTCAATCAGGAAACTGGAGCAAAAAGCCTGCTTCCCCAGCCCACATGTAGGGAACAGGTCACCCCAATCCAGCAGCAGGGTTACCAGGGCCAGGGAACTGGGAAGTGGTAAGGAACTGGTAGCTCTGGCCTACTCATTCTGTGTGAGCACCCTATGGAGCTTAGGATCCAGAGGTTGGGGATACAGGCCCATACAATCAAGAAGGCAGAGCAAAGGCTCTGCTTCCACAGCAATCTCTCAGGGTCCAGGCAACGCCAAGCCAGCAGCAGGGAAACTGGGATCAGGGAACTGTGAGGTTAGGCCAGGGGTAGAACAGGGAGATCTGGCCTATTCACTCCACATGGGCACCCTCGAGAGCAGGGTATCTGGAAGCCAGAGGTGATTTTCTAAGCTAATCAATTTATATGAGCAGTAGATATTAAGCCACTAAATATCTATAAATATCATGACAAAATGAAAAAATACAATGGACCACATCTTAACTAAAATTCCAGTTCTGAAAATTCTTGTGACAAAAGTTTGCAATACAGGAAAGAATGTATACATACAACCCAATAGGCCAGGTTCTGTCTGGTGTCTGTGTGTTTGTGTTAGTCAGATTTGTATCACTATAGCCTCTACCTGGGATAATGAATTAACTTTGTAAAGTTTATTTCAGGGATGGAAAGGTGGCTCAGCAGTTAAGGCACTTGTCTAAAAAGCTTATTGACCTGGATTTGATTCCCCAGCACCCACATAAAGCTAGATGTACAAAGTGACACATATATCTGGAGTTAGCCTGCAACAACTGGATGCTCTGGCATGCCCATTCTCTCTGTCTGTCTTTTCTCTCTCTGTGTCTGCTTGAAAATATATAATAAATAAATAAAAATAGTTACAGCCTATTTCTTTTTTATTTTTTTTCATTTTTATTATTTATTTTATTTTATTTTTTACAGTCAGTTTGGTACCATTATTAGGCTCATCCATGACCTACACCCTTCCCTTGGCCCCTCTTTGTTGAGGTATACGGGTCATGCATTGTGGAGTTAGCCCACAGTTATGGGTAAGCTAAATGTCTCTGCATATCATGACCCAACATGTGGCTCTGACGTTCTTTCCGCCCCCTCTTCCGCAAAATTTCCCTGAGCCATGTTGGGTCTGCTTCAGTGATGAGGTGTTGGGGGGCTCTGAGGCTCTGGCTCTCTGATTTGGTAGGAGTTGATTTTTCTCTGTGCTGATCTCCTTCCCCCTTGTGCTGGTATCCGGTTCATGAGGAAAACAGCGCCCTTGGTTACAGCTTATTTCAACTGAGTTTTGGGAGTTCCAATGTAAAATAGATCTGACCTGTTGCTCTGGGATTGTTAATAGTCCATATATCGTGATGGGAGTGTAAGATGGAGCAACACTCTTTATAACAATGTAGAAGCAAAAGGGAGGAGGGGCCTGGTGCAGATTCTAACTATCTTTTTCATGGTCATTCCCAAGTGACATTGTCTCCCAAAAGATTGCACATCTTAAAACTTTCACAATTTCCCAAGACTGTCACTCAGGTGGTCAAGTCTATAACACATATGCTTCTGGGGGTCATTCAATATCCTAACTGTATTTCTGTTATTGCAGGGAAAATGAACACAGCTTGGGATTGCACAAAAAACCTTAAAAACAGAATGGTACTTGAGTTGGACTCTGCAACACAAGCAGATGTTCTGATGGTTTATTTCAAAGAACCATTTTCATTTCAGAGAAATCTTAATAGATAGTACCAATAATTTTTAAGAAGGGGCTATAAGCCAACATGGTAAGGAGAAATATCAAAATTATTCATGACTTCTGAGTCTCATCTTGGATCCAATGTCTTCATTGCTAAAGCAGTATTCTTACTATTACTAATATTGCTAAAGCAGCACAGGTCAATTGTATTTTTTACATGGCAATTTTAATACCCTTCAGCTTCTTTTCAACAAACTCAGGTAAAATTTGAAAGTTTTAATCAGGAACTTAAGGCAATTACTAAATCCTAAAGATCTTGAGAATCACCTCATATCTGCAATCATTATGAATGGCCGTTTAAGTACTAGGAAGAGATGTTTCCAAAGCCTATGGTGTTTTTCCTCACATACCCTGTTTTTTCTCATGATAATCTCAAAAAAGAAAATTGTGAATAGTTGTAATACATTGCTTTGCCTTATGCTAAGCAATTTGGAATGCATCATATAATAAAATTAGAATAATGGGAGATTCCAGAATGGGCAGCACATGGCATTGTTTCTTGAATGTCAGAGATCATGTCTGTATTGCTAAACTTCTATACCTGAGAGTGAGTGGTTTATAAGAGACACAAGTGTATCACCTAACAGTTCTGTATCTGGAAAGTTTCAGATCAAGTTATCCACCTCTGGGAAGTGTCACGATGCTGTTTCATTAGATGGCTGAAGATAAGAAGGCAAAGAGAAAAAAAACTTACTTCTATAAAGTAAGACATTAAATCCATGCATGGTGGTAGAGTTCTTGTAAACCAATCATTTCTTAAAAATCCTTTATCGGAATTCTGTTATAGTGTCAATTCCATTTCTACATGAGATTTAGCCTAGACAATAAGCTTTGGATTTTTGTAATAAATTATTCTTTTTAATTTACGTACATCTGAAGGTTTTAAATTATATGTATTCTGCATGCATTAAGGCTAACACACAGGGGCTAGAGAGATGCCTTAATTTTTAAGGTACCTGAGGGCAAAGACAAAAGACCCGGGTTTGATTGCCTAGTACCCACATAAAGCCAGATACACAAGGTGGCTCATGTACCTTGAGTTTGTTTGCAGTGCTAGAGGACTTGGACTACCCATTCTCCCTCTATCTGCTTCCCCCCTCTCTCTCCTTAGAAAAAGAGGAACACATAGATAAAATTATGTAAATAGAGGTGTCCAGTGCACGGAGATGCCAGAGAATCTGCATGCTGTGAAGACCGTGCTTAGACCACAGAAGGGATCTCATGGTAAGCATTTCATTTTCTGATGAGCAAGGCCAAGCTAGAGCTGGAGATTCTCATCAGGCCAGCTCTGTGGGAAAACTCTACTTCCTCTGTAAGAAAAATAAAATAAACAACTGTTAAAAAAATAGGGGCTAGAGAGTTGGCTTAGAAGTTCAAATAATTGCCTGTGAAATCTAAGAATCTCACGTTTATTTCCCCAGTACCATGTAAGCCAGATGCACAAGGTGGTACATGGGTACATGTATATGGAGTTCATTTTCAATGGTTAAAGGCTCTAGTGCATTCTCTCCCTCCCTCTCTCTCTCTTCTCTCTCTCTCTCTCTCTCTCTCTCTCTCTCTCTCTCTATATATATATATATATATATATGTATGTATATGTATATATATAATATATATTTATATATAAATATATATATTTATATATTATAAATATATATATATTTCTCTTTCTCTCTTAAATAAATAATTTGTTAAAAGTATATAAATGAACACATTACCTTTATCAGCCTTTATGTCAAGTTGACAAAAGAAATAATAAGAATTATTCAGAGTAATCACAATGATGATCCCTCTGTACACTAGCTGTGGGGTACTTTGGGGGGGGGACTTTGTGACAAGTGCATAAAAGTAATTTAATGGACCAAGAATAATTTATTATGGCTCATGATATCATAGATTTTGTTCCATTGGTCATCTCAGTCATATGGTTGCCAAGAAGCCATGAGTAAAATAGGAGAAGAGATGGGGGACAAAAATATACCCTATAAGAGAATGCCCAGACATCTACTTACTCCATATGCAAATAATGCTATCAAATCATGAATTCATCAATAGATTATTCCCTTTATTAGTCCAGGGCCCCAATTTTTCAGTCATCTTAAAAACATGCTGTTACTATATAATCCTTTATTTGGGAGAACTTCATATCCATACTCTATTTAATCCTGGTATTACATAAGCAATTGATTAAAAAATGAAAAATAAGCAGAAGTAGGAGGATCACCATGAGTTTGAGGCCACCCTGAGAATTCAAAGTGAATTCCAGGCCAGCCCAGACTAGAGTGAAACCCTACATCAAAGAACCAAAGTAATAATAATAATAATAATAATAATAATGCATGTTACATAATAATACATAGTACAATAAAACATATGCAGTTCATTATTTACCAATGATTTATTAACAAAACTGTTTGGAAGTGAAAAAATAATAAACAATTGTAAGACATGTAACAAAGCAGTGCTACCTCAGAAGCTTTGAAACGATAGCCACTGAAGAGTGATGTGGCTGAAACTGAGGGTCAGAAATCTCAATCTACAACCACAAGCTCCACCACCACCACTACCACCACCAAAAACAACAATGAAAACATCGTAGTAAATATCTTCACCATTTATATGAGGTAGTTTAGACATACTATGACTACCCACTGAGATATTCAGGGTACACAGAAGTGGGTGGAAATCTGGTGTTATTATTATGTAACATTAAGAGCTAGCCAATTTCAAACACTGTTAATAAATTCATTGTTTTTTTTTACTCAAAGGTAGGTAAGTCCTTAAGAAACTAGAACACACATTGGACTAATGTCATAATAATATTAAAATTAATAAAATATACTTAGGGAAAAAGGTTTACATATTATGGTGGATTGGTTGAGGTGTCCCCTATAACCTTAGGTGCTCTGAATGTTAGGTCCCCAGATGACAATTTGTGAATTAAAGCCTCCTGAAGGCAGTGTATTGTTGGGGGTGGGCTAATGGGTGTTATAACCAGCTTCCTCTTGCCAGTGTTTGGCACACTGTCGTGTTGCTGTTGCCCATCTGATGTGGGCAAGGAGGTAATGTCAACCCTCTGCTCATGCCATCATTTTCTCCTGCCATCATGGAGCTTCCCTTCTAGTCTGTAAACCACAATAAACCCATTTTTCCCTCACCAGATGCTATTGGTTGGGTGTTTTCTACCAGCAATGTGAGCCTGACTGCAACACATATCAATTCTAATTTGTTGATATTGCAATAACTGTATTGGCCCCTGATATTCCTGAAGAAGAGAACATGAAATACTAATACTATTAAAGGTTCATAGGGGAAACATGTCTTGACATCCTAATCTCTGTTGTACCAAAAGGCAATGGTAAATTTCCCCAAATCTCTCTGAGACTCATTTTTACTCCAGTCATAACTGATGAAGTTATTTAATTTTCACTGAGCTCAGAAACTGATCTTTCATGATCTAATCAGATAATTTAAGAATATCAAATAGATGCCTAAAATAATATAACATATTTTATGTAAACTGCATTCTGATACAACCAGATCCTCTAAGCAGCTTGTATCCTTTAATCAGTATTATATATAGTCTTTAATTTCATTTGATTATAACTGTTTTTCAGTTACTTAGGGTAGGTGTTAATTGTCATGTTTTTCCATAGTAACAGTTAATACAAGAAAACATGCAGATCAAAATCATGCAAAGAAGGG
Source organism: Dipus sagitta (assembly GCA_036346955.1). Taxonomy (NCBI): domain Eukaryota; kingdom Metazoa; phylum Chordata; class Mammalia; order Rodentia; family Dipodidae; genus Dipus; species Dipus sagitta. The sequence continues at coordinate 150,745,898 of CM070771.1, forward strand.
AAATAGAATGTCAGTATGGACCAAATGACAAGCTTCATGTTGTCATCTCCTAATGAGGACACTGTAGATGTAATGCAGTGTATAATGTTTCCAGGATAGATGTGTTGTTTTAGCCTATAATGTATAAGGAAGCTCACCTGATGTTGGGGTCTAGATTGTTTTCATTAGCAAATGAAAAACATCTATACCTATCCAAATACACACACACACGCACACACACACACACACACACACACACACACATATATATATATATATATGTATATATATGTATATATATATATATATTTAATATCTACAAAAGATTATTTATTTTAGGAATGATATTGCCTGACCTGACATTTGTCTTAGAATTTTATGATTTTATACTTAATAAAATGTTGCAGCATTAAAATATGCAAGTTCTTGACATATAATGGTTTTTAATCATTTTGCTATTCACTAGTATTATTATGGTGCCAGTTGAAAGGCATTCTCTCAAATCAGGATGATGTATATGACAATTGTCCAGTAGGATGTGAGAGAACTTGAGTGTGTGTTTATGGCAAGAGGTTAAAAAATGAATTCTGTTCATTTTCAAGACTTGACTCATTGCCTATCATGAGCATCATTTTATTTGAAAATGTATTTGTAACTCCTCATGTTATGACTATCTCATAGATGAGACAAATTAGGTGCTTTCAGATTCTTGAACACTGACAGAAAATTGGTAAATAAAATTGCGTTAGAAAACTAAAAACTATAGGCCTATCAAATAGCCATCAATCATCCTAAAATATACAGATAAAAATAGGATCAGATTGTTATTTATTTAATAAAATAAAAAATATTCTATAAAATGTCATTCAGATACATTTTGTTACATTAGTTATGGATGCATCTATTACCTAAAATTGACACATTAAAGGAGCTGATAATTCTTGATGCAGGTCTACCTCAGTAAGAGTTTATGCAGCCATATTTGAGTGCCTGCAGTATTAAGACTATCCCAAGAAATGTAATCATTATTTTACACCTTAATTGTATGTAAGTTTTACATAATTCATTACAGTGTTAGAAAGTACTTAATATTTCTCTCCTCCAGAACATCGGGAGCTTACCCATAAAGATTAATAACATTTTCATCTATGGGTTCCATTCTATTGAGCATATCTATTACCCAACTCAGGAGCATGAACTCGGAAACAAGTCAGAACTATATCCAAAAATTGAATCCGCTCTCCAATATCAAGCTCCCACCTATTTTAGTCTACAAGAGGACCTACACCTATTAAATTCCCTCTCAAATAGTAATGGTTATCCCATTTATCTGGTGCTGACTTCACTCTCTGTTGGAGAATCTGCTTCTCTTTTTCATATGGACACAGAACCTGAGGAAAGATTCAGCTCATCTCAAATCACCCGTACCCCAGATGAAGCCATAGAGTAATTGGGGAAATGAGCAAGACTACTGCTTTCTTGGTGAACCTGGAACCAGCACAAGGGTGATAGAGATATACACAGAGAACACTCAATTCCTACTAAAGCAGGTATCCAGAGACACAGAGGTTCCCAAGAACTCATCACTGAAGTAGACCTAAAACGAACCCAACATGGCTCAGGGAAATTTTCAGAAAAGGGGACATAAAGATTGTTAGAGCCACAAGTTGGGACATTATGTACAGAGACATTGCCTCTTTCCCATAACTGATGGCTACCCCCACAATGCATGACCCACATTCCCCAACTAAGAGAGTCCCTTTGGAGGAGGGAGGACAGGGAGGCAGATAACAATGGTACCAACATGGCTGTTTACACACTGAGTATGTACATAACTAATCAAGAAAAAAAGGAAATTAACAATAGTGGGATAAAACACTGAAACAAAAAAAGATTAGTAACATTTAATGACCTCTTGTTAAATTTGGGAATCAGCTTAACAACCCTTCCAGATTTAATCTATTTTAGGCATAGTAATATAACATTTCAATTGACTTAAAAATCCTTTTTCCATACCCTCACACTGCCACATTTCCTAATGCAGCATGAAAATTATATCCTTACAAAATGAATCCTTACAAAAATCATATTGTGTCTTGCCAAAGTTTCATATGTTTTTTTATATTAAAATTAGAAGACAATAGTTCAGGTTGGAATCATTAACAAAGAGACACTATTAACTATTTTCTAACTATTTTATTTCACAGTGTAAAATATTATATGGTTGTCATTGATAAAAAGGCAGTATGGCCGGGTGTGGTGGTGCACGCCTTTAATCCCAGCACTCAGGAGGCAGAGGTAGGAGGATTGCCGTGAGTTCGAGGCTACCCTGAGACTCTATAGTGAATTCCATGTCAGCTTGGGCTAGAGTGAGACCCTACCTCGAAAAAAAAAAAAAAAAGGCAGTATAATTATTGTCTGTATAAGTAGTTTAACTAACATTTTTATGTAAAAATAGTAAATTCAATTGTGGTACTGCAGGCTTGTAATCACAGATAATTAGAAAGCAAATGTAAGACAACTTCAAGTTCAAGGCCTGCTCAGAAAACACAGCAATTTCAAGGCCAGCCTACATGACTTAGACTCTGTAATACTGTAATAAAATAAAATAAAATTTAATTTTTAAAAATGTTAGGGACTAGGGAGATGGCTCAGCAAGTGAGATTGCTTGCATTGCAATTTCTCGGCACCCACGTGAACAGCTTGGCATGGCCACAGAAACCTAGAGCACTAGTTATGTGGGGAGAAGAGATTGTAGAATTGTTGGCCTTTGCTTCCCATAGGACTGAGAGCCAGTCTGACTGGAAACAATAGCCCTGGGTTCAGTGAGGCTCTGTCTTAGAGAAGGATATTGATGAGTGAAAAAAATAGGAGCATACCTGAGGGTCTCCTCTGGCCTCCACATACATGAACATTGGATATTGATATGTACCCACATATACACATGGATTATACACCACACACACCATACCACACATACACAGTAAAACATTCATTATGACATACTATGAATTTAGTTCACTGAAACTCAAATGTGATAATAGAATGTGATATGCATATTTTATTGAGAGATATAAATTATGCTTATGAACACAATATTCAAACTGCAAGCAGGAAGTTGACTTTTGATTATCAGTCTCTGAATATGAAAAAGTGGCACAAACTTTATTAATTTAGATCATAAAAATTTGCTTTATTTTAAAATATTTTGAAATTTAGGACTTGTTATAAGCATTAAGCTAAACTATGTTAATGGTTGGTAAGATATTGCATAAATTGAAACATATGTGGTCAAGATATCAGATACATTTGCAGTTTAATCAAATAAAATCTTTCATATCTATAGCATCAAACCATGAAATTGATTTACATATATAATGACTATGTGAGAATTTGCTTTTGGTACATTATAAAAGAAATATAAAATTGTGTAGCTGTCATAACATGAAGGTTGATTATATTTCTTACTACTTTGTGGAACAAAAAGAAATTGAAGCAAAGGTAACAGCTGCCAATTGAGTGGAAGCTATACTTTATAGATGGGAATGCTCACATTTTAATTAATGGCTATGCCTTGCATTTACTAGAAGGACTGGGAATTTATATAAAGCATTCATCATGCTTTCACGGGAAATGAAAATCACCAGATAGCATAGAGTCAGTGTATTCTGAGGAGGCTGATAATTTGTCTACAACAGGTGAAGCAGGGGTTGTGCTCCCAGAGCTCATACTTGTGTGATCATGTGGACATGCTGCTACAGACACTGCCTCAATTACCATGGATGTCTGCTCAGGGCAATCCATCTTTATGCCATTTAATTGTCTAAACTATAAACTCATGGCTTTTAACTAAAACAATTACATAAGCGTACTAGTGAACCAACAAGCTGATTGCATGATTGGAGGAAAAGAACCAAGCATTAAGAATTATTGACATTTTAAATTAATGATAGGGACCATTGGAGCAGTTTGTTTTGATACTCCCATGAATAAGATTTTGAAAAACTAAACAACAATCAATTTACAACTTATTTATGTGACTGAACTCCAAAATAGATTTCTATAAATCTCTCACAGCAATCCACTTCTTTGTGTAAATAGACAATCTCTCTGTTTTCACTTTTTCCTCTAATATCTATTCCCATTTCACTATAGTTCATTGTCTGCAGAAAGAAGAGAAGCTTACTGAAAAAGAAGCTAAAAGTATTTTTCATCAATGACTAATGTTCAAAATTAGTTCAACTAATGACTTATGAATGTGATTATGAGAATTTGAAGAATTTGCAATCTGGATTTGTCCAAGGCAAATCCACACAATCACAATGATTACAAAAGGAAGGTGTCACATTCAAAGTCAGGTCGGGCAGTTTAGCAAGAGGCAATCTCAAAAACAAAATAGTAAAATGACAAGGTATGCAGTAGTTGATGCTTCCTAGACACACAAGGCCTTGCTTCAATCCCTTGAGCTGGGGATGTTGGTACTTGTCAGTGCTGGCTGCTGTTTCTCTTCTGTGGATGTTTGATGAAGTGATCCATGGGATGGATACCATGATGAAGCTTCCCATGGAATCTGTCAGCCTGCAATGAACCTTTTCCTACCTTAAGATGCTTCTAGTCATATTTAGTCCCAGTAATATAAAGATAATTGCAACAGAAATTTGGTAACAAAAGTGAGGTCATTGCTGTGATGAATATATTGGGCCATAGAATCCTGACTCCCTCATGTGTAAATGATGCACTCCAAAGATGATGTGGTCTCTATAATCACTTGAGACCCATAAAGCCATATGCCAAATCCAGATCTGCTTTGAAAGGGGATCTCTAGTAGAGAAAGAAAAAAAAAACATACAAAAGCTTTAAGAAAATTTTACTTAAAAAATATAATTGTGTAAGTCATCCATTTTTGAAAAGAAATTTTTATTGTGCTGGTTCCTAGAATTATAAGTACAAATGGGTAAAATTTGTAAATATCCAATCATATTGAAGCATCTTAGTGGTTACAGGGCCCCACAGTGAATATTATCCCTTGGCTAAATGTGGGAATTTCCTTGGGGCTGTATGGGAAAACCAGCTCCTTATTCTTTGCTAAATGTGAGAAAAATTATAGGGCTCTGGTGTTTCCTTATCTCTGCCCCATTAGGGAGTCCTGTCACTGTCTTTGGAGAATGCTTTCTTTAAGAATTAAGATTTCTGGGAAGATTGCTTTTTCTCCAAAAATCTTGACCCCATGCTCATGATGTCCATAGTAACTGGCTAAACCATCTGCCCACCCAGGTTGCCCACATAAATATCCCTAACCTGAGACTCGGTATGATCTTCTCAAAATTCTTGTAGCCTCCTGGGACAAGAGCCCTTACCTTCCTTAAGTTATGAGCTTCTCAAAGTTTTCCTCCTTCCCTTAATATCGCTGTCTCTTAATACTCACCTTCCTAAAGCTCTAACTTATAATAATGTATTTCAGAACCTGATTCCCTGGTCTGTGAATTTCATTCTCCAAATTGTTAAGAAAAGAATCCAGAGACACCCCAAATTGCATGTACCTTGGTATTCTATTAATGCATTGGTAAATAACTCCAAAATCTATCTATTAATAATATTTTCTTATTATGCACTAACTATGACCTAGGAAAACAAAAATATGAATGTTTCAAGAAGGAATTTTTTTCTTCAAAAATATACAAAGTTCAAGCAAGCTGTTGTTTAGGTTGAAACAGAAACACATGAAGGAGAAAGAAAGCATTGATGAATTTAAAATGCCGTGCTTGAAGACTGTGGGCATATATCATCAAATACAGCTTTCCTTTCTATTTATGGCTTTCTCTAGTGCATCTTTATGTAGATCACATTTTGCTCATTCAAACTTACTCTCTGTCACTGAGAAAGTGTGGTCATACATCACTACTGTTTTTCACTAGTAAGACAGAAGTTTGTTTTACTTTATTTTTTCCTTTCCAAAAGCTGCTATCTTATAGTGATGCAGGATTTGGGGGCTTAGAAGGACCCCAAGCCTGTTTTCCCTAACTTTTGGTTTCTTATCTTATTTAACAAAGAATTGAGAACACAGACCTTGGGATGGATAAATTATGATGTATATTTTAGGGAGAGTTTATATTCTGGGAAACACTAAAAGACTAAGGCCAGAAGAGAATTCTTGCTCAGCTGGGAAGGGAGGGGTAGAATGCAGAGTTAAGGAAATAACCAGGGGAGAAGCCCATGGAAAGGGCACATATAACACACATGTGGGAGGTAAATCAGGAGAACCAGGCCAAAAGATTTATGAGAGGTAGACATAAATGCATGTGAGAAGCAAAGTCTGAAAACATAAGACCTTCACCTTTTCATAGAATAAAACTAGGAGACTGGATAGCAAAAGGCTCAGAGCTTAGAGAAAAATCATACATACATGTGACAAAGCAGGAGAGGTTCTGGAAAATGGATAAGAAAGATCCCAGACAAAATGTCTGGGAAGGGGTCTCCCTGGGTACCCTTTGCTGGATGGTGTGCCAGTGGTCACTGTGGTATGGAGTGATTAAGCCAGACCCTTCTTTCCCTGCTCCTCCCTCCTCCTTCCCTGCACATAAGGGTGTGCTGTCAGGCATGGATAAGATTGAGTAGGCAAGATCCCTGTTTCCTGGCTCTTCTGAGTTCCCTGGTCCTGGAAAGTCCCATTGTACCTTGTTTGGGGAGGCCTGGTCTCTGTTTGGCTATGGAATAAGCCTTTTGCTGTGGTATCCTGACTGGCCACTGGGTACCAACATCCCTTTTCACATGAGTCAGAGGGTGCAGGAGTCAAAGGACAAAATCCTGCTTCCTCCTAAATAAAATAGAGAGTATGCCCAAAATGGGTAGACAAAACAAAAAAAGCTAAAGAAAGTCAGAAAACAAAAGTCCTACAGTGGAAGCCTCCAATGAAATCATAGAGAAATCAACAGAAATTCATTCATTCCCAAAATGAAAACACAACAACCAATGAGACCCTGATCAAAAGAATTGCTGAACTATAAGCAAATCATCAAAGAATCAACATTCATATCATTGAAATTGAACAGAAAAGTCTCTTAGAACATTCAGCTTTTCACAGTAGCTTTAATGTGATTGAAGAAAATGATAGATCTCTCCAAAGAGATATCAGTGAATTGAAGGTGAGTCAAGAAATGGAACATCTCAATAACCAGTTAATTAAGCTTAATGAACAAATGATCAAATGCAAGAATGAATTCCAGGAAGCATCAAGAAAATTAGAACCTGAACGGAAATCATACATTCAAAAAAGAGATAGATATGATGCAAAATAACACAACAGAAATCAAAAGCAAATAGAAGTTAAAAAAAAAAAAAACTCTCTAGAACCCCTCACCAACAGTTACTCAGACAAAACCTCTGACTTGGAAGGCAAAACAGAAGAAATTGATCAGGAGGCCAGAAACTTTGCTAGGTTCAAAAAAATCAAGTGAATAGAATACCACGGAACTGTGGGATACCCTAAAACAACCAAACATCCAGATCTTGGGTATACTAGAAGGAGAGGAAATCCAGGCCAGAGACATGGAGAACTTATTCAACAAAATTATTGAGAAAATTTTCTGAAACTTTCAAAAGAGAGGCCCATCTAGATACAAAAAGCCCACAGAATACCACACAGAAGGACCAAAGACAAAACTCTGCAAGACACATCATAGTTTAAACTCTTAACAAGGAAAACAAAGAAAGAATGTTAAAAGCAGCAAGAGAGAGAAAAAAAAAATCACAATGTACACAGGCAATACTATCAGAATTTCATCAAATTTCTCAATTGTCCTGGAATGGAACCCTTTAAAGTTTGAAAAATTCTGGCTACCAATCCAACCTACACTACCCAGCAAAATATTCCTCATAATTGATAATGAGAGGGAAACTTTTCATGACAAAAATCAACTACATGATTATATGAACACAAAGCCAAACCTGCAGAGAATACTTCAGAGAATACTCCACACAGAACACTCTAAGAACCAATCTCAAGAGCCAACAAGAAGAGCACAACAAGCCAAATGGACCAGGCTCAAAATAGTACAAACCATAAGAAAGATCCAAATCCCATAAAAAAACCTCATCATGGCAGAGATAAACTCAAACCTCAGAATAGTAACCTTAAATATTAATGGTCTTAACTCACCCATCAAAAGATACAGGTTATCAGAGTGGTTCAAAAAACTGGACCCTTCTTTCTGCTGTCTAAAAGAAACCCACCTCACCACTAAAGACAGACACCTCCTCAGGGTGAAAAGTTGGAAAATGTTGTTCCAAGAAAATGGAAATAAAAATAAGTGAGTGTTGCTATCTTAATATCTGATAAAATATACTTCAAACCAAAAGTAATCAAAAAGGACAAAGAAGGTCACTTCTTACTCATCAAGCGAATGATGCAACATGAACACATCACAATCACAAATATATATGCACCAAACACAGGTGTACCACAGTTTATAAAACAAAATCAACTCAAAAGTCAAACAGAAATAAACACCAATACCATCATAGTGGCAGACTTCAATACTCCATTAACACCAATATGGATTAAAGACCTCAATATAAGACCTGAAACTCTTCCACTACTGGAAGAAAAAATAGGAGGCACTCTCCATGATACAGGACTGGGAAAACACTTCCTAAACAAAACCCCAGTATCCCAGGAAATTAAAGAAGCACTCAACCAATGGGATCTCATGAAGCTAAAAAGCTTTTACATAGACAAACACACCATCACCAGAGGCAATAGATTACCAACTGATTGGGAAAAAAATCTTTGACAGCTATACCACTGACAGAAGCCTAATATCTAGAATCTACAAAGAACTCAATAAATAAATAAATAAATAAATAAATAAATAAATAAACAATAAAGTGTCAAGCAACTCACTCCAAAAGTGGCACAGAGATCTGAATGGGGAGTTCTCTGAGGAAGAATTACAAATGGCTAACACACACTCAAGAAAATTTTCAACATCCATAACCATTAGGGAAGTGGAAATAAAAACAAATATGAAATTCCACCTTATCCCAGTAAGGATAGCAAACATTAAAAAAATCAAATGAGGGCTGGAGAGATGGCTTAGTGGTTAAGCGCTCGCCTGTGAAGCCTAAGGACCCCGGTTTGAGGCTTGACTCCCCAGGACCCACGTTAGCCAGATGCACAAGGGGGCGCACGCACCTGGAGTTCCATTTGCAGTGGCTGGAAGCCCTGGTGCGCCCATTCTCTCTCTCTATCTGCCTCTTTCTCTCTGTCTGTCACTCTCAAATAAATAAATAAATAATGAAGAAAAAATTAAAAAAAAATCAAATGAAAATAAATGTTGATGAGGATGTGGAGAAATATGAACACTCCTTTACTGTTGATAGGAATGTAAGCTGATACAACCACTATGAAAATCAATATGGAGACACCTGAAAAGGATGAATATAGAATTACCATACAGACCCTGTTATTCCCTTAATAGACATTTAACCTAAAAGCTCCATATCTCAGTCCAGAGATTTTTGCTCAACCCTGTTTATAGCTGCTCAATTCATAATATCTAAAACCTGGAATAATCCCAGGTACCCATCATTGGATGAATGGCCAACCAAATGTGGTATATCTATATGATGGAATTCTACTCAGAAGTAAGAAAAAACTAACACATTGATATTTGTAGAAAAATGGTTGAACTTGGAAGAGATCATTCTAAGTGAAATCACACAATCACAGAAATACAACCCTATCATGGTCTCACTCATTTGCAGTTCCTAACCTGGATCAGTCTGAGTTGCTGACATATCTGAATAGTAACTTTAGGTTTGGACAATAGGGATGGTAGGGATTGGGAGAAGGTGAAGGGTGGGGGAGGGACACAAAACTGAACCCAAATTGAATTGGTACCATAGAATCGTATATCCTGAAAGTCAGACTGAAAGGTGGAACCTTCAAGAGGACCATAGGGGGAACAACTGTACCAAAGGGCCTTGGAGAGAGTGAGACAAAGTCTAACCTTAAATTTCTCATTTCTCTTTCGTCTCTGGTTTTTTTTTTTTTTTTTTTTTTTTTTTTCCTTTTTTCCCCTTCCCTTGGTGCTGATGTATAATTCCTGTACCAGGATGTGGTTTATATCCACAATGAGCTATTGATCAGAGAGCTATTAGATCTCCCAAAACAAAGAAGACAGACTTCTGCCAGTGCACTTAGTTACCCACCAGAGGTTAATGGTAAGACCCTACCACTGAAGACACTACATGCTGTTGGCACAGACCATGGAGAGACTTGGTTGGAATCTTGAAGAGAGCCAGTCCCCAGACAATTACCTCTTCTAGTTCTGGAAGGTGCTACATGAGCTACCAGGGAAAAGTGGCCAACATCTTTTGGAACAATTCAAAGTCTAAGCTACTCAGCAGCAAACAACCTAACATGATGCCCACACAAGTGCAATAGCACCATACAGCCATGGGGGGTAATCAACTGCTCATGGGTTGGCTAAAAGATATCCTCAGTGGAAAGGACATCATATCTAGAACTGGGAAACAAGACAGAATTATACCCAGACAATGATTTTTCTTTCCAGTGTCAAGTTGCCACTAATGTTGGACTATAAGCATCTACACCCTTTAAATTCTAAGTTAATAATGGTTATCCCATTTAACTGGTAACTGACTTCACTCTCTGTTGGAGATTATGCTTTTCTTATTCAGATGGGAGTGGGAACTGAGGAGATAAATGACCCAGTACACTCCATCCTGACCCCAGCTGAAACCACAGAGGAAATGAGAAAGAGTTTTGCTTTCTTGGTGAACCTGATATCAGCACAAGATTGAAAGTGATAAACACTGAGGACACTCAAGACCTGTCAAAGCAGATATCCAGAGGCTCCTAAGAGCCAATCACTGAAGAACACATATTGCATACGACATGGCCCAAGAAATGTTGCACAAGTGGGGACAGAAAGATTATTAAAGCCATAAGTTGGGACATTATCCACAGAGACATTACCTTTCCTCCAAAACTGACTACTGTCCCCAAAATGCATAACCCACAATACCCATGGGGTTGACCTTCATCCTCAACGTGGATGGCCTCTTCGGAAAAGGGGCAGGGATGAGGGAAATGATGGTACCAACATGTGTTGTTTGCATACTAAATATGTCCATATCTGATAAAAATAAATTTTAAAAAATGTCTTGGAAGGGGAAGAGCTTACCAAAGCAAGGATAAGTAGCTCCCACACCAGGAAAATGAGTATCCAAGACACAGATCATACATATTATATGCATATATATATGGGCCAGGCATATAATTAGGATGGACCTTGCCATCAGGCTTAGGTATGTGAGAGACCTGATTGATTGATGGACTCAAGAGATTCACTAAGGAGGGTCTAACCCACCCAGGTCTGTTAAGGTAAAGAAGAAGCAGGAAGTGATATTTCTGAGGAACAGCTTGCACCCATTTTGGATGAGACTATATCAGACATGGGTTCTAATCCTGACAGGATAGGCAAGGTGGTAGGGCATTTCATTGTTTTCCCTGGGCTGACTTCCTATTAGAGAAAGACAGAAAGAGAGAGAGAGAGAGAAAGAGAGAGAGAGAGAGAGAGAGAGAGAGAGAGAGAGAGGAAAACAGAAACAAAAAATCACCTATCTTTCTCCTGTTTCAGATTCAGTTCTAGAGTTTAACAACTTTAAGATGATCTAAAAAGTAAATAGACTGAAACTGCTATGTATGTGTCAGATAATTTACACTTAAACACTTAGGTGAATGAATACTAATGTTCTTATGTTAAGTCCTAAAATCTGCATAAAAATCGAGTTGAATTCCAAAGAAAAAAATATCTTCTTGCAGATTTTTCCAGCCAAGAATATTAAACCTACAAAGTTTAAAATGAAACATGACACATGATAGGTATTCTGGATTATTTTAAACAAACTGTTTAGTCACTGACTCCTGTTAGAAATAGTTTGGTTGACTTATTAAAATGTTGATATATTGAAGATCAGACTTAAGATTCATTGAGAGCTCATTGAGAACTCATCGGGGTGAAATCAGCAGAAAGACAGAGTTGTGATTCAAGTGTAACCTTTCCAAAGTGAAATCATGACCACGAATTCTAGCACTTAAAGGGTCATACAATCAACGTCTTAATTTTTGTATAAAAAGTTCTAAGAAGGCAGTGAAAGCCAGTAGGACGAGTAAGCAAGGTTATAGGAAACTCACAGAACACTTACAAAGCATGTGGGTGAACCATCATCTGCTGGACTGTGTGTTACAGCACAGCAAATGGGGAGCTGAGGTGCCAGATACAACACTGTTCTATTAATGAGAATTTATGGTGACATTCATTCACAACCTTGTCAGAACATGAAGGTCATACCATGGAGAATTTTACAGAGCAACATAATTAATGAAGAGCTTGTTATAAATTTAATCATAGTCACTGAAGAATTTTGAGAAAAGAGATGATCAAAAATGTTTATAATTATGACCATATGACCAGCATTTTGAAGAGTAGATTACAACTGCAGAAAGGCTAAAGGAGAAGAGAATATTTAAATTGTTGCAAGAGGAACAGGAAAGGTTGTATTGTTGCCTGCACTGCAGTGATGGTTCTAGGGGTAGACAGGAGAGAGGAGAGCCTGGGGTATCTCCCAATGAAATAGATGGTAAAACAGAGCAGGTGTTATGATTTATTAGCTTCAGTCTACCTGAAAATATGGAGGCTGTAAGAGAAATTTCACATATCCAGCTTATCCAATTGTTAGTATAACTGTTTAGCACATGGAACCAGTCATAGGAATGATAATTGAAATTCAATTTGGAGTTTGGGACATAAATAAAAAAAGCTAAAAACACATCGCAAGGTACAGACTTTACAAAATGTAGAGGCTGTTATTCTTTTGAAATTGTTTTAGCCTTTAAATGTGTTTGGTATGGAAAGAATGAAAAGATCCCCTATTTTCTGGTAATCTTTATATTAGACTGGATGGCCTTAAAATGTGGCAAGAAGAAAAACAGAAGCATGACATTGTTCATTTCACTAATCTTCACAGTTTTAAATGATGTATTCACTTATGAAATTACCTAAAGTGGAAGACTTCATCCAAAATCAACTTGCAATGATTTACTTCATGTTCATATGTTGATAGCTTTAACAAATAAAGGGCTCTATACATGGTTTCTAATTATTTTCATTCAAAGGAATTAAAGTACATATTTTGCAATTTCTATATAAAATAAAATCACCAAATGGCTGAAAAACATTGTGATCAGGCGACTCTTTAATCATCTCTCTTTGTTACATTCAAGCACATTTAAATACTTACATATAAATCTGCCTTATTTCAGGTAATAAGAACATATTAGGTTATCTAAAATAAGTATTCTTCTGTATCTCAATATAGTTTCATGAATTTTTATTTAATAATTATCAAATTGGAATATTTATTTCTTGCTCTTTATAGATTTAATGATACCTAATTTCATAACTCACCTTTAAATTACTTAGACATATGTGGCCACAGGAAATAAAACATATTTCAAATTTAAATTTATGCATAAAGATAGACCATGTAGGTGTAGACAATATCATATATGTATACATACATACATATATATATATATATATATATATATATATATATATATATGAAAAAGAAATAAAATATTGGTCAAACTCATGATAAGAAGATTAAAAATATAGGAGTATCTTACAGTATATTTCATTTATTTGTGGAAAGTATAAAGAGCTTGAAATTTAAGATGGATTAGTATAAAATATTTGTCTTAGGAGTTTTATCAATTTTATATTTAGAAATGCATTTACTATTTCTAAATAAAATAACTATATTAGAGAGTATTTTAACTAATTAAGGACTGTCTGAAGGACAGTGTTTAAATTGTATTCAGTTTTAATGCCAAAATCATCATCATTATCACATTCTTAATTGTTACAGTTCCTTTTATGTTGCTAGGAGAAAGCACCTGAACAGAAACAGCTGATGGAAGAAAAGGTGTTTTTTTTTTTTTTTTTTTTTTTTTTGGCTTACAGTCTCAAAGGAAACCTACATGATATCAGGTGACAGAAACTTAGCATGAGCAGAAGAGCAAGTGGAAAAAAAAAAACAGTAAGGAGAGTAACACTGACTATGTCAAGGGAAAGCTGGCTACAAAACACATAATTCCACTTCCAACAATACACCTCCTCCACTAAGGCTCCAGTTCCCAAATTGCCACTACCTGGAGACTTGACATTCAGAACATATGAGTTTAGGTGAGACACCTTATGTAAACCACCACATTAATCATATTGTTCCCTTTATGCAATTATCAGATTACCTGTAGATTTAGTGGATAAAATTCCCATCAGTAATCATGTTACAGAGAAAGAGGGCTAGGACTACAAACATAACTTCCCTGAAAGTTAATCCTGTTAGCATCACTGGCTGCTCACCATGCACCAGGATAGAATGAGGAAGAAATTATACGTAGCTATTTTTATTTTTTATTTATTTGCAAGCAGAAAGAGATAGAAGGGAGACAAACAGAGAGAATGGGCATGTCAGGGCTTTCAGCCACTGCAAATGAACTTCAGATGCATGTGTTACTTTGTGCATCTGGCTTCATGTGGGTACTGGGGAATCAAACCTGGGTCCTTAGGCTTTGCAGGAAATTGCTTTAACCATTGAGCAATCTTTCTCATACAGCCCTATGTAGTTTTTATGTAGCCAAATGCTATTTCAATATTACATAGTATACAAATCTGTTCAAATACATCATTTTGCATCAAATTTTATCACCAATCTAATTGAAAAAGAAAATAATGCAATCTGTTTAAGCATCACATTACATGACAGAAATGTTTATGTGAAAGAAATATAAAGCAAATATTTATAAATAATTTTATTGGGTTGGAGGTGTGTCATTACTCTACTGTATACTGAGCAATCATCTTCCAACAACACAGGATACATTAGATATAATTCTAAAATGTATGCTCTAAATATATCTAGTGATTCTCAAACTCTTCCCAAATATCTCTTGGGTAAAATTATGTTAATAATAATGTTTAGCATAAAGTTGCCTTTTCATTCCCAGACTTTCAAATTTGTGCAGAAGAGTTTTGACTATGGAACTCTGTGGATTATCCATGGACAGTGAACCATGGATATGGAAATCCAGTTCACTGACGTTAGAATAAACATTGCCCAAAATATACAAAACATTTTAGAAAATATCATCATCATTAAAAAAGTCATTTTTAACATTACATAACATTTTCAGTCAGGTGTGGTGGAACACACTTTTATTCCCAGCACTCGGGAGGCAGAGGTAGGAGGATCACTGTGAGTTTGAGGCCAGCCTGACAATACATAGTGAATTCCAGGTTAGCCTGAGCTAGAGTGAGACCTTACCTCCAATAACAACAACAACAACAAAATAATAATATTAAATCATTTTTGAGTTTATTTTATAAGGTTATATATATGTATGTATGTATATATATATATATATATATATATATACATATAAATATATATATACACACACATATAAATATATATGCACACACACACACATATATATATATATATATATATATACATGTATGTGTGTATATATATTATATATAATCTCCAACATAATCTAAACCTCTTTGAGGATTTTAATTATCTTAATAATGTTCATACATACTAAAACCAAAATTTATTAAGTATTAATTTATTAATTAAGTTACTAATAGGATTCAGAACATCCTAAATGGAAATATTATTATGTTAAAATGAATTTATACCAATTCTAACTTTCTCAAAATACTTAAATTCAAAATTCACCTCCATAAACAATACCATTTTTGAAATAATGGCAAATAGCATTTGAATAATAAAAGCATTTTTGGAGTGAATATAAAAATCAATAAACACTTTAAAATATCAAAAATATTTATTTCAGCAATATGACAAGAAACTTACATAAATTCAATAGTTTAGGTATGATTTAATCAGCAAAATCAGTGTGGGTGCTATATTGATTTTTAAGGCATTTTAGGTTTGTACTGTAAATGGAACAGTGCTACAATTTTAGTAGTCAATTAACCTAGAAATTTACTACTACTTCACAATTAAAAACAAAAAAAAAACGAAAAAAAAAAAAAACCTTCAGTATATCTAGTTAAGCATTTTGAGGGGCGGATTCTTTTCTTTTAATATTTAGTTTTCATGATGTGCTATGATAGAATATTATCACAAATTGGTGTTTTAAAAGTGAAAGTCAGGAGCATCATTCCACACAGGCAGAACAGTACTTATCTCATTGATGGGCTATAACTGAAAAGCCCAAATGGCAGATAAAAAGCCCAGGTTTTATTTCATTTTATTAAGTTAAGTGCCACTGAATTTAAAGTGGGAAAAGTGCCAGCAACTGATTACTCATTACAACTCAAATAAATTAAAGTGTTAATTTTATATTTCTCTAATCACAGATTCATTTGAAATTTTGAAGATATTGCTGTCATTTGCTGTAGTAAGGACAGACATATATAGCTTTATCATGCATCATAAATATGGGAAGGGTTTTTGGAAAAATCCACTTTTATTGTAGAATCTATAAAACAATAATAACCACTTTCCTGAAGCACTTAGTCCATAAAGCAAAAAAATTGTAGATGTAAAAATTTGGCCTTAACTTGGGATGAGAATATAGAAAAAAATTCATGTAGCCACCATTTCCACAGTAACTAAGGAGTCTCTTAATAACAAAACCAGGTGTTATGGTGAAGTAAAAAAGCATAAATATATTAAATATGAGGCTGAAGAGGTCAGTAGTTGCTAACAATTGTGGCCTGGTAGGAGTCAGAAGCAGCTTTGTTGAGAAAATCACATGTCAGGCCTGGCCCAAAGATAGGCAGTACTAAGCAGCAACCGTCATTGCTAATTCTATACTGAGGGCTCTTCACGTTTAGACCAGAAACAGGTCAAAAGCAGGGCATGTAAAAGAGGGGTTACATACATCAAGTTCTCCCTAAATTAATAATTCTTATCCCATTTAAACTATGCTGACTTCACTCTCCACTGGAGAATCTGCTCTTCTCTTTTCAGAAGGTAGTGACTGGAAGAGATAAACCAACCCTTGCAATTCATCCAGTCCACAGCTGAAACCACAGAGGTCTAGGGGAGATAAGCAAGAGTGCTGCTTCCATGCTGAACAGGGTGTAGGAGACAGATCCTGAGGACACTCAATGCTTACTAAAGCAGAGGTGGAGGTTCCTAAGAGCTCATCACTGAAGTAGATTTCAAACACACCCACCAGGGCTCAAGGAATTTTGCAGAAGAGGGGGCAGAAAGATTGTAAGAGAGGTTGGGAGAGCATGCCTAGAAGTATTCCCTTGCCCCCTTCCCCAAAATAACTGATGATCCCACAATGCATAAATGACAACCCCATAGGGAATACCTGGAACCTCACTGAGGAGAGTCCCCAGTGGAAGGGGCACAGGGAGGAGGGAAAAGAGGGAACTGACAGATGATGTATCCATACTAAATATGTTGCTGTTAATAGCAATAATAATAATAATAACAATAAAGCAAGGCATGAATGTAGAATTAAGATGAACTCTCGTTCTGGAAAAAAAAAAGGAATCTTTAGAAATTTGATGCCCACAGCTGGTTACTTCAGTCCAGGAGGGATGTAGATGTTAAACTAACAAACAAATAAACAAAAAACCCGCAAGTATCAACAATGTAAAGGCTGAAGCTGGGAGAAGAGCTAACTCTTTAATGTATGAACAAATGATGTGTTGGTCCAATTCCCCACATGTTAACCTTGCATATCCCCCTCTTCTCCCCCACCCCACTCCACCGAGGGCCTTCCTCAGTGAGTTGTTAGTATTTGCTGTTGGGTGATGAATGCCTCAGTCAGTCTCTGTGCAGGTGCAATGGCTCAGGATGTTTCTGCCTTTTGAAGACTGGATGTTTTCTTCTGTGAAGGATGCAGCACGTGGCCACTGGAAAAACCCATGCCTAGTCCTAACCAATCACCAGATTTAGCACTTCTACTTTTCTTTGTTTATGTTCTATGTGAATTGTCCAACCTCAAATATTTTGTTATAGTAGCATGTAGGAAAATACACCTGTGATGTTTAATGCCTATCAATTTCCTTGGATTTAGACATACCTAGGAGGGAAATCTCTGGCCATGTATGTTAGTGAGGTGGGAAGACCATCCTAATTGTGAGTTTCATCATCATATGGGACAGTGTATGTGGCTAAATCAAACATAAAAAATAGGTGAGCATTAGAATTCATTACTCTGATTCCTAACCGTGGATGCAATGTTTCTTGCTCATGCTTCCATACCTTCCCTATTTGACAGGCTGTGTCCTTGAACTGTAAGATAAATAAACCTTTCCTCCAATAATTTGCTTCTTGTCAAGTATTTAGCTATATGGCAGTGACAAAAGTAATGCAGTGTCTTACCGATGAGGAAAAACTCTTACATAGAAAGCACTACACAGTATTCACTGATTCAAAAATAATAGTTGAATGTTTACTAATGAAAAACCTTCCAGACCACCACATGAGTGAACTGTGTTGTAATCCTACACAACTGGAATTCCTGTGGTCTGTTGTTCACATAGATATTATTTAAATAATTCATTTTTATCATATAATTAAAAATTACTTAAAGACTTAAACTTAAAAACTTAAAAGTGGCACATAATGATCCCAAATTTTATTGAAATATGAAGATGCAGAGATGATTATTGAAGAGATCTCTGAAATGTGACAACTGCCTTCCTATGAGAACATTCATTCCTATTCCTGAAGTCACATGAATAACATCATGAATTATGCACTTTTTGAGTTGACTTTTAAAAAAATATTTTTATTTATTTGAGAGAGAGAGAGAAAGAAGAAGAAGAAAGATAGAAAGAGTTTGGCATGCCAGGGCCTGAAGCCACTGCAAATGAACTACAGATTCCTGTGTCACCTTGTGCATCTGGCTTTACATGGGTACCAGGGAATCAAACCTAGGTCGTTAGGCATCACAGGCAAGCACCTTAACCACTAAGCAATCCCTGTAGCCTATATATATATTGCATATATATACATATATATATATATATATATATATATATATATATATATATATATTAGGTAGAATATATATTAGGTAGAACTTTTTAAAGACCCATAATGTCATAATGTGTTTGTACCATCATTCCCCTCTTTCCAGCCCCCACTCTACTGACAGTCAGCATTTGGATTGCTGGTATTCACCATGGGGTTGTAAGTTATGAGCTGTGAGAACAATATCCAGAGTCTAGATTTTTTTGCTCAGTATGTTTTATGATTCATCCATATTATTGTAGTTATCCATAATTTGTAAATTTTATTATTATAAAGTATTTATTTGTATATATCAATATATCGTGATTTTTTAGGTTAATAGATATTTAGTTTTCTATTCAGTTTGGGGTCACTATGAATACAAGTTTTAGGAATCCTAGTGTGACTCTTTTAATTTAACATTTTAGTACAACTCTTTTACTGAACATATATTTTTATCGCATTTGTATATAGGAATAGGCTTTCTGTGTAATGGCAGCTGTAATTATTACTTTATTACAGACTATAAAACAATTTTCTCAAGCTTTTAATCATTTTTATCCTGTTTCCATCAAACACATGGGAGAGTTTTAGTTGCTCTTCGCTATGGCAGCATGAAGTAGGGTCTGTGCTTTTTGTTTTTATATCCCAGTATTACAGACTGACATTGAAATACATTACAATTATAATTTGATTTTAATCATGTAAATAGGAGCACATTACATTTTGCTATTAGTTTTTTTTTGTTTTGCCAATTACACGTGTATGTTAATGATAAATATATAGTGATGTGATATATATGTGTTATATATATATATATATATATCATACACATAAACACAATGATCATATATACTTGTGTTTATATGTCACTGGGTGTGACATATAAATGCAAATATATATGGTATTTATAAAAAAATCAATAAGATGACTCATCTTGGGCAATTTCTCTAATAGTAGGAAAGGGAAAAATATTTAGAAAATGGACTACAATTTTGATTATCAGTTGTCAACCACATATATTTATAGCTTCATCTTTTGTTGAGAAAATTCTAGAATCATACCCATTTTTAAGCTGGTTATACCTTTATAATATAGAATGCATAAATTTGTGTGGCCAATAATGTGAAATTTCCATATTTTTTATACTATGCATCGACTGCTCCCTTGATAATCAAATATAGTTTAAAGGAACTGTAATTTTTGTCAGGACATATAGAAATAGGTATAAATCATTTAATAATATCATTAGATGAGGCCTATTTAATAGTGTCCCTGGGTTTAACTGGTGAGACTTTCCTATATTGCTGGATGTTCCTAGGATACAAATATTCTGCCAATATTATCTTTCCCTAAATGTTTCTCAATGGTATGAATAAAATTATAATGACATGCAAAATCATTACCATATAGTGTGGTAGTTAGAATATATAGCCCCATAGACTCAGGCATACAATTTGAGTCTCCAGTGGGCAGAAAACTACTGGGGAAGAGTTGCCACTGGGGACAGATCTTGGAATGCAGACCTTGGGTGTGTTGGAGGTGGATCTGATTTCCAGCCCAAAGGTGCAGAGAGAGCAGTTTGTGCTCTGACGATTTTGTGCTTGCTGGTCCTGCTGGATGTTGGTGGTTTCTTATTGCTTGGATCTATGAAAAGGAGTGAGATTCTTCCACTATTGATGGAGTTTCCGCTGGATTTTGTAACACTGAAATAAACACCCTTCTTCCCCTAATCTGTGTCTGGTTGGATGTTTATATTAGCAATATGAAGCTGGCTGCAAGACATAGAAACTAGGAGCATTAAGTACACTGTCTAAATATAATTGTTGCATTAGTATTTATTTATGATTTTCAAAGTGATATCATGTCTCAAATTTCCAATCAGAGAAACAGAAGTTATTCCTTGAAATATGTTCAACAACATTAATATTATTTCTAATAAAGACTAGGAGAGGTCACCTTCTTAAGCAAAATATTTAATTGTAAGTAGGTATGTTATATTTTAAAATAGTATTTGAAAAAGCATGTATTCTTTTCAGTGTTACATAACTACCTTATATTTGCATTTTCCATAGACAGTACATTTAAAGAACTCCATTCTAGGATTCTCATAAAGAAGCTACCTGTTCAGAAAATTATAACTGGGAAACCTGCTTATCTTTATACTCAGCTCTATTGTCCTTACACTTTAGGAACTCCAATGTTGTGAAATAAGCATATGTGAAACTTATACTTCGATACAGAATTACTTTGAGGAGATAAATTAGTAATCATTAGAATAGCCTAACTAATTTTATTCACTTTATATGTGCTAGTAATAAAAAGTATTTATTTTACTTCAAAGAATCCTTGATAATTCTATTAGGACTTAGGATACTGGTATCATTTAACTTCGAAAGGTAAATAGTGATTTTCACTGAATTGTCTTTCAACATATTTTGAACATTTAAAATTGGAATCTATAGCTACTTACCATGATTTAAAGGTTTAAAAACCCTTCAAATATTAACAATCCCAAGCAAAAATTATACGGTAATGTCATAATTATAGTGATGCTATTTTGCATAATGTGAAGGTGTGTTTTTAATATTTAATAAAGCAATTAATAGTTTATGGTTCCATGTTCCACAGAATAATAATGTTTATCACATAAGGGAAGCTATACATTTAGATCATTGTGCAGATAGATTACAGTTAATTATTTATTCAACAATTCAAATTCGCACATTAATTAAAAAGGTGATTTATTACATGTTATTTGTTTCCCTCTTATGGTTTATAGATTACAAATAAAGTTACCTTAAAGTACCTTCATATATTTTTTTGGTTTTTTGACAATAATTTTTTATTAGTTATGTACTCAACATGTATACAGCCATTTTGGTACCATCATTGCCCTCCTCCCTGTCCTCTCCCCTCACAGGAACCTTCCGCCTTGGGGAATGTGGGTTGTGCATTGTGGGGTTAGCCATCATTTTTAGGTCTACTTCAGTGATGAGGTCTTGGGAGCCTCTGTGTCTCTGTATGTCTGGTTTGGTAGGAGTTGAGTGTTCTCTATGTCTATCTCTTTCACCCTTGTACTGCTACCTGGTTCATGAAGAAAGCAGCACTCTTGCTCATTTTCCCAATTACTCTTGGTTTCAGTTGGGGCCCTGGTGAAGTGTAATCAGATGATTCTGTTCTCATGATCTTTTTCCATCTGAAAAAGAGAAGCAAATTCACTAATGGAGAGTGAAGTCAGTGGCAGATAAATGGGATGAGCATCATTATTTTAGAGAGAATTTAATGGGTGTAGGCTCTCTTGTATTCCATGATTGGTGGAAGCTTGATAATGGAGATCAGGCTTTTTTTTTTTTTTTTTGGATATGTTTCTGATTCATTTCCTGGCTCCAGCTATGGGTTCCATTCCACTGAGCAGATCAGTTAGCTAAATGAAGAGCAGTTGGTTACCCATC
This sequence comes from Dipus sagitta, assembly GCA_036346955.1. NCBI lineage: Eukaryota > Metazoa > Chordata > Mammalia > Rodentia > Dipodidae > Dipus > Dipus sagitta. Next base: position 150,768,436 of record CM070771.1, read on the forward strand.
ATGACTATGTGCCACTATAGCACTTGTGTGAGCATCATGTCAGGTTGTTTGCTGCTGGGTAGCTTAGACCACAAGTTGCTTGGACAGATGGTCATTTTTCCCCAGTTGCTCATGTAGCACCATCTGACACTAGACTAGCTAACTGTCTGGGAATTGACTCTCTTCCAGTTTCCAGCCAGGTCATTCCATGTTCTGTACCAACAGCATATGGTGTCTTTGGCAGTAGGGTCCTACCACAAACCTTTGGTTGTTCATCAAGTGCTCTGACAGAAATATATCTTCTTTTGGAAAACCTTGTCTCTCTGATCATTGGCTCATTGTGGATATTAACCACATGCTGGTACTGGGTGTTATAGTCCAGCACCAAGAAAAAGAAGGAAGAAAAAGGTAATATAAAAGAGATAGAGGAAAAGGGGGAGAGAGAGAGACAGAGAGAAACAGGAAAAGATTAAGGTTAGTCTTCTCCAGGGCCCTGAGATTCAGGTGTTCCCTCTAAGGATATTTTACTGACAGTTATACAATGTTATTCTAAATTTAAACTAATTGAAAGCAAATTCTCAGCAGGTTTCTGGCTTTCTGTGTTTTTCTTTGTGTGCCAATACATATTTTAAAAAGCTATGTTCACCAGTGCCCATATTCTGGAACCTCAAAGGATCTAGAAGGAAGTTATTGCATATTAACTATAATACATTTCTCATTTTGAATTTAGCACATATAAGTTATGTGTTAAGAATATATATTATTTCTAAAGCCACTTCACAAACTCATCATTTATTCATTTACAGTGATGTCTGTAAAAATCAAACATGGGCACATGTACTTTCAATTATACTGAACTTCAAAATCATGAGTATCACTAATTCATTTTGATATGAGCAAATTGAGAAGAATGGAAATCAGAAGAAACAGTTGCTAGAAAAATGTTATTTCAAATTCTTAATTAATTACTAGAGATTATTTTCTGGATTCTTATTGGTGTGATAATAAGTTAGTATAATATTAGTGATTTAAAACAAGGGCTACTAATTATTATTTTTATATTTATATATTTATTTAGTTATGAGAGAGAGAGAGAGAGAGAATTGACAAACCAGCACCTCCAGCCACTGCAAATGAACTCCAGATGATGTGCTCCCTTGTGCATCTGATTTACATGGGTCCTAGAGAGTCGAACAGGTATTATTTGGCATGGCAGGCTAATGTCTTAGCCACTATGCAATCTCTCCAGCCTCTGAATCATTATTTTAAAGTCCTAGAAGCCAAGTTCTGAAGTCAGAGATTTCCTTTGATAGATGGGATCAGAAGAAAATCTGATCCTATTCCTGTTTCAGTTTCTATGGATCATATATTCTTTCCATGGTTTCTATTTTATCCATCTATTCAAGATTCATCCCACACATGTTTTTTGGTCTTCTACTTTGCTTTTGAAATTTTGATTGGTTTGCATTCTACTACAATGAATTTTACCATTATACTGAGCCAACCCAGCTCAGGCACACTCTTTTTCCATCTTAACCTACTTATAACAAAACATGTAGATTGACAGATTCAACATCCCAGGATGGGGATCTCTTATCTCTGAGCAGTCATTGTTCAGCTCACACAGTTAATTTATATTATTTGTGAAATAGTCATGAACACTGAAAATATGCATACATATGCATATACAAATCTTTAAATATCATAAGACTCCACCCTATCTCCTTCTCTCTCTTACTACAATTCTTGAGCTTTTCTCCTCTAGACATTTATGTTAATATGATTTTCTAATATAGATATTATTCAATAATTATCTATTATTCACCTTAAAAGTTCCAATCATAAGGGTACCTCACAATCTCTTTTATAATTAGGTTAGAATTTTAAAGTCCATATTAATTGCTATCTGATAACCTGTAATCTCCATGAAAGGTAACTGTTTTTTTGCTAATCATCCAGATTTTCATGTTATTTCTCAGCTTGAAGTTCCCTAGGATAAACCTTACAGTCTATACAATTCTATCCATCCTCTAACATGTATTATAATATCTCCTCCTTCATACCACCCTTTAAGTGTACTTTTATTTCACCTTTGCAATGCTATCTACAGTCCAAATTGACTTTATCAAGGGTAATGCCTGTGTAATTTTCATCTTTCCATACTTTTGTGATTTCAAATGCCCCTATAGACTCATGTGTTTGAACACCTGGTCCCCAGTTGATAGAGTATTTTGGGAGGCTATGGAACCATTATGTGTTGGACTCTCACTGGTAGAGATGGTCACTGAACCAAAGATGTGAAATTTTTTCACCTGGCATCAATTCCTGTCTGTTCTACTGTCCAACTGGCATATAAGATGGTAAAGAGTCCCAGAAGTATACTCTCAATTCTGTCAACTTGCCACTGCCCAGCCTTACCCATGGTAGAATAAATCACTTCCAGTTGTGAACTAGAATATATTAGTCTCTCTTGTTTTTGTCAGCTCTTTGGTTACAGCAATAAAAAGTAACTAATACAACAATTATTAGCATATAAATGCTTGACAAAGTCATTGACTTCTTTACTCTATATATGTGATCTCCACTTCAGCTACTACCTCTAAATTTCCTTGACAATTTCAGGTATTATGCCATGATTTACCATCTGAGACTTCCTCTGATGTGGTATATTCATCACACAGCAATGAAAAAAAAAAAAGGACAAAGGAGAAAATTCTGTTTATTACACTGAAATTGATTAATGATTAGTTTATTACATTAGCACAGGACATTTTTTAGTTACCACAGATAAAATAAAGGTTATTTTGTATTTTCATTACTAATTAAAAGGAAAATATCTCAAGCAAATTTGAGCATTTTTCCATAACAGTAAATACATCAGGTGAATAGAGATTTTCTCCTTATTAATCATGATTTATACGTCACATATAATGGTAAAACACTCAGAAGAAAGCAAGCTTCTTTTAGGCTGTGTCAATTAGGGACAAGAGCCCACAGACAGAACCGGAGTGCCGCTCTGCCCGGGCAGAAATGGAATCCTGTCTCATTAGGATTCATCCACAACGGCTGCAGTGCCCCTGCTGCCCACAGTCTAACATACTATCTAGGTGGGCTGGCCTTTGTGGTCTGTGCTTTGAATCTACAAACGAACTGGGCCTTCCCCTTGCACACCTGAATCGAATGAAATAAGCCATTTTCAATCCATTATAAAGGTCTGTCCATGCCTCTACCAGCTCTCTCTGCCCCTCTGTCACCTCTCCACCCTGTGATCTCTGCTTGGATATGCATAAACCTGGTTAAGTGTGGGGAGAGGAGATCACTGTTGGTCTTTGTGATTTTCCATTTGCCTCCACTTTATGCTTTGAGGTAACTTTTCACTTTAATCACATATATGGTTTTCCTCTGATCTGTGAGTTTACCATGTGTATATTTCCTTTACATTGTAAATCTACCACATGGGCATTTCCTCTAAACTCTGGGCCTGCTACCTGTGTAAAGTTATGACAGCCATAGATATGCCTCTCTTTACTACACATTTCTCACCACTTTGGTTCTCTCTCTCTGTCTCTCTGTCTCTCTCTCTCTCTTACTCTCAAAGCACTTACTCTTTCTGCCCCCTCATGATATGCAGAGACATTCATCTTACCCATAACTGTGGGATAACTCCACAATGCATGACCCATATACCTCAACAAGGAGGGGCCAAGGGGAGGGGGTAGGTCACGGATGAACCTAATAATGGTACCAAACTGACTGTATTTGCTGAATACAAAACTAATTAATAAAAAAAGAAAGAACCATTAAAACTCTAAATAAGAAAAAGAAAGCATTTACTCTTACCTTTCATCCATGGGGAGACTTAGGGCAGATGATGTGCTTTCCACATGTGTGTGTTTCTTCTAAATTTCTGTACATCAGCTCCTAGGTTCTCTCCTCCACATGCTGGTGGCTCTGCTCCAGCTTCTTCCTAGACCTCCGTTTCTCTTAAATGAAATGAACCTCATGAGCTATGCTGTGCCTTCCACACAAGTGTGTGTTTTCTATCTTCCACGTGTTTCTGACTCTGCTCCAGCTTTTTCCTAGATCTCAATTTCTCATAAATAAACCCCACAATTTGTGATTTCTCCCTAATTCTGATTTATTCTTCTTGGGTTAATTTTTTTATAAATTCTTTGCTACAAACCGGATAACAACACAATATTGGCATTGATATGTTTGGGACAACCCTCCTCAACCATCAAATCCTGCACCATTGGTACAGAGTATAGAAACAGAGAATTTTAAGAACCCTAATAAAAACTAGCATTCCTTATCTGATTTTTTTCATTTATTCTGAAAACTCAGAAATGAATGTAGAGCATGTTTTCACCTCTTATGGGAAAATGATGTCTAATTATAAAACTGTTGGTTGTGTAGATTTTATAAAAATTTTAGGACAAGTGATCAATATCCTTAAGTTATTTAGAGCTGGTATGTTTGGTATACAGTAACTTACTTCTCGTGGCAAAAACAGACATCATGCTTTGGTAAAGGTGAAATATGTGCAGCAACGTCCCTATCAGCTGGCTGTGGTCCTTTTGTTCTACATTGATAGCAATCATGAACAGGTGAGCGTGAACACTTTATGTGTCTCTGGTCCTGGCCATTACCAGATACTTATAATTCCAGGCTCTGGGAGTTAGGGGATATTGGAGATATTAGACGCAAGAAATGTATGGCTTTGCTGTACAGGTTGGAGCTTATATTTCTGGGTTTTAACTACCAGTGTTATCACCACTTACCAGTTCTTCAGTGATCCTTTGCTTCCAGCAGCATTAGGCAGAGCCTTCTAGCATTAAATCTCCCGAGTTGGGCTTGGGTGTTTGGTCCCTTAACTCCAACTGCTGCCAGTGTTACAGATTTCAGACAAAAGGTGTAAGGAACCTTTACTCTGAAGGCTTGGAAACTTTTGGGGACCTTTGAGTGACTGTTGCCTAGTTTATAATCTTGGTTCTCCATCCTTTGTACTATTCTACGGGAATACTAACTTTCCATGCTGCAGTCACTGTTGCCTTAGCACTGCCATACCTAAGATGACTGTGGTGACAGATGTAGCTCCTTTATACTGCCACTCCTCTGCTGTTGCCACCAAAATCTGGTAAAGATTGAAAGAAGACACTTCTATGTAAACACTTGAATGAGACTAATGTTGCAACACCATAGGAACAAGATAGAGATATGTGTTCCCTCTGACTCATCAAGGAGCTAAACAGGTTGCTAACAGAGCAATGACTCTGTGACAAGGTGATTGCACCAATAAAGGTACAGCCTTTTATGCATCTGAAGGGTTATCTTTTCACTAATATTAGGCCTTCTGCTGGCCTGTCGGCTGTTACCAAGGCTTGAAGTTTTCGGGAAGCTGTTACAAACGGCATGGGTAGAATAGTGATTGACGGAGCCAGAGATGTGCTCCCATAGTGAGCATATCAAGCTTTCTCAAGAAATGACGAAGTATACAATGCAGGAAAGCTATGAAAGATGTCCAGTCCTCTGCCAAAGAGGAGCTGACCCACCAGATGTCCAGTCCTCTGCTCAAGAGCTGAACACCATGGCAGGCTGCAACAATGGTCAGCTATGGAGTCAAATCTCCCTGGCTACCTTAAAAGAAACATAAACATTAAAGAGAAAACCAACATTAAAATGGTTTAAATGACTTCTAAGCCTTTTGTCTAAGATTAACTATAGCATTAAGGGTGTTTTAATAGCATTACACAGTGTATTTTCTTAGTGAAATACCCAACAGGAGAGCACGGTCATTTTATCTGCCTCATTCATGGACAAAGGGTAATTCTGAAAGCTGGATCTGTGGTACCCTGTGTTCAATTTCATACTCACCTAGAGAAAAAGTAGCCTAACTATGTTCCTATTACAAACTACCAAACGTTTCCAGTAGAGAAAAGAGTAACCTGTGTATAAGAAAATCAAATCATTTGCAATATTTTTATTTTTATAATGATATATATGGATATGCACATAGTATGTAGTCATATGTGTATTTACATATTTACATATTATGCATGCATACATAACGTAGTAGTAAACAATTGAGAATGCCTAAATGACAGTAAAAAATGTTCCAGAAATGTCCACCTAAATTTCTTCAGTAAACTTGTTATCCATTTCCTGCAGAGAGGCAGAAGCAAGTCCTTGCAACGTGGTGTGATGGGAAGGAGAACTACCATTAAAGTAGAGCACTTTGTTATTTTCACTGGTCAATACTGCTTTGGTAACATTTTTATTCTGCTTGTTAGATAACTTTTAGCTAGATCTCTAACATTTAAGTCAAAAAAGCACAATCTATTTAATCTAATTTAAAATTTTATGCTTAAAAGTAATTTCTGATTAGATAATTATATAATTGCACATGTTTATTTTTCCCAATGCTACTTTCATTTATATATATATATATATATATATATATATATATATATATATATATATATATACATATTTTTTCTTTTGTGAGGTAGGGTCTCACACTAGCTCAGGCTGCCCTGGAAACCACTCCAGTCTCTCAGGGTGGCCTCCAACTCATGGCAGTCCTCCTACCTCTGCCTCCGGAGTGCTGGGATTAAAGGCATGCGCCACCACGCCCGGCCTGAAATATATTTTAAAAGCAAGTCAGTGATCTTAACAGTTAAACACCACAGCATTATCTGTAACAAAAACAAACATTTATCTCCTAAATGCTGAGGCTCTGATCCACAGTGAAGTGGTTTTCAACCTACTTTAATCTTGTAGATTTCATGGACCTCAGTGGTGTGAAAGGCTGATTTCTAAATAAGGCTGATAGCTCTTCTCCTACTGTTCAGCTCAAAAATTTCTAGGTTCTCAAAACCACTTTTGCTGTAATTTAGAATTTACTGCATAGAGATATTGGTTTGGAACTGACATACATTTCCATGTAAAAGTGTAGAGAACAGGTAATTATATTAAATGAACTTTCTTTGCCAAAGACATAAATAGCTCAAGGATAACATTTCTTAAGCTAGTTTCAGCTTTTGAAATATTGGAAAATTCTGTGGTGCTGAGGATTGCAGCTTGAACTGCTTGCCACCAATCTTCAAAAATGAAGGGTTGGCCTTTTCTCAGTAGACAGGCAAATGAATATGAAACAGAAAACACAATTATATTTTGTAAACTCAACTGTGGAATTGCTTAGCAAAACTTTCCATACTAGACTAAGTTAAATAGATGAACTTATGACTAAATCAACTCCTTAGACTGGTTTAGGTAAAGTTAAGAGAATACAACAGTGACACTTTAAAACTAAGGACATGGTAATAGTCAAGTATACTTTGGCCTTATTAGATTATGGATTATAATAACTGATTTATATCTTTTCTCACAATTTTTTTCAATGTCTCTATAAATACTTCCATCATAGAGCCCTGAACTTCCCTTCATTTTTTTCTATAGTTGCTCATTTATTCCTGAATACAGAGCCCACCCCATCTTCCCTTTTTTAAAACAGAATTTACCTTAGAAAACACAATTTTAAATTCTTTCTGCATCTTCAAGATAAAATCTTCTCACAATTTTTTGTTTGCCATTTTGATAATTCAGAAATGTCTGTTATTCAGAGTAAAATGTAACCACTTATAGAAAGAGTCTCCCAATCGCCCAGTTTCTGAGAAAGGTAGGACCCTCTATGAGGCAGTTAACAGAAGCTGATGGCCTGTGTACTCACACTGGCTACCCTCAACCCTAGTGTTCCTTAGTACTTTGCTATGGGCTGGAAACCTTCAAGCATTGTGTTGCAGTAGAATTGAATTCAATCTCTCTTGTCTGTTGCACTATTATCTAATAATGTCTCCATAGCCAACTGGTACAATTTTTCTTTAGCAACTGAAGATCTACTATTTAAACTTCAGTAAATGTCTCCATGCTAAATTGTGCTAATTTGGATGTATTTCGGTATGTAACTTCATTCTTCATATAAAGTGATGTATTATTTTTAGGATTTTTGAAAATAATTTCCTTTCAAATAACACATAATGCAATAGCTTAGTCACCTACACACAATTTTATTTAAACATTCTAATAAATAACAATGATGTTAATATTTTGGGAAAATCAAAGTGGCTACTTTGTAAAAGCATAAAAACATCTGAAACAAACAATTCATGTTAACAAGTTCAAGTAGTAAAGAATGATATATTTGCCCAAATTTCTTGCATGTCATTATGTCATCCAATGATATTTTGCTAGTCCCAACTGACTGCCAGTCCTAAGCAAAAACACAATTATGCCTTCTTTAGACCTGAAAGTGTGCGTAAACAAGAAGACCACAACGTAGGCATTGCGTTATACAGCTTTCTGTACTTGTAACAAATACATGGAATTAATAAGGTTATAAAAAGATAGTGTTTATTCTGGCTTGTAGTTTTTGAGGATTATGTCCATGATTAGTTAGCCTTATTACTTTTGGTCCTTTGGTGGCAGGAGGTACTAGATCTAACCCTCTAATTCTTTGTTATTGTTTTATTTTTTTTTTTTTTTTTTTTTTTTTTTTGAGATAGAGTATCACTCTAGTCCAGGTTGACCTGGGTCTCACTCTCTAGTATCAGGCTAGTCTCAAATTTACAGTGATCTCCCACCTCTGTCTCCAAGTGTTGGGATTAAAGGTTTAGGCCATTATGCCTGGCTTCAGAAGCAAATTAGTATGAGGAGTGGTAGAGTCCTACTACTTCCTTTAGCACTCATTTCCAATGACCATAAGACCCAAAGTTTCCAATATGTCTCCCTGGAGCCACGTTGGGAATGATGCCTTTAACATATGGGCTTTCAGGAAACATTTCAGACTTTAAGATTAAGATTTTCATTAAGATGAAAAATAAAATGAAACATCACTGTAAAATGCCTTTCAAAAAAAGAACCTTATTGTTTTTAAACAGAACATTAAAAAGTGGAAATGAAAATTAATGTAAATTTACATTTCACTCAAAGTCTTCACTTATTTGGTATGGAAATCTCTTAATTAAACAGATGCATATGTTTTGATGGACATTTAAATGTGAATTTTGAGTAAACGAGCCTAACTGAAGAGAGAGGATGTTTGGAATCATATTTGTTTCTTTGATGAATTTTATTTATTTGGTTGCTAATTTTGACTTCTGAGTATTCAATAACTTTAAGAGTCTTGTTATTTTCATTATCATTCATCATATCACCAACATCATTGTCGACAATTGTGCTTGAAATTTAGCTTTAGTAATAATTACCTGTGTAAGTTATACATTGTTTTAAATTCATTTTGCATTTCTCGTAGTCCTGTCTTTCTTTCATCCACTGGAGGAATGGCAGTGAATTCTGTTGTAATAAGTGAAATTGAAAGAAAGAAAGGGAAGAAAGGGTGAATGAATGAACTGAAAAGAAAATCAAAGAGAAAAAATTTAAAAGACAGGAAGGAAAGAAGGAAGGAAGGGAATAGAAGTATCATTTATTATGACTGTGTCCTCTTTCATTAATCTCTTCAGGTCAATTTCTTTGCTTTGGTTCACTTACCACAGGCCTTGATATGACACACAGGCACCATATCAAGGCCAGATGGCTAGTGATAAAAAAATTAACTCTAAACTGTAAATAGCATGTCAACTTCTTAAGTAGAAGTATATATAAAAAAAAGAGTAAGAGAATGAGGCAAGGATAGAATGGAATAAAGGGCCAATTAACATACATTAAGTTAAAATGTTTGTGAATTTTTTCTTTATGCTAGTATTTCAATCTAGTAGTGAAAAGAACATCTAAATTTTCATATTTCATATATACAGGTAAAATCAGTCAAATCAACTGATAGATGCACACACCCACACACATACACACCGCCCTGCACATTAGAGTGCCTAAGAATTACAACAGCCACATGACAATGAGAGTTTGGGGATAGAAATTTCTTCATACTTTGTGGGGAGGAATCTTTAAACAAGTGGGAGAATAAAGATGAACTGTGTTTCAGAAATCAAGTACTTTGAAAGATCTGAAGCAAAAAAAAAATGGTACTATAATTTATCCTTTAAGTTTAGAAGATTATTATTTATGTGAAACAAGAATCTTTGTAAAAGAGGAAAGAAATGCTAATAACATAAATGTGAAATATATAAACCTTGGAGTTTTACATTTACTTATATTGACTACAAGTAGCCTGAGGCATAAAGTAAAAATGAAAAAAAGAAGTGCTTCATATTTCACACCTCACTATGACAGAAATGAATTTTAAATCAATGTTTGCTAATAATATTGGCTTTCTGAGTTCATAAAAATACTTTCAAAGAATTTCCAATAAAGGACATTGTAGTATATGTACAAATAAGTTCAATAAGTAACTATAAAGCATATATATATGCATATATATATATATATATATATATATATATATATATATATATACATTTATAACTCATTACTCTGATTTCTTATTTGACATAGGTCAGAACTGGTTGGAATATGCACCCACCATCTATACGACAAAATAATTGGGCTGTCTAGAGTTAGGATTATCCATTCATTAACTGTGCTCTACATCCTTTTAATGCCAAAGAAACATAGTTGTTATAGCTACCTATTTTACCAAAAAAAAAAAAAAAATCAATTTTCTTAAAGTAAATACATAACCAAGTAGAACACAAGAATTAAAAGAGTTGGTTCCTAAATAAAGCTGATAGCTTTTCAATATTGTTTTAATTTTAATTTACTTATTTAAAAGAGAAAGAGGCAGATAGACAGAGAGAAAATGGCTGTACCATGGCCTTTGGCCACTGCAAATGAACTCCAGATGCATGCACCACCTTGTCCATCTGGCTTATGTGGGTCCTGGGGAATGGAACCTGGGTCCTTTGGCTTTGTAGGCAAGCACATTAATCACTAAGCCATCTCCCTAGCCCCTACTTTCTTTTCTTTTCTTTCCTTCTTTTTTTTTATTTTTTTGGTTTTTCGAGGTAGGGTCTCACTCTTGACCAGGCTGACCTGGAATTCACTATGGAGTCTCAGGGTGGCCTCGAACTCATGGCAATCCTCCTACCTCTTCCTCCCGAGTGCTGGGATTAAAGGTGTGTGCCACCTAGAACCGACTTTCAATCTCTATTGATATATATTTTTAGTAAAACAATTTAAGGTCCATTTTAAATGGTTTATAAGAATTTTTCACAAATAACCTCTGGCATAAAAACCCAAGAACACTTTCTATACTTTCTCATGCAAATTTAAATTTTATCAATTTAGTATAGTTAAAATTATGCAAACACTCTTGATTTTCAGGGTCAATCCTGTGGAGACACACTTCTAGTATCATTAGTGTTCTCTTGTGCTCCGTCCTTGTCCATTCTAATATCTAAAACCCTACAAACTGACATAGCTAGAGTAATAAAAGCATTATACACTCCACAGTCCAATTAATTCATGATACAGTTGAAAGGAAGTGCAAAATCATTTAGATGTAGAATGATGTAGTTTTGTAAAACTGTAGAATAAAAATCAACACAGGCTGGGTATGGTGGCAAATACTAATCCCATCACACGGGAGGCAGGGATGGAAGGATTGCTTTAGTTCAAGGCTAACCTCATCATAATCTCTAAATTATGAAGATAATCTAGTCAACTCTAACTGTCCAATCAACTTTTTGTTTCTGTATATTTCTCATTTGAGTACTTGGTATTCCAAGAAGACTGGTCAAATAAACTTCCAAACAGTCAAAATAGTTCTGCTACCACCAGGGAAGGTTGGGTAAATGAAAGTGAGCATGTACTGAACACTAAATCTGATCTTCATGAGATAGAGCAAGAGGTTAGAAATAGAATGCTTTAGTCAGTTAAGAATTTCATGACAAGAAACAATACAAGCACAAAATGAATACAAATTAGGGGAAAAATGAGTATATTAGTAAGCCTGCCCCTAAGGCACACAGTGGCAAAGAAATGATTTCTTCTATTTATTGAAGGGTTTAATAAGGTCAACCTAAAAAAAATAATAGAAACACTAAGTTGAAAATCTTCAGCAATATTTGTAAATGGATTACCAAAAATATGTCAGCAAGAAGTATGTCTCTTGCAAAACAAAGAAAATAGATCACATTAGTAATGAATACCCTACAGTGAATGTACCATTTCTGCATGAACATGTTCCTATAAAACATTAAGGTAAAATGCAAAATAGAAACATGTAAAATCCAGCCTCGATAGCACATATATGCACTTAACCATGTATTACTTTTATAAAAGCTTTACAAGAAGGCATCAAAATGTTTGAATTACATAGTTTAACATGGAATTCACTGACCTGCACACAAAGTAAGCCTTCTTTATCCAATCATTTGTTTGCCTTTACTAGGTATTTACTTTATATGAAGTTCTCCCTCCTTATTTGACCATAAGAATGTCTAGCCGGGCGTGGTGGCGCACACCTTTAATCCCAGCACTCAGGAGGCAGTGGTAGGAGGATCACTGTGAGTTCAAGGCCACCCTGAGACTTCATAGTGACTTCCAGGTCAGGCTGGGCTAGAGTGAGGCCCTACCTCGAAAAACCAAAAAGAATGTCTAACGATAGTTCATACTTAACCTACAACCAAATACTTGGGAGTATATGGATTCGTTTTCCTAAACTGTGAGCTTTGAGGTTCTCAGTAAATCTGTAAGACATCTGGGTATATTTAGATTCCTAGGGAAGTTGAGTGACATCTTTTCATTCACTCAATTTAAAATATTTTATCAATTATGCATTATTTCAAAAGAATTCATTCATATTTCCTTCATCAGTGTGACTGGAAATCATATCCAGATATGAAGGTCTGAGGAAGTATAGGTTCTGGAAAATATATTATCTTTGCAGTCCTGTTCTAAACCAAACTTGGATTAAGTATAGAAGTGGGGACAGATTTTCAAATGCAATGAGCTAGGTAGACTATTTTTATAGCTTCCTAAAAAGTTGTTAATTAAATTCTTTGTACTATTATTTCTTAGGAAATACAATTAAGGTTTAAAATTATCAACTTAGAAATCAAAAAATGTGTTTCAGAGTGTTAAATTTTAATATGTAGGTAGACAATCCTGACCATTCATGCATTAATTAAAACATACCAAAGTCACTGGCCAAAAAAAATTCTTATAGAGTTATGTTAAAGCTATTTTATTATAAAATAAAATAAAGAAGATATGTTAAACATAAATACCCAGTTCTATAATTTCTATTTTTTAGAAAACATTTTTATATAACAGGTCATATATAATCTGTCATCCCCTTTGCCTGGCTCTTGTTACCCAGGAAGTCCTATATTTAAAAAGTTATTTACTATTCATTATAGGGTAAGGATGAATTCAAATAAAAAAGGAATACTGTATTGAAATAAGTCCAATCATACCAAAAATTGATGAAATATGAAGCCAGTTTCAAATAACTATTAAAGAAAGTGATGCTGATATTAATTTACAGGTACTATTCATAGCACTGTCTAGGAACTTGGGTCCTACCATGATTACACTCCTGTCTGAGTTATTTCTAACAACATAAAACTTATAACATGGGGCAAAATTGTTTAATCTCAGATAAGGATACTTTAAAGACAGATTTTTATAGTGCTTTATTTTATAGGGTCACACATATTGTCTCCAATATTAATAGTTTAATTTAAAATTATATCTGGGATAACATTCTGTCCTATCAGATTTTAAATTAGGATTGATACTCCTTGGGATATCTGAATATTTCATATATGTTCCATAATATCCAGTCATAATCCACATTCATAGTAAGAGTAAAGTTACATGCAGAGCTTGGGAAATAACTTAGGAGTGCTACAGATATTCTTAGTTGCAACATCTTGAAGGGAAGATGGCATAACCTGTTTCAGTGATTGAGTCTCAAGATGACAGAATAATTGAATGTGTTTATAACCTAGTGATGAAAATAATTATGTATTCAAAGTACATGTAGGCTGTTATGCTCACATTGTGTCACTGGTAAAAAGAATCAGAATATAAGAACGTATTTTACATTGAAACATAATTTTACAATACCTCTATTTTAATTATAATGAAGAAAAAACTGTATATGAAAAATAACTTCTATGTCTGTCTATTATAATGATCATGTGAAAAATACCATTTTATTTATTTTTTAAAGGTATCTTGAATTTTATTCATTACTTCCAGGCATTCATTTTCTATATCAAGACATACTCATTACAATGGAGCAAAAATTCTTGGAATTAGATAAGTAGGCTAATCATCCGTCTGATTCATTATGTGATTTGAAGAAAAATTCATTTCATCATTTGGAAAATGAGGAAATGGTCTTAGATGGAATCTTAAGTCCCCCAAGGTCACATGTCCTGCCACTGAGGATTTAAGTAGTTCCTCTTGTTCTATAATTGAGGTGTGAAGAAAGTGAGGATGAGTAAGACACATGCATATTCCTAGGAAATCTGTTTCCCTAAACCTGTCACACTGTAGACACAGATTTCTCCATCTTATCCAAAACCCATACCTATCCTACATTACAGAGAAATAATAGCTTCCCTCATAAAACTGGTCTTAAGTCTTTTGTATACTTAAGAAAAAGCTGTATCATTTTAAAATTGTGTGTTGAGTTCTAAACTTATTATGAGTATCACACATATTTGAAGTAAAATGACATTTATAACATTTGACAACTCAGTGCTAATATTCACTCTCAAATCTCTGGGCTACAAAGAGGTAAAGAGAATTCAGAATTCCTCCTCCAGCACTGTGCCCCTGGAGGTCTAGACAGAAGGCTGTCTTTCTTTGAGAAGGGTCTCTAGAGAGTCTAATAGCTACTCCTCCTAACCTTTGTCAGTCTGAGTTCAGAGTTACTTTTTTTAATTAATTAATTAATTTATTTATTTTTATTAGTTAGTTTTGTATTCAGCAAATACTGTCAGTTTGATACCATTATTAGGCTCATACGTGACCTACCACCTCCCCTTGGCCCCTCCTTGTTGAGGTATATGGGTCATGAATTGTGGAGTTAGCCCACAGTTGTGGGTAAGATAAATGTCTCTGCATATCATGACACAACAGGAACACAGGGGTGGTTCAACATACAGAAATCTGTCAATGTAATACACCACATAAACAAGGTTAAACATAAAAACCACATGATCATTTCGATAGATGCAGAAAAGGCCTTTGACAAGATACAACATCACCTCATGATCAAAACATAGGAGAGAATTGGCATGGGTGGTTCATATCTTAACATAATAAAGGCAATATACAAAGCTCCGAAGGCCCAAATAATACTTAATGGAGAGAGACTGGAGGAATTCCCATTAAGATCAGGAACAAGACAGGGTTGTCCACTCTCACCTCTGCTTTTCAATATAGTACTGGAAGTCCTAGCTCAAGCAATAAGACAGGAGAAAGAAATAAAAGGGATGCAATTTGGAAAGGAAGAAGTTAAGTTACCTCTATTCGCTGATGACATGATTGTATTTGTAAGAGACCCAAGAGACTCCATCCCAAAACTCCTGAAAGTGATTAACTCTTATAGTAAAGTAGCAGGATACAAAATCAATGCACAAAAATCAGTAGCCTTTCTATATACAAATGACAAAGATACAGAGAAAGAAATAAGGGACATGGTTCCATTTTCAATAGCAACAGAAAAAATAAAATACCTTGGAATAACGTTAACAAAGGAAGTGAAAGAGCTATACAATGAAAACATAAAAACACTCAAAAAAGGAACTGAGGAGGACTTGAGAAAATGGAAAGACCTCCCATGCTCCTCGATAGGCAGAATTGACATTGTGAAGATGGCAATCCTACCAAAGGCAATATACATATTTAGTGCAATTCCAATTAAAATCCCTACAATGTTCTTCACAGAGATAGAAAAAATGATCCCAAATTTCATATGGAAAGGCGGGAGGCCTCGCAAATCCAAACATATTCTCAGCAAAAGAAATACCTCTGGAGGCATCACCATACCTGATCTGAAGCTATATTACAAAGCCATAGTAATAAAAACAGCATGGTACTGGCATAGAAACAGGAGTATAGACCAATGGAATAGACTTGAGGACCCATACTTTGGGTCAAGCAACTATAGCTACTCGATATTTGATAAAGGCCCTAACAATATAGGCTTGAAAAAAGACAGCATCTTCAACAAATGGTGCTGGACAAACTGGATAACCATATGCAGGAAACTGAAACTTGATCCACACACTTCACCATGCACTACACTCAATATAAGACCAGAAACTCGAATACTACTGGAGGAAAATATAGGAAGTACTTTCCATGATATAGGAATGGGAAAAGAGTTCCTGAACAAAACCCCAGTAGCTCACGATCTTAAACAGTCACTCAACCAATGGGATCACATGAAGCTGAAGACTCTCTTTACAGACAAGCATACAATAAGCAAAGCCAATAGATTACCCACAGAATGGCAGAAAATATTTGGGGGTTATCCAGCTGATAGAGGCCTAATCTCTGGAATCTACAGAGAATTCAAAAATCTAAAGAGTAAGAAGTCAAATACCCCACTCACACAATGGGGCAAAGAGCTCAACAGGCAGTTCACAGAGGAAGAAATACAAATGGCAAACATACACTTAAGAAAATGTTCATCATCCCTAATCATCAGAGAAATGCAAATTAAAACAACTATGAGATTCCACCTTACCCCAATAAGGACAGCAAACATCAAAAAATCAATTGAAAATAAATGCTGGCGAGGATGTGGAGAAGTAGGAACACTCATTCACTGTTGGCTGGAATGTAGGATGGTACAACCACTTTAGAAAGCAATATGGAGACTTCTGAAAAAGCTGAGTATAGAGATACCAACAGAACCAGTTATTCCCTTACTGGTTATCTACCTGAAAAATACCATTTTAGTTTAGAGTAGAAAAGGGAGGAAGAGAACACAGAGTGAGTTCAGAGAAGAAAAGTTCTGCAAAGTTTTCATCATGACATCTTTGAACATTATGGGCAGTACAAGCACTAAAGAACAGTTGCTAATTAATTTTCCCCATTTATTTTTACATGTTGAAAAATAACCTGAAACAGCATATTAAAATATATAAAGCTAGGTGTGGTGGCACACACCTTTAATCCCAGCACTCTGAAAGCAATGGTAGGAGGGTTTCTCTTAGTTCAAGACCAGCCTGTTACTACATATTGGATTCCAGGTCAGCCTGAGCTAGTGCAAGACCTTACCTCAAAAACTGTGTATATTAGGATAGGCATTTCATCAGTATACTATTAATATTATTATTGATTGTTTTTTGTTTTATTCGAGGTAGGGTCTCTCTCTAGCCCAGGCTGAAATGGAATTCACTTTGTAGTCTCAGGGTGTCCTCAAACTCTCAGTGATCTCCTACCTCTGCCTTCCCAGTGCTGGGATTAAAGGCATGCACCAACATGCCTAGCTAACTTTATTTTAAAAGTATTTTTATTTATTTATTTGAGAGAGAAAGAGAAAGAATATGCATGCCAGGGCCTCCAGCCACTACAAATGAACTCCAGATGTATGCACAGTCTTGAGCATCTGGCTTACATGGGTATTGGGGAATTAAACCTAGGTCTTTAGGCTTTGCAAGCAAGCACCTTAACTGCTAAGCCATCTCTCCAACCCTATTTTTTGTTTTTCAAGGTGAGGTCTTGCTATAGCCTAGGCTGACCTGGAATTTTTCACTATGTAGTTTCTGGGTGGCTGGGTTGTCAGTATAGTATTTTAAAGTATGTGAGGTGAAATGGTATCTTCCCTGTTTACATTATATGGGCTCAGTTCATTACTCTTTAATCTTAAATCATCATATATATATATATATATACATATATAATTTTATTTTCCCATTGTGTATATGGTCACATTTAATAACATTATTCCAACTATCTGATTATAATTAGAATGCATGGAAAGATTAAAGATTACATAATAATTTCATTCCAAAGATCTATGCTAGATGTCTTAGCACAGCTTGTCTCAATAGACCCTCTAATTATATGTTCACTGCTTTTAATTGGACTATTATTAAAATAATGTAGCTACTAGTAATATATTATTATGTGAAAATTAGAAGGGTAGTGTCATGAAAGGGAATGTCTTTCCTGAATATCATTTGGAATGGCCACATTAATGGTATAGGATATTACTAAAGGGCAATCATACTTGTTTAAAACAAATTTGATCTATTTCTTACCTGCAATTTTGAAGTAAATCCCATTTTTTAGCTTCACTACATAAATTAAAACTTGAAAATTAATCTTAACATTTTTACTAATCTTCTTCATCAGGTATATTTTAAAGTATTCTATATGTAATGGTTAATTAAGATTTGATTTAGCTTCATGAAATAACATAAATCCACTGCACTGAGAAAGAACTCCCATGTGAACCATACTGAATTGCTTCAAGTTTATTTTCATTTACAACAATTTTCATTTTTCAACAATTTTGTCTGTACTCACCTTTTATCCTTGGGAACACTAGGTTCACTTTGTTTATAAATCCTGCCTCACAGCAACCTTTAAGTCAGTAAGTCCTACACATTATTGGAAGTATATATTTTTCAAATATAGTTCCAATGATGTTATTATTATGAAGAAATAGTTTTAATAAATTCTCTCTAAACTAATATTGTAAATCCATAACTTATTTGATATTAATGTTCTGCTATAATCAATGCATTTTAATATATAGAAGTCATAGGAACCTATGGGCACACAGTAATGCATAGGTACATAAATAATTTATAATTATTACATCCTACTTTATCACAAATATATTTGATATTCTTTTGAGATTTTCACACCCTCCATTTTTGTGGCTGTTCTTTTGACTAGGATAGATTTCCAGCTCACAGCCCTATAGGTCATCAAACATTGTTGAGTCAGTATGTTTTATAGTTCATTTGGAAGTTTCTAAAACAAACTACCATTTTCATAGATGACAGTTATGAACTCTGAACAGAGTACAAACATCAGCACTCCTAGATGAGGCCAATGCATGGACAAAAATTCCAAACTGTAAAGAGGTTTCAAGCTTTGGACCAAGCCACCATTGGGAAATTAATTTCCCTCTTTGAGGAAGAATTGCTGACAACAGCTGCAGGATAAAACATTCATAGCCTCCAGTGTCATCCCAGCCCGGAACCTTTTTGCATGGAGGAACACATGTAGGACCAGGACACCACAGCCACCTGAGACACCACGGAAGCTGCCTGCCAAGTACAGGGTAGGTGAGAGGAGTGCTCTGTACATAATGCTTGCTGAAATTCCAAGTAGTTCCTAGACCACATGAGAAGTGAATCCAGTGTAGACCCCTCAGAACTGAGTACTGAGAAATTATGACACCATTTACAGTTTGAATGTAAAGAACAGTGACTGAAATATATACATCAATATTACTTGAAGTAGCTGCAACAGGATCCTAAATCGCCACAAATGATGCTCATCATAATCAAAAACAGAGTGACATATGAATATTCAGAATACAAATAGTTTAATGAAACAGAAATAAACAGAGCTCAATCTCAAAATAAAGCAGATAACAGAGTTATGAGATTATTAGAGTTGGATATCATAGCAGCCTCACTTAGAAAATACAACATGAATGTGCACTCAAAATATTCATGTAAAATTCTAGGATGTAAAACTTAAAATGACAAATGAATTTTAAAAAGTTTTAAAATATTTCCATTTATTTTCAAGGAGGAGAGAAAGGGAGGGAGAGGGCAATATGAATACGAATTTGGGCATGTCAGGGCCTCCAGCCACTTCAAACAAAGTCCAGATACATGTGCCACTTTGTGCATCTGGTTTTATGTGGGGACTAAAGAATTGAACCCAGTTCATTAGGTTTTGTAGGCAAGTGCCTTAACCAATGAGCAATCTCTCCCCCCGCCACACCCCAGGGTGTCATTTATTTATTTATTTATTTGAGGTGTAGTGAGAAAGATGCAGATAGATAGAGACAGAATGGGAGCACCTCGGCCTCCACTCACTACAAACAAACTCCAGACACATGTGCCATCTTGGGCATCAGGCTTATGTGGGTCCTGGGGGATTTGAACTGGGTCCTTTGCCTTTTCAGGAAAGTACCTTAAACTGTAAGCCATTATACAGCCCTCAAATGAGTTTTAAATAGAAGATTAGAAATATCAAAAAAGTCCATTAACTTGAAAAGAGATCAATATAAGTTATCTGACATTGAGTGGAAAAAAAGGTACAATAAAGAGTATGAACTGAGTCTCTGAAAACCCTGTGGAACCTTATCTAATGGCACAATATACAGGCTGTTTTATTTGTAGAAAAGAACGGAAGCAGGATGTGGGAGGAAAATATTGTTGTTGCTTTTCAACTATGATGACAGACAAAAACTTAAAGATTGAGAAGGTTCAGAAAACTGTCAAAATAAACATTACAGAACATAACATATGTCAACATGGTGTAGGCAAACTGATAAAGGCAATATTGCAGAATCGTGTAGATAAAATAGCAATCTGGTTGATTACTAATTCTCCATTAGAAGTATTGAAAGCTACAAAAAACTGATGTCTTTCAAGTACTAAAAGAAGGGAACACTGGAAATCATGATTGAAAACCTAGAAAACATATTAAAAATAAAATATTTTTATATGCAAGACTTTTATGCAAAGTTTTTACTACTAGACACAAAATAAAAGACATGGTAAAGCAATTTTAAGAGCTAAATTTTATACTTATCAAATTAAACCCCAAAATATAATTAACAGAAATATGAATTATTATATTCATGATCTATGAATTATGAACAATTTAAAATAATTATAAATTTGTCTTTAATGAAAAGGTAAATATCTGATTATCTGAAGAAATTCTATTTCATAAAATGGGTATAGTTCAAGATATACAGATCATTGATATGTACCCAAATTTAGGTGATCAACATTAAGTACTCAGGTATGAATTAGGAATTCATTGAGTGCTTATGACCAGATACAAATGGAGAGTCTGAAGGCACATGCCCTCAAGGATGCATAGGCTTGATATGCAGCACTGTGGTGAGATCAGAGGTGCCCTTTACTTTGTTAAGTATCTGAACGAGTTGAAACAGAAAACAATAGACTAATTAGCTACAGTAGTTTGTGAACCCTTGAAACTCAGCTAGTCTAAATTTAGATGCACAGAAAGGCAGGAGGATAGGAAGATAAATAATATATATTTATATATACCACACATGCATGTGTATTAGCAGATTGATAGATAGATGACAGATACTTACTTTTAGTCTATCATGTGACAGTGGAGATAGATCAGTGATTAAACACACCTGCTTAAAAGTCCTGCTGGCCTAGGTTAAATTCCACAGTACCTGAATAAATCCAGATGCCCAAAATGGCACAAGCAGTTTGTTTGCAGCAGCAGCAAGAGGCCCTGGCATTCCCATTCTCCCTCTTCCTCTGATCACAAATAAATAAATTAAAACATTTAAAGTGTATTAATTAAAATAGCTTTCACAAATTTATGTTTCATTGAATATTAATGCCCTGGGAGCATTTTTGTCCATATCAGATATTGCCTTAGAGCTCTTTAAGTTTCCTTAGCTCTTTTTACTCATCATTGACATCCTGTCTATTTGCCACACATAGATAGTTCTTTAGTGCCTTATATATAGATTAGTTTTAATGTTCATTTTGAAGAAGATTGGCTCAGACATTACCTATGTAACTTGTATATATGTCTATACAAGTGTGTTTGAAAGTCTCTATTGGTAAAATATAGCAGAAAACCAGAATCCCTATTTAAGATGATAAACCTAAGTTCATTAATATCCTTTCAAAATATTAGGTAAAATATTAACAGATACAACTTAGTTGTATGAAAAAGATAGCTCAAGTATCTTTCACGTATGGTCACATATCAAGAAACCTATTTTGATTATGAGAGCAATGGAAAAATATTTAAGTTTTGATCATATCAAGAGTCATGTGAAGGGTATAAAGTCAAAAATCCACTTTCTGATTAATATATTAAGACCTGGACATGGAGGAGTACACATGGCATGCCAACGCTTGTGACGTGGAGGTTGGAGGATGAAGATTTCCAAGTCAACCCCTCTTATATAACAAGTCTCTCTGGAGTGCTTAAGCCCTATCTAATATATATATATATATGTGTGTGTGTGTGTGTGTGTGTGTGTGTGTGTGTGTGTGTGTGTGTTACAAATAAATTACTTTCTTATTTCATATAGTCAGCATTTATCTCAAATAAAAAGGTGATAAGTAGTGATAAGCAGAAAAAGTAAACTTTTAAGTGATAGCAAGCTGACATGGCCACTGGTGTAAGATGAGAGCAAGTACAGAAAAAAACTAGGTCCCTTTAAGGAAAAATATCACTATTAACTTTGGATTATAAATAATCAATTGAATTATATGTGGGTCCTTGCATATTTAATAGCACCCGCTATGGTAAGTCAATATACAAGTATCAATAGCTGTCCTTTTTTCTTGTTCTTTTTTTTTTCATTAGTTATGTACACAGTGTGTATACAGCCATGTAGGTACATTGTTAGCCTCTTTCCTGTCCTCCTCCCTCCATAGGGACCCTCCTCGTTGGGGAATGTGGATCATGCATTGTGGGGTTAGCCATCAGTTACAGGGAAGAGGCAATGTGTCTATGCATAATGTACCAACACATGGCTCTAACAATTTTTCCGCCCCCTTTTCTGCAAATTTCCCTGAGCCATGATGGGTTCCTTTTAGGTCTACTTCAGTGATAAGGTCTTGAGAGCCTCTGCGTCTCTGGACATCTGGTTTGGTAGGAGATGAGTGTTCTCTCTGTCTATCTCCTTCACCCTTGTGCTGGTACCAGGTTCACCAAGAAAGCAGCACTCTTGCTCATTTCCCCAATTACTGTTGGTTTCAGTTGGGGTCCTGGTGTGGTGCAATGGGCTGATTCTATCCTCAATATCTGTGTACATATGAAAAAGAGAAGCAAATTCTCCAATGGAGAATGCAACTCACATTATCAGTCAACATGACAGAAGCTTTCAGACAGAGTGACAGTAGAGGAAAGTAAAGATGGTTTAAAAAGAAAGTATAAAAATGTAAAGTTCCTTAGCAGGGCATAGCCAAAATAAAAATGGCACTGAGGCCGTAAGCTGAGGTGTTCCTTACCAGATGGTAGAAAACAATAGTTAATTGGGTTTGTTTGGCAGAGATCACAATTTTTCTACTCAATATTTATTCTACAGTTCTTGCTCAGTACCAGGAATGTTACTTGGGAAGGGCTTTTCAATTTGATTTGCATCTCTCATCTCAGGCTAGTTCTATCTTTGAGGCTAGATTCTGTCAGACTTGTAAGCAGCAGAGGTGAATGTAGTTCCCTGTTTGAGCTTTTAAAAGCAGGAAGCTTGGTAGCACTTTCTCCAAGTAATTATGGTTTGACTATGAGATAGAGTCTGTTGGCTTCGAATGGCATAGCATTAAAATGTGGAGCCACATTTCCACTCCTCCGAGATGTACATTTGGGCTAACTGCTTATTTTAGGAACTGTCATGTGAGGATAATAGTTGATAAATGTAATAATAATAATAATTGATGAATTTACTAATTTGAGCTATGTTACTGACCATAATACCCTCATTAATATCTTATAATCTATTTGAAAAATGACATGATGGTAAATTCAATAGGTTGTTTTAGGAATTTAATAAACTTTACTAAATAATAATATTTAAATAAATATAAATAAAAACTAATAAAGACAGGCACATCTGTATGAAATGAGATGTGTAGTCTATTTATAGTATTTTTAGTAAGATCTTTGGTCAAGCAAGAATGCACAATCTATACGTAATATTATATATTCAACAATTACATAAGGACATAAATTCTTCAGCTAAGTGTTTTAAGACAGTAGATGAGTTAGAAATACTGTCTGATTCATTTGACTTTATACAAAGTTAAGCCTTGTATGAAAAACACTACATATAATAATAAACTGATACAGAAAATGTAAGGGTTGCAGCAATTCTAGTGTCAGCTAATTGTTACCTTGAAACACATCAAGGAAGGCAGAATCGCTGTGCACTTGCATGGAAGTCACCACTTCTAGACCTTCAAAGGCATTCTGGGCATTGTACAAAGGCATTTGTTCTGAAACAAACATATTGTTCAATTTAGGATCATATTAAAACATAACATGAAAATAGAGGAAATAAGTGTATGTGTTTTACTTTTATATGGCAGCCATTGCAAAGGAACTCCAGCCACTAAAAATGAACTCCAGACGCATGTGCCCCCTTGTGCATCTGGCTAACGTGGGTCCTGGAGAATCGAGCCTCGAACCGGGGTCTTTAGGCTTCACAGGCAAGCACTTGACCACTAAACCCTCTCTCCAGCCCAACATTTTCACTTTTTAGGATCCTACCTCTTAGCATTGTTGCAATGGGGATTGATTTTCCAACAAATGTACACATTCAAACCACAGTCATAAACTTTGCCTCCAATACAATGCCATCTTGTCTCAATAATATACTATCTTCACGTTTTCCTGTGGAACTGTTATATACAATATGTACTTTATTTTAATTCTAAAATGAATTCAGATGCAGGCATTATCAGCATCAATTCAGTCATTGTTTAGTGTCTGTATGTGTGTGTGTGTGTGTGTGTGTGTGTGCATGTGTGTTTCTTTGTGTATATTAATAGTCGTGACATAGAGTGCATGTGGAAGTCTGAGGACAACCTCCTCTTTTGCTCCTTCCTCCTACCATGTTTGAGTGAGAGTCGTTTTTGTTGCTGGCAAGTATGCATTCCAGGATCCCTAGCCAATGGGCTTAAATTCTCCTGTCTCTGCCCCCCTTCTTGCCACAGGTGCACCACAATTACAAATATTCATACTACGCATTTGGCTTTAAGTAGTTACTGGAATCTGAACTCAGGTCATCAAGCTTGCTTAGCAAGCACGTTACCCACTGAGCCATCTTTCTTGAATAATCTTGTCATTCAAATATTAATAAAGAATACTTTTCTGCATATTTAGGAAAAATAATTCAGTGAGTAAAGCCACTGGATTTTTTTTCTGAAGTTACTCTATTACTTTGCACATTATTGCAGTGACTATAAGAAAAATTAAAGCATGATATATTTTGTTCATTCTTTCATTCTTTTCATAAGAATTTGAAATTCATATTACAGGCACATAAAGCTGATAAGGGTTAAAACAACATTCCCTAGAATTTCCTTTATTTTGGGAAGTTAAGGAGGATAAGTTAGTAGTTATGCTTTTGTTACACACATAGACAGATAGTTGTGTTACAAGTTATTTCTTATTTAGAAAAATGTTGCAGGGAAGAGGAATTAAGACTGTAAGGCAATGCTGTATAAATAAAACCACTGAGATGAACTCATCAAGCAGGGATAATTCAGCAGCCCCCTCAAGCAGAAGAAGAATCATTTTGGCTGTTTAGAGAATAGGGTAAAAGATGCCAAGTCTGGATTGAAGTATGTGTGCCAAGAAAACCAGCAAAATATTTGTTGAGAGGGAAGGGAGTGAGCTGTAGGTGATACATCTGGACAGAGGAACACATACTAACCTGGAATTACACTGTCATCCGGAGCTTATATGTATATGAAATGGGAAGTAATTGGAAGCATTTCAGAAGAAAACTACATGATCTGTCCTACATTTGTTAAGGTGTACCGGTTACCAATTGAGAAAGACAGCAAATGAGAGTGGCTTGCCTAAGCACACAAGTGATGGAGGCTAGGAGCAAGGTTGTCTTCCAAGGCAGTTAGTCAGAGACAGTCAGCTCGAGAGAACATAGATGTTGACCTGTGGTGGTGAATCTAGAAGGCAACTGCAGTTTGAATCTAATCCTGACTTAAGATGGTGATCAGGAACAGCTTTCTGGTCTTCCTCCTTCTAATTTGTTATGGGCTTTCTTTTTTCTACCCATAGGCTTTTCTAAGACTGTGCTCTCCTCCCTAACCCAACAAGGTCCCCACATGCACATTTAAACTTAACCAGTAAAGTTTATCCTAACTGAATGCCTAATTTACATGTCCAAGGTTACAAAATCTGACCCAAGATACCATGTAGATTTCAAACTTGGAAAACCTCTCAGTTTGGGAACTTTTCTGATTAACTTTCTGTGTGTCTACACTTGTCAGTTCTTTCTGAGTCATAAGACAAGAACTTGTTAGCCACTGGCCTGGGTATCATACTGTTCAGTGCTCATTCCCCTAAGCCAGACTGGTCCAGAGAATTTTGCATTCTCAGCACTAGTTTCAGTAGAGGACCAGAAAGAATTTAACAAATTTAAAAGTACATCCAGAAGATTTACAAATGGCTTCTTTCTAGCACCTTAAGTATAGAAAGGAGGAAAAAGAAAGACATCTTGTGCATTTCTATAAGGATACATGAATAAATGTAATATTTTAAGTAATTAGTGTAAATACAAAACTAAGAATCATAAGGCTAGATGAGCCCATATAGTAGACATAAGGAAGAAAAAATGTTCACAGTGGTTAATCAGTCCAGTGTTGAGAATTTGAGGTGGTGTGGCTTTACACACTTTTTGTTTTTGCTTTTTTGATTCTCTCTCTCTCTCTCTTTCTCTCTCTCTCTATTTTTTCCTTTCCATCTGAATTACATGCTCTATAATGTCAAGTTCAGGGATCAATCACAACTAAACATGCCTCTCCAGCTCACATGTAAACTTCATGGAGGATTTTGGCCCTTGAATCTTCAAAAGTTCATGACTTGATGCCATTGTTAATTTTGTAGTGCTAGTAGGATGCATAATCCTTGCAACCCATTGCTATGGAATTTACAGAAACAGTTCTTACTCCTTCACTCACTCTATCCCAATCTGACCTGAATTCACCATGCAGTCTCAGGGTGTCCTCAAACCCACAGCGAATCTCCTACCTCTGCCTTTTGAGTGCTGGGATTAAAGGTGTGTGGCACGAGCCTGGCAATATTGTTTCCTTTATTTTTTCTTATTGAAATTATTAAATTATTCTTTAAGATTTTTAAAATTTTTTGAATCATTTTAAAACTAATTAAAATATTTTATTTTTTTCATCTCTTTGGTGGCCGTGCAATAACTATAAAGCAAAAGCTTATTTGCATTTATTCTTGATGGTCTTTTGTTACATGTGTGTGCACGCACGTGTGTGTGTGTGTGTGTGTGTGTGTGTGTGCATTTCTGTTCATATTCTTCCTTTCCAGGTCTCAAAATAATCACTTTATTAAGTAGATAGTTAGATACTTGTAGATCTGGACTGAAACTTTTGGATCTTGGCTCTGATTACAGGTCACAAGCATGGGACCTGAGTCCTTTCTGGTCCTAAAAAGAGACATCCAACATTTCTCTCAAGGTCACTAACATTGAACTATCTAAACCTTACATGATTACTGTATAGGAGATGAATTCCTGAGAAAGCACACATCTATTCCTTCCCCACCCCACTCTAAGAGTCAATCCAAATAGGCCCATCAGTCATAGGACAAAGCACTGTAGGAATAGCTGTGGGTGGAGAGACTTTAGAAAAATTATAAAACCAGATGAAGATGTGGGTAAAGGCAATGGCCCTTTCACTCTGAACTCTTGGAGGGTATTTTCTACACCCTGGCTTGTTACCTAGTTACTTTACTATATAATAGACTCTGTCTTACAAAACCGTGGTGTTTGCTGTCAATTCTTTCAACAGAGATTGCAAGGACAAAGGATCTGAGGGGAAACCACAGCAAGATACTGGTGAGAAGTCGGTGTGCTTCCTTGCAGGCTCTCATGTTAGCAATCACCATGATCTAATTTTATTGTATCCTGACTCTCTGACTTTGTGAATGATGTCACAGTTACACTCTAACCTGTTTCAGTCTTGCCACTTTATACTGAGGAAGTTTTATTTTTTCTGATTATTAATCTTTCCTTCACACTGCATTGACAAGCCAAGTTTCAATAAAGGAATCTCAAATTCTGACCATTGGGAATCGAAGACCATTGTTAAGAGATCCAAAAAAAATTGAATGCATCGCCATCAGGAAATTTTTGCCATCTTGTTCCAGATACTACAACCAGAAAATGCTTGTCTTCAGCCAAGCTATGAGACATGAAATGTAGCTGACAACTCCATTCTATCTAACTTCACCCTGAACTAGAGCCTCTACCCAGGACAACACCAATCATCTGGAACTCGTCTTATTTTCATGGCTCTGAATAGCATGATATACTTTGTATAACTGGAAATTATGTGTACGGTCGCTCACACTAATCTCCCACTACCACTCCGGCCTGTCCTCATTCACATACGTGGTGGGAGTTACATGTCTGCAAACTGTACTCACTATAACTCACCCTAACTAAATTTAGTACATTTTCACAATGGAGACTTCAGGAGCTTTATGATTCAGGTGGTAATTTCACCACTGTCCAGCCCATTTCCCTTTTCAACATACAAATTAAGTCTGTTTCCTTTCTACTCTGAACTAAAGAGTAGATTCATTCACCTTTTGTCAATCCCTTCCTTGCTCCCATGGTGCTGGTTCAGCATATGCCCTATATCCTATCTGGGATTCTGTGGATAGATCCTCAAAAGTCCAGACCCTCTAGAGTGTCTGAGGCTCCAGAACAAATGGTTCTTTGGGCATCCACTTCATTAAGGAAGTGGCATGGGTCTATGGCAGACTAACTCAGTAGCTGTGGGAAAATAAAAACAAATGTTACACGATCTAAAATTTGGCTTTCTGGTTGTTATTTATAAAGTGTCCTAGAATTGTCAGCTTGGATAAAACTAGAAATAGAAGACTTTTTTTATTTTATTTACTTACTGTGCTTTGATGTCACAAAAATAAAATAAAAATAAAAATAAAAATAAAAGCACAGTGGAAGGAATGCCAGTGCTTAACAAAGGTAGTATGACTTCAGAATGCTGAGTCAGCCTCCTTGAGAAAGCTAGTGTGACTTCCGAATGCTGAATCAGCCATCTTAATGAAGGTAGTGTGAGCTCAGGATGCTGAGTCAGCCTCCTTGAGAGCTTTAGAGTTTGGTTAAATATAGACATGTGTTCTTCATACAGATGCTTTGCATTCCAACATTCTGTAATTAACATGTTTCTATTTGTTTAATATAAAATAACTTCCAAAAATAACTCAATTGGTGGCTGGCTGGGGAAATTGCTCAGTAGTTAAAAGCTCTTGCTTGCAAAGCCTGGATTTTGGGTTCAATTCCCAAGTTATCAATGCAAAACTGGAGTCAAGAAGTTGTGAAAGTGTCTGGAATTCCATTTGCAGTGTCAAGAGACTCTAGCACCCCCCCCCACACACACACATACACATGTGCCAAAAATCACCACCATACCTCGGTAAAGTTACTACAAATTTTTAAATTTATAAAACAAGTTCTGTTACATACTTGGAAGAATTGTCTTAGCCATCAATTTACACATAGTTTATTGCACAAGCTAACCAGTTACAGGCTCTTGACATGCCACACTGGGTTCAAGGCCATCTATGGATCAGGATCAACTAGTCTCATGGATTTCATTTTTTCAGCTTGGTATGATTTGTAATTTTGAGACTCTGTGTAAACTGCCTATGGTCTTTTTATTAGGTTCTTTTGTCTGAAATATATTGTATGAATTTTTATGTTGTATCTCTGATTTTTCTCCAATTTTCTATTGAATTAATAGAATATTGATAGTAATGGAAGAAATCAATGGACAACTATAACCAAAGGTCCCTAAAGGCTCATGATATTTTCCAAATTTCATTGAAATCAAGTGTTGTAAACATTGTGAATTTATCACATTTTCCCACTATATTAGAGATAAATTAATTCCTGTTTTCAAACATAGACATGTAAAATATGTTCCCTCAAATCCATTTTGCAAAGTTCCTAGGAACAATATGAAATGGAGTCTGGCAACTGGCAGGTTTGTAATAAAAGAAGCTTTGTATATCCTCTTGCTACTCCAGATTTTTCTTTAAATTGTATGTGCCATTATTTTTAGCCCCAGACATAGAGATTCAACATTTTCATGATATGTTATTTAATCCTTTAAGAAAATGAGGTAGAAGTGTTGCTTGGTTTCTAACACTTGGTTGTTATCAGTATTTTCAATACATGTCAGATGCAGAACCATTTTATTACAAGGTGCATTTTACAGAAGGCAACATGTTCACACTAAAAACCTTGATTTACTCACAGTATCTGAACTTCAACACCAACATTTTATTACTATTACATGCACCAAGTTATCTATGGCCTTTGGATAGTCTTTACCACTCACATTAGTATGGGAGTCTGTGCTGAGTAGGAGCAAGCTTTACATTTAAGCACTTTAAATTTAAATTCAAGGCTTCAAATCACTGTGCCCTTCAATTTCCAAGAACTTATTGTCCAGAGTCCTAATAGATAATGGGAGGTAGGATAAAGCAAGGACAAAGCTAAAAGAATTTTTCAACTCTTAAGCTGGGTAATAGGAAAAGAACTGGCTAGAGTCCAATGTTATAGAGATGCTTTGGAATATTATACATGAGATCAGAGAGCTTGGATATAGAGCATGAAAAGAAATAAGACAACATCCATGAATACTGCACACACACACACACACACACACACACACACACACACAATAATACTACATAAAGAAAGGAAGTTGTGGGATATGAACCTAAAATCTAATGTATTTATCATTTTAAAAGAAATAATTTCCTAAAAATAAAATGATAAATTAGTGATTTAATAAAAATATGGTGGGAACTTCCAGAATATGATATTGCTGCGATAACTATTCTTATAGTAAATTATTTCAGTGCTTTTCATTCACAACAAGGTAAAGATTAATAGTTGTGATCTTTATGACTCAGTTCTATGACCTTCCTGGGAATCTCCCCATGGAAATCACATGGAAATGTGTGATTTCCCTGTGGGTGTCCACCCATTGTCATGATCATGCCTCGTCCCCCTTTGCTGGACCTTCCTTATGCTCAGCATATGCCATTTTCATTGTTTCTGCCTTATGAAATTCTAGTCATCTTCCTTTTGCAGGAAATCATCTTCCATAAAAAAAGAAAATCCCATTTTATCACATAAGATTAACTGCATCATCTGGCCTGGTGCTGCACACAATATGGAATGGATAAATGTCTGTTGAATTTATAGATGAATTATTTCTGTGGACTTATTTATGCTGCAGGTAAAATGCTTAAACCACTGTGTTATGATTTCTAGTGGGTCTTCCACTTATATTTAACAGACTTTAAGTTTCTATCCTGTTCCAAAGATTTGTGGAGTTGTGCTAGCAATGGCTGATTTATATTCATGTTACAAAATGGATGTGAACAAAAATTATCTGAATATCTCAAGTGATGAAAATTTTCCAAGTAAAATTAATTCTTCCTCTCTTCCATTGATATTATTTTAGTAAATAGTATACTTCATAGTGTTATAGTATACTTACATAGAAAATTTAGGCCTGGAAAAATGGCTCAGCAGTTAAAGACAGTTGTTTGCAAACCCTGCTGGCTCAGTGGTTATTGGTATTTACCATGGGGTTATGAAAGTATCAGTCAAATGCAGGGTGAAGGGAGCAATGCCTCAGATCACTCCTTCCCACCCGGTGTCTCTTATAACCTTTCCAACCCTTCTTCCACAAAAAGTATCACTGAGCATTGGAGGGTGTATTGGAAGTCTATTTTAGCATCATAAAGTTATAAAAGTCACCCCTATCAGATGTGAGTGGGACCTCAACAGAAAGAGTGGCTATTTGGAAACTTGGAAGACATTTCTGTATATAGATTGACAATAAACATTACATAAAATTTTCATGATAGAAAGAATAGACATATATTAGTAACCAACAATTATCACCTCTGCATAAATATTTGCAATGAAAAAATACAATAAGTTTATAGTAAATTTGAAAAAATTCACCAATACATTCACAAATATTTCATACAAATATATGCCTATCAGAAATGGCATATGGTTGAATGCCATTGACTTGATTATTAAGTTTGACTTTTCTTTTTTTTTTTTTTTAAGTTTCTTTTCTTTTCTTTTTTTTTTTTATTAGTCAGTTCTGCATTCAGCAAATACAGTCAGTTTGGTACCATTATTAGGCTCATCCATGACCTACCCCCTCCCCTTGGCCCCTCCTTGTTGAGGTATACGGGTCTTGCATTGTGGAGTTAGCCCACAGTTATGGGTAAGCTAAATGTCTCTGCATATCACGACCCAACATGTGACTCTGACATTCTTTCCACCCCCTCTTCCGCAAAATTTCCCTGAGCCATGTTGGGTTCATTTTTGGTCTGCTTCAGTGATGAGGTGTTGGGGGCCTCTGAGGCTCTGGCTCTCTGATTTGGTGGGAGTTGATTTTTCTCTGTGCTGATCTCCTTCCCCCTTGTGCTGGTGTCCGGTTCATCAGGAAAACAGCCCCCTTGCTTGTTTCTCCAATTTTTCTTAGTTTCAGCCGGGGCCCTTTTGAGGTATGATGGGGTGGCTCTCTCCTTAGGGTCTACATCTATCTGAAAAAGAGAAGCAGATTCTCCAACGGAGAGTAAGTTAGCACCAGGACAAATGAGATAACCCTTACTTTTTTTTTTTATAGAGAATTTAATAGGTGTAGGCCCTCTTGTAGCCCACAATTGACTATAGCTTGATATTGGAGAGTGGGCTTATGTTTGGATATGGTTCTGATTTGTTTCCCAGCTCCAGCTATGGGTCCCATACCAGTGAGGGGATCAGTTAGCCAAATTGAGAGCAGTTGGTTCCCCACCATGGCTGTGTGCCACCACTGCACTTGTGTGGGCATCACAACAAGTTATTTGCTGCTAAGTAGGTTAGACCATGCGTTGCTTCGATAGATATTGGTCAATTTCCCCCAGTCGCCCATGTAGCACCTTCTGGCACTAGACGCGCTGACTGTCTGGGGACTGACTCTCATCCAACTTCCAGCCATGCCATTCTAATTTGCATGTCCATCACATAAGGTATCTTCAGCAGTAGGGTCTTACCACTAACCTTTGGTGGGTCATCAAGTACTCTGACAGAAATCTGTCTGTATTTTAGGAAACCTTGTAGGTCTCTCTGATCAAAAGCTCATTGTGGATGATAGCCCCATGCTGGATCTTGGAGTTACAGGTCAGTGCCCACTAAGAAAATGAGGAAAAAGATAACAATATACAAGAGTTAGAGATAAGAGAGAGAGAGACAGGGAGAGGGGAAGTGAGGGAGGGAAGATGTAGGAGATTAAGGTTAGTCTTAATCTTACCCTCTCCAGTGTCTTGTGGTTCAGGTGTTCCCTGTAAGGGCCTGGTGAAGGATCAGCCATTTGGTCTGTCTTTTAGTAAGTAGAAGATTATGGTACCATTGCCGTTTGGGTCTAGATTTGTGAAGTTTGACTTTTCAATCAATGTCTCACTGTACACTAACATCTTTACCTTTACCTCAAGTGAATCAACCTGCTCTCAAATGTTCTTTTTTTGTTTTGTTTTTGTTTTGTTTTGTTTTGTTTTGTTTTTCGAGGTATGGTTTCACTCTAGCCCCAGCTGACCTGGAATTTACTATGTAGTCTCAGGACAGCCTTGAACTCACGGCAAGCTTCCTACCTCTGCCTCCTGAGTGCTTGAATTAAAGGTGTGCACCATCATGTCCGGTTCTCAAATGTTCTTTACCCTTTCCTGCAGGGGGTTATGTCTCCTGGTCTTCTCTATTTCAACTTTTGCCACTTGACTTTCTTTAGCGAAATAAACATATGCAGAACTGATATATGACATGTCCTGATGCAATTTTTTAATATTTTATTATTTATTTGCAAGGACAAAGGGGGAAGAGAATTTATTTCGAAGCCGTATATTGAATAAGATTATTTTATTTCTTTTTATACATTAGTTTATACTCTCCAGAGAAAAATATATCATACCCTAAAGCGATCATCCCCAAAGTGCCAGAGTTACAGATTCAAAATTATTAGATACATGCTCTTTTCAAAGAATTTAGGATACAAACCCATTGTTTTTTTTATTATTATTAAGGAGTGTACTTTAGTGTGAATAGTTCATGTTTTATTACATTTGCAAAATAGTTCCCTAATTATATTTAGTTCTTATATTCTCATATACCCTGTTACTGGTGTTAAGATGAGGTCTACATACATTTTAACCAACAAAATTGGTAATTATTTTGCTAATTAAAAATAAATCATCACACTACCTTGTTTACATTTTACATTTCACATTTTTACATTTCTTTGTCTTTACATTTCTTCTTTTTCTAGACTCAATTTGCTTTCTTTGTGTTACTTTATAATATTATGTGACAGTTTTCTTAGTTCTAATCCAAAGTAGTGCTTAACAATGCATGAAGGATTTTACTTATGTAAGGGTCTGTCCACATTGTAAAACTGATGGAAGTCAATAAATTACCGAAATTTGAGATCACTTCTGAGTCAACAAAGATTTTGAATGTAACTGTGATGTACAGTAAATATCCAGATGAATTATGACAAACATTTAAACATTTTCTGTTGCTCAAACTAGTTACCTTGAAAATAGATTTTAAAACATACTACTATAGACCTATAGACACATTAACAGAGAACATAGGCTGCATGCAGTTTTCAGATTATTTAACCTTAGAGACAATAACATGTAAGAAATTATGAAAATGATTTAGGAGGCATTAGTAAAATTATAAATAATAGTTTAAGTATATATTAAAACATAAAATTCAAGTGAAATTGAAAAAGTGAAATGTTCAATTATAAATACTGTTAACATGGTATTTCCCAAATGTAAACTGTCTATGGTGATTGACTATTACAATTGTAGTTTCTTATAAAATGTAAACAGAAAAAGTAGATAATAGCTACATAAGTATATGGAAAAAGTAATGAATATCATATTTAAATTTTAATATTTAGACTACAATAACTGAAAGTTTCTGAATAGAATATTTTAAATTAAGTTTTGTTTTGTTTTTTTTTTTTGTGGTAGAGTCTCACTCTGGCCCATTCTGGCCTGGAATTCACTATGTAGTCTCAGGGTGGCCTCAAAATCACGGCGATCCTCCTACCTCTGCCTCCCAAGTGGGAATAAAGGCATGTGCCACCATGCCCAGCTTAAAATAATTTTAAGATGATGGTCTAACTTTATGCATTATTGTGCCATTAGTATATATCTCTAAAATAATCTAGATAATTCATAGAAGGAAACATATTAAAGATTCATCATGCTGTACAAAATTCGGAAATTAGAAGGGAAAATATATATATATATAATTATATATTATGTATATATAATATATAATAAATAAATATATATATATATATATATATATTTTGAAGCGAGGGGCTCACTCTAGTCCAGGTGAACATGGAATTTACTATGTAATCTCAGGGTGGCCTCAAACTCACAACAATCCTCCCACCTCGGGCTCCTGAGTGCTGGGAATAAAGGTGTGTGCCACCATGCCCAGCAGGAAAAGTATTTGAATAATATAAAGTTTTGATAATATACATGGATCCCAGATTTAAATTATGTACCTCACTAGACTGACTGGATTTGAATATTAAAATAAATTTATATTCTTACTAAATACAGAATTATGAGACCTTAGCATGTTTGATAGATCTACAAAATCTTTTTGTAAAAGCATGTGAAGGAAATGACAGCACATGTAGATACATAAACCAAAACAGGAATGCAATGTTTGTTATAGTTCTCTAGAAACATAGAATGGGTGGAAACTTCATAATTCTTTGCTGAGATGATATGTGAATTCCACAACCACTTAGGGAGTACCTACGACACCACTGAAGAGCATCCACTGCTGCCCTTCTGTTCTGTCCAACTGCATGGGGTCAAGCAACCATAAACTCAACCCTCTTAAACAGGGAGCCACAAATCCTTCCTCTCCCACCCTGTTTCTTTCATGTATTTTACTAAAAATAACAGAAAGTCTAACACACAAAGACCCTGAACAATATCTGTTTGAAACTTCAGTGATTTTATTTGAAAAAGCAAAATGTTTAGAGCAAACTTACTTCTCAAAAGTTGAGAATTCCCAGCTATAAAAATATGAAGACAAGAGCTGGGAATGAGGGGGCATGCCTTTAATCCCAGCACTTGGGAGGCATAGGTAGGAGGATCACAGTGAGTTGGAGGCCACCCTGAGACTACATAGTGAATTCCAGGTCAGCCAGAGCTAGGGTGAGACTCTACCTCAAAAAACCAAACATATATATATATATATATATATATATATATATATATATATATATATATACATATACATATATATATATACATATATATATATACACATACATACATATATATATATATATATATGAAGACCACCTGGAACTCTTTGTTTTACCTAAAAACAAATAATATATAAATAAAATATAATATACATTATAATCTAATATAATATATAAATAAAATAAATAATAATGTATGACTTACTTTGATCTAAAAAGTCCAAGAACCATTAAAAATTTTAAAAATTGTAATTACATGAAAAATGTATGAATTATTTTAATCCATTGAAAATGATTAGCTAATATAATTAAGGAATTAATTTATTTGGACAGATTATATCTTGAAATTGTCCAAGATATTTAATATATAATCACATGTAAATTATTCAGTTCATTTGTCAATGTCTATTTTTAATATTTTATTTATTTATTTGAGAGAGAGTAAAAGGCAGAGAGAGAGAACAAGAAAGAGGTGGGTGGAGGGAGAGAGTGGGTGCACTAGGGCCTCCAAACACTGCAGACAAACTCCAGATGCATGTGCCACCTTGTGCAACTGGCCTATGTAGCTCCTGGAGAGTCAAACTAGAATCCTTTGGCTTTGCAGGCAAATGCTTTATCTGGTAAGCCATCTCTCCAGCCCAGCGTCTGTTCTTTTTAAGACAATCTAAAAAAATTTTAAATTTACTTTTATTTATTTATTAGAGATAGATAGAGAGAAATAGAGTGAGAATGGGCACACCAGGGCCTCTAGCCACTGCAAACAAACTCCAGTTGCATGTGCCACCATGTATACCTATCTAGCTTACCTGGGACCTGAACAATCAAACTTGGGTGCTTAGGCTTCCCAGGCATGTGCCTTAACCACTAATTCATCTGTCCAGCCCAAGATTTATAAGTTTTGGTTAGTGAACTATAGCAGTGCAATCTGTAATGGAACATAAAAATATGCTAACTGAAAACTTTATAGATTTGTAATTAAACCACATGTTGTTAAGATCTAATTACTGAGATTTAGAAGCTGCTACATTGCAATAGCCTATAACTAGGTTAGGTTAACTTCTGCATCATACAACTCCAGGTTAACAGCACTTTCATTAAGTTTACAAAGTAGATTACAGAAAGTACAGTCTCTGACAAGATACTGTCTACTTTGTGAAAACACTATCGCTCTTGTGGTCTCTGAGACTTACCACAAAGATGATCAAAACCATCCAAACAGAGGCTGGCTCACCTGTGACTATGAGCAGGAATTTGGCTTCATTGAGCATTAGTAGTGCTTACCCCTCCACAAGAGAAACCCTTGCACATCACCTAGTGCATTAAGTCATGATTCAAGAACTCTAAGGAATGAATTAAACAAATACTATGTTAGAATTATAGTACTTACAGGTCTAAGCTAACCATGACCCAAAGCCTTCTCAATCTAAATATCACCAATGTTCTATTGAATATGAGAAAAAGAAAATGACCCTAAAATTTTTTAATTAGAAAGTAGATGTACCACTAAGGGGATCAGTTAGCCAAATCAAGAGCAGTTGGTTTCCCACCATGGCTGTGCACCACTATTGCACTTGTGTGAGCATCACGACAGGTTACTTGCTGCTAAGTAGGTTAGACCATGAGTTGCTTGTACAAATGTTGGTCGTTTTCCCCCAGTCACCCATGTATCACATTCTAGCACTAGACGCGCTGACTGTCTGGGGACTGACTCTCTTCCAGCTTCCAGTCATGCCATTCAATTTTACGTGTCAACCACATAAGGTGTCTTCAGCAGTAGGGTCTTACCACCAACCTTTGGTGGGTCATCAAGTATTCTGACAGAAATCTGTTTTTCTTTTAGGAAACCCTGGAGGTCTCTCTGATCAAAAGCTCATTGTGGATGATAGCCCCATGCTGGTACTGGGAGTTACAGGTCAGTGCCCACTAAGAAAAGCAAGAAAAAGATAACTAATATAAAAGAGTTAGAGAGAAGAGAGAGAGGGAGAGAGACAGGGAGAGAGAGAAGCTGTAGAAGATTAAGGTTAGTCTTCATCATAACCTCTCCAGTGTCTTGTGGATCAGGTGTTCCCTCTAAAGGCCTGGCGAAGGTTCAGCTATTTGGTCTGCATTTTAGAATGTAGAATTTTATGGTACCATTGCCATTTGGGTCTAGATTTGTGTTTCTCACTCCTCCCTTGCCCTCCCCTCCCTCCCCACCCATCCTATTGTCTAGTCCTCGAGATGCTTGCTGGGTATGTCAGCATCTTGGGTAGATTCAGGTTAGGTACTGTAGATGAATGAGACTATGTGTCGATTTTCTTTCTGTGATTGGGTAAATTCACTGAGAATGATCTGTTGTTCCAGGTTCAGAGATTTTTCTTCAAATTCCATTGTGTCATTTTTTTCTTACTGCTGTATAGGACTGCATTGTGTAGATATACTAACTGATCCCCTCAGCGGTATGGGACCCATAGCTGGATCTGGGAAACAAGTCAGAACCATATCCAAACATAAGCCTGATCTCCATTATCAAGCTACCACCAATAGTGGGCTACAAGAGGGCCTACACCTATTAAATTCTCCATAAAAAAATAAGAGTTATCTGATATGTCTGGTGCTAACTTACGAATCTGCTTCTCTTTTTCAGATAGATGTAGATCCTAAGGAGACAGCCACCACATCATACCTCAAAAGGGCCCAGGCTGAAAATAAGAACAACTGGCAAAGCAAGCAAGAGTGCTGTTTTCTCGTGAACCAGGTACCAGCACAAGGGTGAAGGAGATCAACACAGAGCAAAATCAACTCCTACCAAATCAGAGATCCAGAGACCCAAAGGCCCCCAACACCTCATCACTGAAGCAGACCAAAAATGAAGCCAACATGGCTCAGGGAAATTTTGCAGAAGAGGGGGTGGGAAGAATGTCAGAGCCACATGTTGGGTCATGATATGCAGAGACATCCCCACCCATAACTGTGGGCTAACTCCACAATGCATGACCCATATACCTGAATAAGGAGGGGCCAGGGGGAGGGGGTTAGGACATGGATGAGCCTAACAATGTTACTAAATTGACTGTATTAGCTGAGTACAAAACTAATTAATAAAAAAAAAAAGAAGAAAGAAAGAAAGTAGATGTAAAGTTCTCCAGGAATTCCTTTCAGTTTCTCTGGTCTTGTTGAATGAGCATAGAGCCCACACCTTTGCAATTTTAAGGTGTGATCCCATTTGGGCTGTTCTATTTTTTGAAAGAACTATATTTTATTCTTTTCTTTAAAAAATCTTGTGGTATCTTTTAGGAAGAGAATCTATTTTTTTCAAAGGATGAGGATTAAATTATATAGGGTTATCTTTAATTCATTATGAACTTTACTACATGAGCAAATTGTGTGTTGATCCCATTCTTCCCATGTTATCCTCTTGTCTCCCCATTTTCCCACCCACAATCCACCCAGGACCATCCTCAGTGGGGTTGTTGGTGTTCTCCATTGGGTTAAGAATACATCAGTCAGTCTCTGGGGTAGGGGGCATGCCTTAGGATTCTCCTTGCCACCCTCAGGCTCTTACAATCTTTCATCACCCCTCTTCTGCAAAGTTGCCTGGGCCTTGGTAGGTGTCATAAGTCTACTTTAGTGTTGAGCTTTCTGCAAGCTACCAATTTCTACTCTGAAGAGTTATGAGTGTCCTGTGTTTATGGTCATCTCCCTGGAGCAGGTTGTTAAGGTAGTGGTGAGAACAGTACTCATGTTTAAGTCACCAGTTTCCCTGTGATGTCTCTTGGGGCCTAGATGTTCTAGAGGTGACTCATCTCATTCTAGGCAGTCAGCTATCTTGTTCCTCTCTGTCATTCTCTACTATCTGTTTTTGTTTTGTTTTGTTTAAAAAAATATAAAAAGAGAGCTAGAGAGATGGCTTAGCAGTTAAGGCACATGTCTGCGAAGCCTAAGAAGCCAGGTTCGATTCTCCAGGTCTCACATAAGACAGATGCTCATTATGGTGCATGCATCTGGCATTCATTTGTAGTGGCTAGAAGCCCTGGTGTGCCCATTCTCTCTCTCTCTCTCTCTCTCTCTCTCTCTCTCTCTCTAATAAATAAGTAAAAATATTAAAATAAATAAATAAATAAAGATTCTCCAACCAAGAGTGAGAGCAGCATGGATGAACGGGGATAAGCATAGTTGAGAGACCTTTTGATGTGTGTATACACTCTTCTTGGCCAAAGGCTAGTGAGAGCTTCTCTCTGGGGTCTATGGTCATCATGTTAATAGGAATATGACCTGGTTTTCAGTACTAGGCATGGGTTCTCTCCCACTGAATGGGTTTTTGTTCAATCAGAGACCCACTGATTACCCACATAAGCTATGTGCTGCTATTGAAAGACTGTGCACATTTTTGACATGCTGGTTGAATTTGTAGCTTGTAGGATCTTCTGCTTGTTCGTCCTGTGGCTATTATCCATCAGCAACTCACAGAACACTTCCCAGAACTATGAAGGCTAGCCTTTTAGAAACTGACGTCCTTCCAAGTTCCAGTGAAATCTCTCAATGTCTTGTGTCAGAGGCTGATGTCTTCAGAAATAAAGTCTTACCATTTAGCTTTTCTTGGTAACCAAGAGCTCGGGCAATAGCCAGTATTGTTTTGGGGACCTCATAATTCTCCTTAGCTAAAAGCTCAATGTGGGGTGTAACCCAGTACTGTTTTGTCAAGCATATTTCCCTCTCATTTAAAAAGCACACATTTTCAGCTAAGAATTTAATGCTAAAGATAAACCGATTCTTGTCTTGATTTCTTTTCCTTCCTTCTTGTATTGCATCTGATCATCTCTGAAGTTGCCTATCTTAACTGGTATATTTCTTGGCTGTTGATACAGAGTCAGGTTTAATTCTTTCTAACTCGGGGCCCCATCATTAGATTCTTTATATATTACTGTAAAATGCAGTGTCAGAAATTATTTTCCCCAATGCAATATGGATCAACAAATTTCTATACACCCTATTAAATTCTGATTGCTTCCCTGACATTCTAAAACATTTTTCCTGTAGCAGTGTTCCTGTGTTACCTGTCTTCCATAATAATCTGTCTGAATGAAGACAGGAATATCCATTTGAATGTCTCAAATAAAATCATAGAACTGTGGATCCTTCTGCCCCTATACACCAAACGTCATCTTCCATCACAGTATTATTAATGTAGATGAAGCATACTTCTTGAAGCTATTCAGTTCCCTTACTGTTCTAACATCCTATGGCTAGCTGTCTTGTCTTTAACTCTAGGCTCTACTTTTTAGTAAATATACAATTTTTGATTTTCATCAAAATTGCTCCTATTTTGCATGAGATAAAAGCATTAATACTATAGTTATTTCTTTGGACACCAGCACCTCTTTCTTTTTTATTTTATATAATTTTATATTTTATTGAAAATTTCCATAATTATAGACAATAAACCATAGTAATTCCTTCCACCCCCCCCATATTCCCCTTTGCAACACCACTCTCCATCATTTCCCCTCTCCTTCTCAATCAGTCTCTCTTGTATTTTTGATGTCATCATCTTTTATTCCTACTATGATGGTCTTGTGTAGGTAGTGTCAGGCCCTGGGAGGTCATGGGTATTCAGGCCATTTTGTGTCTGGAAGAGTACATTGTAAGGAGTCCTACCTTTCCTTTGGCTCTTACATTCTTTCTGCCCCCTCTTTTGCAATGGACCCGTAATATGAGAAAGTGTGACAGAGATGTTTTAGTGCTGAGCACTCCTTGGTCACGTCCTCTCAGCACCAGGGTGCATTCTGAGTCATCCCAAGGTCATGGCCATCTGAAAAGAGAATCTTCTCTAACCAAAAGTGAGAGTAGCATTAATATGTGAGTATGAACATTAATAGAAGTGTTTACTGGGCATTTTGGTGAGCATAATATGTACACTTAGGCAAACATTAGCAGATGTTACATCCCTAGGGCTCATAACTTCCCCCCGTCATAAGTTTTCAGTATCAGGCATATAATCCCTCCCATGGAATGGACCTCCAGTCCAATTAGAGTACAGTTGGTTTCCCCCATATAGACATACCTCTATTGTACCCATTCACTTATCTGGCCTAGCTGGCCAAATTTAAGGCTTGCAGTGTCCACTGTTGTTTATCTCCACTGGTAAATTCACTCCTTCCAAGGAGCTGCATGCAGCATAGTTTGTTTGTTTGTTTTTCTAGTTTTTTGTCAGCTGGTCTATACGGAGGAGGTTTATGCTCAGCTCTACCTTGTGTATCTGGCTTAAGTAGATACTGGGGAATCAAACCTGGGTCTTTAGGCTTTGCAGGCAAGTGCCTTAATCGCTAACCCACCTCTCTAGTGCTCATTTTATTTTTAATCTAATTTTTAACTGAATTATATTCAGGAATTTATAAATCCATACTCATTTTCAAAAAATCCATGAAGATCTCTTTCACATTTTGTGAAAATTTTCCTCATAATTTAATGTTACACATTCTAGTAATAATATAAGCACAGTATTCACAGTACTGTAAGCCATCCATATAACCAGATTTTCTATAGCTTTGTTTATAATCATGTATGCATGAGACTTTAAAAAATAACATTGTTTTGCTGCTGAAGACATTATATTGTAGGAACTTAAATAATCTACTGCTTTACATTTGATTATATAGTTAACATGGGTAAGAATTATTCTTTGAACTTAAACTTTATTTGTTGCTTTACATTTTAATTGAATTGGTTACAAAAAAAAAAGTTACTGAAAAAATTATACAAGTTCAACTAACCTGTCAGTTCTTTTGAACAGTGCAGATCACATTAAAGTTATCAGCCAGGACACCTGAATATAAGATAATTGACTCATTTCATATTTTTTTTTTGTGTAGCCTCTGTGGAATAATTTAATCCTTAGTTTTCTCCTTAGAATAAAATTGACAAAAATATTAAAAAATTGACCTAGATGCCCCATCAGAATGTTGAGTATATTCATTTATTGATTCTTTTATCAGAGTGGAAATTATGGTGGACATATTAATTATCATCTACACATGACACATTTTAATTTCTTTCCCATTAATGACTTCCAATGATCACCACACAGGTACCAATTTTTCAGATTAGATATCATAAATATTTATAGATAATATCAATACTGGGGGAATATTGGTATTGATTCCTCTCTTTTGTCTGGTTCTTTCTGTCATATAAACAAATAAATATAATATTACAACTATAAAATGAATCTTTACTGAAGTTTTGCTAACTACTTTATAATATTTATTAATTAACCCAAACTCTCACAATGGTTATTGAAAACTTAATTCACCACTTTATCCTTAGAAACAAATACCAGTTTTAGCTTAGTGTTAAAACATGTGAAATAAGTGAATGAGCTAAGTAAACCCCAATTCATCTTTTTGAGATAAACAAAAGATGCAGTGTACTTCTTATCATATTGGTCGCAGAAATGTATTCAATTTCATCTACAGTATGATTCACTTATTTCACATGTTTTGAATAATCATTGTGAGAGTTCAGATTAATGAATAAGTATCATAAAGTAGTGAGCAAAAAAGTCAATAATGATTCATTTTAGGGTTTTAATATTTATTTATTTTAAAGAGAAAGAAAGAAGGAGATGAAAGAGAAAGGAGGAAAGATAGATAGATAGATAGATAGATAGATAGATAGATAGATAGACAGATAGACAGATAGATAGAGAGAATGGGTATGCCATTTTAATTTTTTATAATGAATAAGGCTTAGTTCAAGGTTTGTTTTCTTGCCCATGGATATCTCACTGCTTTATCATCATTTGTTGAAATACATGCATTTTCCCCTGAGTTTTTTAGATGTGGTAAGCAGTCCCATGATCATCATTGTGGATATAGTGTTG
This sequence comes from Dipus sagitta, assembly GCA_036346955.1. Taxonomy (NCBI): domain Eukaryota; kingdom Metazoa; phylum Chordata; class Mammalia; order Rodentia; family Dipodidae; genus Dipus; species Dipus sagitta. Next base: position 150,812,542 of record CM070771.1, read on the forward strand.
AATGAGTCTTCCCCCACCTCAGTATGATCTTAGTTCAGGTACACAGAAGGAAAGCTCAGCAGCAGAGATTCTTATCATTCTTCTCTTCTTTGTCTAGACCATTTCAGTGAGTTTACAGGATGTGTCTTTCCATATAAATTTTAGAATCAGTTTGTCTAACATGTACACACATTTTATATAGACATGGACAGGAATTACATTAAAGGCAAAGCGTAGTTGGAGGATGATTGACGCCTTGGCTATGGTAAGAATCTATGAATGACTAAGATGAAATTCTTCATATATTTTATGCTTTCTTTCACTAACATATTGTAATTTTCATCAAACCTTAAAAAATATTCAATTTAATTACCTAAAATTTTATTCATTATTGTGCAATAATAAATAGCACACTTAGTTAAAAATACTTAGTATATCCATGTATATAAAATGCAAATGACTATTGCCAGTTGATTTTCCACCCTATAGTCTTAACAAATACATTTATTAGTCATAAGATATGTTTATGAAGGAATAGGATTCTAGGTAGAAAATTATCTCATCTATAAAAGCTGACTCTTTAATTACTTTCTTTCTGATCAGTAGAGTATTGACTTAATATTTATACATTTTCAATGACTAGTTGAGTAAATCTACAAGATTATACATCTTTAACTTATTACTGAACTTAAGGAGAAGGAATTCCATATTTATTATTAAGCACAATATTAGTTGTAGTTCTTGATTTTTGTTATTATATGCATTACATTAAGTTCAAATAATTCTATTTTGTTTTCTACTTGTCAAGGATTTTTATTATGTATATGTCCTGAAATATTTCAAATGTTTTTCTATAACAACTGACTAAAACCTACAATTTTCTTCTTTACCTTATTTTTATGAGGGATTACAATGCTTTCAAATTTTGATATGATATTATATGACCTTGAAGATTATTTTTTGCTTTTTATACATTTCTAGGTTCTATTTGTTAATATTTGTGGGTATGTTTAACTATATGAGAAATATTGGTCTCTACTTGTATGCATCTTATGCTAGTTTTACTACTATGGTTATATGGAAGTTTGAATTAGTTGCCTCCATAAACTCATGCATTCAGAATGCTAGGTCCAAAGCTGTTGGACAAGCTGGGAAATTGGGGCTTTGCTAGAGGAGGTGTACTGTTCCATCCTGGCGGGCTTATGGGAGTTATAGCCAGTACCCTTACCAGTGGTAGTTTGGCTTACTCTTCTGCTTTGTTAACCCCCTATAGTTGCAGAGGAGATATGCAACCTCTACTCATGGCATGCTTTCTCTGGCTGACATGGAGCTTCCCCTGGAGACTATTAACCAAAACGAACAACTTTCCACACAATAGTTGCTGCTGGCCTTGTGTTTTTTCCTAGTAACATGAAGATAACTGCAACAGGTGATACTGGTGTCACAGGATTGATTGAAAAGTTGTCCATTGTCTTCTGTTTTCTGGCATAAATTATGCAATGTCCTCATGAGTTTTTTAGACCTAGATTATTCTAGGAGCACTTAAGTCATGCTTTGAAGCTTGTTAATATTTCAGGGCTTCCTCCCTTGCCTTTTTATTATTATTATTATTATTAAATTTTATTTTATTTTATTTGAGAGAGAGAAAAAGAAAGAAAGAGGCAAATAGAGAGAATGGGCATTCCAGGGCCTTCAGCCACTGTAGACAAACTTCAGATGCGTGTACAACCTTGTGCATCCTGCTTATGTGTGTCCTGGGCATGACCCATATACCTCAAAAAGAAGGGGCCAAGGCGAGGGGGTAGGTCACAGATGAGCCTAATAATGGTACCAAACTGACTGTATTTGCTGAATACAAAACTAACTACTAAAGAAAAAAAGAAAAAAAATAAAAATTAAAAAAATTAAAAAAAATAATAAAGAAGGGAGTGGAGGGGTGGCTTTGGGATTAAGGCATTTGCTTGTGAAGTCAAAGGACCTCCCTTGCGTTTGCCACACTTATTGAGTCTTAAGAGCTTGTGGTTTTAGGGAAATTGTACTCTTAATATTTAAATGCTGGTAATTATGAGTAACAGGTTTACCATAGTGATCCTTTGTTACCTTGAAATGACTTCAGGATTTGCGTCTATTTATTCCATTTCATTCTGAAAATGGAAATTTTTAATCTTTTTATTTTTGTTAATGTTGATAGAGGCTGCTAATTCTTCAAATTTGTATTTTATTTTATTTTTCTTTCATTAAGTTTTGTATGGACACATCATTTGTTGTTACCATGAATTCCTTCCTCCCAGCACCCACTGCAATGAGGGCCCTCCTTAGTGGGATTGTTGTCATTCTGGGGAGAGGTATGACTCTGGATATTCGTTTCCACTCCCATGGCTCTTACATTCTTTCTGTCCCCTCTTCTGCAAACTTCCCTGAGTGGAGCAGACAGCTTTAGGTTCATTGACATGAACTTCTAGAACAGGCACAGTTGTGGAGGAAGGGATTTATTGAGGCTTACAAATCTAGGGGAAGTTCCATAATAGCAGAAGAAGCTGGCCTGCATTCACAGGACCAAACACACAGAGAGAAGCACAAGCCAAAAGGCCGCACAGCACAGCACATTTCAGAAACTCCAGCTAGGTACACTTTGCATATCTTTATATTGAAATCTCAAACCCACCACCACACCTTAAGATCCTCCCAGTGACACCACCTCTAGCCAAGCGGCTGCAGATGCAAATTATAAACTACTAAAACACCGAATATATTGGGAGCCATCTATTCAAATAACCACAGTGAGACTTCATAGGTGTGCTTTAAGTTACTTTAGTGATGAGTTCTCAGCAGCTTCTGGGTGTCTGCTTTGGTGCATTTTGAGTATCCTCAGTGTCTGCTCCATCAACCTGACCTAGGTTATCAAGCTGGTTATGTGGTTATTTCCTTTTCTCTCCAGTCTCTCTGTGGTTTCACGTGGGCCCTCACTGCTGTGTGAGGGGCGATTTACCTCCTGCTATGGAATCAGCTATCTTTTCTTGTCTTGTTGGTGGATTATGCTTATCTTTGGTACATGCTACTTTGTTTAAAAAAAAAAAGAAAAAGATTCTCCAACAGAGAGTGATGACATCAGGTTTTGGTGCCTCACAAATGTAGTACTAATGCAATGAAGCCTAAAAGATCAATTCCAAGGTGGGCTACAAAGAAAGCAAGCTCTAGGCAAACCTGGACTAAACAGCCAGGTACTATCTATAAGGAAAGACAAAAGTGTAAATATTAAAGGAAAAAATAAATTAAAAATATTGCATCAAAATGCAAAGTATTTTCCCTTTAAAATGTTTTTCTTTTTTTCCCTCCTACTGAGTAGTTTTAAAGAAAAAATATTTGGTAGGCTTCCTGGTCTGGGTTCCATACTCAGACAGTGTGCAGACAGGCACAGTTGTCAGGAGTGAGTAGGCCAGAACCCTGTTTCTGGACTTCCCCCACCTCCATGGTCTGGGTTGCTTATGAGGACAGTGTATGGGTGGGCTCTGTGGTGTGGAATGAGTAGGCCAGCCCCATGTTTCCAGGTTCCTCCCACCTCCCTGGTATGGGTTGCCTGAGCAGACAGTGTGTCAGTAGATGGAACAGTCTGGAATGAGTAGGCTAGACTGATGACATCCCTGGTCTGGGTTCCCTGTGCCTGTCCATGTGTGGACAGGTGCAGTGGTTGGAGTGAGTAGGCCAGACCTCTGTTTCCAGGCACCTGCCACCTCCCCAGTCTGGGTTCCCTGTACCAGCAGTGTGGAGACAGGACTAAAGAAGAAACTCTCCAAGACACAGCATATTTAAAACTCTCAACAACACAAACAGAGAGTATATAAAGAAGCAATAGAGAAAAAAAAAATCACTACATACAAAGGCAATCACATCATTATATCAGATTTCTCAATACAAACATTGAAAGCAAGAAGGGCCTAGAATGGAACACTTTAAAGTTTGAAAAACTATGGTGCCCAACCCAAGCTACTCTACCCAGCAAAAGTGTCCCTCTTAATAGATAGTGAAGGAAAAACATTCCATGAAAAAGTCAACTCCATGATTATACGAATATAAAGCCAAACCTACAGATAATATTTCAGGGAATACTCTACACTGAACAGTCACACAACCAATCTCAAGAGACAAAAGAAGATCATAATAACAAAAATATACCAGGCTCTACATAATACAAAACACCAGAAAGCACCAAATTCCATAAAACGCCTCATCATGGCAGGGATTAATTCAAACCTCACAGTAATAACTTTAATTAATAAAGGTCTTAACTCAGCCATCAAAATGTACAGGTTATCAGGATGGATCAAAAAACTGGACCCTTCTATCTGCTGTCTTCAAGAAATCCACCTCACAACTAAAGATAGACACCTCAGGGTGAAAGTTTGGAAAATGATACTCTAAGCAAATGGAAATTTAAAAAGCAGGTCTTGCTATATTAATATCTGATAAAATAAACTTCAAACCTAAAGTAATCACAAAAGACAAAGATGACCTCTTCTTACTCATCAAGGGAATGATGTAACATGAGCTTATCACAATCATAAATATATATGGGCCAAACACAGGTGCATCACAGTTTATAAAACAAAATCTGCTCACAATACAAGCGAAATAAACACCAACACCATCATAGTCTGGGACTTTAATACTCCATGATATCAGTCAATAGACAGAAACTCCAAGCAGAAAATAAACAGGGAAATAATAGAGCTCAACAACATCGTAGATCAACTAGACATAAAGGACAGCTACAGAACTTTTCACCCCAACTCTATAGAATACATATTCTTCTCAGGAGTCCACTGAACCATCCCCCAAATTGACTATATATTAGGCCATAAATCATGCCTTCCTCAAGTTAGGAATATTGAAGTAACACCCTGCATCATGTCAGACCACAATGTTTAAAAGCTAGAAATTGACAAGAGACACATCAAAAACTTTGCCAGTTTAAAAAAAGAATCCACTAGTTCTTAGAGACTAATCAACACACTTTTAAACAATGAATGTGTTGTGAAAGAAATCAAAAAAGAAATTGTAAAATTCTTAGAATTGAATGATATTGAAAACACAACCTACCAAAACTTATGGGACACATTGAAAGCAGTCATAAAGGGAAAATTCATAGCTATAAATACCTTCATTTCAAGGGCACAGAGATCCCAAATTAACAAACTGACTGTCCACCTAATGGTACTGGAAAAACAAGAAGAATCCAAACCAAAGAGCTCCAGAGAGAAAGAAATAATCAAGATTAGAGCAGAAATTAATAAACTGGAAACTAAAAAAAAAAAATTAAAAGTCAATGAAATGAACAGCTGATCTTTGAAAAAATAGACAAAATTAACAAACTCCTTGCCAAATGGATCAAGGAAAAGAGAGAGAGAGAGAGAGAGAGAGAGTGTCAATTAAAGCAGAAATGAAAAAGGAGAGATGACAACAGACATCAATGAAATTGGGAGAATCAACAGAGCATAATTCCCAATTCCTTACTCCACAAAATTGAATAACCTGGAGGAAATGGATGAATTCCTAGAGACATACCATCCACCAAAACTAAACTCAGAGCAGATTAATCTCCTAAGCAAGCCTATCATATCCATTGAGATTGAAAATATAATTAAAAATCTACCCAAAAAGAAAAGTCCAGGACAAGATGGCTTCTCAGCTGAAACCAAAGTGTTTTGCATAATTGGAGACAATAAAATCCTCCCTGACTCCTTTTATGAAGTTTGCATCACCCTGATACCAAAACCAGACAGAAATACAACATGAAAACTATAGGCCCATATCCCTAATGAACTTAGATGAAAGATCCTGAACAAAATCCTTGCAAATTGAATTCAACACCACATCAAAAGCATTATCCACTTTGACAAAGTAGGCTTCATCCCAGGGATGCAGGGATGGTTCAACATAAGAAAATTGGTCAACATAATACACCCAATAAATAAACTAAACCATAAGAACCATATGATCATCTCAATTGATGCAGAGAAGGCCTTTGACAAAATACAACACCACTTCATAATCAAAACACTGGAAAGAATAGTTATGGAGGGTTTCTATCTTAACACAATTAAGGCTATATATAAAGCTCCTAAAGCCCAAATAATACTAATGGGGGAAAACTCAGGCAGTTCCCACTGAGATCAGGAACAAGATAGGGGTGCCCACTCTCACCACTGCTCTTCAACATAGTACTAGAAGTACTGGCCCAAGCAATACGACAGAAGAAAGAAATAAAAGGGATTCAAATTTGAAAGGAAGAAGTAATGCTGGCTTTATCTGCAGATGACATGATCCTATATGTAAGTGACCCAAAAGTTTCCATCTCAAAACTTCTAAAGGTGATGAATTCCTTCAGCAAAGTGGCAGAATACAAAATCAAGGCACAAAAATAAGAAGCTTTTTTATATGCACAGGACAAATATACAGAGAAAGAAATCAGTGAGGCTGTCCCATTATCAATAGCAACAAAAAAAACTGAATACCTTGGAATAACACTAACCAAGGATGCAAAGTACCTATACAATGAAACATAAAAACACTCAATAAAGAAATAGAGGAGGACTTAAGAAGATGGAACATACTCCCATGATCCTGGATAGATAGAATTAATATTGTGAAAATGGCAATTCTATAAAAAGCAATATACAGATTTAACATAATACCAGTAAAAATGTCAGCATCATTATTCACAGAGACTGAAAAAATTATCTCAAAAAAATTTAAGTGGAATTGGACAAATCCTTGGATATCCAAACATACCTTACACACACACACAGAAAAAAAAAAAAAAAAAACCCTCTGGCAGTATCACCATACCCAATCTAAAGCTATATTACAAAGCCATGGTAACAAAACCAGAGTGGTACTGGAATAAAAACAGAAACATAGACCAATGGAACAGAATTGAAGAGCCAGACCTTATGTCAAGTAACTACAGCTGATTGATCTTTGACAAAGTTGCCAATAATGTAGACTGGAGACTTCAACAAATGGCATTGGACAAATTGGATAACCATACATAGAAAAATAAAATTAGACCCACTCATTTTGCCGTACACAAAAATCAAATCCAAATGGATTAAAGACCTCAATATAAGAACTGAAACTCTTCAACTACGGAAAGCAAAAAGAGGAGGCACTCTCCATGACACAGGACTGGGAAAAGACTTCCTAAACAAAATACCAGTAGCCCAGGAAATTAAACAAGCACTCAACCAATGGGATCTCATGAAGCTAAAAAGCTTTTGCACTGCCAAACGTACCATAAGCTGAGCCAATAGATTGCCTACTGAATGAGAGAAAATCTTTGCCAGCTATACCACTGACAGAAGCCCAATACCTAGAATCTACAAAGAAGTCAAAAACTAAATAATAAAAAAATCAAACAACCCACTCCTAATGTGGGGAAGAGAGCTAAATAGGGAGTTCTCAGAGGAATAATTACAAATGACTAACACACACTTAAGAAAATGTTCAACATCCCTAATCATTAGGGAAATGCAAATTGAAACAACTATGAGTTTCCAGCCTACCACAGTAAGGATAGCAAACATTGAACAATCAAATGAAAACAAAGTTGGAGAGGATATGGAGAAGTAGGAACACTCATTCACTGTTAGTGGGAATGTAAGCTGGTAAAATCACTATGGAAATCAATATGTATACTCCTGAAAAGGATGAATATAGAGTTACCAAAAGACCCTGTTATTCCCTTACTGGACATTTACCCTAAAAGCTCCATACCTCAGCTCAGAGATGTTTCCTCAACCATGTTTATAGTGGAATAACTCATAATAAACTGGAATCAACCCAAATGTTCATCCTTGGATGAATGAATAACCAAGATGTGGTATATCTGTACAATGGAATTCTATTCAGTAGTAAGAAAAAAATGACACTGAAATTTTTAGGAAAATGGTTGGACTTGGAAAAGATCATTCTAAGTGAACTCATACAATTAAAGAAAGACAACTGTCACATGGTATCACTCAAGGACACACCTGAATAGCATCTCAAGCCTTTGACCATAGGGAGTGTAGGGTTTGGGGGAAGGGGAAGGGTGTGGGAGGAACACAAACTGACCACAAATTGAACTTGTACCACAGAATCCTATATCCTGGAAGTGAGACTAAATGGTGGAACCCTCAAGAGGACCTTAGGAGGTGTACCTGAATAGAAGGGCCCTAGAGAAAGCAAGATTAAACCTAACCTTAAATTTCTCCTGTTTCTCTTTTTTCACTGTCTTTTCTTTCTTTCTTTTCCCTTGGTGCTGGCCTGTAATTCCTTGTACCAGCATGTGGTCCACATGCACAATGATCTGTTGATCAGAGATTCCTACTAGATCTCCTAAAACAAACAGTACAGACTTCTGTCAGAGCAACTGATTACCCACCAGAGGTTATTGGTAAGACCCTACTGCTGAAGAGACCATACACTGTCAGCACAGACCTTGGAGAGACCTGGTTGGTATAAGGAAGAGATCCAGTCACCAGCCAATTAGTCCATCTAGTGCTGGAAAGTCCTACAAGGGCCACTGGGGGAATATGACCAACATCTGTCCAAACAACTCAAAATCTAAGCGACTCAGAAGCAAACAACCTGATGTGATGCTCACACAAGTGCAATAGTGGCACAGAGTCATGGTGGGTAACCAACTGCTCTTGGATTGGCTAACAGAATCACTCAGTGGAAAGAAAACCATACCTGCAAGTGGAAAACAAGTCAGAATCATATCCACATAATGATTCTGCTTTCCATTGTCAAACTCTCACTAACCTTGGGCTATAAGAGGGTCTACACTCTTTAAATTCTCTTTAAATTAATAATGGTTATCCCATTTAACCAGTGCTGACCTCACTCTCCATGGGAGAATCTGCTTCTCTTTCTCAGATGGGTGCTGGACCTAATGAGATAAAGGACCCAACCCACCCCACTCCACCCCAGCTGAAACCACAGAGGAATTGGGGAAATGAGCAATAGTGATGCTTTCTTAGTGAATCAGCACAAGGGTGAAAGAGTTAAACTCTGAGGACGCTCAACACTTACCAAAGCAGAGAGCCAGAGGCTCCTAAGTGCCCTTCACTGAAATAGATTTAAAATGCTACCAGCATGGCTCAGGGAATTTTGTGGGAGAGGAGTCTGAATGAATATTAGAGCCACAAGTTGGGACATTTTGCACAGAGACGTTGCGTACCTCCCCAACCCATAATGCATGACCCACAATCCCCATGGAGTTGACCTGCATCCCCAACTAGGAAAGGGGCAGGGAGGAGGGAAAGAATGGTACCAAAATGTGTTGTTTACACACAATATCTAATAAAAATAAAATGAAAAAATAAAAAAAATGGTAGACATCATGAGAGTAATGTAATTATGGAAACTAAGCATAAATGCACCTGAGATTACTTTAAATTCACAAACAATAGATTCCGCCAAAAATAAAATTGAATGCTATGAAATGCTTCTTATCTTTGTTTAAGCCTGAAAATTGGTAACAATTGTGGATTAGTTTTTCATTGAAATTCTGTTTGTTAAACAGTTAAATTTATAGGCAAATGGTTTAGGAGTATCTTATGAGTATTATTTATCATAGCTACAAGATCTGTCAAAGGCTTTTAGGGCATGAAACATAGTATAAGTTTGACAATATGTAATTTATTTAGAAAATAGTCCTGGAGAAAATAAGAGACTCCTTATAGAGGTGATCTTATGTGACAACAATATATCTCAAAATAGTTAAGATTTATTGCAATTTTCTTTCAATTTCAAAAAATCCATTTTTATTCCAGTGGCTGCTTTTACAAATCATCAAGCATTGGTTTAACAGCACAGAGTAACTAGTACAAAACTGGAATACCTGTTAAAATTCTATGTATTTTGCAGACAGTTTGTTTTCAGCAAAGTATAGTACAAATTAAAATTAATAATGTACAATTGAAACTTTGTTTCCCTGGTGTGAGATGAAAGATGAAAGAGAAATTCATATTTATACATAAATATGAACTATGAAAAATAAGACAGGACAAATTAATCAACAAGTAATTAGCTGAAATTTTTATCAATTAAATGACCTGGACAGTACTTGATAGAAAAATCCCTGTGATATAACTAATGAGTTAATAAGATTTCCTTTACTTATGAGGACACTTACATATGAGGATCTTTTAAAAACAGATAGATTTAGAACCAGCTTTTATTTCATTGCTATTAAATTGTTCAAATTTGTTGAATCACTAATATTTTGAGGGATTTTACTTTAATAATTTCACCAGAAACCTGAAGCTGCTCTGAAAACTGCAAAGTAGGAAGGCATCAGAGAGGACTCATAAAATTGAACTTTTAAGCAATGCATTATAATCATATGTGATGGCAGCAAGATATACTAATGGTCATTTAAAAAAAAAGAATCTGTGAAGGATTTTATTGTTTTCTATTGCTGAATTTATTTTCTATTATATGCCCTAGCATTATTTTCATTAGAAATACTTGAGACTGTATTCTCAAGGAATCAGTTATTATAATTCTGAGGAACATCATAAACATTAGTAATTTATATGTATATGTATTCATCTCATGAATGTTGAAAGCAAAAGATATCTTAAACTTGCAAACACATAGTAAGTACAGTCTCCAAAAAGATAAAATGAATTTTCACAAGGTTAAGTAAAGATAAAATATAAGAGGGACGCTACTACCAATATCCAAAAGGAAATATGAACCTCTTGGAGTGACAGTCACTGGCTTGCTGAGAGAAACATTCCAGTTACTTAATCTTTGTGTGTTAGTGCAAGATGTGTCCAGGATAACTATTAGAAGTAAACTTTCAGTGTGAATACACAGGTTATAAAAAGTGTCTGAAGAAACAATTGGAAAACTGCCGTGTTCCCTCAGTAGCTTTCCAGCTAACACAAAGCTTCCTAATGAAGAACTCAACTTGGCTAATTGCTGGCTTGGAAGCAACTATATTGCAATATCCCAATATCACCTATGCCTGAGTTCTAAAGTCACTTTACAAATGTGGTCCTGTTCTACCCTGGAAGCTCTGGGGGGAGGCCAAAGAAACTGCCCAACTCTCAACAGAATTCTCCTGAGGTACATTGAAGATGAGTAAATGTCATGTTTTAAAAAATGCAAGATGTATCACTCTAAGCTAGACACAAAACTCTTCACAGTTTTGCTTTACATGGACATAAATCTTCATATTAAATAGTGCAATGTTGCTTTATTTTTTATCCAACTTTATAGGAATCATTTTTTTAAATTTAATTTTACTTTTATTTATTTATTTGAGAGCAATAGATAGAGAGAGAAAGAGGCAGAGAGAGCAAGAGAATGGGTGCATCAGGGCCTCCAGCAACTGAAAACCAACTCCAGATGCATGCACCACCTTGTGCATCTGGCTTACGTGGATCCTGGGGAATTGAGCCTTGAACTGGGGTCCTTAGGCTTCACAGGTAAATGCTTAACCACTACACAATCTCTCCAGCCCATAGGAACCATTTTTTTTTTATTTACTTCAATTTCAGGTTCACATGACACAAACTTGTCCCAGAATGGTACAGGTTATTTGGAATTTCTGATGTGAAATATTTTCTGGCAATAGGAAAAGCCAAGCTGTGGCTTTGCCAATAAGGGGATGCAGCAGGACAGTGGTAAAACCAGTTAATATATAGGTGAATGAATTACATACAACATTAGTGAACTTGGTCATGATAACAAAAATGTTAATTCAGAGATAGATGACAGAAAACTAAGATGCAGTTATCAGGAAACCCAAGTACATGTGTGAAGTCGAGGAAAGAAAACATGAACTCTTTGTTTTTAAATCATAAACACTATAAATAGTAGTTTCTAATCATTCCCTTATAAGTTCTGGAAAGTTTTTTCTAGCTTAGTTTTCTATGCTTCTCTTAGCTATTTAAATTCAAGGTAACGGAAGATTTATTTATTGAATGAACATAAAGGTTGGTTTCTATTTTTTTCTATATCACAGAGTTTTTTATTATTACAGTGTGTACAGCCATGTTGGTACCATTTTTAGCCTCATCCCTGTCCTCCCCCTCAGAAGTGGCCCTCCTTGTTGGGGATGGTGGGTCATGCATAGTGGAATTAGCCATCAGTTATGGGTAAGAGGCAATGTCTCTGTGCATAGAGTCCCAACATGTGGCTATAACAATCTTTCCACCCCATCTTCCACACATTTCCCTGAGCCATATTGGGCTCCTTTTAGATCTACTTCAGTGATGAGGTCTTGGGAGCCTCAATTATCAAGCTCCCACCAATTTTGGGCTACAAGAGGGCCTACACCTATTAAATTCTCTAAAAAATAATAATGGTTATCCCATTTATTTGGTGCTGACTTCACTCTCCATTGGCAAATTTGCTTCTGTTTTTCAGATGGATGCAGATCCTGAGGAGAGAATCAACTCATCGCACCTCACCAGGGCCCCAGCTGAAACCATAGAGTAATCAGGGAAATGAGCAAGGGTGATGCTTTCTTGGTGAACCTGGTGAACCAGAGATTTTTAAATAGAATTTTTTATACTATCATTATGGACTTTCTGAGACATTTAAATACTTATGCCTAAGCCCAAATATTTGCATTAAGTACATCTAATTATTGTCACTCTATGGCATTTCAAGGTGAGGAAACATTGTGGCATCCAAAAAAGAGAAGTATGCTAGGGCTAATGAAGGGTGGGGTAACTGGAAGCTTGGAGCCACAATTCCATCATGTCATATCCCTGGCAGGAAGCTGGCAACAAAGTCAACAACCACTCTTACATAAACTGTACTTCATCATTGAAACACATTTCTCCACATACTCTGTAAGATGACACATGGACTGAAAGAAATGGGTAAAATAACAAGCAAGCTCTTGAAAGCTAAACAGGGGGAATAACGTTCCTTATGGATTTTTATTGAAGAGAGCAGAGCAGTTTTGTGCATGCTGATTTAGAGGAAAAAGATGTTAAATACTCGAGACAGGTAGTTCAACCATAGGACATGTTCAATGATCACACCAGGAGATCTGTGAATAGCACCAGGAGTCACTCCGGTTGGCAAAGATAGTCAGCTCACAGAATCTTAAGAAATACTTCCAAGGCTTTGCTTTTCTGTCATTTTCTCATAAAGGTCACAGATAAGGGACAAAATGAATAAATTAGAACTTTTTATGGCTACAGATTTATTTTATTATGTTAAGAGCATAGAAGAACAAGGAAAAAGAAACATGTTGTTACATTATACCAAAAACTGGAAATAAGTTGTCATCCTATATACTACGTAGTAATTGTACATTTAATTTTTGACAAAGCAATACTTTCAGTTCAGTGTTTGGTACATTTTCATTGTTCTAAGCTTTCCCTGTTTTACCTATTGACATTACAGGACAGAGTTCTTAGTATTATGGGTCTCCTGTGCACTATAGGATGTTTCACAGTTTTTCAGGTCTCCTTTCTAGAACCTTCTGCTTTTTATTTATTTTTAAGTCCTTTAGTTACTTATGCAGGTGTAAGGGGGAGGGACATGCCACGGTCCCTTGCTTCTCACTGCACATGAATACCAGATAGTTGTGTCACTTTGTGCATCTGGCTTTACATGGAAATAGGGGAACCAAACCCAGGCCACAGGCTTTGGGAGAAAGTGCCTTTAACTGTTGAGCCATCTCCTCAACCTTATACACCTCTAACTCAGAGTCATGACAATATGTAATATTTTGAAATATTGCCAAATATCTTCTTAGGTTGTCTGTTTGTTTTTGTGGTAGTGTGGGATGCAAATCATTCCTCTTTGTAAGTGAACTGCTGCTTAAATTTAGTTAATTCACTCATTTCTCATATCCCATATATGAAAATTGCTAGCGAATTTACCAAATTCCTTGATAGGAATGTTTTTCCACCTACTAAACTTGACATAATATACATCATACTATCAATATCTATATATTTACATTATATATATATACATATAATGATTTTATATATAATGATAGTATAGAGAATTTTAACTTGTTTTAAGGTGCTGTTATCTCATATAGATGTAGTAAATAAATTACCTTCTCTAAAAATAAGTTTAATGTAAAAATAACATGTATAAGTGTATTTCAGTGTTTATTTTATAGACCTGAGCTTAAGTTTCTGATAAGTAGCATAGGACTTAAAAGTAATATGTGGCCATCAAGAAGCTGAATGTAGGGTAAATTTCTCATTTCTTGATTCCTAAGCATATAAACACAATATTATTCTCCAGAGGCAAGAAAGTATTAACTCAGGCCTCCAAAGTTAAGTAATTTCAATAAAAATAGATTGGCCATACACATTCTATTAGAGAATGTAGGAGTGCACTGTTGTAGGCTTATTAACCCATTTTACAGTGAAATTCACATCATCGCTGTGGGGCCATTCAAATCATTTTAACATGATTATAAAACATAGTCCAGGGGGAAGTATTATCAGTGTAATGTAAGCTTGCAAGTAAAAAAGTAAATTCTAGAACTATATGTTTTCTGTGAGGTCTCAATTTCTTTGGTTCTTTTCCTAAACAAGAAAAAAGGATAAGCACACGTTTTACTTTATAAAAATGTAAAATCAAGTGACATAAAATACTTTAGTGTAAAATTGAACTTCTAGAATGAAATTACCACCCCAAATCTCCTTATCTTCCTACAGATCTGCTTTTCTGTTCCAGACTGAATGAAATCCTCATGATACAGGATTGTGGTAAGCTTTTGATGAGAGCCTGGAAGGATGGTTCTTGTACTGAGGCTACTCTACTCGATTTGTTCCCTGGATTTCCTCCACTTGAATCATCCTCTTAATTCTCTGCTTCCTTTCCCAGTAATTTCCATGATCTGTGGCTAACCATTGCATTAAAACATTGCATGTTACCACATAATATTTACGACAAGGCTCTTATTATTTTCTTTTTTTTTCACCTTTGTAGTTTTCAGAAATGATTGTCTTAGGATAGTTAAAAATGATCTAACATTTCACTAAAATATCCTTTACTATTAAGTAAATAACTGATTTGCATCTTTTACTTAGTTGTAATCACCTCAAAATTCAAAATTCCATTTGATATCTTTATTCTTTTTACCTTCTTTACTGGTTGTTTTCCAATGCATTATTCAACCAGCCACCATGCCCTTGAGAAATAAACCATGAGCTCTTAATATGGTCATATTATTTTGTACAGACGTAAGTAAAGTAAACATGGTTTTGTTCCACTAGTTATCCATGCCTACTACTTTGATCTAACTATAAAAACAGAAAAGTAACAACTTGCATTTGCTAAAAGTCCAAATGTCCCCCAAACTTTTCCATACATTAGACATAACTAAGGAAATCTGGTCTCCTTTACTGATGACTCATGATGACGTAGTACTATCTTTCTTCTTTCTCAGAAGGTTACAGATATATATGAAAAGGCTTCCCAGATGTGGTGAAACTAGAGGCAAACATCAAAACCAGAGGGGGATTCATGTGGTGGGAAACAAAAGACACTCGGAGGGACTGTGAATAACACTGTGGCAAAGTAAGTAGAAGACTGGAAGTGATTAAGAAAAGGACAAGTTTGCACAGAAATAGTTACATCATACAAAGTACAAAGCCCTAGAGTGAGCTATGTGTTTCTATGAGTCACATGAATTTATTTTTATTTACTTATTTATTCATGCATGTGCATATGCATTTTTTTACTTATTTATTCATTTAATTTTGGCAGTGTGGAGGATGGGATCCATGCCAGGGAAGTACTCTATGATTCTTTTAATAAGAAATTACAAAAAGCTGCAAAATGACCTGATCATATCTGTGTACTAGAAAGATGTAATTAGTGCTAAATTCATGGAGGAATTGTCTGTATTTGGAAAGAACATTACAGAAGAATGAAAAATAATAGGCTAAGTGTACATTTGTTGCTTGCTTGTCCAGCAGTCTTCCCTTTTAGAATCACATCTTCACTGTGGAATACACTGGGAATCTGTGTGGGTTTCATCCTTGACTGATCTTATCTGAAACAACACAGTGTTCAAGCCTAACATTCTTGGGTATGACTGTGTTTCTGAATTGAGCTTGATCCCATTCCTGAGCAAAAAGGGACTTCCATACCTCAGTTAATGGTTTATCTGTGTCCAATTTCTTGAAGCTTAGAGTTTTGTTACTTAGGCAAACCATATTTCCATATCCTCGTTAAATGATGTCTAAAGTGAACATGTGACCTTAGATGAATGCAGCTATTTAGCATACAAATCTTGAACCTGAATAAGGTCAAGATCATAAAAACAGTTGAGAAAGAGAAACAATGGTTACAGCAACCTGCATCCATTACTTAAATTGGAGTAGAGGTCATGCCAATAATAGACACATGCTAGTTGGTTTTAAAACACCATTGCAAAAACTTTGATATTAATGAATGTGTAACTTAATAGAAAGGACAGTGCTACAGCATATTGATGCAAAAATATATTTGGAGACTTAACATATCTGGGTAACTCTCTCTATATATAATAGGCAACTCCTGAGTTTGAGAATACATCACACACAAATAGGAGATGCTTAGTGGCTGCTCTGAATGGAGGCGCTCCACTTCAGGGCATTCCTAAAGTACTAGGACTCTATTGGGTGATCTAGAAGCATCCATGTGGAATACATGAGACATGTATTCATGCAGCCTAAACATGGATTTAAACCTAGGGAAAATTTGAAATTGTCTGTATGTTGACTATATTCACTGGGTCATACATGGCAGCATGGGTGATCTTAGGTATACTCAGCAATTATTTTAATGAATATTTACTTTCTAGTAGGATTTTCATACTGGGTTCTAGTTTTGAAGATTAATTGCGAGGGTAGACAGATTCACTGGTATATACCCATAAGTAATATATATCTATCTGCTTCTATCTGATAAATTAAAGAAATGGAACAATAAAAAGGGGCTGGAGAGATGGCTTAGTGGTCAAGGCATTTGCCTATGAAGCCTAAGGACCCAGATTTGATTCCCCAGCACCTATATAAGCCAGATGCACAAGGTGGCACATGGGTCTGGAGTTAGTTTGCAGTGGCAGGGGCCTTGGCATGCCCATTCTCTCTCTCTCTCCCTAGCTGCTTTTCTGTCTTTAATAAATAAAGAAAATAAAGAAAAATTTATATAGATAGATAGATGAAAGATAGATATGGATAACTAGATAGATAGTCATTGTCATGAGGCAAAGTGTCCAAACAATAATTTCTTCAATTTTTTTTCATTTATTGATTTTTTAAATAAAATCATTGTACCATTGGAACCAATTCTGCTAAGTGTCTTCTTCAGCAGAGTTACTGGTATTCAGGAACTTCCAGTTCTTTCTCTTATCTGAATCTTAGAGTTACCACTTACAGAAAGATTTCTTCTATACATCCTGCCTCCTGAATGAGAGAAAATGAGAAATCCTAGAGCATAAAGGACAGGGATTCTTGCTAAGCAGTGAATGAGGACTCACATTAAGGAAGGATAAGAGTTATTGATGGAAGACATGTTCAGGCAGAATTCTCCCTGCATTTTCCTGAATTCTTGTGGGTGGTTCAGTTCCTTCTTCCACGTAATCAAGCAGCAGGCTCAGTAATCACAAGCAGGCTGTGATAGTTAAGATTGTATCAACTTGGCTAGATTATTAGGGATATAGTGAGACACTTTACTCTTGCATAGGTCTATGAGGATGTTTCCAGGAAAGATTAATGGGGATAGGAAGTCTTTTTTTTTTTTTTTTTTTCTGGAAGAGGAGCTCATTGGTTGGGGTATTATCAAAGGAAGCTCCAGGAGAACCCCAGAGTTTTCTTCTTTAGTTTGACTGTCCATGCTATTTGCTGATGCATGCTTCTTTGCCTTTTTTTTTTTTCTCCCTCTCTCTCTCTCTGTTTCTCATGCTGCTCCCTTGTGCCTTCTCTGATTTTTGTTCAGTCTCCTGGATGGAGTTACCACCACATTTTGTGAGTCTGTCCCTACATCTAGCCTCCCTGACTGAGAACTTACTTGCCTGTTTCTTGGACTTCCAAGATTGCATCCAGTGTTGTGGACTGAATAGTTGCTGGCTCCTATGTTGCTTTGGTGTGCATCTAATTCCATGGACTGAGCAGGTGCCATTTTCCTTAATTTTCAGTCTGTGGACAGCTGTGATTGGACTATCTAGTCTGTTTCTGGTGTATTTATTCGATAAATTTTCTTATTTTAATATATATATTTTTATTGACAACTTCTATATTTACAGACAACAAACCATGGTATTTCCATCCCTTCCCCCCCACACTTTCCTCTTCATAACTCTGCTGTCCATCATATCCCTGTCTCCATTAGTCCCTCTATTAATTTGATGTCATTATCTTTTGGTCCTATTATGAGGGTCTTGTGTGGGTATTGCTAAGCACTGTGAGATCTTGGATATCAAGGCCAAATTCTGTCCGGACAGTTGTACGTAGGGAGTGGTACCCTTCCTTTGGCTCTTACATTCCTTCTGCCACCTCTTCTGCAATGGACTCTGAGCCTTGAAGGGTATGAGATGTTTCAGTGCTGGACACTCCTTTGTCCCTTCTTCTCAACACTATGTTGCTTTTTGGGTCATCTTAGTGGTCATTGCAATCTGAAGAGAGAAGTTTCTCTAATCAGAAGTGAGAGTAGCATTAATATATGAGTATGAACATTATGTGTAGTGCTTTCATGGCAATTTGGTGAGAGTAATATATGCATTTATCCAGACAAGAGCAGGCTTTATACCCCTAAGGCTCATGACCTCCCCTGCCATAGGCTTGTGATTAGGTTTTCAGTACCAGGCAAGCATTCCCTCCTATAGAGTGGGCCTTCAGTCCAATTAGAGAGCAGTTGGTTTCCCCCAGAGCAGACATGCCACTATTGCACTTGTTCCATCATATTACCTGTCTGGCCAAACTTGATGTTTCCAGTGTCCACCGTTTTTACTGCTGATGGCTTCTGTCTCCCATAAGACTGCAGATTTTTCTAGCTTTCAGTTGGCTGTGCTACAGGAGATGGTCTTCTGCTCAGCACCAGCTTGATTTCTCAGTGACTTTGCCACACAGGCATGTGATGTCTTCAGCAATATGGTCTTACCATCTCTTTCTCATTGGAAACCAAGGACCTTGGCAATATCCTATAATGTTTTGGAGGTGACAGGGACCTCCCTGGCCAACAACTCACTGGCACTGAAAATTTTCTAATAATAATCTCTGGCTTCTGGATGTGCCATTATTTAAGAAAGTAGATTTTCATATGTCTTATTCAGAATATCTTGAATTTTGATTGATCCTCCCCCCCCCCGACTTTTCCTTTATACAATCTCTTCTGCTGACCAAGCTTAGGCTTTTACCCTTCGTGTAACCTGTTCTCCTACTTACATATACACAATACTATCCCCTTAAGACCTTCCCTCTCCTCCCTCCCTTCTAGCCTTTTTCCAGGTTATGGGCCTCTGCTATTGATTTTTGGTTCCAGATCACACATAGGTCTATATATTTATATGCCATCTGTATTTCTTCTGATGATAACTCTTTATTTCCATAGCCCATGTTTTGATTGGGTTGTTTGAGTTCTTAGTCTGTTTTTTGAATTCTTGGTATATTCTGGATGTCAATCCTCTGTCAGATGTATAGCTGCCAAAGATTTTCTCCCATTCTGTAGGTTGTCTCTTTGCTCTATTCACAGTGCCCTTTGATATACAAAAGCTTTGTAATTTCATGAGATCCCAGTAGTTGATTAGTGGTTCTATTTTCTGAGCAATTGGTGTTACATTCAGAAAGATATTAACTATGCCAATATGTTGAAAGGTTTCCCCTACCTTTTCCTCCAGCAATTTCAGAGTTTCATGTCTGATATTAAGGTCCCTCATCCACTTGGGTTTGATTCTTATGCATGGAGAAAGACAAGGAACTATTTTCATCTTTCAACATATAGACATCCAGTTTTCCCAGCACCACTTGTTGAAGAGGCTGTCTTTTCTCCAATGAATAGTTTTGGCATTGTTGTCAAAAATCATATGGCTGTAGCTGCCTAGATTAACATCTAAGTCATCTATTCTATTGTATTGATCTACATGTCTGTCTTTGAGTCAATGCCATGCTGTTTTTGTTACTATGGCTTTGTAATATAGCTTAAAATTCGGTACGGTGATTCCACCAGCCTTATTTTTACTGCTCAAAATTGTTTTGGCTATTTGAGGATTTTTTGCACTTCCAAATTAATTTTAGGATTTTTTTTTTCCTATTCCTGTGAAGAATGACATTGGAAATTTAATGGGGATTGCATTAAATGTGTAGATTGCTTTTGGTGAGATTGACATTTTCACAATATTAATTCTTCCAATCCAAGAACAAGAGATGTCCTGCCATTTTATTCTGTCTTCTGCAATTTCTTGCTTGTTTTAAAGTTCTCATTGTAGAGATCCTTCACTTCCTTAATTAAGTTTATTCCAAGGTACTTTTTTTGTTTTTTGAGGCAATCGTGAATGGGAGAGATTCTCTGGTTTCATTCTCCTCATGCTTATTGTTAGTATATAGGAAACACATTGATTTCTGTGTATTTATTTTGTATCCTGCTATGTTGCTAAAAGTGTCTATCAGCTCTAACAGATTGCTGGTAGATTTTTTAGGCTCTTTTATGTATAGAATCATATCATCTGCAAATAGTGATAATTTGATCCCTTCCTTTCCAATTTGTATCCCTTTTATGAGTGTCTCTTGCCTTATTGCTATAGCTTAAGACTTCCAATAGTATATAAAAAAATTGGGGCAATGGACACCCTTGTTTTTTTTTTCCTGAATGTAGTGGAAAAGCTTAGAGATTTTCATCATATTATGTTGTCTGTAGGTTTGTCATAAATGGCTTTTATTATGTTGGGATATTTTCCTTCTATTCCCAGTTTCTCTAATACTTTTACCATGAAAGGAGGTTGGATTTTGTCAAATGCCTTTTCTGCACCTATTGAAATGATTTCTTTGAGCATACATACCATCATGTTCTTGAAATCTTGGTCTGGCATTTTATCTGAAACAGTTTCATTCGTAATCATTTTTGATCTTTTGTTTTGTTTCTCTTGAGAAGCTTGACTAATACAATTGATTGGAGAGGAACCCTCAGACTGTTTGGGGTCAAAAATTCCTCAAATTGTTAAAGGCCTAGTCATTTCTTACCTTCTCTCCTTTCTGTACTATTCCAGGCATCTGGAAGAAACAGGTGAAGCTCAAAATATATATGCCTTATGAAATAGCAGCTTAGTCATGGATTGTTTTTCATAATTTAGAGTGCACATATGTACACAAGTTTGATTTTACTAAATTTTAAGTAACATGGGATCCTATGATTTAGAAAATGAAGAAATGAAATTATATATTAACACATATATGATTTCCATGTGCTTATATAAATATATATGTATATATGCATATGAAAATACCGTCTACAATAATATATGACATCAATTAATGAGTCTTGAAATGTTATTTTAAAAATATAAATTTCCTTGGTCCTGGTTCCCTGCACCAGACCATGTGTGGGCAGGTGTTGTACTGAGTGAGTATGCTAGATCTCTGTTTCCCAGCTCCTTCTAGCTCCCTGGTCCAGTTACCCTATGCCTGACTGTGCGCTGGTAGGCGCAGCATGGAGCGAGTGGGCCAGATGCCTGTCACCTTGTTCCTCCAAGTTCTGTGGTCCTGGTAGGCCCCTTTGTGCCTTGCTTGTGAAGGCGTGATTCCTGTGTGGACTGTTGAATCAGGCCCTTTGCTGACTATCCTGACTGGCCACTAGGCACCGACATCCCTGTTCACCTGAGTCAGAGGAAGCATGGCCCAAAGGATAAAACCCTGTTTCTCTCTCAATACAATGATCTCCCTAAAATGTGTAGATTCCAATGCAAAAAAAAAAAAGGAAACAAAAGTCAGAAAACTGAGTGATCTCCACCAAGGATGCCTAGTCCTACAATGGGAGCCTCCAATGAAATAAAAAAGAAATCAATGAAAATTAATTCCCAAAATGAAAACACACCAATGAGATGCTGATCAAAATAATTGCTGAACTGGAAGCAAGCTATCAAAGAACCAATAATCATATCAATGAAATTGAACAGAATTGTCTGTTATAGTGTTCAGGATTTGAGAGTAGGCTTAATTTGATTGAAGAAAACTTTAGAACCTTCAAAAGAGATATGAATGAATTGAAGGTGAGTCAAGTGAAGACTTGATCAAATGCAAGAATGAATGCTAGGAAGCATCAAGAAACTAAGAACTTGAAATGAAGCTGTTCCTCAAAAAAGAGATGGAAACAAGGCAAAATAACACAACAGAAAACAAAAAATAAATAGAACTTATAGAAAACCTCTCTAGAATTCCTTACCAACAGAGTTACTCATGTGGAAGACACAACCTCTGACCTGGAAGACAATATAGAAGGATTAGATCAGGAGTCCAATAACACCTCATCATGGCAGGGATTAATTCAAACCTCATACTAATAACATTAAATATCAATGGTCTTAACTCACCCATCAAATGACACAAGTTATCAGGGTGGATCAAAAAACTGGACCCTTCTATCTGCTGTCTTTAAGAAACCCACCTCACCACTAAAAATAGAGATCTCTTCAGGGTGAAAGGATGGAAAATGCTATTCTAAGCAAATGGAAATAAAAAACATGCTAGTGTTGCTATATTAATAACTGACAAAATAGACTTCAAACCAAAAGTAATCAAAAGGAACAAAGAAGGCCACTTATTACTCATCAAGGGAATGATGCAACATGAGCACATCACAATCATAGACATATATGCACCAAAGATAGGTGCACCACACAGTTTATAAACCAATTATCTACTTAACAACAAAACAGAAATAAAAACAACACAATTATAGTTTGAGTCTTCAATACTCCACTATATCTGTCAATAGACATATCATCCCAGCAGAAGATCAACAAGGAAATAATAGATATCATAGATCAACTAGACCTAAAGTACAGCTACAGAACTTTCCAACCCAACTCTACAGAATGCACATTGTTCTCAGCTGCCCACAGAACCTTCTCCAAAATTGACCATATATTAGGCCATAACACATGCCTCCATAAAGTCAGGAAAATTATAGTAACTTCCTGCATTATGTCAGATCACAATGCTTTAAAGTTAGAAATTAACAACAAGAGACAAATCACAAACTCCACCAGCTCCTGGAGACTAAACAACACATTTTTAAACAATGAATGTGTCATGGAACAAATCAAAAAAATAAAGTGTAAAATTCCTAGAATTGAATGATAATTAAAACACAAACTATTGACGGGCTATAGAGATGGCTTAGTGGTTAAGCACTTGCTTGTGAAGCCTGAGGACCCCAGTTTGAAGCTCGATTCCCCAGGACCCATGTTAGCCAGATGCACAAGGCGACGTACGCATCTGGAGTTCGTTTGCAGTGGCTGGAGGCCCTGGAATGCCCATTCTCTCTCTCTCCCTATCTACCTCTTTCTCTCTCTGTCTGTCACTCTCAAATAAATAAATAAATAGAAGAAAAATAAAAAAATAAAACACAAACTATTGAAACATATGGGACACAATGAAGGCAGCCTTAAGGTAAAATTCATAGCACTAAATCCCTTCATTATAAAGACAGACAGATCCCCAAATAATAACCTGAATCACCACCTAAATGTACTGAAAAAGCAAGAATAATCCAGCCCATAGAGCTCCAGACAGAAAGAAATAATCAGGATTGGAACAGAACTTGATGAGTTGGAAAGTGAGAAAACACAGGCATGATGGGTAACCAACTTGATTTGGCCAACTGATCTGTTCAGTGGAATGTAATCCATGCCTGGAGCTGGCATCCATTTCCAAAAAATGAGCCTGCTCTCCACTATCAAGCTCCAACCAATCGTGGCCTACAACATGCCTTATACCTATTAAATTATCTCTAAAATAGTAATGGTTACCCTGTTTATGTGGTGCTGACTTCACTCTCCATTGGAGAATTTGCTTCTCTTTTTCAGATGGACAAAGATCCTGATGAGAGAATCAGTCCACTGCATCCAACTGGAACCAAGAGTAAATGGGGAAATGGGCAAGAGTGCTGCTTTCTTAGTGAACTTGGTACCAGCACAAGGTTAAAGGAGATAGACAGAGAGAACACTCAATTCCTACCAAACCAGATATTCAGAGACACAGAGGTTCCCAAGACCCCAATCACTGAAATACAGCTAAAATGAACCCAACATGGTTCAGGAAAATTTGTGGAAGGGGGGACAAAAAGACAGTTAGAGCCAAATGTTGGGACATTATTCATGGAGAAATTGCCTCTTACCCATAACTGATGGCTACCCCACAATGCACAACCCACATTCCCCAAGGAAGAGGGTCCCTACCAAAGGGGAGTACAGGGAAGGGGCTAAAAATACTGCCAACATGGCTGCATACACACTGTGTACATAACTAACAAAACAATGGGGAAAATAAATAAATAATGCATTTAAGAGCTCTTTCTTTGCAAAAGTAAACAAAATTGACAAAGCCCTGCCCAATTTGATCAAGCAAAAAAAAAAAAAAAAAAAAAAAAAGAGAGAGAGAGAGAGAAGCCTCAAATTAAAAAAATAAATCAGAAATGAAAAAGGAGAGATCACAACATACATCAATGACACTGGAAGAATCAACAGATCATACTTCCAAAATCTCTACTCCACAAAATTGAATAATCTCGAAAAAAAATGGATGAATTCCTAGGCACATACCACCTACCAAAACTAAACTCAGAGCAGCTTAATCTCCTAAATAAACTATCACATCCATGGAGAGTGAAAAATTAATCAAAAATATCTCCAAAAAGAAATGTCTAGGACTGGATGACTTCTCAGCATAATTCTATCAAGCCTTCATTGAAGAACTGAAAAAAATAAAAAAAATAAATAAAACTCAAACTGCTTTGCATAATTGGTTACCAGAGATTCCTCCCCGACTCCTTTGATGAATTTTGCATCACCCTAATACCTAAACCAGAGAGAGCTGCAACAAGAAAAGATAACTTTAGTCTTTTATCCCTATTGAACTTAGATACAAAGGTCCTGAAATCCTTGGAAACTGAATTCAACAACACATCAACAGCATTATCCATCTTGATCAACTTGTCTTCATTCCAGGAGTGCAGGGATTGTTCAACATCAGGAAATTTGTCAACATATTATACCACATAAACAAACTTAACCATAAGAACCAAAATGATCATCTCAGTTGATACTGAGAAGGCCTTTAACAAAATACCACAACACTTCATGATCAAAACACTGAAAAGAATAGGTATGGAGTGTTTATATCTCAACACATAAAGACTATATATAAAGTTCCTAGAGCCCAAATAATGATTAATAGGGAAAAACTCAAGGTGGTCCCAGTGAGATCGGGAACAAGACAGGGGTGCCCACTTTCTCCATTGCTCTTCAACATAGTACTAGAAAAACTAGCCAAAGCAATAGGACAGGAGGAAGAAATAAAAGGGATTTAAATTGATAAGGAACAAGTCAAGTTAGCCCTGTTTGCAGATGACATGATGCTGTACATAACTGACCTGAAAGACTCTGCTGTAGTCAGGTTCATATTGCTTGTAGACATCACCCAACCAAGAGCAGCTTCCGGGAAAAAGAGCTGTATTTTGGCTTTCAGGCTCAAGGGGAAGCTCCACGATGGCAGGGGAAAATGATGGCATGGGCAGAGGGTGCACATCACCCCCTGGCCAACATAACATGGACAACAGCAACAGGAGAGTGTGCCAAATGCTGTCATGGGGAAACTGGTTATAACATACACAAGCTAGCCCCCAACAATACACTCCCTCCAGGAGGCATTAAGTCCCAAATCTCCATCAGCTTGGAACCTAGCATTCAGGACACCTAAGTTTATGGGGGACATCTGAATCAAACCACCACAGACTCTATTTCAAAACTTCTAAAGGTGATTATTTCTTTCAGTAAAGTGGCAGGATACAATCTCAATGCACAAAAATGAGCAGCTTTTCTATATGAAAAGGGCAAATATACATAGAAAGAAATCAGCAAGGCTGTTTCATTTTCAATAGCAACAACAACAACAACAAAAATACATACCTTAGAATAACACTAACCAAGGATGTGAAAGATCTTTATAATGAAAAACCTCAAGAAAGAAATAGAGGAGGACTTTAGAAAATGGAAAGACCTGTAATGCTACTGTATAGGTGGAATTCATATTGTGAAAATGGCAATTCTACCAAAAACAATATACAGATTTAATACAATACCAATAAAAAAAATACCACCATCATTCTTCAAAAAAATTGAAAAAATGATCTCAAAATTCATATGGAAGGACAGCAGGTCTTGTATAACCAAACATATCCTCATCTCTAGAGGTATTACCATGCCCAAACTAAAGCTATATTACAAAGCCATAGTAACAAAAACATCATGGTACTGGAATAAAAACAGAAAGAGAAACCAATGGAGCAGAATTGATGACACAGACCTTAGGTCAAATAACTACAGCTACTTGATGTATGACAAAGGTGCCATTAATGTAGACTGGAGAAATGACAGCATCTTCAACAAATGGTGGTAACAAATTGAATGGCTTTATGCAGGAAAGCAAAACTAGACCTACTAATCTCTCCATACATAAAAATCAAGTTCAAATGGAGTAAAGACTTCAATATAAGACCTGAAACTCTTCAACTACTACTTTAGCCATCTGGAGCTAGAAAGTGCTACATGAGCCACCAGGAGAAAGTAACCAACATATGTCTGAGTAACTCAAAGTCGAAGCTACTCAGAAACACACAACCTGACATGAAGGTCACACAAGTGCAATAGTGGCACATAGCCATGTGGTAATCAATTTCTCTTGGACTGGCTAGTAGTTCAGCTCAGTAAAAAGAAAACCGTATCTGGAACTGGGAAAGAAATCAAAGTCATATCCAGATAACGATTTTGCTTTCCAATGTCAAGCTTCCACTAATCTTAGGCTATCAGAGGGTCTAAACCCTTTAAATTCTCTCTAAATTAATAATGGCTATCCCATGTAACTGTTGCTGACTTCACTTCCCATTGGAGATTCTGCTTCTATTTTTTAGACTGGAGCAGGACCTGAGGAGATAAATGACCCAGTGCACTTCACCTGACCCCAGCTGAAACCACAGAGGGATTGGGGAAATAAGCAAGAGTGCTGCTTTCTTCGTGAAACTGATACCAGCACAAGGGTGAAGAAGATAGACACTCAGGACACTTCACACCTACCAAACCATAGATCCAGAGGCTCCTAAGAGGCCATCACTGAAGTAGACTTAAAATACACCCAACATGGCTCCAGGAATTTTGCAGAAGAGGGAGGCAGAAAAATTGTTAGAGCCACAAGTTGGGACATTATGCCCAAGACTTTGCCTCTCCCTGCAAACTGACTGCTGCCCCTTACTTCATGACCTACAATTCCCATGGGGTTGACCTTCATCCCCAAGGAGGATCTCTTCAGAAAAGGGGCAAGGATGAGGGAAAGGATGGCACCAACATGTGTTGTTTACATACTAAG
This sequence comes from Dipus sagitta, assembly GCA_036346955.1. Taxonomy (NCBI): domain Eukaryota; kingdom Metazoa; phylum Chordata; class Mammalia; order Rodentia; family Dipodidae; genus Dipus; species Dipus sagitta. Next base: position 150,840,123 of record CM070771.1, read on the forward strand.
TATGTCTATATCTAATAAAAATAAATTTAAAAATATATAAATTTCAAGAAATACATAACAAAACTTGTGTGTATGTAATAAGCAATTAGGATAAGTTTCTGATACCAATGACAATATGATTAGGCCATTTATATGGAATGTAATATAAAAGTTTTGAATAAAGAGGTTGGATTATACTCAGTGAACAGTGGAATATTACCAAGTGGTTAGACATTACTGTGGATAATGTGACATAGCATTGCATTATCAATCAACAACAGGGCTGGAAAGGTCTCTGCAATTAAGGGGACTTGCAAAACCTGCCAGTTGTGATTTATTTCCCCAATAGCCACATAAACCCAGATACAAAAATTGATGCATGCATCTGGAGTTTATTTGCAGTAGCAAGAGGCCCTGTAGCATCCATTCTCTCTCTATTTCTGTGTCTTTGATCATAAATAAATAAATTAATTAATTAAAATACTTTAAAAAACCTTTTAAAGGAAATCAAAAGAAAAGGCACATAAGAGAAATTTAAGATACAGAGTAAGACATTCAAGAGGATATATGTGCTTTAGCTTAGGTACAGTTCAAAGTCCTGTGATGGGTAGATGTTCTAACAAAGGTTATGGAAATACTTTTTAGTATTTTGTCCAAAATGCTAAGCACGTATTTCTAATTCTAAAATGTATGTGAATTTTCAGATGTAGAGATGGCTCAGTGGTTTAAGGCACTTGCCTGTGAAGTCTGAGGACCCAGATTCAATTCCCCAGTACCCACAGAAGCCAGATACACAAGGTGGCACATGCATCTGGAGTTTGTTTATAGTGGCTAGAGGCCCTGACACACCTATTCTCTCTCTGTCTGTCTCTATAGTAACAATAATAATAATAATAACATATGTGAATTTTGTAACTAACTTATCGAAAGAGTAACATACTTCCACTGGAAGAACATATAAGGACTCATATGTTCCTCTGTTATCTGCACCATTGGAACACCACAGAAGGAGCTCCCATTAGTGTCTCACTATTGTTACCTTATAAAAAGAGAAAAACTCTATTCATGTGTAGAAATTACATATAAAATACAAGTGATGGATAGAAGCAGAGTAGACACATGGTTCCATTTTGTTTTGTTTTTGAGTAAGACCCTATTACACTTAAATTTTCATAGAAATAAATACATTCAACACAAGTAATCATTGCACTGCTAAATAGGTAATCATGGATTTCAAGTTTGATGAGAAGGAAAATCTAGGATTATAATTGTTTTTATATTATTTATTTATTTATTTAGAGAGGCAGATAGAGAATGGGTGTGTGAGGTCATCCAGCCACTGCAAGGTGGCATGTGCCACCTTGTGCATCTGGTTTACATGGGTACTGGGGAATTGAGCATGAGTCCTTAGGCTTTGCAGGCAAGTACCTTAAGTGTTCAGACATCTCTCCAGACCTAGAATTATTTTTTGAGGGAAAAATTTGAACCCTGGAAAGAATTTTTTTCTGTTTTCATTATTGTGAACAACATAAATAACAACCTTAGCTTATAACAGCTGCATTTCTCATGCTGAGATTGAAAGCATTGTGAAGACTTGGAATGCAAATCTATATTGATCAGAGATCAATCAACTATCTGAGAATGGTCCAAGAGAGAGACAGCTGTAAAGAGCCTTAGGAGAAAGGGTAAGTTCCTTTGGGAGTGTGCTGTTTACTGATTTTTCATTATGGAGAATGAATGGAATTAACATGCTTAAAGTATGGTGTCTTGTGTGTACTATACCAGCTTGTGACATAAATCCATATTCAAATGAAATCAATGCTCTATGTTCATTTCAATTCACAATATAAAAACTGAAAATCTAAATTAAAAAGGAGTAGAAAACAGAATCATAATTCAAAATTAGTCATTTCTAAAGGTATATACAGGAAACCTTTAAAATACATCTTTTCAAATGACCAATGACCACACTCAGCTTTGTTACTGAGAGGTAAGCTGTTTGTAAGAAACATATATCTGTCACAGGGATTTGAAGCTCTCCTCCTGGAAACGACTCCCTCCACCTACACAGAAAGTCAAACCAGGCTTTTGTTTACCAGTACTTTTCTGCCTTTTAATGTCAATCGCAGGCCTTAATAATTTCGAACAGCTATATTGGTCACTCATTTTATTAAAAAAAATTCTTTAACAGACCTTTTAACAATGAATGCAGCAACACAGAAAAAATGGACTTGTCACACCAGCTCTCCAAGGAGCATAATAACACCAATGCCATCACAAGTCATTTGTCTTGATTCACTTTACATTTTGACGGAGCTTCTTGATGTTACTAGAAACTACAGCTTTAAGTCAATGAACATATACATGGACAAGGAAAATATAGTTGTTTTCATTGTTTGCTCTATCCTTTCATTTTATAAACACCTACCTAGATTATTCATTTTAAGCATAGTACATACACATGCATTTGCAGACATACTTTAGTGTATGTTACAGATATTCTCATTTATACAAAATCTAACATGTGGTTGTCACCACTTTCGTAAGACCTGAACACCCCTATGAACCATAGATGGTCTGCTTCCCTTGTAAAACTTAGAACTCAGCAAGATCATTTCTCCTGTCTCTAGAGCTGAATTTTCAATCTCAATATTAATTCCACAGCAGTACTTTATCTTGTCTCTTGGCTTCACCAGAACACTCTATCTACCTGAACATACAATGTTTCAAGGCTGGACTTAACTTTCTTTGCCAAGGAGGCTTTCTTTATGGTAGAATGTGATTGCTTCTAGATTTGATCTTAGAGAAAAATATGAGAAGATATTTTAATCACATATAGATCAAACACTATCTATTGTAGGTTCCTCATTCATCAGTCCTACTACTTTCTACTCTCTAGGGGTAAATAAATAGCTATATATGGCATAATGGCAAAGAAAAGGAATGAATATATGGCTGCTCAATGCCTGCATATTTGATACATGCTATCATTCTTATACTTGAGGCTATCAATGTCTACAGTAGTTACTATCTCACATTTGGTTAGCTCTCTTGCCCATGAGGACAAAGAAAGGACATATGAAACCTAAAATATGACTTGATAGAAAACTGAGCAGGCTCACATCCCTCTTCTCTGGATGAATTAAATTAATTCAGTGAGCTAATTTGTGAATTCTGACTAATTCTGCTTTGCCTCATGTTATTTACAAGTTATAAGGTTATCCAGGATATTTCCTCTGTGCCCTCTACCAGTGGAAGAGAAAGATGATTGTCTCCTTTCTTAGAGCATTGAAGGAGAGCTCTCTAAAATTATATTTGGATGAAGCAGTTCAAAATGTGTTAAGATTTAGACTTGAAATCTTTTAACGGAAATTTGAGAAAGGAGTAGGAAGTCTCTTACCTTTCTAACAATGTGTGGATAATCAAAATTATTGGAGTCTTCTACATTTCTATTTTACTATGTTTTGAAGCACACATCTCCTCAATAATAAAATGCTATGCTGATTTTCTAACAGCATATCCTGTTTATCTATCGAAGAAAAGCTGCCAGGAAAGACAGAATTTTTGAATTCCTGTCTCCCCTGGTCAAATATCCTCTTAAAATATTTGAGTGTCAATCTTTAACAGCACAGTAAATACACCCCCACAAATCTCACGTTATCCCCACTATAAGGTCACTGAGGTCTTATTGATCTTCATATTCTCAGAATATAAAATGTAACTAACAGATATATCCATGAATAAATGCAATCAAAATTGAAGTGAAATAAATCCTCATCAGGTCAAAATAATGAATAAAACATTTTGAATATCATTTATTGAGTACATGAGAGGTATCTCTAAGGGAATGGGCCATTATTTTAGTGTAGATACTGTCTTGTTTCCCCCAGGAAGAAATATTTTGAATGTTCTTCCCACTGGCAGTGTGGATGCATTTGGCCTTATATATACATTCCTCTGTTCTTCTTGGGGCCACTTTGGACTATTTATGAAACACACGTCTGGAAGAAGATGTATGGTACAAAACAAGCAGCTGAATGGCAGTCATTTCCTGTGTCATATGGGAAACCAACCCTTGACCTTGACCTCATTAACACCAAGCTCTAATGAGCCGAGATAATGGGTCCAGATTGTCCCACCAGCAGGTGTTTAATCCAGTTTAATTCAGTCAGCCAGTGTTTACTTAAAGTCAATTTTTGGGAAGGCAAAATTCAGGTATGCATATTTTCAGGATTTATAGTGCATGTTCCCTTTCTTTTGCCAGAACCTACAGAATGATTATCAACTTGATATTTACTTTCATTGTCTGCAATACAAGCAGGTAGCGATTGCTGCCATTAGTGGTACCTTAAGTTGGTGTGATATCATAATCAATTTTGTTGGTAGCTAACCAGGTACCAGTAGATGAATTTTTAAAAAAGTTAAATTACAACAATAGAAAAAGAAACTGAAAAAATTACTTTGGGGATAAAATTAACTTAGATGCCAAAATATAATGAGTGACTTTGGCCTTTTGAACTGTTCTTACAATAAAACTCCATAAGCATTAGTCCCAAATGATTACTGAGCATCATTCAAGCAGTCTGTGGCAAAATCAGTGTAAGTATAAAAGAAGTAGCCCTTGTGTGAAATATGGAAATATAGTTCATATTCTGTGCTTATGCATGTGTGATATACAATTGATTTAATGCCATAAAAACAGGGGTCAGTAATTGCAATAGTAACCTAATAGTTTACAAAATCAAAATACTTATCACATTTCCCTTTTCAGGAGAAAAATATTAAATTATAACCTAGTAAATTGCTAGGTTTTAGTGGCTCAAAAGTTAAGTTTCATCAGGATAAACTGTTTTGCCCTTCTAAACAGGTGAGTCTAAACTATGATCCAGGATCTCTGTGTTGTTCTCAATATTTTAATTTTTGTATTTACTAATAACATTCATCCTCATTTATTTTATAAATAAATATTTCCTACTAGAATACTGTATTGAAAATAAATTGTTCCCTACACTTAAACTACTGTTAATTTTAATTTGGAGAATGTTAAGAATCCAAAATCATGTTAGAATTATTAGTTTCCTCTACTATCATTGCCTTTCTAACAATTCATCTAATGATATCTGGAGAGAAAGTTTGACACTATTAATAACATATCGATACCTATAATATTGTATGAGATCTGGGCCCTCCATTACAAACTGAATTGAGTGTGATAAATAGAAAAGCAACTTGCATGATCTAAAGTGGATCTGGAATTATAATGAAAGGATACTTCCAAGTTTCCAAAGCCCAACTGTTATATTTGGTCATCTTTCTGTCTGCTCATATTTCTTAGTGATGTTCAGCTATGCCATGACATCTACATCTTTTTCAGAAAGCCCAACTTTCCTCATTTTCCAGCCTTTAGTCTGTCTTGTTTATTGAAAAGTTACAGTTTTCAACATCTTTACTCATATGCTGGGCCATAGTAGGGATGTAGTGATGAATGAGCATGAAAATCAGTCTGGCTCGTCTGCATCCAAGCTAGTAATGCTCAACGAGAAGCATTTGACTGACTGATTTGCTTGATTTCCAATGTTGCCTTTCGTAGGAATGATATATTAGCACTCATGATGAAGATGAATAAATTGAAGTTAGTGAATTAGTTCTAAGAATATTGCTTAATTTTAATTATTTTACTCTTATAAGAAGTATTTACTTCTTACTATGGAATCTCCACTTGGATAACATATGAATATTTTCACTGCAAGAATTAACTAGCTTAATAAATCATTACCCTAAATTAAGCATTATAAGTCTCCTTGCATCATTATTGTCATATGCATTCTTGAGATTGAAAAATATTAAGAATATACAAAAATCTTGATATTCCTTAGGTATCCCTTTCTTCCAATAGCTATCTAAGGATTTAAAATTATTTCTTCTAAGCAAGAGTAATTTCACCTTTCTCTATGTATGGACTTAATTAATGAGGTTAAGTAAAAGCATTATATACTTAGGTTATCATTTTCAAATTCTGAGGGTCTTACTATGAAGGCCATCCTAGCTTCCAATTTTGGGATCAACCACAAAAAATTGCTAGTATGATCATAAGGAAAAACCACAACATTTCTGAAAGGAAAACAAATCCTTTTTTTTTTTTTCGTTTTTTTTTTTGGGGGGGGGAGGAGGTAGGGTCTCACTCTAGTTCAGGCTGACCTGGAATTCACTATGTAGTCTCAAGGTGGCCTCGAACTCACAGAGATCCTCCCACCTCTGCCTCCTGAATGCTGGGATTAAAGGTGTGCACGCCCTTCTCCACGCCCGGCTTGGGAAAACAAACATTTATGGAGCAAAAGTGAAGTCTTACAGCTAAATTCTAAGTACACTGTGGAATTTAATACACCCAACCCGTGTTTATCCTTGAACATATTAAAATATAAGGCTCATGGTGATTAAAAGAGCAAAAAGAAATCTAACTTCAATAACTGTAGCATGAAGCATATCCCATGTCATATTTATGACAGAATACTAACACATTTGCTCAGAGAAATTTAGTTTTGATGTCACATTGATTGGTGGAAACATTATAATAGTTTAAATGTATGCTTTATTAAATTTATACATTATTTGGTTTGACCCTTTACTAATAAAATATGTAAACTTAATTTCTCCAAGACTAGTAGTGAAGCTTTAGAGAGTTCAGAAAATGTGCTAAGCCAGGGACTCTGCTTTGGAAAAATTTTCAGAATAAGGTCATAATAAAAGCAAAAGTTTCATACATGTGTCCTAAGTGTGAAATAGCATAGAGTAAGGTTTTCAGCAGTACTCCAAACTTATATAATAATGAAAAGCCCCAGTAGTGTCTGGATAGGCAGCACTGCTCAGACAAAGAGCATGGAAGTTGGCTTCAGATATGCATGACAAAAATAAAACCATAGGACAAAAAGACTAGAATGGCTTCAGGTCAGTCTCATACAAAGACCCAAGACCCATGTACACTTCAAAGGTGTCAAAATAAAGGCAAGATTTAGAAGAGGAAATGTGAAAAAAAATGTTAAGCAAATTCTAAGTAAAGCAAAGGGCTTAAAGGAAGTAGGTGGGTTACGTACGTAGTGATTAATTCGGCATTTATGCTATGTAAACTTGTACAAGGTTCTTTGTTCATGCAGAGTATGCCAGATGCAAGTCCAAAGGTAGTAAGAATGTCAGATACCAGGAAAATACCATTCTTTCTTCCAAATTTCAGAAAAAAGTGAAATATATAAACCATACTTTAAAATATGTACTATTTAATACAACGTTGGGAAAATTGGAACTAACAGAATTTAGGCTGGACTATAACTAGAATTCTTGACATAAGTATAAAGAAAGGTTTTGTGCATATCATTTAAGTAGCTTAGATCTACATATTTTCTTAGGAAATGTAATATATATAAATAAGAAGATATATATGTGCAACTGAATGGACTTTTTCCATTTTGTTTTGTTTTTTTGAGATAAAGTCTCACTCTAGACCAGGGTGACCTGGAATTCCCTATGTAGTCTCAGGGTGACCTTAAATTCTCAGTGATCCTCCTACCTCTGCCTCCAGAATTCTGGGATTAAAGGTATGTGCCACCAAGACCGGCTTGAATAGAATATTTTATAAGTGCCAGGTGTAGGTAAATACACAGAAATAGAAAGCAGATAATTGATTTTCTCCAGTTGTGGGTTGAGGCAGAGAGGTAGCAGCTGGGCCAAGGATCCAGCAACTGCTAACTGTTATTGTGTTTCTTTCTCTGGTGATAAAATGTGCAGCACTTTAATACAGCCATGGCTGCACCATTTACTGTACAAGCTAAAAACATTGGATTATGCATGTTAATTGGGTAAATTATATATTAATAAAGCTGATTTTCTGAGAAAAAAAATTGCATTCGCCAATCCTAAGTCTTATGTTTATTATATTGCATAATCACTTCACAGGACAAATAAAATTAGGTATAATTTACAATAAAAGATAGAGTGATACTATCAAATAAGAAAAGACCTAAAACTTATTAGAAGGAGAAATGTAAAGCATATAGAAAATAACTAGAAATGTAAACTATAATATTGAAAATTTCTTTGTGAGTTGATATTATAACTCATTTTGCAGTTTTCCATATTTATATTTAAAGAATTAATTTATTACATATGATTAATTAGAAAACAGGAAATAATTTCAAATTCCAATAATGGACCTATCTGGTTATTTTTCTGGTATGCTACATTCCTGACATTAACAAATTATAATTTATTTTCTTCTGTATGATAATATAGTATGTAATAAAATGTAAGTAGAATCTTCAGAAATTTTAATATAAAACACTTAGTGTATTAAATTTTCTGTGACACCTGCATAAAAATTTTATTTTTTTTAATATTTATTTTTATTTTTATTTTTATCTGACAGCAACAGACAGAGAGAGATAGAGGGAGGGAGAGAGAGAGAGAGAGAGAATGGGCGTGCCAGGGCCTCCAGCCACTGCAAACGAACTCCAGACGCGTGTGCCCTCTTGTGCATCCGGCTAACGTGGGTCCTGGGGAATCGAGCCTCGAACTGGGGTCCTTAGGCTTCACAGGTAAGTGCTTAATTGCTAAGCCATCTCTCCAGCCCCAAAATTTTATTTTTAAGTGATGCAAGCATTATACATATTTATGATTCTTTAAGTTACACATTAGTATATATTCACTTAGTAGTGTTAAAATTGGGTTCAGCAGAATTATTTTTAATTATCATTTACTTATATTAAAACATCTCATAATCCCTTCTTAGTTTAGAGAAATGTATAATGCACTGTGTTTTTTTTTGTTTGTTTGTTTGTTTGTTTTTGTCTGTAGTCATCCCACTACACAATAGCTCACCAAAAACCAATTGCTTCTTTCTACTTGTAGGTGAATAAGCATGGGTCAATTTTTCCTTATTCCTCCTCAATCCTATTATCTCTGGTAGCCATCATTCTACTCCAAACTTTTATGAGAACAAGAGTTTTAGATCCCATAAGTGGGTATGACCATATAGGCATGCCTTCCAGTCCTCAGCTTACATGAGTTGACTTACCAACCTCTAGTTCTATCCCACCTGCTTTCATAACAAAATTCCAATATATAGGCCCATGTAACATCTTTTCTTATGCTTCCATAAGCTGACAGATTTTTGGATCTTTTTAATCTCTTGGCAATTCTGAATAGTGCTACAATTTGATTTCTTTTTGAAAGAAATATGAAGGCACAGGGACAGTGGCTGAGGAGATGGAGAAGTACTGGTAGCAGGTGGCCTCTATAACTTTATACATGAGGTCTTTTGTGCATTAAAAACCGAAATCCATTTATATACTTAGAATGATGCATAAAAATATGATAAATGTTGACAATCTGTCCATCTTGGTCATGTGGATCATTTCACATTTTCTCTAGACCAGTGACTTTTGGCTGAGTAGAACACTATTACAATATATCATTCCTCATTATTGTGTAGTGATTTTCTCTAATTTGAAACATTTCCTCCTTTGTAGGAAGGAAGCTTAGGAGACTCCGGAAGTCAACAACTCTGAGAAGGTAAAACTTAGAAGGTTTCAAGACTCCTCCCTAATCTTATATAAAGAGCAGAAAAACGAGTTGATGAGAGACTCTCCAAACCACCCAAATGCATGCAAATCTTACAATGTGCTTCAGAGAAGCAGCTTCCATGAGTCATCACCTAAACTGGGTGGGCTTTTCAGTGATGCAGCTGCCTTTGAGTCACCCATGCTCCTGAAAGTAACCCTTCACTCTGCTCTGTAACTAACCCCAATAAACTCATTCGTTCACCAAAACTGGTTTGGGTCTGTCATCTGTACCCTATCTGGATGAATATATGTCTGTTTGCATCTCCACATGGAAAAAGTTTCATTAGACACAGTGAGCTATTTTGTACAGGTAGGGGTGTGTGTGTGTGTGTGTGTGTGTGTGTGTGTGCGTGTGTGTGATGAAAGGATATCATCAGATTTCTCACCACACAATGTCTTTGGAGACAGGCTCTCTCATTTGCTTGGAGTTTGCAAACTAGATGAAAATGACTGGCGAGCAGAACCCCATCTCTTCCTTCCAAGCCCTAGGACAGCAAAGGCTTACCATCACTTCATGATCTGTAGTTTTACATGTACTTTTGGGCTTAAATTCAGGTCTGCATGCTTGTGAGGCAAATCCTTATCAACTGAGCTATTTCCCTAGCCTTCCAATTAATGGAAAATTATTGTGCATTTTCAGTCAGTATTTTTGTTTTTTATTTTTATTTATTTATGAGAGAGAGGGAGAGAGAGAGAGAGAATGGGCATGCCAGCACCTCTAGTCACTGCAAACTAACTCCAGACACATGCACTATCTTCTGCATCTGGGTTATATGAAACCTGGAGACTCACACCTGGGTCCTTAGGCTTTGCATGCAAGCACCTTAACTGCTAAGTTATCTTTCCAGCCTATTCAGTCAGTTTTTTTAAAAATCCATTTGTAAATAAAATTATAATATAGAGTCTTTCTGTATCTTTTAATTTGCTTTTAAATAATTTCTGGTAAGTGACCAGTCTTTAACACTTTAGAGTAACTAAATCTTGCTTGGAACCATGGATAAAAACAGTTTATAACTGAGCTGAAGAAACAAATTATTGTAGCAAGTAGAACAGTCTGAAAAGGTTTATGTTATAATCAACTGAAAGACTAACATGAAATTATGTCTCTATTAACATAAAGCTATGTAAGTCCTTGAATCATTTATGAATACACCTATAAATTTATTGAATTTCTGGCTTTGTATCAACATTACAAATATCTTTGCTCTGTCAGTTTTGAGGCTCTAAAATAAATGATGGATTAATACCCATAACTACATGTCCTGTGAATACCTTCATTTCGGAAGCTATCTTCAGTTCAAAAAAACATCAGGGTTCTTCCAAAAATGGCCAATTCTAGTAGCCCAAAGGGATTAAACAATATTAACCATAGACATCTCTTAGTGTCAAAAAATAAGGATTGTACCAAACACACACACACACACACACACACACACACACACACGTTGATAGGGGCATATTGAAAGTAACAGCAGGAGCAATCATTTGGCAAATCTTTAAGAATGTGAGCTACAATCCAGTGATACTGGATTATAACCCAAATGATAAAATAAATATCCATGAATCCAAACTGAAATAAATCTGCCTAGATATAAAAAAATAGGAAACAAATCTGCCATGCAGAAAAATTACAGGTGCATTATGTATATCCTCTTTAAGATGCTTAACATAACTCATCTAATGCTACCTCTGAAGGTTGGTAAGGAACTTAGTACTGCACTATTGCTTAAGATAATTGACAGTATATCTCCAGAAGGATTAACATTCAATCTATACACTGAGTAAAAATGATCACATTCACCAGGGTTGGCCAGAACCTTTCAATATGTAAAATGATATAGATAGGACAAATAGGTAGGGAAGGAGAAATCCTTTCACACTTCAGTTGGGATATCATTGACTCCTACTTCTGCTACTTGGGCTATCAATCACAATTTATACAATAACCTTGAAGTCACCCTCTTCATGCACTACAAGGCATTCAGACTGAGAATCAGTTATGCAAACAACTTTCCAAGTTCTTCAAATATTACATGATTTCTATATTCTGAAATCAGTGGACCCTATTCCCTTAAGAAATCTTCTAATATACAATAAAGCTTTTCATATGATAACCATTTTATTAACTTCTTATATGGGCTACACATAGTGACTTCACACCAAAAAAAAAAAAAAAACATAATAATGGTATGGAAAGGGAGAATGAAAAATAACTTTCAAGAACTCCCAGATCCCTTGCTCCAGATTGGGGTGCATGGAGTGAGTTTCCTGGAGCTCCTGGGTCCTTCCCCATCTCCCAGTTACCTGCTCTTGTTTCATCTGCTGCTGGCTTGGGGCTGCCTGGACCTTTCAAATTTTCTGCAGAAGCAGGTCCCTTGCTCCATTATCCTGTTTGAATGGCCCGTGGGTCCCCAACTCCAGGGTTACCTGCTCCAGAGGGTGTGCCAGAGGAGTGAGTAGGCCAGAGCTCATAGTTGCTTCCCCACTTCCCTGGTTCTGATACCCCTGCTGCTGGCTTGGGGTATCCTGGTCCCTGTGTGTGGGCTACAGAAGCAGGCCTGTTTTTTGGGTTTCCTAATTGGCTGGCCCCTGGGTGCCAAAATCCCTACTACCTGGAGCCACAGGATATATGGGTCACTGTAGGAGCTATTCTTTTATCCCTGGATCTCCAGATTCCCTGCTTCTCGTTCCCAAACCCCTCATCCCTATGAGCTAAAGAGTGCTTGCAAGTGGACTGAGTAGACCAGAGCTCCCAGTTCATACCTCCCAGTTGCCCAGGTACCTTTGATGTACCTGCAATCTCCACAATCTTTGCATTTGTGGTTATACCCCATCGTATATAAATCCAATTCACATTTAAAACAGAACACTCATGGAAGATCCTACAAGGACAAATATTTGCTTCCCCTTCAATAAAATGAAACATTTCCCCAATATGGGTAGATCAAAAAGCAAAATCAAATCAACAAAATTCAGAAAACTAAAAGATCTCCACTAAAAATGCTTGGTCCCACAATGGAAGCCTCCAATCAAATCAGAGAGAAATCATCAGAAACAGAATCCTCAAATGAAAACACAACAAGTAATATGACCCTGATCAAAAGAATTCCTGAATTGGAAGTAAACCATCAAAACCCCAACAATCACATAAATGGAATTGAGCAGAGTCATCTTAGAGAACTCAGATTTTGTCACTAGGCTTAACTTAATGTAAGGAAACCATAGATGCCTCAAAAGAGATATAAATGAATTGAAGATGAACCAACAAATGGAAGATCTCAATAACCAGCTGATTAAGCTTAATGAAGACTTGTTCAAATGCAAGAATGAATTCCAAGGCATATTAAGAAAACCAGACCTTGAACGGAAATCATACCTCTGTAAAGAGATGGACACAATGCAAAATGACACCACAAAAAACAAAAACCAAAGACAGCATTTAAAAACCCTTTCTAGAACCCCTCACTAACCAAATTACTCATGTGGAGGACAGAAACTCTAGAAGACAAGACAGAAGGATTTGATCAGGAGGCCAAAAACTTGGCTAACTTCAAAAAATCATGTGAACAGAGTACAAATGTTGGCAAGGTTGTAGGGAGAGAGGAGCCCTCACCCACTGTTGGTGGGAATGTAAATCTGTACAACCACTATGTAAATCAGTATGGAGATTGCTAAAAATGATTAATATAGAGCTACCAACAGACCCAGTTATTCCCTTACTGAGCATTTATCCTAAAGGTTCTACATTTCACAACAGATATATTTGCTCAACCATGTTTGTAGCTGCTAAATTCATTATAGCTAAGAACTAGAATAAACCCAGATGCCCAACCTTGCATGAATGGAAACAACTTTACTCTCCACTGGAGATAAACTACCCCTCACTCTGCAGCCAGGCAACAGCTGAAACAACAGAGTAATTGGGGAGATGAGTAAGAGTACTGCTTCCACGCCGAACCTAATAATCAGTGCCAGGCTGAAGGAGACAGATGCTAAGGACACTCAAAACTTACCAAACCAGAGATCCAGAGGCTCCTAAGAACTCATCACTGAAGTACACTTAAAACTCACTCATCATGGCTCAGGGAATTTTGCAGAGGAGAAGATGGAATGATTGTAAGAGCCACAGGTTGAGACATCATGCCCAGAGGCATTCCCTCCCACAAATAATAACTGACTGCTGCTCACATAATGCATAAGCCACATCCCATGGCGAATACCTGCAACCCCACTGAGGAGTATCTCCAATGAAATGGGGGCAGGGACGAGGGAAAAGAGGGTAGGAACACATGATGTATCTATACAAAATATGTTGCCAATAATATAAATATATTCTAATACTATTAAAACACAGAGAAAAATAGGCAAATGTTACCTTCATATCCTCTTCATTTACTAGCATTACATAGTGTATGATATATTCCTTGCAACATCATAACATTTCCTTTGTTTGCAGTAGACAATCTTAATAGTGCTGGCAATCTATCATAGCAAAATATAGAAAATTATTGTAAAGAGTTCTGTATTTAAGCATCATTTTAAAATATATGGCTATTTTTTCTGATGGCTATACTTAACTCTCACAAAGTATTTAAAAATGAGATTAATGACCATTACAAATATATTAGTACACGTTGACTTCAATACACCATTGTTTGGAAGTATATGTTTGTGTGCGTGCATGTGTGCATATGTGTATGTTTGGTCTTCTGCCCAGCCACCCAAAAGTGTTTTTTTTTTTCTTTTTTAAATTTTTTATTTATTTGCAAGCACATAGATGGAAAAAGAGAAAGAAAGAGAGACAGAAAAGATGGGCATCTCAGGGCTTCTTGCCACTGCAAGCAAAGTCCAGATGCAATGTACTACTTTGTGCATCTGGCTTTACATGGGTAGTAGGAAACTGAATCTGGACCATCAGGCTTTGCAAGAACCTTTAACCACTGAGAAATCTGTCCAAACCCTGAAAGTCTTCATTTTCTTTTTTTAAAATTATTTTTAAACATAGATAGGAGGACAGAGAGAGACAGACAGACAGACAGAGAGAGCACCAGGGCCTTCATCCACTTCAAATGAACTCCAGATGTATGCACCACTTTGTGCATCTGGCTTTACATGAGTACTGAGCAATCAAACCCAGGCTGGTAGGCTTTGCAAGCAAATGCTTATAGCACTAATCCATCTCTCCAGGACAATTTTCTATTTTGTTACCTTATTATGTAGCATTGCTATCTTCTTTTTATACTAAAATATATCTAACATCCACAGTGAGCTGTGGATCAGAGAGACCGACAAGGTCTGCCAAAACAAGACAGACTTCTGTCAGAGCACTTGATTACTCAGCAGAGGTTAATGGTAAGACTGTATTGCTGAAGACACCATATACTGTCAGCATGGGTCATGGAGATACCTGGCTGGAATCTGGAACAGAGGCAGTCCCCAGACAGCCTGTCTAGTGCTGGAAGGTGCTACATCACCTACCAGGGGAAAGAGGCCAACATCTGTCTGAGCAACTCAAGGTCTAAGCTACTCAGAAGCAAACAACCTGACCTGATGCTCACACAAGTGCGCTCGTGGTGGGTAACCAACTGCCTTGGATTGGCTAACAGATCCACTCACTGGAAAGGAAGCCGTATCTGGAACTGGGAAACAAGTCAGAATCATATCCAGATAATGAGTTTTGTTTTCCAATACCAAGCTCCCACTAATCTTGGCCTAGGAAAAGGTCTACACACATTAAATTCTGTCTAAATTAACAATGGTTATCCCATTTAACCTGTGCTGACTTCACTCTCCTTTGGGGAATCTGCTTCACTTTTTCAAATAGGAGTGGGACCTGAGGAGATAAGCAACCCATTGCACTTCAGCTCCATCCCAGCTGAAATCACAGAGGAGCTTGGGAGATGAGCAAGAGTGTTGCTTTCTTGGTGAGCCTATTATCAGCACAGGGTCAAGGGGACAGACACTGAGGACACTCAACACCTACCATACCAGAGAGCCAGAGGCCCCTAATGAGCCCATCACTGAAGTAGACTTAAAACACACCTAACATGGCTCAGGGAATTTTGCAGAATTGGGGGCAGAAAGATTGTTAGAGCCACAAGTTGGGATGTTATGCATAGAGACATTGCCTCTCACCCATAACCGACTGTTGCCCTCCAGAATGCACAACCCACAATTCCCATGGGGTTGACCTGCATCCCCCACAAGAAGGGCCTCTTTGGAAAAGGGGAAGGGAGGAGGGAAAGGATGGTACCATGTGTTGTTTACATACTAAGTATGTTGGAAAGTATTTTTAATAAGCATTAAATATTGTTATGCAAAATATTCAAGTCTTTTATATTTTGTAATATTTTATGACAGACCACTATTCAATTAAAATAATTCAATTAAAAGATCAGTTAACAAGCACTAGCTTGTATAAGTTTCCTGCCGGTTCCAGTGGTTTTCCTGGGCTCTCCCCTGATGATACTGAACTATTTTCAATGGTTTCTCTACTTATTGTCAAAATCTACATAATAAATTGCATGACAGCCCTACATTGATATCATAAGTAATGATCATTCTACATAAACCAGAAGTGTGCGTACATTTTCCGGAGAGAAGTGGAACACAGTTCATATGATAAAAGAAATGTTCCTGTGCCATGAAGCAAAATGCTTCAAAGGACTTTTGTTTTTATTTTTTAACAGATTCTTTTATCTTTGCATTTTGGGAGCTAGGCAACTGCCTATTGAAACAGAAAAAAAAATAACAAAATAAGTATTTAAAGTTAACATAGTTGACATATTAGAATCCTTCTGCAATCGTAACCAAATTACTGGGGAAACATGAGCTTTTGAACCCAACCCTCAGCAGCTCATTCATATATTCTGCACCTTGATTTATAATGGTCACTGCTCTACATTTGTGGGAAGTGAGCCATGTCAATCTAATGCCTGTTACTCTCTGATTAATTGTCCTCATTTTAAATGCTATTAATGTAGTGTCAGCCCATCTTTATCCAGAAACCTTTAATGTCGCTGAGGCCAATACTGAACTGACCTTTTTTCATTGCTGTGGTGGAATTCATCCCCCTTTGCTCTGTTACCTGATATACTACACAGAACCCAATCCTGTAGCAACTCACTGCTTGATGACCTGAGGCACTAAGATAGGCCACTTTGCCCTGTCACAAACACATTCAATGGAGCTATTTCTTTCTTTCTGCTCCCTACTGAATTGAGCCCTTGCGTGTTGCCCTGGGTGTGTAATTTCTGGTCACTTGGCTTTGAAAGCCTAACCCTTCATTAGAATCTTTGAGCTCAGGTCTTAGGGGAATTTTAGAGCTACAATTTGATAAGTACTTACTTCCCTCTGACTCCAACTATCTTTCTATTGTGAAATAAAGTGATACGCATGTTTGTATGCATGTAGATCTCATAATAATTAACATATCATAGGGTAAATAAGATGCAAAATGCCCATTTAAAACACCTAACATGAGAATTTTCAAAAGTTAATAATACCCATATTAATAATACCCATAAGACCAGAAAATATTTTCAGGAAAAAAATATTTTGAAAATGAATGGCAATAGGTTGTCTATTTAATACCTGTAAATGTGCTAGGTTTTCCTTCTGAAGACATTATCATTATGTTTAAGATATGTTTCTGGATATAATAATCATACTTGCAACTGAGTTTGGCAGATGAGAAGTCTTTGCCTGATATTGGTTAGTTAAAATTGAGGAAAGAGATAAAAATACAGGGAACTACTACTCATAGATACTAGGTGGTGCTTGATTTACGGCCATCCTGGAAAGTTCCATATCAAATTCCTCAATTCTAGAATTGCCAGTAGACAGTAATGAAGCATGGGAGCCATGCCAGCTGTTTTCACAGTCGTCCTTTATTTTCCTAAAACAAAACATGTATAAAGTAACTATATTACAATATAATATGCACAAATAATACAATATAATATGCACATAATACAAATTAGTGCAGGAGGCACTATAAGAAAATTATTTTTATGAAAAATATTCAAAGGAAAATAATGATTTTAATGAGGTGCACTTTATTCCCCTTTAGTTGAGTTATTAAGATATAACTTAATTTCATCCAGGAAGATGTAAGCATGTACATCAAACTCACATTTTACTCACATGGACAATATTTTTGATGAAATACTTGAGTTCTATCTAGTTCTATGTATCTGAAAAGTCATATTGAAATATAAGTTAGCAGAGCAATCATGAATACAGTTTATGATTTTAATATTTTTGAAAATTAGATAAAATTTATAGTTGCATACCAAAATATTCACCTTCATCTCCTTTTTTTGTACAGAGAGAGAGAGAAAGAGAATGAGAGATAGAGAGAGAATGGGCATGCCAGACACGAGTCACACTTCTGTATCTGGTTTACATGGGTACTGGGGAATCAAACCTGGGTCCTTTGACTTTGCAGGCAAATGCCTTAACTGCTTAGCCATCTCTCCAGCCCCAATATTCAACATTCTTTAAGGATAATTTTGCAAGGACATTGATTTTTATTGCTTTGTAGAGAGAAAAAAATTACTACTGAAATTGATGAAAAACCTAAGTAAAGGATATTCTACATTCATTGAGAGATGAATTTCTCTTATATTTGAAAACAATATATAAATGCATGTGCTCGTCACACAATTTTAAACACAGAATTTGGAGCTCAATAAAAGTTGGATGATGTGAGTTGGTCCAGCAGACTAGAATGATATGAGAAGTAGTAGTTCTTCAATGTTTTCTTTTCCTCTATACATTGGATTGATTTTCCCTGAGCTTTAGAGCAACTATCCTACGGCAAGCTTTTCCTAGATATTCAATATCTGTATTTCCTTTGGATAAATGCTTTCTTTTCTTAACACCATTTTAATGAGGGAAATCTCAGTTTTTTAGTTCCTCAAGTCATTGCAGATGATTTTCTCAAAGTAAAATTCCAGTTATGGACTTTGTTCTTAAGCAACCCCAAAATAGTATTCCAACCATTCTCAGTGCTTCGTTGGACAAGGATCATGACTGTTTTGGTCCTATTACAATTGATGTACTTTGTTCTGCTGGCTAAGGTGCATTCAGCAGGTTCCTCTCTGTGGAGCTAGCGTTTGCTCTTTGAAATCAGTAATTAATTTGTGAGATAATAGCTTGAGGCTATATAACTATCTTATATCTCATTAAAATGTTAACTACATGGATTAAAGTCTATGAAAGACTATGGACTAAGACTAGCTGACTTACTAATTGTATATAAGCGTATATTTAAAAGTAGAATTATATATTCAACACTATAACAAAATGCAAAATTTTAGGTAACTGTAATAAATTATATACAGTATTATTTTATATGAAATGACTTCCTGAGAGAATGGGTCATAAATTTAGGTTGGGTTTGTCTGATCAAGTAATATATGAGATTAGATTTGTGTGCCAAGTATCAATAATACATAATCTAGTCATGGAAATTTTCCATCAGAAAGAAAAGGAAGAGTGATGATTAAAGGAGAGGGAGATATATTGATATTTCCAGTAAATAAAAATGAGGAACAAATTTGAAAAGTAGATTATAAAATGTGAATGGGAATATAGACCAGTTAGATCATGATAGGCATAGTAGGCATTAGTTACAATTATAAATAATATATTACATGTTATTAATAAACAAAGAATAGAATTAATGTAGGTAATATAACTGAAAATACATATAGGAATATATTATGTTTATATCATTATACTCTACTATTAATGTGTATATAAGAATTCTGTTCTTTTTAAATATTGATATTATTGAAAAATAAGAAAATATTTAATTCAGAATTTCACACTACATACAAGAGTCATTAAGACAATGTTTAATAAACTATATATGCATCACTTAATCAATGATGGGGGCATAAGTGAAAGTAAATTCATGGAAAGAAATATGGATAAAAAGGCAGATAAAATCTTTAGAATCATCATTTTTAGAGACCTTTTATATTTCAAAACTTGACATAGTATGTGGTAGTTTTATGGTTCTTTTTTGATGTTTCTCCAGAGGCACATATATTACAAATTAGTTAATAGGAGATGAAGAATGGCAGGCTCCCATATATCCAAACAGCCATCTCTCTTTCCTGGGTCAGCCAAGGTGAGTCTTTCTCATCCATCATGCACTCCACAAATCTAGGACATAGTTGCTTCACTGCACTTTTAGCATTCTTTCCTGTCTGGAGATCATATATTTCACAATTAATTAGAGGGATATTATCAGCTTAGGTAAAATTTTAGAATTTCTGGTGTGGTCTGCCATCTCAAGAGAATAGAAATCATGTCATTGTGAACAGATAACTTTGTAATTATTTCGATTTACCCTAGCACCATCTTTGCAGCTTGTAGCAATTATTGAGCATGACTGCAAAATAATGTCTTCCTTTCTCACAGTTCCTCCAGCATAAATCATACTAGAAAGCCTAGAGTTATGATAGCTTAGTGTATAAATTAAATAAAGTCTGGATTCAAATTTCCATAAAATTATATGGTATAACATAGTAATTTGTATGTTCAAGAAACTTTCCAAATCAAGGTCAGTCTTCAGAGAATGTTGCTTTTCTATCATTTACTTTTCACAACTACCTTTATTATCACCTAGAAAAATCACAGGCCTCAGCAGGATAATATCAGTTTTTTCATAATGGAGAAAATAGATCAAATATTTTTCACAACAATGGAAACTGCCTTTCTATTTATATATTTTGATGTTTTATGTAAAATTAACAGTTGAGGAAAGAAAGAAGAAAAGATGACTTCTCAGGATTTGTAGGGGACATTCCCTATCCCTATCCTACCAGAGGTTAGATCTGGCAACACTATATGGCAGGAGGTCATCTCAGAGTCTGCTCTTTCACAATCACATCAGACACCAGTCTGAAAGGACAGAAGGAAAATATGTATCAGGGAGGTCAAGAAGCACTTAATTCTGTACAGCCTTGTGAAGAACTACCATAAAATAGGACCAAGCACACATACAGATTCCTCTCATAGGCATCTATGCTAGCTGGGCAGATGTCTCACCACCTCCTGTGAGGTTTGAAATAGCCACCTTGCCGCTTATGTGGAAGATTAGATGCAGCAATGAGTAAGGTGTCTCACAAGGTAGCATGCTATGTATTCAAAATTACCCTCTTGTATTTTTTCATCATGATACCTAGTTTTTTAATAGCAGAAATGAGAAAACCCAGTGTATCAAGTACTGATTATAATTGACATTTTCTGAATACTTACTATACCAACTTCTCTGAAACTCTGAAGACAGATATGTATTATGTATGTGTGTGTGTATACACATATACATACATACATACATACATACATACATGTTTGTGAAGGGAATATTATATTATAGTTACCTTCACATTCACTGCTGGGACAAAACATCTGGCCAAAATCATCTGATGGGAGGAAAGAGGTTTTTTTTTTTTTTTTTTTTTGGCTTACTTGCATGTGGGGAAATTTTAGCATTGCAGGTAAAGGATGGTAGGCCATAGGCTGGACATAACTTCTTGCCATTTCACCTGGCAGAAAGCAACAAAAAAGGGGGCTGAACCCTCCCCTCAAAGGGAACTGGCTATAGCATCCCACAGCCCACCCCAGCAACATATTTTCCCCATCAAGGCTCCCTACCTTCCAAATTGCCACCACTGTGGACCAAACATTGAAATTGCATGCACTTATTAGGGAAATCTAATTAAAACTACCCCAAATACATATATTTTAAAATATACACTGAGCTATCACACTAAAGGTTATATTTGCTATACACATTGATTAATGCTGGTCTCTCTCAATTTGATGTATAAATCAAGACTGTCCCTCTAGCATGGTTTATGTATGAAAGTGGCTCAAGCATATTTCAGTCCTTCTAAAGACATATTTCATGCATAGGCTTTTTAAAGTTTTTTGTTATGTTTTATCAAAATGTCTAAAATTAGCCAACTTATAAAAAAATGTGGGCTGGAGGGAAGGCTTAGCAGTTAAGGTGTTTGCTTGCAAAGCCAAATAACCCAGGTTCGATTCCCCAGTATTCATGTAAGCCAGATGCACAAGGTGGCACATGCATCTGGAGTTCATTTGCAGTTACTGCAGCTCCTGGTTCTCCCACTCTCTACCCACTCCCCCTTTCTTTCTTTGTCTCAAATAAATAAATAAAAATACAAAACACATTTACTCATTTAACATATTAAAATATTAAACTCTATTCACTATAGATGAGAATGAGAAACAAAGCATTCAACTTTGATTCTACATCTTATTTTCCCAGCAAAGGAACTATAGCAGATGGGTATAAATAGAGAAAAAGAGGAATATCTTCTTTCAAAAAAATTGTTTCTGATTATCCCACACAGATGAAGGAGGTGCACTCCACAAGGTTGTAGACATCACTGTGGAGCTGATTCTGAATTATATGCAGTGAGCATAGGTTATATTTCCCTCAGCTTTTTTTCAAGGAGAAAGAAAAGTGATATGTGTTTCCTCACAGGTCACCCTGTTACCTTTAGAATCATACATGTGTGTTAGAGAATATTAAAGGCCATTACCTTCATAGTCCCCAGTTTCCAAAATTCATGAATCTTCATTTACACATGCTGTTGTCCAGATATTTAGTAGGTGATTTGTGTTGTGACTTGTGGCTTCATGGGCCACTCAACAGGTCAAGGAACAGAGAAGTCTAACACACGTGTAATAAATTTTTCATTCCTGGGGTCACAACAAAGTGATGTCTAGATGTAATATTGTGGTGGGTAGGATGGCTTTCATTCCTGTGTTATAGCATTTAAGGACTGCAAAGCCTCTTAACCTTATAGAAACACAGTATTTTACCAGGTAAGTAGGGAACATT
Organism: Dipus sagitta; assembly: GCA_036346955.1. NCBI lineage: Eukaryota > Metazoa > Chordata > Mammalia > Rodentia > Dipodidae > Dipus > Dipus sagitta. The sequence goes on from CM070771.1 coordinate 150,862,602, forward strand.
TAATATTCTGTAACAAATGATATTCTGGATTGGTCCTTCTGAAATTTATCACCAAAGCTCAAAAATATCAAATAACCCATGAATGCTATGACTGTGCATTAGACTGGTATCTAGTTCTCTTAAAATAAAACCTCAAAATACAATATTCACAAACATAAAATACACAATTATTACTATCTAATTTTTAAAATCATTATGAACTCATGTAATCAGATAATATAACTTGGAATAAAATGAATCAAACAAAAACAAAGACACAAGAATAAAGGATGAAAGACAAAAACTTACCAGTCAAGAATGACAAATAGTAGGTAGGGATTCTAATGAGGTGATGAAGATGTTATGGTCATGGTTATAAAGCACTGTTCTCCATCCAGAAGGGTCTGCATGCAACTCCTCAGCTCTGAATGAGAGCTGCATGGGTGAGAGGCACAATAAAAGGTCCTGAAAGACTTGTTGAGGAGGAAGCTAAAAAAATGGGAAAACATAAGTGCAATTGTATAAGTTTATGTAGGAGAAAAGTAGCAGACTAGACACCAAACCTAAGGCATTGCAATCAAATGTATAATTCATAATTCAACACACTGCACAGGAGTGAAAAGAAACTCAAATGTGGACAATGCAAAGTAGGGTGATACCATGTGTACTTGGAATCTTGGGCAGAAGTAATTTAAAAATAAAAGAACTGAAGACTAATTAAACCTAATTTGATAAAAAGTATGAACTCACAGATTCAAACTTAGCCAATGCCAGAAGAATTATAAAGAGTGCAGTAATAAAAAGCAACATCATATGGTATCTTAAAATTATGCATGAAAAGGAAATTTTCAAAAGAACTAAAAGGAAAAGCAGACATATGTGTAAAGGTACAAGTATAATTATTTCAATATACTTGATAACTCTATACAAATAGGAAGCTATGGAATAACATTTTACATTAACTAAGAGAGCTAAAAAGTCTCAAACTGGGCATGGTGGCGCACGCCTTTAATCCCAGCACTTGAGAGGGAGACGTAGGAGGATCGCCTTGAGTTTGAGGCCACCCAGGGACTACATAGTGAATTCCAGGTCAGCCTAAGCTAGAGTGAGACCCTACCTTGAAAATCCAAAAAAAAAAAAAAAAAAAAAAAAAAAAAAAAAAGTAAAGATTAAAGACTATACATAAAATGAAAAAAAAAAATCTGGGCTGGAGGGATGGTTTAGTGGTTAAGGCACTTGCCTGCAAAGCCAAAGGACCCAAGTTCAATTTCCCAGGACTCTCATGCATAAAGTTTCACATGCGTCTGGAGTTCGTTTGCAGCAGCTGGAGACACTCGCACACCCATTCTCTCTCTCTCTCTCTCCCTCTCTGTCTGTCTGTCTCTCTCTCTCTCTCTCTCTCCCCCTTCCTCCCTCCCACCCTGTCAAACACATAAATAAAAAATAAAATATACATATTTTGAAAAGTAGACTGAAAATAAAAAAAACACACTCTTAGAGCTAATCATTTCTTACAATCTATACCCTAATTTTAAGCAAAACAATACTCAGCAAAAGAAAAGCTTTGTTTGGGAAAAAAGAAAAAGTGGAATGACTACTGATGGTTTTGGATTCCTTCCAGCTCTCTACCCTGATTTGTGTCTACCTTCCTTCCCAAATCACTGGGTGGATAGAAGCCAGGACCTCTTTTTAATCTCCCACAGGACATACTACTGAAGCAAAGAAGGTTATATCTTTGGATGACAATTACATTACATTACATGTAAAATGCACTGATGTTTGAAGAATAAAACTACCTTAAGTGATTATTCAAAAAAATCAATATCATAGAGACAATAGATCAAGTGAGAAAAAGTTAACAGAAAAATATAGGCCTAGAACTAAAACTAAATGTAATATAAAATTAATGAAATTAAGGCTAGGTGCTATCAATATCCAACAACAATAAGAAGTACATAAAAGTATCAAGATGAAAGAGTGTGGGAAGCTATTTAAAGTAAAGGATCTTATAGATGAGTTAAAAGTTACCATCGGTATATAAAGAAAAATCAGAAAGGTAAGTGATCAGGAGGCAGAATTTTTTTTCCGTTATTTTATTTATTTATTTATGTATTTGAGAGCGACAGACAGAGAGAGAAAGAGGCAGATAGAGAGAGGGAGAGAGAATGGGCGTGCCAGGGCCTCCAGCCACTGCAAACGAACTCCAGAAGCGTGTGCCCCCTTGTGCATCTGGCTAACGTGCTAAGCCATCTCTCTTTATACAGGGGAGGAAAGGGGTGGAGGGAAAAGCAAGCCAGGAGGTGCTCCAGCCTCTTCTAGTAGTTTCCAGGCGTTGCCAGGAAGCTGGGACACAGTGGTCCTGAGGCTGTGGCTGTTGGCTGCGGCTTCTTGGGAGCTGGTGGCGGCGCAATCAGAGAGCCCATGGCCGAGTGGGGTGAAGGGGACCCAGGCTGGATCGTGGAGGAGCGAGCGGATGCCACCAACGTCAACAACTGGCACTGGACAGAGAGGGATGCTTCAAATTGGTCCACAGAAAAGCTGAAAACACTGTTCTTGGCAGTTCGGGTGCAAAATGAGGAGGGCAAGTGAGAGGTGACAGAAGCCAACAAGCTGGATGGAGAGGCATCCATTAACAACCGAAAAGGCAAACTTATTTTCTTCTGTGAGTGGAATATCAAACTAAACTGGACAGGTACCTCAAAAAAGAAAGTCTTTATCCAGCTACACTGGGCATAGTCTAGTATTGGCGGTTCTGCTCACACAATAGTTTCATAATAATCTTCCATACGAGAAAGTAACATAAAGTTTCACAAAGAGCAGGTTCCACATTGGCAAAAATATGAAAAAGGAAATTAAAAGAGATGGCAATGCACATAAAATGAAAAAAATACTGTTTTATGAATTAAGAAAATAATTTATATCCTTCAAAGATAAAAACAGAAAACTTTCATTTGTTAAGGTACGTATTTTTTGCTATATATTTTACACTTTAGTTGACATACAGAAATTTGGGTATCATTCATTCTGAAATTGATAAATGCAACTTGTTTCAGTAGATTTACTTTCTCTTTTCACAGTCCCCTTCTTGCCCACCATAGACTTTCATGGGAATCAGTACTAAGATTAAGTTTTGCCAACCTGTGGCAAATACCATTGTTTTGTGTCTAGAGTAACCACCAATATGCAAGCTTGAAGTTGAATTCTGGCAAATCAAGGCACTAGAATTGGAAATAATAAACCTTCATCCCCCTGCTCTATGTAAGACCGTCAGAGTCATAGACAACCCTGCTGTTAGGTTTCTTCTGGCCCCTGCCACTGTCATAGCTTTGAATTTGAGTCTATCATTGGTAAATAAGGTCAGAGACAACATATACCACATTAGTTGTTACTGTATATGTCATTCAGAATTTATTTAAAAACAAATTTGAAGCAATAAAATAAAGTAAAAAATATGGATAACTAAGTTTAATATAATATATGGCTTTTATTTCCAATGAACAACTCAAAAAACATAGTTGTTCAATGTCATTTTGAGGGGGAATGATAAGGATTTCAAAAAAATGGAGACAGTGTAATTGGACTAAATTATCTTCTATGGGTAACTCCAATATGATAAATCATTTAAAATTTTAAATGTCAAATTATGAATCTATCAACTTTTAAAGCCAGATAAAATTGCACAGCAATGTGAATTATAGTTATTGGACCAGTTCAAAAGATTTTATTTTTAATATAACCATTAAGTTTGTATTTTCAGTGTATACAGAAAATTATCTAAAATGATTTATGAAATAAAGGAGAGAAGAGCATACAGTGTTTTACAAAATTCTGTTCAGTCAGCTGGTGAAGAAATATCAATTTAAACAACATTTCCCATGTATTATCAATCACCAATTAGCATTTCAAAGCTATTATCCTCTAAGACAAGACTTGAGCATTACTTCACTTTGCCTTGTGAAAAGCTGAATTCATTTTTAAGACTTGCAAACATTTCATTTCAACCATATTTATTGTCAGCTGAAAATGAAAAATGTCCTTGGTCAAGTATAAGATAAACTGAAAATTTTTAAGAGATTTCTAACATTATGGTAGATGTGAGTTCACAGAAATAAAGTTTTCGTCCATGAAAGATGAAATTTGTATATGTGAAGTTAATAATAATGTAATATTTTATAAGATCTTAATTTTGAAGTCAACATAAATTTACCAAAAATTCTGAGTGGAAATACTCTTGTACTTTTATTATTATTATTGTTTGAAATAGATATTTGGCCTTCTTTCCCCTCCCTTCTTTCCACCCTCTCTTCCTTTCTTCCCTCCTTCCTTCCTTCCTTCCTTCTTTCCTTCATTCCTCCCTTTTTAAAATTTCACTTATTTGTTTAAGAGAGAAATGGAGAGAAAGAGGGAGAGAGAAACAATGTGCCAGGGTCTCCAGCCACTACAAACAAATTCCAGACACATGAGAACCCTTGGGCATCTGGCTTATGTGTGTCTTGGGTTATTGAGTGGGGGTCATTATGTTTTGCAGGGAAATGCCTTAACTGCTATGTCATCTCTTCAGCCATAAACCTATGTTTCTATAGTAGATTATTTTCTATATACATTTTTTCTTGGCAACAAGTACAAATATTTTATTAGCCTTGTATATTGTGTGTTCTGATAGGAAGTGCATTTAAGAAAATATCTCTCAGCTTGAAACATGTTTCAATCTCCCTCAGATACAAACCACAAATCATGTTATTCTATGATTTATACATAATTGGCTTAACTATAAGTTTTACATTACTTTCATATGTATTAAAATAATATATATCAAACATTCTATATCCTCATTTTCATTTGATTCAATACCAACATTCATTCCCATTTTTATGTCAAAAGATCTCTTACAGACTGACAGAATGTCCTTCTTTTTTCTTTTATTCTATCATAATATTGACTTGTTTATTTTAAAATGACCTAGGGATCTTTGTTACATTATCCTAAAATTCCACTGGTGAATCTCAATGATGATTTATGATGTGCTGACAGACCTCCATACTGCTTCTCACTGTTAGTCTAAACCATCACAAGTCTCTAAGAAAAGAAGCAAGTCACAGGTGAAAGAAGAAAAATAACTTCCTGTTTGCAGTATTCGCAATGTTGCCTAGCTTTACTGCTAGGATTTCCCCAGGTAAATTTTTCTTATTTATTATTTGTTGATTTACTTTTCACTTAGTATCTAGCACATGCGCGTGCATGTGTCTATATGTGTGTGTCAACTATTTGAGGTGTCTGTCATGTGTGATGTGATGTGTACATTTACACCTGTGTGTGCAGATGCATGCATCCTGTGCACACACATTTGGAGGCTAGAGGAAAATGCTGAGTATATTTCCTCTATGGCCCACTTATGCATATGGTAAGATGGAATTTTGCACTCCAAAGTCCATTTTGTTCAGTGAGTTCCAGAAATTTTCTGCTTTCCACCCCTTTGATGTTGGGGTTACAGATGGGTGAGGTCATGCTCAGTTTCTTTAGTTGGCTTTTAGAAATCAAACATGGGCCCTCCTCGGTTCTCATCCTTTCACCACACGTTCTTTTGCCCACTGAACTACCTCCCTAGCAATTTTTAATTACATTTTTATGTTTTTATATACATTCACATATGCTTATCAAGTATTTCAGTCATATTCCCACCAATTACTCTCTCTTTTCCTTCTCCCAGCCTCAACTCTTATTTTTTCTATCACTCTCAACAACACAACTATATCCTTCTAGATGACTACCGAAAAGCACATCATGTTAAAAAAAAAATCAAATATTGTCACTGTTTATTCTCCCTCTCAAAACCACAAGTCAGACATTACTGATAAAGAAATAGAAGGAAATGACAAACAAAACCTCAGGTATGGAATTGATCTTCTTCTGTGCATTAACATGTTACATATATGCATTTTCATGGTCTCCTTATTTGTCTACTCAGGCTTACACAGTTGTTATTTCCTGCCAGCACTCCCTTTGCAGAGCTGTGGGCTTCCCTTAGCATTGTCAAAATTTCCCATAAAACCTTGGTTCACAGTTGAGGGGTGTTTCTTAACCTTATAAGAAAGATTGAGCCATGGTTCTGCAGTGCTCTCACAACATTCCCTACTACTTACTTATCTGGAGCATGCTCAGTGGAGACATGAGTAAACAACCAAGCAGAAAGCATAGGCATTGCACTTTGACAAGGAGGTAGTTTGAAACAGAATTGGGCTAATATACAAGGTGAATGCCACTACATTTTCTAAATAGGACTATATACAAAGTATTGCTAATCCCCCCTATAGGCCGTTGGCAACCAGCACTCACATATAATTCAAATAAAAGTGTTCAAATATAGCCCTGTGAGAGTTTTATTTTTTTGTTTGTTTGTTTTGATATGTCAGGTTTTACAAGATGATGAATGTTGACATAATAGTGAAACAAATGTATTCAATTTCCATGCAGTTAGAAAATACAGTTAACTTAAATCTACAATGAATAACATTATGGTAACATGAGATATTATTTTCAATGGCTTTTCCATTTGTAAAATAAAGTAGGACTGTTTCCTAGTGTATGATTGTGCTGGGGAAGGAATTATTTCAAAAGTATCCAGTATTTGTAAGTTGATTATAAAGCCATTTATAAGGAGACCTTTAATAATAAAAAACATAATGTTAAATATTAGGGGGAAAGTCACAATAAAGGAAGAAACATTTGCCACTTCCATATGCTGGTAGCTCAGGAAAACCCTGGGCTTTTTTTCTTTTTTTTCACCTGCCTACAAAATTAGGAACTTCATTAAACATTGGAATTTGGCTCCTACCGGTGTCATCAACTCAGTAAGGTATTTTTGCTGAGTCATCCAAATGCACACAGCTAAAAGCATTAATTTTCCCTTAAAAGTATTCTTGAAAGCTGTGCTATTTCAGAAATAGAAGCAAAGTCAGCTGAAAAAGCACAGCCAAATTCACCTTTAAGTGGAAATATATATAAGGGATCAATTTTGAGTAAAGTGTTGTTATTTATTATAGGACAGAATTTACTCCAGCCAGGTTTTGTGGAGGAAATAGAATATAGTGGTTGATCTTGTATACCTTTAATATTGAAAAGTTACCCTTATTTCAACTGTTAGACCTAATTCATATTTCCACAGGTTTTAACTAATGCATTCCAAAGCACTATTACGCAATATGTTATAAAAATATAATAATAACATTAATAGAACCAGAAGCCAAACCTAACAAGGAAGTTACTCCTTTCTGCAAATATGAAAACCTGCACCCTAGCATGGTTCAATGCATGTTTGAAACTATGTTTGCTTGTAGAAATGCATACTTTGTGATGGACTATTTATAAAGCAAACTTTCTCATTCCCTAAAAACCCAAAATAATGGTCAATGATAGTCTTTATTATCCTGTTTTATTTAATAATTATCTAACTGTTATTCTTGATAGTAGTTTTAAATTTCATTGTCATTTAGATTCAAAACCTAATTATCTTATGGCATTCTTCTACAGGGACATAGTGACTTTTATAGTGACAAGAAAGAAACAACATGCTGATGTACAAGGCATCATGAACAAACAGTCTTGGTTTTTGTAGACCTGAAGGCCCTGGTGTTGAAAAAAAAAAAAACTTAGTATTTTAAAATATTTTATTTACTTATTTATTCATTTATTTGCAAGGAAAGACACATACAAAGAAAGTGAAAGAGAGAGAGAATGGGCATACCAGGGCCTCCAGTTGTTGGAGTAGGTATGTGTGCCACTATGTGCATCTTGAGTAATGTGGGTACTGGGCAATTAAAGCCTGGTCTTTAGGCTTTGCAGGCAAGCTACTTAACCACAGAGTAGTCTCTCCAGCCAGAGTCTTAATATTTAATAATGAGATGCTAATGTCTGAAAAGTCAATGTCCATATAGTAGATGATGCTCTTGAGAGATTTACTGTGTAGCCATGAGTTGCTTCAGGTAAATCCCAGTTCCAGAATTGGTTCACTCCACTCTCACACTGAGTTCTTGGTCAAGGAGGCCCATGACCTCACAAAACAATGCAGGCCATTGCAAAATTGCTTGGTTACCCTACAAAATGATACTGTGATACAGTGTTCCTGAAGACTTCACAGGCTGTGGTTGCAGAACAGCAAAATATCAAATAAGAATTGAAATGGAAAGAGGATCCCTTCTGGTTAGTTGCTTTATTAGTCAGGGTTCTTTAGAGGAACAGAACTGATAGAATGAATTGTATTAAAGGGGAAATTATTGCATCAGCTTATGGCAGTCCAACAATAGTAGGTTTGTAGGCCTGAGATCAAGGAACCCACTAGAAGCTCAGTCCACAAAGGTGGATGGCTCAGCAGTCCCAAACTGCCACTGAAGGCCTGGTGGCTTCCTGGAGAGCAGCTGGTCTCCATTCCACACTGGTCTTCAGTCTACACTGCAAAGCTGCAAGCAGCACCAGCAGCCAGGTGGGAGGAGGGGATACTTTCATTCCCAGAGTTTCCTTAGATAAAGCCCTCCCTCCAAGAGAGGCTGCCCACCCTGTAGGAAAGGCTCATCCTGGGGGAAGGATTCCTCCTTTAGTTAATCCTCCCTGGGAGCAACCTCAGAGACCCAGGTATGTATGTGAAATGTCTGTGGATTACTAAACCGATCAAGTTGACACAAAACATACTCATCACAATTCCATTCCTTGTCAACTTGACACCAAACTATATCTCCTTATATTATACTGAATTTCCAAATGAAGACAGTAACAAGGTCATAACTCTGCCTAACATGATATAACTATCCCGTGTGCAACCAGAAATGTACAATCTTCTCCCCAACACAAAACAAGGTTCCTTGAGAAGGCTTAGTCTCTAATATAATAGGTCAAATATAAATTCAACAACAATTAATTAGTGATATGAGCTTAATCAGTCTTAGTTACCTAACAGAGAAATAGAGAAAAAAAAAAGTCTTAATATTGGTGCAGATATGTACAAATACTCTTAACAAGGAAGGACAGAAACACTCATGGCAATTACAGTCCTCATTTTTGTAACTGGTCACTTGACTTTAGCTGCCATTTGTAACTGCCTTCTTCTACTACCCGTTCTGTATTTCCTCCACCTTCAGCAAGCACCTCAACAGGTCTTGGCTTTTTACCTAAAGAGGTGACCCATATATTTATTCCTGAAGAATCAGAGCTATTTATCACACTACCTCAATTGGGTTGTTGCGGTTATCCATTGACTTTGATAAGAGAGCTTGATAACACTAAGAGACACCCTAAAGGATCTCCTGCACTCCAGAAATACTCTTGCTTACCTCCATTGTGGGGGAGCAGTCCAATTTCCCCCTGGTAGTCTGGATCAATCAACCCTACTACCACTGTAACTCTTTTATCTCCCTGTTCCCTCAAGGGCATCTGGATGTGGCCAAGGAAAAGTCTTAGCTTCCAGTTCAATGGACTGTTCTTTGTGCCTCCTGGAACCAAGGCCTCTAGGCCAGCAGAGCATAAAGTTGCAGGAACAGGAAGCAAACATTTGGGTAATGGGTCACTTGGGGTGATGGTAAGTGGGACTATCCCATTTCCACACCTTGATTCCTGGACTTATGAATCTGGCCTATAGGAGAAATAGTACCATATATAGGATGATGATTCAGAGCATATACAGCCTGCTGGAGGACACTCCCCCAGCCCTCCAAGCTATTGCCACCTAGTTGGTGCTCTGGCTGTTTCTTTAAAAAGCCATTCCACTGTTCTGTCAAGCCAGCTGTTTCAAAGTAGTGGGGTACATGATAAGACCAGTGAATTCCATGATCATGAGCCCACTGCCATACTTCCTTGGCTGTGAAGTAAGTTCCTTGGTCAGAAGCAATGGTGTGTAGGATACCATGACAGTGGATAAGGCATTCTGTAAGCCCACAGATCATGATTAGTTTTGGCAGAAGCACTATGTACAAGAAAAGCAAATGCATATCCAGAATAAGTGTTAATTCCAGTAATGACAAAACATTACCCCTTCCATGATGGAAGTGGTCCAATGTAGTCAACCTGCCAACAAGTTGCTGTCTTGTCACCCTGAGGAATGCCAGCATATTGGGGGCTCAGAGTCAGTTTCTGTGGCTGGCACATTTGGCACTCAGCAGAAGCCATAGCCAGGTCAGCCTTAGATAGTGGAAGTCCATGTTGTTGGGCCCATTCATAACCTGTATCCCTGCCACTATGGCCACTTTGTTCATGGGCCCATTGGGCAATGAAGGGATGGCTGAGGAACGAGTTTGACCCCTATCCACAGAATGGGCCAGCTTATCTACCTGATTATTAAAGTCATCCACTGACTCATCAGCTCATCACCTTCTGATGAGTTTGGGGACAAAAGGCATTGTAACGGGAGTAGCCACCATAGGCATTTAGGAAACTTCCTCATGCAATTTACTTTTAACTTCTGGGCCTGCTCAAGCCAGGTCATGTATGTACCACTTCCACTTGATGATGGACTGGTGCTGTGCACATCCACCTTTATGACCTGATAGTTCAGATAGCACCCAGGTTATAATGGTCAGCTCAGGTCACATCGTAACTTGATGGCCCATTATCAAGTGTTCAGTTTCTACTAAATAACAGGCCAGGAGCCGTCTCTCAAAGGGAAAATAGCTGTCTACAGATGATGGCAGGGCCTTGCTCCAGAATCCCAACAGCTTCCACTGTAATTCACCTATGGGGGCCTGCCAAAGGCCCCAAACAGCATCCCTATCTGCCATTCACACCTCAAGTACCATCAGATCTGCTGGATCATACGGCCCAAGGGGCAGAGCAGCCTGCACAGCACCCTAGACCTGTTGAAGAGCCTTCTCTTGTTCTGGACCCCACTAAAACCTAGTAGCTTTCTGAGTCACTTGGTATATGGGATGGAGTAACACACCCAAATGAGGAGTGTGCTGTCTCCAAAATCCAAGTAGGCCCACTAGACATTGTGTTTCTTTCTTAGTGGTAGGAGGGGCCAGGTGCAAAATACTATCCTTCACCTTAGAAGAAATATCCCTTCATGCCCCACATCATTGAATTTCTAGAACTTCACTGAAGTGGAACGTCTTTAAATTTTGAATGGATTTATTTCTCATCCCCTGATGGGCATATGCTGTACCAACAACTCCAGAGTGGCTTTCACATCCTGCTCATTCAGTCCAATCAGCATAATGTCATCGATATAATGGACCAATGTGTCACCTTGTGGAAGGGACAGGTGATCAAGATTCTTGTGAACCAAGCTATGACACAGTGCTGGAGAGTTAACATAACCTTGATGTAAAACAGTAAAGGTGTATGGCTTGTCAGCTGAAGACAAATTGCTTCTGGTGGTCCTTATGGACAGTTATGGAGAAGAAAGCATTCACAAGATCAGTAGCTGTGTACCAGGTGTGAGGAGATGTGCTAATATGCTCAAGTAAAGAAACCATATATGGTATAGCAGCTGCAATTGGAGTCACCACCTGATTAAGTTTCCTATATTCCTCTGTCCTTCTCCAGGATCCATCTGTCTTCTGAACAGGCCAAATAGGAGAGTTAAAGGGAGATGGGAACCACCACCCCTGCATCCTCCAAGTCCTGTATAGTGGCATTAATTTCTGCAGTCCCTCCAGGGATGCAATATTGTTTTTGGTTCACTATTTTCCCTGGTGGAGTGAGTTTCAATGGCTTCACTTCAGCCTTTCCAACCATAATAGCTTCCACTCCACAAGTCAGGGAGCCAATGTGAGTGTTCTGACAACTCCTAATTATATCTATCGCAATTATGCATTCTGGGACTGGAGAAATAAGCACAGGATGGGTTGGGAGATCCACTGGACTCACTATCGGTCTAACATTTGCCAAAACGCCATTGATCCCCTGTCTTCCATAAGCACCTACTTTAACTGGAGGGCCGTGATGCTATTTGGGGTCTCTGGGAATCAATGTCAATTCAGAGCCAGTGTCCAGTAAGCCCTCAAAGGTCAGATTATTTCTTTTTTCCCAGTGTACAGTTACCCTATAAAAGGGCCACAGGTCCCTCTGAGGAAGGATAGGACTAAGCTTAAAATTGAAACTTTTGGGGATTGTGGGAAGGTCCTTCTTTGAGGGGACCTGGCCACTTCTTCAATCAAGGGGCTCAGGACCAGTAAACTGGCTCAAGTCTGGAAACTGGTTAAGAGGCCTTGATTCCCTGTTACTATAATTCAAAGAGTGCTTTTGTTCCTTTGGTCTGGAAAATTTGTGCTTATACAGATCAAGCAGGAACTTAGTAGGCTTTTTTTATGTATTTCACTTCTGGGAACACAATAATTAATCACCCAGTACCAAAGGTCTACATGAATCATAACATTATGAGCCCTCCTTTGCCTATGCTTTCCATTAAGGTAAACATGCTCAACTCGCCTCTGGCAACTCAGTGCTGCCACTTGGCCCTTGTTACTCTGAGATCCAGTTAGACCCATTGCATCCAAGTCACCTAATGCAGCAACTGTGCCTCCCACTGTCAAGTCTTCTTTACATATTATGGCAATTACTGGTAACTTTTAAGTATGTTGGGGCTCCCTTCACAAATCTCTTTCTTATAATCTTAGTGAAGGGCACATCTTCTGGACAGTCCCATAGTGGGGACAAAGGTGAGGTTACATGGCAAATACACTCCAGCATTCCAAGTTCTCTGAGCCTTTTAATTCCTTCATTAACATTAAGCCAAAGAATATCACACAGCACAGACTCATTAACAGTAGGCCATCTTTGGATCCATGCTTCAGCCAACCAGTCAAATAAACTCTTGGCACCTCTTCCAATTGCATGGGCTGTAGTGTTAAATCTAAAATCTCTGCTCAGTGGGCCTGTTTCAATAAATTCAGCCTGTACAAGTTAGAAAGCTCCTGAAGTTCTTTAAGGGTGTGACTCACCTCCTCCTGAGTCATGCTCTCTATCTCACCTTTAGGGGCATGTCCAGCCTTCCATCTTGTTATAAGCCTATAAGCAAAGATGGGTGGGCACTGAGAAGCATCAGCACCTCCTGCAGGGAGGGTCTTTGCTGGTTCCTCGGACAAAGAAGAATTAATTCCCTCAGGTAAGGAGGGAGAGGGTAATACTTCAGGGTATGGGGTTGGAGATGCAACAACCCCTAAAGGAGGGGAGGCCACATTCTCATGTAAAGCAACTTCTTCAGAATCTGAGAGTTCAATGCCCCCATATTCTTCAGGGTCTTCCCACATATCCCCATCCCAAGTCACAGGATCCCACTCTTTTCCCTTGAGTGCCATCACTTTAACTTCTGACAGCTGGTGAGGCTGGGACTTGAGTTTATGTTGCAAATTATCCAATCTTACAATGAAAGCTTAGGTTTGGTTTTCTGAAATTTGAGCCCTGTTCTGGCTAGAGAGGAGACTGTCCTCCAGGGAACCCTTAGAAACCTTGAGATCATGTACCTGGTTCTTAAGCTTGGAATTTTCCTTTCTGAGCTTCTGCTTTTCTCTTAATAGTTTATCCAGAGATGCTAGAAGTAACCATCCAGCATCAACATTTGTCTTACTTTTCCACAAACATTCAAAAGTTTTAGATATGGAGTCACTAACTTCCTTGCTCTTCACAAAATATGATTCAGAATCACCAAATACATCTACCTCATGGAATTCTTTAAATAGTTCACACTATGGATTATTAGTGCCCTCCTTATTACCAGTAAAAAAACACCCTCCTTATTACCAGTAAAAGCTCTCTCCTTATTAGCAGGAGAGCTTTTGGTGGCATAGGTGTTAGAGAGCCAACCCCAGAAGGCACCAAGCCCACTAAGGAAATCCAACCTTACACTTCTGTTTCTCTAGAACCATTCCTGGTACCACAATTGGTATTAGTCAGGGTTCTCTAAAGGAACAGAACCAATAGAATAAGTTATATTAAAATGGAATTTATTGGACTAACTTCTGGCAGTCCAACAATAGGATGTTGCAGGCCTTAGTGTCAAGGAACCTGGTAGCCACTCAATCCACTGAAGAGAGTAGAGTTAGGGTGACTTGAACCCTGAAGGTAAAAATGGTAGGAAAGTTTGTCTTATCTCTTGCCTAGTTCCAAAGAACTGTTTTTCCAAAAACAGTCAGGACCCCTCCTGGGAGAGAAGTCTTTCATAGGATTTAAAAATTGTGATTGATCAAATTAAACTAATTTCTTCTGGAGACACTCCCTAGTCCTAACCAACCAGATGGCTCTCTGGTTTACCTGGGCCCAAAGACAGCCTACCACCCTAATGTTATAAATACATTTTCAAGGGGAGAGCAGATACTCTGGCTTTCTGATCACTTGGGAATTTCTAGCTGTGGGTAAGTTTTTCACTTAGCTGGGCCCAGCTGGTAGGGGCTTGGCCTAGGCCCTAGCCTAGGCCCAGCCAGGTGGGCCCCTCTAGCGCTTTCTGTCCTCGAGCTTCCTACATGGCAAAAACTCCTTGAACTTTCTTTTCTCTTTTCTTTCCACACTTTTTTTTTTTCCCAGATATGGCTGGTCACATGGACTCTTGAGCTACACGTGCCCCACATGGACTTTTGGGCTCCACATGGTATACTGCTTTTCTCCCCACTTTATTTCCCCATACTTCTTAGCCTTCCCCTTTCCACACTCCTTCGTAAAATCTGCATAAAGTGTGGCATTTTAAAATTATTTTTCTTGAATCTCAAATTGCCAATTCTTTGGTTATTTTGCAAATCTGAACTCAGGACATGGAGTATAAGGAAGCACTCCAGAGCCCAAATTTCCTCTTTACACCATGAGGCTGGATTCTTCAGCAGTCCCAATCTGGCACTGATGGCCTGGAGCCTTCCTGGAGAGCCACTTTTCTTCAGTCTATGTTGCTCTTCAGTCCTTGCTAGAAAGCAGCAACCAGCACCAGCAGCCAGCTGGGAGGAGGTGATACTTTTCTTCCCAGATCTTCCTTAAACAAAGACCCTTGCCCTCCAAGAGGGGCTGCCCACTCTGTGGGAAGGGCTCACCCTGGGTAAAGGATTCCTCCTTTAGTTAATCCTTCCTGGAAGCAACCTCAGAGACCCCCCATATGAGAAATATCTGTGGATTCCTAAACAGATCAAATTGACACAAAACTTAACAATCAAGTTGCCATAGTGCAAAAAAGTACTGTGTCATCTGATGGGGAAGAAAACCCATCCACACTCTGAACAAGCAGGGGATCCTGAAAACTATAAAAGCATCCAGCCAGGCAAGATATACCTAATACTACAATAGTGGCACATCAGTTGTGGGGTTGATCAACTTATCTCTGATTAGATAAGGAGGGAATGACTGTCCATCAGCAGGGAGATCACACCTGGAACTGAGAAGGAATTTTTTAAAAATTATGGAATAGAAAGTTATAGACACAAGAGTGGAGCTGTCCTTTGGCTAAGCAGAGAGACATTATGGCCATCAAACAGACTTCTAAGTGCTTATGTTAAATAATTTCATTAATTATAATTTCCATTATTGTTAGAGAATCTTCATTTTACATAAATACAACAAATGCAAGGTAGACCCAAGACTTGTCCAAATGACCAGATGAAGAGATAGTCCTAGACATAGCACTGAATGAGTCACCTTTATCACAGCAGCAAGGGATGTGAGAATATTGCAGAGCTTGCTGCAAAAAAGATATCAGTGCTCCTCTCTGTACTAGCCAGAGATCTGTCTCTGTGGAGAGGAGGGTAAACACTAAAGCCACTCAAACTCATCAAAGACTATAAGAGGATGTGAAAAACTCAACAATAAAGGGAATTTCTACCATTCCCTCCTCTCCCATTGTGGAAGAGTTGACATGAAAATGTAAGCTCCAAAGAATTTGCAGGCTTAGTGTGGAGCACTGTCCTCTTACATGAACTGACTGGTGCATTCATGACACCATGATGGGTACAAGTCCTTCAACAAACTCACCAAGGTTCTGAACCCCATGCACATTGTAAACTAGAGCATGGAGGAGGACAAAAAGAGTGAGACAACAGGACAAATGACAGAAACCTTTGCAAGAGGAGGGACGTCTAGGGGTGGAGGAATGAGAGAGGGGACAAAAAAGGATAAAGGAAGAGGAACACCATCAAATTACTGTATGTTCATATTAGTCATTAATAAAGAAGGCATGGAAGAGAAATAACTCTTTTTATTTGAAAAGCATTACCAAATTTAGTACTATATTAGGGTCTCATTTAATTGAACAATTCTTTGTTATACCTAGAGTAAATCAACTTTAATCCATGATAGCTTTTTAATCTATTGTAAATACTACCAGTTGGAAATTGACAGTCTAAAATATTTAAAGTTATCTGTGGCTTACTGTTTGCTTAAACTATTACAACATTGAGTTAAGAAACTGTTTGATAATTTTCAATTCGTCTGCATAATTTCCACAGTGTAGGAAGTCAGTAGTGCAGCTCTACCCAGAGCAAATATCTTACTCCTCCATGCTGCTTCAGCATGGGGTTACTTAGTCAATTGTTTAGATGTGGTTTAGGGAATTCATTATACAGTTACAACTATAAATAAGGTGGAACAGTATGTGCATGTTATGTCCATCAAATATTTTAATACTTATTTGGGTAAACAACTCTATATTACCTTCCTATATAAACCTAATAAACACATCAGTCATTTCCTATATGCCCAGAAATGTATTTGACATTCTTTGATTTTTCTAAGAATCAGAGTTTGTATTTTATCTTGGGTGTGCATGCTTTGTGGGTGACAAAATCATTTCTGTGTCATTCTTCCCCACTGGGGTTATTGTCCTCCTTCTTACATGTGGCTGTAACTGAATCATCTCTACAGATCCACTAGGCTTCTGATAAGAATATGGTGATTCTTTTAAATCGTTATCTATCTGTTGTTACATACATTCTAAGATCTATTTACGTAAGAAAATTGTGCACATTGAAAAAGCACACAATTTCATTAAAAGTACTTTTATCAACTAAACCAAATATCATTTCTGAGTTCAGTAAAATTTTACTTGCTTTTTTGACATCTTATTTAACTTTAAAATATATATTATATGTAAGTTGTGATTTTTTACCTACATGTTTGCCATATTTATTAAAACTAATCACTACTTCATAACAAAATAAGCAATTCTCAGTGAAAGTTAAGACTATGTCCTGAGGAATGTATCTGATATAGCTGCATTTTAAATTTGTATTTGTTTCTGGCTTAATATTTTATAATGACTCATTTAATAATTTATGTATTCTATAACTGCTTTTCATTTTTTCCTTACTCTGAAATTAAAAGTTTAGTGACCTTATAACTATCTGGTATACAGTTGAAAAGAGAAAGATAAATTAATGATAGGGGGCAAAAAATAAAAGCAATTGTATAAATTTAGCTTCCAGCTGTTATTGTATACAGATAATATCAGCCTATTTTGTATGATCTACCATCATCTTTTTTTATTAAAGTATCAAGCAACCCCAAAGCAGATCACACACAATATACCCAAAAGCAGTATAAATTTCAGTTGCCTCAAAAGCATTTAAAAATATTACTCATCTGCTGAACTCAGAGTAAATGTGCTTAACAACCAGAATGGTATTGTTCAGAGGCCAGGGCAGAGGCCTCTGTGACTGCTGACAGTGCCACAAAGGTGCCTGCAGCCCTGAGCACTGATTCAGGGGACATTTACTGCATCCTTGGACAGGGATATAAAAAGCAAAATGACAGTTTATATGTATTTGTAAGCATTTTATTTTCCTTTGGTCATAAGGAGTGATTCATATTTGCTATATTTTTCTTAAATAATTGTGTACTAGTCTGTCTTTGAAACAAATACCTAGCAAGAATTCTCATGGTCAGATCAACCAGAGAGGGGCTAAGGGACTGAAATGAAATGGTAGAAACCCCATTTACTACTAATTCCTGATTGCAACTTTATATTGTTACTTCTTTCAAGCCCTGACTTAAAGACAGGCATGGAGTTTTAAACTTCTGCTCCTTTAAAGCTAGAGTATATTCTAAAGGTAGAAGTAAGTCCATCAATATTATATTAACATCATTAAAACATGAATTATCTTCCCAGTGGTTTTATTTCTTTTGATTATGAGACAGTAACTGATAAAATGGCTGGTTCCAAAAGATCATACCTGCAACATGGTAAGAGACTGGGTACCACACTCATTTATGTGACAGTTAACAGTAGCATGGTGCTGTTTCAAGGAAGAGGAATACCAGTACTTGAACATAATAATGCAATCATTTTCAGCACATGCATGTATACATTTTGGGTGGGAGTAAATACCATAGCTTTTATGACCATTTGATTTTATGTAACACTTCACCCTTCTCATAGGCAAGGGTAGGATTGCTACAAACAGAAATGAGTCCACTCTCCTCTCAGTTCATTCTTCTCTTTATTAATCTCAATCTCAATCTCTGTCTCTTTCTCTCTCTATCTCTCTCTCTCTCTCTCTCTCTCTCTCTCTCACACACACACACACACACACACACATGCACAAACACACTCACATACACACATTATGGCTTCCAACAATTTTGCATTTGTATCACGTGTCTTAGATAAATGGACTCATGGAAAAGTGTGTGTGAGTGAAGGGATGAAACTAAACCAGGGTCCACAAAAGACTGTTTCACTCACTTTTCTAACTTTGTATATCCACTTGTGATACAAGACTGTATTTTGAAAAAGTAGCATACCTCCACTCTAAGTTGTAATGTATTATTTATTGTTATTTTGGTTTCTGTGATTGTAGTTTTTGAAATACTAAAATTTTAATGTAATGCCTTTTGAATTATAGTTCTTTGTGTAGATAACATTAATCCTGGGAATTCAAAAAAATGTTTCTGCTTGTAAAATAAGCTCAACTGGAAAAGTGTAGAAGCTACATTAATACGTGGCTTACAAAATTCTCCTCACTAAAATCAAGGACAAAATATGCAATATATTTAAATCCAAATAAAAATGAAATTATTTACTATATGATTATGAGTTTTGATATGGTTAAGATGTTGGAAAATATTTCAAAATAGATGAGTACTTATTGTCAATTTTGTTGGGATTATACGATTGGGTCCAAAGTCACATTGTCTATTTCAAATTATTTTTTATTTTTTTCTCTTTTTTTTTTTCCTTTTTTTTCTTTATTAGTTTTGTATTCAGAAAATACAGTCAGTTTGGTACCATTATTAGGCTCATCCTTGACCTACCCCTCCCCTTGGCCCCTCCTTGTTGAGATATATGGGTCATGCATTGTGGAGTTAGCCCACAGTTATGGGTAAGATAAATGTCTCTGCATATCATGACCCAATATGTGGCTCTGACATTCTTTCTGCCTCCTCTTCCGCAAAATTTCCCTGAGCCATGTTGGGTTCATTTTTGGTCTACTTCAGTGATGAGCTGTTGGGGACCTGTGAGGCTCTGGCTCTCTGATTTGGAAGGAGTTGATTTTTCTCTGTGCTGATCTCCTTCCCCCTTGTGCTGATATCTGGTTCATCAGGAAAACAGCACCCTTGCTTGTTTGGCCAATTTTTCTTAGTTTCAGCCGGGGTCCTTTTGAGGTATGATGGGGTCGCTCTCTCCTTAGCATCTACATCTATCTGAAAAAGAGAAGCAGATTCTCCAACAGAGAGTAAGTTAGCACCAGGACAAAAGAGATAAGGCTTACTTTTTTATAGAGAGTTTAATAGGTGTAGGCCCTCTTGTAGCCCATGATTGATGGTAGCTTGATATTGGCGAGTGGGCTTATGTTTGGATATGGTTCTGACATGTTTCCCAGCTCTAGCTATGGGTCCTGTACCACTGAGGAGATCAACTAGCCAAATTAAGAGCAGTTGGTTCCCCACCATGGCTGTGTGCCACTATTGCACTTGTGTGGGCATCACAACAAGTTATTTGCTGCTAAGTAGTATAGACCATGAGTTGCTTGAACAGATATTGGTCATTTTTCCCCAGTCGCCCATGTAGCACCTTCTGGCACTAGACGCGCTGACTGTCTAGGGACTGACTCTCTTCCAACTACCAGCCATGCCATTCTACTTTGCATGTCAACCACATAAGGTGTCTTCACCAATAGGATCTAACCACTAACCTTTGGTGGGTCATCAAGTACTCTGACAGAAATCTGTCTTTTAGGAAACCTTGTAGGTCTCTTTGATCAACAGCTCATTGTGGATGATAGCCCCATGCTGGTACTGGGAGTTACAGGTCAGTGCCCACTAAGAAAATGAGGAAAATGATAACTAATATACAAGAGTTAGAGGGAAGAGAGAAAGAGAGGGAGAGGGAGAAGGAGGGAGGGAAGAGGTAGAAGATTAAGGTTAGTCTTGATCCTACACTCTCCAGTGTCTTGTCGTTCAGGTGTTCCCTGTAAGGGCATGGTGGAGGATCAGCCATTTGGTCTGTCTTTTAGTAAGTAGAATTGTATGGTGCCATTGCCGTTTGGGTCTAGATTTCTGTTTCCCACCCCTTTGATGCCCTCCCCTCCCTCCCCTTGCATCCTACTGTCTAGTCCATGAGATGCTTGCTTGCTGGATATGTAAGGTATCTTGGGTAGATTCAGGTTAGGTGCTGTAGATGAGTGAGACTATGTGGCGATTTTTTTTTTTTTTTCTGTGATTGGGTAAGTTCACTGAGAATGATCTGTTCCAGGTTCAACCATTTTTCCTCAAATTTCATTGTGTTATTTTTTTCTTACTGCTGTATAGAATTCCATTGTGTAGATATACCACATCTTAGTTATCCATTCTTCTACTGATGGACATCTGGGTTGATTCCAGCTCTTAGCTATTACAAATTGAGCCACTACAAACATGGTTGAGCAAATCTCTCTGGCCTGTGGTTTGAAGATTTTAGGGTAGATGCCCAGTAAGGGAATAACTGGGTCTGTTGGTATCTCTATACTCAGCTTTTTCAGAAGTCTCCGTATTGCTTGCCAAAGTGGTTGTACCATCCTACATTCCCACCAACAGTGGGTGAGTGATCTTCTCCACATCCTCGCCAGCATTTAGTTTTATTTGATTTTTTGATGTTTGCTATCCTTATTGGGGTAAGGTGGACTCTCACAGTTGTTTAAATTTGCATTTCTCTGATGATTAGGGTTGATGAACATTTTCTTAAGTGTATGTTTGTCATTTGTATTTCTTCCTCTGTGAACTGCCTGTTCATCTCTTTGCCCCATTTTGTGAGTGGGGTGTTTGACTTATTACTGTTTAGATTTTTGAGTTCTTTGTTGATTCTAGAGATTAGGCCTCTGTCAGTTGGATAACTCGCAAATATTTTCTCCCATTCTGTGGGTAATCTATTGGCTTTGCTTATTGTATGCTTGTCTGTAAAGAAACTCTTCAGCTTCATGTTATCCCATTGGTTTAGTGATGGTTTAAGTTCATTAGCTACTGGGGTTTTGTTCAGGAAGTCTTTTTCCATTCCTATGTCATGGAAAGTACTTCCTAAATTTTCTTCCAATAGTATTGGAGTTTCTGGCCTAATATTGAGATCTTTGATCCATTTGGACTTGAGTATAGTGCATGGCGAAATGTGTGGGTCAAGTTTCAGTTTCCTGCATATGGTTATCCAGTTTGTCCAGGACCATTTGTTGAAGATGCTGTCTTGTTTCCAGCCTGTATTGTTTGGGCCTTTATTGAATATCAAGTAGCTACAGTTGCTTGACCCAAATATTTTCCACTCTTTATGTATGTGATATCAAGAATTGTGCATTTATTGTAACTACTTTGTATACCTTCACTACCTAATAAAAATCAAGGTATGTGAGTCATATATGGACACCTGACATGCATTTTATATTAGACTTTATGATTATCCTATGGTGTAGAAATGTCAGCTAATTTATCATTATATCTGTAGTATCTGTAGTTATTTAACATTTTAACTCTGTAATATTGAATATATCTAATTAAATTGTATCTACTCACAAGTATCTTGCAGTAGATCTTCCCCAAATTTTTGGAATTCAACTTCCCATGAGAAAATAAACCTGAGTTAGTATTTCAGATATATCAAAATATTAAAAATCAATAAGCTGTCTTTGAAAATTAATTTTAGGGATAATTCTGAAATATGTTTTTGGTCAGATATTTTATGAATATTATTGTATTATTTATGTACTTATTTACTTGTTTGAGAGTTGGTCTCAAGTTGGCTTTGGGTTCTTTGTGTAGTCAAGTCTGGGTCTTGATAATTCTGCTGCTGCCTTCCATGTGCTGGGATTACAGTTGTGCTCCGTCATAGCTAGCTACATAAACCTAATGAGTGACAGGATAATTCATATAATTCAATAGGTATCAGCTATTTAGTTAGCATCTGCTTCTGCTTCTTCCATTTCAGAAGATTCTATTCCACTTCTCACTTCTATGTTCATTCTCTTTCTGAGAAGGAAGACTTCATCAGACATTAATGCTCATTACTATGCAGCAGTCCCCAGGTCATTGTGACATGCAAAGATGCAAGCATGTGACATCATTAGGCTCAGATTAAGGAGATTCTTAATGATCAGTCTGAAGAGAATGTTAGAACCTCCCTTTTCTTTTCTGTCTCCTATTATTTGAAATGAAAATGTAAAAGAATCATCCCAGTGGCCACTAGGAGCTGTGTTTTTCATCAGGAGGAAGCCCCTAGAGTCACCCTGACATTTAAGCTGCAGAGCTGAGACAGAGCCTTCCTGATCTTTCACTGCACTAAGAAAATGATCACATCATGCCAGGATTTTATTTGGCTTTTAGAATTCCATTTTTGGAAAGTAATGTCTTTCTATAGTTGAGTCATGGTTTTACATTATGGTAGCCAAAGGCATTGTTATGGGCATTGTTAATGCCTTGAAGAAAATAGAATTGTATATCATTTTCACATTACAGAATCAGTAGTGACATGGGGTAGAGAAGTCATTAGTGATCAGGTTATAGCTACTGGATGGTCCCATATCTTACTGTATTGATTTTCAAAAGCAATGTTTCAAATAATCTCATTTAAGCAAATGAGTAAGAATACTAAGGAAACAAAAAGTCTGCATTCTGCTACTTAGAGACAATTTATAATTTCTACAAAGCTTTGTAGAAAGGTAGCCTCTAGTGCAGATATGTAATTCTACTGAATTAAATTATTTTCACTGAAAATAGCTAAAATATTAAGACACTTGTTGGTATCTGCCATATACTAAATATGCCTGCATTCAAAACTTCCTTATTTAAGCTCTTAACATTTTCAACATTTTCATAGGCTTGCACTCTGTTAGTATGAATATTATTAGTAATGCCTGGTCCCAGGGCTGGTGGCTAGTATTAACATAACTCTTGATTATGTTGTTACAACTGTATGATTTACTTACACGCTTCCTCTTATAGGTGCTATGCTCCCTAGGTTTTTATTCTGACTATATTTTTCTTTTTTTTTTTTTTTTGAAGTAGGGTCTAACTCCAGGACAGGCTGACCTAGAACTTACTCTGTAGGCCAGATAGCCTTGCATTAATTCCTAATCTCCTAATTCAGCCTCCTGAATGCTGGTTTTAAAGAAATGCACAACTACACACAGGTGTTTAGATTTTTCTAAAGAAATGTGTTACACACTAGTACAAAATTTTAGTATTCCATTTTCTTTGCAGACACTTAAAGGTTATTAAACTGAAATTCTTAAAAAAAACTGAAATTTGTTTACCCAGGAAAGAAAAGCAAGTAGTTCTAATCATTACCATTTTAAACATACATAAGAAAACAAATATTGCTCACCATTTCTCCTCGTTTTTGTTAATGATTACTAAATTAAAAAATATATTAAAGGAAGTTTATAAACCACTAATATTGTCGACAATTAAACTATTCTACTGCAATTTATAATTCCCACATGTATCTCAGATCTGATAATTAAAATGCCAGTTTAAATATATCTGTTTTAAAAGGTACAACATTATAGAACTTATAATTTTGAGGTATAATAAATGCAGTTATAAAAATAAATTAAAAGTTTTCTCAGACATTAAGATTATTTAACAATAACTTTTAGAAAGATGAGGGACAATCCAAAGTAAACTATGTTCCAGGACCCACAAACAATCCTAATAATTATAAAAATTAAAATAATGTTCTGATTTGAAAAAATGGATGCATTCTAAGAAACACTTAATGATTAGTAATTAACATTTTTAAAAGAAAATTGAAATATCTTTGAAGGCCTTGGAAATCCAAATAATTCCATGCATCTCCTTGAAGAAATGCATTTATTAATGCTACAAACTTTTGCTGAATTTCTTTAACAAATTTGCTTTTGGCTGACTTGTCATTCATGCCCTACTTAAAGCCCCCATCTCTGTATAGAGCCTGGACTTTAGAAAGCAAGCTAGTCTAAGCAAGTTTCTCACATGCATAAAACTCTACTGACTCTTTGTTTATAACAAATCTTCAACACACAAAAAAAATATCATCTGACAGATCCTAACCACCTTGTCAACCTCTTTTCCCCCACTTCTCTCTAAGGACATGGGTGTACTTCCAACACCAGCAATATGCACTACACTGTCAAATAATTTTGTTGTGGAAAAACACAGCTTTCACCGAAATAACTAATGAGAACTTGGAATCAAAGAACTACTTGAAGTATGAAAGAGTGATTCTCCATTTCTATTTTTTTCATTTTTTTCTTTTTTTCTTTTTCTTTTCTTTTTCTTTTTTTTTAATTAGTTTTGTACTCAGTGAATACAGTCAAGTTGGTACCATTGTCAGCCTCCTCCCTGTCCTCCCCCCTCCACATGGACCCTCCTTGTTGGGGTATGTGTGTCATGCATTGTGGGGTTTGCCATCAGTTATGGGTAGGAGGAAATGTCTCTGTGTATCATGATCCAACACGTGGCTCTGACATTCTTTCTGCCCCCTCTTCCGCAAGTTTTCCTGAGCCATGTTGGGTTCATTTTAGGAGCTAACCACCCCATCATACCTCAAAAGGGTCCCAGCTGAAATTAAGAATAAATGGTGAAACAAACAAGAGTGCTGTTTTATGGTAAACCTGGTACCAGCAAAAGGGAGAAGGCGATAGACACAGAGAACAATCAACTCTTACCAAATCAGATATCCAGAGACGCAGAGGCTCCCAATACCTTATCACCGAAGCAGACCTAAAATGAATCCATTTTTAATTTTGATTGAAAATGCACACATACCTGTAGAATTTCATCTGCATTCTGTTTGGTAGGCTAGGCTTTAAGATCCCACATATTTTATTAACTGTAAATAAAAAAAAACAAATGTAAAATTGAAAAACAAATCAAATTATAACTAAGGAAATAAGAAAGTTGCTCCCTTTTGATTAATGAAGTGTGATAAAGAACAGATCCTTATGATAAAGTAGACCAGTACAAGTAATATTAAAATGGATCAGATGTATGATGTTAATATTTTTGTCATAGTTCTTTACTGCTTTGATTTTAACCACATCAGTGCATTCATATATTATTCAGGCAATTAGATAAAGAAAAGCAAATATGTTTAGATTGCTATACATTCCATAGTCTATAAAGGAAAGTTACAAATGAAAACAGCTTTCAAATTATACTCAGATGTAATGTTGGCAACTGACGCTGTCTGCATTTCAGGTATATTCTTTAAATTGAAAGGCCCAACCTCCTGAGTTGCTTTATAAAGATTTCACATAGGAAGATGGGTAGAAGAGACCCAGATTTACTAATCTACATTTAGCAGGAATCATAAATGACACTTCATACTGGTTTGACAATTTGCACTTGTCAACCTTCAATAAATGGGTATTTTCCAAAGTGAGGGCATCATTATAGATCAGACACAATTATGACAGAGGAGCCCAGAAAAATATCACTACAGTTTGTGTGAAGTGTGATGAACATGTAATAATATATTTATTTTTCATAATAAATCATGGAAAGATGGCTTTTGAGGAATATCCACACTGATCATTTCACACAATAATATATTTACCCATAAAATCATTATTTTGAAGTATAAGGGAATGAGAAAATTTCTCAAAATTAAAATTCCCAGAATGTAGCAGACTTCTAAAGGACCAATTCTGCATTATTGGCAAAAATAACTCAATAAAAGCAATAAAGATAAAGGTGTTAAAATTTTATGCTCATCATACTTTTTCCTCTATATCGAATTCATTTTAATTATTCTGTGCCTGTAGAAATACACACACACACACACACACACACACATATATATATACATATATATATATATATATGTGTGTATATATAATATGTGTACATATTGTATGCTGTAGTCTTTTATTAAAAGTCCATGCTAACAAGGGTGAAGGAGATAGACACAGAAAACAATCAACTCCTACCAAATCAGATATCCAGAGACCCAGAGGCCCCCAAAACCTCCTCACTGAAGGAGACCAAAAATGAACCCAACATGGCTCAGGGAAATTTTGCAGAAGAGGGGGCAGAAAGAATGTTGGAGCCACATGTTGAGTCAGGATATGCAGAGACCTTACTCCTACCCATAACTGTGGGCTAACTCCACAATGCATAACACATATACCTCAACAAGGCGGGGCCAGGGGAAGGGGGTAGGACATGAATGAGCCTAACAAGGGTACCAACTTGACTGTATTCAATGAGTATAAAACTAATTAATTTAAAAAAATCTGGAAAAAAAGTCTGTGCTAAACTTTTAGACAATATATATCAAGTATTTTGTCTATTCATAGTGTTAAAGCAACAATTTGAATTGGGTTCAGACATATTTGCCAATATATAAAAACTCAGCAAAATTATTTTTAAAAATAGCACCCTCATTTGAAGATGGGAATGTGAGAAAACTGTAAATTTGAAGCTATTAGCACCTGAAATTAAAATAAAATATTCAGCAACTATATATATGCTTGCTACACTTTGTCTGAAAAGATTTGAGTGCAAAATGCAATATAATGTCACTCCCTGAAAATCCTTTCTCTTGTCTAGTGGGAAATGAATACAGGAAAGGTATTTTCAAAGCTCTCTTGTCTCCATCACATTTTTATGCAGAGTTGTTCAAACGAACACACTAAATTCATCTTCAGGCAATCACCACAAAATGAGTAAGTACAGCATATAGCCCAAAGCAAACGTGATTCATCACACTCTTTTTAAACTGCCAGAATATCATGGTTTCCAATGCATTTGAGAATTTCTCAGCCATTTCATTACATAAGAACTAGGAAATTCTCAGAAGAAACCAAGGGGCATGGGGAAAGTATGTGGGCAGATGATTTTTTCTTCTATCCATATACCACATAGTGCATACTGGATGTCTGAAACATAGAAATATTAGATAATTTAGTTAAATTTGCCTTCCACAAAAAATTAAGAACGTGACTACATTTAGACCCAGAAGATATTAATGATATAATCCCAAGCATAGGTATTGAGAATTTATTCCAAGATAATCTTTAATAGTAGGCAACTCTCCAATTCCGATTCAAGTGGGTCTTTAAAACCTTTGAAATGACTTGATGACTGGGTAGGTTAGCATATGAAGGTAGGGATATATGACATTGCCCTTTCTTCTGGTAATATCTTTTTTTTTTTTTCCAGGTAGAATCTCACTCTAGTTCAGGCTGACCTGGAATTCACTATGTAGTCACAGGGTAGCCTTGAACCCATGGCGATCCTCCTACCTCTGCCTCCAGAGAGTTGGGATTAAAGGCGTGTGCCACCGTGCCTGGCTTGCGGTAATATCTTAATTCATTAATAGTAGACTCAGAACATTTTGAAATAAAAATCAATAATTTTAATAATTAAAATGTACTGAAAGACTTCATGGAACTTCTTAAATTCAGTTACCCTACTTAGCATAATCTTTTCTAGATCCACCTATTTTCCTGAAATTTTTATAATTTCATTTTTCTTTAATATGAATAAAACCCCATTGTGCATATGTACCATATCTTCATTAACTATTCAGTCAGTCGATGGGAAAAGCTGCTCATTTTTATATGCCCATTCACTTCCTATGCAGGGACATCACATTTTCATCCTGCATTTGGGTAACCAAAAATGGTACACAATGAAAGAATAGTCCTCAAATACACAACAGACATTTTCCAAGTTTGTTATTTTTCTTTGAGACATAGGGAAATTGACATCTTTGAACCAAGTCTACAATGATTTGCGAACATTTTATCCCATACAATATTGTTTATGGAACCCATACACAACAATATGGTGACAGCCCAGTATTTTTTTGCCCCCTCACCACTAGGACACTTCTCTTCCTTTTTAAGAAGCATAGTGCACCAGATATGAGCCCGTAAGGGTTTTGATGGTTGTGACTGCGACATTTTGTTGTAGTTCCCTTAAATCAGATCTCTGGCTCCTTCCTCAGTTCAAGATACCAAGTAAGCCAGGTTTTATATTCTGTTGCTGTCCACTGTGGTGTTTGAAATGCTGGGAACGGGTACAGTATTCCACTAGCAGGGTGAAAGAGATCCAATGGCCTATGCACAAATGAGGTTTGAGATGGAAGATCAAACATTCACCCAGACTACCTTTAATGGCCTCAGCTTACCAAGGCTCACAAAGGCATTGTGCTTTTGGAAATATGACTCTATTCCTTATAGAAAGAGCAAATTTACAGGTTGGTGTTAGGCACTACTCCTGTGTGCATCTCAGATATTCTATAAAATTAAGGTAGGAATGAGGCTGAGTTGGCATAGCAAACTTCCGTATTCATTATCTGTCCAAGTTTAGAGGATATTACTTCTAACAATACTTAATTTTCTTGTTGTTGGACATATTTTTCCCAGCCTTAATGTCCACCACAGTAAGGAAAGACATGCCCCTTGTAAACCTGGCTTGTCTAAAACATCCTTGACTAAACTGATAGAATCAGTAGTATCCAGTGCCTGTGAAGTGACTGGGACAGTAATTCTTGTCTCACTACACTGCTGCAGGATTCTACAGATAGAAGGTAAGGATATAGACAACACTCTTCAGAGAATAAAATTTGTCAAGCCTTTGTACAAAAGTGTATGAAGGTTCCTTAACATATCAAAAATAAGTAAGAATATGTTTTGACCTTCTACCCCTGATGGGTATGTGTGTGCTTGTATATTCTCTGAAAGAAATGAAGTCAGTGCGTTGAAACTATTTCCACATGCACTGTGAATTGCAGTATTGCTAGAAAGACCCTGATGTAAAATATATGGGAGCAAGTAAATGCACTGTAATATATAATAGATAAATTTTAATTTTATGAGATGGAAATTTACATGTGTTACATATAATACATTACAGAAAAACATATATGATTTTATCTACAATGTCAATATGTAATCCCATCAATATTTCATGCCCCTTATTCTTTGTCAATCCCTGTACTCCAGCATAAAATTATAAAAATAGAAACTCAATGGGCTGGAGAAATGGCTAAGCAGTTAAGACACTTAACTGCAAAGCCTAAGGACTCATGTTAGACTTTTCAGTTCTCATGTAAGCCAGACACACAAGGTGACACAAGTGTATGAAGTCACAATTGCACAAAAGGTAGCACACGTTACTGGAGTTCAATTTTAGTTGCCGGAGGTCCGGACATGCCAATTCCCTTCCATCCCTCTCTCTCTCTCTCTTTCTCTCTTTAATCTTTGTCTTCAAATCCTTGGTGTTTTAAATTTTGTGATGTGTATGAAATTACTCTTTGACTACTGGGTAATTATAACTTAAAATGCTTCTTCCTATTGTAGGAAAACTTTTTTCATTTTGTCAATATTTAAATTCTTGCTGCCTCTTTGGATAGCCTTCAGTAAGAGGAGATGATATACATAGAATGAAATCAGTATCTAGTTGGAAGTTTTTTTTTAATTTTGAAATTTTGTCATTGGGGTCACACTTTGGCAAGGTATTCACTTATAAGAGCAACAGTTGAATGATGAAGTAAAATAGTCTGAAATGGGGTGTAGGGTGCACTCGCAGGCAAATGGAAAGGTGGGAACAGACACTTCACTGTGGGACCTAATACTGAATGATTTGTAGCAGCTTGTGAAATGCCCCTAAAAGTGTCACTCATGACTTAAGTAGCAGTGCTGACTTCCCTATACTTGGTGAGTGAATTATTTGGTGTGCTTACTTTGGTTTCAGAGTTTAAACAATGTCTCTAGTATTCTCTCTTTAGTGTGTTTATGATGCGGACTATTGATTGGGGGGCAATTCGTGGGTCATTTCAAGGGTTATTGTCAATGTGTGATTTGCGTTTTTGTTTTGTAGATCATCTAATGTGATATGCCATTTTCATGACATTTAGATAATGCTAATAACTGTATATTAGACAATCTATTTAAATGTTTTGCATTGAAGTTTTTTTTCCCTATTAATTGTAACATGCTAACCAACTCATGACCATCTGAAAGTAAGTCATTCAATAAATTCTTACATTGTGGTATGTTTACAAAAGTTACAAAAAATAATTACAACAAAACAAATTAAATTAAATTATTATGTATTGACATATTTATAAACTATTGAAATACATTATAAAGTTTATCATGGAGTATTTTTCTTTGGAATTTATCACGAATATTTATAATTCTTTCCTTTGCCCACTAAATGAGTTGGCTCTTTGACCTCATTCACTCGGCTCTGGGGCAAAGGAGAGTTATTTCTATAATCTCCATTTCCAGTTCTTTTACTTCCTGTCTTCCAATTTGCTTCAGCAAATAGAAGTAAACAAACCAATATATGTTCAAAATTTAGACATGGGATGGCATTTTCCCACAGGCGCCACTTCTGACAAGTCATAGAATTATGCTTTCTATGTTTGTCTGCCACAAAACTGGGTTATGTCAGTCATAAATTTTTATTGATTTCTTAAGTATTCTGTCTCTTTGCACCTGCAGTGCTAGCTTAGTCTCACTCCCTTCTTGTTTTCTATGATTCTACCCATACTATTTTTGAAGGAAATATTCATTATTTTGCCCTCAGTTTCCCTTTTTGAGTGTCCTGTTGTTTTCTTCCTGGCATGAGAGATGCCACATTCAACTACATATCTAGTTCCTCTGAGTCAGGAATCACGATTCTCATTGTTTACATTCTAGAAATGAAGAGGTTAGTCAAACAGTACTCATTTCATCATTATGTAGTTCATTACCCAACCCACCGGTGTTTCTACTCCATATGCATAAAAATATTACCTGAATTCTAAGACAAATATAGACCCATATAAAATTGTTGATTGTCAGGTTTTAAAATTATTCTCACCAAAATAAGCACATACACACATATACACACTTAATTTCTGGCATTTTTGAAGACCCATTGTAGATAGTGCACTTTAAAAATAAATCTATGAGAATCTTACAGAATGTGAGAGAAGCAATAAGATATAATCAATATCAGAAAGTATATTCTCAAGGCCCTGACCTCTATATCTATTTTTAAATCATCTACAACAATGAGAAAAGGAGGGTAATACTAAAGGAAGATAATGTAGGAGAATATTTCAAAGTCTGAATCCACAAAAATGGGATCATTTACATACAAAATCATGGCTGTTTGAAATGATTGTAGATTCTGAGATTATGGTACATGAAAACAGTTGAAGTCTGACATTTTTGATTAAATGACACTAAATTAAACATCCAGAGAAATTATTTTTTCATTAATTTAAAATCCATTGCCTTTATAGTTTAATGACTTAGCTCATGTTATACTCATCTGTTAAATTAAAAAAAAATAAGAAAAAGAAAGAGGATATGGGGGAAATGATGCATCAGGAGGGGACTAAGTGAAACAAACAACAAAATTGTTAGAGATAGATTATGATGAACACTAATTCCTTGTAATATAGTGATAAATAAATTTATTAAAAGCTATGTCCAGAGCCAAAATAGCCAAAAAACTTGTGAGAAGCCAAACTGATCCTTCAATCTGATTTTTCAGCTTCAATTAGCACTTAACTATTCTATCTTTCCTATTGCAGTTATTTGACTGTTATCTCCAATCAACATGCAATTCAGAGATTGAACAAATAGTTCTACACATATGATATTTTTGTCAAAAACAGATTTTTCAAAATTTTTTATCTTGAAAAAATATAGATTCAGTTTATATGTCACAAAGCTCCTTAGAGTTAGGCTTTAACTTTGTCCTTATATTTTTAGGTAATGTTTCCCTAAGTAGTCCAGCCAAGTAGATATGCCAGGATGGACTGAAACATGATACTCCTTTTTAAAAACCCCTGAATGCTGAAATTACAGACCCACACAACCACACTGGTCTTTTGAAGAGTATCTTTTAAAATAATTACTAAAACATATACTATATACATGTAATGCATCTTGTATAATTAGAACCTGGGGCTGATTTTAAAGATTGAATACTGTGATGTAAACTAGTTCATCTGAAATGCAATTTTACGGGGTGCAGTAGTTTGAATAAATGTCCTCCAATAGATTTAGGAGTTTTATTAAACCTTGTAGTTTAGATCTCCAGCTGCCTGGCTGGAGGAGGTGTCACTGTGGGTAGATCTTAGGGTCCAGCTTTAAGGTGTGTTTGGGGGAAGATCTGAACTCCAGCCTAATGTATGCAAAGTGCTAGGGTTCCTGGAGTGTGCCTGCTTATGGTACATGGTAGTGGCTTTTCTCTCGGCTTGGAACTGTGAAAGGACACCAACTTCTGTCGTTATGGAACTTCCCCTGAATCTGTAAGCTTCAAACGAATGCCCTTCCTCCGAACTGTGTTTGGTCTGGAAGTTCATCCCAGCAACCTCAGGCTGCCTGCTGTGAAAGGTAGCAGCATAATTTACTCTAACAGAATGCCATTTGCTGTATGTTTTGCTCATTTCTATGAGTGAAATAATGTTGTCAGACAATTTTCTAACATATTGACTTTTTTTTACTATATTTGAACAACCATGTTTAGCATTTCCATAAAATGAGTTTAGGTGATGATACTATTTAAAACCATGGGCACACAAAGAGAGGAGAGAAAGAGAGAGAGAGGGAGAGAGAGAGAGAAAGAGAGAGAGAGAGAGAGAGAGGCAGTATTTTAAGAACCCACAACACATTTTCCCATACATTAACTCCAAGTCATGCTCATAAGTATCTGAGACAGGCAGAACATCTCCCTCTTACAGATTAATAAACTAATCCTTAGAGGTCTTATGCAAAGTTCATACCCCCAGGAAGTCAAAGACTTGATAATTAAACTCAAATTTTCAGACACTAAATCTCAGGAGAAAATAGAACCCTCAGCCGTCCAAGGCTTTCATGTACTTGAATGATCTTTTGAATCCCAAGCCCCACAGCTTAGGGATTAATGGAATAGTGCAGAAATAATCTTTTTATAATCATTTGCTGCAAAGATGTTGCCATGTATGTGTAAAGAGGGGAAATATCCTGGGATGTCTGCATAGCCATTAATGGTAGCTACCATGCTGAGAGCCAGTGGCCTAGAGAGACCCAGAGGGGCAGTCTGAGCCTGTGAACATACAGGATTCAGAGCCCCAGAGAACTGATTCAAATCTTGCCATCAAACTCTTCTGTGGATGCCTTAGGAAGGGCATTTGCCATATCTGAGTCTATTTTTGGTTTTATGAAAAACAGCAACTGAAGACTTTCTATTATGGAGATCAAATGAGGACAAAAGCTTTCATACGAGTTGCATATTCACATTCCTGTTTTATACCAATTGCAGAAGTATTTGTTCTTCTCAACTAAACATCAGTATTTAAAGTCAAAGATTTCCTTAAGCTCTTCTTCCTCTGTCCCTCAGGTCTCTTTTTTTTCAAACTTTTTGTTTGCTTATTTATTTATTTGAGAGCGACAGAGAGAAGGAGGAAGAGAGAGAGAGAGAGACAGAGAGACAGAGAGAGAATGGGCGTGCCAGAGCTTCCAGCCTCTGTAAATGAACTCCAGATGCATGTGCCCCCTTGTGCATCTGGCTAACGTGGGTCCTGGGGAACTGAGCCTTGAACCCGGGTCCTTAGGCTTCACAGGCAAGTGCTTAACCACTAAGCCATCTCTCCAGCCCCCCTCAGGTCTCTTTTGTGAAGAGCCTTATTTTCTGCCAGGGTATTGCTGACTAGAGTTTGTTGCTCCTGGTTAAGGTGTAGAAGTCTGCTTGGCTTACACACCTAGGCATTTTTTTCAGTTGTTTACTCACTCCTTTAAACTATTCTTTTTGTATCCATTTGGCAAGGTGATAGTCTTCACTGACATTAAGCAATGTATACTTGCTCTGTGATTCGTGCTGTTGTCAGATCCTACCAGAGAATGTAAACGTTGGGTCAGACTATTGAAAACTATGATGGGTTGATCATTGACTTTTGGGTATGCCTTCAAGGATTCTGTTCTATTGATCCTCTCCATTTAACATTTGAAAACAATGAAACTTTATACTTTCTGCAAGAATATGGATTCTAATATATTTTTTTCCCAAACCAATGTGCCAAAAACCTGCAAACAATGCTAATTCTATCTTCAGTATTCCAAGTTATATTTAAGAATAGACTGATTAAAGATTAAGTATAGGAAAGGTGGAGGGAAGGCTAATCAAAATCTAAGAGGATATAAATAAGTTATATGGAAACCTACTAATTGTGTAATGGAATGCTCAGGAACCAGGGATTGTTACTAGAAAATTTTTAGTGCCAGCGATGGGATACCTACCTATAAGTTGTTGGTCAGGGAGGTCCCTGGTGCCCCCAAAACATTACAGGCCATTTCAGAGGCCCTTGGTTTCCCAGCAGGAATAGATGGTAAGACCCTATTGCTGAGGATTCCACATACTTGGGCTGCAAGGTCACTGAGAGATCCTGCTGGATCTGAGCTGAAAACCTCCTTCATGTAGACCAGCTGACTGGAAGCTGGGAAAAAGCCACGTTGCATGCAGTTCAATGGGAGAGAGAGAAATCACCAGTAAAGATATTCAACAGTGGACACTGTAAGCCATATATTTGGCCAGTCAGGCCAAATGAGCCAACAGGTGCAACAGTGGCATATCTGTTATGGGGGAAACCAACCACCATCTAATTTGACTGGAGGCCTGCTCCATGGGAGGATACATCCCTGATACTGAAAACCTACAACAGGGGTAGTCATGAGTCTTTGGGTTATAACGTCTGCTGATGTCTGGTTAAATGTATATACTGTGCACACCAAACTGCCCAGCAAGCACTTCTCTTAATGTTGATACCCATATATTATTGCTACTCTTACTTTTGTTTACAGAACCTTCTCTTTTCAGATGGGAGTCAACTTGGGATGACTCAGAAGGCACCATGATGCTGAGAAGTGACAGCGGAGTGCTCAGCACTGAAATATCTCAATCACACCTTTCAAGGCTCTGGGTCCATTGCAGAAGAGGTGGCAGAAAGAATGTAAGAGCTAAAGGGAGGGTAGCACTCCTTACAACGTGATCCTCCAGACACAAAATGATTGGGATATCCATGACCTCACAGTGACTGACAGTACCTACACAAGACCATCATAACAGGAGGACAAGATCAAGACATCAAAATAAAAGAGAGACTGATTGAGAGGGGGAGGGGATATGGTGGAGAGTGGAGTTTCAAAGGGGAAAGTGGGGGTAAGGAAGAAATTAGTATGGGATATTGTTTACAATTATGGAAGCTGTCAATAAAAAAAATTAAAAAATTTAAAAAAGAATAAACTGACTAGAAATATTTCTGAAAACCTTTCAAGCTTCCAAGATATTGAAACTGAGCAGCTAACAAAAAAAAAAAAAAAAAAAAAAAAAAAACTTTGTATATTTTGTGACTATATACTGGGTACACTTAATGCAATAAAGAAGCAAAACTTAGAGTTAATTTTTGTCATTCTAGTTTTTATTTACTTAGACATTTATTTTGGTCACAGCTCTATTGGAAGTTTGAAAGACATTTTGTATTATACATTTCATTTAACAGTTTTATACTTTATACACTGTGCATTACTTCATACTGCTTTTGTCATTAAAAGTCTGATTTGAAGATTACAAATAAATAACATTTATATAAAATAATGTATGCACAAATATGAAACAAAACAAAAAATCTGTTTTAATTCCATGTTGATTAATATTCTTTCCATGTGAATAATGCTTAATGTATTGGCTTTAAATCAATAGAAAATGCAGTGCAATGGAGAAAAATCCTTACCCTGAATCAAATATAGTTTATATGCTGTTTAAAAATATTCTACCACTACACATACAGAACACACTTTGTTTGATATATTAAGATGTTTATTCAGGTTGGGTTAAAACCATTCTGAGCCATAATTATTATATGCACATACATACACATGCATATTTAAATCAGGCAATTAAAAAAAATATTTTGTTTATTTATTTGAGAGAGAGAAAGAAAGAGATAGATAGAGAGAATGGGCACACCAGGGTCTCTATCCACTGCAAATGAACTCTAGATGCGTGTGCCACCTTGTGCATCTACCTTTGTGTGGGTACTGAGCAATCAAACCTGTATCCTTAGGTTTATAGGCACGCGCCTTAACCATTGAACCATGTGTTCAGTTCCAGAGCCTGTGGTTTTAAGATTATTTTTTTTTCCTTCCTGTGCACTTTTCTTTTTATTAAGAACATACTTTGGGGCTAGAGAGATGGCTGAGCGGTTAAGGCATTTGCCTGCAACAGACCCCAGTTCAATTCCCCAGGAACCACATAAGCCAGATGCACAAGGGGGTGCATGCACCTGGAGTTCCTTGGCAGTGGCTGGAGGCCCTGGCACACCCATTCTCTCTCTCCCTCTCTCTGCCTCTTTCTTCCTCTCTCACTCTCTCAAGTAAATAAATGAATGAAAAAAATTGTTTAAAAGAACATATTTTGTATGGATACTACATGCATTGGTACCATAGTTTTCCTCCTCCCTGCCCCCATTCTGCAGGGGGACCTCCTCAATGGGGTTGCTTTTATTCCCTATGGGAACCTATATTGAGAGAGTTCTTCCTACTGGTTTTTTCTTATAGTCATTTTAGGGTTTCAGGTATTTAATTATGGTCTGTTATCAATTTAGAGTTTACTTATAAGCAGGGTAATAAAAGTGGATCAAGATTCAGTTTTCTTTAGTTGGTCATCCAATTTCTCCAGCACCATTTATTGGAGAAGTAATCTTTTCTCCAGTGTGCATGTTTGGTTCTTTTGTTAAAGATCAGGTAGCTGTAGCTGCTTGAGTTCAGAGATGGGTCTTCTTTTCTATTCCATTGATCTATGTGTCTGCTTTTGTGCAAGTACCACGTTGTTTTAATTACTATGGTTTTTTTTAACTTTTTGCTTGTTTGTTTATTTATATATTTATTTATTTATTTATGAGAGGCAGAGAGAGAGAGAGAGAGGCAGAGAGAGAGAGAGAGAAAGAGAGGGAATGGGCACACCAGAGCCTGCAGCCACTGAAAATGAACTCCAGATGCATGCGCCCCCTTGTGCATCTGGCTAACATGGGTCCTGGGGAATTGAGCCTTGAACCAGGGTCCTTAGGCCTCATAGGCAAGCGCTTAACTGCTAAGCCATCTCTCCAGCCTTAATTACTATGGGTTTTTAGTATATCTTAAAAACAGGTATGGTTATATCAACTGAAATATTACTTCTGCTGAGGATATATTTTGGTATTCAAGGCCTTTTGTGTTTCTGTATGAATTTTGATACTATTTTTTCTAGCTCTGTGAAGTGTTGTTGGATTTTTTGCTGGAATTGCATTGAATCTGCATATTGCTTTTTGTAAGATGACCACTTTCACAACATTAATACTCCCAATCCATGAGCATGGGAGATCTTTCCATATTCGTGTGTTCTCCTCAATTTATTTCTTTTTATGTTTTCCTTGTACAGGATTTTTACCTGTTTGGTTAGTGAGATCGCAGAATATTTGCCTTTTTTTGGTGGCTTCTAAGGTGGGTTTCTTGTAGACAGCAAATGGCTGGATCCAGCTTTCTAATCCAGCCTGACAACCTGTATCTTTTCATTGGGGAGCTGAGTCCATTAATGTTCAGAGGTTTGAAGTAGGAGTTAGGCCCTGGCAGGTTGAAGGTTTTTGGATTTTGTTGTTATCTTGGTCTTTGTGTGCTCTAATGTTCATTCCAATTTTTTTTTTTTTCTCTTAGTGTGCATCTTACTTTATCTCTTGAATGTGGAGTACTCCGTGCACTACTATCTGTAGGCTGATTAGTGTTTATTTAATCATAAAGCTGGTTTATAAAGTATGGAAAGTATCCTGAGTACCCTCAGGGTCTGTGTCCTTCACCCTGGCACTGATTGTCAGGCTCACCATGGAAGCAGCACTCTTGTTCATCTCCCCTATTCCTCTGTGGTTTCACCTCAGTCTTGGCTGAAGTGTGAGTGGTGGTTTATATCCTCAGGTCCTGATACCTTCTGAAAAAGAAAAATAGATTCTCCAGCAGAGAATTAAGTTAACATAGATTAAATGGGATAGAAATTGTTAATTTAGGGAGATTTTGATGGAGGTATCACCTCTTCTGGCCAAAGACCAGTAGGAGCTTGTCAGTAGAGACCATAATCTTGGTCTCCATGGGTTTCCATTTTGTTTTCCAATTCCAAATATGGATTCCTTTCAACTGAGCAGATCTCTTAGCGAATCAGAAAGCCATTGCTCACCCATCATTGCACTGGTGAGTACACCTTGAAGTGGCCACCAGTGGTGTGAGAAAGCAGGAATCTAAGGTACACACACCTTGTTTGTTTTATCTTGGCATTGTTTTTGGAATCCTGATGTAATTCCTCTGTCCTGTCCTTGAGTTCTAATATTCTGTCCTCCGCATGGTCTAATTTGTTGGTGAGGCTTTCTTGGGAGTCTTTTAATAAAGCTACTTCATTTTTTTGTTTGTTTTCCATTATATATTTCTTCAGTGTCTCCATCTCTTGTTTGAATTCTGACTTCATTTCTCAGTATGACCTGTTTATTTTTTCTTAGATTTCATTCATGCATTTGGTCATGTCCTCATTGAGTGTATTCCACTGAACTCCATTGAGCTCATTGATTTGTTGATTCCCCTCCATTTAATTTAACCATCTACTAAGCTCTTTCTAAATGTCTTCAATTACAATAAGCCCTTTAGTCAAGGTCGTTTGATGGCTCTCTTTGATTTTACCCAGTGGGCCATTGATTTGCTTTTGTTTCAGCTTTTCTTTCTTTCTTTCTTTTTTTTTTTTTTTTTGTGAGTTCTATTTGGTGTTTTTCCCCCATTGCAGTGAATGACTTGTATTTGAAGATCATTTTGTCTATTAACTTCCATCTTAATCAGCCATTATTTGAGATATCTTTTGACTAGTTGTGAGCATTTTCTTCTATTTCATCCAGCTGCTTGCTCATCACCTCATTAAGATTACTTAATATGTTTATCATAATTTTGTTTTGTAATTCTGCATCTTGGTTTTCCTGTATGTTTTCATTGGAGACTCCCATTGAGGGACTGGACAGTGCTGGAGGAACTTTTTTTTGGTTTGATGTCTTACATTATTTTTCTTGCATTGGGGTTTACCCATCTTGATATCGACCTCTTGTCTTATTGTGATTGCAAGAAGAGTAGCTCTTGTAGGCTTTGTGTGGGGGTGAACTTGTTGTTATTGCTCAAAGTGTTTCTGTGTTGGTGGTCTAAGCACTGGATTGGGCTGGGTGCTCTTGGATTGGTCTGGGTGCTCTTGAGCCTGTGCCAAGGCCAGTTTGTGTGTGCCACTTCCAGACAGGGCTGAGTAAAACCTTTGGAGGCACGGCTTGCCCAGTGACCACCATGGGCCTTGCCTGAGACTTTGGAGTAAGAATAGCTCTGAGTCATTCCTGGAGGCTTCAGCCAAAATACAGTTAGACTATTTCTGCTCTCATTCAGAAATTCTTTTTGTCTTTCTTTTCAGATTTACCGGGATGGTTTGGGTGGGAGGACTCCTTCCCAGTAAAACAGCCATTGTTGGAAAGAGAGGGCTAGGCTTGGAGAGTAGGAACATGTCCCTGGTAGCTGCCAGCTCTAGTTTCTGGCCACCTGAGAGCATTGCTTCACCAGGCATGCTGGCAGTGCTCAGCAGTCTTCTCCGCTCCCTCTAGGTTTGCCCCACCCATGTGTTACCCAACTGAAGCTTCCTTGTCTAGGTGCAGGCCACCACTTTTACAGGTGTCTGCCTGGCCAGCTGTCTGCAGTACACACTCAGTTCCCTCTCTGCGGTTCCTCCCTCAGGTGTGGGCTGGCAAATGTGCTGGAATCTGCCAATTGCTGTCCTTCTGCCCCAGGGCTGCCCTTTTCCCTGCCATGTGCACTACACATGTGTTATCCTGTGCTCCAAACATGTGATCAGAAAGTTTGCTTGGCTAGAACTTCCCACACTGCATTCCCTGCAGCAGATGGAGATGAAACCACTGGCAGTGTGGTTGCTGGAAGCTTTTGCTTTCTCCCACTTCAGTGCCAGGGACCCTAGTGTGTTTCTGGCTAATTGCAGACACTCATCCTTTAGGTGAAGGAATTATTACATGGAATCTTGTGTCTAGGTTCCCCTGTTGGTTTTGGTGTGGCTCCTATTCTGCCATCTTCTCCAAGTGTCTTGTTTGATTTTGCCAAAACAAAACAAAACAAAAAAATTGCTTTCTGTGATACACGTGATTGAAACTGGGTGGTCTTTAATAGTATGGAAATAATGAGCATTGGAGATTTCCTGTTTTGATGGTAAACTGCTACTGAGTCCAAAATTGCTATCCAAATTGTTTATTACTTAGTTCGTTTAAATATATTCAAAATTCAGGTGCTAGAGAGATGGCTCAGAAATTTAGGTGTTTGCCTGAAAAGCCTAAGGACACAGGTTGTATTCCCCAGTACCCAGGAAAACCAGATGCCCAAAGGTGACAGATTCATCTGGAGTTCCTTTACGGTGTTAGAGGCCCTAGAACACTCATTCTCTTTCTTTACCTGAATTTTCTCTCTCCCTCTCTCTCTCTCTCTCGCTCTAATAAATAAAATATTTTTAGAAGATATTAAAAATTCATCAATACAAAAACATTGGAATGGTACTACAGTGAAATAAACTATCCCTAAACAAACTTTAGAGATAATGGTTACAAAGTGTTTTTGTGTGTTTATGTTTTTAAAACGTTTATCTACTAAAATAATAGTTTTTCTATAATTTATGTATTATTTTCTCTTTAGCAATCTTTAAATCTGGATATCTAGACTAGAATTTCTAGAGACTGAGTCAATTCTTGTAGAACAAACCCTTGTCCATTCCTTCTCTTACTTTGGTTGCTTTCTAACTTGCTAACATTAGCCAAGGAAATAGCATTTGTTTCTATACTAACACAACTGAAAGCACAGAAAATTCATGACAAAGAATAATATTTTATAATAATAAATAAATAAATAAACATGTGCTACATCATTTTTTTAACACTGGAAGCCAAATTATGAAAGAAATTTGGCTAATAAATAAAAAGTAATAAATAGAAACAGATAAAATTATTTCAAACATTTTCTTAGGTGATCAAGCCATCTACTATCTTAGTTATAATTATGAATGATTTCCCACTTGTGAAAGCCAGATCATATGTTCTAATAAAACAGAAATAAGATAAATTTCTATCTGATTTCCTGGTACAATTGCTTGTGGTGACATTTCACAACTTCTTTTGAAATAAAAACACATGAAAATAAGAGTTATTTTCTTAAGCATGCTAGCTTTGGTAGATTGTTCCATTTTTAAAACACTTTATTTAGTTATTTATTTATTTGACAGAGAAAGATGGAGAACCACTGCAAACATGCACCCCCTTGTGCACCTGGATAACACAGGTCCTAGGGAATGGAACCTGGGTCCATTGACTTTGCAGGCAAACGCCTTAACCACTAACCCATCCCTCTAGCCCTATTGTTCCATTTTTACCTTGTACTATGATTCCTGTGGTATTAGCCTATTTGGTTTATAATCAATAAGTTATGAATAATTCATAATATGTAAAAATTAATCAGCTAAGTCTGATTTTAGAGACCATGCCATAAAAAAGTTGAAGCCTTCTTATATGAGGAACCTTTTACAAATAACAGAATGATTTTGCGAAAATTAGTCTGAAACATAATAAATTTTGCAAGCTCAAAAGCTATCCCTTAAGGAAAAACATTTATCTGAATTGACATATTGTAGCTATGTATGGATGTATGCATAGAATTCAATATTATAATGGACAGGGAAAAATGTTTCTCTACTTCTTTTCCATCTAATTTTAAATCAAACTGAATAATAAATCAGTCGAACTGATGACTTGTATAAAGTACTTTGGAGAAATAACACTATTTCTTATAAACACTGTAACCTTGGAAAAGTACAATTGTGATTTGCAGTGTGGGTAAGATGTTTTAGTGTGCTGCAACAGTACTCTAAATCTTCCAATCTGAAAGAGAGAGGGATGTGTCTACTTCAAAGCTTACCTCAATATACTATCTGTGACAGTTAAGGTGTTGTCAACTTGATCTGTTTAGGAATTGACAGAAATCCCTTTCGGGTGGGTCTCTGAGGTTGCTTCCAGGAAGGATTGACTGAAG
Organism: Dipus sagitta; assembly: GCA_036346955.1. Classification (NCBI taxonomy): domain Eukaryota; kingdom Metazoa; phylum Chordata; class Mammalia; order Rodentia; family Dipodidae; genus Dipus; species Dipus sagitta. The sequence goes on from CM070771.1 coordinate 150,905,075, forward strand.
GAGGAAGTCCTTCCCCCAGAGTGAGCCCTTCCACCAGAACGGGTGGCCCCTCTTAGAGGGGGGAATTTATATAAGGAAGCTGTGGGTGAAAAGAGCCCCTTCCTTCTTCCTACTTGGCTGCAGTAGCTGCTTGCTGTCTTCCAGCATGAATTGAAAACAAGCACTGACTGAAGACCATCATCAACTGAAGACTCGCATGGATCAAAACCAAGAGGCTCCTCAGGAAGCCTCCAGGCCTTCAGTGGCCGACTGGGACTACTGAGGCATCTGGCCATGTGGACTGAGCAGCTAGCAGGTTCCTTGATTCTTGGGCCTGCAACTGCTATTGGAATACTGTAAGGTAATCCAATAAATTCCCTTTTTAAAATAATAATCTATCGGTTCAGTTCCTCTAGAGAACTCTGACTAACACATTATCCTTTCCCAGCTTTCATCCACAAGAAGAACCTATGATGACTTCAATGCCCCCTTAAAAATTCTTGGTGAAATTTAGTCATTATTATTGGGAATATAGTGTGTGAAAACTTAATTTTACTATGCTCTTTGGAGGTGAGTCTTTTGGCAGATAACTAGGCTAATGTATTCACAAAGTGTAGCCCCACTTCAATGCACTATGGTTCAAAAAAGTTTCACAGGGAAGTCCTGAGCTAGACAATGTCCTAACATGTGAGATTCTCCATTACTTTGGAAATGAGAAATCCCAACCATCATGAGATAGTTCACCGTCTGCTGAGAGATCTTCCCAGTCTACAAAACTGTGAGTCTGCTACAACTGTAGTCTTTAAAAGTTCTTTAGCTTGTGAAGTTAAGTTACTACAGCAGAAAACTAAGACCAAGCCTAACTACACTTGGAGCTAACTAGGTGTGCAGAAATGTATAACTTTTCTTCCAGTTCCCTCTTTTCTCTTAGTTAATTCTAGCTTAATCTTAGTTAACACTGGCCTTTAAATCCAGGTTCTTTGATTTAGATATGAAAAGCTAGAATAAGTATGCCAAATCAGCAAAGGAGTATATGTGGGTCTCTCAAGTCAGTAGGGGAAATCTGTAGGGATTTTCCTCCATCTGTGCTGGATATAAACAGAGCACATTGACTGTGTCCCTCTTTCATCTACTTTGGGTAAAATAGAAAGGAACAGGGAATGATAAAGTGATAGAGACATCTAAACAAAGAATGAGTTAGAAGATTTAGGGAAGGTGGGAATCCTGGATGGAAAGAAACAGACCTGGGAATCATCTCAGGAAAAGTGACTAGAGCCATAATGCCAACAAAGGAAGTTATCCTTGATGGTCTCCCATGACTTTTTCTTAGCCTAGCAGGGTTTTTCTCATTTCCCTCCCTTAAACCTTTGAATCAGAGTTGTTTATATTGTTTTCTTTAAAAATAATATTTGATAGAACTTATACACTTGTATAATACATTCCAAATAAATATTTTGTTTATTTCTTTATTTGAGAGAAAGAGAAAGAAGTACAGACAGAGTGGGGGGGGGCATGCCAGGGCTTCTAACCACTGAAAATGAACTCCAGACGCATGTGCCACCTTGTGCATCTGGCTTATGTGGGTCCTGGGGAATCGAACCTGGGTCCTTTGTTTTTGCAGGCAAGCACCTTAACTGCTAAGCCATCTTGCAGCCTCATTACAAATAAACATAAGGGTCTTAACTTTGTTTATGGATTCTCTTGTGCTCTAAGTGTGATATTTTCTCATTGTGTATAAATAGTTGTCCTCTATCTCAGAAACAGCATGAGGCTGATGTGATAAAAACATACAAATAAGTGCTATCAAAGCCTGGAGGTGCATTCCAGGGACTCAAGAAGATGAGGACTTACTTTTCCACTCGGCATGTAGACAAAAGGTCTCCAATGCCTGAGCCAGTATAGACACTGGGAATCTCACCTTCATCAAGAAACCCAAGACCCTCATCTATGTATGCTGATTGACACTGCATCAATACTAGAAAAGAAAACTTATTGTCAAGAAATAAATAATGGTACTCTAATCTTACAAAGTCACTCCTAGAGCAGTACTCAACAACATTCACAAAGCACTTTAGTAAGGTATCCACCTAACACTCAGAGAGGTTAATATCCTTGCTTAAACTTCTGTCCTTATATCATAAGTCTAGACATCATCTTTGTAGCAGTCACAAAGATTAACAGACAAGGGGTAGCCAGAGCCTGCATTGACTGCTAGAAACAGATGTACACAATGATGATGTGCCCTGATCAATCACTAGTCAATCAGTAAAGGAGATATCCATACTAAGTGACAAAGACTCAAACTCAGTGCAAATCTTAAAACTCATCTTTGTTTTACTACCAAATTTTGTGTTGTACAACATGCTAATATCTATGCTAGTTATATCTAGATTGTGGAACATGCTAATATCTATGCTAGTTATATCTAGATTGTGGAATTTCTTCTTTAACTGTACTTTGTAGTGGCTAAACTACATATCTCAGGATAACAAGAGACAAAGACTAAAAGTTTTATTTTTTTATGATGCATTGGATAGGTTAAAATTTTATAGATTACATTCCTCAGCCTGAAGGGAAGGCAGAATGACAGATGAAGCCCAGGTTAGTGAAGACAAAGCCTCATGAATTATTGTATAACTTTGATGATAAAAAAGAAGGTGTGCTGCTACATTGCTACTTGCTCTTTTTAATCTAAGTATTATCTTCTTAAATATAACTGAGAAAGCATATGAAACATATAATCAAAACTAACACCCCAGAAAAAGTCACATATTTCTTTTTCCAGTGACCTTATCCACTAATTCAAGATTTAATGATGATACATAATGTCTTATATGAAGCTGGTGGAACTGATTAACTGTTTTACAGAATATAAATGCTATTTAGAGAAATAAAATAAGTTACTAATGCATGGTAACTTTTCTGTTTGTGTATTTTCCCTTTAGCATAGTAGAAAAGCACTTGAGACTATGAAAACATAAATTGTCTTCTATTTGCTTTCAGTGGAATCTGAGCCACAAACAATATAAATATTTTTTTGTTTGTTTGTGCATTTTGTTTAACTTTCCATAAGCAGATATGTGGTAACGTTGCTTTAGATAACAGAAGCTATGTTAACATATAACAAAATGTCGCACCCACTAAAGAGAATGGAATCAAAACTGATTGTCATTATTTTCTTTGTTGATTAATAACATGTCAAACATTTAGAAAGTGACAGACATTTTAAAATTTTACTACTTATGTGTAGTGCTAATATAAAATAAAACCGAGAACACACTTGGAAATCTCCAGGGCAGACACAAGGCCAAATAATCAAATGTCAGCTTAGGTTACTTCTTACAAATTCCTCTTATGATGAATTAAACTTGTCTTCCAAAACTGGTTCAAGATTGTTATTTTCAATGAGTTCCCCTAACCCTGCAAGACCCTGCAATAATAACCAATCACTGCAAAGATTAAATAATCTCTTCATTTTAATTTTACAAGCCAGGTTAACACAGGAAGATAAATGCTAAATGTTCACTCAGGTAGAAGCTGAATAAGAATAGAATTTTTTCACTGGAAGCTACAAAGGTTAGGGAAAAGAGATGGTAGAGTGGGTATCAGGTGCACAAACACCATTTCTCTCATGTGGATGCTAGTTTCAAATCTTTAGATTTTGATGCTTAAAGGGGAATGATAGGCTATAGATGCTAGGAAGCTCAAAATAGGGCATAAGGGAAGGGGAGGAAGAGGTTTTCATAGGATAAGAGATAGTAGAACACGTGTCATAAGAATTGAAGAAGAAAATAGTAAGGGAGGAGTTTAAGCACAGATGAATGTGGTAGGTGAAGAAAAAGAGAGAATGGGGGGAAGGGGTTATTAAAAATAAAAATGAGTAAAAACCCATATGTAAACCTAGCACTTTATAAGCTATTTAAAACATAACAAGAAAATAGAGTTTGAAAAACATAACAGACATGGATGTAGCTGTACCGAAAGTGAGAGGTTGTTAAGGAAACCCCAGTTTCAGCTATGAGATCCTTCCCTATGAGTTGCTGCTTAGGAAACCACAGAGGCCTTTAAACTATTACATATTATTACTATTGCTAGTGGTTGTCCAGAAAAAGTAAATGGCATATCCAAGTTGCTGAAAATATGAAGCTTCCCTGCTGATGGCTGATTTTTCTTCCTGCCAGAACTTTGTTATTTATTCATTTTTTTATTAATTAGTTTTGTGTTCAGCAAACACAGTCAATTTGGTACCATTATTAGGCTCATCCATGATCTTCCACCTCCCCTTAGCCCCTCCTTGTTGAGGTATACGGGTCATGCATTGTGGACTTAGCCCACAGTTATGGGTAGGATAAATGTCTCTGCATATCATGACCCAACATGTGGCTCTGACATTCTTTCCGCCCCCTCTTCCGCAAAATTTCCCTGAGCCATGTTGGGTTCATTTTTCCTCTGCTTCAGTGGTGAGGTGTTGGGGGCCTCTGAGGCTCTGGATCTCTGATTTGGATGGCTGATTTTTGTAGTGACAAAAGATGTTGTACAGGCTGCTGAGGGAGAAAACAGTTATCAACTATCTTATCATGCTCTGGACTCTGTGTGCTGCACAACTGACCTGCCAGGCAACAGTGCCATGGCAGTTATGGGGATTCCAACCACTTTCTGACTGGACTTGTAGCTTGGTCCACAGTAGGAAATGAAAAGCCAGTGGCAGGGAAATCAAAGGTATGAGTGGAAAACTACTACTGTTGGTCTGCAAAACTGACACAATGTCAGAGAATTTATTTATTTATTTATTTATTTATTTATTTATTTATTTATTTATTTTTATTAGTCAGTTCTGTATTCAGCAAATACAGTCAGTTTGGTACCATTTTTAGGCTCATCCGTGACCTACCCCCTCCCCTTGGCCCCTCCTTGTTGAGGTATACGGGTCATGCATTGTGGAGTTAGCCCACAGTTATGGGTAAGCTAAATGTCTCTGCATATCATGACCCAACATGTGACTCTGACATTCTTTCCCCCCCTCTTCCGCAAAATTTCCCTGAGCCATGTTGGGTTCATTTTTAGTCTGCTTCAGTGATGAGGTGTTGAGGGCCTCTGAGGCTCTGGCTCTCTGATTTGGTAGGAGTTGATTTTTCTCTGTGCTGATCTCCTTCCCCCTTGTGCTGGTGTCCGGTTCATCAGGAAAACAGCCCCCTTGCTTGTTTCTCGAAGTTTTCTTAGTTTCAGCCGGGGCCCTTTTGAGGTATGATGGGGTGGCTCTCTCCTTAGGGTCTACATCTATCTGAAAAAGAGAAGCAGATTCTCCAACGGAGAGTAAGTTAGCACCAGGACAAATGAGATAACCCTTACTTTTTTTTTTATAGAGAATTTAATAGGTGTAGGCCCTCTTGTAGCCCACAATTGATAGTAGCTTGATACTGGAGAGTGGGCTTATGTTTGGATATGGTTCTGACTTGTTTCCCAGCTCCAGCTATGGGTCCCATACCAGTGAGGGGATCAGTTAGCCAAATTGACAGCAGTTGGTTCCCCACCATGGCTGTGTGCCACCACTGCACTTGTGTGGGCATCACAATAAGTTATTTGCTGCTAAGTAGGTTAGACCATGCGTTGCTTCGATAGATATTGGTCAATTTCCCCCAGTCGCCCATGTAGCACCTTCTGGCACTAGACGCGCTGACTGTCTGGGGACTGACTCTCATCCAACTTCTAGGCATGCCATTCTAATTTGCATGTCAATCACATAAGGTATCTTCAGCAGTAGGGTCTTACCACTAACCTTTGGTGGGTCATCAAGTACTCTGACAGAAATCTGTCTGTCTTTTAGGAAACCTTGTAGGTCTCTCTGATCAAAAGCTCATTGTGGATGATAGCCCCATGCTGGTTCTGGGCGTCACAGGTCAGTGCCCACTAAGAAAATGAGGAAAAAGATAACGAATATACAAGAGTTAGAGATAAGAGAGAGAGAGACAGGGAGAGGGGAAGTGAGGGAGGGAAGATGTAGGAGATTAAGGTTAGTCTTAATCATACCCTCTCCAGTGTCTTGTGGTTCAGGTGTTCCCTGTAAGGGCCTGGTGAAGGATCAGCCATTTGGTCTATCTTTTAGTAAGTAGAAGATTATGATGGTACCATAATCTTCTACTTACTAAGAGAATTTTTTTTAAATCAATGCAGAAATACATATCTGTTTACAGCATGAGATTAAATGACTTGTGTGCACAGCACTAAAAGTGACATCTACATCACCCCTTCCAAACCTCAGTAAATATCTTGGAAGGGTAGGCAGAAAGACAAAAAGCACTGGAAGATGGGAAAGAAAGCTGTCTGCTGAACACAACATTGTTGTTGCACTCATGAATTCACAACAGCTCTGCTTTCTGATAAAAGATTGACCCTGTGTAACATGCTATCATGAATGGGGAGTAATTCACAAGACCCCACTCTTCCAGATAGCTTTTGGCAGGTAATGGGAGCTGGAGGAGGAGAATTGTGTTCTTCAATGGAATTGAGAATGATATGTTTCCAATTCTACAGTAAATAACTCCTACTCACACTCTGGATAGTAACTCTAACCTCAGAGAGTGTCTTTCTCAGTCTCTGTCTCTGTCTCTGTTTCTCTCTCTCTCTCTCTCAAACACACACACACACACACACACACACACACACACACACACCCGAAAGTAGAAAGGGGACTAGTTGGAAAAAAATAGGATTTTAATGAGTGGGAAGGAGATAGAGAGGGAACCAGGTGTAATTGTGATCAAACATTATATACGTGTATGAAATGGTCAAAAAGAAAGTTTAAAAAAAGTAAATATAAGAAATGATGAAGAGGTAGAAATGCTAGTTACTTTGGTTTTAGCAGTGCACACTATATATATGCATGCAAAAAAAAAAACCACATTGTGGGCTGGAGAGATGGCTTAGTGGTTAAGCGCTTGCCTGTGAAGCCTAAGGACCCCGGTTCGAGGCTCAATGCCCCAGGACCCACGTTAGCCAGATGCACAAGGGGGCGCACGCATCTGGAGTTTGTTTCCAGAGGCTGGAAGCTCTGGTGTGTCCATTCTCTCTCTCTCTCCCTCCTTCTGTCTGTCGCTCTCAAATAAATAAATAAACAAAAAAATTAAAAAAAACACATTGTTAGCTAGAATGATCTACATTTTTTGCATGTCTATCAAAAAGGACAAAATATTTAGCCTGTGAGGCCATGCTCTCTACTTCCCTCAAAACTTGGGTTTAAGGTCCTTGATTTAGTGAACTTAGCTTTATTTTACTTTTGACATGTGAAAAGACCATGGTTGCTATAGATATGAGCAAACATTACACTTTAAATGGAGCTGTGCAGATAAACTTTAATAAATAGATATTATTGAAGGGAGGACAATATGTTTTATTCAGAAGCAATGCAGGTATATTAAAATACTAAGCCATTAGTGTTCTTTGAAAGGAAAACATATTTGGGAAATGAATAGGAAATCACATGAAAGGGAAACATATTTATAATTAAAAACAAACAACACCATATCCAGTAACAGACTGTGGAAAATTAATGGAGCTGTGGAGTACTATTTTATCACAGGCAAGACTAGGTTTAAACACAAAGCTTATGATAGGAAAAATAAAAAATGTATTTTTCCCAAGAAGCATTATTAATAAGTGTGAGTGTGGACAAATGAAAACCATTCAGATTACAAAATAAAAACTAATTTATTAGAACATTATGTATGTTATATATATTGTATGGTGAAAGTACACTCATGTAAACACTCTTACAAAGATCCAGTGAGAGTATCATCAAATATTGGTGCTTGAAACTTACTGAGGCAGGGCTCCACTTTGTACCAAATACTGATATCTCATCCCCACCAGAAGACACAGACCACAACGAAAATCTCACATAAAGAATAATGGCTAACAATCGTACATCATATAAACAATACCCAATAAAAGTCCAATTAACTAAGCTATATAAAGTCTAACTGATAAAGTGTTGCTTTGGCTACAAACTATGGGAGAAAGAACCTCGGGAAAATATACAATGAATAAGAAATATATTAGCTACTAAATAATGTTTACTTAAATAAGAAAGAAAAGCACTTTTTTTCCTACAGAAATATACACATAAGAATGAAGCAGTCACTAAGATTATTTTTAATTCTCAATCCTTATTAGAACAAAATGCTAAAAAGTCAAGAATTGGAAGAAGGTAATTATTAAATAAAGGATATTTTCTGATGCTTAAATTCATTCTATGACTATAATTATATTTCCAAATAAGATAAATATGAAGTGGGTTTATATAACATTTTGAGAATGTTATTTATTCTTATTAATTTATTTGTAAGGAGAGAGAGAGAAAGAAAAGAAGAAATGAGTGTACCAGGACCTCTAACCACTGCAAATGAATTCCAGATGCATGCACCATTTTATGCATCTGGCTTTACTTGTTTACTTAGGTCATTAGGTATTTTAGGGAAGCACCTTAACCACTGAGACATCTCTTCAGCCCCTATATAACATTTTTATTAAGACTATTTTTCTATGAGTCCTTCATCTATGAATTGGGTATAGGTCATAGGTTTCCTGTGATGGCTGATCTCAATGTAAGTATGTGAAAATTAGAAGCAAACCAAAGAAAGTGAACTGAGACAAATTTTAGAATGAATAAGATGTGCTAGAACTGATAGAACTGCATTTCAACACAGAAGGTAACAAAAAAGCAGTCTTGAGATAGAAATCATATTCAATAATATATTACATTTTAGATTATGCTTTTTGTACCGTAAAGAAATGCATTGCAAATAAACATTAATAGAGAATGACTCAAGGAAAATTATCAATTATATAAAAAAACTATAGAAGATGTCAGTAGAAGCAAATAAACACTTTTAATGTTTTGCTGATTAAACAATTATCAAAATGCTCAAATAACAAATATAATAATTTACACCATCTTATAAAATCATAATGATTCTAAGGAAAAACAACCAAAATTAAACTCAGAAATTTGTTTAGTTGCTAGGAAATAATGTAATTATGAAATACTTGGTAATTCAAATTCTTACAAAATTCATCAAGAAATAGAGATAAAATGAAACATGTTCTTTAAGATAAGTTAGGAGGATTAACAAAATAAATGAGCCGAATGGAAACATGCTACTTGGTAAAGTAACTTAAAATATGAATGAAAACATGTTTTTGAGGGCTGAGAGATGGCTTAGCATCTCAGAGCCCTAGCTGAAACCATGAAAATCTTATAGGTCTGACACAGCCTAAGTTTTATTCCCCATGATGATGTAAACAACTGAGCATGGTCACATACATATTCACCCAAGTCTTGTGGGGCACTGAAACTAAAGAATAACTGGGGTTCATGAAAGACATACTTATGTGTTCAGAGAGATACTCCTTCTCAAGTAAATTTGTTGATAAGCAACAGATGAAGAACATAAGAGGTTTGCCTATTACTTTTACATGCCTGTAAGCTCAGCTACACAAACGCATGTTCACACCACCATCACCTTCTCCACGCAAACACCACCACCATGACAACCACAATACACAATACAATAAAAAAAGAAGAAAAGTATTTGAACTACATACTCTACATAAATGGATAAAACTGCTCACAGAAGCATAGATTGTTAATTGAAATTTCCAGTGCCAAGGATGTGACACCTACCAATGAGTTATTATTGATGAAAAAGGCTGCAGAGCTTCCTAAAGCAATATAGGCCATTGTCATTACATGTTTGCCTACTATAACTAGATGGAAAGTCCCAATTGCTGAAGACACCATACTGCAATTGGAGACATAGAGAAATCAAGATGAAATTGAGCTGAAAGCTTCCATCCTCCTGACAGGATATTATAATGATGGGAGATACTATGTATTGCTGGAGAAGTCAACCCTTCTACTTAGATGTCAGTCCTATATGTTCCAAAACCAACCTGCCAGACAAAATGTGCCCATTGATGCATAATGGTTATTAGTTACTAACTGCTTGAGGCCCACTCTACAGGATCAAATTCATACCTGGTACTTAGGCCCTGTGGGAGAACACAGTACTGTTGTTAAATGGATAAGATGTCACACTACCTGTTTATGTTTATGTGTGTTCATATAGATTGGTGTCATTCTCAGCATTTATCAAAGAAGTTTCATTCTGCAATGGGACAGAGTTAATGCAAAGATGCATAACTGGCAAAATTGCAGAGAAGGGTGCTTGGCCTAATACAGCACATCAAAATCTTCCCAGGTTCAGGGAACCTCACATAATAGGGGTCAGAGAGAACAGAAGAGCAAGAGGGTAAGTAAGAGTGTTGTGGGTTGTGATACAATATGTGCTACAACATGGCCATGGCACTTGTGAACTCCTAGCACCTATGATTTCCTGCACAAAAACGAGCCTGTCACCATTTCATCATGGACTGAGGAAGGGATCATAAGCACCCATATCTCCCACTGTAGCTAATGACAACTAATACTTGCTGGTGGTGGGTGTTGTCAATTTCTTCAGTACTTGAATCACTGGTTAAGTTGTTCATATTACAGTAAATAGCCTCTCACCCATGCTCATGCAAGCAACCCTTCTTTATATCAGTGGGTTAAAATAAAAGGCATGAAATTGCAAAGGGATTTAATTTGTAAAAAGGCTTTCAGTTGGAGAAGGAACAGAATAAGAGAGGGGAACTACATACATACATACATACATATATACATATATACACATGAAAGTGTCAAAACCAAAAACAGAAAATTATCAACAATAAAGCAATGAACTAAATGACTAATCAATGAAATAAAAGTAATAAAAAGAAAATGTGAATATCTCATTGATGTAGTTGCTTGGGTCATTATTCATCACTAACACTCCCCTTCAAGTGTGTTCCATCCCTGTTCTATTATTTATGTTAATTTTTGGTTATGCTATATTTTACATATGACCATAAGTCAGATCCAAATCATATTACTTAAAACAAATATGTGCATATAGTTACGAACAGACCCAATTATTCCCTTACCGGGCATGTACGCTAAAAGCTCCACACCTCAGCTCAGAGATATTTGCTCAATCATCTTTATAGCTGCTCAATTAGTAATAGCCAAGAGCTGGAACCAACCCAGATGTCCATCATTAGATGAAATGATAACTAAGATGTGGTATATCTACACAATGTAATTCTACACAGCAGTAAGGAAAAATGACACAATGAAATTTGAAGAAAAATGGTTGAACCTGGAACAGATCATTCTCAGTGAATTTACCCTGTCACAGAAAGATAATTGGCACATAGTCTCACTCACTCTTCTAGAGCTCTTAACCTGAATCTACCCAAGTTGCCCACATACCTACCAAGCATCTTGAGGACAAGATAATAGGGAGGGTGGGTAGGTAGTGGGGGGCACAAAACTGGACCCAAAAGGCAATGGTACCATAAAACTCTACATCCTAATAGACAGACCAAATGGTTGAACCTTCACCAGGCCCTTAGAGGGAACACCGGATTCAAAGGCCCTTGAGAGGGTACAGTGAAAACTGACCATTATCTCTACCTGTTTCTGCTTCTCTCTCTCTCTCTCTCTCTCTCTCTCTCTCCCTCTCTCTCTGTCTCCCTCTTCTTTCTCATCTCTCTATCTCTTTTATATCACTTATCCTTTTCTTCCTTGTCATGGGTGCTGACCTGTAACTCCCAGTACCAGCAGGTGGATATCATCCACAATGAGCTTTTGATCACAGAGACATACAAAGTCTCCCAAAAGAAAACAGATTTATGCCAGAGTGCTTGATGACCCACCATAGGTTAGTGGTAAGATCCTATTGCTGAAGACACCATACACTGTTGGCATGTATCATGAAGTGACATGGCTGGAAGCTGGAAGAGAATCAGTCCCCAGATATTTAGCACATCTAGTGCTGGAAGGTGCTACATGAGCAACTGGGGGATAATGACCAATATCTGTCCAAGCAATGAATGGTCTAACCTACTTAGTAGCAAACAACCTGATGTGATGCTAATACAAGTGCAATAGTGGCACATAGCCATGGTGGGAAATCAACTGCTCTCGATTTGGCTAACTGATTTGCTCAGTGGAATGGAAACCATAGCTGGAGCTGGGAAACAAGTCAGAACCATATCCAAAAATGAGCCTGCTCTCCATTAAACTGTCTCTAAAAAACAATGGTTATCACATTTACTTGGTGCTAACTTTACTCTCCATTGGAGAATCTGCTTCTCTTTTTCAGATAGACACAGATCCATCATAGCTCAAAAGGGCCCCAGCTGAAACTAAGAATAATTGGGGAAACATGCAAGAATGCTGTTTTCTTGGGGAACCAGGAACCAGCACAACTGTGAAGGAGATAGACACAGAGAACAATCAACCCCTACCAAACCAGGTATCCAGAGCCACAGAGGCACCCAAGATCTCAACACAGAAGCAGACTTAATACGAACCCAACAAGGCTCAGGAAAATTTGTGGAAGACAGGGTGGAAAGAATATTAGAGCCACATGTTTGGTCAAAACTAAAGGCTAACCCCACAATGCTCAACCTATAGGTACACTCCAAAAAGAAGAGTCTCTGTGGAGGGAGGGAGACAGGGAGGAGGCTAACAATGGTAGCAACTTGACTGTATTCACTGACTACAAAAATTAAAAATAAGACACAAATATGTGTATATTAAACTGTTATGGCTCATCCCTAGATAAATAGATTAGAAGATATATTTCTGTTTTTTAATCGTCTTTCTAAAGTAATTTTATATAGGATAATTATCAAAATTGTTATGTATTCATTAAAATTTTAACACTTATTTGTTTGTTAAAATATGCTAAAAACATATGACAGAAATATTTGTATAGGAAGGATTTGTTAAATAAGAATGCTTTTGTACTTGTTACAGTGGAAAAAGAGCACTTCCAATACTAAAGAAATTGTAGGGACAAGTTCCAATCAAATTAAATGTTGTACTTTAAAAAGCATGAGAAGTGTGGGAAGAGATATAACTAATGTGTATTTTACCATGCTTGGAGAATATAACTAGATACCATAGCAATCTAAGGGAGAATGACTGAAGAAATAATATACATGTAGGGACCTATTAAGCTATCCTTTCTTTGCATTGCAGTATGTGTGGATATTAGTTTCCTCACAACAAGGATTAACATCAAACTCATATCCTTTAATATCAGTAACTCTTATGCTAGCAAATGGTCTTCATTTATAGATGTACAATATTAGAGTCTTGTACTGGAATATAATAATAAAGGTCAAGGCAAATTAAAATATTTGTTTTGTCATGATAACTTTTTTATTAAATGGATAAGTCTCTTAAATAATACACAGATGCAAGGCAGATTCTCCTTCAATACCAAGAAGATTCTGGAGATAATTGTAAGATATCTTTATTCATTTTACAAAGTTAACATTCAAAGACTCAAGGTTATTAAAAAATCCTCTGATAGGAGAATTGTATTATACAATATCAAGACAATAAAATACTAAAAAAAATGACAGTGATATTTTCAGAAGCATAGACATACTACCTGTATTATAGAGGAGTACCAAAAATTGATCATCAATCAATCTATTTGTCACCTGTCTATATGAAACTTTAATATATGATAATCTGGACATAGATTTATGAGGAGAGAAGATATTAAATAAATGAGTAATAAAATTCATTTTCAATAAGAAAATATCAGGGACATAGTTTTCTTATTCACATTGTGCATAGTATCCATATACAAGTCATTTAAATATTTAACAATTCTGATAGAGATCTTTAGGAGAATACCTCTTAAAACTTGTCATATAGTTTTTTAAAATGTGACATAAAAATAATAAGAGCTAAAACAATAAAAACACACCATAGCATTAAGAAAATTGTTAACTTTCACATGAAAAGTAAAATCTTGTTAAAAACAATGGGCTATACTTGGCAGAAATGTTCATTATACCAATATCTGATGAAAAAAAATGGATCAGCCTATACAGCTTAGTGAGTAAAGTGCTTGCCTTCATAGCTTGAGAACCTGAGTTTGATTACCAGAAAACATGAAAAAAAAAAAAACTGGGTGTGGTTGATGTAGTGGCATTTGCTCATTATTCAAACACTGAGGTTATGTGGAACAGAAGATCCCTAGGGCTGACCAGCCAGCCAGTCTAGTCTACTTGGCAAGTTGTAGGCCAGATTAATGAGATGCCTTGTTTCAAAATATGTGGACATATTTTTCAAGATACCCAATATTGTCCTCTGGACTGTACACTCATTTGCTCACAAATATACATGTGTACTTATACACACATGAACATGCACATACACACAAAATTGGAATGTAAAATAGACAAACTATAAAGTGATAGCAATAAGTCCTAAAACTGTGCAGAAAGTGAACAAAAGATGGAAAGGTCTTGGGTTATTGTCCAACAATGAAAGCTTAATGTGGACAGAGTGACAGTTCTGCCCAGCTTCTGTTTGTATAAGCCTGATATCTGTTGTTTTTCCTGCACCACTTGCTGAGTGTTTAAAATATTACCCATAAAAAGGCATTGCACGGAATAGAAACTTCATATGGCCAATAAACATAGTGAATATAAGCAATGAGGGAACCACAAATCCTAGTCTTAATGAGATGAATCTCAGCCAGTGGATTGGAAATATGTGGATTGTAGCAATGTAAGTGATAAAGAGACTACAAAAGGTGATGCTATCTTTTTATGAGTGGGCATATGAACTTGAGCCATACAGTAGGAACAAACAGTTGGGAGGTTCTTTGTAAGTTTAATATTTCAATATATATAACAATACATTATTCTACTTAGAAAGAAAATCATACAAAAGAGATACTTACCTGTGCTAGGCAGAATATAATCTCCCTCCTCAATATTTTTTTGATTGTAAAGAGCATTTGTGTCTCTCCTGTCAATGGCAATACATGCCTGTTCAAGTCTAGTGATCATTTAAAAAATAATCCATCCATGCAGGACGCATGACAGTCACTTGCATTTATGCAATAATCTTATGAAAATTAAAGGAATGCAAACACTTAAGTAAACACAAATGAAAAAGCGATCATAAATTAATATATCAATTACTTCTATGTTCTATGGGGATGATCACATATGAGTCACTATTTATGCAACACCTGCTGTATGCCAGGCATTTCCCAAAGTGCTTACAGTGATTATTTTGGTTAATTTTTCTTTACTTTCTTAATTATTTGTGTTTATATATAGGTGTGTTCACAAAGTGGGTTGTATTTGTGTGTGTGTGTGTGTGTGTGTGTGTGTGTGTGTGTGTATGTGGTATGCTGAGAGGAGTGTATACACCCATACTCACCCTTGCCAAACCCCATTCACTTGGCTGTGGTGTGATGGTGAACACTATTCCATAGTGGCCAAAACAGAATGAAAATTACTCTTCCAGTTCTCATTTTCAGTCAGAGCCTCTTAGTGATGCCAGAGCTTGCTGTTATTTAGGATCCTTGGTGATTTCCTGGTCTCTGCTTTGTTTTGAGATACTGGATTTACAGGCATGTGTGGCCACACCAAGTAGTTTATGTGGGATCTGAAGATTCAATCTCAGGTGGTTTCATACTCCTTCATGCCTTCATGTTTTCACAAGAAGCACACTTAACCACTGAACCTTCTTTCCAGCTCCAATTTTTACCATTTGAGACAAGACCTGTTAAGCAGCCCATAATGGGCTTTTAAGTTGAGATCCTCCTATATCAGCAACCCCAGTGATGGAATTATCAGTTAGCACACCAAAACTGGTATATCACTTTTCTATTTCATGAATAAGGAAACTAAGGGATAGAAAAGATAAATTGGTCAAAATCATTATAGCTTGCAAACAGCACAAACAAGGTTCCATCATACATGATCAAAGTACATTATTAATGGTTTTCCAACTTCTGTTTCTTTCTCTCCTCCTCAATACTGGCGACCCTTGAGAATTCACATCTTGAACTAGAATCTGAAGCTGTTTTACTGGAGCAAATGTGGCAAGTTATCAGTGTAAGTCATCTGGTCTTTGGAGTCTGGTATTTGAAATACAGTGAAAACTCTTCATAAGTAAGTGCCATGATACCAAGACCTCTTGCTCATCAATAAATTATAGTTATTAAATATAGCGTTACCTTCTGTTGAAAATATATAAAACATATATTAAAAAATGTATATTTGTATTCTCAATAATATGACATGTTGGCTAATAATAAGTTAAACGAACTCTTAGAAACTAGTATTAATTCAATTGTATCCTGAAACTTTCAAAATTCTATTCATTCTAGTTATGTGTCCTCAAAATTAAAAGAAAAAATAAGTTAAATAATAATAGGTTGGGAATTCGAGGGCCAGAAAATTGTAATAGCCATCAAAATTCTCTCAAAGCATTGCTTCTGAATTAAATATTAAGGCTGCATCATCAAATTACTGTTTTAATGTCACATATTTTATTATCCTTATGTTTTCATAAAACTTGTCTTCATCTAAATTTTATTTGTGGTATTTATATACATTTGTTCCCACTAACATGTCTTTCCCCTTGATTAGGCTAGTATAAAAGCAAGTTGATTGCATTTTAGTTCCTCATATTAAGTGTAAGAAATAAATTTGTTTTCATGGAATAATAATACAGCATCTTAACATACTAAATCTACTTAATACAGAATATGACCCCAGGTAGTCTCTCACTGAGATAATGTACAAGATAGTAGAGTCAAGCTTGAAAGAGTTTATTCAGAGGACCTCATTCAGGCGCAGCTCAGAGGCACAATTCAGACTTCACAGCATGTTACAAATGCATTGTATCTGCACAGTGAGAAAGGGAGGATAAAAAACATTAAGAATTATTTTGTTATTGCTTCTGTAGTTGCATGAAAATGCAGTCAACAGCAAAATGTAAGTATGTTAAAAGATTCAAAAGATTATACTATACTGTATATTGGTTTAATTCTAGCATAGTTTAAGTTTGAAAATGTCATATGTAAATATATCTCCAGAGATTACCAATGGAGTCAATTAAGAAAAAGTCAGCAAAAAAAGAAATGACTTCAAAATAAAGTGAAAATGGGCTAGATAAAATTTAGTTCAATAACATAGAATTAGCATATAATTATGCTAAGTTTTAGTACATTGATCAAAATATCCAGTGGTTCAGCCATTTGAATAAAGCAATCTTATGCCAGAGGTTTATAGTATTTTAAAATATCCATAAACAATTTAAATATTTCATGCAAAATTTTACTTGAATTTATATTTATTCTTAAAACCTTTATGAATGTCAAGCACTAAATTATCTTTCATATGCTGTTAGTGTTTACAGTTCCTCTCACATTGAAGCACTACCACTGAAGCATATTTGCCTTTATGGATATTTTTAATACCACAAGCTCTCTTAATAATTCACACCAGGTTGTTTTCCTCTTGCCATGTAGTCCTCATGGAGAGAAAGAAAGAGGAAGCAATAAGCAATTAAACACAGGTAACACTGGGCAATTTTTCTTCCCCTATGTGCTACTTAGTAAAGAATAAAACTTCTAATTTGAAATACTATATTTCTAGTCTTAGATGAAAAGAGCACATAGCAAAAGTATTCTTAGACTTTGTTACATGAATAGTATATCAAAGGAATCAACGGTGACCATGCTCAATACTAGATTTTAGTTGACTCAAATGAGTTACAGTGAGTGCACACTTTGTGAGATACTTTAGAATATTTAGTTAAAGAGATTAGAGAATAAATATAAGAGAAGAAGCAGGGGTCTCAATAGTGTGACCATTAATGGTATAAGCTCAAGAAGACAGAAAAATATCAAAGACATATTATCTTCTGGTCTCCCTGGAATAAAAAGCTGATGTGACATTTGAAACTCTGGCACAATATATTTTCACTATTTGAAGCTATTCACAATCAGTTATAATGTCAATAAGAAGTTATATTAATTTTATTTTTGCTGTGACAGAATGCCTGACAGAAGCAAATGAAGAGAAAAACATGTTTTGGCTCATGGTTTAAGAAGAATCCACGGTAGTAGGAGTGATGGGGCAGCAGGTCACATTGCATCTGCCATAAAGAATCAGAGATAATTGGTCTCAACTCACTGTATCCCTTTATCTATTTGCACGGCCTATGACCCAAGTGTCTAGTACAGTGATCTTCACATTCAGAGTTTTCCTGCCTCAGTTATACCTCTCTGGAAGCATCCTCATAGACGTACATGCAGATGTGTTTCCTAGGGGACTCTAATTCTAACCAAATTGACAAAAAGGATTAGCCAACCCAGGTGCTAATGCTTCAATTATTCAATGAGAGCCCGAAGTGTAAGTCATCATACATGTTGTGTGTTTCTCATTGTGCTAAGGATCTTGTAATTATACCTTATGTGTTCCCATTTTTTTCAAATGAAAGTAACATAAACATTTGATGATCACCTAGCATTTGACTGTAGTCAATACTAAGATGTTATGTATTCTTTATATATTTTTATTAAATACTTTAAAATATTTTATTATTTATTCATTTATTTTATAGAGAGGGAGGAAGAGGCAGATAAAGAGAGGGAGAGAATGGATGTGCCTGGACCTCCAAATGCTGCAATCAAGTGCCAGAACCATGTGCCATCCTGTTCATCTGGCTTACATGGGTCATGGGTAATTCAACCTGGGGCTTTTGGCTATGCAGGCAAGCATCTTAACCACTAAGCCATCTCTCCAGCCCTTCATATGGTACTTCTGTTAATTTATTATTTTTTTTATTTTTATTAATTAGTTTTGTAGTCAGTGAATACAGTCAAGTTGGTACCATTGTTAGCCTCCTCCATGTCCTACCCCCTCCCCCGAACCTCCTTGATGAGGTATACGGGTCATGCATTGTGGAGTTAGCTCAAACTTATGGGTAGGAGAAATGTCTCTGCGTATCATGACCCAACATGTGGCTCTAAAATTCTTTCCACCCCTCTTCCACAAAATTTCCCTGAGCCATGTTGGGTTCATTTTTGGTCTGCTTCAGTGATGAAGCATTGGGGGCCTCTTGGTCTCTGCATATCTGATTTGTAGGAGTTGATTATTCTCTGTGTCAGTCTCCTTCACCCTTGTGCTGGTACCCTGTTCACCAGGAAAACAGCACCCTTGCTTGTTTTGCCAGTTATTCTTAGTTTCAGCTGGGGCCGTTTTGAGGTATGATGGGGTGGTTCTATCCTTAGGATCTGCATCTATCTGAAAAAAGAGAAGCATATTCTCCAACAGAAAATAAAGTTAGCACCAGATAAATGGGATAACCCTTAGTTTGTTTGTTTTTGTTTTTTAACAGAATTTAATAGGTGTAGGCCCTCTTGTAGCCCATGACTGGCAGTGGCTTGATAATGGAGAGCAGACTCATGTTTGGATATGGTTCTGACTTGTTTCTCATCTCCAGCTGTGGGTCAAGTTCCACTGAGCAGATCAGTTAGCCAAATGAAGAGCAGTTGGATTCCCACCATGGCTGTGCACCACTATTGCACTTGTGTGAGCATCACAATATGTTATTTGCTGCTAAGAAGGTTAGACCATGAGTGGCTTGGACTGATATTGGTCATTTTCCCCCAGTCATCCATATAGCACCTTCTGGCATTAGACACTCTGACTGTCTGGGGACTGACTCTCTTCCAGTTTCCAGCCATGTCATTCCACTTTACGTGTCAAACACATATGGTATCTTCAGCAGTAGGGTATTACCACTAATCTTTGGTAGGTCATCAAGTACTCTGACAGAAATCTGTCTTTCTTTAGGAAACCTTGTAGGTCTCTCTGATCAAAACCTCATTGTGGATGATAGCCCCATGCTGGTACTGGGAGTTACAGGTCAGTGCCCACTAAGAGAAGGAAGACAAAGATAACTAATATAAAAGAGTTAGAGAGAAGAGAGACAGAGAGCTAGAAAAAGAAAGAAGCTATAGTAGATTAAGGTCAGTCTTCACCATGCCCTCTGCAGTGCCTTGGGGCTCAGGTGTTCATTCTAAGGGCCTGGTGAAGGTTCAGCCATTTGGTCTGCCTTTTAAGATGTAGAATTTTATGGTACCATTGCCATTTGGGTCTACATTTGTGTCTCCCACCCCTTCCCCTGCCCTCCCCTCCCTCCCCACCCACCCTATTGTATAGTCCTAGAGATGCTTTCTGGGAGTGTCAGCATCTTGGATAGATTCAGGTTAGGTGCTGTAAATGAGTGAGGCTATGTAGCAATTGTCTTTCTGTGATTTGGTAAATTCACTGAGAATAATTTGTTCCAGGTTCAACCATTTTTCCTCAAACTTCACTGTGTCATTTTTTTCTTACTTCTGTGTAGAATTCCATTGTGTAGATATACCACATCTTACTTATCCATTCTTCTAGTGATGGACATCTGGGTTGATTCCAGCTCTTAGCTATTACAAATTGAGCCACTACAAACATAGCTGAGCAAATCTCTCTGGACTGAGGATTAAAGGTTTTAGGGTAGATGCCCAGTAAGGGAATAACTGGGTCTGTTGGTATCTCTATACTCAGCTTTTTCAGAAGTCTCCATATTGCTTTCCAAAGTGGTTATACCATCCTACATTCCCACAACAGTGGGTGAGTGTTCCTACTTCTCCACATCCTTCCCAGCATTTATTTTTATTTGATTTTTTGATGTTTGCTATACTTACTGGGGTAAGGTGGAGTCTCATAGTTGTTTTAATTTGCATTTCTCTGATGATTAGGGATGATGAACATATTCTTAAGTGTGTTTTTGCCATTTGTATTTCTTCCTCTGTGAACTGCCTGTCCAGTTCTTTGCCCCATTTTGTGAATGGGTTTTTTGACTTTTTATTGTTTCGGTTTTTGAGTTCTTTGTAGATTCTAGAGATTAGGCCTCTGTCAGTTAGATAATCAGCAAATATTTTCTCCCATTCTGTGGGTAATCTATTGGCTTTGCTTATTGTATGCTTGTCTGTAAAGAAACTCTTCAGCTTCATGTGATCCAATTGGTTGAGTGACTGTTTAAGATTGTGAGCTACTGGGGTTTTATTCAGGAAGTCTTTTCCCATTCCTATATCATGGAAAATTCTTCCTATATTTTCTTCCAGTAGTAGCCAAGTTTCTGGTATTATATTCAGGTATTTGATCCATTTGGACTTGAGTGTTGTGCAGAGAAAGATGTGTGGATCAAGTTTCAATTTCCTGCATATGGTTATCCAATTTGTCTAGCATCATTTGTTGAAGATGCTGTCTTTTTTCCAGCCTATATTGTTAGGGCCTTTGTCAAATATCAAGTACCTGTAGTTGCTTGACCCAAAGTCTGGGTCCTTAATTCTATTCCATTAGTCTATAGTCCTGTTTTTATGCCAGTACCATGCTGTTTTTATTACTGTGGTTTTTTAATATTGCTTTAGATCAGTTATGGTGATGCCTCCAGAGATATTTCTTTTGATGAGGATATACTTGAATACCTGAGGCCTTATGCCTTTCCATATGAAATTTGAGATCATTTTTCTATCTCTAAAGAAGAGGGAGCAAAAAGAATTTCAGAGACACACATTGGGTTATGACACACAGACACATTTCTCCTACCCATAACTTTTGGCTAACTCCACAATGCATGACCCATATACTTCAACATCGAGGGGCTAGAGGGAGGGGGTAGGACATGGACGAGCCTAACTATGGTACCAACTTGACTGTATTCACTGAGTGCAAAACTAATTAATAAAAATAAATAAGGTGCTGGGAAAAAAGGTGTGCGCCACTATACCTGGCCAAAATTACTTCTTTAAAATAAGTATGTGAACAATCATTTTTATAGTGTAGCTTGCAAAACCTATCTTTTTTTCCAAAAATCTAATAGAAGTGAAATACTGTACTTAACAATGCAAATATTCACTGTGAGCTTATTTTTTATTTAATTTAATTTACTTATTTTTCAGAGAGTAAGAAAGAAATAACCTTGAAGCTGGAAGAAAATGAAAAACCAACATCTGGACAGGACAAACAGGGCATCTTGGGGCTCTGTGTCAGGGTATAAGCAATAAGGATTATGAAGACATCATTTTAAACATCTGTCCAACAATTTCTTGCTATGAACTAAACTCTTAAATTGGTTGTTTGCCTTTCAGTGTTTCTTTGGGCTAAATTAGGAAAAAAAAAAACTATTTGTGCAATTTGACTTTCTGAAAGATTCCTTGTACATGTCTAACAAATATTGACAAACCATCAAAAGAATTGCCTTCCATAATACTTCTCATACCAGATTAAGAGGTGCATTTTTTTCTATGATCACAAATGAAATCCTGTCTATTTACACATTATTACAACTTCTCCCCTCTTTTCCACCAAATTTGTAGTCACTCAGCAACTTTCATCACCATAATTAATAAAGATAATGCAATTGTGTATCATCCTCCTGGAAACACAATGGGCCCCATCAGTGATTGTAACTGCTTTTATGGTTTAAATGGTTTGAGGGAGGGATTAGTTGTCTTATGCAGTTACTTTACCCATTAATATGACCAAATACCTAAGAAGAAGTAGATTGATGGAGAAAATGGTTTATTTTCTTATAGTTTTGAGGGTAAACATATCACCATAGCAGGGAAGGCATAACAGCAGGCTCAACAGGCCTACTGGTGTCATTGCATTAGCAGCCTAGAAGTGGAGGACCAACAGAAAGAGCAGCTGTTCTATAATACCTCAAGGCCAGTTGCCAGACATATACATCCTCAAGCAAGCCTCCACCTCCTAGAGGTTCCATAACCTTCCCAAACAGCACCAATAACTGGGACTAACATTTAAAACATGAGCCTAAGGAGGGGGAGGATTACATTCAAACACAACATGTAAGGCTAGAAAGATGCCTTGGTGGCTAAAGGTTGCAAATTCTGCTGGCCAGTGTTCAATTCTTCAGATACTCACATATAGCTAGATGCCAAAGCAACACAAGCATCTGGTGTTTGTTTGCAGGTGCAAGAGGTTTTTACACACACACACACACACACACACACACACACACACAAATAAATAAATAAATAAATAAAGTAAAATAATTTATAAAGGGCTGTAGAGATGGCTTAGCAGTTAAGCGCTTGCCTGTGAAGCCTAAGGACCCTGGTTCAAGGCTCAGTTCCCCAGGACCCAAGTTAGCAAGATGCACAAGGGGGCACACTAGTCTGGAGTTCGTTTACAGAGGCTGGAAGCTCTGGTGTGGCCATTCTCTCTCTCTCTCTCTCTCTCTCTCTCTCTCTGCCTCCTTCTCTCTGTCGCTCTCAAATAAATAAATAAACAAACAAAAAAATTAAAAATGAAATATTGTGAAATTACATAAAAGTTAACAGTTTTACTAACTGACATTGATGAGATCAATTAATCAAAGATGTTTATAGCAGGGTACATTATGTAGTCTAAACATACAATAAAGAATTTCCATATTTTATAGTTAGATAAATATTATATTTCAAATATGAAGTGTCTACCCACAGCACTCATATAGTAAAGGACCCGTGCCAGCCGGTAGTGCTATGTGGATATGGTGTTATCATGAGAACACCCCTGCATTCGTGCTTTAATCCACTTATGACTTCATAGCTGGGTAGTACTAGGAGGTGAAGCCTAGTTAAAGGAAGTAGGTCATGGACAATGTACCTTTGAAGTGTATATTTTGTCCTGAGTCCTTTACTCTCTATTTCCTGTTCACCACTAAGTAAGCAGCCATGCTCCAACTCTCCCTTCTGCAAAGATGCTTGCCTCAACTTAGGCCTAGAGCAATGAGGCCAATAGACTTCTAGCTGAAACATAAAACTGTGAGCATAAGTAAAGATATTTTTCATTTAAATTCTAAAAAGTATTTTGTCATAGCAAGAGAAAAGCTCTTTGCACACAAGATCAAATAAGATTAAGAAACTATACCCACATTTCCTAGAAACAAGCTGGTTTTGAACAGGACTTAGGTGGCAGCATTAAATACTACTAATGGCATATTTACCAAACAGTGGATTCCACTAAGCCACAGAAAGGAATTTCTATCATTTTTCTCAATTTCCTGGTAAAAAAAATCCTTTATGCATTTGTACATATTTTTATTCCTGAACCACACTGTATATGAATAATTTATAAAAATGAATAATCTATAAAAATCTATACATAGAAAAAATCTATAACAATGTTTATAATCTCAGGTGTTTAAAATACTTCTCCATCATCTTGTGAGACAATGACATTGTCACATATATTTATGATGGAATTTTTCAGAAAACACTGAAGTGGGTCACATAAAACACTGTGAGATAGGATTTCTACTGTTACAATTTTGTGATATCATTATTGTTGTGGTTAATTTATTAATCACATGTATCTATACAAATACAGGTTTATAACACTTTTAGAAAATTAGTAAATGTTAAAGTCCTTTTTATCAATCGTGGAAAGAAATATATTGCATTTCCTTCTAACATATCTCATTATGTCACTCACAATAACTAGAAGGCAACAACAGCCAAATTCATGAATATTTAAATTTAATTAATATTTGAAAATATAAATTAAATATTGTAATATTATTTCACTTGTGTATTTTAATATAACTTGCACATTCTTCAAACATTTTCAGTACTGAAAAACTAACTGAAGTTTAGTTTATATGATTATATCATCCAAAATATTATATTTTCAGCAAAAGGTCATAGTCTTTATGGATGAATGTATAGTGGTCCAAACACCTGTCATTTTGTTAAATTCTAATACAATGAAGATAAGGTACCATTCTTAAACTTTCTCCTAGAGAAAAATGTACAAAAGTTTGATAGTCAAAAGAACAATTTTTTTACAAAACAGTAAGTCAGTCCCCAGAGAGTTAGCTAGTCTAGTGCCAGAAGGTGCTACATTAGCAACTGGGGGAAAATGACCAACATCTGTCCAAGCAACTCATGGTCTAAGCTACTCAGCAACAAACAACCTGTCATGATGCTCACACAAGTGCAATAGTGGCACACAGCCATGGTGGGTAACCAACTGCTCTTGATTTGGCTAACTGATCAGATCAGTGGAAGAGAACCTATAGCTGGAGCTGGGAAACAAGTTGGAACCACATTCAAAAAATGAGCCTGCTCTCCATTACCAAGCTCCCACCAATCATGGGCCACAAGAGGACCTACACCTATTAAATTCTCTCTAAAATAATAATGGTTATCCCATTTATCTAGTGCTGACTTCACTCTCCTTTGGAGAATTTGCTTCTCTTTTGTAGATGGATGCAGAACCTAAGGAAAGAATCAGCTCATCAAACCTCACCAGGGCCCCAGCTGAAACCATAGCATAACTGGGGAAAGGGCAAGAGTGCTGCTTTCTTGGTGAACCTGGTACCAGCACAAGGGTGAAGGAGACAGACACAGAGAACACTCAACTCCTGCCAAACCATATATCCAGAGACACAGAGGCTTCCAAGACCTCACCACTGAAGTAGACCTAAAACAAACACAACATGGCTCAGGGAACTTCATGAGAGAGGGGCCAGAAAGATTGTTAGACCCACCTGTTGTGACATTATGCACAGAGAGATAACTGATAGCTAACACCACAATGCATGACCCACATTCTCCAATGAGGAGGGTCTCTTCAGAGCGGGTAGGACAGGGAGGAGGCTGAGGATGGTAGCAACATGGCAGTATACACATTGTGTACATAAGCAATGAGAAAACTAAAAAACAATAAAACTTAAGGTGGATAAAAAAAACAGTAATATGAGAATACAGAAGAAAAGGTGTTAAAATGCTTTGAAAATTGAAAGTTAAAATAGTTTTCAAGGTAGAAGCATTAACCTGAATACTAATATTCAAATGCAAGTGTATACAGAGTTTAGACAAGCAATATTGGAAAAATGAATGGTATTTCCATTTTTTATTTCTAATTATGCTCTTGGACTATATGTTTCAATAAAATAAGTTAAAATTACTCCTTTACAGAAAATATTTATCAAATATCAGGAAAGGAAGCCACTCAACTCCTTTGAGGTGAAGGACATTCTAGTGGTGACAAGTGTGTGAATTATTTTGGACATTGTCATCATCTAATTGGAGTTTGACATATCAGAAAACAAAGGGGAGGGATGGAGAGATGGCTTGGTGGTGAAGGTGCTTGCCTATGAAGCCTAAGGACCCATGTTCAACTTTCCAATCCAATGTAAGCCAGATACACAAAGGTGAGACAAAGGCAAGGTCGCATATGCCCACTAGTAGGCACAAGTATCTGAAGTTCAATTGCAATTTGCACTGATTCTCTTGCTCTTTCTCTCTCTCTCTCACTCTCTCTCTCTCTCTTACTTTCTCTCTCACTTTAAATAAATAAACCAGGGGGGATGGATGCCAAGAAAGTGAGACTTTGTGCAGGCTTACCTATGCTGACCTGTTGCAACCCCTGTGAAACCCTCAGCACAGTTCAAAGACAGTTTTGAGAAGAAATCTCTCCAAGCAATAGC
Organism: Dipus sagitta; assembly: GCA_036346955.1. Classification (NCBI taxonomy): domain Eukaryota; kingdom Metazoa; phylum Chordata; class Mammalia; order Rodentia; family Dipodidae; genus Dipus; species Dipus sagitta. Next base: position 150,931,518 of record CM070771.1, read on the forward strand.
CAGTAATAGCAATGATATTAACTGACTCCTGTCATAAGGCTCTATGACCAATAACGTGGGTAGTTATTTCAATAATATGATCTTGTGCAACATTTCTTGCTTTAATGTTTTACAGAATCTATCATTTGTAGAATGGCAAAAATGATTCTAAGGAAAGGAACTCACAGTAAGCCAAATCATTCCACAGGAAGATATACAATATTCACAAGAAAGAGAATACACCCATTGCATTCCAATTAGAATAGGACTTAGTTATATTTTATAGCAAGAAACAAAGTCAAATCTCTAAATGTACATTCATTCAAATTTTGTGTGATAGCTATTTTGGCAGTGAAGGCTGAGTGTATTAGATGTTGAGGTGTGCAGGTATTATCTACTAAGCTGAGTAAGAAATGGTAAAAGGCTAGTGTCAGAAGTATGAATAAAATACACAGTACTAAACTAATGTATTTCCCCAGGATAAAAAAAGGGTAAAACTGTGTGGTAGAATGATGGTCTTGGGCTGGCAGAGTCATACTTTCATAAATTTTATATACATGTAGAAAATGTATATAAGTAAACTAAATGATTTGACTAGTATCATCCAAAAGTTAACTAAATTTTTAAAATAATAGTTATAATTCATCAACCAAAAATCTATAATCACCGAGCATAGACATGTTAAATTTAGTATTATCTACCTTCCTAATGAAAACATAACTCAAAATCAAGGGTGGGGGAGTGAATGAAGTGGAAACAACTCTAGAAATTCAATGATTCTAGGTTTTCCCTTAATTTAAAAACCTCTAATGGCCTTATCACATGGAAAAGACACTGAAGGAAAGGAAACAGCAAGCAGAGCCATGTTCAACAACTGTACCAACTTTATGTCACTGTCTATGTCATGTTTTGACAGATGAATACCTAACATAATGTACTGGGTCATATATGTAAGGTCCATGTAGCAGACAGAGGATGGATCCTGATAAGACTGAGAAGTACTTGGAGATATATTGCTTGGGTTAGTGAAGGATTACAATTATAAAAACATGCTTCAGAGCAAAATATCTAATTATTCCCACAGAAATGATAATATTTACCTTTATGTAGGCAGCAGGAAGATTGAAAGTGAGTTTTCTATTTCAGTCCATCAGAACAACAGATTATCACTTGGGATTTTGCAAAGAATGGTTTGTATTTTGTTCATAATAACAAAGATTAATCTCTGAAAAGTATTGAGAATGCAGAGAATGAGGTAGTTTAAAGGTAATGCAATCTCAAAAGTGAATGGCACTCTTTTGGCTAAACATGGTAAGATTTCCTGGGCCTATTAAGGGACAATCAACCCCTTTTCTATTTCCTTTATCCTAGAATCACACCAGAGGAAGTGAATAAGTGCCTTCATTTTTATCACTTCCTTTCCTGGGAGATACAGAAATGTGCAGGTACTTGTTACCAGGAATTAACTGACCAGTCCAGCGGCCCATCCAGAGGGACATATATATATATGTTTCCAGGTGGGCTTTCCTCTCCACTTTGGCAGGGTCCTTGCATTTCATTCCCTTTTTTAGCTCTAAGTTCTACCATCTAAACTCTTCCTATCATGCAATCTTTGTAAATTTTACCCTTTGTTCTTTGGATTTCATTCACTAAAATTCATAAGACAAGAATCTGGAGGCTACTGCCTCAGTGCAAGATTTTTGTGACTGTTAGCTTCCTGCACCTCAGCTCATGAGTTAATGCCCACACAAGAGCTGAGATAAGGTTCTGGCATTCTCAAAGACACACCCAGTTCTCCTATCAGAAGTACTTGAATGCGAAACGAAATTTTTTAGGGTACAGTGACCTGGGTAAATGAAAGAAATAAATAAAAATAGTAAAATTACAAAATAACAAATGCAGAGTCCACTAGTCTCAACTTTAGATTAGCCCAGTCAAGAACCTGCAATTCCGTCCTTTAGAAGATGAATGACTGCTGAAATTCACAAAGAAATTACACAAAGAATTAAAAAGGTAGAAATGATCTTCACAGTGGATCTGTTTATGTTCTCATTTATTGATACAACACATCTTTGTTGAGCATCAGTTGTGTGTTAGATATGGTTCTCTGTGATGATGGCAGTAAAAAATGAAAATAAACAAAAATTTATGCCTGCATGAAAAATCCATTCAAGAATTGAAAGGGTACAGTAAACAATATGCTTAAGGTGAAGAAAGAGAAAGGAGCTAGAGCAGGCCAATGAGGGCTTGGGAGGCAAGCACACAGGTGAGTACACCATCTCTGTCTGCATTTTCACTGAGAAAAAGATCTATGGGGAGCTTGGCTCAGATTTGTGGGTATTATTTCATTTATATATTTGTTATATATTATTTATATGCATTTTATATGGGTATATATTTTGTTTATATGCATTTACTTATAGAGTTTATATTTTATTTTAATATTTCTGCTGAGAATAGATATCTCTAAGGCAAGAGAAGTAGCAACAAACCAATTTTGACACTACTCCAGTTTTCTAGCTAATTGCTTGGGTCATGTCTGTTCAACAGTAAAATATGCTGACTTTTGGGTGAAGTTTTAAGGCAGAATCAAAAGCACATTGATGGATTCATTGTGAAAAAAGTGGATTAAATGTGAAATCAAAAGTATGAATCTAGTAGTTGGATAGAATCGCCAGTAAAAAAGAAGCTGAGAATTTTAGCAAGATATGATTTGAGAAAATACTATCAGCTAAGATTTGTTCATTTTAAGATCAAAATATCTATTAGATTAAAGAAGCTATGAGAATTTGTTACTGTATATTTAATATATAAATTTGGAATTTGCCAGAGTGGTCTTAGCTTGACACTGTGGGAAGGAAAATGCTACAATATGTGTGTTCTTTGAAACACTCAAAATAAAGAAAAATTCTTTCTAATATTTAGATGAGAGTTAAAAGCAACCATATACTAGTTAACATTATCAATTAATTGCATTTAAACATTGCATTTAAAACTAATTACTCATATTTAAGAAAATCTAAATAATATTAATTTATTCATGTAAATTAAAAGGAATAGATAAAGAAATACAAAAAAAGCAAATTTTAAGCAAGCAATGCTTAACTTATAGTTCATTAAATAAAGGAAAATTAAAACATCAAACTTGATCATGTAAGCATTATCAGTCACCAAGGTCACTGAAACAGCAGTGGCAGACAAGACATTCAAATAGCCAAAATAAAAAGGCTTCAATGCTCAGTATTGTGAGAAGTGGAACTACCATGTCCTAAAGATGGGAAAGAAAACCAAAAGCTATCTATGACAATCAAGTAACTAATCTGACATTATCAGCACACAGAGTGGATCTACATTTGAGTGTGTACCCACTGAGCCAGGATGCATACAAACCAAAGACATACAGAAGAATCTTTACAGCAACATTGCCGTAGTAGCCTCAAATTAGAAACAAGTTAGTTGTTACTAATAGTAAAATGCAATGCATTGAAATCCCATGAAATGGAATAATGTATACCATGCAGTACTATGATTGGAATAAATAACACAGATAAATCTCATAGACATAATTTTTATTCAAATAATCAAACCACAAAAGAACTCATCATAGATGACTCTGCTCATAATAAATAAAAATACCTGTAAAATTGATAGGACTGTAAATCAGAAGGGAATATATATTCCTGGGGAAAAATGAGGTAGAGTGGAATAGTGACCAAAAGGGCCTCTAGTATGCAGATAATTTTCAATATTTGACCACAGTCACTGTCACGTGAGATGCTTATGCTGTGAGAATATCTGAAAGATGTACATTTTTCCTATGTACATTATATTTCCATAAAATGTTTATTTGAATACATATCAGATATACTAAAACAAACTAAGCACAAAAACAAGCCAGATTAAAGAAAAATTGTACATTTCAAGATCACAAATTCTAAAAATTTCTTAAACATGTGGCTAGTACTGAAGGAGATTCAGGAGAAAACTACCTTCTTTTAGGAAGTTTCAGTAAGGCACAAATGCCCAAACTGAGAACCAAAAGATTCCACTGAGCCTTGGCAAGACTGGATCTCATGTCTGATCCAGATGCATCCACAACAGCTGCAGTTCCCCCTGCTGCCCAAAGCTTAACACACTACCTAGGTGGTCTGGCCTTTGAGGTCTGTACTTTGAATCGACAAACCAATCTGGTCTTTTCTTCTCATACCTGAATCTCACAAAAGAAAATATTTTTTTAATCTACTACAAAGGTGTGACCTTGCTATTTTTCACTTCTCTCTGCCTTGTGTCTTTGCCTGGATATACTTCAGTCTGGCTTTACTCCCATCCCAGCCAGGCTGGGTGTGGAAAGAGCAGAGCACTGTTTCTTGGCCTAGCTAATTATCTGCTTGCTGCTGCTTTATGTTTGGGGGTAACTTCTCACTAATTACTTGTGTGATTTTTTTTTTTTTTCTGAGACTACCATGTAAGTATTTTCTTTAGGCTCTATATCTAACACATGGGCAATTCCTCTAAACTCTAGGCCTGATATCTGTGTAATTTCTCAAAACTCAGAGGAACCGTAAGTATAACTGTCTTTAGTATCCATTTCTCACAATTATGGCCCTCTCTCTTTCTCACTTTCTCTCCTACCTCAAACCACTCTTAACTTTCTTCCATGGGGAGACTCAAGGCAGATGCTCTGCTTTACACATGATTGCATGTTTCCTCTAAATCCCCCTACATTGCGTCCTAGGTTCTCTCTTCCAAAGACCTTCATTTCTCATAAATGGACCTCATGAACTATGCTTTGTCTCCTACAAGTGTGGATATTTCTTATCTTCCATATACTTGTGATTCTGCTCCAGATGTTTCCTAGACCCTAATTTCCCTTAAACAAACTCCATAATTTGTGATTTATCCCTAAACAAATTCAATAATTCATAATTTATCCTTATAGAGTCTAATCAAAATCGAAGAGGCTATAAATAAATCATAAGGAAACCTACTTTTTTGGACAAGGAACACTCAGGATCTGTAGATTGTTACTAGAAAATTTTCAGTGCCAGGAATGGGATACCGTCCATTCAGTTGTTGGCCAGGGAGGTCTCTGATGCCCCCAAAACATTACTGGCCATTGCCAAGGCCCTTGGTTTCCTACCAGGAATAGATGATAAGACCCTATTGCTGAAGGCTACATATACTTGGGCTGCAAGACCACTAATAAATCCTCCTGTAACTGAGCTGATAACCTCCTCCATGTAGACCAGCTGACAGAAAGCTGGAGGAAGCCATTCTGCATGCAGTTCAATGGGAGAGAGAGAGAAATCACCAGTGAAGATACTCAGCAGTGGACACTGCAAGCCTTATATTTGGCCAGCCAGGCCTGATGAGCTAATAGGTGCAATAGTGGCACATCTGTCATCATGGAAGCCAACTGCCCTCTAATTGGACTGGAGGCCCACTCCATGGGAGGGAATACATCCCTGATACTGAAAACCTACAACAGGGGTACTCATGAGCCCTAGGGGTATAATGTTTGCTGCTGTCTGGCTAAATGTATATATCATGCTTATCAAAATGCCCAGTAAGCACTTCTCTTAAAGTTCATACCCATACATTAATGCTACTCTTACTTTTGGCACAGAACCTTCTCTTTTCAGATGGCAGTGACCTTGAGATAACTCAGAAAGCATCATGGTGCTGGGAAGAAGTGACAGAAGAGTGTTCAGCACTGAAATATCTCTATCACACCTTCTAAGGCTCAAGGTCTTTTGCTGAAGAGGTGGTGGAAAGAATGTAAGAGCCAAAGGAAGGGTAGAACTCCTTACAAAGTGCTCATCCAGACACCAAATAGCCTGGATATCCATGACCCCACAGTGCCTGATACTTCTTACATAAGACCATCATAAAAGGAGGAAAAGATTATGACATCAAAATAAAAGAGAGACTGATTGAGAGGGGGAGAGTATATGATGGAAAATGGAGATGGGAAATGGGAGGAGGGAAAGCATTACCATGGGATATTGTTTACAATCATGGAAGCTGTTAATAAAAAAATAATTTAAAAAATGAGATTTGCGTTTTTGGATTTTTTTTTTTTTTTTGCTTAGAGAAGCTTCTATTTTTATTTATATTTTTTGAAGTTCTTTTTTAATTAACAAATTCCATGATTGTAAACAATATTCCATGGTAATGCCCTCCCTCCCCCCCCACTTTCCCCTTTGAAACTCCACTGTCCATCATATCCCCTCCCCTTTCTCAATCAGTTTCTCTTTTATTTTGATGTCATGATCTTTCCCTCCTATCATGATGGTCTTATGTAAGTAGTGTCAGGCACTATGAGGTCATGGATATCCAGGCCATTTTGTTTCTGGCGGGAGCACGTTTTAAAGAGTCCTACTTTTCCTTTGGCTCTTACATTCTTTCCACCACCTCTTCAGCAATGGACCCTGAGCCTTGGAAGGTGTGATGGAGATAGTGCAGTGCTTAGCACTCCTGTCACTTCTTTCCAGCACCATCATGCCTTCTGAGTCATCCCAAGGTCACTGCCATCTGAAAAGAGAAGGTTTTCTACCAAAAGTGAGAGTAGCATTAATATATGGGTATGAACATTAAGAGAAGTGCTTATTGGGCAATTTGATGAGCACAGGACATACATTTAGCCAGACACCAGCAGATGTTACACCCCTAGGGCTCATGACTACCCCTACTTTAAGTTTTCCATATCTGGGATGTATTCCCTCCCATGGAGCAGGCCTCCAGTCCAATTAGAGGGCAGTTGGTTTCCACCATGATAGACATGCCACTATTGCACCTGTTGGCTCAATTGGCCTGGCTGGCAAAATTTAACTATGTATGATCTCTGCAGAACCCCACAATCTTGTATCAGTACCAGCTAAAAAAAATTCTAGATCTTGAAAATAGATAAGACATGCAGTAAATCCGATATGTTGAAAACTCAGCTTGGTAATAGACAGACATCGCATAGAAGGAAGACTAAAATATATACTTAGGATTTCATGGAGGAAAAATACAAAGTTAGGAAGAGAAAAATGTAGAAGAAAAAATATTTGAAAGTTTTGTAGAATGAGCAAAAAATAATTACTAGCCCAAGAAATGCCAAGCATGCCAAAAAATTTCTTATTTCTGACATGAAAGGCAAATTTCCAAACACTAGAAACGGATCTTGAAACATTCATAAATGAGGAAACTTGTCAACAAAGAAGCAATATCAAATTGATAGAAATGCCTAAGTGGGTTGAATAATATCTTCCAAAAAGGGAAGAAAATAAATGTCTAATGAAATTTCCACAGCAAATGAAAACTACCTTTCAAAAAGTAATTTGCAGAAAATATACAACTTCATAAGGAAGAGAGAGGCTGACAGCACTCTAATCCACCATCAATCTTAGCAGCAGTAGAGGTATGCTAAGAAATACTTATGCACCTCCTGGAATGAAGCATGATAAACTATGTGCTATCAGTGGTGATGGTTTCTGTCTTGAATTTATCAGTCTGTACTATCTGTCAGTGTCTACAAAACAAATAGGAGTAAAAGATAAACCAAATAACACTCCTGAGGCTTTGGGAAATAGCCAGGATTCGTACAGTGTTATAAACAAAATATAATTGCTTTAAATTAAAAGACACTTAGTACATAACCCAAATGCATTGTGTATTCCTGACTTTACCTCAGTTTAGGAAATCTAGCCCAGAGGCATATATTTTGGAAAATTGAAAGTATTAGAATATTAAAATTTTATTAATGGATACTTATGAAATGCTATTTTTATAATTATAAACCATGAATTTTCTATCTATAAAAATATAATCATTCCATTAAGAATTATTCAAAATATTCCAGGCAAACATTAGACCATATTCTTTAAAAAAAAAAAAAAAAAAACTTTGGTCTGGAGAGATGGCTTAGCGGTTAAGCACTTTCCTGTGAAGCCTAAGGACCCTGGTTCGAGGCTCAATTCCCCAAGACTCATGTTAGCCAGATGCACAAGAGGGAGCACCCATCTGGAGTTCATTTGCAGTGGCTGGAAGCCCTGGCGCATCCATTCTCAGAAGACCTGGCACGCTTTTTCCTCTGCCTCTTTCTCTCTCTATCTGTTGCTCTCAAATAAATAAGAATAAACAAAAAAAAATTTAACTTTATTTTTATTTATTTATTTGAGAGAGAGAGAAAAAGAGGCAGAGAGAGAGAGGGAGAGAGAGAATGGATGCACCAGGGCCTCTGCCACTGCAAATGAAGTCCAAAAGCGTGCACCCCTTTGAGAATCTGGCTTACATGGGTCCTAGTTAATCAAACCAAGGTCCTCTGGCTTTGCAGGCAAGTGCCTTAACAGCTAAGCCATCTCTCCATCCCTTAAACCATATTCTTTTTTTGAATATTATTTTTATTTATTTATTTCACAGAGAAAAAGAGAGAGAGAGTGAGGGAATGGGCATGCCAAGGCTTCCAGCCTCTGCAAACAAATTCCAGATGTGTGTGCCCCCTTGTGCATCTGGCTAATGTGGGTCCTGGGGAATCGAACCGAGGTCCTTTGGCTTTGCAGGCAAATGCCTTAACCACTAAGACATCCCGCCAGCCCTAAACCTTATTGTTAATATTTATTATTTTTATTTTTTTGCAACAAGGTCTCACTACATTTTACAGATTGGCCTTTGACTTCCATTATAGCCCAAGCTGGCTAGGTATTTATAATTCCTCCTACCTCAACCTTTATTTTATGCTGGGATTATAGGCCTATGTCACTAACACTGGTGAAAAAGAAAAAAAAATTAATGTATTTTATTTTATTTATTTATTATTTATTTATTTATTTATTTATTTTTGGTTTTTCGAGGTAGGGTCTCACTCTAGCCTAGGCTGACCTGGAATTCACTATGGAGTCTCAGGGTGTCCTTGAACTCACAGCGACCCTCCTACCTCTGCCTCCCAGTGCTGGGATTAAAGGCGTGCACCACCACACCTGGCATTAATGTATTTTTTAATAAAATCATTTATATATAGAAAAAATATCATCAGAAGCTAATATATTTACTGGAAATCTTTAAATATTCCATTTAGGGTAATAGAATTCCATATTCTTTTGTTTGGATAACAATAATTTCCTATAATCATCAAATGGCCACATATACTCTCCTTAACCTTTCTCAGTGACAGAAAGTGACAAAAAAATACTAATGGTTCCCACCTCTTGCTTGTATAAACCTAATACATTATGGGGAAGTGTAGCATTTGTGATACTCATTTATGTTCCTTCTCCTGAACATGAGTCCAAATTCTAGCAATAGTATCTGTTCCACAGACATTATATAGATGTTCATAGATCTCTACTGAAGAGAATAAAAATAACCTATTAGAATTTTTCACACTAAGTTTTTATTAATAATATTTTTAATCATCTTTATACAGACATTTTATTACATTTTTGTGTTCCTTTATTGGAAAGGACTAAAACTATTTTTTTCTGAAATAAATAAAAATAAAACTTTGGTAATACAATGCAATTTCCAGTGGTATTCAGGTCCAAGGATAAATAGAGTCGATGCTTGGTCACAGATAAGAGCCATTTTAAGAGGTGGAATGATAACCATGTGATTTGATTAATGTATACTCCTCTGAAAATTCAGGTACCAAGTGCAGTGCAAGATAGTTTCCCAGGTGGAGACACAGGTACAAGGAATCTTCAGAATTCTGACAGATAAAACCCCTAGCAATATGTGGAACTGGCCTTCTGATTGAAGCGTACCAAGGTAAGGTCACCAGAGTGGAATGAATTCACATCTGGTTTAGATGGGAAATAAATTGTTGGTAAGAATATCTAAAGTGAACAAAAACACATAGACAAATATTAGATTGGTAGCACTGGGGTTGAGATTAGTATCTTCAATGCAAACCACCCAGCAGAGTGATCTGAACAATAATGCTTGTTTTTATCAGTTAGCATCATCACCGTTGCTATGATCATCATCTTCTTCATCGTCATGCTTGTTTTCATCAGCACTTTTTTTCTTCTTTCCTATCAATGATGTCATCACATTTAGTGCCACTTGTTAGCTATCATTGAAAGTGACCAGTTAAGGTTGGATTACCTTACTTGGTTATACTCATTTTATCTGCTCATAACTGGAATGGTGCCCTTTTATGCTAATGAAATACAAAGAAAAAACACAATTTGCATTCATTACAAAGTTATTTAGGTAACATGTTTAGTCACATGCAGTTATTGTGACCACAGAGATGCTGACCTTTGCCATGAGTTGCAAATGTAAAAGTCTATGAGTATTCCCGAGGGAGCATGCTGTAGAAGACACTTTGAATTGTAAAACATCCACCAAAGCGGACATAACTTTAAATGCCCTGGGTGACTTTATAAAACTAAATCTGTCTACACCTATACTTACATGTGATTTATTATTTTATTTTGTATGTTTTTTTTTTCATGTGTGTGTATATGTGCTTGTGCACACATGCATGCCATAGTATGCATGGAGAAGTCAGAGGAAAACTTGTCACATGTCAGCCCCCACTTTGCACAGATTTTGAAGTTAGTACTCTTATTTCCACCACTGCTTTTACCAGGCCAGCAGACCCACAAACTTCCCAATGATCCTTCAGTCTCAGTCTACACTTCTCTCTCTCTCTGTAGGCTTGCTGGAATTATATGTTCCCATTACAAAGTCCAGCTTTTTATGTGAATTCTGTGTATCCAAATTCAGGTACTCCTGCTTGCATGACAAGTGCTTTATCCTCTGAGCAATCTTCTCAGTGCTATCTTTTTTGCTATCCTGAATAACATGCCATCTTTTATAATGCCTATGAAAATACTGATGCTCTTTTTTATTCTATGTTGTTTGTTAAGTTGGTCTACTTCCACTATGTTGAATTACTGTCTTCTTGATAGATCTCAACAACATTCAAGTACATTGTATTATTTATTGTATGAAACAAATGTGCTTACTGTTCTTGTACCACATTTCAGCTTGTTCCATTGATTATCATGGTGTCACAACAAAATTTTAGGATATTAGTACAGTCTACTTTTTACTTATTTCTGTAAATTAGGAATATGTGTTATTCATGTTGTCTTTCAATCAATCAAAGAAGATTGATTTGGTGAAAGTTATCTACCCTCCTATCTTTCATTTGCAATCATGGAAATGGTGGCAGAGTTCTGTTGCTGTTGTTGGACATAGTGGCTTATGCCTTTGATCCCAGCCCTAAGAGGAGGCACTGTGAATTTGAGGCTACACTGAGACTACATAGTGAGTTCCATGTTAGCCTGGGCTGGAGTGAGATCCTGCTTTGAAGAAACAAACAAACAAACAAATCCTGTAGCTGCTTATTCTTGTCCTTGTTTTTATTTTGGTTGTATTACTTCCAGAAACTGAAATTTTAATCAGTGGCTGTAGAGATGGCTCATCAGTTAAGGTACTTGCTTGCAAAGCCTGAAAGCCTGGGTTCAATTCCATAGTACTCATGTAAAACCAGGTGCCCACGACCCATATTCCACAACAAGGAGGGTCCCCGTGGAGGGGGGCGGCCAGGGAGGAGGCTAACAATGGTACCAACTTGACTGTATTCACTGAGTACAAAACTAATAAAAAAAAATTAAGGATACAGAAGAAAAAAAAAAAAAAAAAACAGGTGCCCAAAGTGTCACATAGATCCAAACTTCATTTCCAGTGGCAGGAAGCCATGTTGCACTCATACTCCTCATACTCACTCTTTCTGTCGGCCTTTTTCTCTCTGTCTCTTTCTCTCTTAAATAAAAATATTAAAATTCAAAGTTTACATCAATAAGTGGGAGCTCTAAATTTATTCTTGCTTAGAGGATTTTATTCTATAAGATTAGAAGATAATAAAGAATTATATTATAGCTCAAATGTCTCCAATATAATTTCTTATATGTGTATTTTATTTCCTCCAATAGTGTAATTTACAACAAAATATACAATGGTCATTAGATTTGTCAGAGAAACATAACATATATTGTTATTTAGCAGAGAGGTACATTTATCAATAAAATATAACTTTGAGCAATAAACCTAATAATTTGAGAAATTAAGTACTCAAAATAAAAACGACTATTCGAAAATCAATGGAATAGTTTTGTTGGGGGGGAATTACGCTTTTTTTTTCTTAGAAAGATGAAGGTCACACACACATACACATAAGTAATAAGTGTTTGTCCTTCATTTATACTGATTTTATACTTCTTTCTCCACCCAAGGAAACCTCAGTACAATTTTGTCACCATCTTTACACAGGACTGATCCTTACATCACCAATTGGATGAAATCTCACAAATAAGCAGATACCACTTAATATTTTATACTGTCTGTTTAAATCCATTTTCATAACTCAGTGGATATATCTAAGTGTTTAAGGCCTGTATCAAAGCAGTCTGACCTAACATTTAAGCTTGTCCACAACTTTCTATAAGGCAGATAATCTGTAATGGTCATTAGTTACAGGATCTTTTCTGCTAGACACTAATGTGTGTATTTTAAACCTTCAACCATGTGTCTAATAAAAAGTGTAACCTATTCAAGATTAAAAACAAATAAATTACTGCCAAATGTCATAAAAAGAAGAGAGGTTGTTTGATAGTAAGATTTATTTGTATTTTAAATGTCCTTTCTTTTTTCCATATTATTACCAATTTATAAAACAAGGACAAGTGACCTGAACCAAAAATCTCTACAGAAAGATGCTTCACTGTAAAGCTCGAAGATCAGTAACAAAACATTATCAACAACAAAATCTCCAAAGAAGAACTCAAGCTGGTATTTCAGTGAATCAGTTTATATAATTGTCTGGGGAACTTACCATTGTTTTAGTTATAATAAGATATCTTGGACAACTTAGAAAAGCTCTCTGGCAATATGATTTTAGATTTAAAAACAAAAAAATACACAGAATAAAAACAACTAATATAAATACATTCTCTACTAAAATATAAAACTTTAATTTCCAAAGTTTATTCTCACCAAAAAATGACATAACTTTATTTATGTGTGGATACCACAAAACATAACTCAACACGTATTGCTATAAATATAAATTCAAGTATTTCTAAAGAAGAGAAAAGTCTCCATACACTATGTGATACACAATGGGTGAAATATATTTTGTATGTTGAAAGTGTTTATACATTCATACAATGGAATTTTAGATTTTAATGAAAAAGAGATTATTATAACATTCATAATAGTGTAAATTAAGAGTATCAAAGAGAGCTAAATAGCTGAGCATGAGTACTACAAGATCAGAAATGGTGTACGAAAGCTGAGCATAATGGCTCACACCTTTAATCCCAGCACTTGGGAGGCAGAGGTAGGAGGATCACCATGAGTCTGAAGCTATGTTGATACTATATAGTGAATTGCAGGTAAGCCTGAGTTAGAACGAGATCCTACCTTGACAAGCCAAAAAAAAAAAAAAAAAAGTCTAAGAAAACAACCAGCAGTCCAGCACCAAGCCAAGCAGATCCCTCCAGTGCCAGGTCTCCAAAGGGTGTCAATGCACAGTGGGTAACTGAGCATTTTCTTGGGGTAAGCACCTAGAAGTGAAGGGTGTATGGCTGAAGGAGAGATGGCTGTGTGGTGACAACAGTTGCAGCAGCCTTTCCAAGTTTGTCAGCAGCCTTGATGCTCAGAGTACTCAGAATTTTCTGGAGTTGGAGTGAGTAAAATGACACTGGATAACCCCACATTGATTAGTTACTATATGCATATCATCCTCCAAATGTCGTAACATTTGAGCATTAGCTATCTTCAATAGAATGTGTGGCTGCAAATGTCTTCCAAGAGCATTGTCAACGTCCCAAATAGGTGGCAGCAGCAGAGTATACTTTATTGTACATTAAAATGGAAAGTTCAAATGAAACGTCATGGTCAGAAATCTCAAATATTTGACACTGAGATTAAGAGAAAAATGCTGCCTCAGTTGTTCTGAATGCCTAGCGTGCTTCAAAGGAGCACCATGTACAACCTACATTACTGTCATTCTATTTCTCCGCTATACCTCCCCATTTCACACCATGGTTGATTTCACAAAACTTAATTGATATGCAGGTTTAAGGAACAATGGTCAGATTTGTAAAATCTATGACCTGTCCTTCTACCATAACTACACATTTTAACCCCCAAAAATAATAACAGTAACAGAATATATTACTTTGTCTACCTGCCTTTCAATGGTCTGTCAAAAATCTTTCATTGTTTTTCAAAACATCATCGTATCCTGGGTGACTTCGAAAGAACCATCTATATATTTTTGACAACAATCTTTTTACTATCCTGCAAATACTTTCTGTGTAAATCCCACATAATCTATCTAAACCATTACCCTCTGCACCAAACTAATGGATATTTCTATCTTAGAACACTTCTGGTATGCCAGAAGTGATGGTATGTAATCACAGAAAAGAAAATCAGAGTTAAGAATCACTTGCAGATACATAGTGACTTCTGGAACAGCATAAGTTATATGTAAAATTGTCACAATAAATACATAAATTAATTAATTTTAATCAGAAAAAGGCCTTCTGTTTTCATTCATTGACATTAAAAAAAAAACTCCATGCATCCCTAAATAAGGTTTGAGGGAAAAAAAAAAAAGTGATGGAAATGTCATGCCAGCATTTAAGCCTTCAGGAGGTTCTCATCATAGGCTTAAGACTTACGTCTATGTAATTAAGAAGAGTTACACTTGATTTTTTATTTGATTGGACAGGAAATTGTATCATATTCATACAAGATGTGGTTTGAATGTGAAATGTATAAAATGTCCTCCACAGGCTTATGATTTTGACTATTCCTTCCCCAGACAGTGGTGTTGTGTAGGAAAGTTGTGAAATCTTTTAGAGGTGATGAAGACTTCTTGGAGGAAGCTGCTCACTAGAGGCAGACCTGAAAAGGGGCCCAGCTGAAACTAAGAATAATTGGCGAAACAAGCAAGGGTGCTGTTTTCTTCGTGAACCTGGTACCAGCACAAGGGTGAAGGAGATCACACAGAGGACAATCAAGTCCTACCAAACCAGATATTCAGAGACACAGAGGCTCCCAAGACCTCATCACTGAAGCAGACCTAAGACGAACCCAACATGGCTCAGGGAGATTTGTGGAAGAGGGGGCAGAAAGAATGTCAGAGCCACATGTTGGGTCATGATACACAGAGACATTTCCTCCTACCCATAACTGAGGGCTAACTCCACAATGCAAGACCCATGTACCTCAACAAGGAGGGGCCAGAGGGAAAGGGGAGGACAGGGAGGAGGCTAACCATGGTACCAACTTGACTGTATTCACTGAGTACAAAACTAATTAATAAAAAAAAAGTAGAGAAAAGAAAAAAAGCTTCAGTATTTATAGCTTACCCTTACTTCCTATCTACTGTCTTCTTACTGACTCTTGCTATACTGTGAACAGTTGGATTCTGCTTTTGCAGCCAACACTCTCCCCACCATGATGGAATGCAACCCTTTGGAACTATGTGTCAAAATAAACGTTTGCCTTCTTAAGTTGCTTGTGGTCTAGTTTTGTTCACAGCAATAGGAAAGCAATTGATATACCAGGCTACCTGAAGTCAAGTTAGAATTTCCTTGGAGTCATAACATTATATCAGGAAGTGACCACAAATTGCTTACTTTTACTAACATATAATGGGTATACATATTAATGGGATGTCATGTGACACAGTGGTCAAAACAAAGTTATTAGCATTTCCCTTTCTTATGGTCAGGTCTCATTTCAGTTGGTTCAGATGAATTGCACAAAAGGTGATTGTGAAGATTCTCTTTTTAAATTTTTTTTTGTTTCATTTATTTATTTGAGAGAGACAGACAAAGAGAGAAAGAGGCAGAGAGAGATAGAGAGAGAATGGGAGCGCCAGGGCCTCCAGCCACTGCAAATGAACTCCAGACGTGTGCGCCCCATTGTGCATCTGGCTAACGTGTGTCCTGGGGAATCGAGCCTCGAACTGGGTTCCTTAGGCTTCAAAGGCAAGCACTTAACCACTACACCATCTCTCCAGCCCGATTATGAAGATTTTCATATGCACAGGTAACAATACATTTATTCTTTGTCATTTATCTATATGTGGAGGCTTTACCCTGCTGCCTACCAGGTTTTCATGACATTATAAAATGGAGCATTGTGAACCACAGCTAAGCATTTGTCCTACAACAAAAACCACTAGAATTTATTCCTTGTACGGAACTGTGTTTTGGTACTTGCTAACTTCTGTTTATTTCCATATACTCCACAAATTTATTAGCCTTAAATAATTATTATTATATACTCAGTTCAACATGGCTACACCTATTAAATTCTCAATATATAAAAAAAGTAAGGGTCAACATAAAACACTTGCAATACACATGAAATATAGTGTGCAATACTTGTCTTTTGGTCCTAAGTATTTCATTTAACATCTCAGTTCTATCCATTTAACTGCAAATGACAAGATTTCAATCTTATTTATGCCTGTGTAATACCCCAAAACTTTATTTAACTTTTAATAAGCATCTAGATGATTTCCTATCTTAGCTAATGAGACTAGTGCTGCAGTTATGCCAGATGTATAAGAAGGTTTTGTTGGCACATAATTTCATTTTATATATATACGTATATAAGTAGAATGGTTAGAATATATGATAGATCTATATTTTAACTCTTGAGAAACTTCCATACTATACTAAATATGGTGTGCAGTACTAAAACAAATCTGTAATACCTATGGTAATTGTTGTACACACTAATAGTGTGTAAGAGTCTTGATTTTATTTCTTAAAGTTCTTGCCATTTATTTTTTATCTTTTTAACAAAAACTGTACTCATAGCTAATATTCTAATGATAACTTTAGTGGTGTTGATTTGATTTTTACTGAGCTATTGTTATTGAAATTTCTGTTTTGCTTTTTCAATTTGTCAATTTAAAGTTGTGTTTAAAGATGCCTCATGATCCTTTTCATTTCTGAGTTATGGGTAGTCATGTCTCTTTTTTGATGTCTGATTTATTTAAGTGTACCTTTTTCCTTTTTGTAGAGCTGGATAAAAGTTTGTAATTTTATTGATCTTTTCAAGAACGAAAAATTCATTTCCCTGCAATTTTTATTTTACTTACTTATGTACTAATTTTTTCTGTTTTTTTTTTTTTTCTTTTTATTTCTGAGACAGGGTCTCACTCTAGTCCAGGCTGACCTGGAACTCACTATGTAGTCTGAGGGTGGCCTTGAACTCATGGTGATCCACCTACCTCTGCCTCCCAAGTGCTGGGATTAAAGGTGTGTGCCACCATGCCCAGCTATCTATGTTTGTTTGTTTTTTTTATTGATCCTTTGATTAATGAGAATGGGGTGTAATATCCATAATTATTATTGCATTGGACTCTAGCTATTCCCCATTTTAGGGACAAACATAAAGTTTACATTCATTAACAATTCTCATATGTTGAATTTCTTCCTTGGTCATCATTATAATGAATTCCATGAATTCTTTTCAGCCTGTTTAACTTTTTTCCCAACACTGCATATTGAATTCAAAGCATGACATATGCTGAATAATCATTCTACCATTTAGCCATCTCTTATTTATTTACTACTTTTTGAGATAGGAGCACTATAAGCTGTCCAGGCAGGTTTTGAACTTGCAATCCTATTAGCACAGCCTTACACATAGCTGTGATTACAGGCATGCACTACCACACTGGCTACTGATTGATTGTAGCTTAGCTTTATTTTATTTTATATAATACAGATATTTACTTCTGGCCTTGAATTTCCATTGGTATGGATACTATTTTTTCAACAGTTTTATTTTCAGTATGAGTCTCTTTTCTGGTGTAATGAGGCTTTTGTTTGTTTGTTTGTTTGTATATTACATATCATTGATTCATCTTTTATAGTCATTCAGACAAAAAAAAAAAAAAACAGCCACCATCATCCCACATGTATTGCCAGCTGTAAACAACTTCATTTGCAAAGAATATCACTGTCTTTTTGGAACAACTTTCACATTCTGATCCTCTAGTAATGACATATATATCCCAACAGTAATTTCAAGCAAATTTTTGTTTTCCCTTTCTTCTTCCTTTCGCATGCTTTTTTGGTTCAAAATGCTTTCTTGTCTACGTATTGTTCAATATATTTAATTAATCTGATATAAATTTCTGTGTCTGATGCTAATATCTTCAATTGATAAGCTCATTAATTTAAACCAAGGAGACATTTAAACTTATTTCCTAATTAATAAATCAAGTAATCAACTGAATAACAATTTGATTGCATGTTTTAGTGAAGCTTGTGGTGGAACAACAATCAATAATGACATATCTTTGGCCTTAGTTAAGCAGCAAATGATTTAAACCATGTTAAAATTAAACAGATACCATTAATATACACTACAGAGAAAAATGTAGTAAGCAAAGAATCTGTTGAAGAGAGAAGAGATTTATCAAGAGTTATCTGGGTAGGTTTGCTTGAAATAGAAAATTTGATTCAGTATCTTAAATAACAGGTACATGGAATGAGAAAGGTATAACATGATCATGTAAATATTTAGGTAACTAGGGTCCAATGCCTTAGTTCAGCAAGAGCAGACTGAGGAAGACACAGAAAAGGCCAAAGGACTAACTGATTATTAAATTCAAGGACCTTAATTAAACATTCAAATAAATCCATGAATGACACTCTGGTGCTGTCAATATAAAGAGTCTCATCCTTTATTTTCTTAGAGCCTTTAATTTTGTGCTTTTTAGGTAAAGGTAAAATGAATTGTTAGGGTTTTTTGTTTGCTTTGGTTTTGTTTGGTTTCTGATCTCTAGTTATGGAATCTGAGCCATATTCCAGTGAATAAATTGAAATTTTCTAAGTAAAAGAGTGACAGAATAAGATAATTAATTCAAGAAATTAACTCAGCAAACTTTGTAGCAAAAATATTCAAGCTTGTTATTTAGAGCAACATTAATGCTCCTATTCGAGAGATTTCATGAAGTTTGAACTCTGTGGAGGACTCTACTTCTCTGGATTGCTTCTTTGTCTCAGTCACATTTGGGTAGTTAGTTTTCTTCACTTAAATTCTTATTTCTAAATTATCTTTGCTTAAACCTAAGCCAAAATAAATTGGCTCAAATAGAATATAGCTTAAAAGACAACTATTTTCTCTCACTGTCCTCTGTAAGTGAAAATATGATTATCTCACAAAATACGTAAAGGTGCATAAACAGTACCATACAAGTGAACTATCTAAAAGGTAATTCTCCAATAGCTAACAAGCACTGTATCCTCAAGCCATAGAAACTATGATATAGCAAACACTTGATTTTATGCTTCAGTTTTAGTTGACAAATGATAACTACATATAGTCATAGACTGTGATATGTATATATTTAAAATGCAGGATGATTAAATAATGATGATTAACAGTTCAGCGCAAAGGTTTAATAAATATGTGTATTGTGTGCTTGTTAAAAACATTTAAAATCTCATGGTAGGAAAGGGAGTGTCTATTAAACTGAATTAGGGTCATTGTATGTGTAGATGATTAGTGATACAACAATATATTGCTAATAAGAATTCAATACACTGACAATATTTATCTGTATATCCACCCATGATGCATTACAATGTATCTAAAAAAAAGTCTATCTAAAGAGTAGGAGAAAAAAATCATTTGCAATGAGAGAACTGCTCATGATCTACCAACCAAATCTGTGAAAGCTATCCAAGTATCATAAGAAAGCATGTCTGAGGGAATAATTGGATGAACTACTTGTCTGGCTTCAAGCTTATGATGCCAGCTTATAATATTACAAGTTATGAAAACTTTCTGCTCCCTTTTCCCTTCCATAACTACTTTACAAATGTGGAGTATGCTTAATTGGAGAAAAAAATAGGTGCTTTTCCTTCACAGTTTCTCTACTAACATGGTTCAAAAATGAGTGATGAGGGCTGGAGAGATGGCTTAGTGGTTAAGCGCTTGCCTGTGAAGCCTAAGGACCCTCATTCAAGGCTTGATTCCCCAGGACCCATGTTAGCCAGATGCACAAGGGAGTGCATGCTCTGGAGTTTATTTGCAGTGGCTGGAGGCCCTTGTGCACCCATTCTCTCTATATATTTATCTTCCTCTTTCTCTCTCTGTTGCTCTCAAATAAATAAAATGAAAACTATAAAACAAACGAACAAAAATGAGTGATGAAAGGATGGGGCACATACTTTGACTTTGCAACAGGACACAGTAAGGATTTGAAATTCCATTATAACTAAAGTAATTTCAATTCAATCAGCATTACAAAATATGAGAAATAAGTAATAAAGTAAAAGGTGCTGTATTTTATCTACTAGCTGTGAGAAAATTAGCTACATTATGTGTATGCAAATGACTATAGAGAAAACAGAATAAAATTGTTTCAGTAAATTCCCCAAAGTCATATACCTTAGTAGAATAGTTTATTGGGAAATATGCAAAATTATGTAGACTAAAAATAGGAGGAATTTGATTGATGCACCACTTCTCCTAAAATAGTAATGCTAAAATATTTTCTGCTTTAAATATACCTAAACTAAAGTAACATATTTTATCAAGCTAAATGGCTGTTTCGGTTCTTGCTTTATTTTGTGAGGCTATGTACAATGCAAAGAAGCGGTGGTTTTCCTTCTTTCAGGAATATAATTGTTTGAGTTTGATAACCAGGCATAAAAACCTCTGTAAATTTATTTCCAGGCACATTCTGCTTTGCTGTATTTCTTTACAGTTCTCGGTTACATACTGTAGGGATAAATAGATGCATTACCTTATTTACATAATGGAAACCCACAGTTAGCAAAGCAGCTGCAGTGGGAATCTTGTCGCTGAGAGCCTCAACTCAGGTTTAAGAGGAGATTCCAATATGCATTCGAATGAGTCTAATATTGGAATATTTTTTTTAAAAAGGAGGAAGAAAGGAAGAAAAAGAGAAAAAAGAAACCTTAAACAGCATCCTAATGTTTGAAATAAATGGATTTCTGGCCCAAGAAAACTTCTCATATTGATAGAACAGCAAGAAACACACAGCAGGCAACATGTCTAGATTACATTTTTTCCCCTAATTTTAAGAAGAAAGTTTTATGATAGACATTGTATATATATATATATATATATATATATATATATATATATATATATATATACAGAGAATTTGCAAATACGAGCTTCCAGCCACAGCAATCAAAATCCACATACTCCATCTTGAACGCATGTGCAACCTTGCAGTCTTGTATTAGCTTGTGCTCTGGCTTATGCTTACATGAGATCTAGAGAGTCAAACATGGGTCCTGAGGCTCCACAAGCACATGCCTTAACAACTAAGCTGTCTCTCCAGCCATGATGATAAGAATTTTGAATTTGAAAGCATGTGGAATCCATGCCTTTAATCCCAACACTCTGAGGCACTGGTAGAAGGATCACGGTGAGTTTAAGTCACCCTGAGACTACACAGTGAATTACACATCAGCCTGGGCTAGAATGAGAACCTACATTGAAAAAGAAAAAGAAAAGAAAACAAACATCCATGCATAAATTATTTATATCTTTAATCTTTATATTTTCTAGAGAAAAATGACATAATTACATAACTACCTCAAACAGCCATTTATGATGAAGCAGAACCTATAAATATATTTTAGTAATTCATTTTAATAATTATTCTTTCTAATTTTAGAGAAAAAGATAATTTCATGAATAGCCCATGCAGCCAATTTAGTGGAATCATGATTTAATTATAAAAGTTGCAACCCAAGGTTCCTAAAGTTGACATAAAAATGATACCTAAAGTTAGTAAATACCTACGGTTTCATTGTCCTAATAATAAAGAATAATAATAATGAAAATGTTCTATTATTTATACCTAGTATTCATTTACTTGAGACATTCTGCCAAAAAATAACTTGAAAGCAAATGATTACTTTCAAAATGATCATTAAAGTCAGTCCCCTTCACTCGAGCAGAAGGAGAATAAGACCAAAAGACCAAAGTTATTCTTTAGTCATGGAAAAATCACTGGTTTGACAGGGAGCACTTATTAAACAATAATAAAATTTTCATAATTCTGAATATATTAAAGTTTTTTTTTCTTTTTTTCTGTTGACACTTGTGTAGGCTATAGCTCCATGAATTCATGTACTCTTCTTTCCTCTCCAGCTGGTGATTGCTTTTCATGATCCAGTGAGAGCTAAGCAAACATTTTGGTTTTCATTAAAAAAAAAAAAAAAAAAAAAAAAAAAAAACCTCCTTGCTTGACAACATTTTTAACTCAAATACAAACTGTTTTCATCTATCCCATAATAAGGAACTAGATTTTTCTTTCACAATTACACATTATTTTTTTAAGGTACAGCCAACAAGTTTAATCTTCAGGTGACTCTTACTTAACATGTGTTAACTTTTACACTAATCTCTGTAATACAAGTTAGAAAACTGTGTAATTTTAAATTTTATTTTGAACAATATATATCCTAACTTGTAACAGCACAAACATGTCAGTGTAACAGTAGCCCTCATTGTTACAGTCACATTTAAATATACTATACCTAAACTCTGACTAGGAGTCACTCTTTCTTGTGCATTATAATAAAGCAAAATTAAGTGAGTAATATAGATGAATTTTCTAACACATAATTCTTAAGAGTAACTTGCTGAAACTCTGGAGGATCTACTGGACTAGAATATAAAGCCATTGCCTGCATTGTTCGCTTAAGGCAACATACACTACTCAGTGGTTGTTAAACTTTCGCTATGAAGAGAGAGAGATCATAATTCCCTGTTCATAGAGGTGTTTGAAAGAGAGAAATTAATACATCTAGCAGAGATTTTGTGAATTCATGATTTGTATTTCTGTAGCAAAAGTTTATTTTCAGTCTCTTCCTTTGTATATGTGTACTTCCTCTTGTTTTGTTTCAGTGTTGAAGATAGTTATATGGGTTTCCATGTTCATTTGCAATTTCTTGAAGAACTCTCTCTTCAATTTCTTTTGTACTCTGGCATTTTTAACAGTATTTTAAAATGTTTTTTTAAAAAAACTTTTTTAATTTATTTACTTGAGAAAGAGACAGAGAGAGAAAGGGAGAAAGAGAGGAGGAATGGGCATGACAGGGCCTCCAGCCTCTGCAAACAAACTCCAGATGCATGTGCCACCTGTACTTATGTGGGCCCTGAGGAAATAGAACCTAGGTCCTTGGGCTTTGCAGGCATGTGCCTTAATGACTAATCCATACCACCAGCCCTACCATTTTTTTATTAGTTATTGGCATACTCAGTATGTAAACAGCACATGTTGGTACCATCCTTTCCCTCATCCCTGCCACCCCTCCAAATGGACCCTCCTGCTTGTGGATGCAGGTCATGGTGATTGTGGGTAATGCATTGTGGGGGCTGCCATCAGTTATGGGGAAGATTCAATGTCTCTGTGCATAAAGTCCCAACTTGTGGTTCTAACAATCTTTCTGGCCCCTCTTCCATGAAATTCCTTTAGGCATTTTGGGTATGTTTTAAGTCTACTTCAGTGATGGGCTCTAGGTGCCTTTGCTTTGGTAGGTGTTCAGTGTCCTCAGCGTCTATCTCCTTCACCCTTGTGCTGATATCAGGTTTACCAAGAAAACAGCACTCTTGCTCACTTCCCCAATTCTTCTATGGTTTCAGCTGGGGCCTCCTGAAGTGTTATGGATGACCATCATTAGTTTAGAAAGAACTTAATGGGTGTGTACCATCTTGTAGATCAAGATTAGTGGTATCTTGATACTGGAAAGCAAACTCATTATCTGGATATGATTTTAACTGTTTCCCAGTTCTAAATATGGGTTTCTTTCCACTGATTAGCCAATCCAATCTTGGATTAGCCAATCCAAGAGCAGTTGGTTACCCACTATGGCTATGTGCCACCATTGCACTTGTTTGATAATCATGTCAGGTTTTTTGCTTCTGAGTAGTTTAGACCTCTAGTTACTTGGATAGATGTTGGCCACTTTCCCCCAGGAGCTCATGTAGCACCTTCTAGCACTAGATGGACTAACCATCTGGGAACTGGCTCTCTTCCACATTCCAGCAAGATCTCTCCATGTTCTGTACTGGCAGCATATGGTGTCTTCAACAGTAGGATCTTACCATTAACCTCTGGTGGGTAATTATGTGCTCTGACAGAAGTCTGTCTTTTGGGGGGAAACCTTATAGGTCTCTCTGATCAACAGCTCATTGTTAGTGTTATTCATATCCTGGAACTGAGACTTCGAGACCAGTGCTGAGGGAAGAGAAAGATGAAAAATAAAGAAAATAGGAAAAAAAAGAAAGAAAGAAAAAGAAAAGAACCAGGAGAAATTTAAGGTTAGGCTTCATTTCATTCTCTTTAGGGTTGTTTGATTCAGGTTCTCTTGCTAAGGTCCTGTTGAGGGTTCAACCTTTTAATCTGCCTTCCAGGATACAGGATTCTATGATAACAGTTCCATTTGGGTTCAGCTTTGTGTCCACCACCCGCCCTTACCCTCTCTTCAAGCCCCGCCCTCCCTAATTGTCCAGGCCTTGAGATACCTATTAGGTATGTCAGCATCTTGGGCTGATCCAGGTTAGGAACCACAAATGAGTGAGACCATGTGTGACAACTATCTTTCTGTGTTTGTGTAAATTCACTGAGTATGACCTGAGTATGATAATTTTTATTTGTGTCATTTGTTTTCTAGCTTCTGAGTAGAATTCCATCATGTAGATATACCACATCTTGGTTATCCATTCGTCCAATGATGGACACCTGGGTTAATTCCAGTAGCTGTTGTGAATTGAGCAGCTATAAACATGGTTGAGCAAATATCTCTGAACTGAGGCATGGAGCTTTTAGGGTAAATGCCCAGTAAGGGACTAACTGGGTCTGTTAATAACTCTGCAGTCAGCCTTTCAAGAAATCTCCATATTGATTTCCTTAGTGGTTATACCAGCTTACATTCCCACCAACAATTAATGAGGGTTCCTATTTCTCCACATCCTTGCCTAAATTTGTTTTCATTTGATTTGTTCATGTTTGCTGGGTTAAGGTGGAATCTCACAGTTGTTATAATTTGCATTTCCCTGATGGTTAAGGATGCTAAATATTTTCTTCTTTTTTAAGATATATTTTTATTCTTTATTTATTTATTAGAGACAGAAAGAAGGAGAGGGAGACATACAGAAAGAGGATGGGTGTGCTGGGGCCTCCAGTCACTACAAACACACTCCAGACAGACACATTCACCACCATGTGTATCTGGTTTATGTGGGACCTGGAAAACTGAACTGAAGTCCTTAGGGTTCCAAGCATGACCTTAACTGCTAAGCCATCTCTCTAGTCCTTGAACATTTTCTTAAATGTGTGTTTGCCATTTGTATATCTTCCTCTGAGAACTCCCTATTCAGTTATCTGCCCCACTTTGCAAGTGGTGTGCCAAGGAAGTGAAATACATATATAATGACAATTTAAAAATACTCAAGAAAGATATTGAGGAAAACTTGAGAAGATGGAAAGATCACCCATACTCCTGGATAAGCAGAATTAGCATTGTGCAATTGACAATCCTAGAAAAAGCAATATACAGATTTAATGCAATACCAATAAAAAATAGCATCATTCTTCACAGTGAAAGAAAAAAAATGATTTCAAAATTTATATGGAATGGCAGCAGGTCTCAGGTATACAAGCATATCCTCAGCAAAAGAAACACCTCTGGAGGCATCACCAAAATCTGATCTAAAGCTATATTACAAAGCCATGGTAACAAAAACAGCATGGTACTTGCATAAAACAAGAATATAGACCAATGGAACAGAACAGAGGATCCGCAATTTAGGTCAAGTAACTACAGCTACTTGATCTTTGACAAAGGCCCTAAAAACATAGAGTGGAGAAAAGACAGCATCTTCAACAAATGGTGCTGGACAAACTGGATAACCATATGCAGAAAAATGAAACTAGACCCACACATGTTGCCATGCACAAAAATCAAGTACAAATGAATCAAAGACCTCAATATAAGAGACCAGAAACTCTTCTACCACTGGAAGAAAAAAATAGGAGGAACTCTCCACAATATAAGAGTGGGGAAAGATTTCCTGAACAAAACCCTAGTAGCTCAGGAAATTAAACAATCACTCAACCATTGGGATCTCATGAAGCTGGAAAGTTTTCTTCACAGACAAACATACTATAAGCAGAGAGAATAGATTACCCACTGAATGGGAGAAAATTTTTGTTAGCTATACAAGTGACAGAGGATTAATTTTAGAATCTACAAAGAACTCAAAAACCTAAACAATAAAAAATCAAACAACCCACTCACAAAGTGAAGCTGAGAACTGAATAAGTTACAGAGGAAGATATATACATGGCAATTTTTACTAATTAGAAACCTCAGTAAGTTTATATGATACATTTAAGACCATGATAATATATGGTATTAACAATGTATATATTAGGATATTTTATAATTCACATGTTTACATATACATATTTATTATTTATATTTGAAATATAATATAATGACATTACAATATAAATTTAATATTACTAAAATACTTGTGCTGCTATTAATATGCTCATGGAAAAATAGTTATGAATATAAAATACATCTCACTTAACTGCTTGTTTTGCCCAAGATTCCATAGGTCGGTTTTTCCCATTTATTAGAAACTATTACATATTTATAAATGATTCCATGGCATAGAAAAGTGGTAGAGTATCTATTTTTAAGAATTTTACAATTTGTGGGTATTATTGGCTCATGACATGCATTTGCAACAGAGAAACGTTCCAAAGCAGTAATTTTTCTGTACAATCTAAAAGTTTTTCATGACATTTATCTAACATCAGCATCCATAAAAGAACCAGTCAGCTCACTGTCCTATGATTCCATTTTTGTAATACATGTGATTATTGGTTTGAATGTATCATACAACATTGTTATCATTCATTCCAGAACATGATAAAATCCTGAAAGAAACTTGTCCATGGATTTATTTTAATTTAAAAATATACATACTCATTATCTAAAGACTACTGGCATTGGGACTGAGTAGTAAAAAGGTTAGAAATGTGTCACAAATGGGATTCATAATTATTATTATGTATTCATAGCATTTAATAACTGACAGTCAAGATGCTTAAATGTCAAGTAAGGAAGAAATGATCATAAAAAATATTAAGACATTTCTTCTACTACCACAAATAAAAGTTAACTCACTAAGAAATACTGAATCTTGATCCAGTGAATAAAGAGTTGACTAGAAAGTGAAAAGAGGGTTAGAAATTCAAGGCCACCCTCAGCTACTTACAGAGATTGATGTGAGCCTGGGCTATATGAAAACTTGTGACAAACTAGTATCATTGATTAATCAGATATTCATTTAACTTTTATTACTTCATTATTAGTGACATCAGTAGTTTAAGCATTCCTTAAGAGATTGCTGATAGCTTACATTATCATCTAGATTATCATATTTTTCAATAGTAGTGAATATATTTAATGCAAATAAATAAAATATTATATAGTAACATTAAAGAAATAATGTAATGAATTTTAAATAGGAGTAACTAGATATATGATATTTTAAATCCAAATATATAGAAAAATTTGAATTAAAATCAATATAGATGTATATATTGCATAAAGTAAACTGAAGGTGGTAAAAACATAATAGCTCTTTAGGGAACATTGAATTTGGGGTGTGTGTGTATGTGTAATAACCTGGATTTACACAATACACTGTAGGGCTAGAGAGATGGCTCAGTAGTTAAACGCACTTGCTTTTAAAACCTGATGTTCTGGGTTTAATTTCCCAGTACCCATGTAAAGCCAGATGCACAATATATGGTGAATGGTTCTTGAATTTATTTGCAGCAGTAGGAGGCACTGGTTTATGCACTCTCTCTGTCTTTCTCTGTGTGTCAATTAAAATATAGTAAAAAATTTAAAAATGCACTGTAATAATTATATATTCAAACTAAAATAGACATATTTTCCCACTTATATCTATACTTTCCACCTTCACATTATTAAATACATCGGATTTATTATTTTGTTGATATGGCAAGCATATTTCATAGTCTGATAGTTACTAAAATATTAATACACAAACAGAAACCTAATTGCTATAAAGCAAATACAATTAAGCCTTTCATTTTAAAAAAAATATGGCAATTTTTTTACTTTGCCTGTCTGTATCTACTTGGCACTACTTGATCAAAAATGTGGTACATTTTCTCTCTCTCTCTTTCACTCTCTCTCTCCTCTCTTCACCATTTCTTCTGCCTTGTGATCACCTAACCTGAAAAGCTGCTTAGGTATGACAGAAAACATATGTAGGCAGAACCCTTCCTCTGAGATCACCCAGCCTCTGCTCTCAGGTATCCTGTAAGAAGTTGCTCTCTGTTGATATATTTAGGTGATTTATATCATTTTGTTACCAATTTCAGCATTCTTCCCCTCCAAATATTATCATAAGTCTTTTAAATGCTTGGGTCTAGGGACTTATTCCCCTACTAGTTTCTCCTGGAATATTAGAGGCTTTCAGTTTTTCTGGCTTATACCTCACTGTAATACATAAAATTGTGTGAGGATGGCTTCACTCCTATCCTTCTGGACAGCTCATTCAAGCTTGATTGTTCACCTATGCTTTGGTAATTGTCCATTTGTCCACCT
The DNA here is from genome assembly GCA_036346955.1 of Dipus sagitta. Classification (NCBI taxonomy): domain Eukaryota; kingdom Metazoa; phylum Chordata; class Mammalia; order Rodentia; family Dipodidae; genus Dipus; species Dipus sagitta. The sequence goes on from CM070771.1 coordinate 150,960,188, forward strand.
TGCATGTCTATATGCAATAGCTCACATTTTAAAATGTGAAGTGTTAATCCCAGATCCATTGTTATGGCAAAACTCTTCTGATACTAATCACTACGCAGGGTCCCTCAGATACCCACTATGAAAGTGGTGCTACCAAACAGACAGGTGCATACTCTTGCTTTTTAACACTTATTTATTATATTATTTTATTTTAAAATACTTTATGTATTTATGGAAGGGAAAAACAGATAGAATGGGCACACTAGAGCCTTCAGCCACTGCAAATGAACTCCAGACTCATGCACCTGCTCCCCCTTGTGCATGTGGCTTATGTGAGTCCTGGGGAATTGAACATGATGAGTACATAGGCTTCACTGGCAAGTACCTTAATGGCCCGTTTGCTGTTTTCTTTAAAACGTATTCTTTAAAATTTTGAATCCTTACTTCAGAAAAAAATATGCACCTTTTTTTTCTTTTTTTTAATCAAATTGGTGCTTGGGTCACAAATTGCTAAAGTAAAATTTGGAAGTCAAATCAAAACTTATTTTTTAATGTTTCTTTTTAAAATTCTTATATATGCTCGGTGCTTGAAGTCAAAATCCAAATTGCATTTCAAAATAGCTTGTACTCAGCCAGTGATTTCACACGGTTTCTAATTAGGTTCTTTGGGAATTCCTTGTTCCCTAGGGAGACAAGGCTTCACTTCTGGTTAGTTATTAATGGTAGGAAGATTATATAAGGGAAATTAATTGCCAAGAAGAAAAGAAAGTGTGGATGTCGTTTATAACATACTATTGTTTGGATCAAATTTAGGTATATCTGAGGAAGCACACTATAGTATCATAGCTGGTTATTCTTTATCACAATAGATCTGTTCTCTTTGTCAGCAAAAGAAAGGGTGGCAAGAATAAAGCAGATGAAGAAAATAATGTTCTACATTCCTCAACTCCAGTAAGTCTGAGCAGGACTTAGTGTAAGCAAACTAACGGTAAGGACAGTCGCAGGTGCATGCCAGGTATGCCCAAGTGTAAGCTTTTCCACATCAAATCATGTAAGAGCTGGGCTAATGGTACTCAGTACTATTTGAAGAGCAAGCTATAGAGGGTCTCTTGGAATAAATATCACTGAGGGGTCATTAGTTTTCTTTATCACTGTACTCATGCATTGGGCCTTCAGAACCTGTTGATTATTTTTATGCTCAAAAGTTACTCTCTGGGGAAATAAATAAAAGTTAAGAATGTGGTGATATATGCATATATTAACTTCACATTCTACCAGCTAACTTTTGTTGTTTTACTTTTCCTGTGATATAATACTGAAATTCCAACTCAGTGTGTAATTGTTCTCTTGATTTCTGCACAATTCTTGAGTGATTCTGATATAAAGCAATTAGTGTTTGTTGAATGTGATTCAAAGTAACCGGGGCTGGAGAGATGGCTTAGCAGTTAAGTGCTTGCCTATGAAGCCTAAGGACTCTGGTCCGAGGCTTGGTTCAAGGCTCGATTCCCCAGGACCCACGTTAGCCAGATGCACAAGGGGACACACGCATCTGGAGTTCCTTTCCAGTGGCCTGAAGCCCTGGAACACCTATTCTCTGTCTCTCTCTGTCTGTCACTCTTAAATAAATAAGTAAAAAAAAAAAAATAATAAAAATAAAGAAACCAAGGTAACCAGAACTCCAGTTATGCTTCTCCAAAAACAACTGAAAGCAAAGACCTTACTTTTCTGCATTGGAAATAATTTCTACAAACATGATTAGTAAAGTTCATTTCATAATTTCACAGTAGTTTAAGCTTAATGCAGTCATGGAACCTTGCAAAACCAATTTAGGAATAAGTGTTTGTGAACACAGAATATTTTGTTCCAATAATAAAGTTTGCCATTTATTTAGAAACCATTCATACCAGTGCATCTAGTATACTACTTGTGGGTCCTCCCATCCATCGAGGCTCTATTTTTTTTTTTGATGTTTATCAACATTTTTATCAATGTCATTTTATTTATTTATTTTATTTATTTATTTATTTTTTAATTTATATTTTCTATTAACATGTGTAAAAATACAAACTTCTTTCTTGATAAATCACACAAAATCACATTTTGTGCAGGCATCATATAAGATGGACTGAAGATTTAAGCCATTCAAGGGAACATAAGAGTTGACCCATTTCTGATCATGAAAATTATTTGTAGAAGATATTTGAAAACATGACCTCTCAGGTGTCTGAAAATAGAGATTGCTATTAGATGAACTCCCTGAAGTTAGAAAACATATAATCTCCTTATGAAAAAGAAAATGGTAAAATATCTTTTATCTATTCAGCATTAAGTTCTTGTATAAATAAAGTAAGATTACATGTGTTAAAGCACTTCAGAAATAAAAATCCTTTGTGCATCTAAGGTATTATTAGATAAAGAATTCATAATATAATCTTAGTATAAAGTAACACTGGCTGAATTATTCTCAGGTCAGGAAGTCTTCAGAGGCACCTTGATATTTCAGATTCAGAACAGATACCATTTTATGGGATTTAATCTCCTCTACTATAGAATTAGGAACTATTTTCCAGATGGCTGTATTATGATAACCAGGGATATGCTGAATTATTTTCATCATCTGGATTAAATTATATGCCACATGATTTAGTATCTCAGAAGATTTCATTATTATTCCTTTGTTCTGTAATGCATAACCTACCCCCAATCCAAAGCATCTATATTCAGGATTTAGTGAAAGAGTGGGAAAACTATAGAATTGTAACAATTAAACCAGAGCAAACTTAAGTCAATAATAATACTTATTTTAATATCACATTCACCATTTGATGTATTATGTCTCCCAAGATACAGTAAATCAAAAGCATCATAACAAACATTATTTTATCCTCTGAGGTCCAATTTTCAAAATTATGGTATGCATTTAAAAAGTTCTGAAAATAATTTAATCTCGAATGGAATAGTTAATATGGCTAGTTTAGAGGTGAGACTTCTTAATATTTAGAATTTCAAGTTATAAACTACTTGTTTCTTTTGTAAGCAACCCTTGTAAAATAACTGTAACATAGTTACTTAAAATGTTACCTGCCACCATATGGAATAAAATGTCTCCTGATGCTGGTATTTTGGTTGAACAACATATAATTAATATGGGTATTTTGAATAATATGAAGAATAATGGTGATATTGGGGTTTGACTATAAATAAAATATTAAAGAAAGAAATATATACTATGTTTTGTTTTAAATTCTTATATAATATGGCTACCATGTTAACAAGAGGCCATGATTAATTCAAAGCTTCTTTCAACTCTTTAGAGTAAAATTTACTCCACTTAAAAAAGTGTTATCATATGATTGTAACTTGGGTTCATAGCCTGGTGAAACTAGGTTTCAAGTTTCCTACAAGGATATGAGGTGGCTGAAGGAACTCATGACTCTATAATGTGAAATGAAAACACGTGGAGGTTTACAAACCTTTTTTTTTTTTTTCAGATTTTCTATTTTATTTTATTTTATTGTCGTTTTTTTCTTTTCTTTTTTTCTTTATTAGTTAGTTTTCTATCATCAAATACAGTCAGTTTGGTACCATTATTAGGCTCATCCATGATCTACCCCATCCCCTTGGCCCCTCCTTGTTGAGGTATATGGGTCATGCATTGTGGAGTTATCCCACACTTATGGGTAAGATAAATGTCTCGGCATATCATGACCCAACATGTGGCTCTGACATTCTTTCCTCCCCCTCTTCTGCAAAATTTCCCTGAGCCACGTTGGGTTCATTTTTGGTCCGCTTCAGTGATGAGGTGTTGGGGGCCTCTGAGGCTCTGGCTCTCTGATTTGGTGGGAGTTGATTTTTCTCTGTGCTGATCTCCATCCCCCTTGTGCTGGTATCAGGTTCACCAGGAAAACAGCCCCCTTGCTTGTTTCTCCAATTTTTCTTAGTTTCAGCCAGGGCCCTTTGGAGGTATGATGGGGTGGCTCTCTCCTTAGGATCTACATCTATCTGAAAAAGAGAAGCAGATTCTCCAATGGAGAGTAAGTTAGCAACAGGACAAATGAGATAACCCTTACTTTTTTTATAGAGAATTTAACAGATGTAGGTCTTCTTGTAGCCCATGATTGATGGTAGCTTGATATTGGTGAGTGGGCTTATGTTTGGATATGGTTCTGACTTGTTTCCCAGCTTCAGCTATGGGTCCCATACCACCCAGGAGATCAGTTAGCCAAATTAAGAGCAGTTGGTTCTCCACCATGGCTGTGTGCCACTATTGCGCTTGTGTGGGCATCACAATAAGTTATTTGCTGCTAACTAGGTTAGACCATGAGTTGCTTGGACAGATATTGGTCATTTCCCCCCAGTCACCCATGTAGCACCTTCTGGTACTAGATGCGCTGATTGTCTGGGGACTGACTCTCTTCCAACTTCCAGCCATGCCATTCTATTTTGCATGTCAACCATGTAAGGTGTCTTCAGCAGTAGGGACTTACCACTAAATTTTGGTGGGTCATCAAGTACTCTGACAGAAATCTGTCTTTCTTTTAGGAAACCTTGTAGGTCTCTCAGATCAAAAGCTCATTGTGGATGATAGCCCCATGCTGGTTCTGGGAGTTACAGGTCAGTGCCCACTAAGAAAATGAGGAAAAAGATAACTAATATACAAGAATTAGAGAGAAGAGAGAGAGGGAGAGGGAGAGGAAGGGAGGGAAGATGTAGAAGATTAAGGTTAGTCTTGATCCTACCCTCTCCAGTGTCTTGTCATTCAGGTGTTCCCTGTAAGGGCCTGGTGGGGAAACACAAATCTAGACCCAAACGGCAATAGTACCATAAAATTCTACTTACTAAGAGACAGATCAAATGGCTGATCCTTCCCCAGGCCCTTACAAGTTTCCAAACTTTTAATTTCACCAAATTGCCTTTATCACTGAATGTTGCTTCTACCCATTTTATTGGGTGTTGGAAAACCCTATCAAGGACACATTGTATTTAAAATATTTTTGCTGGTATGATATAGATGACTCATCCAGCGCTGAGCATTGGGTTTTCTCTTGTTCTCATCACCTTGGTGAGTCTTGGATCTCTTTGTTATTAGCCACTATCTGTAAAAAGAAACTGCTCTAACCAATAGTGAGAAGAGCATTAAACAAAAGGTGTGTGTGTGTGTGTGTGTATAACTTTTTGTAGGACATAACATCTCCAGTTTGCTAAATAGCAGTGGCAGCTTCCCTCTAGGGTCTATGAAATTTCAACCTAAGTTTTATATACGAACAGATCTAAAACTGGACTTGGAGGCCCATTTGCAAAAGAGAAACCAAAGGACAAACCAGCCAGGACAAGTTGTACACATTAAGAAAGTACAAAGAATGACTGTGGAACAGTAGTGAAAGTGGTAAACATATGATGTTGGATCATTGTATGTTAACTGAATTAATAGCTGTATTGAGCATTATTCAAAAATCCCTAAAATTAGATGGTTGGATATTTGAGACCTGGGCTCAAGGGATACTAATTGTAAACAAAATGAATTCCAGGAGGATTAGATAATAGGAAAGCTGGAATAGTTATATCCTTTGTAAGTATTCATCCAACCCTCACCTATTTTCTAGAAGATATTGAAGATACTCTATGCCACTTGTGTGATCTTACTGGGCTTACTATTTTAAAGTATCGCACACTGAGTATCTCATAATTCCAGAAATCTATTCACTCAGTTCTGGTTTCTGTCTGTGTAAGGCCATCCTAGCTCATCCATGCTCCAATGAGCCTTCAAGGGAAAGACTTATCTTTCCATATTCCAGTTTTGGGGATCCCTGTGCTTATCCTAGATTGTGATGGTGCCACATAACTCTCCTTCTATTTCTGAGTAATTATTTCTACCATATCTTGTTGAAATTTTCCTGTATATTTAAGCACAAAACCTCATTGTGTTTGAGCCCACTGTTATGCCATTATTTCAAGAAGATAGAACCCACAAAGATCCTCACTCTAAATAGTTTTTTTTATTTATTTTTATTAGTTATGGAAATACTTAGTATATAAACAACACATGCTGGTACCATCCTTCCCATCACCCCTGCCCCTTCTCCAAAGGGTGCCTCCTCGTTAGGGATGCAGGTAGTCCCCATGGAGATTGGGGCTTGTGCATTGTGGGGCATCAGAGATCTTAAAAGCTATCATTAGGACATATATGTTAGGAGACAAAATTCAGTCAATAATATTAAACCTGCCCCAGTGTCCCTGAAACCTAAACTATTCTAGCATCAGTTCTATATTTCAGCTACATGTGAGCTGTATAATAAGTATTAAATGCTATATTATTAATTATTTAATACCTGCATTTATGTAAATTTGTGTGTGCTAAATATATCCAGGAAGAAAGTGACTGTGGGTATATGAACCTGTGAACATAGAAGGTTATGCATTTCCAAAAGACAGTGGTAAGATAGACACAAGACATATATTTACATTATAAAACAGCAAAAGAAAAAAGAAAACTAGAACAGAAAAAGCAGAAAAGAAAAAAAGCTGCTTCCCAAGTTGGTCAAGCATCTGGAATACTGTGGCTTTAAGTTCCATCTTTGGGACTTGCAGCGGTGTCCTCACTTAAACAGAAAACTGGGGCCACAATGGTGCCTTCTTAGCCTAAAAATGTGCTTTCATCTCTGTTTTGTAGGTCCACACTTCTACAATTAAAGACATGATCTTTTTATTTTGCTCTATCTCCATGCCTTTCAGTCCTTTCAGTCTATGTTTGCAGAATTTCTTTTCTGAGAATGTCTATAAAATTCTTAGAAACATTGTTGGTCTCCTGTGCATTTCACAGGATCCCAGCCATCTGGCAAGTTCTTTCAGCAATTTTACCTGGAAAACCACAGATTTAACTTTTGTGCATTTTGGAGTGTGTGTGTGTGTGTGTGTGTGTGTGTGTGTGAGTGTGCGTGTGTGCTTGAGCATGCTTGGGTGAGCACATATGCAAATGAAGGCCAGAGATCAGCCTCAGAAGACACACATCAGGAATTCTGTCTACCTTTCTTGACACACGGTCCTCTCATTGGCCTGGTGCTTAAAAATTTGGTTAGAATGGCTTAACAGTAATTCCCAGGATTCTATCTCTATCTCCGCAGTGCTGAAACTGCAAGCAAATGTCACCACCCCTGTATTTTTATGTTAGTTCTCAGCCAGATCTCAGGTGTTCATGATTAACAGGAAAGTACATTAGCAACTAAGCTATCTCCCAAAATGTCACATTTCTATTTTCTATTTTCTCTTGAAATATTAAGTTGAATTCATTTATTGTCTGGTATAATTTCTTTTATAAGCAGCTCACATTCTCTGCATAATTTTAATAAAGCAGTGGGTGTGTAGGCTAGGAAGTTTCTGAATGTGCAAGTTTAAATTAATGTACACATAGCATCATATTCTTCTGATTCTATCTTTACACTCATATTTTACTAGAAGCAACAAGAAGCACATTTTAGCAGTTGCAGAATCTCCTCAGCTAAATATTCTTGTTCATTGATTCCAAGGTCTTCTTCCCATCAACTTGAAGATAGTTCAGCTGGGCTGTGTGCCACTTTCTAGTAAGGATACCCTTTCCTCCTATATCCACTCTTTCAAAGATAACTTCCATCTGAGATGTCATCAGAATGTCTACTGTTCTCTGCCAGATGGTCCTGTTAATGGAAAATTATGCAGTCTTTAATGTGATGAGAGCTTTTCCTACAACATTCCCCTCTTCTTGATAAGTCACTTTTAATATCCACATTTTAAAAAATATATCACCAAGATAATCTAGCCTGATCATACAAATGATCTCAAAATTATTCAAGCCTCTACTCATTATCAACTATGAAAGGTGATTTCATAGTTTTAGATATCTGTTACTATATCACCCCATTCCCAGGACCAAAAGCTGCTTTAGTCTCCCACAGATACTATAAGAAATAGCAAATATTAGGTAGCAGAATCATGAAAAACCTTGTCTAGAAATAAAAGAAAAACTATCACTGAAGCAAAACTCCTGATTTTAAAGATAGTTTATTTCATTGTACATAGTTCTATAATATTATTTTCATGGCTTCTACAATTTTAATTATTTGAGCTTAAAAACATTAACATACTTTTCAACTTTTGAAAATCTCTTTTAACTATGTTCAATCTTTTATCCATAACAGTAAGACAATATTAATGGTATAATAATATAACACTAGTATATTTAAATTTTATTTATTTTTTTCAGTTCCATTTATCATATTTTGTCTCATTCTGGATTTATTAAGATTTACTATGTATGTAATATATATGTATTGTACATATTTGTTATATACACATATATGTGCATATACATATTTAAGTTATTCACTTATCATACATTTTACATTGTTTAATTAAGCATTTTTTTTTTAAATATTTTTGTTTTAATTTTTTTTTTTTGTTCATTTTTATTTATTTATTTGAGAGTGACAGAGAGAGGAAGAGGCAGATAGAGAGAGAGAGAACGGGCGCTCCTTTACATAATAATATTCTATGGCTTCCTTTTTTGTGCAAAATCCTAAGTGAGCATTAACAATCATGCTTGTTCTCAATCTAGTTCCCAGTAGAATTATACCTGTGTCTTTTAATAACTCAACTGTACTAGGATTGATCATTGATGCTAACCACGCAGCATGGCCTAAAGAATATGCTACAAGCATTTGATACTTACTAGAGCTATGCATTCATTTCAACAAATTACTTTTGCCTGTTATAGGAAATTAGACTTTCTACAGTAAACAAACATTAATTTCCCTGATGTATAGGAATCATATGCGACCAGTCAAAACAAATATTTTATCGCAACCAAATTCATAAGAGATGTAACATCTATCCACAGCATATAACAGATTTAATAACTGCTGCCTTTTGTCACACATTAAATATCGTTAAGAGTTACAACTTAAGGGGAAACTCCAAAATTATTTGAAAGTATATACACAAATACTGTAAAGAATGCTTAGGTGCCATCATATATGCTGTACCTCATAATAATAATTCATGAAAACCTCTGTTTGGACATTGAAAATATCATATACTTATCTAAAATTTTTACATTGGTCATTGATCATTAAATATCATATAATTATCTCAATCAGGAGACAAAAATATGTACCACAGGATTGTTAATTTTATATGGAACTTTATGTTATTTACAAGTATAGAAATAATGGGCTAATTGCTACATTGTATCAATGAATCAATGAATTTTAACAATAGACTTTTGGCATTCGAATATTAAGACAAGTATATATACAACTGACTGTGCTATAATAATATGCACAATGATGCAGAATTCATAGCTTTTGTTAGCACATATAAAATGTATTTAATCAGAAATAGATAATTGTTTTTAATTGTTTCATGTCTAAACAGAACATTCAGTATGTGTAGCTAATGTGTTGACAGTATGACTGCATTTTTCCTATTGATTTTTTAAGTTTCAAAGTTTGTATGAAACCTACAGATATAAAAACATTTAACAATAAAAGACTTAGATATTAATTATTTCTTTAAGTGGAATCAATGATCCTAGAATACATGTCTAATATTATTGTCTTTTCAGACCAATGTAACGGGGGGTTCATTATTCTCTTTATTTGGTGTGTATTTGCAATTATTCACAATACAACTTAAATTTTATAAGTTGAATGCAACATTGTTACAGAAATAAAGAAGTCTTGGTTTGTTGTCTTGTTCTATTTAATGAATCTCTTTTCATCACTCAAGATGCCCTTGAACATTATATTACAATACACATTCAATATTCTTAGACTAAGCATGCTCATATTTAAAGCTATTGTTGACTTTTTAAAAACAATGCATGCCCATGCACAAATAATTATTTCCTAATAAATATTATTTTAAATCATTTTTGGGTTTTGAATAGCATAACAGAGTCTCATAACCTATGAAGGTCATGAGAAGGAACAATGCATATGTGATATTTGTTTTTACTCTTATTACATTTCTGTTCTCTTTCCTCACAACTTTGGACAGTATTTGCTTATTAAAGTGAGGATTGTGCGTACTTTATTAACTCTAGATTCTACTTAATATACTATTTGAAATCAATAAGCATGAACTAGTTATATAATTCAGTGTTGGTGCAATTGCCTAGCATCCCACACTCTCGATTTGATCTCCAGTACAACAAAAAATACAGTGAAATTGAATCAAATGTTACATTGTATTAAGAAAAATTGAATAACAAGACTGTGGTTATCAGCATGGAGTGAATTGAAACTGAACTTCATTAACTGAAATAACCCTTAAAATAAACTACAAAAAACTGTTTAAGTCATCTGCTATATTTATCAGTGAATACTCTGTTAAGCGAATCATCCCCTTCCTAGAAAGACAAAGCGTTATTAAAGCCTAATGAATTAAACATACTTTAAGCTGTGTTTTATTATCTTCATAAAATGGAAAACATTTAAAAATATGATATAAGTAGACATTTCTATGATTTTACATGCAAACACAGTTTATCATATGAGAACAATGTAATATATTTGAGTTGTGTTCTGTGAAGTGGCTAATGGATGTCCTGATGTCGTAAGTCAATTCTCAGTCAGTATTCTTTTCTGCACATAAACTTGTCATCCAGAAATAGTTTACTTGTTATATTTAATTGTAAAATTGCCCAAAGATTTCAAACCAGAGTCAAGTTGATGGGATTTTTCAGAGATGATTGGAAATGAAAATTTTACTTTTATTAATGAAGTAATTTACGGCCTCTGCGAATTCATAATGTTATGGATTATGAGGAAGTAAACCTCTTTGGAGGGAGAAGGTTAGCCCACTTTTGTAAATCGTTTTGTCTCCCCTGAAGCTTCTTTTTAATGGTTGTGACTACCTTAAGGAGCAGCCTTGCACCACCATGTGCTTCTGCCATGACATACCGTCTCATTCCCACCCAGAAATAATTAAGCCAATTGACAATGTACAAAGACCACAAACCCAAACAAAATTCCTTCCTCCTTTAAGTTGTTTTATCTAGGGCCTATTCTCACAGCGAGAACAAATAAACCTGATTAATACTCTATCCTAATAAGACCCAAATAATAATGGCAAATGTTTGTTGCCCCTTTATTGGATTGATAGACACCTAGAAACTGGTGAAGTACACATTTTTGAGTTTGTATTTGAGGACATTTCTATAGAAGATCAGTATATGAGCCAATGAGTTGAGGAGTAACACTTTCCATGAATATTGGCAGCACCATCTAGTCGGCTGGAAGATAAAATGAAATGAAAAGAAGGAGCATACACACAACGGCATCCTAACACAGGTTTTCTTGACTGAGTATAGTTTTGGCTGTCCCCATCACCCACATAAATCATACTCCAGATTCAGCTCACCTGCCTGTGTCTAAATAGTCAGTAGATGAAATCTAAAATGTGATTATATAAACCAAATAAATAAATCAGCTGTAATCATGTGTATGTTCATACACATACACTATACCACACATATACAAACATAAATAGAATAGAAAGATGTTTTACTTTGGAGAATCCTGAATAATATAAGGGCAAACCAATATAGAACTTCCTAATTAAATTCAATTTTAAACTAATAAAAATCTAAGTTACTGAAGGATAAAATAGAACAGGTTAAAGTCTGACAAGCTTGTTCTCTCTTAAAAAATAGCATGTCTTAGAAGACTTGAATGATCTTGCTCAATTTTTATTACCTTAGTTTTTGACTATTTTCATATTTTGACTTAATTCACTGGTATTAGCCAACAATTACCAATAAATGAATACTTTTGCCATAGGCAAGGATATATACAAATATGAATAGCCTCCATGTACTCATTATATCCTCTACAACTGCATGGAGTCATCATTAATTGTTATTAGTCATATCCGTGGAGAACAGATACTACGGGGCTCATGGCCAACTAGAAATGAAGGAGGAAGGAAGGCTTTGTGTATGCAGGGACCATCTGCTGGGAGCAGTGATGTATCACATTTTTCTATAAAGTCCTCAGAACAAATCCTGAAATAATTTATACTGTTCAAATTTCTCTAGCAGACAAATGTGGCTTTAGTCTGCTTTGTCGGTTATTAAGAAAAATGTCAGTGCTAAATCAATTATTAACAACTTATCATACCTCAAATGTATTATTTGAATTTAGAGGGTCATTATAACATATTTTTTTTAAATTATTACTATCATTTACTTTACATCCAAAAGAGTATAGTATTAATCACTCTCCAGGGTAAATAAGTCACTAACTATTAATTTATCCTTCTGCATCTACAGCATTTTACATTTGATTTTTCTTTTGTTGAGAGAAAACACTGACTTTGGAATATATTTCTGTTTGATACAAATTTTGCATTTTGCTTAACTGTTACTATATAAAAATCTTACACTGTATATAGAACCAATGGAATAAAGAAACAATGCAAATGCATTCTGAACACAAAGTCCTTTAATGTTTAATTGCAATTCAGAGGCCCATTATTTATTCAATGATAATTTGCTTCAAAACATATAGAATATTGTACTAAACTAATTCTTTTTGGGTTGTTTGTTTTCCACTAATTAAATACTAGATTTTTTTAGCTATACAACAGAAACATATTATAAATTCATAATTAAAATTAAAGGACTTCTGCATGTAATTTTTTTCTAGAATGAAACTAATGCAAAACAATTAAACTCTTTTAACAATCACTGTATCAGAATGAGGTATATTCATGTTCACTGATATGTTTCTGCACAATTTCCTGTCCCATGTTTTTACACCTTTTTCTGATTAGAGGACTTTCATTTTAATTCTATTGAAAACATCTACTCTAATATATTTGTGCCTCTGTCCTTTGGAATAGAATCTGTCTTATTTAAGCACGCAGAGAGGCACAAAGACACACATTTATGCATATGTGTACAAAATTCTGTTGGTAACATTTAATTAAATATTTTCTGGTCTCATGTTGGACATTTGAAAATTATCTGTTACATGAATGGATGGATTTAAATTTTGAAATTAGTGCAGTATATTAACCTATGAATTTTAGTCACATAATAACATAACTATCAGGCCAATAAAATGGGTTAACTTTCATTTTAGTTTCACTATTATTTTGTGAGCTCAAGAAACCCTTGTTCTGCTTGTCAATCAACAATTGATAAGGTGAGCTTTAGGAATTTTTAGCCTCCATCATATCGTTTTCCTTATAGCTAAAATCCTGCCAGCCATTACTCAACTGCTTACTATCCATGAGCCCATTCATATTTTTTTTTTTAATCCTAGGTCATAGTATTCTTTCCTATGCTAAATCAACTGTTTAGGATGTTAAGACAAAATCTCAAGACTTCACTCTTCAGTTATATGAAAGGCTCCTAAGAGCTGAAGAGTACCTGGAAGCATGGTGGGGATAGTGGAGTGCCTTCACGGAGGAGCTAAATATTTGATTTGCCATCTTCTATAAACAAAGTAGGAATGGAATTTTCACAGTTCATTTGTTAAATAGACATCTATAAATTTCTCCCTAAGAAGTAGAAAGTGTAATTAAAAGAGAAATGTCATATTAAAATGATATATTTTATTCAATTTTAGTTTATATATGCTTTATTCTTCTGAAATATATCTTATCTCTTTTTACCTATATAATATTTCTACTGCCATAACCACTCTGAGATTAGTATTGCCTACTCATCTTAGAGTTACATTAATAAACAAATTAAATTTAATAATATTGTAAGACCTAGAATTTTTTTTTTTATATGTTCACATATTCAAAGAAAACAAAGCAGAAATTTGTTAAGAAAGTGGCATCATAGGATTCAGTTTTATGTCAACTTAATAATCTGAGATCAGTTTTCATAGGGAAATTGTATTTCCTATGGAGCAGTTCTTTGTTTTGTGCATTAAAATTAGTTTTCTAAACTTTAATACAAGAAGTTTATCTTGAAAATGAGTATTTATTGATTGTGCTTTGAAAAATAATGTAGCCATTAAGAGAAAATATTTAATTTGGAAAGGAAAAGTGTACCAAAATTAATTTCAAATATAACAGCTATCACTTTTTAAATGACATGATAATTTTACACATTTTATAGCATTATATTATTAATTGACCAGTTTTAAATCACACCTTTAATCCCATCACTTGGGAGGCAGAGGTAGGAGGATTGGGGTGAGTTCAAGGCCACCCTGAGACTGAATAGTGAATTCCAGGTCAGCCTGGGCTGCAGTGAAACCCTACCTCAAAAAAAAAAAAAAAAAAAAAAAAAAGAAAGAAAGAAAGAAAGAAAGAAAAGAAAGAAAGAAAACAAAAAAAGAAACAAAGAAAGAGAAAAGAAACTTCTTTTGTAAGATTATAGACCTCTTTGTATAGTTCAGTAGTAGTGTGCTAATATAGTTATATATTGTTGTGTATTTCAGTAGTAGCGTGTTATATAGTGAGAGTCTTCATGTTCAATGTTCAGAATCAAAACCAGAAACCAAAATTACCATATACACAAGCTACTTCACTAAAAAGGTTTGCATGCCTGACAGGTGTTTGTACACTTGCTTTACATGTTGTATGTGTCAGATGCTTGCCTCAAATATCCCAATCCTACATTCTTAGATAAAAAAATCTATATGCAATATAATTTAACAATTTATTTCAGCGGTAACTGGAAAGATAAGTATTACAATTGTTACTCAGGAAATGGAATAAGAAAAGACAACAGTTAAAAATGTTATGAGAGGAGCTGGAGAGATGGCTTAGCAGTTAAGTGCTTGCCTGTGAAGCCTAAGGACCCCGGTTTAAGGCTTAATTCCCCAGAACCCACGTAAGCCAGATGCACAAGGTGGAGCATGTATCTAGAGTTCGTTTCAGTGGCTGGTGGCCCTGGTGCACCCATTCTCTCTCTCTCTCTCTCTCAATCTCTCTCTCTCTCTCTCTCTCTCCCTCTCTCTTTCCTTGTCTGTTGTTCTCAAATAAATAAAAATAAACAAAATAATGAAAATTCCTCCCTCCTCACTTGACAGGAAGAGAATAAGTGTGCAGTTAACAAATATTTAACAGGAGACTGTAGAGAAAAAGACATCCAAATAGTCTTTTCTTTTTCTCCCCAAGAGAAAAAATATATATTTCTCTTTTATTAAGCAGAAACTTTGTATGAGCACAACATATGTTCATACCATTATTTCCCTCTTCCCTGTGCCCACTTCACTGAGGGTTGTCTTTATTGGGATTGCTGGTATTCACCTTCTAGTTGTAAGTTATGAGTTGTGAGAGTAGCAGTCTGTCATTGTGGGGAGGGATATGTCTCTGGAAATTCCTTCCCACCCTGTGGCTCTTACATTCTTTCTGCCTCCTCTTCCACAAACTTAGGTACTCCCTCATCTGCTGTTCCCAGACTGGAACAGCTTGAGTTGCAGGCATACCTGACAGACAACTGGGGGCACAGCGTTTGGAGGGTGGGGAAGGGGAGGGAGGGAGGAGATATACACAAAACCAAATACAAAATGAACAGATACCTTAAAAATACTTCCTTCTGGATCATGAACTAAAAAACACAACCCTCAACAGAAGCATGGAGAGATCACCTGGCAAGAAGGGCCTTCGATAGCATGGGATGAAGCCTAATCTTAAAACACTTGGCTCTGGCTTGCAAATCCTAATACCAGAAGTTGGTTACAGTCCACGTGGAGCTGTTGATCTGAGAGAGCTATGAGATCCCCAAAGCAAGGCAGGCTTCTCTCAGAGCACACGATTACCTACCTGAGGTAAAAGTTAATACCCCATTGCTGAAGACAACTCTGATGCAGATCATCGAAAGACCCAGCTGAATCTGAAAGGAAGCCAGTTCCCAGATGGTTGGCATTTACACTACATGTGCTGCACTGGGAAAATCGCACCAGCGTTATTAGCATACCTATTGCTTGAAACATTTATCATTTCTCAGTATTGAGTACATTCATCTTGCTATTTTGAGCTGTGCAATAAATCATTTCTGACCATAGCAGAAAATGAAAGGCCAAAAACATTGTGAGCAAATGGAACACGGCTCTATGAAAACAACCAACCTGACAAAATACACAAACCGGGTGCAACAGTGGCATACATTGTAGCTGGTTAAACAATGACTCTCTGGTTGGGTATGAGATCCACTCAGTGGAAAGGAACCCATAACTGGAACTATGAACCAAGTCAAAACTTTATGACCACCAAGATAATGGACTCCAAATAGTCTTTTCTGAATTTATATCCACAGAAATCCAAACTACACCAGCAAGAACTCACAAGAATTAAAACAAGAACAACAACAAAAAAAAACCCTCTTATAGGTAATGATGAATCTTCGCACTATTCATCTTTTAGAGTAAGTATGAACTATAAGAATAATGTAAATTGAACATAAATAATATCAAACAACCTTTATGTGCCAGCAAGTAAGTTTATAACCTCATGTACATTATCAATCCACACTCTTGAAAATAGCAGTGCAGATTGATACTATGTGACTCATTTACCAATCACACTCTTGGGAAGGATTTGAAAACACAGAAAAGGAAATTAAAACAGAAAATGACTGAAAGGAAGCAGTAATGTAGAATCAGAAACCAGGCTCATGTCCCTCTTGTTCAAAAATGCATCAGAGGGATGTGTTTGGTTGAACTGTATTCAATGACACACACACACACACACACACACACACACACACATCTGCATTTCTTGTTGGTATGATTTTTCCTGTATGTCTGCTAGAAAGATCCCTGTCATTCTCCTATAGGTTAAATGGTGGTTGAATTTATATACCACCTAGATGATACAAAAATAACTTACCATGACCCTTAACTTACTTCATTTGCAATAACACATTTTTCAAATATGATTACATGCACAGGATCTAGTAGCTAGGATGTGAAAATATAACATTTTGTGGCAACATCCAATACCTAGCCAGAAATATTGTCCTTTTCTATTTGTTTTATGTGCAAATATAGAAGAGATAATTCAAATTAAAATCAACATATCATCCTCAAATTATATCAGTGGTACAAATTTGATTAAATCATGTCGATATCAAATTACAGACAAAAAATTCAAAAACCTCCACCATTAACCCACTTAGAATTAAATTCAGCATTATTCAACAAATTGATGTATTAGGCTATATTACCAAGACAAAGCACATCATTAAGAAGTCATGTCACAAAATTAGATGAAAAATCATCCTCCCAAATGTTTAAATATCAATTTAAAATTAAAGAAATATAAAAATAAAGATGTGATACCTCCAAATGTTCACAACCCTCTAGAAAAATAACTCAAAAATATTGAAATATATAAAATTATAAGCAAAGAACAATGATTAAATGGTGCAGGAACAGAAATAATTAATGTAAACAGATGACAGAATTAAAGAAACTACAAATCAAATTGACTTAACATTTATGTTATGGGCCATTTGTTGACTCAGTAAATCCAAAATCAATTGAAAAAAATTCTTACACTTTCTAAGAGCATAAAGGAATGGAACCAAAAAACAACAGAAACATAAACTATACCAAATATTTAGATTGAGCAGCAAGTACATGAATGAAAAATAAGGTTGACGGGCTGGAGAAATGGTTCAGAGGTTAACGCACCTGCCTGCAAAGCCAAAGGAGCCAGGATCAATTCCCAAGGACCCATGTAAGTCAGATCAGATGCACAAGATGGCACACACATCCGGAATTTGTTTGCAGCATCTAGAGGCCTTGGTATGTTCATTCTCTGCTCTCTCTCTCTTTCTGT
This sequence comes from Dipus sagitta, assembly GCA_036346955.1. Lineage (NCBI taxonomy): Eukaryota > Metazoa > Chordata > Mammalia > Rodentia > Dipodidae > Dipus > Dipus sagitta. The sequence continues at coordinate 150,977,951 of CM070771.1, forward strand.
TTCTTTTCCTCATATAAATAGGTATAAAATATTCTAAAACAGAAAAATAAATTTGATCAGTCTTCAAAAGTTACTTTTCTAACATTATGTTGGTTACTATATCTAAGAATTGGTTGAATTTTATCATCATGTATTTGCTTCAGGTCCCAGCCTTTTTTTTTTTTTTTTTTAAGAAAGCTGGGCAGTATAACACTGGGTAGTTCTTCCTGTTTCTTTATTTTATAGGCAAGCTTAATAACACTTGCAAGACATAGACTATGAGAAAGGATGTTTGGCATTATGTAAGTTTATTTATTTATTTATTTATTTATTTATTTATTTATTTATTTCTAAGAGACAGAAAGAGGTGGAGAGAAAGCAAATGTGCATTCCAGGGCCTTCAATGGCTGCAAACAAACTCCAAATTCATGCGCCGCCTTAGACGCATGTATGACATTGTGCACTTATGTCACTGTGCATCTGGCTATGTGGGACCTGGAAATTTGAACTTGAGTTCTTAGGCTTGGCAGGCAAGTACTTTAACTGCTAAGCCATTTCTCCAGCCTGGGAAAATTTCAATATAAAGAAATATCAGAATAGACTCTCTCACTCTCAAATGCTTTTTGAAGTTTAGAGAATATTTTTACATCATAATTCAATTCTGATACAAATGGCATTACATCCACATGAATGTGTTAGACATTATTAATTTAAATAAACCTAGGCCTATGAAGATGGAGTTTTCTATTATTTGTTATTTTAATGAAATATACAAGGTGTAGCAGACAGATTCAGGTTCGCTGAGATGAACTTCCAGAACAGGCACAGTTATGGAGGAAGGCATATTTATTGAAGTTTACAGATCCAGGGGAAGTTCCATAATGGCAGAAGAAGCTGGCCTGCCTTCACAGGCCCAAGCAGAGAGAGAAAAGCACAAGCCTAAAAGCCAAAAGCCACACAGCACACTTCAGGAACTCTAGCTAGGCACAATTTGTATATCTTTAGATTGAAATCTGAAACCCACCACCACACCTTAAGATCTACCCCTTGACACTGCCTCCATCCAGGGGGCTAAAGATGCAAACTACAAACAAATAAACAACTGAATATATTGTGGGCCATCTATTCTACTCAAACCACCACACAAGGTAATGATATAGTTATGTAAAATTACTTAATTGTTAGTTTAAAAGATGTACTCAATTTTTACAATACCTTTACTAAAATCACTACATTTCTTCAAATTTCAAGAAAAAGTGATTTGAACATCAGTTTGCAATGGTAATACAAAGTAGATCACAGATGATTTGTAGACTAAAATGAAAGTTTAAAGTGAAAATAAGCTGCAAAGTATATAATCTTTAGTCAAAATGTGTTCCTTGCAAACACAAATGGGGAAATAAAGTGAGGTAACCCAGTCCCAGAAAACCAAACAATGCATATTCTTTCTCATATTTGGATCCTACCTACAAATGATCAGACTTCCTTGTGAGTAGGAAGTAAATTCAGTAGAGAGGCCAGTAAGCTAGAAAGGAGATACAAAGAGAATAGAAAGGGAGGGAGGGGGGAATTAATAGGATGGTATTGTATATATGTAAGTCGAAGAAAAGATTAACGGGGATGAAAAGGTCCAAGTGAGGTTAGGGGAAGAGATTGAGTAAAGGAAAGGAGGAGGGGCAGCTAATCAGAATCTAAGAGGATATAAACAAGTCATATGGAAATCTACTTTTTTGGACAATGAAACATTTAGGAGCCATAGATTGTTACTAGAAAATTTTCAGTGCCAGGGATAGAATACCTTCCTATAAGTTGTTGGCTAGGGTGGTTCCTGCTGCCCCCAAAACATTACAGGTCATTTCCAAGGCCCTTGGTTTCCCATTAGGAATCGACGGTAAGACAATTTTGCTGAAGACTCACATACTTGGTCTGCAATGTCACTGAGAAATCCTGCTGGAGCTGAGCTGAAGTTCTCCTCCATGTAGAACTGCTGACATAAAGGTGGAAAAAGCCACACTGCATGCAGTTAAATGGGAGGGAGATAGATCACCAGTGAAGATATTCAAGAGTGGATACTGCAGGCCTTAATTTGGACAGACAGGCCAAATGAGCTAATGGGTGCAATAGCAGCACGTCTGTTATGGGGAAAACCAACCACTCTGTAATTGTAATGGAGGCCCTCTCCATGGGAGGGAATACATCCCTGATACCAAAAACCTACAACAGGGGTAGTCATGAGCCCTAGGGGTGTAACATCTGCTGCTGTCTGGCTAAGTGTATATACTATGCTCACCAAACTGCCCAGTAAGCATTTCTATTAATGTTCATACCCATATATTAATGATACTCTCACTTTTGTTTAGAGATCCTTCTCTTTTCAGATGGAAGTGACCTTTGGATAACTCAGAAGGCACCATGGTTCTGAGGAGAAGTGACAGAGGAGTGCTCAGCACTGAAATATCTCTATCCCACCTTCCAAAGCTCAGGGTCCATTGCAGAAGTTGTGGCAGAAAGAATTTAAGAGCCAACGGAAAGGTAGGACTCCTTACAATGTACTCCTCCAGACGCAAAATGGCCTGGATATCCATGACCTCACAGTGCCTGACACTACCTACACAAAACCATCATAATAGGAGAAAAAGATCATGACATCAAAATAAAAGAGAGACTGATTGAGAGGGGGAGGAGATATGATGGAGAGTGGTGTTTCAATGGAGAAAGGGGGTAGGGAGACAATTACCATGGGATATTGTTTACAATCATGGAAGTTGTCAGTAAAAAAGCATATAAAATAAAATTAAAAAAATTAATAAATAAAAATTTAAAAAGATGTCTCCAAAGGGTCCAGAAAAACAGTAACAAAAATAACCAATTTAAAGTAATACAAAATAAACTTCATTCTTATGATGGCCTGACCAAAGAAATGGTTGATATTCAGGGCTGGAAAGATGGCTTTAGCGGTTAAGGTGTTTGACTGGACAGCCAAAGGACCTTGGTTTAATTCCCCAAAACCCATGTAAGCCAGATGCAGAAGGTGGCACATATGTCTGCAGTTCATTTGCAGTGGCTGCAGTCATGCCTGGGACTCTCTCATTCTGCTTATTTCTCTCTTGCTCTCTCAAATAAATAAAAAGAAAATTAGGGTCTAGAGAGATGGCTTAGTAGTTAAGGCATCTTCCTGCAAAGCCAAACGATCCCCCTTCAATTCTCCAGAACCCACATAAGCCCGATGCACAAGGGGGTGCATGCATCTGGAGTTCACTTGCAATGGCTGGAGGCCCTGGTATACCCATTCTCTTCCTCTCTCTCTCTCTCTGCCTCTTTCTCTGTCTCTCAAATAAATCAATAAAATATAAAAAAAGATTTAAAAACTAAATTTAAAACAAAAGATTGATATACAGATTGCCATGTCTTGTTTGTTCACTTACCCGTCCCTCAACTATAACAACTGTAAAATGAAAATGAAATCTCAACTTGGGGCCAAAACTTCCTTTCGAAACTGTCTCAAACTCTTTGGTACCTGGATAAATAAACTCCTCTACTTTCACTCAAAAAAAAAAAAAAAAAATGGTGAATTACTTTTATCACAATTCAAAGAAAATAAAAATCCATAAATCACAATTGTACATAACTAGAAATTTACTTAGGTGAAAATCAATAGGGCCAGAATACATACAGACTTTTAGTTTATTAAATGTGTTATGGAAACACTAAAAGTTTTGATTGGGTACATATTTCCTCATTTTATCTAATCAGGAAGAGTGGGTGAACTATGCTATTATCTGGGCATTAATCATGTTAGATGTGCACCATACTTATTATTATACTCAATGAGGATATTTCTTTATTTCTCCTATGATAAATGAACTTTTAAATGTTACCCTTTACCCTTTATTTTCAAATAGCCCTTTAACTAATGATCATTATTGATTTTTCTGTACTCCACTAAGTTATTTTATCATAAGAAAACATATGTTATAAAATTAAACAATATTGAAATATATTTGTGCTTATAACAATTTAATATTTTACATTTATCACTCAACCAAAATATAAAGAGTTGTAGGATCATTAACAAAAGCTGGACAAAACTGAAACTAAATGTATATTGCATATAACATATAAAGATTGGTATTTTACTTTACTTTCCAATTTCATTCAAAAACAAATGTGTGTGTGTGTGTGTGTGTGTGTGTGTGTGTGTGTGTGTGTGTAGTGTCCATTAGATTCTGACCTAGGTACCAAAATAAAATTGTCAATAGTTATCAAGATAATAGTATTTAAAAGAATCATCTAATACTTTAATAAGGCTATGTATAAAGTTTTAAAGCCACATAATTTTAATATATACCAGGTTAATCTATACTCATGCCCTAATATATGCTTTGATATAAATAAAATTATTGGTTTCTTCTCCACCATTCCAGATCAACACTATTTTTCACTTATAGGACAAAAGTCACCAGTCTCACTCATCTACAAACAGTAGAAAATGTAATCTAAAAAGAAACATGTTCTTAAGATCACTGCTATTATATAATTAGTGTTGTGACCTGCTTAAGGAATCATAATATATTACAATACATTCAGAGCCGTTAAACTCAGCAAGACTCAAGAAAATTTTGGAAGTCTATCTTTCCAGCCTCATTTCTCATTATTCCCCCTCACTCCACAATCCATTTATGCCCCTCTGTGTACTGGAAAAACCATTGTCTTTGTAATTATTCTCTCATTAAAGCAATGCAAAGTATAGGATTATACCCCAAATGACTTATCCGCATAATAACCACACAATAAAAGCTACTTGCTGATACACCAAGAAAAAAGTGTGTACTCATAGGGCTGAGCATTTCTATATGACCTTGAGGTACTAAATTTTCTATTGAATTACCTATTTTCCAATGTCCACTGAATATTAGACAATAGAAATAAGAATGAGTTTAATGAGCCAGACACATAAAAATCATCTATCTGTATAGAAATGGGAGGAAAAGAAATAGAAGATATGGGCTAGAGGAATGGCTTAGTGGTTAAGGCACTTGCCTGCAAAACCCAAAGACCCATGTTTGATTTCCCAGGACCCACATTAGCCAGATGCCCAAGGGGACGCATGTGTCTGGGGTTTGTTTGTAGTGGCTGGAAGCCCTGCATGTTCATTCTCACTCTCACTCTCACTCTCACTCTCTCTCTCTCTCTTTTTCTCTCTCTCTATCTCTCCCCCTCTTTCTCTGTCAAATATATAAATAAAATTTATAAAAAAGAAATAAAAGATATAAGACAGGAATTTAAGAAAATAACAGATAAAAGTAAAAAAAAAAAGAAATATAAATACAAAAGAAAATAATAGTGACAAGTTGCTAATGTTATGGCAAAATTATGAAAAAATAAAATAAATAACTATGGTTTCCTTTTTGTAAATTTTTATAGCATTGTTTGAATAAAATTGAATTCATAAGTGCTTTGTAAATACAATTTAGCATTATTTATTCAACAAAAATCCACCTAGCAAATATTAATCCCAGACACAAAGGATGAAGTTTATGATCTAAAAAGAGTAAATATTAAAAAAAATGTAAAACTGAAAAGTAATCCTTGATAATCCTTATAAGTGCTCTAAAAAGTAATATGATATACAAAAATAGAATGATGAAGCACAATGTTAGATGAATAATTATTATATTGTATGGTCAGGAAAATTATGTTTGGAGGTAAATTTTCAACAAATGTCCAATGAAAGGTGATCATCAGCCAAGGAAGTGTCAGAGAAGAAAAATAAGGAAACAAAAATTACCGTTTAACTGCCTGGTGTAGCAATAGTTGATGAAAGAACTTATTGCGTAATTATGGTATTCTATGGCTCTTTGTAATCCGAAATGAATACCACCAATGTAGCTGAATATATAAATGGAACAAAACATTTTATAATAGCCAACTGTTTAATGGTTATACATGAGGGCCCCTCAGTGGGGAAAGAACTCATATCAGGTACTAGAAAACATGTTGCATGATCAGGAAACTCAGACTTCAGACAGAAGTTGTCTAGAGAAGTTGTCTGCTCTCTAGAGAAGAGTGGGCTTATATACCAAAAAATCTCTCAAATAACTGCATGCCACCTTTAACCCAAGCTGCTCTCACTGTTGGTTAGGTAATCTCTTTTATCTTACAGATGGTACGGAAAATGGAGACCCAAGATCCATCAATAAGTCAAGAAGATAGTTGTAAACCAATAGACTTTGCACCTCTACCACATCTGCTAGGGCCCAAAAGAAATTGCAAAGGAAGAGACAACATGAATACTGCTCTTATTGCTAGTCTGACAACCAGCTCCAGCAATCAACCAAAACCTATCAAAGCAGAAATGCAGAGGTGTTGCAGTCAGGTTCACATTGCTAGCAGAAGTCACTGAACCCAGAGCAGCTATTGGGAAATAAAGGGGGGGTTAGTTTGCCTTACAGACTAGAGGGGAAGTTCCATGATGGCAGGGGAAAATGATAGCATGAGTGTACATCACCCCTTGCCAACATCAGGTGGACAACAGCAATAGGAGAGTGTGCCAAACACTGGTAATTGGAAACTGGCTATAACACACATGAGCCCACTCCCAACAATACACTGCCTCCAGGAGGCATTAATTCCCAAATCTCTATCAGCTAGGAACCTAGCATTCAGAATTGCCTAAATTTATGGGGGACACACAAGAGGCAACAGAAATCTCAACACTAAACCATACTGCCAACAGGCCTGCCATGGCTCAGGGAACATTACAAAGGAGGGGTGTATTGTAAGAGCCATAGAGTAGATAGGAATACTCTGAGGTATGTCCTCCCAGCTACTCCACAGGCACTGACTGAGGCTTCCATGGCACCACAGTAAATACCATAACCCTAGGGTAACAGGAGCAGGGGACAGTGGATAAAAGAATACAACCTGTTATAATATACATAAAATAAAAATTTTAAATAAAACATTTTGAAAATTTAATTATCACTTAGTGATCATTTCATGAAAACCTAAATATCTGTATGTCTGTATCCATTTGCTTAAAACATGATTTTTTCAATAATTTAAACATATATTAACATAAATTATTGTGAACACAATATAAGACAATTTCAAACTCTTAGGCCAGTTTTAGTTATATATTCCAACCGTTTTGTTGTTGTTGTTGTTGTTGTTGTTGTTTTCTTATATGTCCTGAAGCCAGTTATTTCAAAATTTATCACTTCACTTTCCTGTTCTCTAAATATAAAGAATAATATTTTATAAAATAATCATTTAACATATATGATAAAAATAAGAAAAAATCGCAAAGTGAGGTCAGGGGAAGAGATTGAGTAAAGGAAAGGTAGAGGGAGGGCTAATCAAAATCTAAGAGGATGCAAATAAATCATATGGAATCTTCCGGTTTTGGACAATGGAACACTCAGGAGCCATAGATCATTGTCAGAAAATTTTCAGTGCCAGGATGGGATACCTCCACTGAGTTGTTGGCCAGGGAGGTCCCTGATGCCCCCAAAATATTATAGGCCATTGCCGAGGCCCTTGGCTTCCCACCAGGAATAGATGGTAAGACCCTATTGCTGAAGACTCCACATACTTGGGTGGCAAGGCCACTGAGAAATTCTACTGGAACTGAGCTGATAACCTCCTCCATGTAGATCAGCTGGGAGAAAGCTGGAATAAGCTATTCTACATTTAGTTCAATGGGAGAAAGAGATACCACCAGTGAAGATACTCAACAGTGGACACTGCAAGCCTTATAATTGGCCAGCCAGGCCAAATGAGCCAACGGGTGCAATAGTGGTACGTCTGTCATGGTGGAAACCAACTGCCCTCCAATTGGACTGGAGGCCCGCTCCATGGGGGGAATACATCCCTGACACTGAAAACTTAAAACAGGGGTAGTCATGAGCCCTAGGGGTGTAACATCTGCTGATGTCTGGAAAAAGGTATATACTATGCTTATCAAACTGCCCAGTAAGCACTTTTCTTAATATTTATACCCTTATATTAATGCTACTCTCACTTTGGGTAGAGAATCTTCTCTTTTCAGATGGCAGTGACCTTGGGATGGCTCAGAAGGTATCATAGTGCTGGAAAGAAGTGACTGGAGTACTGAGAAACATCTCGATCACACCTTCCAAGGCTCAGGGTGTATTGTGGAAGAGGTGGTGGGAAGAATGTAAGAGCCAAAGGAAGGGTAGGGTTCCTTACAACGTCCTCCCTCCAGACATAAAATGGCCTGGATATCCATGACCTCACAGTGCCTGACACTACCTACACAAGACCATCATAAGAGGAGGAAAAGATCAGAACATCAAAATGAAAGAGAGACTGATTGAGATGGGGAGGGGATATGATGGAGAATGGAATTTCAAAGAGGAAAGTGGGAGGAGGGAGGGTAGCACCATGGGATATTTTTTAAAATCATGGAAAAATGTTAATAAAAATTAAGAAAAAAATATAAATAAATAAAAATAAATTTAAAAATGCAAAAAAAACACAGAATATACAGTTGACTGAGTTAATATCAATGTTTACACCTTTTTCCTTATCTATAAGAATATAAAAATAATATGCATATAAAACTTTTAAGACAATCATGTACAGGAAAAAAAGAACTTGATTTACAAAGTTATATATTTCTATCTAAGATTTTCCAATTAATTTATCATCAGTTGGGGAAACATATACTTTAATTTTTTCCCTGACACACTGTATGTTCATTTTCAGAAGAATAATAGTTGATTACCACCTATAGGTAGCATAATAGATAAAGTATATTTCAAGTATCTACCCCATAATGTGTTTAAACTCTGTGTATGATGCTTTGTGGAATTAAATTAAGAAACACTTCTGAGGGCAGAACACTACTAAACAATCCTTTTTAAAATTCTGACTGACTCATGACTTCAAAAGGAGATAAGAATATGTTAAGACTTTTTTGTTTTGTTTTGTTTTTCAAGGGAGGGTTTTTACTGTATCTCAGGCTGACCTGGTATTCACTATGTAGTCTCAGGGTGGCCTCAAACTCATAGCAATCCTCCTACCCCTACCTCCCAAGTGCTGATATTAAAGGTGTGCAACACCCTGCCCAGCTTGAATATGCTATAATCTTTATATAAAATAATTTACTCAAATAGAATTGCAAATTTTACTGGATTAATTTATATGAATTGGTATAGCATTAATTTTTAGCTGAGATAGTAGTTGATCAAGATATGGTAATGCTGAACTAAAAGTTGCATGTCTATGTGATGCAACTTTAGAATTTTTCCATTGAGATTGCCGCTTAAATCCTGTCAGTTTATTGAGCACGTTGGCTACCGAGCTAGCATAATTTTGAATGCATATACCCATGGGCATGTTTTGACATTATTTGCAGCAAGCATGGCCCCTTTTCTAAGCCTGTTTCTATGAAAGGACTCAGAAGTATAGATGAAAGTGGGTTCTATTCATAGCTTAGAAAGAAGTGACAAAGTTCAGTGTTTGGGATACATACCAGTTTAAGTTAAAAATTATTATTACTAAATGTTAGTGTTGTTACTATTATTGCTTCAATAATAGAGTTAATATTTATTTCCTTTATTATCCTATAGAAAACTATACATGATTGGCTGAGAGATCCATTCACTGGAAAGGAGAACATAGCTAGAACTGGGAAGCAAGTCAGAATCCTATGAGATCAAGAATATGGACTCCATTGAGAAGCTTCCACTAGTCTTTGGCCAAAAATGAGGCTATACCATAAAAATCTCTCTAAATTAACAATATTTATACCACCCTTCAACCTATCCAGATCTCACTCTCCATGGAAAAATCTGTTTTTTTTTTTCTTTGTTTGTTTTTTGTTTTTTTGTTTTTCTTTTCAGAAAGCATCAAGATCCAAGGACAGCCAAAATTTATCAATAGGACAAAGATCACTGACTCCATGTCAGCAGATGAACCAGTCCTACCTAATACAGTAGCTAGGGCCCAGGTGGAAACACAAAGTAAATGGTGAAATGGAAAAGAATGCTGCTTGCTTGGCCAGCGTGTCAACCTGAGCTGTAATGACAGAGGCAGACATTGGTGATACTCCAAATACATCAAAGCATAAATCTAGAAGCCGCTGAGAACTCAACATTAAAGTAGACTTAAAGCACACTCACCAAGACTCAGGAACTTTTGCAAAAGAGGGAGCAGAAAGAATATAAGGGCCACAGGGTAGGAGGTAATAGCCAGAGGAATTTCCCACCACACACTGATTGACTGCTGCCTTCACAACTCACAACCCACAACTCAATGATAAATAAGAGCAATTCCACTAAGGGGGTGGGAAGGCACTCAGTAGAGTGGGGGCAGGGAGGAAGAGAATGATGTTACCAACATTTGATGTATTCATATTAAAAAGTTAATAAATAAAAAATTGAAACTTTCAAAAATTCCTTTTAAAAATGGGGCTGGAGAGATTGCTCAGGGGTTAAAATGCTTGCCTGCAAAGGCTAATGTCCAAGATTCAATTCCCCAGTACCCACATAAAGCCAGATTCACAAAATGCTGCATGTGTCTGAAATTCATTTGCAGGGGTTGGAAGCCCTGGTATGCTAATTCTCTGTCTCTGTCTCTGTCTCTCACCTTGCAAATGAAAATAAATAAATAAAAGAATGATTTTTAAATATCTCTTTAAGAATTTGGAGCTTTGTATGATTATTTAAAGTATTTGATTTGGTACTTCTTTTGAAGCAGTATAAAGAGAGAGAGATGGCTACCAAAAAAACATTAATGTAAGACATTCTAAAGTGTAAACAAAGGAAAGGAAGTGTTCCAGATGAAACATCTGAGCTATAGGAAGGCATGAAGAAAAAAGTTTAAAATATAAGTAATCAAAGCCTTTATGGGCTGGATAAATAATAATAGCAGCAATGTGATGTACTTGCATGAAAAGAATAGGGGAGTACAGTGTTAAACAGCTAAGAAATACAAATAAGAGAAAGTATCAAACTAAGGTATTTTACATTTAGAGGCATAAATATTCATGCCCATTATTCATATTTATACAAGTAAAAATTTAACTTACAGTTTTTAGCAACCTGATAATAAAATGTTGATGATAAGTTAAAATTTTAACTTAGGTTTATGAGAACTGTTATTAAACACATCTCTTTGATCAAACATATATTGTATTATTCACTTCCATCACTAGAGATTAACATGACTCTGTAAGTCCTATTCTCTACAATATAGAGATGTTTATTTGTCTAGAAATTTATAACTTTTCTTGGTGATATTTTGGAATCTTTTGTCTATTTTAAAGTAGTAGTGTGAAAATTAATAGTTGAAAATTATTTTATAGCTTTATCATTCATTGAAACTTAGAAAGAAGGGAGCTGGAACAGAAAGAAACAAAAGGTGGACTATTGTGGGTTAGAAATTGATTTTTGGAGTATTAGACAATAAAAAGCATTGAATGGTATTACAGAAAAGGGATGTTTTGTTTATTTGTTTGTTTTTGTTTTTTAACCAGGGATGTTCTTAGGGAATTTCATGTGGACTCCATGTAAGATGAAAGAAGCACAAAGGACCTAAATTCCTTGTCAGATGCTCGGCCCTCTGATACATATGTATAAATCTGTATCTTCTATCATCTATCTATCATCTGTTGATCTATCTACATATCTGTCATCATCATCATCTATCTGTTATCATTCCATCTATCTATCTATCTATCTATCTATCTATCTATCTATCTATCTATATCTGAATGCACAAATAATAAAAAGCACTAAAATGGAAAAGGATGGATTTATGTGGGGGGGAAGAGGGCTGTCATGGCTTGATCTAGGATCCTGTCATGGTAGCTCCAAGTTTGAATCAACACTACCACTGCGACTTAAGTGTACCTGATGCCCCTCACTGCATTCACCTGCTCTGACCAGCTGATCTACCCAACTTGTTCATTCTGACCACAAGAAATTGTTCAGGGTCACTGAAGTAGTTTTTCATTTCCCTAAAAACATTTTTATCTTCCTAAACTTGGATGATATGGAAGGAAAGAAAAAAAAATGGAGTGAGAGGAAATTGTGCAGGAGGCTGTCAACAAATATATCATGGAAATCCCATGAAGAAAGCTCTATCTCTGGGCTCAAAAATCTCAGCCGACTTTTCCCTCTGTATATGATAGATACAGAGGAAAATTTGCTAGATGCAATAAATTTAGGACTGGAGTTTCTAAGCATGCTGCTGAGGTGAGGTGAGTACAGTCAGTAATTCATCGATTGTCCCCTGTGTTCTCCTCATCCCCACCTCAGTTTCCCTCTGAGTAGCCTTAATCTTGTATCTTTTTAAGAGCGGCCACATCCTAGCACACACAATCAGAAGACCAGCAGGTAACAAGTCCATGCTGCAGGTGGTCTCACTTTTCTTTCTATCCTTCCAAATACATTCTGCATTTGCCAGAAAGGGAAAAGAAAAGAAATTGTTATTTAAAAAAAAAATCACCACAGATAGCATGATCGTTCCATAGGAGGGAAAGTCTGTTCAAGTGTCAGTGTATTTAAAATGGCTTTGAGAAATATGAGAGGAGTAGCGTGAGCACAATGGCAGCAAGCCTAAATGCCCAGTTATCTGAAAATGTATCCACAGTGTGGTAAAAAAGCTAGTGTCAAAATATGTCTAATTGCTTCAGTAATTCTTAAGACACAAACTGACCATAAAGCTCTGGGCATTCTGGAAACTTCCATACCTGGCATCCCGCTCATTCTGAGGAGCAGAGGGAATTAAAACCCCATCTCCAGATCTAATGAACCCACTGGCAAACAAACAAACCAGAACTCCCAAGATGTTTTTAAACACTGATTCCTACCTATTTCTACGAGACTCTATGTCATTTCCCACCTAAATCACAGTTTGCTAATATACGGATATGTTAATTAGTATGTTCAGAGGATGATCTTCATTTGTCGAAAGACTGAATACCACAAAGAGTACTGGAATCTATGGAATTCACCCAGTAGGGGGAGGAGTAAGCATATGACTGAGATGTGGAGATAGGAGAAACAGGCCACATGTGAGGAGACAGTGCAGACCAAACTCCACTCCACATACATTCCGTCCATCTTCTGTCATCTTTCCTTTTCTTCTTACATAGACCTTCCTGCAAATCCCTTTATGTTTTCTTTTTCTTTTTCTTTTTGAGGCTTTGTTCTCTCATGATCTGTTATAGTGATATCCCATATAACAGAGATTGGTAAGCTGTCTAAATAGAAGTGCTGGGGCTTGAAAAATAGCAATATTATTAATGGTAAAAACAATGGCAACAATTATCTCTTTTATTAGTAATGTACACAGTGTGTACAGACATATTGGTACCATTGTTAGCCTCCTCCCTGTCCTCCCCCATTCTCAGGGACCCTCCTCATTGGGGAAAGTGGGTTGTGTATTGTGGGGTTAGCCATCAGTTACGGGTAAGAGGCAATAACTCTGTGCATAATGTCCCAACATGTGGCTCCAACAATCTTTCCTCCCCCTCATCCACAAATTTCCCTGAGCCATGATAGGTTCATTTTAGATCTTCTTCAGTGATAAGGTCTTGGGAGCCTTTGTGTCTCAAGATCTCTGGTTTGGTTGAGTTGAGTGTTCTCTGTGTCTACCTACTTCATATTTGTTCTAGTACTAGGTTCACCAAGAAAGCAGAACTCTTGCTCATTTCCCTAGTTGCTCTTGGTTTCAGTTGGGGCCTTGTTGAGGTGTGATGGGCTGATTCTCTCCTCAGGAGCTGTGTCAATGTGAAAAAGAGAAGCAAATTCCCCAATGAGAATGAGGACAGCACCACATAAATTGGATGACCATTATTATTTCAAAGAGAATTTAGTAGGTATAGGCCCTCTTGTAGCCCATGCTTGGTGGGAGCTGATAATGGAGAGGAGGCTCTTTTTTCTTTTGTTTGTTTTGAGGTAGGATCTCATGCTAGCCCAGGCTGACCTGGAATTCGCTACGTAGTCTCAGGGTGGCCTCGAACTCATGGCGATCCTCCTACCTCTGCCTCTCGAGGGCTGGGATTAAAGGCGTGTGCCACCATGCCCTGCAAGTCTCATTTAAAGGATATGATTCTGACTTGCTTCCTAGCTCCAGTTATGGGCTCCGTTCCACTGAGCAGATCAGTTAGCCAAAACAAGAGTAGTTGGTTATCCACCATAGCTGTATGCACTTGTGTGAGCATCATGTCATGTTGTTTGCTGCTGAGTAGCTTAGACCACAAGTTGCTTGGAGAGATGTTGGTCATTTTCCCACATTCAGTCATGTAACACTTTCTGGCACTAAATGTGTTAACTGTCTGGGGACTGACTCTCTTCCAGATTCCAGCCAGGTCACTCCATATTCTGTACCAACAGTGTATGGTGTCTTCAGCAGTATAGTCTTACCACTAACCTTTGGAGGGTCATCAAATTCTCTGACAGAAATCTGTCTTCTTTTGGGAAACCTTGTAGGTCTCTCTGATCAATAGCTCATTGTGGATGTTAAGAACATGCTAGTACTAGGAGGTACAGGCTGCACCAAGGAAATGAAGGAAGAAAAAGATAGGTAATATAAAAGAGACAGAGAGAAGAGGTAGAGGGAGAGAGACAGAGAGGGAGAGAGAGGAACAGGAGATTAATATTAGTCTTCATCATACCCTCTCCAGGGCCCTGTCATTTTGGTGTTCCCTCTAAGGACCTGATGAAGGTTCAACCATTTAGTCTGACATTTAGGATTTAGAATTTTATGGTACCATTGCCATTTGAGTCATGTTTAACAATGTAGGCTGGAAAAGAGACAGCACCTTCAACAAGTGGTGCTGGAAAAACTGGATAACCATATGCAGGAAAATGAAACTCAATCCACCCATCTTGCCATGCACAAAAATCATGTCCAAATGGAAAAGACTTCCTGAACAAAATCCCAGTAGCTCAGGAACTTAAACAATTCCTTAACCATTGGGATCTCATAAAGTGAAAGGTTTTTTTTTTCATAAACATACAACAAGCAGAGCCAATAGATTGCACACAATGGGAGAAAATTTTTGCTGGCTTCACAACTGATAGAGATCTAATTTCCAGAATGTACAAAGAACTCAAAAACCTAAACAATAAAATGTCAAACAACCCACTCACAAAATGGGGCAGAGAACTGAACAGGGAGTTCTCAGAGGAAGAAATACAAATGGCAAACACACACTTAAGAAAATGTTCATCATCCCTAATCATCAGAGAAATGCAAATTCAAACAACCATGAGATTCCTCCTTACCCCAGTAAGGATAGCAAACATTAAAAAACCAGATAAGGACTGGAGGGATGGCTTTGCAGTTAATTTGTTTGCCTGCAAAGCCAAAGGACTCAGGTTCAATTCCCCAGGATTTATGTTAGCCAGGTGCACAAGGGAGAGCACACATCTGGGGTTCATCTGCAGTGGCTGGAAGCCCTGGTACGCTCGCTCTCTCTCTCTCTCTCTCTCTCTCTCTCTCTCTCTCTCTCTCCCCATTTTTTTGTCAAATAAATAAATAATTTAAAAAATCAGATAAAAAGAAATGCTGGCAAGGATGTCTAGGATGTGGAGAAATAGGAACCCTTATTCACTCTTGGTGGGAATATAAGCTAGTACAACCACTATGGTACACAATATGAAGAGTTCTAAAATGGTTGACTACAGAGTTACCAACAGACCCAGTTATTTCCTTACTGGGCATTTAACCTAAAAGTTACATGCCTCAGTTCAGAGAGATTTGTTCAACCATGTTTATAGCTGCTCAATTCATAATAGCTAAGAATTGGAATCAACCCAGATGTCCATCATTAGACAAATGGATAACCAAGATGTGGTATGTCTACATGATGGAATTCTACACAGCAGTAAGAAAAAAAAAAAATGACACAGTGAAATTTTAAGAAAGTTGTCAAACCTGGAACAGATCATCCTCAGCAAACTCACCCAATCACAAAAAGATAATTGTCACCTGGTCTCACTCATTGTGACTCCTAACCTGAATCTGCCTGAGATACTGACATACCTAATAAGCATCTCAAGGGTTGGACAATAGGAATGGTGGGGCTGGAAGGGAGGCTAGGAGTGGAGGTGCAGGACACAAAACTGGACAACAATTTTCTATGGATACTTTCTGTGTACCAGATTGCAGAGTTAATCATGTTTGTACATTATAGTACTTTATGCTAAAACAAATATGTCACATAAAAACTATCATTATATCTATTCCAGAAATAGGGACATTGTCTTTCACAGACAATCATACGGTAGTCAGAGCGGTGAAACCAGCATTCAAACCTAAGTTGTTGGACTTTTGAAGTTTAAATCACTTTGCTATTCTGTTAAAAATGAATATAAAGACTCTCCTTTACTGTCGTGAACAATAAGCCTATAGAATTAGAGAAAAATTTACATGTTTTCATTCATGCCTCCAACCCTACCCTAGCAATATAATCTTAAGAAAAGAAGTGACCAATGGGAATAATATTTGCATACTCAACTAGTATTTTTGATATTTTTATATTGCTGTATTTTACTTTCCTACCATGATATTAATTATGCATTAATACCACAGTCATATGATAAGAAAACTAAGTACTTAATATTATAATATTAGAGTTTTTGTTGTTTTATTTCCCCAAGGTAGGGTCTCACTCTAGCTCAGACTGACCTGGAACTCACTCTGTACTCTCAGGATGGCCTGGAACTCATAGTGATCCTCCTACCTCTGCCTCCCAAGTGCTCAGATTAAAGGCATGCACCACAATGCCCAGCTTATTGAAGTATTTTAATGTAGGTTATCATCATTTTAATAGCTATACATCTGAAGCTATTCTGTTCATTCTTTCCTCCAAGTTGAGATAATTTTAAATATAATTCAAAGATTAAAATTGGCTTACTCTTTATTCAACCCTAGAAATAAAGGGCAGCCAAGGCCCTTTTCTGTGAGGGAGATGCTCTGATTTAATGAATTAGAGTCTAATCAATATTAGATAGCTGTCTCTAGCCTAACTACCATGTCTGATCCATATAGATTCCCCCATATGCATTCTAGACTCTATCTTCTCATCACACTTTGAGTTGACGGCCATGACAAAAAGTAGAATATAATGTACTTGACATTTAAAAGAAACTTTGTAATGCCATAGCCTCTACTATTGTTTCTGTAACAGGCAATATCAAAACTGCTTCTACATGGCCTTCCTTTCTGGTTCTCAAGTGTCCTGTTAGGCCCCTGCATCCTCACAACCCTTCAGCTTGAGATGTCACTCCTGTGTTTAATTAACAGAGTATATGAAAACTGAGACTTCCAGTTAAGACGGTGGCAGAGGAACCATGCCAAAGCAGTCTAGGGGAGAAAAGGCCAAAAAAAAAAAAAAAAAAAAAAAAAAAAAAAAAACAGCAAAATGCACTCTTCTAATACAAAGTGAGAAGTATAAGAAATTGCCAAAGGTATCAGAGAAGTAGGGGAGAGCAAAAGGAGCTAGAGCCCACATAGGCAGGCAGAAGCCATGGGTGCCACAGCTGTAAGGCTCAGCTTGAGCCACAGGAAAAGGTAGGTTAGGGGATTTTCCACTCACACCAGAGCTCCCTGCAAACTCAAGAAATGTGAAGGGAGGACCACAGTGGCCAACGGAGGAACAGTTCATGTGCTAGAGTATCACATGGACCAGGACAACTAGAGCCACCATCTACAGCCTCCCCTCCCCCACCACCAGCACAAGCACCAAAGACCTGGGTAAGGGAGATCACAGCACCCAGCACCGGCGACCAGAGCAACAATCCAGCACCACAGCCAACCTACTTGAACCCATAGTGCACCAAAAAGGGACCCAAGCAGGAGAGCAGATAACTGAGACCAAAATCATCCCTAAAGGTAACTGGGATTAGAACAGGTCAATACCCACCAAATAAACCTGGTATATAGGCCAGAACTGGAAGTGCCAATTGTACCCTCCATATCAGGATAAATTAAATGTGAAATTTGAAGGATGGTCGGATTTGCCATTCTTAAATAAGCTATATATATATATATATATATATATGTTTGGTTTTTCGAGGTAGGGTTTCACTCAGGTCCAGGCTGACCTGGAATTCCCTATGGAGTCTCAGGGCAGCCTCGAACTCACAGCGATCCTCCTACTTCTGCCTCCTGAGTGCTGGGATTAAAGGCATGCGCCACCACGCCCGGCTAAGCTATATTTTGGTCTTGTAATTTGTTGCTTCTTGATTAATAGTGGCTTTGTTTCCTCTTCTGTTGTACATTAAGGAAGAGTCTCACTTGGTCACAAGCTGACTTGGAACCCTCAACAGACAAGAAATCTTAACCTCCTAGTTGACAGGATTAAGGGTGTGGGCCACCACACACCCTAAGGGGCAGTGGCTTACTTTGTTAGAGGATCTGGTTGTCATAATACATACTCTTGCATGAATATTCTGTGCTGTTTTTCATTGAATGGGTACATTGTTTAGTTAAACTTTAGAATATGCCTGTATTTTGTTCCACTCAGCCTACTTGAATACACTCAAGCAAACCCAACATCAGGGAACACTTTTGTAGATACTCTGAGAGTCTTGATAGCCACACCTAGCACCTTAAGATCCTACACTGAAGATATATAACATCAGATTGATTGATACATCTAATAATACTGCAGCTAACTAGAAAACACAAGCACTAAATTAATCCAAGACACAAAAATATATACATTATAACACAAGAAACACCAAAAATAAAGACAATATAAATCCACCAAAAAGGATTAATGCATCAGAAATGATCTCTAGTGAGAATGAGTTAGAGGAAATGTTTGAGAAAGATTTCAAAAGAATGATTATAAATATGTTCAAAGAAGTCAAAGAGGAAATCAAAGTAATCAAAGAAGACACAGGGCACCAATTTAATGAAATAAAGAGGTCAATACAAGACAAATAAGGAAATAGAAATAATAAAGAAAAACCAGTTAGAATCACTAGCAATAAAGAACACACTCAATGAAATTAAAAAAAAAAAAAAGGAGAAAGTCTCACTCATAGAATGGATGAAGGAGAGGACAGAATATCTAATCTAGAAGACCCGGTGGCAGATCTAATATAGTTCAACAAAGAGAAAGACAAACTAATAGGAAAGTATGAAGATATTTTCAAGATATTTGAAAAGATGAAATGTAAGAATTAGGGTATAGTAGAAGGAGAAGAATTTCACTCCAAAGGCAGAGTAGGTGTTTTCAACAAAATCATAGAAGAAATCTTCCCTCAAATTAGGAAAGAGGTTCCAATGCAACTACAGTAATTTAGAATACCAAACAGACAAAACCTGGAAAGAAAATATATTGAAAGCAGTTAGAGAGAAAAATCAAGTTACCTACAAAGGCAAGCCCATCAGGATCACAGCAGATTACTCAATACAAACTTTAAAAGACAGAAGGGTGGGCTGGAGAGATGGTTTAGCAGTTAAGCACTTCCCTGTGAAGCCTAAGGACCCCAGTTCGAGGCTTGGTTCCCCAGGACCCACATTAGCCAGATGCACAAGGGGGAGCACGCATCTGGAGTTCATTTGCAGTGGATGGAAGCCCTGGCATGCCCATTTATACAACTGAGTTCTACTCAGCAATAAAGAAAATGAAGTTAAGAAATTTTCAAGCAAATGATTGATCTGAAAAGGATTATACTAAGTGAGGTAATCCAGGACCAGAAAGCCATACATCACATGCCTCTCTCATATGTGGATCCTAGCTACAGATAACTAGACTTCTGTGTGAGTAGGAAGAAAACTCAGTATTCAAGACCAGTAAGCTAGAAAAGAGATACAAAGGGAAAAGAAAGGAAGAGGGGGGGGTACTTAATAGGATAGTATTGTATATATGTAAGTAGAAGAATAGATTAATAGGGTGAAAAGGCCCAAGTGAGGTCAGGGGAAGTGACTGAGTAAAGGAAAGGTAGAGGGAGGGCTAATCAAGATCTAAGTGGATATAAATAATCACATGGAAACCTACTTTTTTAGACAATGGAACACTCATGAGCCGTAGATTGTTGCTAGAAAATTTTCAGTGCCAGGGATGAGATACCTTCCACTGAGTTGTTGGTCAGGGAGGACCCTGATGCCCCCAAAACATTATAGGCCATTGCCAAGGCCCTTGGTTTCCCAGCAGGAATAGATGGTAAGACCCTATTGCTGAAGATTCGACATATTTGGGCTACAAGACCACTGAGAAATCCTGCTGGAACTGAGCTGATAACATTCTCCATGTAGACCAGCTGGCACAAAGCTGGAAGAAGCCATTCTACATGCAGTTCAATGGGAGAGAGAGAGAAATCACCAGTGAAGATACTCAGCAGTGGACACTGCAAGCCTTATATTTTGCCAGCCAGGCCAAATGAGCCAACGGATGCAATAGTGGTAAGTCTTTCATGGTGGAAACCAACTGCCCTCTTGTTGGACTGGAGGGCTGCTGCATGGGAGCGAATATACCCCTGATACTGAAAACTTAAAACAGGGGTAGTCATGAGCCTTAGGGGTATAATGTCTGCTGCTGCCTGTTTAAATGTATATACTATTCTCACCAAACTTCCCAGTAAGCACTTCTCTTAATGTTCATACCCATATATTAATGCAACTCTCAGTTTTTGTAGAGAACCTTCTCTTTTCAGATGGCAGTGACCTTGGGATGACTCATAGGGCATCATAGTGCTGAGAAGAAGTGACAGGAGTGCTCAGCACTGCAGTATCTCTACCACACCTTCCAAGGTTTAGGGTCCATTACAGAAGAGGTGGCGGAAAGAATGTAAGAGCCAAAGGAAGGGTAGGACAAAAAATGGCCTGGATATCCATGACCTCACAGTGCCTGACAATACCTACACAAGACCATCATAATTGGAGGAAAAGATTGTGACATCAAAATAAAAGAGAGACTGATTGAAAGGGGGAAGGGATATGATGGAGAGCTGAGTTCTGAAGGGGAATGTGGGTGTGTGTGGGGGGATTACCATGGTTTACTGTCTATGGTTATGGATGTTGTCAATATTTTTTTTTTAAAAAATGGAAATAAAAAAGAAAACTGAGGCTAACCTCCAGGTCATAGACATTAAGAACCCTTTTCCTAACCGGGGGGGGGGGGGAAGCAAAAACAGCAATGAAAAACAAAACAAAACAAAAAATTCTCCTTAGATGACCCCTGAGGAACTCCAGTTCTACCAACAATCATGTGAGCTTGGTTGTCACTGTTCTGGGTTGAGCCTAGAGAAGAATACAGTCCTGCCTAAACTATGATCCCATCATTTGTGACAAACTCTGAAGAGGTAGACACATTGAAATTTTATATGGGACAGAATTTTATACGCTTGAGTGAATAACCACTTGATATTGAAAAATAACATAAAATAAATGAAATAAAATGTAATGAGGGACCATACAATAGTCAAGTAAATTCATAACATAAATAAGAGATATTAAGTTGAGCATGCAAAAGAAAAACATTTATCTATGGTGTAATTTAGGGTAAATGTTGTTGTTATGTCTTTTACATAACATGTTCTATATCCTGTAAATGCCTGTTGAGCTACCTCCCTCTCTTTAAAGTATTTTGTCCACAGTATGATCTGGAGACATTAGACACCTGCTTCCAGGTTCTGTCTCAGAGAAGCTCTCTGTGTTTCACTTCACAAAATTATTCTTTTGTGCCTCTGGTTTCTGCTATCAGAATCATCTTTGGAGATACATAGGCCCATAGTTTACTAGCTTTTTACAGTAACAAAAGGAATTCCAAGTCAGTTATTTCCAATACAAATATCTGTACAGTGGGTTTGTCAAAGGGAAAACTGCACTAAAGATAAATGGGCAAAAAACTTTATGGAAGGCTATTGCAATTGTGAAGGGAGGATAAAACTAAAAACTGAACATATTTTTTGTTTCTCTTGACACCATAGATGGGAGGGAACATTTTGAATATCTCAGTCAAAAGAGATCATAGGTTCTGTACTTGCCAATTAGAATTAAATTAAATTAAAATAAGCTTTGTGCATTCTTTATTCTTTTGCATGTGTGTATGGATGTATTATATAAATGTGTGTGTGTGTGTGTGTGTGTGTGTGTGCAGATGGCTACTAGAATTTGACATCAGTGCCTTCCTCTATCACTTTCCAGCTTACTAAACTCAGGTGGAGTATCTTTTAGATTTTCTGGGTTTTTTTTGTTTGTTTGTTTGTTTGATTTTTGAGGTAGGGTCTCCCTCTAGCCCAGGCTGACCTGCAATTCACTATGTAGTCTCAGAGTTGCCTTGAGCTCATGATGATCCTCCTACCTCTGCCTCTCCAATGTTAGGATTGAAAGTGTGTGTCACCAAACCTGGCTTTTAGGCAGAGACTCTCATTGAACCTGGAGCTCATATAGTCAGCAAGCTAGCAAGCCTTGGACAATCTTTTGTTTCTACTTTCCAAAAGTGGGCATTACAGCCATGCACCACCACATCCAACATTTGCATGCATGCTGGGGACCTAAGTTCATATTTACCTAATGAGTCCTTTCCAAGCGATCTATCTTCCCATCCCTGTTCTGTCTTTTCCATAGTAGCTTATTTTACAACTTGAACAAGTGACTTAGAAAAGTCAGGTTTCCACCTTTCTAAGAAGTATGTGTAAGTCTTCCTTAAGTATTGTTACATTTCAAAGAGATGTTTCTCAGGTTCTTAAGAAAGATATCCCTGGGTTAAAAACTGGTACAGAAATACTTTTAAAGAGATTTAAAATTCAAATCCATGAAAAACTTTTTTATAACAGGTAAATACTCTAAGGGAAATTTCTTGGGTTCTAGGTTAGAAAGGAGGCTGTCTAAAATTTAGTCAAGCAGAAGGGAAATGCTATGCTATCTGCCCTAGGAATTAGGTCATATAAAGGCCATGTGGGAAGATAGTTCCAATCCCCAGCTCCCACTTAAAGTCATACATACAGTAGCACATATGTCAATAATCCAAACACATCCATAGCAATGGGAGTACAAGATAGGAGAATCCAGAAACTCATGGCTAGACTGGAGAGATATATATATATATGTGTGTGTGTGTGTGTGTGTGTGTGTGTGTGTGTGTGTGCGTGAGTGTGTACAGTAACCATCCCTTTCTACAACTTTACAACTTGCTTTTATATTAATTTAAATTTAAATGTCCTTAATATGATGAGACAAACATTTAAGATTGTCTACAGACTTCCACATGCAAATACATGTGCACACATATACTACTACTAGTAGTAGTAATAATAATAATAATGATAATAATAATAATAAAGTAAGAAATGGCTTTTCCTCTCTTTTCTCCACTGCACTTCCTGCATGGACATGCTCAGTCAGTGGTGTTTCTCAACATGAAGGCACTGTTGAGGGAAGAAGCTCTTGTCTTTGGTACAGCAAGCTGAGAATACAGGAAGTGTACCCTCTGCTTACATGCTAGGTAATAGTTGCAACTCTGGTTGCTGATGAAGTTCTGGGAATAAGTTTGCTTTATGGAGGAATCCTATGCTGATAATGCATGCTGAAATATTATAGGTGGGCTGGAACTTGACTGTTGGATTATGCACACAAAGATAGAGCTTTGTTGCATAAGCATGAAGGAATCAAACTATTTCAGTATACAGTTAGAGGCTACATTCAGGTGTGTAGACAGCTTTCTTCAGGCTTCTGCTCTTCTGAAGTCATTGGGCAGAGACTGCCTCTTCAGTGTCCTCTATACCCTGAAGTAGATATATAAGAAAAATGGGTTTAATGATTTTCTACTGTGTATAATACTCAACTCTAGAGACAATATCAAAACTGACATATATATCTTGTCCTAATTAGAGAAACAATATATTATAGCTTGTAAGAAAAAGCTCCCAAGATAAGCTTATGTTGCCCTGGACAGAAAGTGGCTTTTTCCATCATTCTACATTTTTCTTTTGTTTCTGAAGATGTTATTTTTCCCCCATACTCTCAGATGTAACAGTCACAGGAGCTCTCCCCACAACATCACCTGAGGCTGTTTCTTACCTTTTTGAAAACATCAGGTTGTTATTTGGGTTAGGTTTTCATTGATCTAAAAAGTGCCATTCTACCATATTTCAATTAATCTCTCTAACATTAGACACATTATGATACAGACACAACTCAAAGAGCAAAAATCATAGCAAAGTCTATGCAATTTCAGGTAGTATTTAGGATCAAAACCATAAAGCCAACATTTTGCTGTCTCTGTAGTTCCCTTGCTGTTATGAAATTGCTGTCTTATGAGTATTGGGAGAATGGAAAACAGTCCAACTTTAGACTATTGCTCTTTGTTTCACAATTAGATGGACAAAATTCCTATAGACTTAAGAATTCCAATCTAGATGCCACCTACTTCTGAAAATGAGGCCATAACTCTAATGTTCCTGTTAGCTGTAGCACAAGGATTTAACCTAAGAGTTGGCTTAGTCTAATTACCAGTTTGGGGTGATATTTGTGCTCCCCTTCTGTTGCTACCTTAGGGGGCATAATACACTAATATGAACAACTGGATTGCTAAGATTTCTCCTGCATTAGGGCTTCCTCTGATTATCTTACATACCCTTGGCCCTTGGCTATGCTGTTTATGCAATCTTTGGCCATTTGATTGGGCTAAGGTAGTTCCTTGAGATGCAAAAGATCCTTTGAAGATTGTGCTACATTTAATCAAAGTGCTTTGTAATAATACTGGCTGGGGCTTCAAGAGTTCAACCACTTAGTATTTTCTCTCTCTGGACTGGTCTTCATCCAAAATATCTGTGTTAGAGCCAAACATCATCTAATCTGATCACCTGTCATAACTTTCATTTGGATATTTGTTCTTGGTAGAATGAATGCCCATTCACATGCTGACATGATAAACACTTCAGATTCCATCTTACTTCAGGAAGGGGTCATTCTACTCTTGATCATAGTTCAGTTATTTTGGCACATCCAAAGGAAGACATTGGGGTACTCACCATTTCTTCACAGACCTGATGGCTCATAGGAATGCATCCATTGTGGAGGGATGATAGGGCTCCACGTGTGAAACAGAATCTACATCTAGGCAAAGTTTACTAGTAAAGAGCGAAAATACTTATAATGTGCTCACCTTGTTCTGACATTTTTAAGCATCCAAAAAGAGTGCACCTAAATTTTCAGCCTAAATATTCTTTCAAAGTTTTAATTCATTTTTATATTAAACAAATAGCTAGAAAACCAAGATCTAACTATATTGGTCGCTGCTATCTTATTTTTTAACATATGTTTATCATATAGTTTGAAAAAATGAGCAAGAAAATGCCAACTAAAAAAATATTAAAAGAAAGAAAATGCTAACTTTATAAAAATATAAATAAATCAATAAGTACCAAAGATTGAGGTAAAGCAAAATTTATCATGCCTCTGAATTTCCTTCTTTGTGTGAAACACAGTTAATTACAATTTTAAAGCAAAGTGCTTTCATTTTTAGCATGAAATGAAGTAGAACAAAAAATTCTGGTTTCTTAATGCTTGACAAAATAATCAATTTTTTGTTCAATAGTAAACGTTAAAGAATAAGACATGTTTTATGAAAATATATGTGGGAAATATCAGTATATCAAAACCACAACATATTCAGCTTCCTTTAAAAGAATAAAGAACAAAAATAATTTTAAATAACTATGCATACATATTTTGAAATTGGTTTTGGCTCTTGAATGGTTTCTATGTAATTGAACACAGAATGTGCTCGTGCTATGGTTTGTGTAGGGTTTGAGTAGAACCCTCAATGGTTCCCACATCAGAAATCTGGCCCATAGAGTAGTAGTACTAAGAGGTGGTGAGACTTTTAGTAAAGGAATCTAGTGAGAGGTCCCTCACTCAGTGAAATAACTGCAGTTAGATGGTACAGAGATAAGGTTGGTGGGACTTTTGTGCTCCCCTGAAAGTGAGTTGCAAGACTACGCATCACTGAGTCCCTTTGTCTGGCTTCATGTAAGACAGTGTCATAACTTCTCTTCAGAATAACCTCTGTCATTGTGACCTCCCCCTCCTGGCCCCATTATTGTGAATATGGAGGATATGAAAATCTAGCCTCTCTCCATGTGTTCTTGAGATTTCAAAGACATCAACTCTTACTCATTAGTACCAGCACTTGCTATATTTATTATGATAATGAAAAATGATCAAATACACAACAAAAAGACATAGAAAAGAATGTAGGAATGACCTGCCCTTTTCTTTGGCCATTGCATGCTTCTGTGTGCATACTAAAAAGCAAACAGAGAAGTGTCCAGCCTTTTTATTTTACAGTATTACATTGTTATACATCGTTACTGATGTATGCTGAATTCATAGGTACTCTTAGATAAATGTGGCCTCTGAACTTCAGACAGAACTTGTAATACAAGGTATGCTTGTCATTGTAAGCACTTCATAGTTATTTATGGGAATTCACTAGGCAGTGAGAAGTGATTTTTCCATTCTCTGAATACACTAGCATTAATATTTTGAAGGGAATTCAGAATAAATATTATTTCCAATATATTAAAATAAGACCATTATATTCCACACTTCAGGTTTCTCATTTTCTCACTCTCACATTCACTAATTATTGTCTTTAGTATCATATCACTATAGCCTGACACCATGAGGTGCCTCACTCTCTTCTTAAGTACACAGCATGAAGCATTACTCTTGCAAAGGCTACAAGTCACACAACTCTTGGACTTTCAAGATTGTTCCTGGAAAGCAGTTAGTCAGGGTCAATCTAAGTTTAATCATATCTAATTTTAGTGTTTAGCAGCTGATTGATGCTAGAGAAAATAAAATCATACAGTAATGTAGCTTTATGCCATGAAAATCTATGCTTTTGATTTCAACAGATACTTAAATTGTTAGATCTCATTTTATTGGTCTTTTTCATTGTGTTTTTTCCTATTTCTTTTTCTACAAGAAGTTAGTTCAATAACACACAAATTCAATTAAGGAAATATGCAACAAAATTAAGATTCTATAGAGCATTAAAATGCTCCACATGACAACTCACAATGCAATTCTTAAGTATTTCATTGTAAAATCTATTTAATTGCTGCTCTCAAGACTGTATCCTCTTCTGTACCTTTTCTTTATATGAGCTGCTTTCTTACTTTTGCTTTAAAAAAATTACAAATTTCATGACTTCACAAGCTATAGATTTTTCATCTTGAATTTTTTTGTTTGATTTTTTTTTTTTTGAGGTAGGATCTTGCAGTAGCCCAGGATGACCTCAATTCACTATGTAGTTTCAGGGTGTCCTCAAACTCTCAGTTTTCCTTCTAGCTCTGTCTCCCAAGTGCTGGGCTTAAAGGCATGCCACCTTTATCTTGAATTTTATAAGTAAAAATATGACAAACTGTGCAAAGCTAAGAGGAAGGGATTACTAGGCTTCTGTTCTTTTCTCTGGGCCCCAAATAGGATGCATTTCTCTGTACATTCGGATTGTTAAGGAGAAAAAATGGTATGGCACTGAGCTCTTCTTTCACCTGCTCGTTGTCAGGTGATGCTGATTCCCAGGTACAGGATGCCACCCTTTCTTCAAAACCAGCAACTATGGGTAAATCCTTGGCAGTTTTACTTATTTCCCGCCTTTTTTGTTATATAATTTCTCTTCCAGGACCTTGGAAAGATTCTACACTTTTAAGTACTAATGTAATTAGATTGAGTCAGCCCTGATAACCCAAAATAATCTCTCCATCTCAAGGTGTCTAGTTGTAATCACATTTGTGCAGTCTCTTTATCTTGCAAAGTACCATAATTACAGGTTCTGGAAATTAGAGAAAGCACTTCTGCAGAGGATCTGTGAGCATGCCAACCATAGTACACCTGTGTGCTTTGTGGTTCACAGGGAAAATTGCATCATCAAAATTACTCTAAATCCTCTTTAACCCCTCCCCCACCCTCAGCCCTATATTCCTACATTCCTCTCATCTCCTCTAACATAGAGTAAATTCCCCATCAATTTCTATGCACTTTCTCTACAATTTCTCTTAAGGGTATCAATTATGGTTGAAAGAAATCTATAGCTAAACTTTGCTAAATAGGAACCTTGTTTCTTGTCATTTCTTTATCATTCATTTAAAATGAGGCTTCAGCCAAGTGTAGTGATGTGTACCTTTAATCCTAACACTTGGGAGAGTGAGGTAGGAGGCTCTCTGTGAGTTTAAGGCCAGCTGGAGACTCCATAATGAATTCCAGGCCAACCTAGGGTAGAGCAAGACCTTACTTCAAACAAAATAAATAAATAAATAAATGGAATAAGCAAATATAAAACAAAAATGTACTTCTAATTTAATACAAACAAATCTGAATCAGCAGCTTGAATTTATTTTTCTATATGCAAAAAATAGACTCCGTATTTGAAGTGAATGAGTGGAACATCATAGTTAAATCAGAAATCTTGTGAGATTATGTATGTATATATTCCTCTGTTTTCATTACTCACAGTGGTTACATCACTGTTTTATTGTTGCCATCAGTTAATTTAGATGTGTTATCACACTATATTATTACTTCTACTGCAGTTCAGCTCTCCAGCCTTGTAATGTGGATTGTTAGAGCCTCTTTCTACCTGCTTTTCTCAATGGATAGCAATTCAGTCAAAAATTTATTTAGAATTAATCCTCGCCATATGCTTCAGTTTTGAACATTACTTTATTATATTAAAGGAAAGTTTAAAAGGATAACAATTCCAAAGAGAAGGAGTAGTAGGTGTCTTTGATTCTAAATAGACATTTTGGCTTAGGTAGACTTTTCATCAGTGACTTATGATTTGAACAAGACCCTAAGGGCAACACTATATAGAAATTCTATGGAAGAAACACAGATGACAATAATTATGAAAAATAATGTTATGAAAAATATTTGATAAAGAAAAACAATTTAGAAATGGGATAAAAAGTACAACTAAGGATGAAGTATAAATAGAAATATATTTGCATATACTCATACATGTGTATGAATGTTGGTATATCATGGAACTTTAAACCGCAATAAGCATTTTGAACATGATATTTAGTCTTTTCACCCAAGTCATGAATCACAGTGTAATGTGACTTATCCAATGCTTTGTCAATATAGTTGCTGAGGACATACTCATATAAACACATGTAGTTGAATAGCATTGATGTAAATTTAAAATATTGGAATGAATTCTAGCAGGATCATATTTTAAAAGTATAACTCTCTCAGTTATTTCAGAGTTTATACATTTTTAACAATGACTAAGAAGGTATATGCTTATATTTAAAATCATTACAAGTAGAATATTGAATAATATCTATGAGTATGTATCAGCCTTGTATTGCTATGTAGCCTAAATATTCTACACTCTTATACAGGTGTCTCTAAATGGTGTAAATAATGGTGACTGATAAAGGAAACTTAAAATGTCTATGTTATAAGTAATGTCAGGCATGTGTTTAGACAGACACATATAAAATATAGCATATATTTTTAAGACTGAAAGTCTTTTCAGAATTAATCCCCAAACTTCTATCTTTCTGTTCTATACCAAATGGTACTATGCAGTTTTATATAAATATAATAGCATTTTATTCTACCTTAAAAAAAACAGACAAGTCTTCCAAGTTGTTCAAAAATTGACCATCTTATGTAACTACAGTGTGTTTCTGTTTCTAACTCTTACTTTACCTCTCATTAAAAAAATTAAGATTTTGGGCTGGAGAGATGGCTTAGTGGTTAAGCACTTGCCTGTGAAGCCTAAGGACCTTGGTTCCAGGCTTGATTCCCCAGGACCCATGTTAGCCAGATGTACAAAAAGGCGCACACATCTGGAATTCTTTTGCAGTGGCTGGAGGCCCTGGCGCACCCATTCTCTGTCTCTCTCTGCCTCTTTCTTTCTCTGTCTATCACTCTCAAATAAATAAAAATAAACAACAACATTTTTTTAAATCAAGATTTTTTTAATATAAAGCATGGCTTCATACCTTTGCATGAAAGAAATAATGGAACTCTTTACAGAAATAAAGTTGAAAAAAGTGCCAAAATGACTTAAAACTTATTCAAAACTCTTTTGATGAGTAGCTGCTACAGAAATTTCTAACTTTCCAGTTATACTTGTGGAGTCTGGGGATCTCTTATTCAATTTCAGTCAAAAATATTTTAACACAGTATTGGGAGCTTTCAGAACTCCAATATTTGATTAAGAATAGAAGTAGACATATGATGGAGGGGAAAATATGGAATAAAATTTTAGGAATGCAAATGTGAGTTAAATTGGGAAGTTAAAATTTGAATTAAATGTTAGGTGCACCACATTTTTTTTTTCCAAAATAGCTTTTGGAATCAGAATAGCTTTTCACATATACTCTGTTTAGAATATTTTCTCCATTGTTCTGAAAAAAATCAATAAAATACTCAGGTTTTGTTTATTTTTATTAATTTATTTGAGAACAACAGAGAAAGAGGCAGAGAGAGAGAGAAAGAGAGAGAGAGAGGGTGCACCAGGGCTTCCAACCACTGCAAATGAACTCCAGATGCATGTGCCCCCATTGTGAATCTGGCTAACATGGGTCCTAGGGAATCAAGCCTCGAACCCGTGTTCTTAGGCTTCACAGGCAAGTGCTTAACAGCTAAGCCATCTCTCCAGCCCAATAATCAGCTTTGGTTTTCCTTTTTCTGCTATCAATGGAACTATATTAAATACATGTTTTGTAAATAGTGGAGAAGAGATCAAATAAGAAGTTTTCAGTTAAAAAATTAAGTTGCAGGGCTGGAGAGATGGCTTAGCGGTTAAGCGCTTGCCTGTGAAGCCTAAGGACCCCGGTTCGAGGCTCAATTCCCCAGGACCCACATTAGCCAGATGCACAAGGGGTGCACACATATGGAGTTCCTTTACAGAGGCTGGAAGGTCTGGCGCACCCATTCTCTCTCTCTCTCTCTCTCTCTCTCTCCCTCCTTCTCTCCATCTCTCTCAAATAAATAAATAAACAAACAAAAATATTAAAAAAATTAAGTTGCAGATGGTGTATCAACAGGGATATACTTGAAAAATGCACTCTTATGCCATTTCCTAATAGTTCAGACATCATAGAGTATATTTACAAAAATTAAAAAAAAAACATATATCCTGCCTCAGGTCTAGAAAATGTAAGAGGAGTGTGTGTGTGTGTGTGTGTGTGTAAGCATGTTTATGTGAATATAAACATATAATGTCCTATTGATCTTATGGCCATGATAGAAAAAGACAAAATGATATAGTATCAAGCACAAAATAAAATGATTCTGTCATGAGACATGACACAATCTAAAATACCCATAAGCCAATATCATAGGCATTTATTTTCATCTTGAAATATTATAAATTGTAAACAACCACATATACTGTGCTTTTGTCATAATAGTAGCATAGTCATTTTTTTAATTTTTTGTTTATTTTTACTTATTTGAGAGTGAAAAACAGAAAGAGGCAGATAGAGAAACAGAGAGAGAGAGAGAGAAAGAGAGAGAGAGAGAGAATGGGCGTGCCAGGGCCTCCAGCCACTGCAAATGACCTCCAGGTGCGTGTGCCCCCTTGTGCATCTGGCTAATGTGGGTCCTGGGGAATTGAGCCTCGAACCGGGGTCCTTAGGCTTCACAGGCAAGCGCTTAACCACTAAGCCATCTCTCCAGCCCTGTAGCATAGTCTTCACAGAAACATCACTGCAAATACCTACGTAATGCTTCTCCCTGTGATGATATGGACACTGCAAGCTGGGGCAGACTTTTCGGCTTCAGCATAATGCCATCCCATGTGCATCATGCCTGTGGTTCTTTACTGACTGTGGCATCTTGATCCCATGTGTAAATGTATATTACTTTTTCCACAGACCTTTAAAAAATACCTGAAATAACATTTTTTTTTTTTTTTTTTGGTTTTTCGAGGTAGGGTCTCACTCTAGCCCAGGCTGACCTGGAATTCACTATGGAGTCTCAGGGTGGCCTCAAACTCATGGCGATCCTCCTACCTCTGCCTCCCGAGTGCTGGGATTAAAGGCATGCGCCACCACGCCCGGCTGAAATAACATTTTATCAATAAATTGCAATGGCTCATTATTTTATCTTGAATAATAATAAGGAAAATTATAACAACTTCTTTAAAAGCACAGATAAGATTACAAATATATAACTGAGTTTACAGAATTAAGGCTACTGAGTATAAGTATTAGCTATCTTGAAATTGTTTCCTGGTTATTTTTTTTTTTTTTTTTGTCATTACTTATGTACATACTCAGTGTGTAAGCAACCATGTTGGTACCATCATTAGTCTCCTCCTTGTTCTTCCTCCACTGAAGGGAGACTCCTTGTTGGGGATTGTAGGTCATGCATTGTGAGGTTAGCCATCAGTTATGGGGAAGAGGCAATGTCTCTGTGAATCATGTCCCAACATTTGGCTCTAACAATCTTTCCGCCCCCTCTTCCACGAATTTCCCTGAGGCATGTTGGGTTCATTTTAGGTCTACTTCAGTAATAAGGTCTAGGGAACCTCTGTGTGTCTGGATATCTGGTTTGGTAAGAGTTGAGTGTTCTCTGTGTCTATTTCCTTCTGCGATTTGACTTGATTCTTCTGTGTGGAGAACTCCCTGAAGTACTCTCGGTAGGTTTGGATTTGTGTTCATATAATTGTAAAGCTGAGGAATACTTTCTGATTGGTAGGGTAGTTTAGATTGGAAACCATAAGCTTATAGACTTTGCAGTGTTCCATTCCAGATCCTTCTGGCTTTCAGGATTTCCATTGAGAAGGCTGAAGTAATTCTGATAGGGTTACCTTTATATGTAATGTGTCATTTCTCCCTAGCTCCTTTTAGGACATTCTCTTTGTTAAAGGTGTTTAGAGTCTTAATGATAATATTCTTGAAGAATTTCTCCTTTGGTCCAGTCTGTTTGGAGGTCTTCTAGCTTCTTGTAACTTGATAGGACTTTCTTTTGAAAGAGTGGGAAAGTTTTCTTTGATAATTTTGTTGAATATGTTCTTCATGCCTTTGGTCTGAATTTCTTTCCCTTCTAGTATCTCTATGATCAGAATGTTGGGACATTAAAGGGTATTGCACAGTTCCCTCATCATCTGTTCAAAAAAAAAACAAAGTTTTGTTGAGATAAGGTCTCCCTCCAGCCCATGCTGACCTGAAATTCACTATGTAGTCTCAGTATGGCCTTGAACTCACATTGATCCTCCTACCTCTGCCTCCCAAGTGCTGGGAATAAAGGCGTGCACCACCAGGCCTGGGAAAACTGTTGAGCTCACTGAAACATTTGGACTCCCAAACTGTTTCTTCTGCTTTGTCTTCAAGTTCTGAGTTTCTATCCTCCACATGGCTGAGACTCTACTCTTGAGAGCTTCTATAGAGTTTTGTAATTGTTCAATTTGGTTTGTATTTTCTATTGCCTTTTTATGTATAGCTTCCATCCCTCTGTCAAATTCCCTCTTCACATCATTTTCTGATTTTCTTAATGCTTCTTCGAACTCATCCTTGCGTTTATTTATATCTTCATTGAGGTTAGCCAGATGCTTATTGAGGTCCTTTTTTTTTTTTTTTTTTTTTTTTTTCTTACCTATACTTCAGATCATTTAACTGTCTTTGGAACCCTTCCTGGTTCTTTTCTATTAGGTCTAATCTAGTGAGGATAGCATTCACAGACTTATTGGACCTTTGTTGATTTTCTGCAAGTTCTGCTAATTACTTGGCTAGGATTGAATATCTTGTATCTTCATTTTGGGATTCTGATCCTATTGTTTCTTCGATGTTTTGATTACAGATATCCATTGGGGGACTGGTCAACCTTATTGGACTTACTTGCATTTGACATTTCATGTTATTCCTCTTGGGCTGTGGTATGCCCTGCACAGTATAGGAGTCTTATTTAATTTGGGAGGAAGCTGTAGTCTACCCTTGAAGTGTCTTCAGTGATCATTCCCTTTTATGTTTGCTTCAATTAGGCTTCTGATGGCAATGGGCCCTGTCTACTCAGAGGGAAGGAGACCTCCATGCTCTGGTGGAAGTCTGAGGAACTGATGAAGGGGTTTGTTGGTGGGTGGTTCAGGTATGGCCCTATGTGGTCAGGTGGCCTGATGGGACCTGGGGTAGAGGGGAATGGGACAAAGAAGACTGGTGTTGTGGATGGCCTGTGGAGAGGGGGTAGATGGGATTGCCTGGTGTTTCTGTGATGATGAGGGTGAGGGTATAGAATAGCTTGTGGCTTGGAACCTTATAGCCGGGGGTGGATGGGACTGTCATGTCCTGTGACAAGGTGGGGTGGGAATATGGGACTGTTGCAGGTCAGGTGAGGTGTGGTGGGGGGATAGGCCATGGTCCCTTTGGGGTGGCAGGAAGAGGGTGAGAGGCGTGGAAAATAGACTGCTGGCCTGGGTCCCAGTAGCATGCAGGAAGTGCAATAGGACCTGGTCCATGCGCAGTGGGGCAGTGGTAGATCATGGAGGTCCCTGGTGGTGGGATAACCCAAGGAGTGAGGGGAGGAGAAAGTTAGCCTGTTGGTCAGGGTTCACTAGGGGGGGGGGCAGTGGATGGGATGGTGGTTGTGCATGGAGGTCTCTGGTGGTGGGAAAAACAAAGGAAGGAGGGAAGGGGAATGCTACCTGCTGGTCTTGGTCAGTGCACGGAGGGCCAGTTAGTGGTAGCGGGGAAAGCAATCCTGCTGACCTGGGACTACTTAGTCTGCAGTTAATACAGGAGAAACCTCATGGCTTGCAGCTGGGATGGTAGCTGGGACTGCGCTGGGACAGCTGTTTGAGGGGATTGGTGGGCTTGTGGGCTACCCGAGAGGGTGGGAATCTGTGTATTCATTACTTTGTTCCTCTGTTCCCTCCAACTGGAGGTCTACTAGGTTCTGCAAACCCCTAAAAGCCCCAAAGAACCCCAAAGATCTTGTCTTTCCTTCCCCACGTGGTGAGGAGTAGTTAGGTGGAATGCTATCTTGACTAGAAGTCCTGTTTCAGTTTTTTCACTAATTAGTAAGTTTTTCTTTTCTTTACTTTCTTTTTTGTTTGTTTCTTCAACGTAGGGTCTCACTCTAGTCCAGGCTGACCAGGAATCCACTATGTATTCATCTTAGGGTGGCCTCAAACTCATAGTGATCCTCCTACCTCTGCCTCCCCAGTGCTGTAATTAAAAGCGTGTGCCACTACACCTGGCTTGGATGAATTTTTCTGATAGCATATGGAATTTGGGAAAGAATAATAGTTGTTGAGAAACTATTTATTTTCACTATTTTACAGTATAATTACTATTTGACTTTTTAAAAATTATTTATTTATTTATTTTTAATTTTTTTCTTTATTAGTTAGTTTTTTTTCCTTTTTTTCTCTTTTTTTTCTTTGTTTTTCCTTATTAGTTAGTTTTGTATTCAGCAAATACAGACAGTTTGGTACAATTATTAGGCTCATCCGTGACCTACCCCCTCCCCTTGGCCCCTCCTTGTTGAGGTATACGGGTCATGCATTGTGGAGTTAGCCCACAGTTATGGGTAAGCTAAATGTCTCTGCATATCATGACCCAACATGTGGCTCTGACATTCTTTCCACCCCCTCTTCCACAAAATTTCCCTGAGCCATGTTGGGTTCATTTTTGGTTTGCTTCAGTGATGAGGTGTTGGGGGCCTCTGGGTCTCTGGCTCTCTGATTTGGTAGGAGTTGATTTTTCTCTGTGCTGATCTCCTTCCCCCTTGTGCTGGTATCCAGTTATTTGACTTTTTAACTGAATTAAACAACAGTTTTTCTTCTTCTCCTGGGATCAGAATTCCTCTCTGCTAAGTCACCATGAGATTCTTCCAGTCTAGATTTCCAGTATAAAACAGACTTCCAATGGCACACATTTATCCCAATTGAAAACACTGTTTGACTACATTGCATAATCATTTAGAAAATGAAGTGATAGCTCCTTCTTCCCAGATTTATTGAGGTATTAAAGACATATTTTTGTGATTATTATGTACATTATGATGATTTGATGTACCCAATTAAAGGAAAGTCATAATTGATATGGTAAACTCATCACTTAATGGGGTTACTATGTGTGTATATAAACACACTAATATATTATTAGTCTTAGAAAACATTAAGTCTTGCCAGATGTGGTGGCACATGCCTTTAATCCCAGCATTTGGGAGGTAGACGTAGGAGGATCACTGTGGATTCGAGGCCACCCTGAGACTATATTGTGAATTCCAGGTCAGCCTGGGCTACAGTGAGACCCTACCTTGAAAAATAAAGAAAAAAAAAAAAAAGAAAGAAAACATTAAGTCTTGACAGGACAGGACAGTAATGCTTTACACCAAATGAATTTTAGAATTTATTCATCTCATCACCAAAATACCTTACAATTAATGTCTATTCCCCCATCACAGCATCTAAAAATCAGCATTATAGTGTTTCTTTTGGTTTTCTTATTTTAATTTTTATATGTAAGCCAAGGCATGCTCTCGCTTGCTCTCTCTCTCTCTCTCGTTTCTGTGTGTATGTGTCATTACACCTATCATAATCCCTATTGGTTCATTCATAGAAGGGTGAATTGCATTCTCTTTTATGTATGTGTAATATTAGCCTTTTGTCATTCAATTGTTGAGCAGTGCATGAATGCTTTCTATGATCTGGTTCCTTAAGGGTTGCATGGGGATAGAGCCACTGCTCTGAGATGTTGATTTGCTTTCTTTTGGCAATGTACCAGGAAATGAGAATTCTAGGTCATAACTTAATTGTGGTATCAATCTTTTAAGTAATTTTTTCAGTTTTTCTATAATGTACTAACAAACAGTCCCAACATTGTCCACCCTCAGAAAGTGATTTCTTGCTTTCTTGGATAATCCATATGGGTGTGAGCAGAACACACTTAATACTATCTGAATTTGATAAACATGCATCTCACTAATAGTAATGGTAAGAATTTTACAATGTATACATGTTTTCTCTGGAGAAATTCCTGTTCCGTTTCCTTTGCAAGCACGCGCGTGCACGCTGTGTGTGTGTGTGTGTGTGTGTGTGTGTGTGTGTGTGTGTATGCAAATGTACAGGTGTGTTGTGCATTGTTGGGGATTGAACCCAGATCCCCAGAAATGCTGAGCACATATTGTACCTTTACAGAACTGAATCTTTAGACCTGAATCGACATATTGAAACATACTTACATTGGATTTATTTATTTTACTTTGCTATTTTCTTTTTCCTTCTCCATCTTTCCTCTTTCCCCTCTTTCTATCTCCTTCCTTCATTTCACTTCCTTTATCATTTTCCTCTTTAAAAAATATTTGCATTTGTTTGAGAAAGAGAGAATGTGTGGGGAGAGGGAAAGGGAGAAATAAAGAAAATGGTTGCAGTAATGCCTCTTGCCACTAATGCTGGATCCTTGAACCTCTTTCTACTTCTGACATTATATGCATACTGGGGAACCAAATACGGGCTATTAAGCTTTCCAAGTGAGTTTCTTTAACCACTGAGCCACCTCTTCAGTCCCTCTTCTTTTGTTTTCTTTTTCTTCACTTCCAGCTTTATGCCAGCTGGTCTACATGGAGGAGATTTTCAGCTCAGCTCCAGCAGCATTTCTCAGGGACCTTGCAGCACAAGTATGTAGAAACTTCAGCAAGAGGGTCCAACCCTCTATTCATTGTGGGAAACCAAGAGCCATGCAAATGGGTTGTAATGTTTTAGGGGCATCAGGGACCTCCCTGGCCAACAAACCCCTGGAAGGTATCCCATTACTGGCACTGAAAATTTTCTAGTAATAATCTATAGCTTCTTTGGTGTTCCATTGTCCAAAAAAGTAGGATTCCATATGATATATTTATATCCTCTTAGATTTTGATTAGCCCTCCCTCAACCTCTCTTTTACTCAACCTCTTCCCCTCACCTCACTTAGGCCCTTTCACCCTCATTAATCTGTTCTTTTACTGACATATATACAATACCATCCTATTAAGTTCCCCCCTCCATCCCTTCCTATTCCCTTTACATCCGCTTTCTAGCTTACTTGCCTCTGCTACTAAGTTTTATTTCTATTCACATAGAAGTCCAATAATTTGTAGTTAGGGTCCATATATGAGAAAGAGCACATGACATTTGGCTTTCTGTGCCTAGGTTACCTCACTAAGTACAATCCTTTCCAGGTTCACGCATTTCCATGAAAATTTCATAATTTCATTTTTCTTTACCATTGAGTAGAACTCCATTGTGCAAATGAGCCACATCTTCATTACCCACCCATCAGCTGAGAGATATCTAGGCTGGTTCCATTTCCTAGTTATTATGCATAGAGTGCCATAAACATGGCTGAGCAAGTATCTTTAATGCAGTGAGATAAAGATTTAGCTGTCTCAGGATCCTCTACACTGATTTCCACAATGGCTGTACCGGATTACATTCACACCAAAAGTGTAGATGTGTTCCTTTTTTTTTTTTTTTTTCTGCATCCTTGCCAACATGTATGGCCATTTGTTTCCATGATGGTAACCAATCTGACAGTAGTGAAATGTAATCTCAATGTAGTTGTAACCTGCATTTCCCTGATGGCTAGGGATGCAGAACATTTTTAGAAGTTTATGAGCCATGTGTGTTTCTTCTCTTGAGAACTCTCTATTCAGTTCCATAGCCTAATTTTTAATTGGTTGTTTGATTTCTTATTATTTAGCTTTTCTGATTTCTTTTTACACCCTAGATATTAATCCTCTGTCAGATGTATAGCTTGCAAAGATTTTCTCCCTTTCTGTAGGCTGGCTCTTTGCTCTATTCACAGTGTCCTTCAGTGTACAAAAGTTTTGTAATTTTATGAGGTCCCAATGGTTGATTTGTGGTTTTATTTCTTGAGTTATTAGGGCTATATTCAGAAAGTGTTTGCGAAGCCCAATATGTTCAAGGGTTTCCCCTAATTTTTCCTCTAGCAGTTTCAGAGTTTCAGATATGATATTAAGGTCTTTGATTTATTTGGACTCAAGTCTTGTTCATGGAGATAGATAAGGATCTATTTTCATCCTACAGGCATACAGATATATATCCAATTCTTCCAGTACCATTTGCTGAAGAGGCTGTCTTTTCTCCAATGACTACTACTACTTCTTCTTCTTCTTCTTCTTCTTCTTCTTCTTCTTCTTCTTCTTCTTCTTCTTCTTCTTCTTTTCTTTCCATTTTTGTCGAAGACCAGGAGACAATAGTTACCCAGACTTGCATCTTGGCATCTTGGCCCTCTATTCTATGCCATTGATATACATGTCTGTTTTGTGCCATTACCATGCTGTTTTTGTTACTATGGCTCTGTAATATAGGTTAAAATCAGGAATGGTAGGCTGGGGAAATTTCTTGGCAGTTTAGGCATTTGCCCCAACTGTGGTTTTGTGGTTTGATTTCCTGGGACCCACAAAAGCCAGATGCATAAGGGTGTGCATGCATCTGTAGTTCATTTACAATGGCTGGAGGCCCTGGCATGCCCATTCTCTCTTTCTCTATTCCTCTTCTTTCTTTCTTCTTCTTCTTTTTTCTTCTTCTTCTTCTTCTTCTTCTTCTGCTTCTTCTTCTGCTTCTCCTCCTCCTCCTCCTTCTCTTCCTCTCTCTCTCTCTCTTTCTCAAATAAATAAATAAAATAAAATAAATCAGGTATGGTGATACCACCAGCCTTATTTTCATTGCTCAAAATTGTTGTAAATATTTGAGGATTTTTGTTCTTCTGAATGAATTTTTGGATTGCTGTTTTCTATTTCTATAAGACTGCCAGATGAGCCTAATAATGGTACCAAACTGACTGTATTTGCTGAATACAAAACTAACTAATAAAGAGAAAAAGGAAAGATAAAAAAAGAATGCCATTAACATTTTTATTGCAGATTTCATTAAATGTGTAAATTGCTTTTGGTAAGATTGCCATTTTCACAATATTGATTCTTCCAATGCAAGAACAAGGGGACAAGGGGTGTCTTTCAATTTCCTAGCATCTTCTGCAATTTCTCTCTTGAGTGTTTTAAATTTTTCATTGTAGAGATCCTTCACTTCCTTGGTTAGGTTTATTCCAAGGTATTTTATTTATTTATTTATTTTGTGGCAATTGTGAATGGGAGTGATTCTCTTATTTCATACTGTTTGTTTGTTGTTAGCATATTGGGAAGCTATTGATTTCTGTGTGTTGATTTTGTATCCTCCTACATTGCTAAGTGTCTATCAGCTCTAACAGTTTGCTGGTAGAATCTTTAGGGTCCTTTGTGTATATAATCATATCATCTGCAAATAATGATAAGTTGATCTCGTCCTTTCCAATTTGTATCCCTTTTATGTGCATCCCTTGCCTTATTGCTATAGCTAAGACTTTTAGTACTATATTAAATAAACGTTGGGAGAGCTGACACCCTTGTTCCTGATTTCAGTGAAAAAGCTTCAAGTTTTTATCCATTTGCTATTATGTTGGCTGCAGGTTTGTCATAAATAGCCTTTATTATGTTGAGATATGTTCCTTCAGTTCCCAGCCTCTGTAGAACTTTTACCATGAAGAGATATTGTATTTTGTCAAATGTTTTTTCTTCTGCATCTAATTAAATGATCATGTGGTTTTTGTCCTTCAATCCATTTATATTATGTATTACATTTATTGATTTGTGTATGTTGAACCATCCGTGCATCTCTTCGATAAAGCCTACTTGGTCAGGGTGAATGAGCTTTGTGATATATTCTTGTGTTCTGTTTGCCACTATTATGTTGAGAATTTTTGCATTTATGCTCATGAAGGAGATTGGTCCATAATTTTCTTATTCTCTCTTTGTCTGTTTTGGTAACAGGGTGATGCTGGCTTCTTAGAAGGAGTTTGGCAGGATTCCTTCCTTTTCTATTTTTTGGAGCATTTTGAGAAGCAGTGGTGTTCTTCCATGAAGGTCTGGTAAAGTTCAGCACTGATTGACTCTGGGCCTGGACATGTTTTTAGTTGGGAGGTTTTAGAGAATGTTCCATGTGCTGCTGAAAAGAATGTGTATTCTGTAGCATTTGGGTTAAACTTCCTGTATATATCTTTTATGGCTATTTGTTCTACAACCTAATTTAATCCAGATATATTTCTGTTTATTTTTGTCAGGAAGATCTGTTAATTGATGAGTGTGCAGTGCTGAATTCAACCACTACAACTGTATTTGGTGTTATCTGTGACCTTAGTTCTAATAGCATTTGTTTGATGATGTTGGAAGCCCCCATGTTTGGTGCATATAGTTTAGGATTGCAATGTCCTTCTGTTGTAGTATTCCTTTAATCTATATAAAGTGGCATTCCTTATCTTTTGTAACTAATGTTGGTCTGATGTCTACACTGTCAGATATTAGGGTAGTGACCCCTGCTTGTTTTCTAGTCCTATTAGTGTGAAACTCTATTTTTCAACTTTTCACCCTAAGATAGTGTCCAGCCCTTGTAGAAAGGTGAGTTTGTTGGAGGCAACAAATTGAAGGATCCTGCTTTTTAACCCCGTCTGCAAATATAGGCTTTTGGTTGTGGTATTGAGGCCATTGATATTGAGTTATTATTGAAAGGTGTGTACTTATTTTTGCCATTTTTTTCTTGTTTTGTAGTTCTGCTTTTAACTTTGCTATCTTATATTAACTACTATTTTAGTACGATTTCTTTTTTCCAGGTTCCATGTATGTGTGCTTCTCTTTCTCTTCAGCATGGAGGATCCTTTCGAGTATTCTCTGTAGAGCTAGTTTTATCTTCAAATATTCCTTTGGCTTGTTTTTGTTGTGTAATATCCTTATTTCTCCATGCATTTGAATCGATAGCTTTGCAGGATAAAGTAACCTTGGTTGACAGTTATTATCTTACAGAATTTGGAGTATATCATTCCAAGCCCTACTGACTTTTAAAGTTTGTCTTGAATAATCTACTGAGATCCTGATGGGCTTGCCATTGTATGTGACCTGATTTTTCTCTCCAACTGCTTTCAATGCATTTTCTTCAGTTTGTGTGTTTGGTAGTTTAATTATAATATGCAGAGGAGTGGTTCTTTCCAGGTTTTGTCTGTTTGGTGTTCTAATGGCTTCCTAAATCTGCATTGGCATCCCTTTCCCAATTTGGAGGAAGTTTTCTTCTATGATTTTGTTGGAAATTCCTACTATGCTTTTGGAGTGAAATTACTCTACTTCTATTGTACCCTGAATTCTTATGTTTGATTTATTCATAGTGCCCTGAATATCTTGAAATTCCCATTGATGCCTTCCTGTTAGTTTGTCTTTCTATTTGTTGGACTGTATTAGAGCTGCTACCTGGTCTTCTAGTTTATATATTCTGTTCTCTCCTCCATTCATTCTACTGAGATTTGACTGAATGTGTTTTTCATTGCTAGTATTTCACTGGTTTTTCTTTATTATTTCTATTTCCATATTCATGTCTTTTATTTACCTACTTATTTCATTAAATTTGTTTCCTGTGTCTTCTTTGATTCTTTTGATTTCCTCTTTGAGTTCTTTGAGAATATTTATAATCATTCTTTTGAAATCTTTCCCATGCATTTCCCCTACATAAATCTCACTGGAGGTCATTTCTGATGAGTTTGTACTTTTTGGTGGATTTATATTGTCTTTGTACTTTTTGGTGGATTTATATTGTCTTTATTTTTTGGGTTTCTTATATTATAAAGTAGAGATTTTTGCATCTTGGATTAATTTAATGCATGGGTTTCTAATAATCTGCAGTATTATTACATGTATCAGTCAATCTGATAATATATATCTTCAGGGTAGGAACTTAAGGTACTAGGTATGGCTCTTAAGACCCTCATAGTAACCACAAAAGTGACCTAGGTGTTTTAGAGCTTCAGAGATTTTTTAAAGGTCATACAACTTGATCTACAGTTCAGTGAAAGTATAAATGACAGTGAAGGTTGTGTCATTTGTGCTTGAGATATAGGAGACTGGAAACTGTTTCTTAGAAGTAAAACATTCTGTAATGTCAGGGAAGAAATGGTGAGATCCAAAATCTGAAAAGAGAGGAGATAGACATTAGGTAATTACAAACTCTTAGACAAAGCCTGGACTTGGCTAATGGAAAGAGGGAGAGAAGGAAGAGAAAAGGAGTCAACAACACTCTTGAATGCTTAGAAAGAACAGATGAAAAATATTAATCCATGCCAGTGGGGGAAACGATTTGCCCAACCGAGATACCTCTCAGAATCTCAGTGTTGTCAACAGAAGGGATCAGGCACCACCTCAAAACAGACCCAGACCCTATGAACATCATATACCCAGCAAGTAATGATGTAGGAGATTGATGCAGGAGAATGATCAGGGATTGGAAAACCCATGCCTACATCACTGAAGTCTCCACTTCCTATCTATGTTAGGAAAAATATTTTGAATGAGGATGCAGAGAAGGATAGATTATATTATATTGATAATAGAGGGTGTAAGGGGTTTGGGAGAAGGGGGGAAAGAGGATCTTAAGTAATGGTAAGTAATGATATATATATATATATATATATATATATATATATATATATATATATACACACAAAAGTAAAGTCAGCATGAGTTTATACAAAAAATAAATAAAATAAAATAAAACTTTTTTCCTGGGTGGTAAACTGAATGATATAGCCCTTCGTAGGTGTTGAGGGTATAGTCTAGGCAAAAGGGACCAAGAGAGGATTGGAGGAAGCCTAAACCTAAAATCATGGGCTATGGATTATAATTACCAGTGCCAGAAGTGTGTTATACCCCACAGTGAGCTGTTGGTCAGAGAGACATATAAGGTCTCGAAAGAACTTGATTACCCACCAGATCTAAATGGAAAGAACCAGGCTGGACAGATTGCTTAGTGGTTAAGTGCTTGCCTGTGAAGCCTAAGGACCCTGGTTCAAGGCTCGATTCCCCAGGACCCACGTGAGCCAGATGCACAAGGGGGCACATGCATCTCGAGTTCGTCTGCATTCTCTCTCTCTGTCTCTCTGCCTATTTCTCTGTCTGTTAGTCTCAAATAAATAAATTTAAAAAAATAAAATAAATGGAATGAACCTATTCCTGAAGACACTGCAAGTTGCTGATGCAGTACATCAATAGAGCACAGTGGACTTTAGAAAGAAGTCAGTTCTTAGGTGACTAGCTATCATAGCACTGGAAAGTGATACCTGAGCTGCTGGTTGGAAATGGCCACTAACATTGTGAACAACAACAAACAAAGAAAAAATTGTTAGAGATGAAATCAACCAGCCAAACTGTGGTTCCCTGGGTCTTCAGGGGCCAGCCGTTGTTCCCCTGAAGGAATCCAGGCAACCTTGGTGAGCGTAATGATGAAAGATTGATTTTGGGGGGACTTTCTCTCTGAACAGCTTGGTTTAATCAGTAGGGAAATGGGTTTATGAGCAGTTGAGAGTCCAAAGGGGATTGGATATACAAGGTTGCTTGCTGATGCCTAATTAGCATATGAGGACATACATTCCAGCATGTAATCAATGGCAGGAAGAAGGTATAAGGTACAGGAGGATGGGCTGTGCAAAGGTTGCTGGCTGATACATATAAGGAATTTCCTAGGCAACTGGCCAAAGGTCACAGGGAAAGCCTAAGTTCAGGTGTGCTGGGCTTGGAGAGGGAGTAGCCTCTTGCATTCTGGGGGTTCTTAGCCTTGGCTGGCAACTCAAGCCTGTCTACTGAAGGCTCCAGCCTGTGCCTGGAAGTGCCTGACTGCAGACAAGATGTACACACCTGTGCAATACTGACCCTCAGCCTCTGTGGATAACCAGTGGTTCTTTTATTGGATAAGATGCCTGCTCATTGGGATAGAACTCATGCCTGGTACTAAAGTAGGCAACAAAGTTAGAATCCTATGGAGATGAGGGTCATGGACTCCAG
The DNA here is from genome assembly GCA_036346955.1 of Dipus sagitta. Classification (NCBI taxonomy): domain Eukaryota; kingdom Metazoa; phylum Chordata; class Mammalia; order Rodentia; family Dipodidae; genus Dipus; species Dipus sagitta. Next base: position 151,022,747 of record CM070771.1, read on the forward strand.
AGAGAAGGTCCCACTATTCTGTATCGAAAAAAGTGGCTACACCCACCAAAATCCTTAATTAACAATGCTTTTTCTCTTTAATACATTCTTCTCTTGGTTGGATAACCTCTTTTCTTTTGACATAAGGCAGAAAAAAAAAAAAAAAAACAGGATGAACCAAATTCCATCAACATGAAAAGAAAAGTTAATGGACTGTCTAGCATGAGATCAACCAACTCTTGTAGATCAGCCAAGATCCAGGTGATGCCATAGAAGGAATGGTAAGTTAAGTATGAATGCTGTTCTTACAACCAGCCTGACAACCTGCACCACCAGGTTGGCAAAAGACACTGAGGCCACTCAAAACATGTCAAAGCAGAAATTCAGATATTGTTGAGACCTCAATACTAAAGTAAAATCATACCCTTCAAGTCTCAGTAAACATTGTGGAAGAGGGTGGAAAGATTGTAAGAGCCACAGAGTGGGAACAAATATCCAGAGGCATTCCCCTCCCCAGTGTCTGACTGTGTATTCATAACCCATAAGGTCATGGTGATTATCAGTACGCCCACTGAGGAGGATTTTCAGAGGAATGAGGGCAGGAAAGAGAGGATATAATAGGGTGATACAAACAGAATGGGACCAATACATAATTTGTTTATACTACATAGTATCTAATTAATAAATGTAAAAATAAAAAACATAAGAGGTAAAGAAAGCAATTAAAAAAAAAAACTCCCAAGCTGAAAGAAATTTTCTCCTTGAAGAGGGAGAGAAGTCCAAGACAATCTTTCACATAGGGAAGAAGAGAAGAAGGGACTGTCACACTTGTTTCAGTTGCAATTATATGAACCAGACATTGAATCAGAATGGGCTTCATTAGCAGGCTCATGTATATAGGATGGGGCCTGATTGGATGATGGGCCCAAGAGATGTACTGACTCAGGAAAGGCAAACCCCTTGGACTGAGCTGGCAGAACTGAGGACGAAACAGGAAGTTGTTGCTATTACTGAAGAGAGATTAGGAAGTTGTTGTCTGCAACCCTCTTGGATGACACTGAGTCAGATTTCAATCCTTCCAGAGCAGGTGATGTAACATCCATGTTTTTGTGGAACAGTTCCTGGCTAAATACCTATCAGAAAAAAAAGCTATCTTGCTCCTAATCAGTACCAATAAGAGGATGATCCCAATTCCTCTGAGCAGCCACAGCCACTAAAGCCAAACCCCTCTTGTGCTTGGCAGCACATCTGCACTAAGCAGCAGTGCCACTCAGGGATAAGAAGTATAAATTGGAATGAGCTCAATAAGAAAATGCATCCCACCTACATGCTGTGCCTCAATTTGTTCATTTAAGAAAATAATTGATACAGCAATGGAATCTTTTAGTGCTGTATTGGACCTGCTAACGTTTGTTTTGTTCTGCCATTGAATGTCAAGACCAATTGTAAGAATGTTATAAACAGCAGCTAGGGACTGGAGAGATGGCTCAGCACTTAAGGCACTTGCCTGCTAAGCCTCAGGACCCAGGTTCAATTTCTCAGTATAAAAATTCACCTTCAATTTATAATCTTACTTTAATTCAGGTACTTATTTGTCAATTTATTTATAAAATAAAGATAAATGTTGTTTCAATAAAGAAGGTCTTTACTGTTAATAATTTTATGGAAATTCATCTTATAGTAATGCAAATTGTATAGCTCATATGTGTTGGCTTTCTTGAATTTTTAAATAAATAAAACATTTTAAATTCCTCTTTTGGGAAAGTATGTCTAATGAGCATTTCTGCCCAATAATTAAGAAAAACAGTCATTCTACCATAGATTTTATTTTCTTCTTAATTATAGGTATTAATCAAGGATGCATTTTTGCCTTTTATTTAGAATGATAATGTGGAAGGGAAATATTCCTTTCAACAAATTTTAGTTATACACAATGAAATATCTCCAAGTAACTGCTTACATTACATTTTTGTATCTTTGAAACAATGCTTTATACAGTTTTTGAATTTTGTGTTATTTCAAAGTTCTTTCAAGGTCATGTATTGATTGAACTTTCTAAATACATCTTATATTCGCATATTATTTTTCATAGATATTGGAAATTCATTTATATAATCTACTATTTTTTGCTATTTTTTCCATTTTCTGATTAAACATAGATTCTAAGACTTTCCAGCCCATGAGGTATAACATTGTGGCATAAGGATCAGTGTTCTTTTGACTAGCATTAAGAGGCACTCTTTGTCACTACCAGTTATATGCCCCAACATGCTTTAAGAGCTATGCAAGTGCAGGTCTAGGCCATCACCAGTTTCTTGACTTAAAATAATATGCATCAAATATAAACATAATGAAAAATAACACTGATATCTCCAAAGCTCAAATAATATTTTACTCCTTGAACTTCAAGTAGCATTTCACATATGCAAAAGAAATTGATTGCAAATCATTATTGAGGTTAGGCAGAACTAACTAATGAATTTAGTTTTACTATACAGTTCTTGTGTATGCACCTTCCGAGGAGAGCATGCATTAACATCAGTTTGGTTCTATCATTATTTTAGTAGACATGATGTGGCAAAACTTGCTTGTATTGAAGGTGAGCTCACCAGCATTCAATGTATAATACATTTATTTGAACAGTTAAATCTTTTAATTTTTTTTTTGTTGTTGTTGTCTTGTTTCGTTTTTCGAGGTAGTGCCTCACTGAGGCCCAGGCTGACCTGGAATTAACTATGAAGTCTCAGGCTGGCCTCAAACTCATAATGATCCTCCTACGTCTGCCTACCGAGTGTTGGGATCAAAGGCATGTGCCACCACTCCCAGCTTGAATCTTTTAATCTTATACATAATTATTAAAGAAAACTCAATATAGTAAAACTTCCCAATGCTCAATGCTCTTCATTATGAATGGACTGGAAAAAAAAATGTTCTTAATGATTATAATTACTTTTCTTTTCCCATGTTTTCTTTTAATGTCTGAAATCGCAAAATGTATTATTTATTTTATTTATTTGTTTATTATGATTTTATTGCAGTTACTCTTGTTGATTCTTGGAGCATGGTCTTATTATATTACCAAGTGTCATCTCACATTCCTGAGTTGAAAAGATCCTCTTGTCTTATTATGATAATTGCAGAAATTATGGATATGTATCTTTCTGGGAATTGTGATTGTGCCACTCTTAAAATTTAAATGCAGATACATGTATGAACATGTAAGAACTGGAGTCAACCCAGATGCCCATCATTGGATGAATGGATAATAAAGATGTGGTACATTAACACAAGGTGATTCTACTCAGCAGTAAAAAAAAAAAATGACATGAAATTTTTAGAGAAATGGATAGCCTTAGAACAGCTCATACTCAGTGAACTCAACCAATCAAAGAAAGACAGCTGCCACGTGGTCTCACTCATTTGCATTTGCTAACCTGGATCACTTGACATATCTGATAGACAGTTTGAGGCCGAGACAATAGCAATGGAAGAGTTTGGGGCACGGAAAAGTGAGGGTGGGGGCAAAACACAAAACTAAACCCAAAGTGAGGTGGCACCATAGACAACTTTAAATTTTATGTAGATTCTAATATACATGTACATTCCACTAATATCAAGGAAAATGACAAAAATCTCAGTCAATAAAGGCAGAGTCATTAAGGCCTGTGAGTAGGATAATACCAATCTGAACGATGAAAGCATCTGACTTTATCAAGGCCCAAATAGTTCTAAATAATATATCAATAAGTAGATAGAAAGCTACATATATAGATAGAAAGAAAGATAGATAATACATACATGATAGATATAAAATGGATATGATATACATATCATTGACAAGCAGCTAGGACAATGATAAGTAGATAAATGGTCAATGTTAAATTTCCCTGAGCCATGTTGGGTTCATTTTTGGTCTGCTTCAGTGATGAGGTGTTGGGGGCCTCTGAGGCTCTGGCTCTCTGATTTGGTAGGGGTTGATTTTTCTCTGTGCTGATCTCCTTCCCCCTTGTGCTGGTGTCCGGTTCATCAGGAAAACAGCCCCCTTGCTTGTTTCTCCAATTTTTCTTAGTTTCAGCTGGGGCCCTTTTGAGGTATGATGGGGTGGCTCTCTCCTTAGGGTCTACATCTATCTGAAAAAGAGAAGCAGATTCTCCAACGGAGAGTAAGTTAGCGGAAGAGGGGGCGGAAAGAATGTCAGAGTCACATTTTGGGTCATGATATGCAGAGACATTTAGCTTACCCATAACTGTGGGCTAACTCCACAATGCATGACCTGTATACCTCAACAAGGAGGGGCCAAGGGGAGGGGGTAGGTCACGGATGAGCCTAATAATGGTACCAAACTGACTGTATTTGCTGAATACAGAACTGACTAATAAAAAATAAATAAATAAATAAATAAAAATAAATGGTCAATGTTAGAGATAAGTAGGTAGATAAATAATAAATAGATAGATGATTGATTTGAATTTATAGTTTTGAATGACATCAAAGACTATTGCAGTGACAGAAACGATATACCTTACTCAACCAATTTTCTCTATGTGGCAAAGAAAGAAAGAAAGAAAGAAAGAAAGAAAGAAAGAAAGAAAGAAAGAAAGAAAGAAAGAAAGAAAGGAAGGAAGGAAGGAAGGAAGGAAGGAAAGAAAGAAAGAAAGAAAGAAAGAAAGAAAGAAAGAAAGAAAGAAAGAAAGAAAGAAAAGTCACAAATCAGATTAGGTCATTGGTAGGACAATTTTAAGGTGTTTGAGAAATTTCCATAATAATTTCCATAATGGATGCACCAGTTTACACTCCCACAACAATGAATAATGATTTCCTTCTGCCTACATCCTTACCAGGAATTGTTGTCATTAGTTTTCTTGATGATAGCCATTCTGATTGTGATGAGAAAAAAAAAAAAAATCTCAAAGTGATCTAAATTTGCCTTTGTCTGATAGCTCAGGATGTTGAACTTTTTTAAACCGAGTGTTGATCATTTGTGTTTCTTCTTTTGTGAATTATCTGTCATTGTATTAGTCCATTGATTGGAAGAAAGTTTGGTGTTTAATTTTTTTATAGTTCTCTGTATGTTCTAAATATCAGTTCCCTGTCTAAACAAAAGTCTGCAAAGATATTATTTTATTCTGTAGGGTTTCTATTCACTATGTTGATTATTTTGTTAGCTGTGCAGAGAAACTTTTAATTTAATGTAGTCCAGTTTGATGATTCTTGGGGCTACCATATGTGTTGCAGGAATCCTGCACAGAAATTCATATATAGATGCATGTGCCACCTTGTGCATCTGGTTAATATGGGTCCTGGGGAACTGAACGTGGAACAGATCATTCTCAGTGAAGTTACCCAATGACAGAAAGATAATCACTGCATAGTCTCACTCATCTGTACCTCCTAACCTGACTTTACCTGAGATGCCGACATACCTAGCAAGCATCTCAAGGACCAGACAATAGGGTGGGTGGGGATGAAAGGAAAGGTAAGGGAGGGGTGGGGGACACAAATCTGGACCCAAATGGCAATGGTTACTAACAGACCCAGTTATTGCCTTAGGGCATCTACCCTAAAACGTTTAAACCTCAGTCCAGAGAGATTTGCTCAACCATGTTTATAGTGGCTCAATTCGTAATAGTTAAGAGCTAGAATCAACCCAGATGTTCATCAGTGGAAGAATGGATAACTAAGATGTAGTATATTGACACAATGGAATTCTACACAGCAGTAAGAAAAAAAAATGACACAATGAAATTTGAGGAAAAATGGTTGAACCTGGAACAAATCATTCTCAGTGAATTTACCCAATCACAGAAAGATAATCTCTGCATAGTCTCACTCATCTACAGCACCTAACCTGAATCTACCCAAGATGCCAACATACCCAGCAAGCATCTCGAGAACTAGACAATAGGGTGGGTGGGGAGTGAGTGTAGGGCAAGGGAGGGGGTGGGAGACACAAACCTATACCCAAATGGCAATGCTACCATAAAATTCTACTTCCTAAAAGGCAGACCAAATGGCTGAACCTTCACCAGGCCCTTAGAGGGAACACCTGAGCCACAAGGCACTAAAGAGTGTATGATGAAGACTGACCTTAATCTTCCACAGCCCCTCCCACTCTTTCTCTCTCTATCTCTCTCTGTCTCCCCTCTCTAACTCTTTTATATTAGTTATCTTTTTCTTGCTTTTCTTAGTGGGCATTTACCTGTAACACCCAGTACCAGCATGGGGCTATCAGCCACAATGAGCTTTTGATCAGAGAGACCAACAAGGTTTCCTAAAAGAAAGACAGATTTCTGACAGAGTATTTAATGACCCACCAAAGGTTAGTGGTAAGACTCTACTGCTGAAGACACCATATGCGATTGACACGTATAATGGAATGACATGGCTGGAAGCTGATTGAGAGTCAGTCAGTCTCCAGACAGTCAGTGAGTCTATTGCCAGAAGGTGCTACATGGGTGACTGGGGGAAAATGACCAATATCTGTCCAAGCAACTCATAGCTTAAACTACTTAGCCACAAATAACCTGCTGTGATGCTCACACAAGTGCAATAGTGGTGCACAGCCATGGTGAGAAACCAACTGCTCTTGATTTGGTTAACTGATCCACTCAGTGGAACAGGACCAAAAGCTGGATCTGGGAAACAAGTCAGAACCATATCCAAACATAAGCCAACTCTCCATTATCAAGCTACCACCAATTGTGGGCTACATGAGGGCCTACACCTATAAATTCTCTCTAAAAAATAATGGTTATCCCATTTACATTGTGCTAACTTTACTCTCCATTTGAGAATCTGCTTCTCTTTTTCAGATAGACGCAGATCCTAAGGAGAGAACCACCCCATCATACCTCAGAAGGGTCCCAGCTGAAACTAAGAATAATTGGGGAAACAAGCAAAAGTGCCGTTTTCTTGGTGAACCTGGTACCAGCACAATGGTGAAGGAGGTAGACACAGAGAACAATGAACTCCTAACAAACCAGATATCCAGAGACCCAGAGGCTCCCAAGACCTCATCACTGAAACAGACCTGAAATGAAACCACCATGGCTCAGGGAAATTTGCGGAAGAGGGGGTGGAAAGAATGTCAGAGCAACAGGTTGGATCATGATACGCAGAGACATTTCCTCCTATCCATAACTGATGGCTAACTTGACAATGCACGACCCATATACCCCAACAAGAAGTGTCCCTGTGGAGGTGGGAGGACAGGGAGGAGGCTAACAATGGTACTAGCTTGACTGTATTCACTGAGTATTAAACTAATAAAAAAATAAAAAAGAATGTTCATATCTATGTCTATTACTTCCTATGCTTTCTTATAGTAGTTTTAATATTTCTAGTTTTAAGGAGATCCATCTATTTCAAGTTAATCTTTGTGGAGGATAAAAGATGTGTATCTAATTTAATTCTTCTACAAATGGTTATTCAGTTTAGCTGGCCTTATCTAATTTATATACATATATATATATATATATATATATATATATATATATATATATATATATATATACATATATTGGTTTTTCAAGGTAGGGTCTCAGTCTAGTTTAGGATGACCTGGAATTCACTATGTAGTCTCAGGGTGGCCTTCAACTCATGGTGATCCTCTTACTTCTGGCTCCCGAGTGCTGTGATTAAAGGCATGTACCACCACGCTGGGCTTCCACTGTATATTTTTGTAAATTTGCAGAAGAGGGGGCAGAAAGATTGTTGGAGCCACATGTTGAGAAATTATGCACAGAGACATTGCCTCTTACACATAACTGATGGCTAACCCCACAATGCACGACCCACATTCCCCAATGAGGAGGGTCCCTACGGAGGGGGGATGACAGGGAGGAGGCTAATGTTGGTACCAACATGGCTGTATACCCACTGTGTACATAACTAATAACTTAAAAGTGCAATACATATATATATATATATATATATATATATATATATATATATATATCACATAAACAGAATAATACATTTCACTTTTCTAAACAATTTAGTCATTTGGCATGTGTCTCCAACACATATTTAACCTTGTTACAAAGTATTATCAAACAACACATTATAGCATTAGAAATTATGCCAGTATCACAATTTTTCATAAAAATCTTTCTTACATTTAAGAAGTAACTGAAAATAATAAGAAGCAAATGACAAAGATGAAAGGAATTGACCACATCTAAATACTTGAGAGCTTGGCAAAGACCTTAAAATTGGACATAAAAGTATTGGAAAAAGAAAACTATATTTTTATACCTTAACAATTCTTTTTAATTTATTTTCATGTCATTAAAACACTATGTTGCCTTTATGCCTTAATTGTAAATATTCATCATCTACAGTATTCAGAGGTAGAACAGGAAATAAATCAAAGTAGAAGGAAGAAGAAAATCCTCCAAAAATGTTTATGATCACAAGCAATAAAAATCAAGTTGATAGATTACCTTGTCCCTATAGCAATATCTGAAAATTAGGAATAAGCTTGCTAGTGAATCAGATTGTTTCTCTGCATTGATTGTGTCCAAGTGAAATCAAAGGAGAACTTCACAACACATTTTATTTAATTTTAATATACACTTTGAGTGAGCTGGAATATCTCTATTTCATATCAGCTCTGTTTTCCTATTTGCATTTTCAGAATGAATCTGTATGCTGCAAGACTTTTGAATATAATTGTACAATAAAGTCTTTTGACCTAAAATACTAATATGATACTTGAGAAATTAAAACATGAGTATATAATTTAATATGAATGAAAAAAATATTTTCTTATGGATTTTTTCAATGAGAAAGAATTTGAACATGAGCTGAAATGGTGATCACTTAGAATCATCAACACTCTCTGTCCTCGATATATATATATATATATATATATATATATATATATATATATATATATATATATATCTGCTGTAGCAAATTCAGGTTCACTGAGATGAACTTTCAGACCAGACGCAGTTATGGAGGAAGGGGTATTTATTGAAGCTTACAGAGGGGGGCTATCTATTCAAACCCCCACATATGCATATATATATATATATATATATATATGAAGTTGCCACCCTGTGTAAAAGGTGAACCAGTCACCAGCTAAGGAAGTCATTTATGAGCTGTGAGCAATCTTCTGTAAATATCAAAAATAATGTAACATAGTTTTTTTCAATATATCTGATCTAGGAACATTTTGGTATGTGAAGAATAAATATATTCTTTATGTTGGAGGAGAAAGAACACCTTATTTTTAAGTCAAAAGAAAGTCAGAAGAATCTTTTATACATTTCATCTAAGAAAGCAGCTGCTGTTTTGTTTATCATTTCAGGAATGAAACTGCTGCACAGTTGATGAGGAATAGCCTACTGACCCAGGTCTGTTTGCCTCATGTGTAACATTTTTTTCACTGTATGCCTAATGAGCAGCTCACAGTAATGAGGATGTTAGGGCATTTTGTTATTGTCAATGGATCCTTGGTTGATAGGAGGTTTATCTTCAGCTTGCATTGCAGCATATTTCCTACACACAGGCTTTAATGACAAAAATATTCTCTAACTTTGCTTAGTCTTTATGCTTTTTAATTCATGCCATGAATAGGCACTCAATTCATGTGAAATTTTCTATAGAGTTTTAAAATTTATTTTCTTCAGTACCTTACTGATTCATGTATTCAAGAAGTATTGTAATCCTCCTCTCTAGAACATCGGTTTGAGCTCAATGAGAGAAAGTTTCATCTTCTAGCTGCTAGGGTTCTGGCAGCATTTCTACATATTCTACAGTTACTACTAACCCAATGGCATCTCTGAAACTAGTATAAATAAAAAAGATCCTCTGTAGGTGGACTTAATCACAAATTCCTACATTTTTCCTCTTATGTTTGCATATTTAAACCTTAGTATCTCCATAGTAGTAACAAAACCCTAGATCTCTTATTTTTAGTACTACAAATAGCTGACTGTTGCAGTCAGGTTCTCATTGCTGGTAATAATCACCTAATCAAGAGGAGCTTGTGGAGAAAAGAGGTTTATTTTAGCTTACAGGCTTGAGGGGAAGCTCAACAATGGCAGGAAACAATGATGGCATGAGCAGAGGTTCTACTTCACCCCTGGCCCACATATGGTGGACAACAGGAACAGGAGAGTGTGCCAAACACTGACATAGGGAAACTGGCTATAACACCCATAAGCCACCCCCAACAACACACCACCTCCATGGGGCTTTAATTTCCAGTTGCCATCAGCTGAGGAACCTAACATCCAGAACACCTAAGTTTATGGGGGATACCTGAATCAAAACATCACATTCCACCCCTGACCCCATAAACCAGTATCCATACGTGATGTAAAATACAATGCATTCAATCCAACTTAGAAGTCTCCATAGTTTTTACCAATCCCAGTGATGTTCAAACATCCCCATAATCCAAGGTCTTTTAACTGAGCCATAATACCAAAAAATGCCCCCAAGACCCGTGATGGCACAGAGTAAAAATTCACACTGCAAAAGATGTCATTGGGCATAGCAAAGAAATATTCAACCAATACAAGATTTGAGACAACAAGGGCAAACATCAAACTGTGTAACTTCAAGTCCAACAAATCTAGTCAGTAACAAGTTTCCAAGTTCAATAATCCTTACCAGCAACAAGTCTCTGTAGTTCCAATTCTGCCCCTCCAACTAGGGTACTCACAGTCCTGGAAAACTTCATCTGGGGCCAGCAGCTTTCCTTAGCAGCCATCTCGTGGTCTGGCTATCTCCACTGGGTCTCCACTGCAATCCACAGTTCATCCTCATGGCTCAGTGATGTCTCTGTGCAGGCATCCAGTAAACCTTCTTCAAACTACCCTTGACCATTTACAAACCACAAGACCATGTTGCAAACTCAATGCATTCTCTTTCCTTCATTTCTTATAATCCACAATATCAGGTAGGGTACCAATTTGTTAACACAGGAGCAATAAAGTGGACTTTTAAGAACAGGACACTCCTTGAGTGCTTAGGCCCCTTCAAAAGAAGCTACATTCTTCTTGTTGCCCCAGTGCAAGTCAGCTGGCCCAATCTCAAAGATTGTAATCTCTCAATTGCAGCTGAATTGGCAACAGTTCACCCAAAGACTTTTTTGCTTTCTGTGCCATATCCCTCTGTCCACATCAGTTCATTTCTATGTAAAGCAACCTTGCACAACTTCTCAGGACACAGGTGTAACAGCAAGCTTCTCACATAAACTGCTATCCCAGTCCAAGCAAAGTTCTTTCTCACCCTCATAAGCCAAACCTCACAGTCCATACTTCTTACTACATTCAGGTCTTTCAACTCTGACCAGAATATTCCATCAAGCTATACTTACAGCACTGCTAGGTGTCTCTTAGACCATGGTTTCAAACCCTTCCACATTCCTCTTGAAAATCAGCTCCAAAAGACCAAAGCCACACAGTCATGTGTCTAGCAACAAATGATACCAGTCCTCCGTACCACTTTACTGTTGCATTCAGGTTCGCATTGTTGGTAGAAATCACCCAACCAAGAAAAGTTTGTGAGGAAAAGAGGTTTATTTTGGCTTACAGGCTTCAGGGGATGCTCCACCATGGCAGGGGAAAACAATGGCATAAGCAGAGGATGTACATCACCCCCTAGCCCACATAAGGTGGGCAACAGGAAAAGGAGAGTGTGCCAAACACTGGCATGGGGAAACTGGCTATAACACACATAAACCTGCCCCCAACAATACACTGCCTCCAGGAGGCTTTAATTTTCAATTGTCATCATGTGGGGAACCTAACATTCAGAACACCAAAGTTTGTGGGGGGGCACCTAATTCAAACCACCACACTGACCAAAACAACTTAAAATGAGAATAGTAATATTGACCTTGAAAATATTAAATGGCTTTGGAAAATAAGGCATAAAAAATGACATTTCACCAGTACTGGCTATTGTTCTGATTGGCAAGTCATGGCAATGGTGAGAAAAAGAGAAAATATCTATCCTGTTCAATCCCTGATTCATACTTACTATATAACTTTAATCAAGTTATCGTGCTAATCTTTACCCTAAAATGTTGATCTTCTCATGACCATTATGTCATCTTTATAGTCTTCATATCACTTGGCATTACTAAAATTTTGAAATAAAAATTTCAAAACTAAGATCTCTATCTTCTATTATTGCAGAGTCAGAATCTGGAATACTCTGATTTGTATTCAATAAGTAGTCAAATAGACATAACTTATATGAACCTCAGTTTCCCAGTTTTAAAAATGAGGATCAAAATAGTGTACAACCTGTAAAATTCTTGACAAATTACGAAACTATCTGGGCCAGAATTGTGTGATTTGGGGCTTATTAACATTTCATAATTTATAATGCATGATTAAATAAAGTAAATAAACAAATACAATAAATACATCAAAACAGAAGACAGATTATTCAATAAAGAAAGGGTGGCTGGGAAAATCATTCATTATTTAGAAGCACTTGCTTGCATAGTACCCATGTAAAGCCAGATGCACAAAGTGGCACATACAACTGGAGTTTGCTTACAGTGGAGGAGGAACTCATGTGTCCATACTCACTCTCTTTCTGACTGACTCTCTCTATCTCTCTCAAATAAGTTCATTAAAATGCTTTTTTCAAAAAAGAGTTATGTGGATGGAGGACAGTGGTGGGCAGATGAAAATAGGCAATGAATGGTGATTATGATAAAAACTTATTATTTTCAAGTATAAATATTATCAATAAAACAGTTTAAAAAGATTTATGACTTTGCTTAAGATCTTGGACAATGTAATTATTGAATACTGCTGGAGTTTTCCTCACCAATAAATACTTTTTCCACTTTAAAATAAGTCATTGCACTCACTCAATACTATTTCCTGGGAATAAATATTCAGTTTGGCACAAGACAAGTTTTCTTTGTCCACTGTAGCCCAGAACCAAGCTTTTGTACCCCTTCAGTAACTCCAGCTTTCATACCCCTAAGGTAACTCTTTTGAGACGAAATGTCGAATCAACCAGTAAAAAGGGGTGATAATGTATACCTAAGAGCTACAATGGTCTGCTGTAGCAGTGTCATTAAATATTAGCCTATCATTCTTTTTAAATCATATTACAATTCTTCCTTAATATTTTATTTGTTTGACAGAGAGAGGCAAGTAGAGAGACAATGGGTACACCAGGGTTTCTAGCCACTGCAACCGAACTCCAGACTCATGTGCTGCTTTGTGCATGTGGCTTACATGGTTACTGAGGAATTGAGCCTGGGTCCTTAGGTTTGTAAGCAATCGCCTTAACCACTATACCATTTTTCTAGCCCCATATTACAATTCTTATACTTCAGCTTTCCCCTGCACTTTAATCCTCAATCTGTGCATCACTGATGACTGTGTACATAAAAGTACATATCATTCTCCTGACATCACTAAATTTGAGCCTTTCTAACATTATGAATTCCATCCAAGAGCTCTTTCAAATTATTCTCAGAAATGTGCATTTGAAATATTTCAGTCAGCCTTTGTATCTCCACTCCCTTTATTCTCTTTGCTAGCCATTCATGATCCTTGCCCAGTTTTACTTCTTGATAATTGCTTCATACCTTCTTTTTTTTTTTTGCCAGAGCTCAGACTCCTAATAGGATAATTGTAGAGCATTACTATTCATCATTTAATTGTGCAGTGGGTATATATTCTAAGAAATGTATTATTAGAACCTAGTTGATTGTGTTGCACAAACATCATAAACACTGCTAACATAGGTTGTCATTAGGCATTATCTATGGATTCCTTGTTACAGATGTATTTCATCATGGTTTAGAAGGTGGTTATGTGGCACAAAACACTTGTGTTTACTCTCAACTGCATCAAACATTTATTTCCTTCTTTTATTGAACTGGGTAGTTGCTACTAGGACATGTTCACATATTAAGATATTTTCCCTAACAAAAGCTTTTCAGAAAATTCCCACTGTCCATTGAAAATACCTGACTTATAAAAGTTTCCTTCATGTATGTACCATGCAATCCAAGGGTTTGGTAAGGATGATGAATTTAGTAACCTTCTGCTGTTGTGTTGATACCCTCCACATTTTTGTTTTCTTTCTACTATGACTGTCCAACAGATATGGCCAGAGCTCATATTAAATTTTGTTATCTGTTGATTTTTTATAACTAATTGCAATCTTATCTATTATTTTACCTTTACATTTCTATATTTAAAAATATATTATGTATGCATTATTTTATGGATAATCCTATGCATCATTTTCCTTAAGATAAGGTACGTCCATATATTGGTAAAATATGACATCTGGATGTGTCTATTGAAAATTGGGTAAACAAGATCTGCTGTGACCAATGTGGGAGATGCTGTCCTACTGATGGAGGAAGGGATAGAACAAAAAGGCAGAGAAAGAGTGGATAGTCCTTCTTTCCTGTGGATTGACTTCAGCCTTTAGGCAACAGAACTACTCTTTCTCAGGCCTTTGTGCCCCAAGAATTATACCCATCTTAAACTTTGTTCCTGCTTTTTAACCTGAACTACAGCCACAAGGGACACAAGTTGCTCCTAGATTATCAGGATTTGTGGCTTGCACTAAATTACTACATCATTCTTTCTGGTTCTTCCAGTTGCAGAGGACAATTTATACTATTTCTCAGTTCCATAACTGTCTACAAATTCCCATGGCAAATTTTGTGTTTTACAGTTGTCTCCTTTATCTGTTCCAAAACTCCAGTGTGTTCCTGGATCTTCATATTACTGAACTGGTGTGTGTGTGTGTATGTATTCATATTTATAAATCATGTTTTCTTTGTACATTTGTACTTTAGTCATAGTAAGAAATTAATTAATTACTTAATCATCAAATAAAGTAAAACAGCTATAACAATCTATTATCAGAATATATATATATATGTATATATATGTGTATATTATGTATATATATATATATATATATATATATATATATATATATATATATATATATATAAATGTGGTGTCAAAATTTTCCTGGTACTATCAATGTTACCAAATTCAGCACACATTTATTTCTTTCTTTTGTGAGTCAGGAAACTTCACTTTTTCACTGAAAGGAAGTGTTAACCAGTTCACTTTGCTCACTTCAAATGTCAGCCTCACTAATCTTGTGCTTTAGAGGCCCTCTAAAAGAAAGTAGGCCAGGTGGCCCACAGAATACAGCAGTGATATGCTTAACAAAAGGATGTTTAGTAACCTAGACAAGGTAGAATGAGATGGTTCTCTGTGCTACTGAGAACATTGAACAACTGAAAACTCATAAATTATTCATTATGGGAATTTTCTATTTAATACATTTGGACTTTGACAGCAGGTAAATAGAAATGGGAAAATTAATCCCCAAACAAGGGAGTGTAATACATAGCTGCTGTTTCTGATTTAGTGTTTTGTTTCTTTGCTAATAAAATCATTATATTCTCAACTTTCGTTATAAACCTTTAGTTCTTAAAAATGTGTTATAATTTATATATAAATGGCCCCATATCTTGAGATATTTGATTAAGCTTCCTACTTAGATGGAGCCCTGATGGAATAGGTGTGTCACTGGAAGTCACATTTTTTTTTATTTATTTTTATTAGTCAGTTCTGTATTCAGCAAATACAGTCAGTTTGGTACCATTATTAGGCTCATCCGTGACCTACCCCCTCCCCTTGGCCCCTCCTTGTTGAGGTATGTGGAAGTCACATTTTGAATCCAGATCTAAGGTATATAGAGAATCATCTTGAGCTCTGGTTTTCTGCTATGGATATATGGTATGAGCCAGCTTCCTCAACCATGATAAAACTTATCTTGGAATCCATAAGGCCGAAATAATCCCTGTCCTCCAATAAGCTGCTTCTACTCTGGTGGCTGTCCCAGCAATGAGAAGGTAACTATAACATATGCATAACACTCTTGACAGATGACTTATGACAAAGCAGATTAACACCTGCTTGATTTGCACATAGGGACAAAACAAATTGTATCCACCATCTCTTTGAGTGTCTGCTGGTTTTAAAATTTTTTTCTGTTTTTGTTTTTTTACTTTGTTTGTTTTTGTTGTTTTCATCCTTTCAAGGTAGGGTCTCTCGACCAAGATGAACTGGAATTCACTATGTAGTCTCAGGGTGGCCTTGAACTCACAGTAATACTCCTACCTCTCCCTCCTAAGTGCTGGAATTGAAGGTGCACACCACCACACCTGGCTATGTTGGTTTTTTTTTTTTTTTTTACTTTTTATCTAGTTACATAATTTTGGAATTTGAAAGTCCTATAGTTGATGTTTTTTTCTATAGTTGATTTTTAATACAGTTTTTTAAATATTATCATGAAATAGGACTGATTATTTGTTACATATTTCATATGTCCCACATTACTGTCCAGCAAGTCCTCAAGGTATACAGGATCAGTGACTGATTTGCCGAAATGATAAAATGCCTAAATTATCCAAATATATTTGCTTATAATAGTATAAACTATATGAAACTTGCCTCAGATAGTACACATTAAATTTCTATTTCTTGCTAAGGAGATTGCTAAGTGGTTAGAGGGACTTGCTTACCAGCTCCTATTACATTCCTCAGAACCCAGATGCACCTAGTAAAGCCAGATGCACAAAGTGGCGCATTCTTTGAAGTAGCAAAAGGCCTTGACATATGTGTGCACACACATATACAAATGCACAAACATGCTTCATCTTTATCCTTCACTTTAATTTTTTCTCTGTTCTTCTCCCTGTCTCTCTCTCTCTCTCTCTCTCTCTCTCACACACACACACACATGTATATATTTATATATATAATTTCTCAAGATGAAAGAAAAGATAAACATTTTTGTGAGGTTTGGCAATGTGAGAAGAACAAGAGGAAAAATACACATGGGAAAAGTTTAGATAAATTTATCTACATGGGCATGGTTCTGCCAAAGAAATCCTGGACTACTACATTGCTGTGTAATGGCATACATTATTGACTCAGTTTGTATTCAGAATTAACCATGACAAGCATGGTGTACCAGTCTTGCTTTAATTTTTTTTTGAAAACTTCCTGTTTACAGTAAAAGATTCAATGAACACTGAAAATGGTGTATTGTAGCTGAGATTAAAACTTTTAAATCCATATGTAAATTACTACAGATTTCTTGATGATAACTAAAATATAACCACTTTCCTTTTCTGTTGGTGTTTTCATGAAGGTTCCAAAAGAAATGAGAGCTGCTCTCACTGCTAGCTAGAGAGCCCTCCCTAAGGAAATGGCAGTAGACAATGAGGAGACTCAAAGCTCATGAAAGCTGGAAATAAGAGGTTGTCAAGAGCTCAAGACTAAACAAAACATCATTATCATGCCCTCGAAGGCTCAGGGCATATTTAAGAAGAAGTGGGAGAAGAAATGTAAGAGCCACAGGATGGAAGGGTAGAAAGGTGCTGAGGACTGCTCTTCCAACATGAACTGACTGATGAATCCATAACTCCACACTGGTTGCTGATACTCCCATAATATCTGCACTGTTCTCAAGAGCAAAAGGAATAAGACATCTAAACAGAAGAGGAAATACTTGGAAATAGGAGGGTCCTCAGTGGAATGGCGGTGGGGAGTGGATACAAAAGACTTAATAGACAGGAATACAATCAACTTATTCTATGCTCATGTACTAAAGTTCTCAATTTAACAAAAAAGGGAAAATGCTGCACAGTCAGTAAAAATTATAACACTCCATTGAATGCACCAAATAAATGAGAATTTACCCAAATCAATTAATCAATCAATAAACAATTAAAATCATTGTCTAGGGCTGGTGGCATGGATTAGTGGTTAATATGCTTGCCACCAAAGCAGATGACCCAGGTTCAATTTACTAGGACCCTCATAAGCCAGATACACAAGGTGTCACATATGTCTGGCATTCTTTGCAGCAGCTGGAGGTCCTGGTATGCCAATTCTCTCTATTTACCTCTTTTGACGTCTCTCTGTCTCTGAAATAAATAAATAAAAATAAAAAAAAAACATTTAAAAAAACCTTGTCAGTATTTCATGGCACACCTAGAGGTATGACAATTCTTTACACCAGAGTCACTTTATAGTATTGTCTAGTTTCAATGTAACTTTTCTGAAAAAACAGTTTATTGGTGGGTAGTGTTTTCTAAAGGTTTATAGCTCAAGTTTCTTACTGAAGGTTGACAATATTAATAGAAAATAATCATTTATTTTTCAAAAGCTAATGCATTGATTACTTCATCAAAGAACATAAAGTTGCAAAAATAATTCAAATCTGATAGTTATTGGTAGCAGATACGTTTTATTTTAAAGGATAAGAGTTTTATAGTCACATCACATTTTCAGTATTTACAGTTTTAGAAAAGCCAATATTTAATTTTTGCTGCTTAAGTAAATTGTTAAATAGTCAAGTGTATTTTAATTAACCACTATTCAAGCAACTCTAAATGTTAATTAGATATGATTGAAGCAAGTGGCTGAATACCTGATGGCACCTTAATCTTAAACAAGTTCATCATACCAGTTATGCTTTGTAAGCAGAAGAAAAATTAAATTTTCCACAAAAAATACACATTCTAGAATAAATATATTTATTTACACTCACCTTGATACAGCAACTGTATTTTCTTGGCAATTGTGTCTTTTGTGTTTGTGTCATGCATTTTTAGTGTATATAAGCTTTAAATAATTATGTTAAAAACTCAGCACTTTAATTGACAATGTAAACACCCAAAATAATATTATTCTTTCAGTGTGTTTTCATTGTGGCTGCATTTATTGTTTTGGTTGTTGATGTTGCCTTTGCTGAATAATGTTAACTATGTATTCTTTATGGTGTATGATAACTGAGGTCTCTGATTGGTCATATAACTTATTAGTTAATGTATTATTTAACTTCTCCTTGCTGGGAAAAAAAAGAAGAAAAAGAAATAAAATATAAAAAAGAAATGAAGAAAAGAAGAAACAGGAGAAACTAAGGTTACACTTCATCTTACACTCTCCAGGGCCTTCCCATTCAGGTGTTCCCTCTAAGGTCCTGATGAGGACTCAACCCTTTAATCTGTCTTCCAGGATATAGGATTTTATATTACCAGTTCCACTTAGGTTCAGTTTTGTGTCCCCCCCCCACCACCACCCTTATCCTTCCCTCAAGCCCTACTCTTCCTGTTTTCTAGTCCTCAAGGTGCCTATTATGTATGTCAGCCTCTGGAGCTGATCCAGGTAAAGAGCCACAGATGAGTGAGAGCATGCAACTATTGTCTGTGTTTGTGTGAGTTCACTGAGTATAATCTGTTCCAAATTTGATCATTTTTCTACAAATTTCATTGTCATTTTTTTTCTATCTGCTCAGTAAATTCCATCATGTAGATATACCACATCTTGGAATTTAACCTGTGCTGACTTCACTGTTCATTATACAATCTACTTCTCTTTTTCAGACGGAAACAGGACCTGAGGAGAGAAATGGCCCATCACACTTCACCAAGGCCCCAGCTGAAACCATACAGGAGTTGGGGAAATGAGCAAGAGTGCTGCTTTCTCGGAGACCATGATATCTATCCAAGGGTGAAGGAGATACACACTGAGGACACATGACACCTACCAAACCAGAGATCCAGAGGCTCCTAAGAGCCCATCACTGAAGGAGACCTATAAGGAACCCAATATGACTCAGGGAATTACAGGGAAGAAGGGGTTGAAAGATTTCTAGAGCCACATTATGCACAGAGACATTGCCTCTTCCCCATAACTGATGGCCACAATGCAAGTCCCAAAATCCCCATGGGGATAACTGGCTCCCCCAATGAGGAGGGTCCCTTTGGGGACACAGGGGTGAGGGTAAGAATGGTATCATATTGAGTATGTTCATAACTAATAAAAAATGATTCTAAAAGAAAAAGAAAGTAACTGTACAGTTAACTGGGAATATGTTGCGGCTCCCAGCATCCCCACTCTGGGAGTTCATCCAAAATCATTGCGATTGTCCAAGGTTGTCCAATCACTGCTTCTGTGATCAGGATCAGCCTTTCCCATTCCCTGCTCCCTCCTCAGCACAAAAGGTTTCCTGGTTACTACTAAACTTTCAATAGACAATCAATCAGCTTAGGACACTCTCAATTATGGATAAAGGGGACATCCCTAACATACTTAACAGTCTGAATCCAGCCCTTAGTTTAGTTTCCCAAATTTGGGAGCTCCAAACCATATTCCCAATTGTATGCTTCTCTTGCTTGTGATTAAGGCTTTCTGTTTGTCTCTGTCTTTGCTATAATTTTGGTTCCCATGCAATAAAACTTGTTGCATGCATCCTATCTGTCTTTCCTATTTGCTTTCTGATTGCCTCTGTTTGAATTACAAATGGATTTTTTTTTTTTTTTTTTGTCTTCTCTAAGAATCCAGTTCAGCAGAGCAGAGCTGCTCCCTCCCACTTTGCCACCTCGGTTAGGAGATGAAAAATGCCTCTTGAAGCATAGGGGAAGCATACCTACATCACTTAACTGCAGACCTTGTGGGGCATGGGCCTTACTTGTGCATCTAGGGTAGGTGAGGCCATTCTGCTACCTAAATACTTCCTCTAAACATGTATAACTTACACACACACACACACACACACACACACACACACACACACACACAATAAAATGATTTGAGGAAAAGTCTATCCTCACTGAGTTAAGTGTCATAAAATACAAAGGCCTGTCATTGGAATTTTCTATTGCATGATCCAACAGGCCAAACTGTAACAATTCTCAAGAAATTATATATTTGGGGTTCCTTTATCCCTCCAGTGATACCAGCCTGCTGATTTCTACTGTTATTGTAGGGCTTCTGAATTTCAAAGCTACTGTACAACTATGGAGAATTACACATCACAAAGCCTATCATTCACTCTTGGGATAAGTCCATTTTCTTAAATAAACTCTTGCCAAATAGTTGTGAAGTCATTGGTTAATTTTAAGAATTCTAAAAATGTAAAAAAATCAATTACAGTGGTTTTTTGTATGCTTTTAATTATTGTTAACTTATTAGTAATAGTCCATAAGACCTGCAGAATGTAAAATATATCAATATTTTTGAAATATTATATTTATTAGAAAGAGAAATAGATAGATAAATAAATAATAGATAATATGGGCACACCTGAGGCTTTAGCCACTACAAATGAACTCAAGATGCATGTGCCACCTAGTGCATCTGGCTTTACCTGGGTAGTGGGGGAATTCACCTGGCTCCTTAGGCTTTGCAGGCAAGTGCCTTAATAACTAAACCATTTCTCCAGCCTCCTATTGACATTTTAGCATAGATGATAGAACATGTTACAAGAAGATCATGAAAAATCAAAATATATGAGGGACTATATGGAAAGAAGAGAGGATTAGCTAGAATGGGAAAGGAAGAACTAAAGAGGCCAAGGGGAGGAGATTGTGATCAAATTACTTTATGTTCGTGTATTAAAGTTCTCAACAAAAATAGTAGCAGTAGTAATTTAACTTAGCATTAATACTTCCTAAATATGATGTAGGAAGCTTATATTTATTATTTATCCAGATTACATCATTGTCTCTATAATGCACTAATAAAATTGTAGAAATAATGTATGCTAGGCATTTGGCTACAAGATATCAATTTATAACATAATTGCTGGAAAATAAAAATACATGGAATATGGAGGGAGGTCTCATTATACATATATATATATATATATATATATATAGAGAGAGAGAGAGAGAGAGAGAGAGAGAGCCTGAAATCATTAATTGATTACAGTTCACACACACACAGAAAATAATCTTAATATCTCTTCTAACCTCACCTTGTTTTCTTTCAACAATGCGTCCCTTGGCAAATATATATAATCACCAACATTAACAGTTTTAAGAAACAAAATATCTTGCATTTAAGTTCTGTTGATGATTACCACCAACAAGGCTGTCTTCATCCCTCACTCTTACTGGAAGGAAAAAAGATCCCAAACTCTCTGTTGTTGTTACACCCTCCTTGGGATATAGCACCTGCAAAAAGCAGCTGATGGGAAGAAAGTTTGCTATTTTTAAGAATTTATTTATGTATTTATATTTTTGTTTTGAATTATTGTCTCAAGGGGAAACTCCATGATGACAGGGGAAAGCATGCTCTGAGCAGAGGCTGAATATCACTTCTGCTATAGGACGTAGAACATAGCAGCAGGAGAGGAAGTCAAGCACTAGCAAGAAGCTTCCTATAATACCTTTGTGCCCACCCTCAACAACACACCTCTTCCAGCAAAGTTCCACCTGCCAAATTGCCACCAGCCGGGACCCAAACATTCATGGAACTATCTGATTCAAACCACAACACTGTCTCTACAATAGAATATCCGAGTATCAGGCCTTTTTCTTTCCCCTTTTACTTTACTCCTTTTACTTTACTTATAGCAATTTTTCTACAATCTCTTCCTCTTCCCTAAGGAGAGGAAAATAAACTACATCGATATGCTCAGAGTATAGCTTTAAGATTTTAAACTCCAAAAGACTTTTTAGCACAACAAAGATAGCTAGAAAATGAAAGACATTTCATTTCTACATGTGAAAAATAGGTAGTATGAATTAGGAGTGAATGCAGAAATAACTTGAGAAATGGAATAAAGATTGAATATTCCTATCTGTGAACGGTAAGCCTCTGATTATTGTATTGCTCCTCTTGAAGATAATGTTTATTTAGTTCTTTAGGCCTGTAGTAATTTTCAGCTATAGTTTTCTAGATAAAGTCTTATACACAGATAATTAAATTAGTCCTTGGCATCTGGGAAGTATTGGTGTCATTCTGCAAGTGTTACTTTTCTGTTTCATTTATGACAAGAAAGATGGGATCTTTATTTTGCACTTAGCTAAGCCTGAATGCAAATGCTTTTCTTGCACTAACTAGTTTCATAATGTTTGATGAGCCTCTACATAATCTGTGGCTTTATTCATAAAACAATAAAGAAATATGTACTTATAATAGTCCTTACTAATTTTGTTCATTACTTAATGTTGATGTGCCTCCATTTTTTATTTTGATATCATATCTCATGTGAAATGCCATGGAATAAAATGTTAAAGTCTAAATATTTATTCTCTCTTCAACTTTGATCGTTAGCACATAGACAATGATCAATGTTAAGTCAATTATGTCCACCCACCCAGGATTACTTTAATTTGGAACAATTTTCCAAGAAGGATTACAGGGTATGGAAGGCAGATAATTAATTTTGCCCACAGGGAAAATGGTAGACAAATAAAGTTTTCAGAGACAAAATAGCTACAAAACAAGCAATCAGCCCAGTGTTTCCTAATCACAATGTGGTGGCTAGAATTTAGGGTCCCTCTGGTGGTTTGATTCAGGTGTCACCCATAAACTTGGGTGTTCTGGATGCAAGGTTCCCAGCTGATGAAGATTTGGGAATTGGCACCTCTAGAGGGAAGTGTATTGTTGGGGGTGGGCTTATGGGTTTTATAGCCAGTTTCCCCTTGCCAGTGTTTGCAATACTCTTCTGTTGCTATTGTACACCTTATGTTGGCCAGTAGAAGATGTCCAACCTCTGCTCATGCCATCATTTCCCCCTGCCATCATGGATCTTTCCCTCAAGTCTATAAACCAGAATAAACCTTTTTATTTTTTTCCCCAAAAGTTGCTCATGGTTGGGTGATTTCTGCCAGCAATGCAAACCTGACTACAACAGAAATGTTAGTACCAAGGAGTGATAATATTTGCTACTAGACACCTGACCATGTGGCTCTGGCCTTTTGGAGCTGATTTTCAAGAGGAATGTATAAGGGTTGGAGACCTTGGCCTAAGAGAAATCTTGCAATGATGCAAGTACACCATATTTACTATGTAAACAATACATGTTGGTACCATCCTTTCCTTCCTCCCTGCCCCTTTTCTTTTGTTGGTGATGCAGGTTAACTACATGGGGATTGTGGGACATGCCTTATGGAGGGAGAGGATAGGAGGCAATGTCGCTGTGCAAAATGTCCCAACTTGTGGTTTAACAATCTTTCCTCCCTCTCCCCTGCAAAATTCCCTACGTCATGCTGGGAGCATTTTAACTGTACTTCAGTGATGGGCACTTAGGGGCCTCTGGATCTCTGGTTTAGTAGGTATTGAGTGTTGTCAGTGTCTATCTCTTTCACCCTTGTGCTGATATTAGATTCACTAAGAAAACATCACTCTTGTTCATTTCCCCAGTTCCTCTGTGGTTTCAACTGGGGCTGGTGTGGAGTGCATAGGGTCATTTATCTCCTCAGGTCCATCTCCCATCTGAAAAAGAGAAGCAGATTCTCCAACAGAGAATGAAGTCAGCACCAGATAAGTGGGATAACAATTATTAATTTAGAATTTAAAGGGTGTGGACCCTCTTATAGCCCAAGGTTAATGACAGCTTGACAATGAAAAGCAGAATCATTATCTGGATATGATTCTGACTTGTTTCCCAGTTCTAGATATGGTTTCTTTTCCACTGAACAGATCTGTTAACCGATCCAAGAGCAGTTTGTTACCTACCATGGCTGTGTGCCACTATCGCACTCATGTGAGCATCATGTCAGGTTGTTTGCTTCTGAGTCACTTAGACTTTGAGTTGCTTGGAGAGATGTTGGCTACTTTCCCCTGGTAGCTCATGTAGTGCCTTCTCTAGCACCACATCCTGGTACAGGGAATTAAAGGTTAGTGCCAAGGTAAAAGAAAAAAAAAAAAAGCAAAAAACAGAGAAGAAAGAGAAAAAAGGAGAAATTTAAGGTTAGTTTTTTGTCTTACCCTCTCCAGGGCCCTTCAATTAAAGTGCTCTCCTAAAGGTCCTCTTGAGTGTTCCAACTTTGAATCTGACTTCCAGGATATAGGATTCTATGGTACCAGTTGAATTGGGGTTTAGTTTTGTGTCCCCCTCAACACTTCCCCTTCCCCCAAGCTCTACCCTCCCTATTGTCCAAGCCTAAAGATGCTATTCAGGTATGTCAGCAACTAAGGCTAATCCAGATTAGGGATTGCAGATGACTGAGACTATGTGATGGTTGCCTTTCTGTGAGTTCACTTGGAATGATCTATTCCAAGTTCAATCATTTTTCTACGAATTTCAATGTGTCATTTTTTTTTTCTTAATGCTGAGTAGAATTCTATCGTGTACATATACCAGGTCTTGGTTATCCATTCCTCCAGTGATGGGCACCTGGGTTGCTTCCAGTTTTTACCTATTATGAATTGAACAGCTTTAAACATAGTTGAGCAAACATCTCTGAAGTGAGATGTGGGGCTTTTAGGGTAAATGCTAAGTAAGGACAAAACAGGTTTTGTTGCTAACTCTATATTTGTCCTTTTCAGGAGTCTCCATATTGATTTCCATAGTGGTTGTACCAGCATACATTCCCACCAATAGTTAATAAGTGTTCCTATTTCTCCACTTGACTTTTTTTTTAATGTTTTCTATCCTTTCTGGGGTAAGGTGGAATATCATAGATGTTTTAATTTTCATTTCCCTAATTGTTATGTATGTTGAACATCTTCTTAAGTGTGTGTTAGCCATTTATAATTCTTCCTCTGAGCACTCCCTGTGTAGTTCTCTGCCCCACTTTTAGAGTGGGTTGTTTAATTTTTTATTGTTTAGTTTTTTTTTTATTTCTTTGTAGATTTTAGATATTAGGATTGTGTCAGTGGTATAGCTGGCAAAGATTTTCTCCCACTCAGTGGATAATCTATTGGCTGTGCATATTGTATGTTTTTCTGTTCAAAACCTTTTTAGCTTCATTTGATCCTATTGGTAGAATGCTTGTTTAATTTCCTGAACTCTTGGGGTTTTGTCCAGGAAGCCTTTTATTATTGTTAGGAGTTTTAACTATTATGTGCTTTGGAGAGTTTCTTCTTTGGCCCTGCCAGTTTAGTGTTCTGTGGGCTTCTTGTATCGTCATGGTCCTCTGTTTTGAGAGATTCGGAAAATTTTCTCCAATAATTTTATTGAATATGCTTTCTATGTCTCTGGCCTAGATTTCCTCTCCTTCTGGTATAACCATGATCCAGATGTTTGGTCATTTTAGGGTGTCCCACAGTTCCCTCGTATTCTGCTCACTTGATTTTTTGAACTTAGAGAAGTTTTTGGCCTCCTGATCAATTGTTTCTGTCTTGTCTTCCAGGTCAGAGGTTCTGTCTTTCATATAAGTGCGTCTGTTGGTGAGGCATTCTAGAGAGGTTTTCATAATTTCTATTTGTTGTTTTTTTGTTTGTTTTCCACTGTCTTATTTTGTATGGTATCCACCTCTTTTTTGAGGTAGGATTTCAATTTGAGTTCTGATTTTTTTTTTTTTTTGATGTTTCCCAGAGTTCATTCTTGCATTTGATCAAGTCTTCATCAAGCTTAATCAACCTGTTGTTGGGAGGAGCCCAGAAACAGTGGTCCAGCCTACTCACTCCAGACCACTGTGTATGCCCTCACTCTGTCCGTGCAGGGAACTCAGATCAGGGAATTGTAAGGAGCCCAGAAACAGGGGTCTGGCCTAGTCACTCCAGACCTCAGCACCCACCTGCACACTGTCCATGCAGGCAACCCCGAAGGAAATATTTTTGTTAGGTACACCCTCAGTGCATTTGTAAGAATACTATTAAGGGAAATGAGCATTTCTCTCTCCATTTATATTCTATTTTTACCAATAAATTTATCATCTTTTTGCATTACTTTTGTTGTGAGTTTATCTTAAATATTTATGCATTACTTTGATTATAGATACAAAATTATTTAATATTGTATATTAATTGTACAAAATGATGAGTTTTATAATGATATTCTCACTCAAGTACATAATGTACTTGACCGTATTCAGCCCTCAATTCCCACTTCCTCTTCTGTTGGTGTGGAGAGCCGAGAGAGTGTGATCGCCATTACAAGATGGCGCTGACATCCGGCCTCAGTCCTGGTGAACAAGTAGAATAGCGCATGTGCAAGTGGTAAAAGCGCGCCAAGTCACTGCCCAGCCCGGGGCGTCATTTGGGGTAATGAGCGCGCAGCCAATCAGCAGAGTACACGCCGCCTAGGGGCTATATAAGCGGCACCATTTCGGGGCTCTGGGTCTTTCCACTTTTCATCTGTTAACTGGAATAAACGCTTGCTGCAGAAGGATCCTGGTGCCCGTGTGTGTTCTTGCTGGCGAGACGACTACGCGGACTACAGCTGGTGCCGAAACCCGGGACGCCGGGTGCCTGTCATCACCGGCGCCGAGGAGACCCCCCATTCACGGGAAAGGATTCAAAACTGCAGGACTGAGGTAGGTTCTGAGAGGCATGTTTGGTCTTGACTTGTCTCATCTCTCATCCAAATTGGTAGGAACAATTTTTGCTCTCCCTATTGTGATGGTGGCTCTCGTTCTCTTCTTTTTGAACATGGGAGCCTCACATTCGGAGCTACAAAACAGCATGTCAGAAACAGAACGGGATAAAAGGTTAGGGGCCCTTGAGGAAAAAGAAAAAGACGTCTCTAAGAAAAAAGGCCTTTCCACAGACGCTAAGTCCACAGAAAGAAAAGACAAGGGAAAAGACGCCCTGGGAGAAAAACATGAGAGGGAAAAGAGAAGTCCAAAAAGGAGGCCTCTTTATCCGATAAAAGAATTGGAGGCTTTAGGAATTGATAGCTCAGAGTCTGAGGATCTTAGTCCCTCCGAGGAGGAAGAATTAGATGGGAAAGCGGCTCGCTATGGGGAGGAGAAATACTATTTTGATGAGCAGCCGCTACCACAAAATCGAAAACAAAAGAAGATAGGAGATAAGAACCGCACGACTTTTCAATCTGCTGCCCCTGCCATTCCCAGTGCTCCTCTGCCTTATGCCGGCAAACATTGTTCAGATTCCTTCCTTTCAGAGGGGGACAAAAGGAGGTTCTTACAAGCCTTCCCGGTGTTTGAGGCTACGGATGGAGGCCGCGTCCATGCGCCGGTAGAGTATGCCCTCATTAAGCTTCCTAAGGGAAAGGAAAGACTGCAGAGAACTTTGTTGGAACTGGGCTATTGGAATAAGGGCTGGCTGCGTTCTGCTGCTGAGGTCCAAAAAGTTTGATCAAGGTTAAATTTGTAATGGACTGATGTGCTTGGCTAAAGATATTAGACTAAGAGATTTAAGATTTTAAGCTGGAAAACCTCAAGCAAGTTAAAATTACAGACACTGAGACTGGTTTTAGGTTACTGAACCTGCTATTGTCAAACACATTAGCAATCTTAAGAAAGATGTTCCAACTGCTTTACATTAAAACAATAAAAAGGATGCCTGAGGAAAGGCTATCATAAAAATACAAACACTTTTGGAAAGAGTTGACTGGAGGAGAAACCTGCTTTTCAAGGCTATTGAACTTGAACTACAGAAGTTTGATGTTTGTTTGATGGTGGTTGAGTTTACATTGTTTTAGTCTCTCCTTGCTTTAATCCCAGAGGAATTCGCCCATTACAAATTTGACAAATAGATGTTACTCACGTCCCATCTTTTGACAAATCACAATATTTACATGTTTCCATTGATACTTGTTCTGGAGTTATGTTTGCTTCCCCATTAACCGGAGAGAAAACAGCCCATGTTATTCAACACTGCCTCGAGGCGTGGAGTGCCTGGGGAAAGCCCAAAATTCTTAAAACTGACAATGGACCAGCTTATACTTCTCAAAAATTTGGACAGTTCTGTCACCAGATGGGAGTGACCCATTTGACAGGTCTCCCGTACAATCCTCAAGGACAGGGTATTATAGAACGGGCTCATCACACTCTAAAGTCTTATTTAATAAAACAAAAAGGGCTGGAGAGATGGCTTAATGGTTAAGCGCCTGCCTGTGAAGCCTAAGGACCCTGGTTCGAGGCTCTACTCCCCAGGACCCACGTTAGCCAGATGCACAAGGGGGTGCACGCGTCTGGAGTTCGTTTGCAGTGGCTGGAGGCCCTGGCGCGCCCATTCTCTCTGTGTCTCTCTCTATTCCTCTTTCTCACTCTGTCTGTTGCTCTCAGATAAATAAATAAATAACAAAAAAAATTTTAAAAAAAAAATAAATAAATAAATAAAACAAAAAGGGGGAGTCGATGAGGCTCTGCCCTCATTCCCACGAGTGACTATATCCATAGCACTCTTTACTCTTAATTTTTTAAATTTGGACAGTCAGGGCCATTCGGCGGCTGACCGTCATTGCTCAGAGCCTAACAGGCCACAGGAGATGGTTAAGTGGAAAGATGTTTTGACTGGTCAATGGAGAGGCCCGGATCCTATTTTGATAAGATCCAGGGGAGCTGTTTGTGTTTTTCCACAGGAAGAAGACAATCCATTCTGGCTACCAGAACGCCTAACACGTAGACTTGTGATACCTGACGAATCATCGAGATCCTGTGCGGGAGCCGAAGAAGTGGACAAGATCCATTATAAAGACCCTATTCTACTAGAGTTGACCCCTCCCTAGCTGTGGGCCTGACATCCTGGATTTCTTCAGCCTTCTCTTTCTTTAAGGAGTGGGTGGGAGTGGCGTTGTTTGGTGCAGCCCTATGTTGTGGCTTAGTGTTCCTGCTTTGGTTGTTCTGCAAGCTCAGAGCTCAACAGCAACGTGACAAGGCCGTTATTGCACAAGCACTTGTGGCTATGAAACAGGGATCATCTCCTGAAATTTGGTTAATTAATTAGACTGAGACCCTCAGTCGATGCACCTCAGGGGTTTAGCCCATTGCACTGAGTCGATGAGAGATCTAAGTCTAATCAGCCCTTGCCTAAGTGGCTGCAGCACCAAAATATAAGATCGACAGCCCTTGCACCCCCAGGAACAATATTCCATTGCACGGGGATGGGTGTCAACTCCCCTTTTTGTCTCTCCCTTGGCCTTTGCACTCAGAGGACTTGTCTCCATTGCACCTGATAAGGTGAGGGAGTGAGCTCTTGATCGCTTATTCCCCAAGGAAAAAATTTGCTTGATCGAACGTAGGGTTGTTTGGTGCTGCGCTGGTTGGGCTATGAGACAGTTGTCATCTTATTAAAACAAAAAGGGGGAGATGTGGAGAGCCGAGAGAGTGTGATCGCCATTACAAGATGGCGCTGACATCCGGCCTCAGTCCTGGTGAACAAGTAGAATAGCGCATGTGCAAGTGGTAAAAGCGCGCCAAGTCACTGCCCAGCCCGGGGCGTCATTTGGGGTAATGAGCGCAGCCAATCAGCAGAGTACACGCCGCCTAGGGGCTATATAAGCGGTGCCATTTCGGGGCTCTGGGTCTTTCCTCTTTTCATCTGTTAACTGCAATAAACGCTTGCTGCAGAAGGATCCTGGTGCCCGTGTGCATTCTTGCTGGCGAGACGACTACGCGGACTACATGTTGGTTCCCTTTTCTCAAATTCCCTTTCAATGTGCATTTCTTTGTGTTTGTGTGATAGTTAATCTTTATTGTCAACATGACAGGATTTACAATCACTGTGGAAACAAACCAATGTTTATGTCTGTGAATGTATTTACAAAACGTTTTCACTGGTGAGTAAAAATTGATTCTTAATGTGGGCATCACCATCTGCATATCTGGAGTCATGGACTAAATAAACTGAACAATCGAGGTGAGAAGTAGGATTCATCTCTCAGACTTCTGTTTGTAAACTCAATTTGATCAAATACAAAAGACTGCAACCAGCATGACTTTTCTGCTGTGGGTGCACTGTCCACTCTAAGTATGAATCAAAGGATCCTTTCTTAAGTTGCTTTTGCCAGATCTTTTGTCACAGCAGCAATAAAAGTAACTAATATATACATAGTTTAGGTTTTGTAAAATAAAATAAAAATTATGTTTGCTTTTCTGAATCTAGCTTAGTTCACTTAATGTGATGATCTGCAGCTCCATCCACTTAACTGCAAATTATATAATGCTCATGCTCATTATTTAATTTGTCTCTATGGATGAATAAAATACCATTTTATATATATATATATATATATATATATATGTATATATATATATATATATATATATATATATATATATATATAATGGTATCTTATAATATATTTATAATTATATATACATAATATATATATGTCATATTTCTTAAATCTATTCATCAATAAATGGTTACCTAATGATTACCTAAATTGTTATTAAAAACTATATTAGAAAACATAGATATTATTATATCTTCTATGCCTACTTATGTTCCTTCATTACTTGCCCAGGAGTGGTGTAGCTGAATTTTGCCATAATTCTATTTTTTATTTTTATTTAGCAGAACCTCCATATTCATATCTTTAGTGGTTGTACTAGCTTACATTTTTGCAGACATTGTATAAGGGTTGTTCTAATTTTTCCCTGCTTGTTAGCATTACTTGTAGTTAAAGATAGCTATGCTAATTAGAATGAGATGCATTTTCTCTGTAGTTGTGATTTATATTTCCCAGATGGTTAATGATGATGACCTATGTTTTGAACTGTTGGGGGTTCTATATATCAGCTCCCTCATCATGAATCTGAAATATAGCTGTGAAATATTTTCTCTCATTCTACACATTTTGCTAGTAACTTTGCTAGCTCTATGACCCTAGGATATCTTTCCATTGTAGTTATCTTCTTAGTTTTCTTTCTCTAATTTGCACTGTTTTCATTGTGGGGATTTCCCCCTTATTCTCCTTTCTTAGGATAATTCCTAAATTTTATTTATTTATACATTGATAATATTATGGACTAAATATTTTTCCAGGTTTTCTTTATGCCATGCTTTTAATGGTATGTAGAAAATGTACATTGATTTAATCTTCTATTATATTTCTAAAATTGTTTATTTGCTCTAAGGGTTTCATCCATCAAGGACAGGCCAGTGTTAAGTATGGACCACTGGAACCCCATGGACACACCGTTCTCTTTCCTGTACTTGCCACCTGATCATATATTGGTGCATTATGATTCATGCTTAATATTTAAGTGCACTTTAAACTATATCAAAAAGGATTGTTCAGGAGAAAATTGTCAAGCCTATATTAATGTTATTAGCAGATACACTCACTAAAGCAAACTATAGGGCTAGTGCGAAAATATATTAAGGCCTCTATTTAATAAGTTATTGCTCCAATTTTATGTAATTTATTGACAGCACAAAAAAAGGCACAACAGAAATAGAACATATTAGTAGCTACATCTGGCAAAACATCCATCATAAAGAAAAATAACAAAACTTCTAAAATGTGAGGAAAAAGTTTGTATCTTACACTGGGTAACTGGGTCATGTTTTAATAAGACTCTGTGAAGATGAACTCTGAGCAGGACCATTATGATGTACAAAATTTTTGCAGGTAAATTATATCTCAATTGTATTTTTGTCCTTACTCTATTCTTTCTTCCTATTTTACCCAGCCCAATATTATCTCTGAGAGATGCTTGATTGTGATTGATTCAAGGAAGACTTCGGAGGTCACCATCACTCAGGAAGACTACATGCTTCTTTGAGAAAATCATGTGAACTTTTGTCAATGTACAGGTTTTGAATATGGAGACTTTAATCTTCTTCATTTCTATTTCAAGTTCTACTATTTTCACATAGCTAACTAAACATAAATGTGCCTAAGTGCCACTTGAGGATGTCACTTATGATCTGGTGAGTACAATTGTTGAGCTTGCTTTGACCACTTGGATTTGCAAATTGACTATCTTTGCTTTGAGCTGTGAAATTATAAGAGCACCTTGACAGTCTAAGGTTAGGGGAAAATTCTAAGTTGAATTTTGTCTGGTGATTCTCCTTCAAGAAGTTCTATTTTTTTTTTTTTTATTAGTTCTGTACTCAGTGAATACAGTCAAGTTGGTACCATTGTTAGCCTCTTCCCTGTACTCCCCTCTCCACAGGGACCCTCCTAGTTGGGGAATATGGGTTGTGCATTGTGGGGTTAGCCATCAGTTATGAGTGTCTGTGTATCATTTCTTTGTGTATCATGATCCAACGTGTGGCTCTGACCATATCTCCACCCCCTCTTCTGCAAATTTCCCTGAGTCATGTTGGGTTCATTTTAGGTTTGCTTCAGTGGTGAGGTCTTGGGAGCCTCTGTGTCTCTGGATATCTGGTTTGGTAGGAGTTGATTGTTCTCTGTGCCTATCTCCTTCACCCTTGTGCTGGGACCAGGAACAGACCATTCTCAGCGAACTCACCCAATCACAGAAAGAAGTTCTATTATTAAGTGAGCACTTTTCTGATTCAAGCAGCCAGATTCTGTGAAAAATTGGAGAAACCTGGAGCTGGTTCTTTAATTTGTGAGGGCTTCCACATGAGTTCAATAACCCTGAGTAAGCACTGTTTATTACTATTATTATTATTATTATTATTATTACTACTACTAAGTGATAAAAGCCTAGTGTTTAGGCATAAATAAAGGAAAATCACAGATGGCTCCTGATCTTTTTTATATAGTACCAGATGATAGTCTAGCAAGTGACATTCATGAGATTTATATTTCCAACTTTATTTCCAGTGAATTGATTCTATATTCTGTGAGTTATATGGCAACTTTTCTCCTTAGGGACATGTCACTGGATAGCAGAAAGTAAAAATCAAAAGTGTATAATTAGGGATGGAAAGATGGCTTAGTTTGTAAAGCACTTGCCACACAAGTTTAAAAACGTGAATTCAGATCTCTAGCACTGCAAAAGTGACAGGTAAGTATGGTGTCCCCCACATAATGTCAGTGATCAGAGAGTGGAGATGGGATCCTCAGGGCAAGATGGTTAACTAGACTAGCTGAATTAGTTACCTCTGAGCTCAAGTGAGAGCCTCTGTCTCAATAAATAAGGTGGAGCATAGCCAATGAAGATATCAGACATTAACCAGTAGCCTCTACATGTGCACAACCATGTATTAGCAGCCTCACGCCCATACAGAGAAAAAGAAAAGCACATAAACACATGTTGGCATACCACACACACATACACAATCCCAATCCCCTCAAATTAAACTGAGTAATGAAGGTGCTAGTTCAATTCTGTGCAGTAAATAATGACATATGAATGGTAGCAAGTAGATTATAATGAGTATTTCCTGAGTGTCACCTAGACTTACAATCTTTCTTTAAACACTGCAGCATATAAACAAGTGATATCATTATATCTAGAGTTGAATGGCATTTTTAAGTTTGTATTATAAATGAACAGACAGACACTAGAGGTAGTTTTTTTTTTTTCAACACACAAAAGAATGAAGCTAGGTTTCCATTGACCTGATCTGCTTTCCAAATTCATTCATATTAACTTTCTTTTTTTAGATTTTTCTTGTGTAAAAAACTTGAAGACAATTTTAAATTAACTATTATTTTAGACAATTTATCATAATCTACATAGTACAAATAGATTGGAAGAATTAATATTGCTAAATGATGCATAGTACCCAAAGCAATTTACATATTCATGAAATGGCCATGAAAATACCTGTGATATTCTTCAAGCCATTAGAAAATAATAAATTCTGAAATAGAAGTGCTTGAGTACCTTAAGCAATTGTGAGAAAAAAAAAGAGCAATGTGGAAGGAATCAATTACCTCAAAATAGATCACAAAACAATGAAAACAAAGAAGCATGGTATTGGTATGACAACACACATAGGCCTATGAGCTTAATTTGAAATATATTGTACATCAATAGGATGATTTATCATAGTAGGACTATATTTCAGATATATTTATGACTCTTGTTCTAGTATCTATCATCATTATTTATTGCCTTTTCTATAGTAAAAGTTAATGTAAGCCATATCAAAAAGCTACTGGGTGAAGGGTTTGGGACTATTCCACAAGGCCTTGGTATTGCAAACAAAATTGTTTGCTCACACAAAATCTGTGCTTCATATTGGCCCCAACTCCCAAGCTCATTAAACTTTTTTGCTCCTGGAATGAAAGAAGATTTAAGAATTACTATGCTTCTATTCAAACAAGGCTGTATAGAAAGCTGACTTTTTTTTCAGTTTTATTTTTTATTTTATATTATTTTTTTCTTTATTAGTCAGTTCTGTATTCAGCAAATACAGTCAGTTTGGCTTCACAGGCAAGCGCTTAACCACTAAGCCATCTCTCCAGCCCCGAAAGCTGACTTTTTAATGCATATGTAAGGACTATTTGATTAGCGAAAAAAAACAGAAAGGTAAATACTCATGTTATATCTACATAATTGCTCTACTTTCCTTATTTTATTCCTACATCTTTCCAAGTAAGTTCTCTGTAGACTTGTACTTGTCACTTATTTTTGGCAATATTTTAATTAATATGAATTTTTTCTAAATAAACACTGAAAATCATTGTTTGTTTGTTTGTTTTCCATGACATAAATTCTCCTTTACTTTCAAAACCCAAAGGGAAGAATTTAGAGTGATTGTACTACCAATTTCATTAACTATAAGCCAAAAGTTTTTCAGTCAGAATTCAGAATAAAATATCACTATTGAAAATAAATTGAATGACTTACTTTATCATATAATATAGTTTCTATACATAAGTACATTAATCACACTTTTAAAACATAAACCAGAAATAAGATAAAACCAGATATGTAGAAATTGTTTCTTCTCTTCCAACATATAGTTTATAATATTTGTTCTCTTCTAACGTTATTGATTATAATAGTGAGAAACAATATGTGCATATCTCTGCCTTATAAAACTATACTGAGTAAAATTAAGGTTTATAAATAGTATTGATAATAAAGCAATAGTTTCAA
The DNA here is from genome assembly GCA_036346955.1 of Dipus sagitta. Lineage (NCBI taxonomy): Eukaryota > Metazoa > Chordata > Mammalia > Rodentia > Dipodidae > Dipus > Dipus sagitta. The sequence continues at coordinate 151,058,394 of CM070771.1, forward strand.
TTAAACTAGAAAAGTTTAAATCATTGCTTTCTGTTATTTTTTTCAACATACATTTCCTTTAGGTGTTCTATTGACTATTAGAATAAAGCCTTTGTAGTATTTTTTGTTCCTTTACATTTCTTTCATTTCGAAGAAAACAAGAAAAAAAATGTGAAAGATATGAGTAGAATTCATGCATTTAAATTTTATGCATGAAACAACAAGATTGTGAAGACACAGTAAGTGATTAATAATAGTTTCAATATCCAGGGCTATGACATTCTTACTAGATATTAAATTGTAATTTACATTTCCATTCATTCTTTTCTTCAAGAAAGAAGTGACTTATAGATGGGTAACAGATACATTTACAGATAATTTCCAGTTTTTGTGATAAGTGCTTTTATAGAACAAGTAGCCATTTGAAATACTGTTTAGCTTAGTAAACTTCTCTCAGGTATATCATGCAATCTAATGTTCAAGGTGTAACTCTGGAGTAGGATGCGGCAGATGAAGGTGGCATTCAAGTTGAAATTTTTAATTAATTTTCCTGAAATCACAAAATTGTTTCATTTGGGCTTTAAACCGAGTCTCCTTATTTTCACACTGTGGCAAATCCACTCTAGATCATTGCCGTCACAAACACTCCTCTAATGTCCAGAATTCCTCAGTTTTTAACTAAATCAGAAAACTTAGGGCAAATTATATTTGGTGATATTTAATGAAATTACAACTGCAAACCTTTCAAGCCTAGGGAAATATATGGCCATATAAGAATAAGAGGCATTCATTTGTAACTCCAAATGGAGATCAGGAATGTGATCAGGAATTAACCTTTCAAGACACATTCCCATTAAAATATTGAGACTATAAAGCAAATTTGCAATACTAAATGTTGCAAAAGAAGCATACTGTAGAACAGCAAGTCCATCAGAATTGCATGACATCAGACCTCTCAGTGACAGGAGAGTGAAATTGGCTAGGTTGTCAGGGTAACAGAACCATAAAAGTGAATGATATTTTTCCCCTTGACTAGAAGTGGGGAATGCCACTTGGCTTACAGAAGCTGGTAAGTTTCTTTGCCTCTTCTTCCCTGTAAAGTCACACCTTCTAGGAAAGATCTGTAGATTAAGCTTGCACCCTTCCTAGATAACAGAAACACTTATCCTTTCCTAAGATTTATGAGAATATAGCCCCATATTCCTGAAACCCAGTCTTTCTCTCCTTGAAACTGTGAAATCTGGTACTTGTCATGTAGAGACCTGTGAATCCATTCAGTTCTTGTTATGTAGCAATCTGCAGTATTTCATAAAAACTCTAACTACCATCACCCAATTAGATTTCCTACTCCCTGGAGACTCCATCTTATCTGTAAAGACAGGTGCCTCTCCATTATATCAAGCACAAATAAACATCTTCTAAAACCTGTTTCACCCTCCTGTGGTCTGTGAATCTCATTCTTTGAATTCACAAGACAAGAACCCAAGAAGGCCACTGACTTAGTGGTGTGTGACTGTGAATTCAGCACCTTAACCTCTGAGTTAAGGAAACCTCAAAAAGTTCTGTATCATCAGTAGAAACTCTAAACATTGGAGAGTGCAGGTAACATATTTTAATGTCTGAAAGTAAGAACCTGCAATTCGAAGATTATTGTGTCCAGAAAAGCTATCATTTGAATATGATGAGAAATAAAGACTTGCCAAGGTAGGTGCAGAATAAAAAAATTCATGACTTTTAAACCATTATTACTGGATACACTTATAATAATTCTAAGCATGGAAGAAGGAGAAATACAGTTACAACACAATGACACAGGAAAAAGTAAACCTCAGGAGAAGACCAGAGAAATAAATAAGAACTAAGAAATAATCATGCATGTCCCAGTTGTAACGATGGTTTCTAGAGTTCAGGAATGGTCCTTAAACTGCAAACCCTGGGTGTGTGTCTGTTTTTCCCAAAAAATTGGAATAAAACAAGACAGACTTGGAAGTATAATTTATAAACCATACATTTTTATTCAGAAATATCAAGGATAGGGAAGAAAGAGGAGGAAATGAAAGTGGGTATATTCATGCTCTCTGCCGACATGTAGAGTTCCCAACTAAGAAAGAGAAACTGGGATACACTCATCTGGTCTGACAGCCCATGTAGAAGAAACATGGGCACTGGAAACAAATATGAAGTGGGATTTCTCAAATATCAAAAAATCAAATAAAAATAAATGCTGGCGAGGATGAGGAGAAGTAGGAACACTCTTCCACTGTTGGTGGGAATGTAGGATGGTACAACCACTTTGGCAAGCAATATGAAGACTTCTGAAAAAGCTGAGTATAGAGATACCAACAGACCCAGTTATTCCCTTACTGGGCAGTTACCCTAAAACCTTCAAACCACAGGCTAGAGAGATTTGCTCAACCATGTTTGTAGTGGCTCAATTTGTAATAGCTAAGAGCTGGAATCAACCCAGATGTCCATAATTAGAAGAATGGATAACTAAGATGTGGTATATCTACACAATGGAATTCCATACAGCACTAAGAAAAAAATGACACAATGAAATTTGAGGAAAAATGGTTGAACCTGGAATAGATCATTCTCAGTGAACTTACCCAATCACAGAAAAAAAAATCGCCAAATAGTCTCACTCATCTACAGCACCTAACCTGAATCTACCCAAGATACCTTACATACCCAGCAAGCATCTGCTGGACTAGACAATAGGATGGAAGGGGAGGGAGAGGAGGGCATCAAAGGGGTAGGAAACACAAATCTACACCCAAATGGCAATGGTACCATAATCTTCTACTTACTAAAAGACAGACCAAATGGCTGATCCTTCAGCAGGCCCTTACAGGTTACACTTGAACCACAAGACACTGGAGAGGGTAAGATCAAGACTAACCTTAATCTTCTACGTCTTCCCTCCCTCCCTCTCCATACCTCTCTCTGTCTCTCTCTCTCTCTCTCTCTCTCTCTTCTCTCTAACTCTTGTATATTAGTTATCTTTTTCCTCATTTTCTTAGTGGGCACTGACCTGTAACTCCCAGAACCAGCATGGGGATATCATCCACAATGAGCTTTTGATCAGAGAGACCTACAAGGTTTCCTAAAAGACAGACAGATTTCTGTCAGAGTACTTGATGACCCACCAAAGGTTAGTGGTAAGACCCTACTGCTGAAGACACCTTATGTGGTTGACATGCAAAATAGAATGGCCTGGCTAGAAGTTGGAAGAGTCAGTCCCCAGACAGTCAGCGCGTCTAGTGCCAGAAGGTGCTACATGGGCGACTGGGGGAAAATGACTAATATCTGTCCAAGCAACGCATGGTCTAACCTACTTATCAGCAAATAACTTGTTGTGATGCCCACACAAGTGCAGTAGTGGCACACAGCCATGTTGGGGAACCAACTACTCTCAATTTAGCTAACTGATCCCCTCACTGGTATGGGACCCATAGCTGGAGCTGGGAAACAAGTAAGAGACATATCCAAACTTAAGCCCACTCTCCAATATCAAGCTACCATAAATTGTGGGCTACAAGAGGGCCTACACCTATTAAATTCTCTATTAAAAAAAAAAGTAAGGGTTATCTCATTTGTCCTGGTGCTAACTTACTCTCTGTTGGAGAATCTGCTTCTCTTTTTCAGATAGATGTAGATCCTAAGGAGAGAGCCACCCCATCATACCTCAAAAGGGCCCTGGCTGAAACTAAGAAAAATTGGCGAAACAAGCAAGGGGGCTGTTTTCCTGATGAACCGGATACCAGCACAAGGGGGAAGGAGATCAACACAGAGAAAAACCAACACCTACCAAATCAGAGAGCCAGAGCCTCAGAGGCCCCCAACACCTCATCACTGAAGCAGACCAAAAATGAACCCAACATGGCTCAGGGAAATTTTGCGGAAGAGGGGGCGGAAAGAATGTCAGAGCCACATGTTGGGTCATGGTATGCAGAGACATTTAGCTTACCCATAACTGTGGGCTAACTCCACAATGCATGACCCATATACCTCAACAAGGAGGGGCCAAGGGGAGGGGGTAGGTCATGGATGAGCCTAATAATGGTACCAAACTGACTGTATTTGCTGAATAAAACTAACTAATAAAGAAAAAAAATGACAAGTGCCTTCAAAAACAATCAAAGGGCCATAAACATAGTAACAAAGAAATGTACTTTCAGCCTGTCAGAATGGGAAGGATATAGTTTTACTGGCACAGGGACCCAGGCATGGAGATGTAAACAAAGCGCATGAAGGGGAATCCCTTCCATGAGTCTGGGCAAGATTACTTATCTGGAGTCAGGGAATTGTCCCTCAGAAGATATTGGTACACCTGTGTAAAATGTGAATGCTAATTGCTCTGGGCTCAGAAAATGGGTCCACCGACATCTGAGTGGACTGTGTGTTCAAGAGAGAGAGAGGGAGAGAGATGTGAATGAATGAAAGAAACAGTGGCTGAATTCCAGTTCTACAGCTGAGGTACGCGAGGCTAGAGAATGATATAAGCTTCCTCTTTAGTGAGCCTTCCCTAGCTAACTGCCTGTACCAAACCTACCTGACTAGTCCCTCTCCCAGTCAGTAAACCAGCCACTACTGAAATGAATTAGGGAGAAAAAGTAGAATATTTGAACCAACAAGAAAAACAAGTTACAGTATATAGGATTCAACCAACAGTTTTTAATAATAGCCCTAAATATTAATGATCTCAACTGTCCAATGAAAAGACACAGAATAACTGATTTCATCAAGACAAAAGATGTGGTCCGGAGGGAAGAGATGATTCAGTGGTTAAAGGCACTTGTTTGAAAGTCTGATGGCCTGGGTTTGATTCCCCAGTTACTATGTAAAGCCAGACGCACAAAGTGGTGCATGCATCTGGCATTTGCCAGAGTAAGAGGCCCTGGTGCACCCATTTTCTCTCCCTTCCTCCCTCCCTCCATCTCTCTCTTTCTTTTCTTCTCTCTCTCTCTCTCTCTCTCTTCTATAACTCTCTGCTTACAAGTAAATAATAAATAAAAGTAATAAAACACAATACCCAAGAGTTGGTGATACATAAAAGACTCATCTCACTGTTCAAGTGACAGTTGGAATGTTAAAAGATTTTTAAAAAATGATGTCTCCAGCCAATGAAAACAGTAGGCAGAACTTTAATGTACACAGAAAATGAAATAAGAGTAGAGTCTCCAACAAAAGATAAACCAAAGACCCAATTAACCCATTGTTGTATTCTACCAAATACTTACAAAGGAACAGACATTATCACTTCTCAAACTAGTCCACAAAATAGGAAAAGGGAAATGATTTGTGTATTTTACAAACGCAATACCCCTCTTTCTTGGTTTGAATGTAAAATATCTTCCATAGGTTCTACACTGTATCTTCCATCGGGTATGGCTGTGGAACCTGTAGGAGCCTGAGCCTTGCTACAGGAAATCTATCCCTGGCAGCAGGTCCTGAGATGCTGTAGTACAACTCAACTTCCTGTTCACTCACTGCGCTTCCTCACTACCAAGTGACCAGCTGTGCTCCATGATCTTGTTCCAATGTGTGAGAAGGAGAAACAGGGAAAAGATAGCTTTTGGAGACAGGAAAAGGGGTCCAAGCAGAACAAAGAGATGTCACTCTGCCTACCTTGGAAGAACTGGAATCCAGTGCTCTTCCATAATGGCTGCTTCTTCCTCAATCTAGTATCTAGTAGTGTGCAGGCATTTTTAAGACACCCCCTAAATCCATGAACCAATCAGGTCTATCCGTTATATACTTGATTTTGGTGACAAAACACCATCCTAATCATTATAAAGTCCTTGTTTCTTGCTTTTTGTTGGCCTGAGTGACCTGTGGTTATTTCATCTGAATAGTAGTATGTAAGTGTCTCCCCTCTCCTAGCAGTTGTTACATGTTTATGTAAATGTTTTGTTTGTACCTTGAATGCACTCTGTTTTCACAGAACTTTTTCACTTTGTTAGAAGTATGATTTTCCTCTAAACTCTGGGTCTGCCGGGTGTAATAACTCTCTTGACTACTCATTTTCCAGGCATCTAAATTTGTAGGCCCTGGCCTTTTGTATTTCCTTGTTTGTTTACATGTATGATCTCTGATCTCTTGAGTCCTTTATTATTTCTTTCTTTCTGCTCTTTTCTGTGAAAGGGATCTTTTGATTCTTATGCTTTGTGGGTGCACGTGCTTCTTTGGTAGAGAGTCCTTCTCCTCTCTCCCTTTTCAGCACTGGCTTGAGTCTTTCAGCTAGTATCCTCCCTGGATCTTAAATTTCCTTAAATAAACCAGTAATTTATAAAGTTTCTCCATAAATAAATTCAATAATTCATAATTTATCCATAGAATCTTTTGTTCAATTATTTGTTAAACTAGACAAGGGTCCAAAGCTCACGGTTCATAAATTCTTCTTGAACCCCCAAATCCCGCATTACTTCCATGAAATGTAACTTCTTCTAGAATTTCAAACCAAAATAAACCTTTTCTTTATATTAGTTTTAGTCAGGTAATGCCTTGTAGCAAAGAGAATGTAACCAATACCTACCCAAATACCAGAACCAAAGAAAGATATATTACAAGAAGAGTGAAAAGGAAGGCAGAAGAGGAACAGGAGGAAGGGAGAGAGGAGGAAGAGGAGAGAAAGTGAGAAAGAGAAAAAGGAAAGAACAAAAGAAAAAGAAAGAAAGAAAGAAATGAAGAAAAGAAATAGTTAACAATTACAGGGTAATTTACCTGAAGAACATGGTCATAATTTTTTTTAAATATATATGATCTGAATTCAATAATACACTTAACAAGTTCACACACCATAACTAAGTTGACTTAATTTTAGAGTTGCAAGGATGGTTTAGCATTTATAAATCAATAATTAAAATACAGTATTCTAACAGATTTAATGACAGTCATAGGACAATCATTTTAGTAAGTCGGTATGAAAGGTTTAATAACTTTCAACCTTCTTTCAGGAGAATAACAAGGCATTCCTCTCTCTCTGCTCTTATTCATTAGAGTTCTTAAAATTTTAGATATAGCAAGGAGGCAGGGAATAGAATTGGAAAAGAATATGTCAAATTATCTTTATTTTCAGATGATATGATCCTATATTTCTCATAAATTACTCACTTGGGGCCTTTACAGCAGTTCCCCACCCTGTTCCCCCAGAGAGGCTCTAACTGCCATAGTTCAGTGCCCTGTTTATCAGAAAGTAGTTCAATACCCAGTCATCATCCTCTTTCCTCTAACAGTAGTTAGAGTATTGGCTCCTGAGAGGGGAAAATAAGAAAGGTTAGATTACACAGTTTTTGGACTCAGCAGACAGGGAAGGCCCTTAAGTGAGAGTTGTTATGTTCTTATGCTTCACCTTTCCCATGCCTATGCCCCGTCTATCTCACGTCACCTTGGCCTGTTTCAGCTGCAGGAATCAACTCACCCAGTCAAATCTCTCTTGAGCATACACCCTGCCCAGGTGTGGGTGGATTTTTCCTCTGAGACCCAGCCAATTGGCTGGGATACCTGGCTCAGGTGTATCCACCCCTCTTTGAGTGTGAACTCTAAAATATATCATCATATTTGGGCCCACAGAAAAGGCTTCTTCTCCTCTCTGGCTCTTAAGATGCACACAACCAAACAGCTGGTTCTTGGTGCCATTAAAATTATCCCTCTGGCTGGTCATGGTGGCACACACCTTTAATCCCAGCACTGCGGAGGCAGAGGTAGGAGGATCACTGTGAGTTCAAGGGCACCCTGAGACTACATAGTGAATTCCAGGTCAACCTGAGCTAGAGTGAGACCCTACCTCAAAAAACCAAAACAACAACAACAACAAAAGATTATCCCTCTGTCCCACCCTGGTAGGCAGCTGGGCTACCAGGGCAGGAAGGGACACATTATTGTTTTTACTTTTTAATATGGAGTACATGTTATTTTAAATCCCTTCCCAATTTTTTTTTTTTTTTATTTTAGAGAGAGAGAGAAAGAAAGACACACAGAGAGAATTGGCATGCCAGCACCTCAGCCACTGCAATGGAACTCCAGATGCTTGCATTATCCAGTGGGCATGTGCGACCTTGCACTTGCCTCACCTTTGTGCATCTGGCTTATGTGGGATGTGGAGTGGAACATGGGTCCTTAGGCTTCACAGGCAAGTGCCTTACCCACTAGGCAATCTCTCCAGCCCCTGACAATTTTTTTTTTTTTTAATCCAAGACCCATGTTTGTTTACTTGGGCTCCTGGACAACCTGCTATATTTAGCCAGTTCCCAGTTTCCCTTCCCTTCCTCCATATTTTCCCTCTTTCACACTACTGTGATATTCAAATAAAATGTGGTGATTTAAAAATCATTTTCTTGGGTTGGAGAGATGGCTTAGCAGTTAAGGCACTTACCTGTGAAGCCCAAGGACCCATGATTGACTTACCATTTCTCACGTAAGCCAGATGCACAAGGTAGTGCAAACATTTGGAGTTTGACTACAGTGGATGGAGACCAATGTCATACCAATTCTGTCTCTCTCCCATGCTCACTTGCTCTATCATAAAAAAAAGTCCAGTGTGTTGGGCTTGCCTCAAAAAATAAAAATCATTTTCTCTAGTCAGGATTGCCAGTTCTTTGGTTAATTAACACACACGAATGTAGGGTTTTTAGTTCAAGGACTTTCCTAGGATCACTGAAGATTTGTCCCTATCACAGTGACAACTCTTGTACTTAAGTTGTAATTTTCTTATTTATTTATTTTTATTAAGAACATATTTTGTATGGATATGTCATGTGTTGGTACCATATTTTCACTCCTCTCTTCTTTCATTCCTCAAAGGGTCTTCCTCAGTGGGGTTGTTGGTATTCCTCATGGGGTTGTGGATTATATGCTGTGGGAGCAGGAGTCAGTTATTGGATGAAATCAATGCCTCTGGGCATGACAGCCCAATTTGTGGTTCTTATAATCTTTCTGCCCCTGTTCTGAAAAATTCTCTGAGACTTGATGGGTGTGTTTAAGTCTACTTCAGTGATGATTACTTAAGGACCTCTGTATTTCTGCTTTGGTATGTGTTGAGTACCCTCAATGTCTGCCTCCTTCACCATGGTGCTGATTGTCAGGCTCAACATGGAAGCAGCACTCTTGCTTGTCTCCCCAGTTCCTCTGTGGTTTCACCTGGGCCATGGCTGAAATGCCAGGGGTGGTTTCTCTTCTTGAGTCTCACTACCATCTGGGAAAGAAAAAAAAAACAGATCCTCCAAGGGAAAGTGAAGTCAACAGAGGTTAAATTGGATGAGTGTTAATATGTTAGGGAGAATTTGTTGGACATAGCCCCTTTGAGCCAAAGACTAGTGGCTTCTCATTGGAGAACATACTCTTTGCCTCCATAGGATTATGAAATGGTTCCCAGTTCGACTGAACAGATTAGGCAATCAGAAAACCACTCATTAACCATCAAGATTGTGTGCATTGGTGAGTACTTCCTGTCAGGCTGGTTGTTTTTGAGCAGCTTAGACACCTGCTTGCTCACTCTGTTTTTGTTCACTTTCCCCCAGTAGCCCTTGTAGCACTTTCCAGCACTAGATGAGCTGTCTGGGGGCTGGCTCTCTTCCAGACTCCAGCCAGGTCTCTTGGTGTTCTGTTTTGGCAGAATATGCTATCTTTAGAAATAGGGTCTTACTGTTTACGTCAGGCAGGTAATCAAGTACTTTGACAGAAGCCTTTCTTGTTTTAGGGAACCTCTAGGTCTTTCCAATTAACAGCTCAAAGTAGGTAACACTGATTTCTGGTTCTGTGAGTTAAAGGTTGTAGCCAAATTTTTTAACACTAGGCTTCATCCCACACTCTCCAGGTCCCTTCTTTTCGGTGCTCCCTCTATACCCTAGTTAGGGTTTTGTCTTTTAGTATACCTTCAAAGAGAAAGGTTTATATGGTGCCAGTTAATTTTGGGTTTAGTTTTGTGTTTATTTCCCCCAACTTCCTCCTCTTCCCTTCTCTATCAAACCCTTCTATCCATATTGTTTGGGCCTCAAGTTATCTATCTGGTATTCTAGAAACTCAAACTAAACCAGGTTAGGAAGCATAGAAATCATGTGGTGTTTGTCTTTCTGTGACTGTGTCTTCACTGAGTACTACCTGTTCTAAGTCCATCAATTTTCCTACACAATTCCTTGCATTAGTTTTTTTTTCTTACTGCTGAGTAGAATTTCATTTTGCATGTGTACATTAATTTTTTTTTATCCATTCATCCAACGATGAACACCTTGGTTCACTTCAGTTGTTAGCTATTATGAATTGAGCAAGTAAAAATATAGTTGAGCAAATATCTCTGTAGTGAAGTGTGGAGCATTTAGAGTAAATGTCCAGTAAGAGAATAGGATAGTCTGTTGGTAGTTCTGTATTCATCTTTTTTAGGAATCTCAATAGTTATTTCCATACTGGTTGCATTCCCACCAACAGCGAATGGTGGTTCCTCTGTCCCCACATACTCAACAAACTTTGCTGTCATTTGATTTATTTTAATATTGTAATCCTTACTGGAGTAAGATGGAATCTCATAGTTGTTTTAATCTTGACATTAAGGGATGCTGAACATTTTATTAAGTGCATGCTAGCCATTTGTATTTCTTCCTCTGAGAACTCCCTATTCAGTTCTCTACCCCAGTTTTTGAGTAGGTTGTTTAATCTTTATTGTTTAGTTTTTAGAGTTATTTATAGTTTCTAGATATTAGTCCTTTGTCACTGGTATAGCTAGTAAAAGTTTTCTCCCATTCTGTGGGTAATCCATTGGCTCACTTTGATAGATTGCTTAATTTCCTGGGCTACTAGGGGTATTGTTCAGGAAGTCCTTCCCTACTCCTATGTGGAGAGTTCATCCTATTTTTCTTACAATAGTTGAAGAGTTTTAGGTCTTATGTTGATGTCTTTTATCCAGTTGGAGTGTGTGTGTGTGTGTGTGTGTGTGTGTGTGTGTAGTGAGATGAGTGGGTCTAGTTTCATTTTTCTACATGTGGTTATCCAGTTTGTCCACCACCATTTGTTGAAGATGCTATCTTTTCTCCAGTCTATGTTATTGGCACCTTTATTAAATATCAGGCAGCTGTGGTTACTTGATATAAGGGCTGGGTCTTCAATTCTGTCCCATTGGTCTATATAACTGTTTTTATGCTAATACCATACTGTTTTTGTTACTATGGATTTGTAGTATAGCTTTAGATTTCAAATAGTTACACTGCCAGAGATGTTTCTTTTGCTGAAGATATGTTTGGATATCCAAGATCTGCTGTCATTCTATATGAATTTAGATATCTTTTTGTTTTCCATCCCTGTGAAGAACTATGCTGGAAGTTTTTCTGGCATTGCATTAAATCTGTATATTGCTTTTGGTAGAATTGCTGTTTTCACACTATTAATTCTGCTTATACAGGAGCAAGTAAGGTCTTTCCATATTCTTAAGTGCTCCTCAATTTCTTTTGTGAGTGCTTTCATCTTTTTATTATATAGGGCTTTTACTTCCTTGGTTAGTGTTATTCCAAGGTATTTGATGTGTGTGTGTGTGTGTGTGTGTGTGTGTGTGTGTGTGTGTGTCTAATGAAAATGAAACAACCTTGCTTATTTCTTTTTCTGTACATTGTCCTTGCATATAGAAAGGCTACTGATTGTTGTATGTTTATTTTGTATCCAGCCATATTACTGAAGGTATTATTCACTTTTAGAAGTTTAGAGATGGAGGCTTTCAGGTCTCTTATGCACATGAACATGTAGCCTGAAAATAGGACTCATTTGACTTCTTCCTTTCTAATTTGTACACCTTTATTTCTTTTTCCTGTCATATTGTTTGGGCTAGAACATCTAGCATTACTTTGAGCAGTGGTGAGAGGATGCACCATGTCTTGTTCCTGTTCTCAATGGGAACTAATTGAGTCTTTCCCTATTAAGCATTATTTGGGCCTCATGTGCTTTATATATAGCTTTTCTTATACTGAGATATAAATTACCCACACCTATTTTGATCACTGAACATTGTTGTCATTGTTTTTCAAAAACCTCCTTTGTATCTATTGAATGATCTTGTGGTTCTTGTGATTAAGTTTACTTGTGTGCTGGATTATGATTTCCATATTTTGTATGTTGAACTATCCCTGAATCCCTGGGAAGTATCCATCTTAATCAAGGTGGATAATGTTTTTGATCTGTTGTTGGATTTGTTTTGTGAAGATTTTGTTTAGGATCTTTGCATCTAAGCTCATCAGGGATATAGGTGTATGGTTTTCTTTTTGTTGTTGTTGTATCTCTGTCTTGTTTAGATATTAGGGTGATGCTAGCTTCATAAAAGGAGTTGAGGAGAATTCCATGTTCTCCAACTATTTGAAACAGTTTGAGAAAAATAGGCTTCAGTTTTTCAATTAAGGTTTGATAGAATTTGGCCAAGAAGCCATCCAGTCCTGGATTTTTTTTCTTTGGGGAAGTTTTTGATTACTTTTCATTCAAGATGGATGTGATGGGTTTGTTTAGGATATTAATCTGCTCTGCATTTAATTTTGGTGGACAGACTGTGTCTAGGAATTAAATTTCTTCTATATTATCCAAGTTTGTGGAGTAGAGGTTTCTTTCAGTTTCATTGATGTGTGTTATGACTGCTCCCTTTTCATTTCTGATTTTGTTAATTTGAGAATTATCTTTTTATCATTTCATCAAGTTGGCCAAGAGTTTGTAAATCTTGTTTAGTTTTTCAAACAACCAGCCCTTCCTCTCATCAATTTTCTTGTTTTCTTCCTTTCCAATTCATTAATGTCTGACCAGATCTTGATTATTTCTTTTCATTGGGAGCTGTTAGGGTTGGATTATTCTTGTTTTTCCAATGACTTTAGGTGGATGGTTAGGTCATTAATTTTGAATCTGTCCATTACTGATATGAAGGCATTATCTCTGTGAATTTCTCCCTTAGAATTGCTTTCATTGTGTCACATAAGTATAGGTAAGTTGTGTTTTCATTATCATTCAGTTCTAGAAACTCTACATTGTCTTTTTTGATTCCTTCCACAACTGATTTATTATTTAAAAGTGTGTTGTTCAGTCTCCAGGAGCTGGTGGAATTCCTGATGTGTGTCTTGTTGTTCATTTCTAGCCTTAAAGCATTGTGATCTGAGATGATGCAAAAAGTTACATTAGTTATCCTGAGTTTATGGAGGCATACTTAATGGCCTAATATATGTTCTATTTTGGAAAAAATTCCCATGGGCTGCTGAGAAGAACAAGTATTCCGTACAATTTTTGTGGAATGTACTGTAGCGGTCCATTGGGTTTGGATCAATGGTATTGCTGAGCTCCATTACTTCTGTATTGATTTTCTGCTTCGATGATTTGTTTACTGATGATAATGGAGTATTGAAGTACCCAACTATGATAATGTAGGTTTGGCTTGTGTTCATATAATCATAGTGCTGACGTTTTTCATGGAAAATTTTCCTTTCATTGTCTATTATGAAGGATACTTTCACCGGATACCATAGTTGGGGTTGGAGGCCATACTTTTTTAGATGTGAAGTATTATATTTCACAACCTTCTGTCTTTCAGGGTTTCCATTGAGAAAACTGAGGTAATTCTCATGGGATTGCCTTTGTATGTCATGAGTTTTTTCTCTCTTTCTGCTTTTAGCATTCTTGTTGTTTTCATTGTTAAGGGTTTTAACTATGACGTGCTTGAGAGTTTCTTCTTTGGGCCTATCTGTTTTGTGTTCTGTGAGCTTCTTGTATCTGGATATGCCTCTCTTTTGTGAGAATGAGAAATTTTTCTTCAATAATTTTGTTGAATATATTTTCTATGCCTCTGGCATGGGTTTCTTCCACTTCTGATATATACATGATCTGGATGTTTTTGTTTGTTTGTTTGTTTGTTTTCTATGGTATCCTGTAGTTCCCTCACATTCTACTCACATTATATTTTGAACTTAGTAAAATTTTGGACTCCTGATCAATTTCTCTGTCTTTGTTTCCATCTCAGAGGCTCTTTCCTATGCATATGTGACTCTGTTAGTGAGGGGGTCTATATATGTTTCTTTTAAATTGTTTATTTATTTCAGAGAGAGAGATAGGGAGGGAGGAAATGGGCATGCCATGGCCTCCAGCTACTGGAAATGAACTCCTGATACATGTGCCACCTTGTGAATCTGGCTTATGTAGGTACTGGGAAATCTAACATGAGTCCTTAGCCTTTGCAGGCAAGCCCTTTAACCACTAAGGCATCTCCCCAGCTCCCTTGAGATGTTTTTAAAATCTGTATTTGATTTTTGTTTTCTGTTGTGTTTTTATTCATCATGTCCATCTCTTTTTTGTGGTACAATTTCAGTTGGAGGCTGATTTTCTTGATGCTTCCTGGAATTCATTCTTCCATTTGATCACATTTTCATTAATCTTAATTAGCTGGTTATTGAGATCCTCTATTCTTTGACTTAACTTTAATTCATTTATCATTCTTTGAGACTTCTCTGGTATCCTTCAATTAAGTTAAGCTTAGTGACAAAAGCTGAGTGCTCTAAGAGAATATTATGATCAATTTCATTTATGTAACTGTTGGGCTTTTTTTGTTGTTGTTGTTATTTTTATTTATTTATTTATTTGAGAGAGACAGACAAAGAGAAAAAGAGGCAGATAGACAGAGGGAGAGAGAATGGGTGGGCCAGGGCCTCCAGCCACAGCAATCGAACTCCAGACGCATGCGCCCCCTTGTGCACCTGGCTAACGTGGGTCCTGGGGAGTCAAGCCTCAAACCGGGGTCCTTAAGCTTCACAGACAAGCGCTTAACTGCTAAGCCATCTGTCCAGCCCGACTATTGGATTTTTGCTTCCAGTTCAGCAATTTTCTTGAGTAGGGTCACAAAACTTGTGTTTTCATTTTGTATTAAATTTATGTTGTTTTCTCTATGTTTTCATTAGAGGCTTTCATTGTGGGACCAGGCATCCTTAGTGGAGATCTCTCATGTTTCTGACTTTTTTTCTTTCTGATGTTATGGTCTACCATCTTGGGGTAAAGGTCTTTTTTTTTTTTTTTTTTTTTTTTTTTTGGTGTTTGGAGGTAGGGTCTCACTCTAGCCCAGGCTGACCTGGATTTCACTATGGAGTCTCAGGGTGGCCTCAAACTCAGGGCAGTCCTCCTACCTCTGCCTCCCGAGTGCTGGGATTAAAGGCGTGCACCACCACGCCCGGTTTAAAGGTCTTATTTTATTGAGGAGGAAGCAAGTATTTGTCCTTGTAGGATCTTCAGTGAGTATTCTTTTTTTTTTTTTTTCCCCATGAGTACAGGATGGTGTTATAACTGCAGGTGTGCAGATTTTAGAGGTTGCAAGTACATCAAGTTTGTCTGGGATGGTTGGGAACTGGGAGTCAAGCATACTCATTCTTCCTGCACACACTCTTCAGCACATGTGAGCTGAGGTTGGGGAACCAGGAGTCAGTAAACTGGGGAGCCAAGTTCAAGAGGCCAGCTTCCACAGTGATCTGTGCATCCCCTGGCTCAGGGGAATGGGTAGTTGTGGAGTCATGGGCAGGTCAATCAAGAAGTCAGAGAAAAAGGACTGCTTCCAGAGCAGGCAAGCACAATCTGGGTGGCCCCAAGCCAGCAGCAGTGGTCCTGGGACCAAGGAGATGGGAGGTGAAGAAGGAAATAGGACCTCTGACTTACTTTCTCTGTTTGTAACCTCTGGAGCAGAGGATCCAGGAGTTGGGGACCTGGGGTCCTATAATTTTCTTCTGAATATTATTTTATGGTAGTACTCTATTAAAAATGGATTCATTCTCATAAAAATCGTATGAAAAATCACTATACACTTGCTTAAGAACAAAGCAGGCTATCAAAACACTTTTCCTTGCTTTCAAATCCCATGACTTCAGTAATGAAAAGACAGAAGGGGAGAATAACTTCCCTCAATTTTTGAATCAGTTAAGACTGATTGAAAACTATGTAAAGTACTTGGGGTAATACTTTTATGTGTGAGAAGTTCATTCTCCTTAAAGGTAAACTAAGGATAATTGTACCTGTCCCCTACCAACTGTGCACTAAAGCTAAGAAGATTAGCTATTCAGTCTGGTGCTCTTGAGAGGACAGGGACATGTGTTTAATTGGAGCCTGTGGCTCACCTCAACTTCTCTTTTCTTTGCTTCCTCATCTGTAAAATGGGGAGACTAACAACCTTACCTTGCTTAATTAATCTCTATGGGGACTGATTAGCAAGTAATGACTTCTGTAGGTGAATGTGGGGAAAATAGCATCACTTCCTATAGGATCTACAGGAGTGTCTGGTTTGTTGACTCACTGGTCTTACTCTGTCAAGCAGCTGTGTATCGAATATATGTCTCTGTTAGAACCCAACAGCTGAGTCTGTATGTATTAACATGTCTTTACAAAATTCCTGAACACAGCTTTTACTTTAGTAGACATGAATGAAATATTTCTAACCTATCTTCATTACACCATTCAGTACAACAACAATGAAGATGAAATATTATCTCTCTATATCTTATACTAAGGATTATTTAATATTCTTTTCATTCTCCAATTAAGAAGTTGTTTAAAAAACATACACCATGTTTCTAGTTATAAATTTTAACCAAGATAAATAGCTGTAAAAAATAATGTGTGAAAGTTGTATATATTTGTCACAAAATATAATTACATAAACACTCATTTTAATTGTGAAACTTACTAGGCAAAGCAGAGTACTGTCACTTGTATATCCACTGCCCAGATGTACAGTGTGTTTAAATTTCACTATAGAAAAGGAATAGTTTTCTGCTATCCATTGCTGCCATGAATGAAACACTTCTATTCCATCAAGATTTGCTGTCCAGGAAGGACTGACAACCTATTAATTGTGAGATAACCATACGTCCTCTTTCCCCTTAAGTGTTTTATAGCAGGTATGTTTTCATGGCCATAAGAAAAGCTAAGTAACAAGATGGTAGAATTCTGCTATCAATGAATGAAAAAATATTCAAATATATGCTCAATATTTACTTGCTTTTATAATATTTATTTACTTTTCAGTTCTTAAACAAAAAAGAGATTTTCTTGTTTTGCCAAATTTTATTTCTAATATCCAAGTAAGATCTGTCAAGATACAGCAAAGTTTCAAAAAGCAGGAAAAATAAAGTAGTCTCCAGAACACCTGACGCCATTAGTTTGACTTGTCTGTCAACTATGAACTTAGTCCAACTCTGTGAGAAAGCATCAAAGTCCCCGCATTGAAAAATAAATGATACCTGGTTCTTATTAGTAAGAGGATGCATTTACATATATTAGCATGGTCCTATTGTTACTAACATGTATTTCAGTCCATCAATATTGTAGTTTTTAATGGCAACTATCAATCTTGTTTGCAAAACAGCATTGCTCATCCCTGTTATTTTCAGAAGCTTCTTATAATTAAAAGCACACATGCTTACTCTTAACGTTTTGCTCCTGTTAAGCCTGTTTGCATTTGGCCCTAGATCCTTGCTACACATTGGCCATTTCTACCTGAAATGAAGATTGGGCCTCTGCTGACTTCAATCACTTTCATCATTCTTTACACAGGGTTAAAAACTGTGGCTTGAATTAGTTTTATTCTGTGTCTCTGATGCCATCGTTCATCCCTTAGCTTAAAATCCTAATAATTTCTGAGAGTATTTTTTGGTTTATCTGCATTATAAAGATGTCCCCATTGCATATCATGTGTATGCTCCTCTCTTGACGCTTCTCACTTAGGTATCTGATGCCTGGGATGTGAAAGCGGCAGAAGACACCTACCTCAAAACTTTGACAGGCTTTTTCTGTACTCAAATTGAACTGCTTTGTCATTTACCAATCATAACATTAAAAAACAGTGAAAATTACCCACAAATTTCAGCACATGGACAACAGAGATTCCTCTCTGCACAGGTGTCTGGGTCAGCTGGATGCTCTTGGGGTCATCTAAATGCTCACTCACTGAAGGTCTGACTATTCTAATATCTGTTTGGCTTTTTCACAAGTCATTGTTTACTAGCTGGCTGAGCTACAGGATTGCTGGTCAGAATGCTAAATCCATTCCATTTTATAATGAAATAAAGCAGATAAACTCTCATGCAGATGGCATGAAGGGATACATATGGAAATATGTAAGCACCATTTCAAGCCTGTCTTTGGATCATTTTACTGCATGCAGTTCAATGGAAGAGAGAAAAATCACCAGTGGAGATACTAAACAGTGGACAGTGAAAGCCTTAAATTTGGCCAGCCAGGCCAAATGAGCCAATGGGTGCATTAGTAGCACGTTGGTTATGGGGGAACCAACTGATCTCTAATTGAACTGGAGGCCTGTTCCATGGGAGGGAATACATGCATGATACTGAAAAACTAGGACAGGTGTAATCATGAGGCCTAGGGGTGTAACGTCTGCTGCTGTCTTGCTAATTGTGTATACTGTGCTCACCAAACTGTCCGGTAAGCACTTCTCTTAATGTTTATACCCATATATTAATTCTCACTTTTGGTTAGAGAAGCTTCTCTTTTCTGATGGCGGTGACCTTGAGATGACTCAGAAGGCACCATGGTGCTGAGAAGAATTGGCTCAGAACTCAAACATCTCTATCACACCTTCCAAAGCTCAGGGTCCATTGCAAAAGAGGTGGTGGAAAGAATGTAGGAGCCAAAGGAAGAGTAACATTCCTTACAACGTGCTCCTCCAGACATAAAATGGCATGGATATCCAAGACCTCACAATGTCTGACACTACCTACACAAGACTATCATGATAGGAGGAAAAGATGATGACATTAAAATGAAGGAGAGACTGATTGAGAGGGTAAGGGGTGTGATGGAGAGTGGAGTTGCAAAGGGAAAAGTCAGAGGAGGGAGGGAATTACCATAGGTTATTGTCTATAATTATTGAAGTTGTCAATAAAAAAATTAAAAAAATGAGTAAATTGCATCCACAATAGTTGCTTGACTATTTTGATTAATTAAATTATGGTAATTCACTACTAAAGACAGTGTAGCAGTAACTTTTCAACTATACCCTTGAAGGATGTATTTATACAGTTATTTCCCAACTGTCTGTTTAAGACCTACACAACCAACAGATGGCTGGTTCCTTGTGATGAAAGCCCTATTGTTATGACATCTGTCTCATGACTAGTGCAACTTTCATTAACACTGGCAGATCAATCTCATAAAAAATATAATCTACCTCAAAGAAGTTATCTTACATATGTTCTTAATTTGCTATACCTTTACAGAAATACTATTTAATATTGTTGGTAGTTTTTCTTCTCTCAAATTACACAATGGAAGAACATAATTCAGTTTCAAATATATTATAAAATATCATCATCAAAGGCATTCACAAAAGGTCACCACCAAAACAATGAATACAAATAGTCAAGATATATATGAAATTAAATGTATATGATCTCTTATTAAAGTGGGTTTAAATGAATATTTAAATATATAAATGTATTACGTATGTATGCATGTGCATATAGATACATGACAGATACCTATCCAAAAGCAACAGTGAGGTGGGTATGGTGGCTCACACCTATAATCCCAGCAGAAAAAAAAAATTGAAGAGGATCTCCAAGAATTCCAGGCCAGCCTAGGCTATTGATTAAGTTCCAGGTCAGCCTTGGCTACAGAGAGAGACTGCTTAAAAGCAACACAATGAAGCAAAATAAAAACTTGTCAAGAGCTGGTGAGATGACTCAGCAGCTAAAAGCACTTGCAAGCATGTAAAGCAAAGCCAGATGCATAAAGCGGATCATGCATCTGGAGGTTATTTGCAGCAGCAAAAGCCCTGGCACAACTATTCTCATTCTCTCCCTGTCTTTATGTCTGCAAATACAATAATAAATAAATAACAAATAAGTAAAATGATTACTTTTAGTTGATAACAGCTGTGAATATGTATGTTCCCTTATCTATTTTGGTATATGCATTGTGAAAAACCTAAATAAATTTTGTAGTTTATAAAATTCATCACATAAATGTATATGAAAAATATAACCTGAATATACAAAATATCATCTAAATGGCATAACATTTGACCTTATGTAACCTATATTATCAAGTTTGTAAATGCTTATGTACTTTTTTAAAGCTATAGAAATAAAGAAATTAATCATATTTATTCTAATAACTTGTACAATTTGAGGAATAATTATTATTTTATAAGTATAGGTATAATTCAAATATTTAAATCTCTGTTACATGATTTTGATTCACATTATATATTGTATATTTATTATTTTATAATTAAGACACTACTAACATATTTTATCATTTCTGGATATATACCCAACCAAACAATCACATCAAATTTTGTATAATGTATTATACAGTTTCTCAAACCGAGCCATATGTATCATGAAGCCTTTATAAAATCTGTAAAACAAAAAATCAATGCTGAGTATTATCTTATGAAGTCATGCTTTTACAGAGCTCCTGGAGGCCAGATGAATAAATACATCAAGGAAAAATTTTTAATGTTAGATATGAAAACATAAAATAATGCACACAGATACAGTAACGTATATTTCTGTAAATACACAACAATTCCTAGTGAAGAGTAGGAATAATAATTTGAAGCAATGATAAAGAGTAGAGTTAATGTTAAACCCAGTCAACTGGGCATAGCTACAACAGTAGCCCTGTCATGGGGATCAGCATTATCTCTGGCCATGCACATCCCTGCAAGGGGAGAACCAGCAGCAAGGACAGCAGATCAGCGGGCTACAGACCCGAGTCCATGCCAACACTGTTCAGTAGGATTGCTTGGCTAATAGAAATGCAATTTCTCTGAAATGCCCCATACAGGGGGCACTGGTCTCACATGACTTTTTACATGAAATATATATCACATGACTGACAAGCAAAAGATTTAGTCAACAAAATGAATTTAAAGCTAAATTGCCACATATGATTAGCAGCTTACACACTTTATCAATTGATTTAGCATCTGCACTCTCAATTTCTAGTATTACTTTGGCTTGGGAGTTTTGGTTGAAACATGGGAAAAAATCTAGTCAATGTAATGAGTTTTTTTTTAATTATTGTTTAATTATGGTAGTCACATGAGAAAACAGCAGCCATTTTAAAAAGTAACTTGAAAATTAAAATCAGAGAATCAAAGAGCAAGGATCACCTCATTTTCTGGCTGCTGTTTTCCTCCTGCTGAGGCAGAGGTGATGTCCAGCTTCTGCTCATGCTATACTTTGCCTTGCCATCATGTTGATTCCCCTTTAGAGCATAATCTTGAATAAATACTCTCCTCACATCAGCTGCTTTTGGCCAGGTTCTTTGTTGCTGACAATGAGAAGGTAGCTGCAACCAACACAACCATCTTATCTCAACTGTATTGAAGCTTATAAATGCTTACTAATATATCTAGCATTGTTTTACTTAAGGCAAATTAGATGGCTAGTGAGGCTGTGTAGAAGATGGGAACATAAAATAACGGGATAAAGAAAATGCTATATCTTTTTTTTTTTTCATTTGATTAATAGAAATAGCTTGCTTATTTTCTCAAGCCAGACTAGATGCTGAGAAATGAGTTTTCAAAAGAACTCAACTGGGAGAAGGGTTAGTGCTGTCTAAACTTATACTACATGATTGTATATAAGAAATACAAATTGACAACACCCATGAGATTATTAGTACATGGAAGGCTAGAGAATTTCATTAACTGGTGTGTCCCTTGCGATACAAATAAAAAGAGAACATTTTCTTGACAAATATAATGTGAAAATATAGAACTGACCAGTCTTCTGGGACTTTATTTATTTATTTATTTATTTTACATAGAGAGGAAAGATGGGACTCTCTTATAATACAATCTCCCTTGTGTCATTTGCCTTTGTAAAATGTCTTCCAAAAGAGGGCACAGAGCCATGGGTTTTGCTGTTAAAGTCATCTTTCTGGCACTTAGAATACATGTCCAGATATATTGTAGACAAAGTTCAGTAAATTGCAATGGAAATACAATGTACCTTAGATATTTATTTATTTATTTTGCAATTACCCTATCACTGCTGGGACAAAACACCTGACTAAAATCAGCTTATGGGATGGAAGGGTTTATTTCAGTTTATACTCTCAAGGGGAAGTTTTATTCAGGTGGGAAAAACAAAGTATGAGCAGTAAGCTCACTTACATTTCTGGTGGAAAAAGATTGAGTGATCTGAGTAACACTGGCAAGCTGGGTCAATAAACCTCAAGATCTGCCCCAGTGACACCTCTCCCAAATTGGTACCAGCTAAGAATTAAGTAATCAAAACATATGATGCTACTGTGGATACTCCATATTAAAATTACTAAAAGATAAATGATGGATTATGCTCTTGGTCTTCACATAAAAAAATGGTACATTGTATATTAAGATCTATTTAAAACACGTGTTTCCAAAGGAAGTCTTGTGTGCATGAAATGTCCATTCAAATTATAAAAGCACACCAGATATAAGCAGGATACTGAAGCAGACTCTGAAGGCAGGTAAACAACACAGTAAAATCATTATAAATTGTTTAGAGTATGACTGAGATAGAAGATGTTGTCACTACTTGGTTATCTAAGATATTTATACATTAATAATAAAGTTTATAGAGCATTTTATTAAACACATTAAAACTTGCATTGGCAAAATGTATTAAATGTATTTATAAATCAGATAAAAAGCTAAGCCCTTGAATACAGTTATGTGATAAACACACTATTAATAGGAAATGGAACTGAGTAGCTGCATAAATTAATCATAGCCTACTGCAGGGGCTGGTGTTCATATCGAGACTAATAAGATTTATCTAAGAATTACTTTGGGCAGACTGCTGGAGTAAACAATGATGAAATGGATTCCACAGTCCCAGCACTAATCTTGCTGTTTCTATTATTCTCTCTCCCTGTGCAATAAATAGTGCCTGTTCAGATGAGAAGTTCAGTGAAGATGAAGCCCAATGTAACGTATGTGTTCAGAATGCCATTGCAGAAACGGTCAAACAGCTTAAAGGGGTTTGCTCTCAGAATAAACAAACCACAAACAAAAGTTATAAATTACTTATGTAACTGTTTCAATAGCTCATATTTGGAAATCTATTACTATATTGTACAGGATCAAATATTAATATTTTCACTGTGCATATTCATTCAGACTCCATGTCTGAACTTCTCATAATTCAATAAACACTAGGCAGCTGAACTCAGTATGACTATTGTGCTCTTCATGATTGTTTATATATGGATAGTTCTCTTGTAGATATCAGTCTAGGCTAACAGATGCCAATGCTGGATAGAATATTTTCTATTAAGACACCAAAGAAGGAATAAAAGATAACTTAAATGTTTATGGACATGGACCAATATGCACAAATGTTAAAATGTATTTTAGCTTAGAAAAAAGACTCTAAGAGATACTGATTATATCATCTAGTTTCCTAGCTATGAGGTAAACCCAGAGATAGATCCCCTTAGATTTGAAATGGAATTTGTATTCCCACTGTTATACTGAAAGTTATCTCTAGCAATTAGCCAGTCATTAAGGTACCCAGAGATTTAACCTAATAACTAGCAATCCTGCAATTTTCTACCCTCACTGCATCTACCTAGTATGAATTTGAGTAATTAGACACTGTTCTGTAACCCTGTTTCTCTACTTAGAGATTAGAGATAACTCAGCAATTCCAAGTCTTCATTAAAAGCACATTTGTGTGATGTCCCAGGGGCCTGCATTTGCACCATTTTGGAGCTTTTCAACACTGTGAGACATTGCACCCTTTGAACCTGGCTCTTATATTGGGTGATCCTGCACCCATGGCACATCTTGGCAGACTGATGGCACCTGCGAACCTTGTAAAATTATGAATACTGTACCACTTGATATGTAAGAAGTATTCTTACTTGAAATTGAAAGTGTATAATCATCTCAGTTATGGCTAAAAATAGATTATTCTTATAATTCACAGTGGTTAAATTTAAGCTACAGTTATTCTGTCAGCTGCTTTTAGTTACACTTCCACCTCACCACTGATCTTTCTAGTATAACTTTCTGTTCATAGTCACATGAATTTTCAGTTTTATCAGGGAACCTTAAGGTATAATCATAGACCCATGATAGGACGTAAAAAGTAAGTTTTTTAAATTAATTCTGAAGTTAGCCATTTAGATATATACCATAAGAACTGTGACACTCCTGACAGTAACAGACAATATTAGCAGTCATGTTTGTGGTACAATGGCCTGATAAATGGTGCGTTTGCGCAGGAAGAAAGGTTGTGCTTATCTTTCTTGATGGTCAGGTTTGTTTTTTTTTATTATCTTCATTTGAATTAAGATTTTGTCATGCATGGTTTTGCTTACAGAAATGAATCTATCTGAATAAATGAGCTGTTTATCCTTATAATTCCTCTCTGAATGGATCACTACAATGTATACTATAAAATCACATAATCACAGCATATCTAAGAGCAAGGGCCATAAAAATTCCTTAGACAGTATCTTTCTAACCCCTTAATTTTAAATTGAAGTGTCAGGAAAATCTAGTCCTGATATCCAAGAATGGAGCTGTATTACGCAGTACATGTACAAACATTCAAACAGGAAAAGGTGAGCTGTCCATGGAGCTTAGTGGTAGATTGCTGGCTTCACATGTGTGAGGGCATGGCGCTGTGAAGAGATGTGATCCAAAATGTGAAAAGCCATTTCATTTAAGATCAGTTTTGCATAAGTGTTACAGTTGAAAGAATTTTTGGTCAAAGGTTTGTAGAATATGTTGTTCTCATAGCCTACAAGTATAGATGGAAAGCTTGGTAAAGATCTACAGTCAGGAATCTCCTTGCCTTAATCCATGTAACATTTCAGAATGACCTGGTATAATTATATGCATTGTGTTTTGGAACACATATAAAGAAAGTCTTGCCTATTTCTGACCTACTTGTATGATTAAAATTCTATAATATAAGGACATCCTCCTAATCCAATAATCTCAAATAATTTTATTATAGGTGGAGAAGGGTATAAACCAGGACAAAGATATTATTCATGCCATTCTTAGGAGTTTGAACAATAGCAAGATTATTTTACACATATGTATAGAAGATTTAAGTTTAAATTATAAACATAGCTTAACATGATTTAATACATATTAATACATATATAGCTGATATGTTGTACGTAATAATGAGATTAATCTTTATTTTTTATTTGTGTGTGTGTGTGTGTGTGTGTGTGTGTGTGTGTGTGTGCATATGATAGGACACAGGTGGAGATAATAGTGCAAATTCAAGGTATCTGTGCTCCACATTCTCTCTAAACAAACTGCCAAATTGCAAAATGAATGTCAGACTACCTAGCCCTTGGGCTTCTTGTTCTCATGGCTCTGCCTCCCACAGTCATAGGCAATGGCAGCATTAGCATCACAGATGCATGCTCCACTTTGAATCTGGATTGCCATTGGAAGCAGATCAGCAGGCTTTGCAAGTTAGCCTTTTATCTGCCAAGTCATATCTCCTATCCCAATAATAATCTTTAAATTGAATATATGTATGGATGGAATTAGGTAGGATTAAATACATGACATAATTAGGAATACAAAACTAGCCCCTAAAAAGAGAAGTAAAGGGCAGTGAAATGAGAAATATGTCCCTTGTTTAATTTGGCTCCCTCACAGGGGTATTGAGGAGAAACAGAATAAAATAGTTAAGATTTATCTTGAAATTTCCACAATTCATTTTTGTAATCTCCACGTGTTGATTTATCCTAGAACCTGGAAAACTTCAGAGTTCATGTGCCCAGGATTCTCTTGGAAAATTTCATGTTTATGGTCTTTTCTTCCACCTTTCACAGGTAAGAAGTGTATGAGTAATTTTGAGATGTTTTCTGTTGTTGAAATTTCAATAATTAGCTTCTTCAAATTTCTGGCAAATGAAAACACTTGTGCTTCACTCATCAAGAATGAAAATAAGAACATATTTCAGAATCTTCTCTAAAGACCAAACTTTCATTCCTGTCAACATGCACTTCTTTATTTCCAAATTTCATTTTAATGTTTTTTCATAAATTCCAAAATGCCATATATCCTTCCACTAATCCTGTTAAGGCCTGTGTAAAAATGTTGCCATTGTTTAGAAATAAAAACATAGTTCGTAACTGTCACAATGTTTCAGGGCTCCCAGATTAATTTAATATCCAAGCTTGACCCTGTTTCTAAATTTAACTGTGAGCTTTGAAAAGAGAAGACAAGTATATGAGGAACAGGGCTGTGAACATCACTTTCACATATGCCACTGCCACACTGCTGGCTTAAGCCATGTGGGGAGCATATGTGCCCGGGATGTCATGACACGTTTCAGTTCCCTCTTTGGGAGAATAAGAAATGAGTCTACATTAGTATGTCATAAAACTGTTAGGATGACACAGAAAGTAAACACAAATCACAAATTTTATATTTGGACAAAAAGACATGACTCTAAACCTAAAACTAAAATGTTAATATTTACTCACACTGCATTGAGAAAGGATTTAAAATCAAGTACACATAATGCCAAAATCATATTAAGTGGTATTATACATTCTATTACACCACTTAGTGTTTACTTTGAAAACTTTAAAATGATTTTTAAGATGAAATCTCAGAGATCAGTTAACACAACAGCGATCCAGTTTCCATCTAAACTGCAATGCTGGCGTTTGAAGACAGCTATGGTGTTTCACAGGCTGTCTTCTCTAGCAGTGCACTTCCACAAGTATGCTATCTATGCTTGGAAAATAAGCAAAGGAAAGGAAAAATAAATTCTTCCTTATTGGGTTTCTAATTCACCCTTTTCCTTCAGGCTTAAGATTGTAAAAGCATCATAATGAAAGCTTTACATATCCTTTCTATGATTCTGCCCCTAAACTGTAGATGCCATGCCTCAAAACTTTTCAGACACATTATATTCTTTAATATTTAGTCCTCTATTGTATTATTTACAGGATTTACTGACTTTTGAAAACCTCAAAATTAAATCTGTACCAGTCACTCTTACTAAAATAAAATAAATGAAAAAGCCCTTTTCATTCTACATCTTCCTTCCACGGCTGCCAATGTTTGCTTCTTTGCATCGCTGCGCTTTTAAACTCATGCTTCTGGAACAATGTAATAACAACATTTTCCTACTGAGTTAATCTTCAATCAATGCTAATATAATATTTGCTGAGGGTGGTGAAGTCCTCATAACTTCTTTACTATCACATATCAAGTTTTCAAGTTAAACCAGCTTCCAAGACTATTCAAAAGACCCTGCTTGAAATGAGCCCCTTTCTTGTATCAAGACACTGTGTTCCAATTAAACTCTCACCTGTCTGACTTGCTGATGTCATTCTACACTACTCTTCCACTTGAAAGAGAAAATATAACAGAGTTGTTATAGCTCCTTAGCTGCTGAGCCATCTCTCCAGCCTGATGATGCCTTGTTTTTGGTCAACGTTTCTCAGACATATTTATGTAAAAATAGCTTTAATCCCTGACAGCAATGTCACGCCCCACTGTTGGAAAGAAGTCATTCTGCTTCCGGTCACTTTTTCTTTCTTCTTTACACCTCATCTTAGATTGCACAGTTTAAAGAACATACACACACCAACTTATGTCATGAAATCTGAGAAAGACACCATTTCAGACTAATATGCTGCACTTTTACAAACTGTTTTCTCAAATTAGGGGACTCAAACACATGTTGGCGAAAGGTGGAATATCTAAGGTTTTTCTTAGGAAAAGTTAGCCATGTGTAGTGGCCCATGATCACATTACCAGGCCTGAGGACGCCAGGGCCAGAGGGTAACACAGGAACCGAAAGGGTAATTGAGGCTTGAGAAGCCTTTGTGTGGTGTTCTAGAGTAGATTTTTCCAAGACAAAAGCCCTGCCTTCTGGGATGCAGGAATTGGTGCTGCAATTTTATACATACATACATACACACACACACACACACACACGCACACACACACACACACACATATCAGTGTTTTCGATGCAAGGTCTCACTGCAGCTCAGGCTGATCTGGAATTCATTATGTCATCTCAGGGTGGCCTCAAATTCATGGCGACCCTCCTATCTCTGCCTCCCGTCTGCTTAGTCTAATCCAATCTTGAAGCTCTTGTCTGCTGCAAACCCTGGATGAAAAAGGATCAGGATGTGGCCATTGACTCAGGTGTGACAACCTGTATTCTTGTCTGTCACACAGTGGTGGATGCTTTTCAGTATGGCTGGATGGATTCTAGACTTTAGATGATGTTAGTACAGAGTACAGTCACATAAGCAGCAGATCAATCTAAATGTTCCTATTTCAAAAATAATTTCTCTATATTTTTTGCACTAAAGAGAAAGTACATGAGAACCCAGCACAGAATGCAAACTGATGGACTGAGGGCATTTTTTTTTTTTTCAACTCAGTGAGGTAGACAAGGAGCAAGAAGAAGACTTCACTTTTGGAAGTATGAACTGAGGACCATGTCAAGGAAAATGAAAAGCAGTTCAAGATGAAGAGACAGGTTTTTGTTTTTTTGAGGTAGTGTCTTACTCTAGACTGACCTGGAATTCACTATGTAGTCTCAGAGTGGCCTTGAACTCTCGGCTATCCTCCTAACTCTGCCTCCCGAGTGCTGGGATTGAAGGCATGTGCTACCATGCCTGGCTAAAGGAACAGCTTTTGTAAATGGACAAGAATCAACATCTCAAAGATGACAAGGAATTCTGAACTATTTCCTAGAGGACACTGATTTCTTTGAATAACAAAAAAAAGGGCAGCTTTACAAGCTTTACAACTTTCATCAATTATTTTATCATTTCTATTCTTTTGTTTGTTTGTTTGTTTGTTTGTTTGTTTTTTGAGGTATGGTTTTATTATAGCCCAGGCTAACCTGGAATTCACTATGTAGTCTCTGGGTGGCCTCAAAATCAAAGCAATTCTCCTACCTTGGCCTCCTGAGTTCTGGGATTAAAGGCTTATTCCACCACTCCATACTCATTTCTATTTTTTAATGGTTCAAGACTAATATCACACAAATTTACTCTCTATAGTTGAAAGCCTGTATGTATGGGTGTAGTCTTCCTTTTATAATTTCTAAATAACATTACTTAGCATGGATATGGTTTATAACTTTTTCCAGAGAGACTGGTCTAATGAAAGAGAAGTGCTAATGTGCTCCTGGGAAGTCTTAGAGACTACGAATCAGTAGTATAAAGTATATTGCCTTTGTCTTAAGAAGAAAGGCATTTAACTACCTAATGCAGCAATATAAATTTTTAAATGTGTTCTTGACATGCAGGTTATTCTATTCCATGGATTCCTTTCCCAGTAGCACAACATAAAAGCATTTGTAAGAAATATTTTATAATTATTCTTCTCCTTGGTGGAATTTTGTTTGTATCACAATTTAAAAAGTTGAGTATACTATGTTTAAAATTTAGACTCAGCTCCCATTTCTCCTGATGGGCATGGCAGATCAGAATTTTGTGGTTTTTGAGGCAAATTCACAAGAAATACATATAAGTCACTGATCCTTTCTAGTTAAAGTTATTTTCTGAGACAGTATAGGAGAAGTTATTCTGTTTCTGACCTCATTGTCTGGGTGGATAACTGGAGGTAATTCTCACTGATAACAGAACATCTATCTACTCTTTATATGTAAATCCAACAACTGTCATATCTAATGTTTTTTTCCCTTGTTGGCAAAAACTAGAGTAAAACACAGATCCAAAGAACTGAGTCCCGGCATCTGACCTGATAGGACGTTTCCTGACATGTCCACTATGACTCAGTGTCCAGCTCCTACTGCTCTTGACTCTGCCTGCCAGACTTGCTGTTTAACCTGAGTCCTGTGCATACCAGGCAGTTCATTCAGGGTAACTGGCTGTGCTATAATAGGTTCCATTGCAAAGTTCACCATCACCTTCACGAAAGCATGGTATCTCACCATCACTGTGACTGTTAAGAGTACTGTTCAGTATTTATCTGTCTAGTGTACCCCAATGTATCCTGGTAGCAATTCAGATCATTTGATTTGCAAAGACCCACTTGAGACCCACAAAATCATTCCCTACTATAATAATCACATCTAGCATTGGCAACAGGTCCTGGATCATTCTCCCCAAATGAGCAAATAAAACGATGGGGGAAAGTGTTTCTTGGCAACAGCTTGAACTTAAATGGTGACACAGCTGGTTCAGCAGATGTTCTTCATATGACATAACACCTGTGCTCTTGATGGTGAAATTGCGACTAAATTCAAGCATCTAGGTGTCCTAAAACTTTGAAAATGTTATGAAAACAAAAGTAGGAAATATTCCATTAAATTGTGAGTGTGAAATGAAATTCATTAAAATGATAATGACCACTTCAAGATTTAGTAGCCATGTACCACAAAATTTTAGCCAATTTTGTAAACTTTTAGTCATAGCCAGAAAGCTATTCAGTTGTACCTTAGTCTTGCTAATGTAGAAAGTGTTTAAATGAAGGGAGTGCTTTATAACAAAGTGGACTCATGATAGTAAACTGTAGTAAATTTACTGTTTGAATCTGTTAAAACTAATGTTGTAAGTGGAACATTCTCCTTGTCTAAAGGAGTTTTCACCCTGGGAAATTAAATTAGTCAACAAGGACCATTTAAGCATCAGCTTACTTATATAAATGGCTAACTTTGTAGGCAGTATGTACAATGTTACTAGTAATATGTTATACTCAGAGAAACTTAAATTCTGTGTTAAAATGATTTTGTTCTTTTTAATTTTTTTTTTTTTTTCTTGAGGTAGGGCCTCACTCTAGCTCAGGCTGACCTGGCATTCACTCTGT
The DNA here is from genome assembly GCA_036346955.1 of Dipus sagitta. Classification (NCBI taxonomy): domain Eukaryota; kingdom Metazoa; phylum Chordata; class Mammalia; order Rodentia; family Dipodidae; genus Dipus; species Dipus sagitta. Next base: position 151,089,163 of record CM070771.1, read on the forward strand.
AGTCTCAGGGTGGCCTTGAACTCAAGGCAATTCTCCTACTTCTGCCTCCCTAGTGCTGGGATTAAAGGTGTGTGCCTGACAAGCTTTTTTATTAGCTATGTATACAGCGTGTATACATCACAATGGTACCAGCAATAGCTTCCTCCCTGTCCTCCCCCCTCCACAGGGACCGCCTTGGTTAGGGAATGTGGGCCATGTATTGTGGGATTAGCCATCAATTATGGGTAAAAGGCAAAGTCTCTCTATATAAAGTCCCAACATATGACTCTAACAATCCTTTCTTTCCTCCTTCCATCTTTCTTTATTTTGCACATTTAGCATTATTTCATGTTGTTGGAGCACTGAAGTTTCATCATCCTGCAATTTTCTCCTTTCTTTGTGGTAATTTTCACTTAAACTTCCCAATTCAACTTTCATTTCCTTGATATTAATGTTGGTAGGTAAGGTTTAGATGGTAAACCTTTTTATTCGTTTTTTCAAATTTAGTTTTTAGCACATCAGTTATGAGAATTCATATTTGATAAATTATTCAGACATATAAACTGTCATATTATTTAAAAATAATATATTCTGTGGACATTTATACATTTATATTTTAATGAGTTAACAATTTTCAATATTCACAGAGCAACATTTTTAGGTATATCATATATATATATATATATATATATATATATATATATATATATTTTTTTTTTTTTTTTTTCCAAGGTAGGGTTTCACTCTACCTCAGGCTGACCTGGAATTCACCATGTGGTCTCAGGGTGGCCTCGCTCTCATGGTGATCCTCCTACCTCTGCCACCCAAGTGCTGAGATTAAAGGCGTGTACCACCACACCCTACTTTTTTTTATTTTTATTTTTAATATTTTTGTTTATTTGAGAAAAGGAGTGGAGAAAATAAATGTAGGGATGTGCAGACTTTTTGTCTCTACATATGAATCAGACATACAACACCCCCCTCTCACACCCTTTTTTCACCCTTTTTTGCATTTGGCTTTACATGGGTACTGGGGAATCAAACCCAGGCCATCAGAATTTGAAGGAAGTACCTTCAACCTCTGAACCATCTCCCCAGCCCCAGAAATATAATCTGTATACATATATATATATATATATATATATATGTGTGTGTGTGTGTGTGTGTGTGTGTGTGTGTATGTATATATATATATATACGTAAAATAAATTTTCCTTTTGAAATTGTGCTTTTCAGACAGCCCAAATGTCCATCCATGAACAAAATTTGATCTATCCACAGGATAGACTATTACCCATCCTGTATATGGAAGGAATGCAGTGTTGCTATGTTTATCAACACACACACACACCCCTCTACAAAAGTTATCAGAGGAAAACATGATAGATGATAAAGAATATATTATGATTCTTATGTAAAATTCTGAAATGTGCAAACTAACATGTAGTAAAGAAAGCAAATATTCTGGGCATGGTGGCACACACCTTTAATCCCAACTCTCTTGCGAGGCAGAGGTAGGATGATCACTGAGAATTAGTGTCCACCCTGAGACTACATGGTGAATTCCAGGTGAGCCTGGGCTAGAGTGAAACTCTACCTCAAAAAAAACAAAACAAAGAAAAAGGAGATACAAAGTAAATTATTGCTGGTGTTTGCTGAAGAAAATAAGGTCCTAACTTAAAACGAAAACATAAAAACACTCAAAAAAGAAATTGAGGCCGACTTGAGAAAATGGAAAAACCTCCCATGGTCCTAGATAGGCAGAATTAACATTGTGAAGATGACAATCCTACTAAAGGCAATATACAGATTTAATGCAATTCCAATTAAAATCCCTACAGTGTTCTTCACAGAGATAGAAAAAATGATCTCAAATTTCATATGGAAAGGCAGAAGGCCTCGCATTTCCAAACATATCCTCAGCAAAAGAAATACCTCTGGAGGCATCACCATACCTGATCTAAAGCTATATTACAAAGCCATAGTAATAAAAACAGCATGGTACTGGCATAAAAACAGGAGTATAGATCAATGGAATAGACTTGAGGACCCAGACTTTGGGTCAAGCAACTATAGCTACTTGATATTCGATAAAGGCCCAAACAATATAGGCTGGAAAAAAGACAGCATCTTCAACAAATGGTGCTGGACAAACTGGATAACCATATGCAGGAAACTGAAACTTTATCCACACATTTCACCGTGCACTACACCTAAATTTAAATCTACAGAATTCATATAAGTGTCTTTCATGTTGGCATGCATCTGTACTCCCTAGTGAAGGCTGGTGGTCCCTGGGGGAAGCTGGCTGAGTAGACGAGCCAACTGGTGAGCTCTGAGTTCAGTGAGAGACCGTGTGTCAAGAAATTATGTTGGAGATATTTAGAAGAAGACACATTGCACTGATTTCTAGCATCCACATGCATGTGCACACCCATGTGCTCATGCACCTGCACACAAATTAGCCCACATATATATGAACACACATGCAAAATTTAAATACTCCAAACACCTATATACACACAAAGCAGATTATTGATTGATAAGAAATAAGGTAAAATGTAAGCATGAGAGTTGGAAAGAAAATTTTAACAATAGCAAAACAAAAGCAGGAATTTCATTTGAAGTTGGGAGATCTATTCATAGTTTTGAAAGTGGAGCTGGTTTCATAAGTGCACATGTAATTAAAATGTAATATTTTACTAATTAAATGCATATTGTTTATTATATGTCAATTTTATATCAACCAAGAAAGTCTTAGAAAAATTAACTTGTAAGATAAAATTTCAATTATATGGATGAACTTGAACTATATTTGTTGGATATGTAATCTATGGTACAAGTCTTTCAACACAGAGCTAAGTTACTACCAAAAGGGCATTATCACTGTGAAGACAGAAGAGTTGCCAGACAACACTTGGATACAGCTGTGGCAAGTGACAGCTGTCAGTCCCAGCAAGAACAGCCAGATCCTTGAACCTGTGATGGGTACAATGCCATGTGAATGCTCTGAGGAGGAACTTGAGCTGGTGCAAACCAGTAATGTCATTCCCCAAATTGAGAAAATGAATACTCATTTCCCACCATCCTTCTTTTCACTCCTGTCCAATTACTAATCCTCTTATAGGAAGAATTTATTCTTCTTATTCCTAAATTTAAATATTTTTAAAAATACATACTTTGTAATAAACTTCCTTCCTTTTATTTTTGTTTTTTGTTTTTTGAGGTAGGGTCTCATTCTAGCCCAGGCTGACCTGGAATTTACTATACAGTCTCAGGTTGGCCTCAAACTCATGGTGATTCTCCTATCTCTGCCTCCTGGATGTGGGATTAAAGGCATGTGCCATCACTCCCAGCTGTAAACTTCCTATTTTTGAAGACTTAAACTTTACTAGACAACTACTTTATTCCAAATTCCACACATTTTGAGCTTTATGGAACAGAATTTTTCGAAAGAAAAACTAGGCTTTACTGTGTGAAGATTTTACTTGAAGCACTTTGCTGAGAACGAACATTCCAAATGAGTAATGGCATAAAGATATTATTATAAAAGTTACAGACTGACCAAACAGTTTTAGAGTGATAAGGCCCCAAGCACATTAAAAATTGATCCTTTTAAAGATAGCTACTTCGAGAATGAATATAGATGCCTCTCAGAACTGCTGTTTCAAACACTTCCCTTCAATCTAACTATAACAAAGTTATATCGATTGCTCCTTGCCATCTATATATGTGATGACCTCTTACAGTGAACATGATGACATGGTGTCACTTTCAACACTGTTCACACTAACATCATTAGGTCAGCTGACAAAACAAGAGCCTGACTCCTGGGAGAGAGGATAACTTCATTGGCAGAGACAAGGGCAACTGAGAGGCATGGCTTCAATATGCTGAAATGTCTGCTACAAAGTCAAGTAACAAGAACCAGCTCAAGGAATAAAGTACTCAACTCTCTTTTATGCAATACAATTATACATATTATGAACAATGCCTCTATAAATTTTAAAGCTTCATATTCCCATTTCATTCATGTAATTTTGGAAAGTCCTTTATTTTAAAATTGAGATATATACTAAGTTAGAGGGTAGTAGAGTTATGTAAGAAAAATCAAAACAATAAATGCAGAAAGGTATGGACTAGGTAATGTGGGGAGATAGTCAAATAAGAAGACAGAATTGCCTCTCATCAACTTCATGAGAGAAACAGCACACAACATCCTGAGCCCAGACATGGAGGACATGTAAGACCACAAAATTAATGACTATATTTAATATATCATGGGTACATCTTCTTTTGACTGAGGTAGCATAAATATTTCTTTCACCTTGATGATAAATCCTTATCTATTATGCTTTCATGAAGATCAACATAAAATACGTAGTTCAGTGCTCTTGAGGTTTACAAACAAGGAATTTCTCAGTGACTAGCTGATTATATAATGCTATATAGTAATGATCTTGATAATAGTCTAAAGCTACTATTTATAAATCTTTAGTTTTAGTCATTAAAGTTCAATTATTATCATTCAATAAAAGAAATATAATTTGACAAACTCATATTTTCTTCCATGCCAGGAGCAATATTGAACTGTATAAACTCACAGATCACAAAAGTCATTGCCGCAGCTTAGTGATACCAAAAGACAGGTTTGATCAGGATTTCTAAGTGGATATTAGGGAGGAACTATCCTGGAAAAATTCAGATATTTGATAGATCTCACTGATTGGCCAGTTGATACGGGGTTTGGGATGATAATAAAAATATCACTGCAAAGCTATTATTCACGCTCCTTTGTCCTTTCCTATATGGATACTTCCTTGGAAATAAATGAAGGTCAGTGGTAGTTCCATCAGTTTTCCTTTTAAGACATAAAATGGTGAAAAGAATTTATTAAACATATATAACAGGAAGCCATAATTGAGACAGCAAAAGTTATGAGTCATAGCTATTCCCATATCTCATCACCAGCAATAATAGCTATAAAAAAGCTTTGTAAATAACATACAACTATAAAGGCACCTCATGTGAAAACTGTACTAAAATGAATAAACTGTTTTTTCTCCTGTCCTCTTATATTTATCAAAATTGAACAATATTTTGTCACTCAGTCTCAGTTTTATTATAATTATCTCTAATCTTGTATAGTAAGGATAGTTTCTGCAGTCAGATACTAAGGTAGGGAATATTCATTGGAGTTAACCAATTACATCTATGTCATAAACTTCACAATAAGTCTTTGTAAGCCAGGAAAGGCCACATTTAATGTTTGAATATGTAGTATAAGTCAATATTTTAACTGGATGTAGATAAAATAAAAGAATTGTTCTTAAACTCATTAGGGTTGCATATGTTTCATGAAAATTTGTGTATATGTATAGTTATATGTAAGATATTTGAATATTGTTTGTGTGTGCATGTTTATGTTCATTAACAGAAAGGGGACTTCAGTATGATTTCTGTCCTCATCCCATCTCTTTCAAAAGGACTCTCAAGCTACTGCTGCTTACTAACTTCAGTCTTACCTAATGGAGCCAATTGTGTGGCTTACTACATGTATCAGCCTGCATTACAATTATTTTTGCTTGGCTACATGTACCATAGCTGCTCACAATTGCAGTTTACCATAAGTTCCAAGTACACATCATTCAATTTACTGAGACTTGCCTGTCAACCAATGTCCTGAAGGACTGCACCTCAGCATCTCCCTTGCAGCCATCTTTTTAGACTTCCTCTGAGGTATCCATGCTTGACCAGAATGTGACTGAGAAGGAGGAAAGCTTGGAAGACTGGCTATATTATACAGTATTGCTGATGAGGTCAGCTATGGTACCAAACAGACAAAACCTAGAAAGAACCTCACCTCGCCATATTATAATTAAATTACCAAACATACAAACCAAAGAAAATATAATGAAAGCAGTTAGAAAGACAAATCAAGTCACATAAAGATAAGCCCATCAGGATAACAGCAGATTACTCAATACAAACTTTAAAAGCCAGAAGGGCTTGGAATGATGTATTCCATGTTCTGAAAGATAACACCTGTCAACCAAGGCTACTTTATCCTGCAAAGCTATCCATTCAAGTAGATGGAGAAATAAGGACATTCCACAACAAAAGCAGGCTAAAGGAATATTTGAAGACAAGACCAGCTCTACAGAAAATACTTGAAAGAACCCTCCATGCTGAAGAGAAAGAAAGGCACACATATAAGGAACCTGGAAAAAACAAACCATACTCAAATACCAGTTAATACAAGAGAGCAAAGGTAAAATTGGAAGAACTACAAAACACAAAAGAAATAAACACTTTTCAATAATAATATCAATGGCCTCAATGCCCCAACCAAAAGACATAGGTTTTCAGACTGAGTTAAAAAGCAGGATCCTTCAATTTGTTGCCTCCAAGAAACTCACCTTTCTACAAATGGTGGGCACAATCTTAGGGTGAAAGATTGGAAAACAGTGTTTCAAGCAAATGGGCCTAGAAAACAAGAAGGGGTCCCTATCCTAATATCTGACAGGGTAGAATTCAGGCCAACATTAGTTAGGAAAGATAAGAAACATCACTTTATATTATTTAAAGGAACACTCCAACAGGAGGACAATTCGAAACTTATGTGCAACTAACATGCAGGCTCCAAACTTCATCAAAGAAATACTATTAGAACTAAGCTCACAGAAAACACCAAACACAGATGTAGTTGGTTATTCCAATACCCCACTCTCATCAATTGTCATCTTATCCTGGCAAAACATAAACAGAGATGCATCTGGATTAAATTAGGTCATACAGCAAATGGACCTAACAGATATCTACAGGACATTTCATCCAAATGTTGCAGAATACATATTCTTCTCTGCAGCGCATGGAACATTCTCTAAAACAGACCATATATTAGAACACGAGGCAAATCTTATCAAATACAGGAAAACTGAAATAATTCCTTGCACTTTAGCTGATCACAATGGGGAAATCCTTCAACATATTGGTCTTGGGAAAGACTTTCTGTATATAACCCAATTGCTCAGGAAATAAAACCACAGATCAACCACTGGGACTTCATGAAATTACAAAGCTTTTGTATGGCAAAGGACACTGTGAATAGAGCAAAAAGGCAACCTAAAGAATGGGAGAAAATCTTTGCCAGCTATACATCTGACAGAGGATTAATATCTTGGATATACAAACAACTCATAAAATTAAATAACAACAAATCAAACAACCCAGTTAAACAATAGGCTATGTGACTAAATAGAGAGTTCTCAAAAGAAGAAATACAGATAACATATGAATGTCTCAAAAATATTCTATATCCTTAGTTATCAGGGAAAAGAAGATTAAAACTACATTCAGATTCTATCTCACACTTGTCAAACTGGCTACCATCATGAATATAAATAACAATAAATGTTGGTGAGGATGTGAAAAAAGTGGAACTCTTCTATATTGTTGGTGGGGATGCAATCTGGTCCAGCCATTGTGGAAATCAGTGTGGAGGTTTCTGAGCCAACTAAAAATAGATCTACCATATGACTCAGCTATAACACTTCTGGGCATATATCCTAAGGACTTCTCTCACTACCCTAGAGATACTTGCTCAACCATGTTTATTTTCGCTCTATTCACAATAGCTAAGGAAGGGAACCAGCCTAGATGTCCCTCAAATGACGAGTGAATAATGAAGATGTGGCACAGTAACACAATGGAGTTCTACTCAGTGGTAAAGAAAAATGAAGTTATGAAATATTCAGGAACATGGGTGGATCTGGAAGGCATTACACTTGGTGAGGTAACACAGGCCCAAAAGCCAAATATCGCATGTTCTCTCTCATATGTGGATCCTAGCTACAAATGTTTGGATTTCTATGTGAGCAGGAATAAAACTCAGTAGCAGAGGCCAGTAATCTAAAAAGGGGATCTAGAGGCAATAGAAAGGGAGGGAGGGGGTCTTAATAGGATGGTACTGTATAATGTAAGTAGAAGAACAGATTAATAGGGGTGAAAAGGCCTAAGTGAGGTCAGGGGAAGAGATTGAGTAAAGGAAAGTTTGAGGGAGGACTAATCAAAATCTAAGAAGATATACATAATTCATATGGAAAGCTACATTTTTAGACAGCAGAATACTTAGAAGCCATAGACTGTTACTAGAAAATTTTCAGTGCCAGTGATGGGATACTTTCCTCTGAGTTGTTAGACAGGGAGGTCTCTGATACCCCCAAAACATTAAAGGCTATTGCCAAGGCCCTTGGCTTTCCACCAGGAGTAGATGATAAGACCCTATTGCTGAAGACTCCACACACTAATGCTGCAAGTCCACAGAGAAATCCTGCTGGAGCTGAGCCAAAAACCTCCTCCATGTAGACCAACTTATAGAAAGGTGGAAAAAGCTACACTGCATGCAGTTCAATGGGAGAGAGAGAAATCACCAGTGAAAATACTCAACCGTGGATACTTCAAGCCTTAAATTTGGCCAGCCAAGCCAAATGAGCCAACAGGTGCAATAGTGTCATGTCTGTTATGGGGGAAACCAACCCCTCTTTAATTGGACAGTAGGCCCTCTCCTTGGGAGGGAATATATCCCTGATATGAAAACCTGCAACAAGGATAATCATGAGCCCTAGGGGTGTAACATCTGCTGCTATATGGCTAAGTGTATGCTCACCAAACTGCCCAGTAGTCAATTCTATTAATGTTTATACCCACATATTAATGCTACTCTCATTTTGGTTAGACAAGCTTCTCTTTTCAGATGGCAGTGATGTTGGGATGACTCAGAAGGCACCATTGTGCTGAGAAGAAGTGACAGAGGAGTGCTCAGCACTGAAATGTCTCTATCACACCTTCCAAGGCTCAGGGTCCATTGCAGAAGAGGTGGCAGAAAGAATGTAGGAGCCAAAGGAAGGGTAGGACTCCTTACAACATATTCATCCAGACACAAAATGGCCTGGATACCCATGACCTAACAGTGCCTGATACTACCTACACAAGGCCATCATAGTAGGTGGAAAAGATCATGACATCAAGATAAAAGAGTTTGATTGAGTGGGCCTCCAGTCAAATTAGAGGACTGCTCAATCAGTCTCTTTTACTTTGATGGCATGCTGCTGCTTTCTGGCTAAATGTATATACTATGCTTATCAAACTGCCCAGTAAGCACTTCTCTTAATGGTCATAACTATATATTAGTGCTACTCTTACTTTTGGTAGAGAACCTTCTCTTTTCAAATGGCAGTAACCTGGGAATGACTCAGAAGGCACCATGGTGCTGAGAAGAAGTGACAGAGAAGTGCTCAGCACTGCAATATCTCAATCACACCTTCCATGGCTCAGGATCCATTGTGGAAGAGGTGGCACAAAGAATGTAAGAGCCAAAGAAAGGGTAGGACTCCTTACAACATGCTGCTCCTGACACAAGATGGTCTGGATATCCATGACCTCACAGTGCCTGACACTACCTAAATTTTAGACCACCATAATAGGAACAAAAGATCATGACATCAAAATAAAAGAGAGACTGATTGAGAGGGGGAGAAGATGTGACAGTGGAGTTTCAAAGGGGAAAGTGGGGGAAGGGAGGGAAATACCATGGGATATTGTGTACAATTAAGGAAGTTGTCAATGAAAAATTAAATTAAATTAAAATTTAAAAAGAAAAGAAATTATATGTTAAAACTGTTTTCTGTGTGTGTGAGTGTGTGCTGAAAATTCTTTCTTCTTTCCCAAGCCTTCTAAACAGTTATTTTCTACTTTAAATTTAAAATTCATGCAAGTCATGGCATTATAAAAAACATTATTTCTAGCCTGGCGTGGTTGTGCACACCTTTAATCCCAGCACTCGGGAGGCAGAGATAGGAGGATTGCTGAGAGTTTGAGGCCACCCTGAGACTACATAGTTAATTCCAGGTCATCCTGGACCAGAGTGAGACCCTACCTCAGAAAACCAAAAAAAAAAAAAAATTATTTCTCTTGCTTATATTTTTGCATTTTACAACTTCAGAGTGACTATGGTTTTCTTGTTGATTTTTTCCATAATTATAAATAATAAAAGGGCTGTGTCTGAATTTTGAGAACCATAATTTTGGGATATATCTTTGTTCTAGTCATTTTAAGCAATATTAAGTTCATTTCTTTAGTAAGGGAAGATATATGAGTATGAAAGATGGATTGAACTAACATTACATATATATATATATGTTTACATCCCTTCCTATCCCCCCAGGAGACAAAATACTTCATAACAGCTCTATCTCACAAGTGGTATTGATTAAGACAATGATGGAAGTGTGAATTCATCCTTTTCCCAGAACCACTCCTCAAATACAAGTAACCTGAGAACTACATTAGCAGTAGTTCAATTCAAGGGTATTACTCAAACTCCCATAGGTTTCACATACTTTGAGCATTGTCTTTTCTTTTTCTTCATTTTTCCCAAAGTTAAAAAATGACAAATTCTGAAGCTCCCACAAGAAAGAGCTAAGTATTTTCACCTTCCTTCTAGCTCCTAAATCTTCCCTCATCTACCATTTCAACAACCATATACATCCAAGTCAAGGAACCCATAGACTGGCTAGGGTCTTCAGCTTTGACCAGATTATACTTTTACCTATGCAAGATCATCTAAATTGTATTTTTAGATCATCAGTGTTATTACACCACCACACACACACACACACAATTAACAAATCTACGTGCATTAAACATTTAACAAATATCTAAGTGTCAATAATATGTAGCCTACTTTTTCCCCCCTCTGGATCCATTCTGAATCACACTTGATCATTAAAATTACATGTCCACACTCTGTAATCTAGACAGTTCTTAAAATTATGGTTGAGTGTTGATCACTAAGGTAGAGCCTTCTCTTGACATTTCTATCAGGACCCAAATGTCATCATGAAATCTGTTACCCATGAGAGGGATTTAAATCATGTTTTCTCCCAAGCATACAGTGATAAGAATGAGTGTATTAATTGAATTCCTTCCCTGCAAGGATGTGAGTCTAGATAGTGGATGATCTGGAGGATTACAGAGTTAGGGATGAGTGACATTGATTCTTCCTCACAAATACAGATAAATGATCAAATTTGTATTTTTTTAAGAAAAATATATTCCTGTCTGGAGAGATATTCTCCAAGTGTGTGGCAGGACATAGCACTTGACTGAGCTTAGTCCATGCTTGGCAGTTTCTGAGTTACAGGTCAACTTTCATTCCAATGCTCTTCACTGAGCATCAGGATACTTTAATCCCAGAAAGAAGACATAAAGTTTGTGCTTTTTTTTGGAGGGGGGATGATATAATGACCAGATATTTACACATGAACCACTTCTGAATGCAGGATAACTGAGGACATAAGATTAAGCTGCCACTAAGGTGCTCAGAAGTAGAAGCAGTCAAGACCCAAGCAAGATCACAGCCTAGAATTCAAAGTTCCTATCTCTGGAAGAGATGCTCCTGAGAAAGAATTGTAAAAAATACGAGGTGGAGAGAGAGGTCTTCAGTGATCAACAGTAATGATAGCTACGAACACACAATGCTGACATGGGAACTTGCTAACTTTTAATAAACAACATTAGAAAACTGCAACATGATAAGGTACCCAAGTACTATATAGGTAGAACATATTAGTTATGGCATTGTATATGTCCTATAAATATCACAAGATTTCATCCTTCTAAATATTCTGCTTTCCAGCATTTCAGAATCAACAGTTGTTAGCGATTGGAATTTTTTCTTTCTCCAGAACTATGAATTTGCATACCTAATGCTATACTCTCATTTTGCTTTAATAGGTTATTGAACACGTGTGTAGCCCACAGGCCCATGAGCCCCAGTGTTGACACAGCCTGAATGGATGGAACCATTGCTTCAGTGGTTTGGGTCTCTTTTTACAGTGTTCTTTTGTTGTGTATAAATCACAGGGTGATCACTTTCTTTAATGTTTTACACATGCTATCTCTGAAAGGACTATAGATCATCCACTCCCAATCTCCCGTGTGTGTGTGTTTGTCACATATCTGTCACTCTGATTTTTTGAGAACCTCTCAGTGATTCATTTTCTTGAGTCATTCTCACACAGATTATTCATTTTCTTCTTCCCTAGTTCCCTTGAATATCCACTCTCCTGCCATTCCTACCTCACAAGCTCTGCTGCATGTCAGTATTTTTCTCCCTATTCCACCTGTATTTAGCTTTTCTTGAACTTTGTCCAGATACTTTCTGCTCCCCTAGGAGAATCAGAATACTGAGTGTTTCAGGCAAAAGATGGTCATCTTGTGTCTCCTGTCCCACCATTATCATATGTGAAGTGTTTTCAGGGAAACAGTACATTAGACTCTCTGAAAGTCAGAGTCAGTCCACATTTTAAGTAGCTATTTGAGGGACTCTCATGAACATTTAAGTTTCAATCTTTGATGCTGTGGTATCAAATTGTACCTTCTTGTCACCTACCCATGTTTTTGAGTGGATACAGAAATGGGAGAAACATTACTTGTGTTTTCCCTCTCATCAGAGTCCTCTAAGAGAAGGAAACATCCAACTTGTTTCCCATCCCTCAAATGGGTCTTTGGGCCTTTTAGAGCAGAATTTCACAAGTTAATGAAACTAAATAATGTTCATCATAGCTAAATTTCTAAATATACACCTTAATTATTGCAAAAACAAGTTTTCCATAATAATTATCCTTTAGTTTATTCTTTTGGTATATTCTTTACCATATATAGTGCTGTATTTAGGCATGCCCTACCTTAATGAGAGCTTCTGCAAACCTTACACCTTTATTTTTATTTATTTATTTATTTATTTTTATTTTTATTTTTTTATTTTTTTATTTTTTTTTTCATTTTTATTTTTTATTTTATTTTTTTTTACAGTCAGTTTGGTACCATTATTAGGCTCATCCGTGACCTACCCCCTCCCCTTGGCCCCTCCTTGTTGAGGTATACGGTCATGCATTGTGGAGTTAGCCCACAGTTATGGGTAAGATAAGTGTCTCTGCATATCATGGCCCAACATGTGGCTCTGACATTCTTTCCGCCCCCTCTTCCGCAAAATTTCCCTGAGCCATGTTGAGTCTGCTTCAGTGATGAGGTGTTGGGGGCCTCTGAGGCTCTGGCTCTCTGATTTGGTAGGATTGATTTTGCTCTGTGCTGATCTCCTTCCCCCTTGTGCTGGTATTCGGTTCATCAGGAAAACAGCCCCCTTGCTTGTTTCTCCAATTTTTATTAGTTTCAGCCAGGGCCCTTTTGAGGTATGATGGGGTAGCTCTCTCCTGAGGATCTACATCTATCTGAAAAAGAGAAGCAGATTCTCCAACGGAGAGTAAGTTAGCATTAGGACAAATGAGATAACCCTTTTTTTTTAATAGAGAATTTAATAGGTGTAGGCCCTCTTGTAGCCCACAATTGATGGTGCTTGATATTGGAGAGTGGGTTTGTGTTTGGATATGGTTCTGACTTGTTTCCCAGCTCCAGCTATGGGTCCCATACCAGTGAGGGGATCAGTTAGCCAAATTGAGAGTAGTTGGTTCCCCACCATGGCTGTGTGCCACTATTGCACTTGTGTGGGCATCACAGCAAGTTATTTGCTGCTAAGTAGGTTAGACCATGCATTGCTTCGACAGATATTGGTCATTTTCCCCCAGTTGCCTTTAGCTGGCTTGCTTGCTTTCTTAAAATTCTGGGCACCAAACCCAGGACTGCATGCATAATGGATAAGCACTCAAATCCCGAGTTACCACTTTAAACTTTTCTTTGTACTAAATAATAATAGTTAAATAAATAATAATAATAATAAAATACATATTGGATTTGAAGATAGAATGTCTCAATGTTGTTCCAAACAAAATTTTCATTTCCTATAAATAATATACCATCTACCCAATACCGTAACTCCAGTTTCACCTCTATATAGGATCTGCCTTTTCCTACATACACCCTCTACTCTCCAGCCTTGCTACACAGATTTGCAGTCTTTTCCTTGTATGGCTACTGTTGGACACTGTGGATGTGATGCTCAGATTCTACCCTTCTGCAGTACTTCACACTTTACTATACACTTTCATATCCTACTAATTTCATACAACAACTTCATACAAGACAAGAAAATTAGGGCTCACGGATGTCAAATAAACATTCAGAATTCCAGTGCTGGCAAGAAATGGAGTTTAATTCAAAAAAATTAATTTTACTTTTGCTTTTCCATTTTACTCTCATACTTTTATCAGGGAATCAGTATGCCAGGAAATTTCTCTATAGCTTTCTGATAAAGTTTATCTCATTCCATTTTATCAGAGTACAAAAGTATGGGAAATAAATATTTATTTATACTTAAGATCTAACATCTTAAAATATGCAATGCTAAATAAGCACAGCTTTTTTGAAATAAAAATAAAAATCGGTAACCCTTGGGGAAGAAGGGTTATTTATACAACAACACCGTGCTGTCACATAGAGCTCCAGGGTTTTGATAATATAGAATTTCTTGATCTGCATGCTTACTACACTGATATTTTCACTTTGTGGAAGGCTACCCAGTAGAAATTAAATACAGTGCACTTTCCTATTTAGATTTTTAATTTTATTTTTTTAATGACAATAAGGCATGGACCTTAGCCTCAGACATGAAACTCTGTAGCTGAGAGGGGGGAAATACTTCACATACAAGTTTAAGTAACAAATTTCCATTTTTCTTTCAAATTAGTTACATGAACATCTTTTATAGTGGCCATATAAACTGGGTTTAAAATAACTTATTTTATATTATATAGAGTGTAATGTTTTAAATTAAGATGACACACATTAAATAAAATTACTCCTTTTATGGTTCCAACAAAGATTAGTTTTATATGAGATTTTTTAAAAATATGTTTTAAAAAACATGAGGTCTTTTTCCCTTTAAGACAATAAAACAGATGAAGAAAAAGAGCACTGTGAATGGAAACTTTTCATTTTGACCTGCTTCTTTAAAGTCTACACTTCAGAGCCTGGCATCCATGTTCCATGCTTTAGCCTGCTAACACCTTTTCAGTGGAGCATCTTACTTAACAAGGTAAATATATGTCCTGAGGCATCAAATGCTGACACAAACCACTCACTGAATTTGTCCAGAGTTTTCAGGAACATGTTGTAAAGCCACAGGTCATTGTCCACAAGGTTGAGTGGCTAATTCTCATACTATTGTAGAGTCCCAGGCAGTCTGCTGGGGGAGAAAAGTCATCAACAGTTTTACCTAGGGGCAGATCCACCCTGCATGCCACACTCTGCCAGGCAAGATGTCCACTGGTATAGTGCTGGGATGGCTATTATGAGGGTAACCAAATGTTAGCCCAGAATCTAACTCTGACTGGATTTGAGGTCTGCTCCAAGGAAGTGAATTCTTGGTGGTTCTAAAAATCTACTCAGAAATCAATATATGGGAAGACTGAAAGAACTAGGAAAGGAAACTACTGCTGTTATTTGGCTCAATGGATAGGTTGTGTGCATCATATTACTCTCTATATATTTATGTCTATACCCACAGATTAGTGATGATCTCATCTTTGGTCAGAGAAGTTTCTTTTTGCAGCTGGTGGTGACTAATGGGGATACTCAAAGCTCATAATGCTAAGAATAAGTGACTGCTGAAAGCTCATCACGAAAGGAAACATCTTTGTCACTCCATCCAAGACTCAGGGAACATTGCAAAAAAGAATGTGTAAAGAATATAAGAAACCAAGGATGGGGAGAAATGGTTTGTAATATCTTCTGTACATCTAGTATCTGTTCATTCATGACCTCAAAGTGGCTGTCATTACCTGTAAAAGACCTCCATAGACAATCATTCCATCATAGATTATATAAGAGGACAAAAAGAAAAAAGTAAAAGAGAGTAGGACTTAGTTGGTAAAACTAGAAGTTTCAGTGGAAGAGAGACAAGGGAGAAGGGACAAAATAAGATAATGGGAAGGCGTTATGATCAAAATATATTGTTTACATGTATAAAAATATCAACAAAAGTTCAAAGTTAGTTAAGGCTACATAGCAAGAACCTGTATCAATCAATTAATGAATATGTAGCAGCTGATGATATAGCTCAGTGATAGGGCATATTTGAAACTCTGGCTTCAATCCTCTATACCGTATACACAGAAAAAAGTAAAATATGATAATGTCGTAAGGAGCTAAGGTTCAAAAGACCTCATTTACATAGAAAAAAAGTAGAACCAAGAGCTGGAGAACTTGAGTACATTCAATGTATCAAAGATGAAAATCAGGTTTGGAAAAGCAATAGATAAGAAATTAATTTTTACCACAGTAACTCATTTGTTTCATTTCTTATGACCCACTTGAAGTCTGTGATTTTAAGTGATCCCATAGAAATAATTCTTTGTATCTTTCAGAATCAGTGTGAAAGCTTTGAGTACAGTAGTAAATCTTGGTATCTGAAATATACTAAATATTTGAAGTATCTTAGATGCTGGTTTAAGTATTTTACCTTACTTATCTCAAACCCAAAGAGGGAAGTGGTACTTCTCCACTGTATTAGTAATAAAAAAGATGAAAGGTAAAAACCACAATTACAGGCAAAAGCCTTTGTAAGATTAGTTAGTCTGATTTAAGAATCCACTTGCTTAATTTTTTTGCTTCCACAGATGTTTTAACAGTGGATGAATAATTTTTAAATGGTGGTTTCTAACTTAATTTTATTTTATTATACACTCATTTTATTATATGACAGTTACTATCTTGCTTTTTATTAACTGGAAAAGTGGCTAGCAAAAAATAGTTCCCCTAAATATTTATGTATACATAAACATGTAAGTGATGAAGTAAAGAATTTTAAGCAGGTATTGAATCTATCAGATCTACCTATAAAATCGAAGAATTTGAGCATACACCTCAAAGATGTTTTGGGACAGCTTGTTGAGTTCCCCATGACAAAGAGATTAGGTAGAAAGGCACAAAAAAAGTGACAAATCTGACAATAGGTGTCAGC
The DNA here is from genome assembly GCA_036346955.1 of Dipus sagitta. Classification (NCBI taxonomy): domain Eukaryota; kingdom Metazoa; phylum Chordata; class Mammalia; order Rodentia; family Dipodidae; genus Dipus; species Dipus sagitta. The sequence goes on from CM070771.1 coordinate 151,106,120, forward strand.
ACACAGCACACAGCACACTCACACAGTGCAGCTGCACAGCACACTCATAAATTGACCACTAATTCAATTACTTCCAGCCAAAACCAGGGAGCCTGGTGATGTCTCATGCAGGTCTCCAGACACTGGGTTATTGTCCTATCTGACACCCGAAGTTCTCCACCAGTGAGTTAATTCAAACCAGACCTACCTCCAGAGGTTTTCCAGAAGAGTCCATCCTTCTATTCTAGGCAGTGCTGGGAGAGTCCTATGGACCCTGGAATGTCTCAAGTGGTTCCTCTACTCAGGATGTTATCAGGAGCACTGTCCCCAATTCTGGGAGTCCTAGGCCCCTTAGGGATCTCACTGGACCTCCAAATTATATGGTGAAGACCTCCAGGGAAGCCCACTCTGACACCAAACTGTAGTAAGGAGTCTTTATTAGCTGGCCTGTGACTACACCCAGGACTTGGGAACCTGAATGCAGTGCCAGGCTGACCTTCAGGTCTCCTCTTGTAGGAGAAACCCACAAAATTTCATGCTCCAAGTACACATTTTGCAACGATAACTTTATAGAAACAAGAGTTAATTTTTTGTATAAAACAGGAACCTTTTGGGGATCGGCTCTCACTGAATTACTCTATCCCCTGCTACTGCAAATAAGCAGTTATTACAGATGCAACAAAACACATAGAACAACTGCAAGAAAAACATCTTGTCTGGTGTTGAGCAATTGTGCAAAAGTGAGTCAAGCATAAAGTTTAAGTGTAGGTGGCTGTAAGTTCAATTCAGCTGAATTTCCTTGTATTTGGGGGTCAGACATAAGGGCAGCTCAAGTTTATAATATGGAGTTACTCATATCCCTTTCCACCTTAGGCCCATGTCACAATATTTGTGTGTGTGTGTGTGTGTGTGTGTGTGTGTGTGTGTGTCGTGTGTGATGGGTGTCCATGCATTCCCTTTCCCTCTATAGCAAAAATTACTCTTTGTGTATTTTTTTTTCTTTCTCTAATACCCCAAAGTAAAGCTTCATTTAGAGTACAGTTCATTTGAAGAAGCAATTAGATTTTGTCTTTTCCCCTTAGATATTGGAGCTCACAGTGTTCTATGGGCAGGAGACAAACCTTAGCTTTACCAAGAACACACCATGACAAGAGGGAAGAAAGGTTATATCTAGAGTCTGTTATCATCTCAGTTGTAACTTGCTTCTGTGTTAATGCTATTTAACTTAACAGATAGTAATGGTTTTTTAATTAACTGAAAGTGAAAAATTCATCCTTGCTTTCTAAAATATTTATGTAGCCTGATTTCATTGAATTAGAAAAATTTAAATATTCATATGTTTTTACTAAAATCATCATTCTTATTTTTATTTTCGTTACACATGCTTTTCCAGCTGTAAAAGCAAACTGTACAAATTCATGAATGATTTAGTGAAAATGGGGGAAAGTATATTTTAAGGTTACATGCATATCTAATTTGAAAGTTTAATAAATAAAAGTCTTCATAGTGGCTATAAATTGGTAGAAAGCCCTCAATGTTTAATAATGCTGACATGAGCAAGGTTAAGGCACCTTGCTGCCTTGGGTCACTGTCCTGAATTTCGCCAGCTACTGAGGGAGGTCTTACAGGTTCCTTTGAAGCCTGGGAAACTATGCTCATCAATGTGTGCATTCATAAGTATTGCCCCAATCACCTTTTCAAACAATTTAGCTGAAGCCCATGGAAGCCACTGGCAATATTGGTCAATGATCAATCATTTATTACTTCTGCAAGGCACATAAAATTTAAATTTCTGTGTCTTAATTGCTCCTGAATGAAATTTAGAAGTATGATATTGCTTGCTATAGAATGACACAGTCACAGATTTCATTGCCATCATCATGGGGAACTCTTTCTCTTTCTACATCTACTTACAGCCTCTCATTTATGAAGAATCTTGTGTTAAATTTCAAAAAGTAGGCCTAATCCCCGCATATCCTAATTAATGCTAATCACAATCACTACCACTTGTGGCCTCCCTTTGACGTGAAATTCAGTTCTGGTGGAATTAAGATGCTCATGGTGCTTTCTACGCAGCTACTGCAAATGTATGGGTTTTGTGGTACAAGAAAGATGAGAGACATTAAATGAGTTTCTCACGGCAAAGTAAATATGCTGACAACAACAACAATAAAAAAAAATATTAGACTGAGGGTTAACCACAGAGCAATAAGCTCTGACTTCTCCTGCTCATTTTTGTAAGACTAAGGGTTTGGAATCTTGCTGGGAAGAATTGAAGTTGCTATTCTTCCCACAATTCAAAGCTAATGTCTGCTGTAACTAGACAAGGTGGACACTAAGTCAAATAATTGACTATAAAAGTAACTCTGACAGAAATATATGTATGTGTAATTCATGATAACAAAATGATTAAGGGTGGGACAGAAAGACAAGCTTATTTTCTCTGGAGCAGACAGGAAATCATTCACAGAAACAATCAGGGTTAGATTAAATAACCACTGAATGTACTGGATGGACTAAGGGTGTATGAATAATCTGCCTTATCCAATGGTTACATGCATGCATACACAACATAACTTATGAAGCTGTCTTTGAATTTTTAAGTCAATGATAAATTTGACTACTATTGTGACTGTGCCTGTAATGCATATTTTCCTGTATCATATATATCACTTATATGGTGGTACTCATGAAGTAGATATAAAATGGAATATTGTGCACTATAATTATATTTCAGAAAAAAATTGTAGCAATTTGAGAAAGTGTTCTTAACATATAATCCTAAATTGAAAACATATTACAAAACTAAACAACCATATTCACATATATTTGCCAAAAGATATTAAAGAAAACAAAAAATGTATTATATAAGGTTTGAAGACTTACATGTATACGCTTTATTTTTATGTTATCATAAGTGTATTTCAAGGATTTATGGTTTCTTTTATTTTTTACTAGTGTAAAATGCACAACCAAAATGAATAGGTGTTACATGTATATTTTCAATAACCAAAATTGCAATAGTATCTATACTCCAGGCATAAATAGCTTCAGTTTTGTTTATTTGGTATTTTGAATTTTTTGTTTTCTTTTGCAATACTAGGAATCAACCCAAGAGTATTGTGCATGCTAGACATCTATTATCCTTTTCCCTATATCACCAAAATTGAATGTTTTAAGTAAGCTTTGCATTTCAAAAGAATAAAACCTATGACAGTAAGAACTTTTTAAGCACAGAGATAACTTGATGTTTTTCTTGTACTTTATGAGCATAATACTGGTTTGCCTGAGTACTGTTGTAATTTCCTTTTTTATCTTTAGTTACAATTGCCACAACATTAAGAAATCAAATGCACAGATTATTTTAAGGAAAATAATGCTTAAAAGTGTGTGTGTGGGGGGAAATCAACCAGTAACATACAATGAAATTTAAATCAACCTTTAGCTTTATCAAAAATCAAAGCAGCTGGGAGTGGTTGCACACACCTTTAACCCCAGCACTCGGGAGGCAGAGATAGGAGGATCGCTGTGAGTTCAATGCCACCCTGAGACTACGTAGTGAATTCCAGGTCAGCCTGAGATAGAGTGAGACCCTACCTCAAAAAACAAAAAAAAAACAACAAAAAAAAATCAAAGCAAACTAAAGCCAAAAATTGATCATACAAGTTAATTCTACAACATCAACCTTATTTCTAAAATCTCAAACAGAATATAATTTGTCAAATTTATAAATTTATAAGATTGAGGAGGAAAGAACTAGTTTCTATGTTTCATCCATTAACACCATTACACAGTAATGATCAATAAATATTAATATAAAGTAGTGATAAACATATTTAGATTCACTGAATAGAAAGAGCTCTGCAGGGACTTCCGGCCAAGATGGCGACCGCCTAGCTGCGCTGCAAATCCCAGGGAAAGAAAGGCAAGATATTAAGGGTATATAGTGGCTTTTAGGGGAGAGAAATCTGGGAGGGCACAGAGGTGGGGGAATAGGGAATCGCTGGACCCCTTGCGGGCGGGTAGGCACCCCTCGCCCCAAATAACCGCTGTGTTCAAAGCTCCACCCCTGCCGCTGATGCTGCTCCGGAGCCCGCACGGCTGCCACCGCGCGCCGATCGTTCCCTCCGCGCGGAAGCTTAGACTGCTCCACACCCTTGTCCACTCGCCCACCTACTGAGTGTGCCCAGTCCCACAAGCTCAGACTGTATCTCTCGCTTGCGTCAGCTCAGGTGCCACCCCCTACCTGCCTGCCGCACCTGCGGGCCGCCATTGTCCCGTGGCGGGGGAGCGCAGACTGCTTCCGGTTCCCAGCGTTCCCAGCCAAAGTCTGGGCGGCTTCAGTGCTTGGTGCCTCAGTGCCACTCATAGCTTGAATGCAGGCAGCTGTGGCACATTACCGCTTGAGAACTCAAGCAACCTCGGCGCCCCTGCCAGGCAGTGGATAGGCGGCTTTGGCAAGTGAGATTATTCCCTGCGTGCAGAAGCTTAGACTGTTCCGCACTCTCGTCCACTCGCCCTCTGTCTGCCGCGCGGCTGTCCACAATTGTCCTGTGGCGGGGGAGCGCAGACTGCTTCCGGTTCCCAGCGTGCCCAGCCAGAGTTCGGGCGGCATCAGTGCTTGGTGCCTCAGTGCCACTCCTAGTTCGAACGCAGGCAGCTTTGGCACATTACCGCTTGAGAACTCAGGCAACTTCGGCGCCCCTGCCAGGCAGTAGATAGGCGGCTTTGGCAAGTGACAGCCAAAGCCCAGGCTTCTTGGCAACGCCCCCAGGCTGCATAAGATTCCCATTGTTCTTGAGCCCAGGCTGATACGACCACTTATCTGCCCATACACTGTCATGGGCAGAACACAGCGCAAAAGAAATAACATGAATAATCAAATGCAAGAAAATCCAATTAGATCACCCAGTCCCACAATGAACACTTCTAACCAAAACATAGAAGAACAAATAGGACCAGAACACCATATTGAAGCTATGAGCAATGCAACTCTAACCAACCTATTGGTAGAACTTGCAGGAAAGCAACAAAGGGCTGACAATCGTGTGGATGCTGCCATCACTAAACTAGAACTAATAGATAAGAAATTGGAAGGATTAGATAAGAAAATGGAAGGATTTCAAAGAGAGTTAAGAGATTTGAGGGAGAGTGAAAAAAAAGACGACCTTAAAAATCAGCTGGCCATGCTAAATGAAGACATAAAGAAATGCAAGGATGAACTCCAAGAATCATCAAGAAAATCAGAAAATGATGTGAAAAGGGAGCTTGACAGAGGGATGGAAATTATACATAGAAAAATAATAGAAAATGCAAACTTAATTGAACAAGCCCAAAACTCACTAGAAGCTCTCAAGAATAGAGTCAGCCAAGTGGAGGATAGAAACTCTGATCTGGAAGACAAGATGGAAGAAACAGTTAGAGAGTTCAAAAATTTCAGTAAGTTTAAAAGCTCCTGTGAACAGAACATGAGGGAATTGTGGGATACAGTTAAACGTCCCGATATCAGGATCATTGGAATACCAGAAGGAGAAGAAATCCAGACCAAAGGCATGGAGAACTTATTTAACAAAATAATTGAAGAAAACTTCCCCAATCTCTTAAAAGAAAGGCCCATCAAGATACAAGAAGCCAATAGAACTCCAAACAGACTGGACCAAAGGAGAAACTCTCCAAGACATATTATTATTAAGACTCTAAACATTGACACCAAAGAGAAAATCCTAAAAGCAGCTAGGGAAAAACAGCACACCACCTTCAGAGGTAACCCCATCAGAATTACTTCAGACTTCTCAATGGAAACCCTGAAAGCTAGAAGAGCCTGGAATGAAACACTGCAAAGTCTAAGAACCTATGGCTTCCAACCCAAACTACTCTACCCAGCAAAAGTATCCCTCATAATAGATGGTGAACAAAAACTTTCCATGACAAAACTCAGCTTTACAATTATATGAACACAAAACCAAACCTACAGAGAGTATTTCAGGAAATTCTCCACAGAGAAGAAAAAAATAATCAAACACAATTGCCTACAAGAAGCAGATCACAACAACCAAACTCAGAGTAGGCACAAAAAGCTTCAATGTCCATGAAAACTCCAACCCACATTTACCATCACAATATGGCAGGGATCAAATCAAATCTCACAGTCATTACCCTAAATATTAATGGCCTTAATTCACCCATCAAGAGACACAAGCTAACAGGATGGATCAAAAAATTAGACCCCTCAATCTGTTGCCTTCAAGAAACCCACCTCACCATTAAAGACAGACATCTCCTCAGGGTGAAAGGGAGGAAAACAGTATTCCAAGCAAACGGGAATAAGAAACAAGCAGGTGTAGCTATATTAATATCGGATAAAATAGACTTCAAACCAAATATAATCAAAAAAGACAAAGAAGGCCACTTCCTACTTATCAAGGGAACGATCCATCAAGAGGATATTACAATCGTAAATCTGTATGCACCAAACACAGGGGCACCACAGTTCATAAAACAAAACCTACTTGACAATAAAACAGAAATAACCACAAACACCATCATAGCCGGGGACTTCAATACACCATTATCAGTAATAGACAGATCATCCAAACAGAAACTCAACAGGGAAGTAAGAGAGCTCAACAAAACCATAGATCACTTAGACCTAAAGGACATCTACAGAACCTTCCATCCCAAATCCACAGATTACACATTCTTCTCAGCAGTCCATGGACCATTCTCTAAAATAGACCATATATTGGGTCACAAAGACTGCGTCCACATATTTAGGAAGATTGACATAATTCCCTGCATGATATCAGATCACAATGCTATATTGCTAGAAATCAACAACAAAAGACCCACCAAGAATCCCAAAGGCACCTGGAAACTGAACAGCACACTTTTAAACAATAAATGGATAGTGGATGAAATAAAAAATGAAATTGAAAAATTTCTGGAATTGAACGACAATGAGAACACATCGTATCAAAACTTATGGGACACAATGAAGGCGGTCCTCAGGGGAAAATTCATAGCACTCAATGCCTTCGTAAAAAAGACAGAAAGGTCCCAAGTCAATAACCTAACCATCCACCTAAAGGCACTGGAAAAACAAGAAAAATCCAACCCAAAGAGCTCCAGAAGGAAAGAAATAATTAAAATCAGAGCAGAAATCAATGAATTGGAAACCAAGGAAACAATTAAGACAATTGACAAAACAAAGAGCTGGTTCTTTGAAAAAATAAACAAGATTGACAAACCCCTGGCCAATCTGATCAAGCAAAAAAAGGTGAAGCTTCAAATTAACAAAATTCAAAATGAAAAAGGAGAGATCACAACAGACATAAGTGAAATTGGGAGAATCATCAGGACTTATTTCAAAAACCTCTACTCCACAAAACTGGATAATGTGGAGGAGATGGATAAATTCTTGGACGCATACCATCTACCAAAGCTAAACACAGAGCAGATTAATCACCTCAATCAACCCATAACACTCATGGAGATAGAAAAAGTAATAAAAAACCTCCCAAAAAAGAAGAGCCCAGGACCAGATGGCTTCTCAGCTGAATTCTATCAAACCTTCATGGAAGAACTCAAACCAATCTTCCTCAAACTGTGCCACACAATTGATGAACAGGGAAAGCTACCCAACTCCTTTTATGAAGCTAGCATCACCCTAATTCCAAAACCAGGCAGAGATGCCACAAGAAAAGAAAACTACCGGCCTATTTCCCTGATGAATTTAGATGCAAAGATCCTAAACAAAATCCTTGCAAACCGAATCCAACAACACATCAAAAGCATTATACACCTTGACCAAGTGGGATTCATTCCAGGAACACAGGGGTGGTTCAACATACGGAAATCTGTCAATGTAATACACCACATAAACAAGGTTAAACATAAAAACCACATGATCATTTTGATAGATGCAGAAAAGGCCTTTGACAAGATTCAACATCACTTCATGTTCAAAACATTGGAGAGAGTTGGCATGGTTGGTTCATATCTTAACCTAATAAAGGCAATATACGAAGCTCCGAAGGCCCAAATAATACTTAATGGAGAGAGACTGGAGGAATTCCCATTAAGATCAGGAACAAGACAGGGTTGTCCACTCTCACCTCTGCTTTTCAATATAGTTCTGGAAGTCCTAGCTCAAGCAATAAGACAGGAGAAGGAAATAAAAGGGATACAATTTGGAAAGGAGGAAGTTAAGTTAGCTTTATTCGCTGATGACATGATTATATATGTAAGAGACCCGAGAGACTCCATCCCAAAACTCCTGAAGGTGATTAACTCCTATAGTAAAGTAGCAGGATACAAAATCAATGCACAAAAATCAGTAGCCTTCCTTTATGCAAAGGACAATGATACAGAAAAAGAAATAAGGGACATAGTCCCATTTTCAATTGCTACAAAAAAAATAAAATACCTTGGAACAACGTTAACCAAGGAAGTGAAAGATCTATACAATGAAAACATAAAAACACTCAAAAAAGAAATTGAGGCGGACTTGAGAAAATGGAAAGACCTCCCATGTTCCTAGATAGGCAGAATTAACATTGTGAAGATGACAATCCTACCAAAGGCAATTTACAGATTTAATGCAATACCAATTAAAATCCCCACAGTGTTCCTCACAGAGATAGAAAAATGATCTCAAATTTCATATGGAAAGGCAGAAGGCCTCGCATTTCCAAACATATCCTCAGCAAAAGAAATACCTCTGGAGGCATCACCATACCTGATCTAAAGCTATATTACAAAGCCATAGTAATAAAAACAGCATGGTACTGGCATAAAAACAGGACTATAGATCAATGGAATAGACTTGAGGACCCGGACATTGGGTCAAGCAACTATAGCTACTTGATATTCGATAAAGGCCCAAACAATATCGGCTGGAAAAAAGACAGCATCTTCAACAAATGGTGCTAGACAAACTGGATAACCATATGCAGGAAGCTAAAACTTGACCCACACATTTCACCATGCACTACACTCAAGTCCAAATGGATCAAAGATCTCAATATAAGACCAGAAACTCGAATACTACTGGAAGAAAATTTAGGAAGTACATTCCATGATATAGGAATGGAAAAAGACTTCCTGAACAAAACCCCAGTAGCTCATGAACTTAAACCATCACTCAACCAATGGGACCACATGAAGCTGAGGAGTTTCTTTACAGACAAGCATACAATTAGCAAAGCCAATAGATTACCCACAGAATGGGAGAAAATATTTGTGGGTTATCCAACTGATAGAGGACTAATCTCTAGAATCTACAAAGAACTCAAAAATCTAAACAGTAAGAAGTCAAACACCCCACTCACAAGATGGGGCAAAGAGCTGAACAGGCAGTTCACAGAGGAAGAAATAGAAATGGCAAACATACACTTAAGAAAATGTTCAGCATCCCTAATCATCAGAGAAATGCAAATTAAAACAACCATCAGATTCCACCTTACCCCAATAAGGATAGCAAGCATCAAAAAATCAAATAAAAATAAATGCTGGCGAGGATGTGGAGAAGTACGAACACTCATCCACTGTTGGTGGGAATGTAGGATGGTACAACCACTTTGGAAAGCAATATGGAGACTTCTGAAAAAGCTGAGTATAGAGATACCAACAGACCCAGTTATTCCCTTACTGGGCATCTACCCTAAAACCTTCAAACCACAGACTAAAGAGATTTGCTCAACCATGTTTATAGCGGCTCAATTTGTAATAGCTAAGAGCTGGAATCAACCCAGATGTCCATCACTAGAAGAATGGATAACTAAGATGTGGTATATCTACACAATGGAATTCTATACAGCAGTAAGAAAAAATGACACAATGAAATTTGAGGAAAAATGGTTGAACCTGGAACAGATCATTCTCAGTGAACTTACCCAATCACAGAAAAAAAATCGCCACATAGTCTCACTCATCTACAGCACCTAACCTGAATCTACCGAAGATACCTTACATACCCAGCAAGCATCTCCTAGACTAGACACTAGGATGGAAGGGGAGGGAGGGGAGGGCATCAAAGGGGTGGGAAACACAAATCTAGACCCAAACGGCAATGGTACCATAATCTTCTACTTACTAAAAGACAGACCAAATGGCTGATCCTTCACCAGGCCCTTACAGGGAACACCTGAACCACAGGACACTGGAGAGGGTAAGATTAAGACTAACCTTAATCTCCTACATCTTCCTCCCTCACTTCCCCTCTCCCTGTCTCTCTCTCTCTTATCTCTAACTCTTGTATATTAGTTATCTTTTTCCTCATTTTCTTAGTGGGCACTGACCTGTAACTCCCAGATCCAGCATGGGGCTATCATCCACAATGAGCTTTTGATCAGAGAGACCTACAAGGTTTCCTAAAAGACAGACAGATTTCTGTCAGAGTACTTGATGACCCACCAAAGGTTAGTGGTAAGACCCTACTGCTGAAGATACCTTATGTGATTGACATGCAAATTAGAATGGCATGGCTGGAAGTTGGATGAGAGTCAGTCCCCAGACAGTCAGCGCGTCTAGTGCCAGAAGGTGCTACATGGGCGACTGGGGGAAACTGACCAATATCTATCGAAGCAACGCATGGTCTAACCTACTTAGGAGCAAATAACTTGTTGTGATGCCCACACAAGTTCAGTGGTGGCACACAGCCATGGTGGGGAACCAACTGCTCTCAATTTGGCTAACTGATCCCCTCACTGGTATGGGACCCATAGCTGGAGCTGGGAAACAAGTCAGAACCATATCCAAACATAAGCCCACTCTCCAGTATCAAGCTACTATCAATTGTGGGCTACAAGAGGGCCTACACTTATTAAATTCTCTATAAAAAAAAAAAAGTAAGGGTTATCTCATTTGTCCTGGTGCTAACTTACTCTCCGTTGGAGAATCTGCTTCTCTTTTTCAGATAGATGTAGACCCTAAGGAGAGAGCCACCCCATCATACCTCCAAAGGGCCCTGGCTGAAACTAAGAAAAATTGGAGAAACAAGCAAGGGGGCTGTTTTCCTGATGAACCGGACACCAGCACAAGGGGGAAGGAGATCAGCACAGAGCAAAATCAACTCCTACCAAATCAGAGAGCCAGAGCCTCAGAGGCCCCCAACACCTCATCACTGAAGCAGACCAAAAATGAACCCAACATGGCTCAGGGAAATTTTGCGGAAGAGGGGGCGGAAAGAATGTCAGAGTCACATGTTGGGTCATGATATGCAGGGACATTTAGCTTACCTATAACTGTAGGCTAACTCCACAATGCATGACCCGTATACCTCAACAAGGAGGGGCCAAGGGGAGGGGTAGGTCACGGATGAGCCTAATAATGGTACCAAACTGACTGTATTTGCTGAATACAGAACTGACTAATAAAAAAAAAAAAAAGAGCTCTGCAGTAATGAGGCACACATTCCTATATCTGAGAAGAGTTTTCTGCTTAATAAATAATGCAGTATACTTAATCATTTAATAATAAAATATCATACACCTAAAATATTTATTAGTTAAACAGACTTCTATTTCATCTACTTTTTAAATAAAATATTAAATTTCCTTCAAAGGAAAATATTCCTTTGGCTAGCAGACACTACTGGGAATACTATAGTTACTTTATTATGAGAGTGAAAATTCAGATTCTTACTCCAAATATTTATCATTTTCCCGTTCTATATTTTACCTTAATTTTGGGCTCCTTTCCCATGGACTAAAGACATGGTCATGCTTCCACTGCTTGTCTTAGATTATACATAGGATTTATCTTCTCCTCAAATATACTTTCCTCCCCAACATCTTCTTCTAGGCATATTTCCACCTGTCCAACAAAATATTGAGATGCCCTTAGGGTTATGTGCATTGATGGTTCAAAATTCAGTATAAAATCCCATTTGATTCTATAATTCTATATACAGTTGCAAAACCTTAGCAAAAATAGTCTGCATAAGTCTTCCTTTCAAGTAATTTCCTTTTTATCAGTGAAATTGTATTATATGGTGATCATTGGAGTTTAGTAAGGAAACCCAGAGCTGGATATACCTGTTCCATTTCTATCACAGGGAGAGGTAATCTTGGGTCTGGCCAACCGTTCAGTGTCACAAACTCATAAAATACATAATAGCCAAGAGCTGGAATCAACCCAGATGTCCATCGTTAGACGAATGGATAGCTAAGATGTGGTATATCTACACAATGGAATTCTATACAGCAGTAAGGAAAAACTTCACAATGAAATTTGAAGAAAAATGGTCAAACCTGGAACAGATCATTCTCAGTGAACTCACCCAATCACAGAAAGATAATTGCCACATAGTCACACTCATCTACAGCTCCTAACCTGAATCTACCCAAGTTTCGATATACCTAGCAAGCGTCTCGAGGACCAGACAATAGGAAGGGTGGGAAGGGAGGCTAAAGGAGGGGCTGGGGGGACACAAAACTGGACCCAAATGACAATGGTACCATAAAGTTCTATATCCTAAAAGACAAACCAAATGGTGGAACCTTCACCAGGCCTAAAAGGGAACACCTGATTCACAAGGCCCTGGAGAAGGTATGACAAAAACTGACCTTTATCTTCTCCTCCTGTTTCTGTTTCTGTCTCTCCCTCTCTCCTCCCCCTCATCTCTATCTCTTTTATAGCACTTATATTTTTCTTCCTTCTCTTCTTGGGCACTAAGCTGTAACTTGAGGTACCAGCAGGTGGATATCATCCACAATGAGCTTTTGATCAGAGACCTACAAAGTTTCCAAAAAGAAGATAGATTTATGTCACAGCACTTGATTACCCACCATAGGTTAGTGGTAAGACCCTGCTACTGAAGACACCATACACTGTTGGCAGGTAACATGGAGGGACATGGCTGGATGCTGGAAGAGAGTCAGTCCCAGAGAGTTAGTGCATCCAGTGTGGGAAGGTGCTATATGAGTGACTGGAGAATAATCATCAATATCTGTCCAAACAACACACGGTCTTACCTACTTAGCAGCAAACAACCTGACATGATGCTCATACAAGTGCAATAGTGGTGCATAGCCATGGTGGGAAAACAACTGGAACACATAGCTGGAGCTAGGAAACAAGTCAGAACCATATCCAAAATGAGCCCATTCTCCATTAAACTCTACAAAAAATAATGGTTATCACATTTATTTGGTGCTAACATTACTCACCATTGGAGAATCTACTTCTCTTTTACAGATAGACACAGATCCCAAGGAGAGAACCACCCTATCATACCTCAAAAGGGCCAAAGCTGAAATTAAGAATAACTGGGGAAACATGGAATAATGCTGTTTTCTTGGTTAACTAGGAACCAGCACAAGGGTGAAGGAGATAGACACAGAGAACAATCAACCCCTACCAAACCAAATATCCAAAGACACAGAAGCTTAGGGAAATTTGCAGAAGAGGGGGCAGAAAGAATGTCAGAGCACAGGTTGGGTCATGACATGTAGACACATTTCCTCCTACACAAAAGTGAAGGCTCACCCCACAATGCACCACCCATATACCCTAACAAGGAGGGTCCCTGTGGAGGGGGAGGATAGGGAGGAGGCTAATAATGGTACCAACTTGACTGTATTCACTAAGTACAAAACTTAAAAAAAATAAGAAAAGAAAAGAATAAAACCTCAAAAAATATTTATGTGGTTATTTTTCATGCACAACATTGAGGGAAACACTTCATATCACCAGAGAAATTGTCTACTCACCCTTCTTCATTAGCTCCTAGAAGTTCCACTTATAACATACATTTCTGTGCTGTTTGGAAAACCCCTTAGTCTCACCCAAAACTCTACTTACTTTCCTTCAACTGAAGTCTCTGAAAGATACCAGTAGAGCTCCCTCCCTAAATTTCAATAAATAAAAACCTGGCAGTGCCTCTCCACAATCTTTTAGAGCAAAGATTGGTTTGCTCTTGCTTTGACATTTTTCCTCTAACATTCCCCATATCTAATGTCAGAACACTATCACACCAAGATGTTTAATACGTTTCCCAGTGCTTCAAGACCATAGACTCCATCATTTCCTGTCATCCAACAAATTCTCTCTCTCTCTCTCTCTCTCTCTTTCTCCCTTCCTCTAGCTCTCTACCAGAATCCCTTATGCTGGCCATGTGTCTAAGATATGAGTCTTCAGTATGGATTCACTTATTCCTTCCTTCCTTCTTCTTTTTAATCTCATTGTGTACTGACATAGAATCAAGTCTATGAACATTGAATCTTTTGGCTCTTGAGTCATTGATGATTTTCTCAGTTCTCATCATTCAGACACTGAGTTGCATGATAAATACTCTAAATTTCTTACTTTGTTTGTATCTTTTTTTATTTTTATTTTTTGGCCAAATGTTAATTGCTTATTTCACTTTTTGATTAAATACAGGGTTCTTGAACAGATATACAATTTTTTGGCATCATTTTAACATCATTTAATAATAGCCCCAACAGTTTAGTTCTTTGGTTTAAATGTTCTTAATTATTGGGATATATTTGTTTTAATTTCCTCTAATTTTATTCGGTAGTTTTCATGATGGGTTCATCTGTTTTTTCCTGTTTTTAACTGTTTCTCTGAATTTTTGTATGTATATGAAGAATGCAGCACATTTCCTTATTTTTCCAAATGGGTGTGTGAGTGTGTATATATATATATATATATCATATATATATCATATATATATATATCATATATATATTACATAAATATTACATATATATTATAAGTATATGTTTCTATTAGTATTATATATATATTATATTTGATTTTTCAAGGTAGGGTCTTACTCTAGTTCGGCTGACCTGGAATTCACTGTTAGTCTCAATGTGGCCTTATACTCACAGTGACCCTGCTACCCTCTCCCTCCCAAGTTCTGAGATTAAAGGAGTGCACCATTATGCCCAGCATATTTTATTTATTTTTTAGTTTTTACCATGCATCATCTAGAATTTTTTTTTCCTATGTATTACTTAGGATATTTATTTGCTCTATGTGCATTCAGTTTTTAGTTTGGTGTAGTCTTGATGTTGAATGCCCCTAAAAGGTCCATGTGGTAAAGGTCTGGTCCTCAGATTAGCACTCTTGGGATGTGGTGAATCTGATGGGTGGCAATTCTCTAAATCATTGGGGATGAGCCCCTGAGGGGTGTGGTAGTCAGTTTCACTTTGCTGGGATGAACATCCAAGCCATGGGAGGAATTGGGTTTATTTCAGGCTTAAACACCCAAGGGAAGTTCCATAATGGTAGAAAAGTCTTGCAATAAAATATCTGAGTCTCTTGGGAGTCATACATTTAAACTTCCACAAGGGGGACATGTCTCAGTGTCTCTCATTCTCTCTTTCTCTGTCTCCCTCTTTTCTCTCTCTCTTTTCTCTCTCCTCTCTCTTGTTTTGATATAAGTGATACACGGAGGTAATCTCTGCACCTGAAGCTAAGGCAGTTTCCAGGGCAGCCTAACAAGCACAGAAAGAAAGGAAATCTTTGTGCCAAACTTCCCATTCAACTGCAATTGTTTGAGAGATTAAAACCATTATGATTGGGCCAGTTTGGCTAATGAGGGAAAGAAAAAAGAAAGAAAGAAAAATAATAATGAAAAGAAAATCACTTTGTGTGTTGGTCCATTTTGGTATTTTGCTGTAGCAACACAAAGCTGACAAATATATCACAGTTCAAACCTAAACATGTAGTCAAAACATAAAATGTATATGTATACTCATTCTTTCAAATATCTATGAATTTTATTAATCCTAGTTCTCAAATGTTCTCTGTAGTGGTTTGATTCAGGTGTCCTCCATAAACATATGTATTCTGAATGCTAGGCATCCAGCTAGTGGCAATTTGTGTATTAGAACCTCCTGGCAGCAAAGCATTGTTGGAGGCAAGCTTATGGGTGCTATAGCCAGCCTCCCTGTACCAGTGTTTGGCACAGTCTCCTGCTGCTGTTGTCTATTTGATGTTGGCTAGGAGGTGATGACCACTCTCTGTTCATGCCATTGTTTTCCCTGCCATCATGGAGCTTCTCATCAAGTCTATAAGACAAAATAAACCTTTCCCTCACATAAGCTGCTCTTGGTTGGTTGTTTAATAACAGCAATGTGAAGCTAACTGCTATACTCTGATTAACTTTTCTACTCTCAAATGAAGGTATCCCATATACATAAACAATAAAATTATAAAAGTAGGTGACAATCTACTTCAAAAACCTTAAATATTATACTCAGAATTATACAGTCCTCAAATATCATATTTCAGAATTATTTGTATGATTGTATGTGTGTGTGTTTATAAGCAGGCATGGTGACATGGCACACATATGGAGGTAAGAGAACCACCTCAAGATATCTGTGTTCTTCATCAACTTTCCTTGAGAAAGAAAGGGTGTCTTGCCCCTGCAGACAAAGCCAATCTAGCTGGCTGCCCATTTTCGATTCCTCTGGCTCTGCCTCCTAAGATCATAGGCCTGCTGGGATCATGGATTCATGTGCACTTTGCATTTCACTTTATGTGGATGCTGGGGAGGATTGAGCTAATCCAGTGGGATTTTCAAGCAAGCTTCATTAACTACAGAGCCATCTCTCCAACTGTCCCTATCACATTTTTCATCAACTTCATATAGTTGTTTTAAATATTGTATTTATTTGACAGAGAAGAGAGAGAGAGAGAGAAAATGGGCATGCTAAGGCCCCTAACCACTGCAAACAAACTCCAGATACATATGCCACCTTGTGCATCCTGGCTTACGTAGGTCCTGGGGAATCAAACCTGCATACTTTGGCTTTGTGGACAAGTGCCTTAAACTGCTAAATCATCCCTCCAGCCCCATATGGCTAGTTTTAATCATCACCTTTAAAAAAATAACGGTAGAATCATGATTTTCAGAGCCTAAAATTTGGTAATTACATAAAGTTATTATAAGCAAGAAATGTACTACACTTTCTTCTCACTTTAGATTGATAGTTAAGGATGGAGCATATTTTATGGGGTATAATGTTTATGTTTCAAAAGATACAGTTTGCTTAAAAAGATGCCTAGAGATCAGGCCTGCAAAAATCTCCTCATACTAATGTCCTTTTGTAAATACATGACTTAACCTCTAAGTTTCAATTTCACCCTCCATAGAATTTGTATTGATTTGCAAATAAACTCATTGCAAAGCTTCCAGAAGAAGAAAATTATGATGATCTACATGATTGTTATGAAAGAAAACTAAGCATTAGAAAATATTCCTTTCTTAGCGCTAGATCCAGAACATACATGAAAGCAAGCCTTCAGCTATGTTCAACTGTGTAAAAGTTTGGTAAATTGAGCTGATTCATATCAGGCCTTTAATTTTGACAATATCTTTCCTTCTGTGGCTGTATTCTCAGTTTTCAAAATTTGTGAATAAAGATTTTGTGGAAATTTAAATATATTCAGGTCAGTTTCTTACAATAATGCGTAGTTCAGGAAACAAGCTAATATTCAAACCTATTAAGAGAATAATGTTCATTAAAGATGTTATGACAAAAGACGTAAATGTTTAAGCAATATTGAGTGTTTAGTGGACTTAAGACAATCCTGGGGAAAGCATAAATTATGAAATTTATAAGTTATTTGACTGAACCAAAACGACGTATGTGGACCATTCATTTAGAGTTGTGCAACATTTTGCTGTGAGAGAGGGCATGATACGCTTGAAGAAAGGAAGGGCATCACTCTTACCCTGTGGTGAAACTGAGGAGGATATAGGAGCACACAGTTAAGTACTGAATGCCTTGTAGAGAGATGGAGAAACACTGGAAGATGTCAAACACATGGAAAGTTATTGTTAGATATGTTCTTTAGAAAGATATCCTTGAAGAGATTGTGAGCTGAAGAACTATTTGAACTCAAGCTCGATAGGCCTGTGATGGTTTATGATCGTGAATTTGATATGACCAAGGTTCTGGACTGAGAGATTATGTAGGTTAGGTTAGCCTCTAGACATGAATGTGATTGATTATCTTGATTAGGTTAGAAGACCAACGTTAACTGTGAGCAGCATATTTTCATTGGTTATGATCCAGGAAAGAAAGAAAGCTGAATGACCACTAGCATTCCTCACCCTCTGATTCCTCTCTGTGAACTGAATATGACCAAGTGCCAGCAGGCCACCTGCTACCATGCATTTTCTGCCATGATGGACCATAACCTGGAATGGGAGGTTGGGATAAAGCCTTTCTCCCCTAAACCGATATTTGTGTGATACTTTGGTCCCTGTAACAATGATAAGGTAATTATGAGAATGCTCTCATGTGGTACCTTGAGGAGAACAAGGCTTTGTAATCAATGTCCAGTTATGTAACTTTTGCTTGGCTTTCAGAAAGCTGACCTCTCATGCTCAGTGGCTTTCCTCTTGGCTCAGGTTCATTCCCCTTGTCAAATGTTGCAGCCAGCAGCTCCCTGGGCCAGCCATTTTGCACTGTCATTTTTATACCCAATTCAATCTGTCACTCTATACAGGCAGCCTTGCTCATTTAAACTGATTACATTTTCATTGCTATTTTTCCTATAATTTTTTAATTGTAGGGATCAGCAAAAGAGAGGATTTAAATTTCTTAATTTTGTTACACTTCTATCAACCAAAGCAGTATGTGTGAGGTAGACATTCACTTGATGACCAGGTCTAAATGTAGCCTGTCAGATATTTTCTTCATGTCTCATATTAGTGGGTATATCTTTTCACATCCATGAATTTTTAACATTGTTTTAAGTGAATCCATTTTCTAATAAACTCTCACTTAGAGGAACTTTAACTAGTCCAAACTCTTCCATGCACTCAAATATGTCCAAGTGCTTGTGTGCTTACAAAGCAGATGGTGGACTATCTCCTGTGTCTTGGAAAAATATAGCACTGTCCTTGTTGTAATTTATCCATACTGAATTTTTGTCCTGGACCAACTTATTCTTCATCTTGGAGTTAACATATTTTAATAGATGTTGGAGCATTTCACTTGCCTGCTTAAAACACTTCAATGAATTGAATTAGAAATTAGAGTCATATTGGGAAAGTCTTTCCTACATGGACCTGGGCAAAGGCATCAGCCTTGTGTTGAGTCACTTGGTGCTGATGACAGGTCCCAGGGATCATCGGCACTTCCTTGACAGGTAGCTCACTGTTCTTCATCTCACAGTTATTACCTCAGTGATTTCTCAGCCTTCTGAATGTCTTCCTCAATTATCTCCACCAAACATGTTCTTCTACCTCCCAGGTAAATATTTATTGCATTGAGAATCTTCTCTGATGGCCTCAGTTCTGAGACACGTACAAACATTCATGAAATACAGACTCACTTTCTAATTACCATCTCCAATTAAATGTATTTTTTTTGCTTTTCATTTTTTTAATACTGTGCATTTGATAATTTTGTGCATCTTAAAAGCAAGGAATATGATGTGTTCTGAGACAATCCTGCAGGTGTAATTCTACTAAGGTGAAGCCGCCAACTCTTACTTTCTGCTGATCTGAAACACACTGTGCCTGCCTCAGTCACACTGCTCCTGCAACTTTGAGCACAGTGCTAGAGCTGACCCAGTAGATAGTCTGCAGTTACTAACTAAAGAAGGATCTTGTTCATTTAATTCTGTCTGGGGGCAAATATATGGTATGGAAGGCTATACAAAAACATATTGAGAAGTTTTAGTCTTTTTAGGTGTTAAATAAGCTTGTTACAAAATTTAAATTTCAAAATCCATAGGAATTTGTACTTTCAACACCTTCATTCCATTTTGGCTTATATTTTCAACTTTCTATAGATTTCTTATGTCTTCTTATAGATCATTCAAAATTAACCCATAAACCCATGGGGAATACCAGTAATCCACTAAGGAGGGCCCTCAGTGGAAAGGGGGCAGAGAGGAGGGAAATGATTTTACTAACACATGATGTGTCCATACAAAACATAAACTTAATAAAAAAAAACAGGAAAAACAAAAACAAAAAATTCAATTCCCCAAGCACTTGTACTTGGAATTAATTTCACCAAATATACCATTTTTCTTCTTTGTTGTTTACAACTTTGTGGTATCATGATGCACAGGGTTTTCAGTATCCTTCTCATAACATTCCTATGTCATGATGGAATTCTATTATTGTTATCAGCATTGTTCTCATTTATGAAATCTAGAACACCGTAGCCAACTATAGACTCTGTATCTATCAGAGAATGTCATTTTTTTCATTCTTTGACTTGAATATTTGTCTGCTTCTCCACTGTGTTTTTGTATGTAAATTGAAGGCAAATACTTTTGAAATTATTGTATCTTAAATAAGGGTCTGTTTTGGTCCCACTCAATATCATTCTCTATGGGATGAATAGAACTCTCTGGAATACAGGGCAAACCAGATTTCTACTGTCATATCTTCAAAAGTTGCCTGATATCCTTACACCTCACTTTCAAAAAATGTCAGACCATATGGAGATACATAGGTTTGTTGTAAAGATTAATGAGTTGACACATGATGTCTGCCAAGTGTGGTGCAGCTACATGGTAGATTCTAAATAAACAATAAATAAATACATAAATGCAAATTATGAATGTCTATAGTGTGAAATTGCATATTAAACTATGTAAAGTACAAAAATAATAATTTAGGGCACTAAATATGGGTAGAATGATTTTTTGAGTAGAGAAAATTTCTCACATACTCATAGGTTCTCCCTAATTCTGTCTCTATTTACTGTTAAGGAACTCCACTTACCTAGAACTATTTTGGACAGTGATGGAAATTAGCATTATATGAAAAGATATTTCAAATGTTTGCAATTAATGCTACAAGTCATTACTAATTACATTTATATAATTGCTATTGGGTTTGTGTTATATTTAAATAATAGCATTAACTATTACTCCTCTTACTTTGTAAATACATTAATATATATTTATTAAATATATATTGCTTAATAATTATATATTATATAATTATTATATATGCATATATGTATATTAAATTCAAATGAGTGAAATGAGCCCTATGTTGTAATTGTATTTCACAGCATAGCAAATTTCTCACAAATATTTTTTTTTCTTTTTTCATTATTAGTCAGTTCTGTATTCAGCAAATACAGTCAGTTTGGTACGCTTATTAGGCTCATCCGTGACCTACCCCTCCCCTTGGCCCCTCCTTGTTGAGGTATATGGGTCATGCATTGTGGAGTTAGCCCAAAGTTATGGGTAAGCTAAATGTCTCTGCATATCATGACCCAACATGTGACTCTGACATTCTTTCCGCCCCCTCTTTCGCAAAATTTCCCTGAGCCATGTTGGGTTCATTTTTGGTCTGCTTCAGTGATGAGGTGTTGGGGGCCTCTGGGTCCCTGGCTCTATGATTTGGTAGGAGTTGATTTTTCTCTGTGCTGATCTCCTTCCCCCTTGTGCTGGTATCCGGTTCATCAGGAAAACAGGCCCCTTGCTTGTTTCTCCAATTTTTCTTAGTTTCAGCCAGGGCCCTTTTGAGGTATGATGGGGTGGCTCTCTCCCTAGGATCTACATCTATCTGAAAAAGAGAAGCAGATTCTCCAAGGGAGAGTAAGGTAGCACCAGGACAAATGAGATAACCCTTACTTTTTTTTTTTTTAATAGAGAATTTAATACGTGTAGGCCCTCTTGTAGCCCACAATTGATGGTAGCTTGATATTGGAGAGTGGGTTTACGTTTGGATCTGGTTCTGACTTGTTTCCCAGCTGCAGCTATGGGTCCCATACCAGTGAGGGGATCAGTTAGCCAAATTGAGAGCAGTTGGTTCCCCACCATGGCTGTGTGCCACTATTGCACTTCTGTGGGCATCACAACAAGTTATTTGCTGCTAAGTAGGTTAGACCATGCATTGCTTCGACAGATATTGGTCAATTTCCCCCAGTCACCCATGTAGCACCTTTTGGCACTAGACTGGCTGACTGTCTGGGGACTGACTCTCTTCCAATTTCCAGCCATGCCATTCTAATTTGCATGTCAACCGCATAAGGTGTCTTCAGCAGTAGGGTCTTACCACTAACCTTTGGTGGGTCATCAAGTACTCTTACAGAAATCTGTCTGTCTTTTAGGAAACCTTGTAGGTTTCTCTGATCAAAAGCTCATTGTGGATGATAACCCCATGCTGGATCTGGGAGTTACAGGTCAGTGCCCACTAAGAAAATAAGAAAAAAGATAACTAATATACAAGAGTTAGAGATAAGAGAGAGAGAGACAGGGAGAGGGGAAGTGAGAGAGGGAAGATGTAGGAGATTAAGGTTAGTCTTAATCTTACCCTGTCCAGTGTCTTGTGGTTCAGGTGTTCCCTCTAAGGGCCTGGTGAAGGATCAGCCATTTGGTCTGTCTTTTAGTAAGTAGAAGATTATGGTACCATTGCCGTTTGGGTCTAGATTTGTGTTTCCCACCCCTTTGATGCCCTCCCCTCCCTCCCCTTCCGTCCTAGTGTCTAGTCTAGGAGATGCTTGCTGGGTATGTAAGGTTTCTTTGGTAGATTCAGATTAGGTGCTGTAGATGAGTGAGAATATGTGGCGATTTTTTTCTGTGATTGGGTAAGTTCACTTAGAATGATCTGTTCCAGGTTCAACCATTTTTCCTCAAATTTCATTGTGTCATTTTTTCTTACTGCTGTATTGAATTCCATTGTGTAGATATACCACATCTTAGTTATCCATTCTTCTAGTGATGGACATCTGGGTTGATTCCAGCTCTTAGCTATTACAAATTGAGCCGCTATAAACATGGTTGAGCAAATCTCTTTAGTCTGTGGTTTGAAGGTTTTAGGGTAGATGCACAGTAAGGGAATAACTGGGTCTGTTGGTATCTCTATACTCAGCTTTTTCAGAAGTCTCCATATTGCTTTCCAAAGTGGTTGTACCATTCTACATTCCCACCAACAGTGGATGAGTGTTCGTACTTCTCCACATCCTCGCCAGCATTTATTTTTATTTGATTTTTTGATGTTTGCTATCCTTATTGGGGTAAGGTGGAATCTCATAGTTGTTTTAATTTGCATTTCTCTGATGATTAGTGATGATGAACATTTTCTTAAGTGTATGTTTGCCATTTCTATTTCTTCCTCTGTGAACTGCCTGTTCAGCTCTTTGCCCCATTTTGTGAGTGGGGTGTTTGACTTCTTACTGTTTAGGTTTTTGAGTTCTTTGTAGATTCTAGAGATTAGGCCTGTATCAGCTGGATAACCCACAAATATTTTCTCCCGTTCTGTGGGTAATCTATTGGCATTGCTTATTTTATGCTTGTCTGTAAAGAAACTCTTCAGCTTCATGTGATCCCATTGGTTGAGTGATGGTTTAAGTTCATGAGCTACTGGGGTTTTGTTCAGGAAGTCTTTTTCCATTCCTATATCATGGAAAGTACTTCCTAAGTTTTCTTCCAGTAGTATTCGAGTTTCTGGTCTTATATTAAGATCTTTGATCCATTTGGACTTGAGCGTAGTGCATGGTGAAATGTGTGGGCAAGTTTCAGTTTCTTGCATATGGTTATCCAGTATGTCCAGCACCATTTGTTGAAGATGCTGTCTTTTTTCCAGCCTATATTGTTTGGGCCTTTATCAAATATCAAGTAGCTATAGTTGCTTGACCCAAAGTCCGGGTCCTCAAGTCTATTCCATTGATCTATACTCCTGTTTTTTATGCCAGTACCATGCTGTTTTTATTACTATGGCTTTGTAATATAGCTTTAGATCAGGTATGGTGATGCCTCCAGAGGTATTTCTTTTGCTGAGGATATGCTTGGAAATGTGAGGCCTTCTCACAAATATTTTTATTTTGGCATCTAGACTCCAGTTTAAGAACTCTGCTAATAAGTTCGCTCTGAATAGAATCAAGATTCTAATACCAAAAGATGTTTATTTTTACATGGATTAAGATATAATTTTCAAGAGGATAGGTAATAACATTTACTGTAATTATAGAGGTTCTGATTAATCATTTTCAGTGTTTTAATGTTATGAGATTTCTTAGACTGTTACAGGAGGAAGAGGAAAACTTGGTACAGAAAGTAAAATAAATTTAGTTATTGAAACTAGATTAAGTAGTGATGCAGTGTTAGTGCAGCAATGTGTGCTGAGTGCTGGTTCAGTGCCAACACCAGCACTATGTAATTGAGTGTGCATCAGTATTTGGATAAAACACGTACCATTCCTATCATTGCAGTCCATTGGATTAAAACCTTCTCAAAGAGACAGACACAGGGCAAAGCTATGTCCAACAAAAGTAAATGTCAATTTATACTAGGTAAAAATGTTAAAACTTGTATTATAATGGGTGGTGATTGAAACACACAATATAGAAATATTTGAGATATATTGACTTTGTGCAGCAAAGAGAGTTATCAAACATGAGCATTTTAAACATTAGGCAATAATCATACTGTGTATATTGACTTAGATCAATATTTTCCAGTGCATGTATACATCAGTTAATGTAATTAGCTTTTGGACACTGTACTAGTTAATGGGTAAAAGAGAAGAAAATAACTTGATGACTTTTACTCTTCTTTTCACTTGGTGAAATCAGAAATATGTATTTAAACTTGTATTTCCTTGTAATTTAAAAGTATGTGATCCTCATATACATGAAAATATAATTAAAATGACTCAAAAGTCTAGATAAAATCATTGAAATGCAATAATTAAATATGTAGACTCATTAAGAAATAGAGCAAAGCCTAATTTCCTATCAAGATGCCTTATAGAAACAAATATGTAAGCTTAATTAATAATGATAAGATTAAATTAATTCATGGTCTATTTATAAAACTATGGATAATTCCATCATGTTAAGAAATGGATTTCCTTTTAAAATAGTTTTTTTATATATTTTATGCCTAAAAGCAATTGCTGATCCCCTACTAGGGGACAGTTTCTCCTAGAAAATAACTGGCAATATCAAGATTTTTACAGAATTAAATAACTTTCTGTTGAGCATGATAAATATAAGAAAGAATACCAATACAATGTGCTTGTTGTGATTCAGCTGCATATTAAAAATATAGACACAAAACCAGCTCTCAGTAAAAGGTGATCTACTCTGAGCCACATATGAGTGGTCATAGCCTGCTAAGGATCTATGCTCCCCCTAATGACAGAATCTAACATGGAATTTGGTTGATGCGAACTTTAATAGTCACAGAACAGAAAAAAAAGTCACAAATCAATACATTTACCAGACACATTGGTGAGGAGATTGGATAGGTGGGTTATAGCAAAGGAGGGAACACAATACTAGTTTTCAAAAGATATCTAATGATGCTGTGAGATTTGCGGTTGGTAGAAGTTATTGGTCTGCTAAAAACAAATTCTAAAGCCCTTTTCTGATAGTCAAAGTAAATGTCTACTAAGTAATGTCTACTAGTAAATGGGACTATGGATAGGTAGACATATTTTTCGTTCTCAGTTTATAACATTAAAATAGCTTTCAGGCTGCACGTGGTGGCGCACACCTTTAATCCCAGCACTGGGGAGGCAGAGGTAGGAGGATCGCCAAGAGTTCGAGGCCACCCTGAGACTACATAGTGAATTCCAGGTCAGCCTGGGCTAGAGTGAGACCCTATCTCAAAAAAAAAAAAAAAAAAACATAAAATAAAATAAAATAGCTTTCATGTAAAAAGAATGTTATAGTTTATTCTTTGTAAAATATGAGCAACTATGGCCTGAAAACAGAGACTTTTTTTGCTGTGGTTGCCATGTTCCACAGTGAAAAGGTTACACAAACTTTTATACTCATAGTATTAAAAAAAAATCATAAAACAAAGCATATACTGCATCTATTAATGGAAGCAGCAGGGAGACAGGTTACAGCAACGTGTGGAAATCTCATAGGTTTCTGATGCTTACCTGATGATCTTGTTAGCTTCCAGACTGATGCCAACAAGTGGTCTGCTACCAAAATATTCCAAAGATATTAGCTGACGGCCAAATAAGATGTGAGATACAGAGGCACACAAAGATATGAAGGGGACTAAAAATAGCCTGGGTTAATTTTGGCTCTCCACCTGCATTATTTCAGCTCTCCTCAAGCACAGACTTGTGCTCAATGAGTCCACAGGATCTTAAAAATAGGTGTGGCACTTTTTTTTTGGTAACTTCAGTCGTCAATATCTTAGAAGAACACGAATAAGAAAACAGCCAACTTTCTCCAGAGTCTTGGTAAATTTGCCAGTGGAGAGAATGTGGAATACATGCTTCATGAGGTGAAAAAAGCTACTAAGGAAAGAAGTAACAAGACAATATAGGCAGGAAAAATTCAAAAAGCAATTTAGAGGGCAGAGGATACATGGTAAAAATTAACATGTTTCTGCTGAAGAGGTGGCTCAGTGCTAGAACACTTAAATAGTGTGTGTATCACCTTATGTTCCATCCTCAGCATGAAGGAAGTATTAATATGTCTCATTTTTAAGACAAATTATGTTGTGTACACAAACATGAATATATATGGAATCTGATGGAAATCTAATTAAATGCAAATTCTGAGTCAATAAAATTCATGTGAGGTCAGAAAGAATATATTCCTCATGCAAGGATTATACCTGGCTAGCATCCAAAATAATCCTTGAATACAAGATATATGACATTTGACAACCTGGTTATGAAATATATCTATTTCATCTTGGATCTCTAGTCATTAAATCAATCACAAGAGTCCTAATTAAAATTATTACTGTGTAGCCAAAAGCTATTTTGATATTTCTAATTTGAAAGGATAGTAAATATATATATATACATTTTGTGTGTTTATTTGTGGTTTACTTTTTAAAGTTGGAGTTGAATTTGTTTTTAGTGGTTAAATTGTATTGATTTTTTTTTTCCCATTCTTCACTGTACTATGCTCTGGTCTTTATTCTAGAAAAGTTAGCATTGTTAGACTGCTGTTACTTTTGACAATCATGTTCATATCAGTGCCTACAAGTATAAAAATAATAATAAAAATAAAACAAGACACAAAAGGTTACCCACTTGTACCAGACAGCTTCAGGTTCACTGAGATGAATTTCCAGACCAGGCACAGTTATGAGGAAGGGATATCTATTGAAGCTCACAGATCCAGGGGAAGTTCCATAAAAGCAGAAGAAGCTGGCCTGCCTTCACAGGACCAAGCAGAGAGAGAGAGAGAGAGAAGCACTAGCCAAAAGTCAAAAGACACACAGCATACTTCAGGAACTCCAGCTAGGCACACTTTGCATATCTTTAGATTGAAACCTGAAACCCACCACCACACCTTAAGATCCACACAATGGCAGTAACTCCAGCCAGGTGGCTGCAGATGCAAACTACAAACAAATAAACAACTGAATATATTGGGGGCCATCTATTCTATTCAAACCACCACACCACTCCTTCCTTATCAGTGGTTATTACTATTCAATGTACGTTTGCATAAAGCATAGTCTGAGATAGAAGTAACAGCGGATTGTGCAACCTAACTTCTGCAGGAAAGGCAGGATGAACATCACAATTATGAGAGAGCAGAGAACCTTCCTTGTTCTGAATGGACAACTAAAACCGTTATTTTCATCATAATTTAGATCTCAAATCTTTTAGTAATTAGATTAATTTTTTTTTAAGAAAAGGTCTTTTTAACTTGCCAGGGTTGGCTTCTCTCTCTGCCTCTCTGTCCCTCTCTCTCTCCCCCAATTCATTCATGTCACAACTAATGAGATAATATGAATTAATATTTTTAAGATTCATCCTAAATTTTTGTGAAATAAAATAAACAATTTGAATGCCACTGTTTTCCACTTTAAACTGTTGGCTGTTGGAAACATTCTACAAAGACTGGATGAACTATTTATATAATGCAATATGTGGTACATCATTACTGAGATGTTGTGCTTATTTCATAGTATTATAATAGATTATAAATATAACACCTACAATAATCACAAGATTTAGAGTTGAAAGCATGTATCTCTATTTCTCTGTGACTGACTTACTGTGCATTATAAATTCTTCTGATATTATCTAAAACTCTACATAAAGTTTAATCTAAATTTTTGATTAATTAATATAAAATCACTTCAATCATTTTTTGTTTTTCCCGTTACCTTTTCCATTGTCTAACTTCCTAGGTGGCACAAAGGAGGCTTGAGATAAACTGCAGCATGCAAGAGTAGCTGCCACCCCCCCCCCCCCCCCGGTCACCACTGATTTACAAGCACACTCATAATCTTCAGAAATTGATCTCTGCCTGTGTGTGCATCCCCTTAGCTCAAGCCACACTGTCTACAGAGGGAACCTGAGGGAGTTGTTGCAATGTCACTTCTAGTCATTTAATTTTGTCTGTCAGAAGCTTGAGAATCTGGAGGAACTTTTCCATATACTGTGTGAAATTTCTAGAAATGCGACATGTGTCTCAGGTCTTTGACCACAGTTCTACCTTCAAGATGGAAGGAGTGCTTCTTGAAATGTCGTGCTGTTTCCTGGACCTGTTTCCTCTTAAAAAGTGAATCTAACATGGCTCAGAATTTTGCAGAAGAGGGTCAGAAAGATTGATAGAGCTACAATTTGGGACACTATGCACAGAGACTTTGCTTCTTCCCCATAACTGGTGGCTGCCCCCACAATCCATGACCCACAATCTCCATGGGGATAACTGCATCCCCAGTGAGGAGGGCCTCTTTGCAAAGGGGTCAGGAACATAGGAAAGGATATTAGGAACATGTGCTGTTTACATACTATGTCCATAACTAACAAAAAAACTATGATATATTTTTTTAAATATGTAAAAATGGAAATGTTTCAAAAGAAAGTACCAGTATATTAGGATTTCTTTATCCTTACTCACTAAGATACAGGCACAAATCTCATTGGTGCTTCTAAGTTCTCTTCTCCCTTCCCTTTTTTTCATAGCTCTTGAAGGTTATTTCTGAGGACACAAGTAGCCTTAAGTTCTTCCTTGTACAGCATCAAAATGACATTTAATATTCTTAATTTCTTTCAACATGATAATTTACAGATAACGTTACACTTAATTTTAGGTACTAAATTTCATTCTAACTCAAAAATTCATGCTTTTATATGACTAAGCCTGCTTTGCTGTGCAAGTCTATTGTCACATAGAGGAGCTTTAACAATCATAAATTTCATTGGATTTTTGTTTCACTATATTCATACTTCAAAACAAGACAGCTTCCATAAATATAGACAATAAGCCATAATTCCTTGTCCATGCCCATTCTCCCCTTTCAAATACAACCCTCCTTTGAATCCCTTCTTTTCAATCTGTCTCTTTTCTATTTTCCTCCTATTATGAATGTCTTATGTACATAATATCAGGCACTGTGAGGTCGTGAATACCAAGGCCATTTAGTGTCCTGAAGATTGCTTTGTAAGAAGTTCTACCTTCCCTTTGTTTCTTACATTCCTTCAGCCACCTCTTCCACAATGGACCCTGTTAGTAAAGAAATAGGTTTCCATATGACTTATTCATAACATCCTAAATTTTAAAAAATTATTTTTATTACTATGAACTTTACAGTGTGAACATTTTGCATGTCGGTTACATTCCCACCAGGATATACTATTATATCCTGTTTCTCCCATCCCCATTCTACTGAGGGCCCTCCTCAGTGGAGTTGTTAGTATTTGCTATCAGATCAGGAATGCAACCAGTCAGTTTCAGTGTGGAGGACAGTGGATACACCTTCCCACCCTGTGTTCCTGTGCCACAGTTTTACAGATCTGAACTTCTTGCTCAACTGGCTGATATTTTTAGCTTGTAGGATCCATTGCTTCTTTATCCTGCTCATGGCCATTATCCCCCAGCTGCTCACATGGCACTTTCTCGCACTATGAGCATGTTGTGTAGTAGATTCCTCCAAACTGAAATAAATAAATAAATCTAAAATGATACAGAAGTTTGCATTTAATAAGACAAAAGTAAGTTTTGATGAGGAAACTAGAATGATAATGGAAAATATTCACCAGATTTGCCAAATAATTGGTGCAATGAGAGACTTATGGCGGACTTTGGCATTAAAGTACTATATGATTGCTTCTTCCACTCCATAGTGGGAAGCACAACAGAAGAGATGCCTTTTACCACACAATTCAAGGCTTGTAGCAAGCAGCAAATATACTAAGATGATGTTGGAAACCAAAAGGGCTACAGAACAGAGACAACTTTTATTTTAGTTTAGTGGAGAAATAAATAGATTCCAAACCTGCAGAAACTCAGGAGTGCACAGAACTGAGGTACCATGAGAAATATTTTATCTCCAGAGACTCAAATGTCATCAAAAAGTCTTAAGAGCACTTGGGAGGTGGTGAGAGGTACAAGTGATAAGGCAGAAGGCTAGCATGCTGAAGCCTAAAGCCATTCCCTGCAGAGTCCCTCTCAACTGCCCAGCTGTGAATTTTAAATTATACCTTTCTGTATCTTCAGCCTCTGTGCTGAATTGAAGGACTGCCAGTGATCTACGCAAACACAGGCTCAAGAAAGCAGAACAACACTTGGTTTTCAGGTGGAGCATCTACCGTGGAGTGAGGTGGTCCAGGCTGACAGGAAATCAGTGGTGCAGAGAAGAATGGCCAAAGATCTTATAGTTTCTAATAAGGCTAAGTTTCCTTTGTATGATTTGCAAAATTCTTGTCATATCATCTTCTCTCTAGAACACTGAGCCTAAGAGATGTAGAAGGTCAAATAATATTTGTTTCATAGGCTTCCTTTACTAAATCTCCTACATGTTTCTTTCTTCTGTTTCTATCTCTCTTTCTTTCTTCCTCCCTTCCTTCCTTCCTTTCTTTCTTTCTTTCTTTCTTTCTTTCTTTCTTTCTTTCTTCTTCTTCCTTCCTTCCTTCCTTCTTTCTTTCAAGCAAAGCACTGTTCTTTCTAGCAACATTTCAAAATGAATGCTCACAATATGAAGAGAATCCACTCAGAATCAAATTCCATGGAAATTTCAACAGCATTATACAAAGGAATATATGCTTAGGTTTATTGATTTATTGCCAGAACTTTTGTGTATACTGCCCCAAATTTTACTGTGTCTTTTTAACCCAGTAATTTACTGTTAGTCATGACATTGCAATAGGCTTGCTTCTTTTTATGTTGGCACTAACACAAAAGGGATCTACATAGTAAGGAAATAAGTGAAAGTTACAGGATCATCAGAATGAAAAATACAAATAAAAAAAAAAAAAAGAGCAAGCAAGCCGGGCATAGTGGCACATGCCTTTAATCCCAGCACTTGGGAGGGAGAGGTAGGAGGATCACTGTGAGTTTGAGGCTACCCTGAGACTACATAGTGAGTTCCAGGTCAGACTGGGCTAGAGTGCAAACATACCTTAAAAAAATAAAGAGTAAGCAAATCAAAGCTGGGGATGTAGCTGTTGGTAAACTGTTTACCTGGCATGCATAAAGCCTTGGGTCAATCCCCAGCACTACATAAACTGAGCATGGTCGTGCATGCCTATAGTCCCATCACTGGACTGCAGACTCCCCATTATACAAACCCTATTTTACTTCTCTTAAAAGTTGTCAATCCTTGGGCTGGAGAGATGGCTTAGCGGTTAAGCGCTTGCCTGTGAAGCCTAAGGACCCCGGTTCGAGGCTCAATTCCCCAGGACCCACGTTAGCCAGATGCACAAGGGGGCGCACACATCTGGAGTTCGTTTACAGAGGCTGGAAGCTCTGGCGCGCCCATTCTCTCTCTCTCTCTCTCTCTCTCTCTCTGCCTCCTTCTCTCTGTCGCTGTCAAATAAACAAACAAACAAACAAAAAAAAAAAGTTGTCAATCCCAACAACAACTTTATGCCCTTTAACAGCTTTCCAAAAACTACAAGCAGCAATCTAAACACAGTGACCTTCTAGGATCTTTCCTCCATTACTCCTCATTGATCTAAAATTCAAGCCATGTGCTTATGGGCTACATAAATGATCAATGACTGCAGAGGATTTCTCATTTACATTAAAAAGAAGACAAAATATTTAAGCATCTTGTATCCATACATTGGTTCAATAGCCTAGAAAATTTATATTTAAATGTATTTATGTCCATCAGGTAGAAGAAAACAAAGCGGAAAAAACTTCCACTTAAAAATTTGGTTTGGGGAGCTGGAGAGGTGGTTCAGCAGTTAAGGTGCTTGATTATAAAGTCTAACAACCTGGGTTCTATTCCCTAGCACCCATATAAAACCAGGTATACAGTGTCAATGCAGTGTTTTCAGTGGCAGGAGGCCCTGACACATCCATTCTCTATTTCTCTTTCTATCTTTCCTTGCAAATAAATATTTTTTTTTTCAAACTTGGATTTTCAGGTGCAAGACATGATGAAGTAACGGTCACTTCAATGACCTTACCTCAGATTGAAGGTTACAGCTCACCTAACTTCATTAAAATGTCTCCTTTATTACTGCAGAGCTGAGAAATGACAGATGAATGCAGAAATTAATCAATTAGTGTGAACATGTTTTCATTTCAAAACATGTTAAATTTGTTTCTAGTTTGTCAGCTTTAATTTGTCACTGAGCCTACAATGGGATAATTGTACCAGCATTTATGTTTTTGTAAGTTGTCAAGGGTTTCCTTGGTTTTATAAAATTACATTTGGATCCCATTGACATTGCTTAATGTATTACAAAGTTACATGTGTTGAGACTGACTCCCATCATCAAATTAAGTCAAAATGTAAGTTAACTCAATGGCATTCATGTTGATATTTGCTCACCAAGCTGCACATAGAGTATGTGAGTCATCACTGCAACCTAACCTAAAAGGATGCAAATTCCCTTTTACCACAAGAATATTGCTCACTGAAGTTTACTATAAATACCAATTACGATGTTTTATAGAATTTAATGTTATCCCCAAATGTATGAATTAAAGACATTGCTTCTTTTCTCTAGATTTTAATATATATTAGTACTTTATTCACACTGACATTACATTCAGAAGCCAAGAGCTGTATAGACACTGGGTCAAAAGTTATACAAATTGAAAGACAACCAAAGAATGTTACATCATGAAAATAGGGAAATAACAAGAACTTACCCCAGTGCATCAATTAGGTCAAATACTCTTTGAGATCCTCAATTTTTACTTGAAATTGTGTTTTGTTGTAGTTTTTTGTCCTGAAAATATCTCACCTTCATTCTGTGAAATTTGCAATGAGTCATATGAGAGTGCAAAGATTACAGACCCCACGTCAGTTTTTCTTTTTAACTAAGACCCATCCTTCTTTTGAAATACTGGCAATTACTGTTGTTTTTTAGAGACTATCTTTGAATTTTGCACCTAAAATCCTTAACAGAAAAACATAAAGGTCTTCAAGGAAGAAGAGCACAAAGTTGTTATTGTTGTGTTAGCAGATGAGAAGGTGGATATCTGAGGTGGGCTGGACAGAGGTATGATTGTCCCCTGATCTCCACTTGTATAATCTGTTAGCTTGAAATGGACAATGATACACTAGGCTGTTAACAACTGAACAACACAGTGTCCCAAAGGGAGAGATGGAACAACCATTAGACTTTAGAAGATATCCATTTGGTCTAATCCACCCCCAACCTGCAGGCTGGATGACATGGTTCATGCAAACAGAATGCAGGAAAATGTACTGATCACTGACCTGCTAGCCAAGTGGCCAGGATCTGGGCTGACCTTTCAGTCACCAATAGCATTAAACAAAAACAATCTCCAAATGCCAACTATGAGGAGAGAAAAATGCACATATATAAATGTAGGACAGTTAAAGGTGTTTTGTAGAAATGATACCACTTCAAAGCCAGAGAAATCACATATAATCCAATAGCCTAATTGCCACTCTATATAAATGAGGAAACAAATAATCATTGTTCTTGCACATTAGCATGAGACAGTAATAGTAACTGGGATAAAATATTTTTTATCTAAATATTATGTTATATATTAACATTAGATATTAAATTTCCCTATATATTGAATTGGATAGTGTTATATATCATAACATTGATACAGTGAACTTTACTTCTGAGTTTATGTCAAATTAGTTTCTTCACTGACTCATTGTACTGACTGAGAAAGGTTGATTTCATATCCTCCTAATTCTTAAGAGGAGTAGCACATTTTTGTTAATATTTGAATTCTTTAGTACCAAGAAATTCTGCTCCCCTTTTCTCAGCAACATTAAATCTGGAGATATGTTTAGAGGACATTTTCCCTGAGCACCTGTTTGTAAACACATACTTTTCTACCCTGCTGCATTCTCTTTGTCTACCCAGTCTTCAGGCTCCCTTGATTTTACTACTTGTGATTTGGGGTTCGGAAAAGTGGTCCTGATGAAGCATGGCCATGAGTATCAATGTCCTCTAGAAAACACATTGTTCATTTCTCTTCACAACCCAGTGCAGCTGGCCTCTGTGCTGAGATCCTGTGAGAGCTTTGCAATGCCTTTTAATTACTACAGGAGTTAAATGCAGAGGGACCTTTTACAGCTCTGCGCATCTCCCCTTTGCCATGAGCATGCTGTTTTTTACTCGCAGGTAGAAATACTGTCATAATTTCAAAGGTACTTCAAAGAATAGAGCTGCCCAGTCCTGGTCAATGGCTATCTTCTTAGTCTTGGAAGGTAGAGCCCCTCATCTCATTTGCCTCTCACTTCCGGATATGCTTTCTGTTGTGTGTGGGTTGGACTTTGCAGCCATATGTTGCCCAGGATAAAGACGGAGAAAAGACATGCAGTGTCCTGGTTCCAGATTTCACGCCTGGGAGGATTCTTTGGTGAATGAAGCACAGCCTGATTGGATTTTGACATGATCTATTATTATGGTAAGAGCATTAATTAAAATTTATGGCAGCTTACAAAGAGGACAATGGGCTAAACATTAAAAAGGCTACAGTAACATTTTATCCTTTACCATTTTAACCTCACCTGCTCTTGTAGTTTAAGTATGGTAACTCTAAAAGCTATTCAGCATGTAAGTATAGCAAGGATTATTTTACAAGCTTTAGGTTATTAAGATATTCAGTCCTCCGGCAAACCTTGACAACAGGTCCTGTCCCATACAGCTATTAATGGCAAAGGTACTGTAATACCTCTGGATAGCAAGGGCTTGCACAGCGAATATAAGGTAGGGCTTGGGGTGGGGAGGGCCCAAGTATGGTTGTGTGATCATCTTTCTTGCTATAGCTACAAAATTAAATTTTCACTGATATTTATGGCCAATTATTTTCTTAAGACAAACTTTTTAAATGCCTGGTTTTCTTTTCAAACATAAGGTTTGTAGTAGCTTTCATTGAATCATTTTTAATGAGTATTGTGGGAATCATACAAATGTCCATATTTGTCATTCTGGGCCTTACTACTGGTTTGTCTTTTCCATATACACAAAATCAACATTGTACTAGAGACGAAAATGTTGAATCATGTTAATATATGGTTTTTTATGGTAGTTTTATTAATAGTATATAGCTTATATTTTTATGAATAGTCACTGTTTGTGATATATTTCACCTACATTTTTTGTACATTTTTGAAATTAAATTGTATTTTTTCTTTCCATTTTGGTAATCACTTGAGTACAGCACTATTGATCTGTTTGTGTATTGGTTTTGTTTCTATGATCAGCAAAATGAAATGTATTTATATCTTTTTATTCCTGCCATGGTTAGCCTCAATCCCTGGATCAATCAGTTCTGGGCACAGAGTGGTTATCCTGGTAGAGGGCCTTCCACCATTTTCCAGCTTGAAAGTATTAGAAGTATGTTTATGAGACACACTGATCAACTTAGAAAAATGTGCATTTTAAAGATATTGAACCTTCATGAACAGAAATTATTTTCCATAGTTTAACTACATTATTTATTTTATTAAGGTATATTTTCTAGCTATGTCTAGCTGATATATAAAGGCTGTTAAATTCTGTATTATCCATGGATCTGTTTCATCAAATTCTATTCTTAATTATAATTGTTTTTAATTTCAGATGGGAGAGTTTTTCAAATGATCCTAACAAATAATGAGAATTTACAACATTTGTAACATTGACTACTCATTTTGATATTTATCTAAATTAGGTTAATTTTTAATATATTATTAATTTATATGTGCACATCATGATTAATAAGTGAGTTCTTTATGTTCCTTCCTTATAAATGGATTCTGGAAATTTTTATGCATGTGTTCATAAGTTGACATTGCTTTTTGCTTCAGTCTTTTAAGGTGATATGTTGTGTGAAATGGATTCTATTATTTAAGCTACACATTTCTGTAAGAAGTAAATTCATTTTTGGCATATTACAGTTTTGCTAAAAGTTGCCTTTGATAAACTGCTAGATATTTTTCCAGGAATTTTGCACCAATGTTTATCGCTGAAATTCACTTGTTTGATTTTTTTCCTGTCATCTGATTTTAGCACCTATTTAAACTTAATCTTAGACATAGAGACAGATTCTCTTTCTTTCTGGACCTCTGAAAGAATTTCAATAGGAGGAAATAAGTATGATACAAATTCTTAGAATTGGTGGACATGGTGGTACATTCCTTTAATCCCAGGCACTTAGAAGCCTGAGGTGGGAGGTTCACTGTGAGTTTAAGAACAACTTGTGACTGCATTGTTAATTCTAGGTCAGCCTGGGCTAGAGCAAGACCATACCTTGAAAAAAACAAAGAATAATAAATTTTAAAATTCTTAAAATAATTCACCTAATATTGGAATTTTTTAATTAAAAAATATTTCATGTATTTGCAGAGAGAGGGAGAGAGAGAGAATGAATTTGGCCATGCCAAGGTCCTCGTGTCACTGCAAACAAAGTCAAGATGCATGCACCATTTTGTGCATCTGGGTTTAAATGAGCACTACGGAATGAAAACAGGGTCTTTAAACTTTGCAGACCAGTGTTTTAACCATTGAGAAATCTCTCTGAACCTAAGTTTTATTTTTAAGAAACATTTTGAATGTCTAATTTGAATGCTATGTAACTTTTATTTCTTCTTGAGATGGCATCAAAATATTGCATTTTTAAATTAAAAATATTTATTTTCAAGGAGAAAGAGAGAGATAACGGACATGCCAAGGCCTCTAGCCACTGCAAACAATATCCAGATGCATGTGTCACTTTGTGCATCCAGCTTTACATGGGAACTGGGGAATCAAACCTGGGTCATTAGGCTGTAAAGTTAAGTGCCTTTACATGTCTCCACCCCCAAAATGCTGCAATTTGTTTATTTATTTATTTATTTATTTTTGGTTTTTTGAGGTAGGGTCTCACTCTAGCCCAGGCTGACCTGGAATTCACTATGGAGTCTCAGGGTGGCCTTGAACTCATGGCAATCCTCCTACCTCTGCCTCCTGAGTGCTGGGATTAAAGGCGTGCGCCACCACGCCCGGCAAAATACTGCAATTTAAATGAAAGTTTAGAATTACCTCTAAACTGTAAGGTTTATGTTTTAAGAAAAAATGCTCATATCAATTGGATGATATGTGAGCTTTGATACATATATAAATTATATAAATGTTCAAATGAGGTTTACAGATGCATCTCTCCAAACACTTATTTGTCAATATGGTGGAAATAGTCAAAATGCTTTCTTGTACCTATGTATATATTTAGTATTCTATGTTAGTCTGTAGTTGCTTTACTGTAAAATAGCACCAGAGTTTCTTACTCCCATATATTTATGATTCATCATATGTTGATTAACCCTCATTGTTTAGGATGTGTGAGATTAGAAAGGGATCACGACTGTGTGAAGACCAGGGTGTTTGAGCATAGATGGAAAGAGGTTATAGTCTACAGGATTTTGAGGAAGGGAGAATGGGGATGGCAGTGACTGACATGATGATAGGCACTATTAAGTATACAATAATAAGCACATCTCCAAAGAATATATGAACCTCTATTGATGGCATATTCCCCTATGCCAAAGCACTAAGTAGGTAGGAGCTATAACTGATAGTGTTATTTTATTAAAGAATTTTGTTTTATTGATCAGGTGAAGATGGTTAAAGGGTAATTTTGATAAGACAAATACTCATATGAGTATTTTCCTCTGTACAAATTTGAGATCTTTTTTGCTGCTTTATTTTTTGAGTCTTATTTTATCTTTACTCATATACACATACACTAATATTTTCATGGAGAAATTTTTCTAAAAGCATCATTCATATACCTCATCAAATAAAATTAGCATAATATATATAGAATGCTAAAAAGACAGGTCTAGATAACCATCCAGAATTTTAGAAAAGCTCTGAAATATATAAACTTGTATAACACATGATGTTTAATTCAATATATGCTAAAATAAAACAGCTTGGACATTTTAGACATTTACATCAGCTAGAATAACTTTTCAGTATTCAATATTCCATAATAAATACCACTATTATTCTAGTACGATGATGACCAAGAGTTTTATTAAGAAATTTCTCAAAAAAATAAATAAATAAATAAATAAATAACATATTGGTATTATATTATTAAATGCTTGGATTGATGCCCAATGAAAGAATTAAGGAAATATATTTTATAAAGATTTTTTTAAATCAGGGAAATTTTGCAGAAGAGGGGGTGGAAAGAATGTCAGAGCCACTCGTTGGGTCATGATATGTAGAGACGTTTCTCCTACCCATAACTGTGGGCTAACTCCACAATGCATGACCCATATACTTCAACAAGGAGGAGCCAGGGGAGGGGGTAGGACATGGATGAGCCTAACAATGGTACCAACTTGACTGCATTCACTGAGTACAAAACTAATATATATAATTTATTTGACAGAGAGAAAGAGGGAGAGAGAGAGAATGGATGTTCCAGACCTCCAGCCACTGCAAACGAACTCCAAATGCATGTGCCCCCTTGTGCATCTGGCCAAGGTAGGTCCTGGGGAATCGAACCTGGGTCCTTTGGCTTTGCAGGCAAATGCTTTCACCGCTAAGCCATCTCTCCAACCCTTTTATAAAGATTTAATGATCGCTTACCACAATGTGTAGGACACAGTGTTAATAATGAGAATTTAAAAGTAATAAGATACATATTGCTAGAAGGTGAAAGTGTGAGATACAGAATCTTAATGTTACTCTCCTATGTTGTATTACAGAACTAGCAAATGACTCTGATGGAATTATTTTGTTTAAAACATTTTATTTATTTGTGAAGAGAAAGAGAAAAAGAGAGAGAAAATGAGAATAAGTTTGGTCCTATGGGCACATCAGGGCTTTTTGCCAGGCAAAGGCACTCTAGAGGCATGAGCCTCTATGTCTCCGTGTGTAGCTGACTTGATATGGGTACTGGGGAATTGAACTCCAGTTGTCACTCTTTGTATCTAAGCACCTTTAACCCCTAAGCCATCACTCTAGCCTGGAAATTCTCATAATAACATCTATTAGGCTATTTAGATGTATTTCCACTTCTTGGGAATGCTTAAGAATATTACTTTGCCAAAATAAAAATCCATTAATCTAAACCTTAAATAAAGATTAAGCAATTTTCACTGATACAAAACATTCCACATGTTGATGGGATACTATGTGATCTTTTCATACACATTTAGTTGATATGCATGTTCAAATAAGAGTGCCTGTATATTCAAATAATAGTCACTTGATTGGAGTGGAAACTTTCAAAATTCTTTCTTCAAGCTTTTTGGTACACACAGTATGATATTATGACCTATAGTCACTACTCTGTGTTGGCACATCAGAGCTTTTTACGTGTCTGCAAGTATGTCTTAGCACCCAATGATTAAGCATTCTCCATCTTTTATTGGATGACTCTGTGGGCAGAAATGGAAGGAGCTGCACTGGAACACTATGGGACATTACTTAGATAATGATGCTAATATTAACAAATAATGTACAATTATTTCAATCATGGTTCCCTTTTCCAAAGCACAGAGTATGTAGTGGTCATTACTTGATATTTGACTTCAGAAATACCTAGATCAAGAGAATATACCTGTGAAATCTAAGTAGAGATCATAACGAGATCCTTATCTGTATGCCTGGTTAGGTGTTCAGATTTTTGATCCCCTGGAGAATGAAGAGAAGATACTTTGAATGAAGAAAGATGATGAGTGAATAATATGATGATAAGAATAAATTGCCTTAGAATGCTTTGGTGTTTGAACTATTTACTATCCTTTCCTATTGAAGGGTATACAAAGGACTTGCCTTCATTAATGAAATGGATTAACTTACATGCA
This sequence comes from Dipus sagitta, assembly GCA_036346955.1. NCBI lineage: Eukaryota > Metazoa > Chordata > Mammalia > Rodentia > Dipodidae > Dipus > Dipus sagitta. Next base: position 151,146,218 of record CM070771.1, read on the forward strand.
TGTGATTTATGAACAGCTCACAGATCCAACATGTGATGCCGCCATTGCTTTCTGTGTGCCATGGTTACCACAGTGGCCGGTTAGGTACTGCTCCACCAGCTAAGGTTCAGGATGATGTGCATAGCAGTATAGTAGAATGTCCATGAGTGAAATTTGAAAATCCATCCTATCAGCAATTAAGACTGTGTGGTCATTACTTAACTACAATTCAAGCTCTGCCTCAGACAGACCAAATAATGGCATTTAGGTGCACAAGCCACATTTATTGCTTATTTAAGACTCTCATGTTAGCATCAGTTAGAGATGGTTAAAGGGGAAGATTAAATAAAAGAAATATTAATATGAGTGTTTTCCTACATCTTCCTAATCATTTTAATTTCTGTTTTATCTTTATGAGTCTCATTTGAAGTGTACTCATGTATTCACAAGCTAAAATTATTTTTACTAAGAAAATTTGGCTTAATATCTGATCATGAACCCCATGAAAGGAAAATTAGTCAATATTTACATAAGGCTGAAAATGCATTTCATTTTATTTGGTAGGGATCTAAATATATATATATACTAGCATAATATGTGCTATTTAATTTTAAAATATAATCCATTAATAAGTGATGAAAATCATAGGTGAAGACTACTGAGATATGTTCATTCTTTTATGTATACTTTAAATTACAGATAGCATGATATACTTGATTATTATTTATTATATTAAATTAAGTCTGAGCATATTATTAATTTCTCAAAAACAACCTCAAACATAAATGTTGAATTTTAAGTCTATGGATTTTTATCAAGGACAGTAATTGAGAAATGTATTCTTTAAAGGCTTGTTATTCACTTCCAGGAATAAATTGTAAGAATTTTATATATGTAGGACACACAGTTAGACACTGAGAATTCAAGAGTCATAAAGCTATTATGTGGATTTATGAGGGGAAAGAGTGTGAGGTGCAGAAGCCTTTGTAGGTCTTTATATACTTGATGACAGTAATATATATGACAATTAGGAGTGTCAAGGGCTATTATTTTACTCTTGTTATATAGAAGGATCTACAGAGTTTAATAACAGATAGTCTGGCTAATAACATGTATTTAGTGAACACTCCCAAGTTTCTTTTTTTGTAAATGTTGTCAAACCAAGTAGATATTCAAAATATTTTAGCAGAGATGGTATCTTGATGAAATGTGGCAAGTAGACAATTGATGATTAATAATTCAAGACATGTTGAATACAGGCAAGTTACTCACATAGAGATAAAATGTCTGATCTAATATATAAAATAGCTATATGATATAAGAAGTCAGATTCATAAAATCAAGTGTCATCATGTAAAAGTATGTTGATATAAGTTAAACAGATGAAATGCCTGTAAAGAAAATTCTGGGAACCTAATGTAATGGCAAAGAAGATAAGTTGATTAAAAATAAACTGGGAAGACTCAAAATGGATGACGAGAACATAGTGTCATCTCAGGTAAAAGAATAATTTTCAAGAATGAATTAAGAGCAGTCAACTCATTCATATTCTAGAAGTTAGTGGTTCTAACAGAGAAAATATCATGTGATGGAAGGTACTTTCAAACTAAGTGCTGCTCTCACTGCTATCCAGAGAAGCTTCTCTATGGTGATAGGGAGACAAATTCATCAGACTACTGAAAATAAGAGACTCGGGGTTACAAATTACATTTATTATCAACCCCTCCTAGGCTCAGGGGACATAGCAGCAGATGATGCAGAAAGAATGTAAGTAATATAGGATGGGAGGATGTGGACATGAATAGCCAGTGCATTTATGGTCTCACAGTGGTTGTTGTGACCCCACAAGACATGCACAATACAGAGACCACCAGCAATTTGATGTAGAAGATGGAGAAGGACAAAAAGAATAAGACGTCAAAACAGGACTATTCGAAAAGAGGGAAGGGCTTCCAGGTAAGATGACAGCATAGGAGCCACATCAAACCAGACCAAGGAAGGATTTAATCAAAGCCTCAGCAAAATACACTCTTCTTAAAAGTGAAGGAGTATGGTTATTCTTAGACACAGAAGAGAAGCTGGAGAGACCAAGATCCACCAGAAAGGAGGAAAATGGCCAGAGTCCCACTGTGGGACTCATGGCCAGTGATCTGCGATCCACACACCCTCCCGACACCATCCCACCAGGCACGCCAGGTGGCAGCAGCAGCAGAGACCAAGCAATAGATTTTTCAACTCCATCAGCCTTCTTGCAAAGTTAAGAAATCTGAAGGAAAGACAGCTAAGATCAATTAAAGAGCTACTGAAAGTGTAAGCAACTCCAGAAGTCTGAACTCTCCAATTCCCCATCATCAAAACTGTGAACCTCCATCGCTCAGCCCCCAGTGGCAGCACAGCAAGCAGAGCAGATCAGAGGTACAGCTGCACAGCACAACACAGAGGGATCTAAGTGGGCACTCAGCATTGGTGAAATTGGAAGTCACCACAAAATGTAGCAATGCTGACTGACAAAATTAAGAAGGTACACCAGCCTGCTAATCTCTCTTTCCTTGTCAAGGCAGGTTATGGGGTATATATTCCTGGTTGGCTTTACCATTTTCAAATAACCTGTATTTGGGGGTTGAATATTGTTGCCTATGATGCTTTCATATATATAGGACCTTTGTCTTTTGCTACTGTCATTATTGAGGGTAGGGTCTGATCCATATCCAGGATGACTTGTAACCCAATTCAGAACAGAAATCTCTACCTCCCAGCTATATTAAAAAGCCATAGTAATAAAAACAGCATGGTACTGGCATAAAAACAGGAGTATAGACCAATGGAATAGACTTGAGTGCCCTGACTTTGGGTCAAACAACTGTAGCTACTTGGTATTTGACAAAGGCCATAACAACATAGGCTGGAAAAAAGACAACATCTTTAACAAATGGTGCTGGACAAACTGGATAACCATATGCAGGAAATTGAAACTTGATCCACATGTTTTGCCATGCACTACACTCAAGTCCAAATGGATCAAAGACCTCAATATAAGACTGAAACTTGACTACTATTGGAAGAAAATATAGGAAGTACTTTCCATGATATAGGAATGGAAAAAGATTTCCTGAACAAAACCCCAGTAGCTCACGAATTAAACAGTCACTCAACCAATGGGATCACATGAGGCTGAAGTGTTTTTTACAGACAAGCACACAATAAGCAAAGCCAATAGATTACCCACAGAATGGGAGAAAATATTTGCTGGGTGTCCAATGGACAGAGGCCTAATCTCTAGAATATACAAGGAACTCAAAAATCTAAACAGTGAAAAGTCAAACACCCCACTCACAGATGGTGCAAAGAGCTCAACAGGCAGTTCACAGAGGAAGAAATACATGTGGTAAACACACACTTAAGAAAATGTTCATCATCCCTAATCATCAGAGAAATGCAACTTAAAACAACAATGAGATTCCACCTTACCCCAGTAAAGTTAGCAAACATCAAAAAATCAAATGAAAATTAATGCTGGCAAGGATGTGGAGAATTAGGAATACTCATCCACTGTTGGTGGGAATGTAAGATGGTACAACCACTTTGGAAAGCAATATGGAGACTCCTGAAAAAGCTGACTATAGAGATACCAACAGACCCAGTTATTCCCTTACTGGGGATCTACCCTGAAACATTCAAACCACAGGCCTGAGAGATTTACTCAACCATGTTTGTAGTGGCTCAATGCGCAATAGCTAAGAGCTGGAATCAACCCAGGTGTCCATCACTAGAAGAATGGATAACTAAGATGTGGTATATCTACACAATGGAATTCTATACAGCAGTAAGAAAAAATGACACAATGAAATTTGAGGAAAAATGGTTGAACCTGGAACAGATCATTCTCAGTGAACTTCCCAATCACAGAAAAAAAAAAAAAAAAAAAAACACTACATAGTCTCACTCATCTACAGCACCTAACCTGAATCTACACAAGATGCCTTATATACCCAGCAAGCATCGCGTGGACTAGACAATAGGATGGGTGGGGAGGGAGGGAAGGGCAACGGAGGGGGTGTGAAACACAAATCTAGACCCAAATGGCAATGGTACCATAAAATTATACATCCTAAAAGGCAGACCAAATGGCTGAACCTTCACCAGGCCCTTAGAGGGATCACCTGAGCCACAAGACATTGGAGAGGGTATGATGAAGACTGACCTTAATCTTCCACAGCTTCCTCTCTCTCTCTCTCTCTCTCTCTCTCTCTCTTCTCTCTAACTCTTTTATATTAATTATCTTTTTCTTCCTTTTCATGATGGGCACTGACTTGTAATTCCCAGTACCAGCATATGGCTATCATCCACAATGAGCTTTTGATCAGAGAGAACTACATGGTTTCCTAAAAGAAAGACAGATTTACGTCAGAGTACTTGATGACCCACCAAAGGTTAGTGGTAAGACCCTACTGCTGAAGACACCTTATGCAGTTGGCACGTAAAATGGAATGGAATGGCTGGAAGCTAAAAGAGAATCAGTTCCCAGACAGTCAACGTGTCTTGTACCAGAAGGTGCTACATGGGCGACTGGGGGAAAATGACCAATGTCTGTCCAAGCAACTCATGGTCTAACCTACTTAGCAGCAAATAACCTGTTGGGATCCTCACACAAGTGCAATAATTGCACACAGCCATGGTGGGAAACCAACTGCTCTTGATTTGGCTAACTGATCTCCTTAGTGGTACAGGACCCATAACTGGAACTGAGGAACAAGTCAGAACCACATCCAAACATAAGCCTACTCTCCGTTATCAAGCTACCACCAATCGTGGCTTACAAGAGGGCGTACACAAATTAAATTCTCTACTAAAAAGTAAGGGTTATCACATTTGTCTAGTGCTAACTTACTCTCCATAGGAGAATCTGCTCCTATTTTTCATATACATGTAGATCCTAAGGAGAGAGCCACACCATCATACCTCAAAAGGGACCCAGCAGGAACTAAGAACAATTGGCAAAAAAAGCAAGGGTACTGTTTTCTTGGTGAACCAGGTACCAGCACAAGGGTGAAAGAGATCAACACAGAGAAAAATCAACTCCTACCTAATCAGAGATCCAGAGACCCAGAGGCCCCCAACACCTCATCACTGAAGCAGACCAAAAATTAACACAACATGGTTCAGGGAAACGTTGCGGAAGAGGGGGTGGAAAGAATATCAGAGCCACATTGTTGGGTCATGATATGCAGACATTTATCCTACCATAACTGTGGAATAACTCCAGAATGCATGACACATATACCTCAACAAGGTGGGGCTAAGCGGAGGGGGTAGGTAATGGATGAGCCTAATAATGGTACCAAATTGACTGTATTCGATGAGAACAAAACTAATTAATAAAATATAAAAATTAAAAACTTAAAAAATAAACCACACTCAAATAACAATTAAAACAAATGAGTAAAGAGAAAACAGAAAACACTACAAAACAAGAAGAAAGGGGAGAATAAGTGCATACCTTTCAATAATAACTCTTAATATCAGTGCCTCAATGCACCAATCAAAAGACACAGACTTGCAGACTGGATTAAAAGGCAGGACACTGCCATCTTTTGCCTGCTGGAGACTCATCTCTCAATAAAAGATAGATACCTCCTTAGGGTGAAAGGATGGAAAATAGTATTTCAAGCAAATGGGCCTATGAAACAAGCAGGGGTGGCTGTTCTAATATCTGACAGGATATATTTCAAACCAACATTAGTGAGGAAAGACAACGATGGTCATTTTGTAATGATTAAAGGAACACTTCAACAGGAGGACACTGCAATCCTAAACATATATGCACCTAACATGGGGCTCCCAGTTTCATTAAACAAACACTATTATACTTAATTTCACAGATAGCATCAAACATGATTATAGAGGGAGACTTCAATAGTATACTCTCATCAGTTGACAGGCGATCCGGGCAAAAAATAAACAGAGAGACATCTGACTTAAATGATGTCATGGAACAAATAGACCTAACAGATATCTACAGAAAATTCAATCTAAATGCTGCAGAATATACATTTTTTCTCAGCAGCACATGGAACATTCTCTAAAATAAACCATATATTAGGACACAAAGCAAATCTCTACAAATATAGGAAAATTGAAATAATCCCTTGTATTCTATCCGACTACATTGGGATTAAACTGCAAATCAGCAACAAGAAAATCCGCAGAGCATACAGAAATTCATGGAGACTAAGCAGCACACTATTGAATGATCACTGGGTTATAGAAAAAATCAAAAAGGAAATCAGCAAATTCATAGAATCAAATGATGATGATAATACAACACACCAAACCTTTGGGACACAGTGAAGGCAGTTATAAGAAGGAAATTTATAACTCTAAGTGCCTATATTAAGAAATTAGAGAGCTCAACAATAAACAATTTAATGCTTCACCTTACGGCCTTGGAAAAAGAAGAACAAGGCAAACCACAAATCAGTAGACGAGAAGAAATCATAAAGATTAGGGCAGACATTAATGAAATAGAAACCAAAAAAATCAATCCAAAGAATCTTTGAAAGGATAAACAAGATTGACAAACCCATAGCAAATTTGATGAGAAGAAAAAAGAAGAGACAATAATTAACAAAATCAGACATGAAAAAGGAACCATTACAACAGATACCAAAGACATTCAGACAATTACAAGGACATACTTTAAAAATATATATGCCTCTAAATATGAAAGAAATGGATGATTTCCTTGATTCATATTAAATCAAGATGAGAAAAACTATTTAAATATACCTATAACAAATACAAAGAGCCAAGCAGTTTTAAAAAGTTTCCCCAACTTAACAAAAGTCCAGGCACAGATAGATTCACTGGTGAATTTTACCACACCTTCATGGAAGAACTAACACCAGTGCTTCTCAAACTTTTCCATAAAATAGAAGATGAAGAAATTCTACCAAACTCCTTCTATGAAGCCAGCAACATGTTCATACCAAAACCAGGCAAAGACAGAACAAAAAAGAAAATTATAGACCAGTCTCCCTCATGAACATAGATGCAAAAATTCTGAACAAAATATTGGTAAACAGAATACAAGAATATATCAAAAAGATTATTCACCCCAACCAAGTTGGCTTTATCCCAGGGATGCATGGATGGTTCAATATACACAATTCAATAAATGTAATACATCATATAAATGGTCTGAAGGACAAAAATCACATGATCATCTCAATAGATGCAGAAAAGGCATTTGACAAAATCCAACATCCTTTCACGGTAAAAATATTACAGAAAACTGGGAATAGAAGGAACATATCTCAACATAATAAAAGCTATTTATGACAAACCCACAGCCAACATAATACTAAATGGAGAAAAAACTCCAATCTTTTTCACTAAATTCAGGAACAAAACAAGGGTATCCACTGTCCCCACATTTATTTAATATAGTACTGGATGTCTTTGTTATAACAATAAGGCAAGAGACACTCATAAAAATGGATAAAGTTAGAATGGAAGAGATCAAATCATCACTATTTGCAGATGATATGATTCCATGCATAAAAGACCCTAAAAACTCTACCAGCAAACTGTTAGAGCTGATAAACACTTTTAGCAATGTAGCAGAATACAAAATAAACACACAGAAATCAGTAGCTTTCCTATATACTAACAACAACTATTCGAGAATGAAATCATGGAATCTCTCCCATTCACAATTGCCAATAAATAAATAAATAAATAAATAAATACCTTGGAATAAACTAAACTAAGGAAGTGAAGGACCTCTACAATGAGAACTTTAAAGCACTCAAGTGAGAAATTGAAAAAGACACAAGGAAATGGAATGATATCCCATGTTCTTGAATTGGAAGAATCAATACTGTGAAAATGTCAATCTTACCAAAAGTGATGTACACATTTAATACAATCCTCACTAAAACTCCAATGGCATTCTTTACCAGAATAGAAAAAACAAACCTAAAATTCATTTGGAAGCACAAAAAAACCTTGAATAGCCAAAATGACTTTGAGCAACAAAAATAAGGCTGGTGGCATCACCGTACCCAATTTTAAGCTATATTACAAAGCCATAGTAACAAAAACAGGATGGTATTGGCACAAAGACAGTTATGTCGATCAATGGAAAAGAATAGAAGATCCAGGTGTTAATCCTGGCAGCTACAGCCATCTGATGATTGACAAAAATGCCAAAAGTATTCATTGGAGAAAAGACAGCCTCTTCAACAAGTGGTAATGGGAAAATTGGATATGTGTATGTCGAAAGATGAAAATTGATCCTTGTCTTTTTCCATGCACAAGAATCAAATCCAAGTGGATCATGGACCTTAATATCAGACATGAAACTCTGAAATTACTAGAGAAAAAGGTAAGGGAAACCCTTCAACATATTGGCATAGGTAATGACTTTCTAAATATAACCCCAGTTGCTCAGAAAAGAAAACCACTAACCAACTACTGAGATCTCATGAAATTAAAAACCTTTTGTACAGCAAAGGACACTGTGAATAGAGCAGAGACAACCTACAGAATGGGAGAAAATCTTTGCCACCTACACATCTGACAGAGGATTAATATCCAGGATATACAAAGTACTCAAAAAACCAAACAATAAGAAACCAACAACCCAATCAAAAAATGGCCTACGGAACTAAGTAGAGTTCTCACCAGAAGAAATGCAGATGGCATATAAACATCAAAAAAACAATTGGAGAAACAAGCAAGGGGGCTGTTTTCCTGATGAACCAGATACCAGCACAAGGGGGAAGGAGATCAGCACAGAAAAAAATCAACTCCTACCAAATCAGAGAGCCAGAGCCTCAGAGGCCCCCAACACCTCATCACTGAAGCAGACCAAAAATGAACCCAACATGGCTCAGGGAAATTTTGCGGAAGAGGGGACAGAAAGAATGTCAGAGCCACATGTTGGGTCATGACTTGCAGAGACATTTATCTTACCCATAACTGTGGGCTAACTCCACAATGCATGACCCATATACCTCAACAAGGAGGGGCCAAGGGGAGGGGGTAGGTCGCAGATGAGCCTAATAATGGTACCAAACTGACTGTATTTGCTGACTACAAATCTAACTAATAAAGAAAAAAAATAAAAATAAAAAAAGGTGTTCTACATCCTTAGCCATCAGGGAAATGCAAATTAAAACTACTTTGAGATTCCAAGTCTCTCCCATAAGCATGGCTACCATCAAGAAAACAAATGACAATAAATGTTTGCAAGGTTGTGATAACAGGGGAACCCTTCTGCACTGTTGGTGGGAATGTAATCTGGTACAGCCATTGTGGAAATTAGTGTCTAGGGTTCTTGAGATAGCTAAAAGTAGATTTGCCATATGATCCAGCTATAGCACTCCTAGGTATATATCCTAATGACTGTTCTCACTACCTTAGAGATACTTGCACAACCATGTTTATTGCTGTTGTATTCACAATAGCTAGGAAATGGAACCAGCCTAGATGTTCATCCACAGATGAATGGATAATAAAGATGTGGTACATCTACACAATGGAGTTCTATTCAGAGGTAAAGAAAAATGAAATTATGAAATTTTCAGGGAAATGGATGGATATGTAAAGGATTATAGCTAAGTGAGGTAACCCAGGCCCATAAAACCAAACTTCGTATCTTCTCTCTTATATGTGGATCTTAGTTACAATGTATAGAACTGTATGTGATCTGGAACCAAAAATCAATAGCAGAGGCCCATAAGCTAGAAAACGGCTATAAGGGAGGGAGGAGAAAGAAGGTCCTAAGGGGATGGTGTTGTATATATGTAAGTAGAAGAACAGATTACAGGGAGGGAAAGGCCTAAGCTGATGTCATGGGAAAAGATTGTATAAAAGAAAGGTGGAAGGGGTAATCAAAATTCAAGATATTCTGAATAAGACATAAGAAAATCTACTTTCTTGAATAATGGCACATCCAGAAGCCATAGATTGTTACTAGAAAATTTTCAGTGCCAGAGATGATATACCTTCCTGTGAGTTGTTAGCCAGGGAGATCCCTGTTGCCTCCAAAACATTATAGGCTATTGCCAAGGCCCTTGGTTTCCTGTGAGAAAGAGATGAGAGACAGACGTTATCAGTGGTGAAAACAGTGGCCACTGGAAACCTCAAGTTTAGCCATACAGGCCAAATGACTGAACAAGTGCAATAGTGGCATGTCTGCTCTGGGAAAAACCAACTGCTTTCTAATTGGACTGAAGGCCCACTCTATGGGTGGGAATACAGGTCTGGTACTGAAAACCTAATCAAAATCCTATGGTAGGGGAGGTCATGAGCCTTAGATGTATAATGCCTGCTCTTGTCTGGATAAATGCATATATTTCTCTCACCAAATTTCCCTGATAGCTACACTTAATATTCATACTCATATATTAATGCTACTCTCACTTCTGGTTAGAGACAGCTTCTCTTTTCAGATGGTGATGACCATGGGGATGACCCAAAGGGCAACTGAAGGGATGGACAAGTGTCTAGCAATGAAGCATCTCACACCCTCCAAGGCTCAGGGTCCATTGTGGAAGAGGTGGCGGAAAGAATATAAGAGCCAAAGGAAGGGTACCACTCCTTACATACAACTGACCAGACAGAATTTGACCTTGATATCCAAGACCCTCATAATAGGAGAAAAAGATGATGACATCAAATTAAAAGAGAGACTAATGGAGAGAGGAACGGGATATGACGTAGAGCAGAGTTATGAAGGGGAAGTGGGGGAAGGAGGGAAATACCATTTTGTTGTCTGTAAGTATAGAAGTTGTCAAATATATATAAAAGAGGAAAGGGCTTGGAATGAGTAAAGGAGAATATAATCAAAACATAATGTGTTCGTGTATTAAAATCCTCGATAAAAAGAGAAAATGTTAAAAGTAAAAATCCAGTCAGTTTATTACACACTGATAGCCTATGAGATGGCTCAGCAGATCAGAGCATGAGGACCTGAGGTCACCTGAGTAGGATTCCCTAGCCTTAGACTTCCACAGCTGTAACTTGAGTCTGTGGGAAGGAGACATGAATATCAGAGAATCACAAGACATTGCTAGCCAAAAAAATTGCAGCTCCAATTTGAGGGAGACACTCCATTACAAGGAAACATGGGGATGACTTGATGAACAGATGAATGAATGAGAACCTGCAGTCTCCTCTCACCTCTGCAGGTGAAAATGAGACCTGTGCATCTATACACACATACAAATCACACCCTCACCCTCTATAACCACAAGCATACACACTAAAAACAAACAAACAAACAAAAGAAAATCAAAGCTGTCCATGTGAAGAGTAGATCAAGTGAGCTCAGCATGGAGCTGATTCCATTCTAAGGATTGTTCACTTCACCAGTACCAATGAAAAAAAAAACATATGAACAAAGTGGCAAACTGTCTAGAGTTTCTTTTCAGTAGCAGAAGGCCCTGGAACACCCATACTCACTTTGTCTGCCTATATGTCACATATAAATAAATTAAAACATTAAAAATATATTGAAAATAAAATAAATCCTACAATTGTCTTCCCTCATCCCTCCACAAATTCTCATTTCTTTTCTACAGGTATCTTCATCTATATTTTTGAAGAATATATTTATTGGCTATTTAGGCCTTAATTTTCTTCATAAATGAAATTATAGTTTTTTGTTATATTCAACTGAATCAATTTTGACTTTGCACTTAATATTATTAAAATGTGAAATATAGATGTCTTATTGCTTAATTTGGTTAAATTTACTTAATTTTTAAGTAATTTTATTTATTTTTGAGCAGAAAGAGACAATATGCATTATGGTTTCTTACCACTGTAAACGACCTCCAGATGCATGCTCCACCTTGTGCATCTGGCATTATGTGGGTCCTGGAGAATCCAGGCCAGGCCAGTAGGCTTTGCAAGCAAATGCCTTTAATGGTTTAGCTATCTCCTAACCTTATCTGATTTAGTTCCCTTTAAACAATATTATTTGTATTTTATTCCTTATTCTACAGTCTAAATATAGTACTGTTGATCATAAATGTTATGGTTTCAATATTTTATTTATTTATTTATTCACTTATTGGAGAGAGAAAGAGAGGCAGATAGAGAGAGAATGGATGAACTAGGACTGCTAGCCACTGAACACAAACTCCAGACACATGTGCCACCTTATGCATCTGGCTTATGTGGGCACTCAGGAATCAAACTTGGGTCTTTAGGCTTCAAAGGCAAGTAAATTAACCACTAAGCAATCTCCCCAGCCCAAACACTATGCTTTCAAAATATGATAACTACTCTATTTTCTTTCTATTTTTATATGTTTTGCTTTTTAAGTCTGCTTTGTATACCATTACAGTGTCAAGAGCAATTGAACCCAATTAGTGAAATTAGGTCATATGCTCTATGGCTTTAAAGTGATTTTGTAATTTGAAATTAGTGCATTTGTCATGCTAATATATGAAACTGTTTAACTGGTATATGTAGAGTTTTATCTTTAATTATTACTTGCCTCTGAGCACATTTACATCTTTGCTCTCTTGTTGACATCTGTATTTTCTCACTGTACAATTACATTCTCCAAATCTTGGAAAGCTTATCATTTAGAGTCTTTTTGCTTGGGTCTGCTTACACCTACCTTTCACTTTCATTCTGCCTCTCCTGTCCTGGACTGGTTTTCTGATTCAGTCCACTATTTGTTGGTGGTGGTGTTGTTTATCCCCTTATCTTGCTAAGGTAACATTCTGAGATAGTATACATGATAAAATAATCATATGATTCCTAAACATCTAATGTTTGCATTATGCTTTGATTGTCATTTTACTAGGCAAAGAATTACCAATAGAAAAGTAAAGAACTTTGAAGGCATTGTCTTCCTATTTATTTTTATTTTTATTTATTTCTTTGAGAGAAAGAAAGACACAGAGAAAGAGAGAGAAAGAGAATGGGGACCCCAGGGACTCCAGCCACTACAAACGAACTCCAGACTCATATGCCACCTTGTGCAGCTGGCTTACATGGGTCCTGGGGGATTTGAACCTGGGTCCCTTTGGCTTTATAGACAAGCACCTTAACTAAGCTGTCCCTCTAGCCCAATTTTATTTATTTATTTGAGAGAGAGAAAGAGGCAGTGAGAGAGAGAACGGATTCTTACAAATTTTTTGAAGTTGATCTCATTGACATTTTTAGACTCTTAAATTGTTCTTACTTGTTTTTTCTCTATGGAAGTTTTAGGATCTTCCCTTTAACTTGGTATCCCCAGCTTTCTCAACATAATGAATTATGGGGAAAAAGTATTAAATATCGTGTGTTTTAGCTTGGCAAAGCCCTCACATTATTTGTTTGATTACTTCTTATGTCTTCTCTATCATCTCTTTCTCAAATTCTTTCTTCAATTTTTGACATTCTGCTTTATTTTTTAAATTTATTCATTTATTTGCAAGCAGAGACAGACAGGGGACACACAGAGAGAAAAAAGAGTGAGTTAGCGAGAGGGAAAGAAAGAGGCGCACCAGGGCCTCTATCCACTTCAAACTATCTCCAGATGAATGTGCCACCGTTGAGCATCTTGCCTTATGTGTGTTCTGGGGAATTGAACCCAGGTCATTAGGCTTTGTAGGCAAGTGCCTAACAGCTGAACAATCTCTTCAACATGACATCCTACTTTATTTATGGTTGCAATTTTACATAGTCTGTTTAGGATTTCTTTTTCTTAGTTTTTAAGTATGTTTTCCTTATCTTTCCATCATTTTAAGGAACTTTCAGTTCTATAGTCACATTAAGAATTAAGCAGTCTGGGCTGGAGAGATTGCTTAGCAGTTACGGTGTTTGGGAAGCCAAAGGACCCATGTTCAATTCCCCAGGACCCACGTAAGCCAGATGCACATGGGGCACAGGTGTCTAGACTTTGCTTGCAGTGGCTACAGGCCCTGGTGTGCCTATTCTCTCTCTGTCTATCTCTCTTCTCTCTGTCTTTCTTGCTCTCTGCTTGCAAATAAATTAATAAAAATTTAAGAAATGAAAAAAAGAATTAAGCAGTCTTATTTTGAACATTTTCTGTAATACCTTATTTTGTGTTTACATGCAGATATAATGTTTCCTGACTTCTTGTACTATTCCAAATTCATGTTTTTTATTTTCTTTCAATTTACTTTTGACTCCTAAATTGTCACTCCTACACTGAAGTCAAATTGAATGCTGCAATACATTTGACTTTTTCACATTATTTTTCTTTTCTCTCAAACATGTGGACTCCCTAGCCCAAGGAGACTTGAAAAAACTGAGTTTTACCTGCACATTGTATGAGTGAAATATTGCTCTTGGTAAGACACTTGGAACCTTAAAATTAAAGGGCACAGTGGCACCATGTTCAAACTAATCAACTTACTTCATGAACATATTGATTAAATTCTTTTCAGGGACTGCCTTGACCTTCTCTAGTTAGCGATGACCAAGAGTGTTAAATGTTCTGCATGAGGAGAGGTGACTGGCCAACCAGTGGACCTATTGATTGTAATTAATTCTCCTCTCTTCATTCTCATTTTTTAGCTGGCATTGCCCAACAGTGGCCCTGTCCTCTACTCTAACCACAAAGCAGATCTGCTACCTACTGACTAGAACTCACTACTAGCTACTAATCCTAACCTACTACTTTGCTTTGCAAGTATTTCTTAGTTTCTTATTAAAATGTCTAAGGGATTATATTTTATCTTTGATAAATTTCTATAGAATTAAGATTTTAAACTCTTAAAAATAGCATTAATGTTACTTTTTTCAGAGAAGAATGTTAAACATGTGTGTAATCTCTCACTCTTACTAAGAAACATTTATTTTATACTTAGTTTCTTTTTATTATTTTTTTCTTGAGGTAGTGTCTCGCTCTAGTGCAGGCTGACCTGGAATTCACTATGTAGCCTCAGGGTGACCTCGAACTCATGGCAATCCTCCCCGCTCTGCCTCCCAAGTGCTGGGATTAAAGATATGCGCCAACACGCCAAGCATATACTTACAATTTCTTAAATGTTAACAAGAAAACTACCTTAACAGGTTGTTTTGTTTTGTTTTGTTTTGTTTTTGTTTTTTCAAGGTAGAGTCTTGCTCTATCTAGCCCAGGCTGACCTGGAATTCACTAGGTAGTCTCAGGGTGGCCTTGAACTCATGGCGAACCTCCTACCTCTGCCCCCAGAGTGCTGAGATTAAAAGCATGCACCACCATGCCCAGCCCTTAACTGCTTTTAAAAGGACATATTGGCTTAATTGTATGACTGACCTTTACAAATAACAATGGAGAATAACTGAACTCAACTCATATCCCCTTAAAAAGTGTCTTATTTTCAAAGAAAGTTTATACTTCTAGATTTAAACTGGAATGAAAAGATCAAATTAACAGGAAAGAACTTCCTTTTGTGATTATATATATATATATATATATATATATATATATATATATATATCACAAAAGCATGTACATATGTATGTATATATATATATATATATATATATATATATATATATAAATCTCAAAAGAATGTATATATGTTTTTATACAATAAGCATATATCATATGCATATATATAACATGTTATCTGATATTTTAACGTATAATTATAAAAATTGAGTGTTTGATCACAGTGTTCCCAGCTTTACATTTTTACCCAAGATTTGTCAATCAATGTGGATTTGGCTGGCCTATTAATGACTTTCCTTGAACTCATACACCCAAATGTGCAATGTGGAGGTAATATAAAGTGTTTTAAAGGCAAACCTGGGAATAGTTCTTTTCCACCTAGGCTGTTGTTCAATGGCTTTTGTTTAGCTTTTCCTACCTGAATTTTTTTCTTATCTGCTCCCCATTCATGTCTATACTTCCAGACCACAGCTTGGAACATTCCTTCTTAAAAATGCAACTCAAACACCCTGGTTCACTGGCTGTAAATATATCCCACACTGTGTGGATATTTTTGCTGACCCTCTTCCATAATTGCATAACAATATTCAAAGTTCCCAGCATATTTTGTGTATCTTGTGTAGCCCAGATACTTTCTATAGACTGTAGTATGGTAAGTGTAGTAATATATGTACATTCTAATAATTTGTGGGCTTCCTGAAAATAAACCAATCAGTATCTTTTACAATGATGCCTAGTATGAGTTCAAAGCTTCTCAGGTAATTGTAAATTGAAGATGGGATGGAGAAGAATTAAGAGGAGAAACAGGTTTAATTTCCCATTGAAAGTTCACACCCTGGTATAGTGCCTTATAATAAAGAGGGATTGCGAAAGCAAAATGATGCCCTATGAGCCTGTAACCATCATTCAAAACTAAATGACTTCAAACTCTTAGTATTTCAAAATATGTAATATCAATATATTTGAAAGAATTTTAAAGCATTATTTTTGTTCTGTCAGGATGGGAGGAATCATGTGCCAAGATCTTTTTCTGCTTCAATGAACACTTGTTTGGTTTTATGTGGTGGCTGGTGAATTAACCCCAGGCCAGCAGGCTTTGCAAGAAAGCACCATTTACAACTGAGACTTCCTTTTGGTCCATTAATCAATTCAGTTCAAATTTGGAAAATACAATTAGAGGCTATTAATAATGATCCATAAGGAAACACTATATGGACAGAAAGTGCCTATTTATAGAAGAATATATTGCTCCAGACAAGAAGTTAAACAAAATATAAAAAGTACCCATCATTTACATACTGTAGGACCTAAATTTTTTTATTACATTTTACTCTTTTGCACTCTCACTAATCAGGCAGCTAAAATAGTTTTCAGAAATTAAATACTGCTGTGAAATGGGATATAAAAGGAGCTGATAGCGGTAAAGTGGATATTAAAGCATGCTGTCATAACAGGATTAGTTATAGCTCCCCATCACATTGTGAAATAAAAGTAGGATAGAAAAGACATGGAAGAAAACAAGTTCCAAACAAAGTATATCTCAGCCTGAAGTTAAAGCTGGAGATTAGCACTGCAGGTAGACAAAGGTTTTGCTAAGGAAACCATTAGCAGAAAGCTTTGGATATCTATTGCCTGATACCAATTGAAAAGAAAAATACATACGGATAAACTGATGGATTAATAACTTTATTTCAAACAGAAAAACAGGTCTCCAGAAATAGATTCTAATTCAAAGGAATAAGACCATATTTTGTTTTGTTTTGTTGTTGCTGTCAGCATTTATCCCCAAACCAGCAAGGCAACACAGACGTTTTAGCTGATGGATAAAGCATCAACACTCTTTTCTGAGTAAATGCAAATTTGGAACATCTTATTAAATTTCTTTGTCATGGAATAAATCAAAAATTTCAATTTTAGAATAAATCAAAATATTATACTTGGTAAATGCTTTAGTTACCTTCGTGTTGCTGGAAAAAAAAAAGAAAAAAAAAAAAACAACCAAAAGCAGCTCATGGGAGTATAGCATTTATTCTACCTTACAGTTTCTAGAAGAAGGTTCACAATTGCAGCAAAAAAGATGATAGAACAGAGATTGAACATCACTTCCTTGCCACAGCAAGTTATAAACAGCAGCAGGAGAGTGAGCCACGATCTGGGGAGTTGGATATAATATCCCAAAGTTGACCCCAGCAACATACTACCTCCAGCAAGTCTCCAACTTCCAAATTGCCATCATCCAGTGAGGAGGAATACAAAACATATGAGTTTGTAGGAAACAACTGATTTAAACTACTGCAGGAAAGAGCTATAGAGTGCTGGAAGATTCAAACAAATGACTTGAAAGCTATTGAAACCTGGCAAACTAATCTAAACATCACTGATGTATTCACCTCCTTTTAAAAAAGGGCTGGGGACACAGATCCATGATTAAAGATGCTTGCTTGCAAAGTCTGCTGGTCCAGGTTCAATTCCCCAGACACCTTCATAAAACCAGGTGGACATTTATTACTGTGGCGACAGACCCTATTGTGTACAAACATGAGTACATACATACATATTTACATATATTCATACCTACATACACACATGTAAATAAAAATGAATGAAATCTAAAGGCAATGATGTTCTTCTTTACCAGTGTCCTACTACTGACAAGTTATTATGTAGTAGAAGGACACATTCTGCTATACAAACATAAATCAATCTTTACAAGGTAACTTTTCCAAGATGGTAGAGTAGCTGTGAGTGGTGAGTGAACACATGAGTTCAACTGTAGTGCAAATTTTTAGGAGTGATATGTTTGAACGTGTTTGCTATGATGAAGGCAAAACACTTCAAGTTTTCATTAACATAAGGGTACTTGGGACATAAGATATGTTAAAGAAAATTTGACCTGGGCAGAGGTAAAAATAAATAAATAAATAAATGCTTCAAATAAAACTATTTTAATAAAAGAAAGAAGTTGTCAATGCCAACACAGCAACACAGAAGGAGGACTTCCTAAAACTAAGGTGTTAAGTAGGGAAGGGATCACTGTGATTTTACAATGTGAAGTTTGCCAAGTACCTGAGTTAGGCATCTGTTTCAGTAGAGACTGTGAGATAGGAACTTCATTTGTTTTTGAAGATTATATTTTAACATGTTAGCTCCCAGGTCCTTGCCAAAGAGGTTCATTGGTTGTGGAACAGGAAAGAGGTTGGTAAAATATTTATATTCAAGGGAGCACAGAAATCAGATTATAGGTGAAGGGCCTATAATCAGGAAGAAGCCCATTTAAAGTTTAGTGGAATTGAAGGGAAAGTTTAGGCCTCATCTCTTCTGAATAAATCAAAGTTGTTAGCTCTAAAGGTGCTAAGTTTCTGTCAAAAGGATGGTATTCCATGGTGAAGCTACTAAGCATGGAGAAATGTTTGGTTTAAAAACATGGCTTTACCACTTACTGACTGTATAGACTGTATGATCATGACAAAATGAAAGAAAAAAGGCAAATAGCAATCCTTTCAAAATGACAAATGTCTTTCCTTTTAAATATAGTATCATGCAAGTTGTCATGTTTATAGAGTTAAGCTTCAGGTCCTAGTATGGGAAAATGCTTACAAATATAAAATAGGAAAGATTTATTGCTAATAAGATAATGTTTTTGATCAACATTACACAGGAATGGAAGACTGAAGAGCAAACTTTGAAAAAGAGAGAAAATTGAAGGCAAACAAAAGAAGAATCAGATCTCTGGCAGGAGCAAGCAGTCCATAGAAGATGGTGGTGAGAATTGTTGATGGCACAAATGGCAAAGTACTGCAAAGAGTAGAAATGACTAGCCGCTGAGTGGAAATTGATTTAAATTCTAGGAAGGTACCTCTCCTAGCCTCTCCCTCACACTGTCAGTGAAAACCAGGTGTACAGTGCAGGCTGTGAGAGGCTCCAAAACACATATATTATGTGCAAAGTAAAGGAGCAAGACTTCAGCAGACGTAGAATTTGGAATCACAGCCTTCTGCCTCAAGTATCCAGTCTCATCATCCTCTGAATGGCTGGGAGATGAGAGCTGTCAGGTGAGAAGTCACACAGTAAAACTGACCATTATCTCAAGATAACTTTAAGGAAACACTAGGGCTTGGGAGCAAGTTGTATGTTCATAATATTCTTCCAGGTGGAATTAATGTGTGTGCTTAGAAAAGAAACATAGGTGCCCAGAGCCCACACTATTTATTACTTATTATTCTCAGTAATTATTATGTATGTGCAAATTTTGTACATTTATATAAATGACTCCCTATAAGTATTTGAATTCCAATAATAAAAAATTAGTAAAACATTAATGCATTCATAGATACAGATTCATAATGAAGGTCTACCATTGCAAGAACAAACCAAAAGTAGAATTTATACTAAGTTTTTGAGAAATTATAATGTACATAATAAAATATTTCAAATGGTAAACTATGTTAAGGACTTATTATTGATGCAGTATTACTATTACTAAGTTCCTGCAAGTATAATCGTTACTGGGAAAAGTTTGTACTTGGTTCTTATACCCTGGACGAAAATCATTCAGCCAAGGCACAGAAAGCTTTAGTGGAGGGCTGGAGAGATGGCTTAGCGGTTAAGCGCTTGCCTGTGAAGCCTAAGGACCCTGGTTCAAGGCTCGACTCCCCAGGACCCATGTTAGCCAGATGCAGAGAGGGGAACATACATCTGGAGTTCATTTGCAGTGGCTGGAGGCCCTGGTGCGCCCATTCTCTCTCTGTCTGCCTCTTTCTCTATCTCTCTCTGACTCTTTCTCTCTCTGTTGCTCTCAAATAAAAATAAACAAAAATATTTAAAAAAATTTTTAGTGGAAAAAAGTTTATATATATACATATATATATATATATATATATATATATATATATATATATAAAGCTGAGCATGGTGGTGCACATCTTCAATCCCAGCACTTGGGAGGCAGAAGTAGGAGGATTGCAGTGAGTTCCAGGCTACCCTGAGACTACATAGTGAATTTGAAGTCAGCCTGGGCTAGAGTGAGACCCTACCTCAAAAAACCAAGAAAAAAAAAAGTTTTCCATGGAAGTGAATGTAGCAAAGGAAGACACTGGCATACTCAAGAGAAAGACTAGGATAATTGAGACTAATCCAAGGAGGAGTAGCAGCAATTCGGTTCTGTGTTTTAGCCGTGTGTGTATGTGCAGGTATAATTGCATGTTTAAGTGTTTGGGGGCTGCAATGCACATATAGAAATGTGCATGAAGAAGACAGAAGACACCCTCAGTTGTCACCATCCATATTTATGAGACAGGATTTCATTAGCCTGAAACTCACAAAGTAGTTTCTGGAAAAAACAAAAGTTTAGACGAAAAACCACAATGAAAATGAAATAATATTTCACTGAAGCCAAAGTAGCCCCTTCAGTAGTACACCTATAACAAATGGGAAACTGCCTTGTATCGTAATTTGTGATAATAGTGGAAAGATCCTTTGTGTGTAGTTCTGAACCGTAGAGAGGAGTTCTGACTACCAGGAGCCACAGCTATAGTTGCAATTTCCTTGGATCCCTGCAGTCTAGCTTCACCTCCCCAGTCTCACAAACAGAGCTCAGATTATTACTCAGCTCCTTGCTTTTCAACATTCTCTACTACTGAGTTTAAAGGCATTTTTAGCAGTTCTTAAAATAAATGAGATACACAGCCTTGATTTCTGGCTATATGTGCATGCTATTTTGCATTCATTCAACTATTTTTAAGAATTAGCTCAATTTAGGAGGCATAGAAAATTTACAGCCTAGTGAGACCATCCACCAGGCACATGAATAGAAACTCACATAGGTTGTCTTCTAGGAAAATAATAGCTAATGGTGTGGCTCTGTTTTAAAGAATTGCACACATGGTTCTAGATCATTTTATTAATAAAATACAAATCTTGTTTCTGTTAATGCAGAATTGTGGAAAAAGTAAATTTGAGACAGTCTAAAGTTTAAGTAAAATGCCTTCTCATTTAAAGATAAAGGGTCCTCAAGATGTTTATCAGGCATGTCAGCATCTTGGGTAGATTCAGGTTAGGAGCCATAGACGAGTGAGACCATGCAACAGTTATCTTTCTGTGATTGGGTGAGTTCCCTGAGAATGATCTGTTCCAGGACAATAGGGAGGGTGGGGCAGGAGGGGAGTGTAAAGGTGGGGTGGGAGACAAAACTGAACCCAAATGGCAATAGTATCATAAAATTCTACATCCCAAAAGTGAGACTAAATGGTTGAAGCTTCATTAGGTCCTGAAAGGGAACATTTTAATCACAGGGCCCTGGAGAGGGTATGATGAAGACTAACTTTAATCTTCTCCTGTTTTTCTCTCTCCCTTCCTCTTCTCTCTCTTATCTCAATCTCTTTTATAATACCTATCTTTTTCTTCCTTCTTTTCCTTGGTGCTGGCCTGTAACTCACAGTACTAGCATGTGGTTAACATCCACAAACAGCTGTTGATCAGAGAGACCTACAAGGTTTTCCAAAAGAAGACAGATTGCTGTAAGAGTACTTGATGACCCACTAAAGGTTAGTGGTAACACCCTACTGCCAAAGACACCATATGCTTTGGTATAGAAAATAGAGTGAGCTGGCTAGAATCTGGAAAAGAGTCAGTCCCCAGACAGTTAGCTCGTCTAATACCAGAAGATTCTACAGGAGTGACTGGGGGGAAATGACTAACATCTGTCTAAGCAACACGTGGTCTAAGCTACTCAGCAGCAAACAACCTGACATGATGCTCATGCAAGTACAACAGTGACACACAGCCATGGTGGGTAACCAACTGCTCTTGATTTGGCTAACTGGTCTGCTCAGTGGAATGGAACCCATAGCTAGAACTGAGAAATAAGTCAGAACCATATCCAAAAAATAAGCCTGCTCTTCATTATCAAGCTCCCACCAAGCATGGGCTACAAGAGGGCTTACACCTACTAAATTCTCTCTAAAATAATAATGGCTATCCCATTTATCTGGTGCTGACTTTACTCTCCATTAGAGAATTTGCCTTGCTTTTTCAGATGGATGCAGATCCTGAGGAATCAGCCCATCACACCTCACCAGGGACCCAACTGAAACCAAGAGTAATTGGGGAAATGAGCAAGAGTGCTGCTTTCTTGGTGAACCTGGTACCAGCACAAGGGTAAAGGAGATAGACACAGAGAACACTCAACTCCTACCAAACCAGATATCCCGAGACACAAAGTCTCCTAAGACCTCATCAATGTAGTAGACCTAAAATGATCCCATCATGGCTCACAGAAATTTGCGTAAGGGGGGACAGAAAGATGGTTAGAGCCACATTATGCACACAAACCTTGCCTCTTACACATAACTGATGGCTTATCTCACAATGCATGACCCACAGTCCCCAATGAGGAGGGTCCCTGCAGAGGGGGGAAGGACAGGGAGGAGGATAATAATGGTCCCAGTATGGCTGTATACACACTGTTTACATAACTAATAAAAAAAAGATAAAGATAACGGGTTGTTGCAAACAAGTTGGCCCCTATGTCATCCATGCATGTAAATGGTCACCATTTTGCTACAAAATAAAATCACTATGGAGACTATTTGCTAAGTAACCATTTCAGAAAAGATAAGGTGCTGTGTCCACCGAGGTCTCTGTTTCAAAAGTAGTATTCAAGTACTGGTTTTACCTGGAATATTGCTCTGTGTACCCTCTATAGAAAGACTTGTAAGGTCTGTATTGTCAGACTCCAGTAATTCCAGTTCAATTATATTCACCTAACCAAGAAAAAAAAAAAAAAAACAGGACGATGCATATAAAATATTCTCTGAAGACAAGGTCTAGTCTTACAAATTTTATATATATGTATGCATGTATGTATGTATGTATCTATATATCCTGTATATGAGGTATTATTTCTTTCTGTGTGTGGATACATAATAAGTTATAAAGTAAATATCTTGTAATGATGAGGATGTTCTATCATTTTATCTACATCTATGCCTCTGTGTACATATATAGACAGAGATCATATATATGTAAGTATTATATTCACCCTAAAGTCAAAGCCTATAATTATTGAAGATTATCTCTAAAGAAATTTCTTTGTCTTCTGCACCCTCAAAAATACCCCTGCCACCTGACTCTGTGTCACAATGGATAGCACACTGGACTTCTATAGAAAGATACCCCTGCCTTGGAAAAAGACTGTACTTTAAGCTTTACAGCAACTGTTAAAAACAGAATGTGTTAAAGAAAATGAATATAGGAACACATGTAGGCCAGGAGGAATAGAAGCCCAGATAAGTAAGTATCTCTTTCTGGAAAGAAGGCAACATTATTCAAGGGAAGATAAATAGGTAAAAGGCATAGAAAATGTTAGATTAAAAAGAATGAATTGTATCATGCATGCAAATGCGTGGATTAGAAAATGCAATGAAGGAACTCCTGGATACATAGTGTTTAGAAGTGACAGAAACAATGAGAATTAGAAGGAGAGAAAGGACAGTTTGCCTAATATCATATACTCATTTAAACAATCCTCTGGCTGTATTTTTCAGGTTCCGATTTTTTAGGAACACAATCATTTAGTTTTGAAAGGTCATATGCTGACCATGAAATAGAATAGGGATGGACTTAGGAGCAGGAAGAGATAAAAGGGAAGAATTTTAAGAATAGCAAGTTAAAATTATATATAAAAGTCAGGAACTTATGGCCTGTAACCATATAGTTTCTGGACATGCAATCAATAACTATCAAACTGGGCTTTATGTTAAATGAAAAACAATTTCAACTACAAATGTCAAACCTGACCTTCTAACCTGGATCCTGCCAAGACAAAGAAATGAAGTATTCCTCGGCAAAAAGTATTCCTTGCCAAGTCACCCTAGTAAAAAAAAAAAAAAAAAAAAGAAACGCTATCTGTGCAACATGTTCCAGATTTAGTATTAAGTCTGCTAGAACAGCCTTTAAAGTATGACTGTCTCTGCAGAAGCCTGTGCTCATCCCTCAATATGAGCTTCATGATAAAATGTCTTTACAATTCCTTACTCTGATGTTTCTCTGGAGATAACAAGAACCAGAAAAAAAAAATAGTAGTCTCAGTCTGCTTTCTCTGTCTTAGACTTCACCAGTCTCTACCCACTAATGGCTCTGTTGTTCTTAGAACAAAAACTCCTGAGCTTGTGCCATAGTGGTGCATGATGGCAAGCCCTGAGGTCTTGCTGAGGGCTGTCAATTTCACTGCTCTTTTCCTGTTCTTCTCTCCAGTAGCTGATTAAGTCTCTAGTCAAAGTTTAAACGAATAACAGGTGGAATCCTCCATATTTCTCCAGAGTTCTTGAATGTCCTCCTTTATATGAGATAGTCTTCCTGTTTGAACTCTAAATATATATTTAATATCTACTGTCTACTAGGTTCTTTGAGAGAAGATTACAGACATGAAATGGATATTCACTCTAAGTAGATGTTATGCTCAGGGAGCACATTATTGCTTGTTTTCTCTGTTTAGAGTTCTTTCCTCCACCACAGGTAGAATATTTCCTGTGCCCATTCACTCAGTGAGTTCCTATTCAAGCATATTCCATTTACCAGGCACCATGCTGGCATCTAGACCTACAAAATGAAGTTGATCCACAGGAAATTGCTGGTATGTCATTTAAGGACTAGATAGCAGCCTAAAGATGCTGCATTGATGTAGACTTAAATTTATAAGATCTTGGCAAGTGCTCTGTTAGAGTAAGTGTAGGGTACTTTATGTTAGTACTGAAGGGAATATATAACTCAAAGTGAAACATTTAGGGTATTTGAAAAGAGTTCCCAGAATATAAATAGTAACACTATGCTTAGCAGAAGGAATAGCAATGCAAATATCTGGAGGCAAGTGAGGACATGGACAGAATGACTCACTAAGAGAAAACGGAACTGGTGGAAATTTTTACTGAAAAGATATGAAGGACAAAACCTGCAGAACCTTGCTATATAGTTAGTCAGGCTAAGGTTTATTGGCTTCCTCTACAGAACAACAGGGAAACAATGAGAGTAACAATATATA
Organism: Dipus sagitta; assembly: GCA_036346955.1. Taxonomy (NCBI): domain Eukaryota; kingdom Metazoa; phylum Chordata; class Mammalia; order Rodentia; family Dipodidae; genus Dipus; species Dipus sagitta. Next base: position 151,171,639 of record CM070771.1, read on the forward strand.
AGCAAGGGAGTACTGTAATAGGATTACAATGTAGAGCTCAAGAAATTAAAAAGTAAAAAAAGTAAATTAACACGCTCAGCAAGATTATTGAGCTCTAGCTGTGTGACAGAAACTGTGATGGCAGCACTGAGATAAGGAGACAATAATTCTCAGAGCGCAGACTCCTGAGAAAGACAGAGCTGGTTATGGGTCATGAAAGTACAAAATATGCAATCAGCTATAGAAGGGACTCGGGGAAGACATCATGAGGAGCATAAACCTCATGAAGTACTGAAGAGTGCTGCAAGGGAAGGAGGTGAAGGCAAACAAGAAGCAATAACGGAACGGAGCTCAAAGGGAAGAGGGTTGTAATTACTTACTTCTGAGAGAATTTCAAGGAGATTTTTAGGAGTGCTTCAATGAGATGGGCTGAGCATTTGGGGAAGTCATTTCAAATGAATGTCAGTTTGTTACCATGAAGCAGATACCTGATGGTGCTCCACATGTACTAAGAGAAGAATGAAACTCCTTGCACTTAAGCTGGCATATGGGATTTATGTGGCAATGAGGAAATCTTAGACACTGAGTTGGACCCAGATAATTTCAGAAGTAGTATTTTGGGCTGGAGAGTTGGATTAGCTATTAAGGAACTTACCTGCAAAGCCAAAGGACCCAGGTTCCATTCCCCAGGACCCACGTAACCCAGATGCACATGGTAGCTCATGAGTCTGGAGTTTGTTTGCAGTGGCTGAAGACCCTGGCATGTTCTCTCTCTCTCTGTATCTGTCTCTCTCAGCCTCTCTCTGTCTTTCTGTATCTCTGTCTCTCTCTCTCTTTCTCCTCTCTCTCTCTCTCTCTCTCTCTCTCTATATATATATATATATATATATATATATATATATATATATATATATACATACTTTTGTCTCTCAAATAAAAATTAATTAGAAAACATGAAAAAAGAAGTAATATTTTGTTAATAATTGCACATGTTGCCACTACATTTTAAAATAGTGCAGATTTTTATTTACTAGATGAAAGACTTTGTAGACATAAAGGCCAGTCAGCAACTGATTAAACAGGTACACCTGTAGCACAAGAAAAGTTACCTTAACTGTGAAAACTGAGATAAAAGAAAGGGAACACGTCATCAGTATAATTAAGGTTCCTTGTCTTTTCATGACTTGGTGATACATTTCTCTTGAGTACTGAATAATAATTCATTGTCTGAAATATCTAACACTCTTGAGAGACTTTAGGAAATATGTGGAGATTCAGAGGTATTTGGATCAACTTTTATTTTGAATTATGTTGATATATACCATATGTTTATATTAAACTTTGTAATTTTATGGGGAGATTCCTTTAAAAATGTTTATGCTAGTTACTTCTTTATACATCTTCATAAGGCACATGCCCATTCTTTATACGTCAAAGTCCAAACACAATCTACAATAGAATTAGCCAAAAATGAATGACCTATATTTGATAAGCTTTAATGGGTACATAAACACTGTGATTCCCTAACTGCTTTCAAAGTCTAGATACTCTCTCTCTCTCTCTTTTTCTTCTCTCTCTCTCTCTCTCTCTCTCACACACACACACACACACATGCAAATAAGTGCTTCCAAAATCTCATGGGGGGGGGTGGTCACTGAGGCTTTTATTTTGTGCATAAAACCGCTAAACCATTGGGATCATGCCTGTGGCCACCCTGGAGATGACAGGTGAGGCCTGTGGACTCCAGACAGTGTGTGGGAAGAAAGGAGATAAGAACAATGATTTGGACCAGTCACATTATTACAGAGCTGGGGTATCTGACAGGGCTCCTGTGGTTCGATGGTGCTTTGGTGGTCTGAGGAAGTGGTGGCAGGAGCTAGCTACAGAAGCCCAACAAACCAAGAATGGGCCTGGCGGCAGTTTGCTGATATCAGGGACAGGGTCTAAGCAGCTGGTGTTGACTGAGGGCTCCAGGGCTGGTCTGTCCTCCGCTTACTTGGCAAGGGGAATTTCTGAAGACCCTTAGTTTTGCTTCCCAGTTCCTCCTCAGTTCTGAGCAGCTGGTTGTACTTGGCCAGGCGCTCAGATTGGCAAGGCGCACCAGTCTTTTTATTTTTTTATTTTTATTTATTTATTTGAGATCGACAGACAGAGAGAGAAAGAGGCAGAAAGAGAGAGGGAGGGGGGGGGGGAGAGAATGGGTGCACCAGGGCATCCAGCCACTGCAAAGGAACTCCAGATGCATGTGCCACCTTGTGCATCTGGCTTATGTGGGTCCTGGGGAATCAAGCCTCAACAACTGGGGTCCTTAGGCTTCACAGGAAAGCACTTAACCATTAAGCCATCTCTCCAGCCCACGATGAACCAGTCTTGATCTGCCCAGTGCAGAGGCCCACAACCACGTCAGCAATGAAGGTATCCTCAGTCTCCCCAGAGCGGTTGGACACCATGACACCCCAACCGCAGGACTGTGCCAGTTTGTATGTCTGCAGAGACTCTGTCACAGAGCCAATATGGTTCACTTTTGAGCAGGAGGCAGTTTCACGACTGAAATATCATTTTTATAATTTATAATTTTATAATTATATACATAATTTTATAATTTATAATTTATAATTTTATAATTAGTGAAAGTTGAGAAAATAGTTACTAAATATAACTATTTCCAAGATGTATAAGGATTTTGTGACTTTATTTCTCAATTTTAAAATGGACATCATTATATTTTCAACATTGTTTACTGTATAACAAAACTTATTTACATTCTAATGTGCTAATGTTGCATGCATCCCATAAATCACGGAAAATGTGTAGGAGAGTTTGATTTTGAAACCTCCAGTAACAGAGAAATCAAGGTTAGGGCCTCAATAGAACTGTGTTTCCTAGAGATATAAATTCAAGCACATTACAAAACAGACTATGAAATGATACAATCTTCTATGGTGATGTAATAGACACATATGTTTATTGGATCCTACAGATATAGCGAATCTGAGCATTGATCTCCAATGAGATTCAATGTTAAGTACAGAAAAGTAAATTATATTTGAAAAATATTGTGTATACAAATATAATTTGATAAGCAAGGCTTACATTCTGTACAAAGCAAATACTCTTACTTAGAATCTCTATTTGTATGGGCTCATCATTGACTCAAAAGGGAGCATTTACTTATTTATAATAGGTAATTTGCAGTTGAAATAGCTTTATTTGGGATGTGGCTTTCTGAGGAAAAAATACCCACATTTTGAAGACCCTTTAAAACTGCATACTCAGCCTGGAAGCTCAGAATACAAGATTAGATTTTTCTGTGGGAAATAGAGAATATTTTTAGGAACAGCACATAGACATGTAATTAGACAAATGGGCCACTTGATAGTTAACTTCAGATACTAGACAAAATAGTGTCAGTAGAATTCCATAACTAAATGAGCATTACAGAGATGATTTCTGGAAAATATTCCTTTAATAGAACTTAAAATTATGCTTTTACTTTGTAGATTTAGGTAACAAATTTTTAAATATGCACATATTTTCAGAGTTTCAAAACTGTGATACCAGATGTCAATGCTTATGGACCATTCATTGAAAAATGAAGGCTTATTGGTGAAATATAGTCAATGTTTTCATTATTTTTTGACTAAAAGTTGCTACTTTTATGTATTTTTAAATGAAATTTAATTTTACTCTCTAAAATTATACTTCTTAGAAGCATTTCATTTTATAAAAATATAATTAGAATAGAAATATTGAATGTTTATAACAGTATAGAAAAAATATTTTATCTCTGAGCTACTGATAAATTTTAGTAAGTCTTAAAATCTCATTTTCTTGCACATATTTGCCTGGCTTCAAGAATTTAGAATTTACTTATAACATACATATACTCTCTCTCTCTCCTCATACTATACACACACACCAAGTATATATATATATATATATATATATATATATATATATATATATATAATTGCATATGTATATAGTATTGTGTGATGTGGTGTATGCACATGCGTGCCCTGTTCTTGTGTGTATAGAGGACAGAGGAAAACATTCTTTTATGATTCACATACATACTTCATTGATATCAGCTCTACTCCTCAACCTTGAGCTGTTGCCTTTCAGGGAAGCTAAGCTATTCTACAGTCTTACCCTCCCTTCCCACATGGACTGATCAGCTTTTTGATATGGACCCTAGGCAGTCAAACACGGCCATCATATTTAAATATTAACCACTGAGATATAACCTCAGTCCAAATTTGTAAATTCTTAGTTTATTACTTTTTGTGTAAATATCAATATGTCATTTTTATCTTGGAACTGCCAAAAACTCCTTGTCATTTATTAGATTTCACTGAATATAAAGTCATTTGTACAAAAGTGGAAGTAGAATTCAAAGTTGCTGGGAAGAAAATTTAAAAATCAATATATCTCCTTTCTTGTCCAGTGTTTCCTCTGAGAAAACTAACAGTCATCTAACACTTCACTATCACTGTAAGCCATAGTCAATTTTACATTACTGTTCTTCAAGGCACAACTAAGTCATTTTCTAATTTTCAAAATGAGAAAGAATGTGATTAATATTGCAAGTGAAATTCCAAATTGGTTTGGTGTAAAATAAATAATATTATCATAGGGCTGGAGAGATGGCTTAGCGGTTAAGTGCTTGCTTGTGAAACCCCCCCGGTTTGAGGCTCCATTCCCCAGGACCCACGTTAGCCAGATGCACAAGCGGGCACATGCATCTGCAATTCCTTTGCAGGGGCTGGAAGCCCTGGCATGCCCATTCTCTCTCTATGTCTTTGCCTCTTTCTCTGTCTGTTGCTCTCAAATAAATAAATAAAAATAAACAAAAAAATTTTAAAGAATATTATCATAAACCCCCTTTGATGAAATTAATACCTAGTCATTACAACCCAGCTTGCAACTGTTATTTCTGTTTGAATCAGTTAGCCCTATTTTGTTTCTATAGCTAAAAGTGTCACTGTAAAATCAAGAGTCAATAGTTCTTCATATTTTCAATTAATTCCCCCATACTCCCAAACTTCTATCCTGAGCTGATGCTGTAACAGCCACAAGAAGAAGCCTAAATCACAGAGTGAGTCTTCTCTGATCAGTTTACTCCTTCATTCTAATTTCCTAACTCTTGATGATATTGAGGTTCAGCCCTGGCCCAGCAGATGCAGACCCTGCTATGCTAATGTCTCACAGTTCCAGAGCAACGAAGAAGACTAAAATGTGCTTAGAGCAAAATTATACTCTTCTTTGTACATTGAGCCCATGTGTAGAGGCCCATGGTTGACTTCCTGAGCAATGGCTTTTATGGGAAGCACTTTTAATTGCAAGGAACATAGCACTACCTCTCTAGCATCCTTCTCAGGTAACAACCACACAGAACTGATGTTTTATTTTTTTTCCATTTAAATACCCACCACTAAATGATCTTCATCATTTTCATAATTGTACAATAGATTTACAGCAAACTTCTAAGTGAAAATTACCAATTTTCAAACTTCTTCACTAAATTCCAAATGACTTTAACTTCATTTCCAAGTGGGAGTGAGGAAGATCTAGTTTCTTATATCCAGATTGTTCATCACAGGTGAACATCTTTAAAGAACAGAATTTCCCCCAGGAACATCAACAACATCTTTTGGGCTGCTTAGGTTTTTGAGAAGGTCTTTGTAGTTCAAAATGGGCTGGAACTCATGGCAGTCCTCTGCCTCAACATCCTTAATTCTGGGATTATGCTACCATCCGTTGTGTAGCCTGCATTTCATCAAAGGGAAACTTAACAATGAAATAATAACATGATTTACTATTCTGTCCAATGGCTTTTCAATGGAAAGTGGAAAGGACACTATGAGTCACAATTCTATAGAAATTTCAACAAATTTCTTGATGGATAATTTGAAAACTATGTAATTTACTATCAAATGATGTGGTGGTTTGATTCAGGTGGCCCCCATAAATTCAGGTGTTCTGAATGCTAGCTTCCCAGCTGATGGAGATTTGGGAATTAACACCTCTTAGAGGCAGTGTATTGTTGGGGGCAGGATTATGGGTATTATAGCCAGTTTCCCCTTGCCAGTGTTTGGCACACTCTCCTGTTGCTATGGTCCACATTATATTGGCCAGGGAGTGATGTCCACCCTCTGCTTATGTCGTCATTTTCCCCTGCCATTGTGGAGCTTCAGCTTGAGCCTTTAAGCCAAAATATACCTCCTTTTCCCACAAAAAAAAAAAAAATGTGGTACCAAGGAGTGGGATTGCTGATAAATACCTGGCTATGTGGCTTTGGACTTTTAGAACTGATTTTCAAGAGGAAAGGAATTGAAACCGTGGCCTAAGAGATGCCTTGCAATGCTGTAAGTACAACTTGATGGACTGTTCCGGTCAGAGTTGAAAGACCTGAATGCAGTAAGAACTATGGACTGTGATGTTTGGCTTATGAGGGTGAAAAGAGCTTGCCTGGACTGGGCTAGCAGTTTGAGTAAGAAGCTTACTGTTATGCCTGGGTCCTGAGAAATTGTGCAGGGTTGCTTTGCGTAGAAATGAACTGGTGTGAACAGAGGGATATAGCACAGAAAGATATTTTGCATTAGTGAGATCCTACCACATATAAACTTCAGTAACTTATTTATTTACATTGGTATATCTTTTCAATATTTATCCATGTTTAAGCACTCATCATTATTTTAATTGATGGATAATATTCTACTATATAGGTATACCACACGTTTATTTATCAGTAGACTGATAATACTGTTCTTTCTACTTTATAATTATTTTCAATAATACATCTGGTAAATTTATATCAAAGTTTGGTGTGTACATAAAATTCCATATGTCTTGAATTTGTTGGACTTGCTAGATCAAATGGTAACTTTGTGGGAACTTTCTGAGGAATTTGAGGAAAATGCTCTTTTTGTGCTTTTACATGCCAGGAACAAGTGTTTGAATTTTTCTACATACACCCCAAACCCATATTATTTTTCAGGTATCACTTCGTTGGGATTTTCTTTGCACTCTGATTAAACAGCTCTAGTACTTTTCATAGCTTAATGGTACTTTATATGTTTTCACAGAGAAAATATCTATCCAAATCATATGTCAGTTTATTAACATGGTGTGATAGCTAATATTGATAGACAATTTTTTTTGTTTTTTCCAAGGTAGGGTCTCACTGTAGCCCAGGCTGACCTGGAAGGGTCAGGGTGGCCTTGAACTCACGGCGATCCTCCTACCTCTGCCTCCCGAGTGCTGGGATTAAAGGCATGCGCCACCACGCCCAGCGTGATAGACAATTTGACAGGATTTAGTTTATCAAGGAGACTGACGTCTGGGTATGCTGATTTGGAAGTTTCTAGATTGGGTTAATTGAGGTAGAAGATTCATCCTAAATGTGGGGTGGGAACTGGGAAATGGCTTTGCGGTTACAGCATTTGACTCTGATGCCAAGGGACCCACGTTCGAATCCCCAGGATGCATGCAAGCCCAATGCACAAGGGGGGCACACATGTTGGCTAGAGGACCTGGTGTGCCCAATCCCTGTATCTGCCCCTTTCTCTTGCTGGATGTGGTGGCACACGCTGGTAGGATATTGCTGAAGAAGTAGAGGCAGGAGGATCAGGAGTTCGAGGCCAGCCTGGGCTAAATGTAGGTTGGAGTTCATGACTGAATACAGAGAAGAAAATTCAATGAACACCAGCATTCATCACTTCCAGAATGTGTACACGGTGTGACTAGCTCCCACTCATCTGCTGCCATGCCTACTCTGCCATGGTGCACTGTATCCCTGCTTAAACTGCAAACCCAAATCACCTATCCTATCTTAACTTGCTTCTAAATAAACACATTATGTCAGTTATATATTTCTTTTTTCACATAATAACTTAAAGTTTCCTTATTTCCAATCCATGGCAACTACCATTTTATTTTCTGCCTCTCTGAGTTCAATTTTTTCATGTATAAGGGAATTCATATGGTCTTTGATTTTCTTTGGTCTTCTTATTTTGCTAAACATACTGTCATACAATTTATCTGTGCTGAAGAAAATCGCATAATTTTGTTGTTATGACTGAATAATTTTTTGGAATACTTGTGAAATACATTTATTTTGTCTACTTATTGGCCAAGGAAATTTTATACCATATCATGAGTGATGTAATGTGTATTGGAGTGCAGGTGTCTTTTGATACATTGATTTCATTTACTTTAGTTCTATAATTAGAAGTGGAGTTGTGAGATAGTAAATTCATTTATATATTTTTGAAGATTTTACATATTATTTTACAATATTCAAAAGCACCATTTTAAAGGTCAATATCAAGGAGAAGGTTCCTTGTGTCTTCTGTTATATTTAGGGTGTCACATTTTCCACTATCATCATTAATCATTTTTTTCTGTATAATGTAAAAAAGAAAGATTCCAGTATTTTTTGCATGTGGATATCTATTTTCCTTATTCCCATCCATTAAAGAGATTTCCTTTCTCCACAATGTATCCCTGGAAAATTGGCAAAATATTTGTTGTATTTATATTTCTGTGCAATTGATTCAGTTCCATTGGCGTATTTTGTTGCATAAGGTTCAGAGAGTTTGATTTATTATTTTGGAAAATAAGTTAGAAAGCAGGTAATGTGTTGTTTTGTTTTGATTTCACAAGATTGCCTTGGCTATTTGTGATCACTTTTTTAATTCCCAGTAAATTTTCTGAATTATTTTTCTATTTTTCTAAAAGATATTATTAAATTATGAAATTGAATCCATAGATCACCTTGGAAGATGTGGTACACCTTAACAATGTTGATTTCCTTTGTTCATAAACAAATGTCTAATATATCCACATCTTTCTTTCTTTCTTTAATTTTTCTTAGCAATTTATTTTGTCTATATTTTATTGTTCTATTATGAATGCAAATACTTTATTCATCTTATATCAATTCCTAAGTAATTTTCTCTTTTCTATGTTATTAAATGGAGTTATTTTATTTTACTATTTTATTTTATTTTTTTATTTTTTTGGTTTCTCAAGGAAGGGTCTCACTCTAGCCCAGGCTGACCTGGAATTCACTATGGAGTCTCAGGGTGACCTCGAACTCATGGCGATCCTCCTACCTCTGCCTCCTAAGTACTGGGATACAAGGCACGTGCCACCACACCCAGCTTAAATGGAGTTATTTTAAATTTATTTTACAGATACTTCATTCTTAGTATAAAGAAATACACCTGACTTTTATTTATTTTTTATCCTGGAATCCCCAAATTTATAAGCTAATTATATTTTGCTATAATTTTTAGTAGTTAGTATGTTCATTTTCATCATTTTCATTTGCTTAAAGATAGCTTGAATTTCATTTCCTTTTTTTTTTTTTTTTTTTTTTTTTTTTTTTTTGGTTTTTCGAGGTAGGGTCTCGCTCTAGCACAGGCTGACCTGGAATTCACTATGGAGTCTCAGGGTGGCCTCGAACTCTCGGAGATCCTTCTTCCTCTGCCTCCCAGTGCTAGGATTAAAGGCATGCGCCACCATGCCCAGCTTCACTTCCTTTTTTTTTGTTTTTTTTTTTTTTTGTTTTATTGTTTTTTTTGTTGTTGCTTGTTTTTTCGAGGTAGGGTCTCACTCCAGCCCTAGCCCAGGCTGACCTGAAATATGAAATTCACTATGTAGTCTCAGGGTGGCCTTGAACTCACGGCAATCCTCCTACCTCTGTCTCCCGAGTGCTGGGATTAAAGGCATGCGCCACCACGCCCAGCTCTTCATTTCCTTCTAATCCATGGATTGATAAGAATACTTCAATTTCCATGTGTTGGTGAATTTCCCAAACATTTTCCTATTGTTGATTTCTAGTTCTGTGACTTTGTCACTGAAGGAGATATTTGATATAATTTTGATCCTCTTAAAATTGTTAATATTGCCTTATACATAGTCCATTTTGGAACTATTCCCTTTTTGTGAAAGTAAATGTTCCACTTTGAGTGAAATGCTCTACATGTCTGTAGGGTCTATTTTGTCTATAGTCTATTCAACCTTACAATTTCATTATTGACTTTCTGTCTGGATGATCTATCCATTGTTGAAAGTGGGTTATTGAAGTCCCTACTATTGGATTGATGTCTACTTCTCCCTATAGCTTTGCTAATATATATCTAATGTTTTTTGGTCCTTCAGTGGTAGCCACTATGTAATTCTGTTTTTTTTTTTTTTTCTTTTTTTTAATCACATTGCCTTGACTACCATGCCTTTTCAATATCTGATTCACTGGTCTCATAGAATTAATCTGAAAGTGTCTCTTCCCTTCTATTTTTTGGTAGGTGAATTTGGAATTAACATGAATCTGACATAAAAGTTTAATATTAATCATCATTTATTCATTCTAGCCTGAGATATTCCTTATTGGACACTTTCTAATTTCTAAACTATTCTGTTTTATAGATGTGGAAAGATGGAGGGTAATTAACAAGATGGGTAACAAGTATGTAAAGGCATCTCTGAACACATTTAAGAACATAACAATGTAAAGACAATCTGGCATGCATCATGAGGTTAATAATTATAAATATGTATGTAAAAATATGAGGTTACACACTTACATAATATTACCTCTAGTTTTATACATATATTTAGTTTACTGAGAGTAAAAGAGAATAGAATGAATATAATGCTACCCACAAGTACTTATGTTTCTAAATTTTTATTTAAATTATGATATTCATTATAAAACATTATTAACTAATAACATTATATATATATGTAAATTTGCAAATATAGACATATTACATAACCAATTAAATTCCTAGAAACCATAGAGTCAATTTTATTTAACAGCAATATTTTCTCTTGTCAGTAATTTACTGTGTTCTCTTCTTAAGTGAAATATCTCAAAAAAATCATTGTGTCTGATTTGAGTGTATATATTAAGGACTAATAGAAATACTTTCAGTGTCTTCATATGTGAGGATTTATTTATTTCTAGCTAATTTTACCTTTTAGATAATCCTTGAGGATTGCTTTTAATATTTCTACTGAGGAGCCAATTTAACCTTTTACAAATATCAAGCAAATAAAGCAGAAATACTGTGTGATAACTTGTTGTTTTCTCTAGGATTCCTATAAAAAGGCCCTGGGTCTAACCAAGTCACCATTACCATGTCAAAAGACATTTTTAATGTGCTCATAGAACGATTGTGTTCACATTGTTTTGATAAGAGATGCTTACATATGTATGACTTTTTTTTTTTTACTAAGTAGCCTCCCTCTTTTCTCATCCTGATTTCTAGTTGACATTCCAAAGAAGATGGTTAACTCCCATATGAAATTCCTTGAAATAAATTCAGAATCTTAGTTTTTCTGAAATAGCAGCACAAGGAGTTTGGTCCTTTCTTGACACCAATCAAAAGTGCCATTATCAGGAGGTGAGGGGCATTGGTGACTTTCTTGCCTTTGTCTTCTGAGTCACACATTAAATGGCCTCTGCTGCTAATTTTCCAGAAAAAAAATTAATTAGGATAAGATTTTTGAAGAAATTAATGTAAATTTTTGCATAATTAAGCAAACCACAAGAACTTAATGTTTATGGCTTGACAACAATGAATGCCCTTGAAAGAACTCAGGTACCTGAGTTCCCTCTGCGGTCAGTGTGAGGGCTGGTGTAGTGCTCTGGAGTTAGTAGGGTGGACCCATTTCTCCACCCTCCCACTGCCCAGGTCTGAGTTCCCTGTGCAGTCAGTGTGTGGGGGGACCCAGCAGTCTAGGGCTAGAGTAAGTAGGCCAGACCCATTTCTCCCCCCTCCCACAGACCAGGTGTGAGCTACATGGTCAGTGTGAGAGCAGGCTTGGTGCTCTAGACTGAGTAGGCCGGATCCATTTCTGCTCCCTCCCACCACCCAGGTCTAAGTTCCCTGTGAGGTCAGTGTGTGGGCAGGCACAGTGGTTTGGAGTGAGTAGGCTGGGCCATTTCTGGTTCCCTCCCATTGCCCAGGCCTGAGTTCCCTGTGTGGGCTCCTCCCATGTCCCCAGTCTAGGTTGCCTGCACTGGTCCATGTCTTGGAGGGCTGAGCATGAAGTAGGCCAGATCACTGTTCCATTACTCTTCCTAGTCCCCTGGTTTTGGTAGGTCCCATTGTTCCTTGCTCAGGGAGGCCTGACTCCTGTGTGAGCTGTGGAATCAGGACTTTTGCTCTGGTATCTTGACTGGACACTAAGTACCAACATCCCTGTTCACCTGAGTCAGGGGGTGAACAGGCCAAAAAACACAAACTTGCTTCCTCCTCAATAATATAAAGAGTCTTCATAAAAATGGATAGAAAACAATGCAAAAGTGCCAATGAAAGTCAGAAAGCTAAGCGATCTCCACCAAGGATGCCTATTGCTACTACAGAAGCCTCCAATGAAACCATAGAGAAATCAATGGAAATTCATTCCCAAAATAAAAACACAACAACCAATGAGAGCCTGATTAAAAAAAAAAAGTCACTCATCTTGAAGTAAGCCATCAAAGAACCAACAATCGTATCAATGAAATTGGACAGAATTGTCTCCTAGAGTGTTCAGCTTTTGAGAGTAGGCTTAACTTGTTGGTAGAAAATGTTAGAATCCTCCAAAGAGATATGAATAAATTGAAGGTAAGTCAGTAAATGGAAGACCTCAACAACCGGTTGATTAACCTTAATGAACACTTGATCAAATGCAAGAATGAATTACAAGAAGCATCAAGCAAATCAGAATTTGAATTGAAATCATATGTCAAAAAAGAGATGAACCCTATGCATAAAATCATAACATAAGACAAAATTCAAATAGAATTCATGAAAAACTCTGTAGAACCACTTACTAACAGAGTTGCTCATGTGGAAAACAGAATCTCTGACCTGTAATATAGGAAAGAATTGTTTGAAAGGCCAAAAACTTAAATAAGTTCAAAAAAATCAAGTCAACAGAATATGAGGGAACTGTGGGACACTCTAAAATAACCAAACATCTGGATCGTGGGCATATCAGAAGGAGAGGAAATCCAAACCAGAGGCATAGAAAACATACTCAACAAAATTATTGGAGAAAATTTTCTAAATCTTATAAAACAGAGGCCCATCCATCCAGATACAAGAAGCCCACAGAACACCAAACAGACAGGACCAAAGAAGAAACTCTCCTAGAAACATCATAGTTATAACCCTTTACAATGAAAACAAAGAGTGTTAAAAGCAGCAAGAAAGAAGCAATTCACTATATACAAAGGGAATCCCATTAGAATAACATCAGATTTCTCAATGGAAACCCTGAAAGCCAGAAGGGCCTGGAATGAAAGACTTCAAAGTCTGAAAAACTATGGCTTCCAACCTGAGCTACTTTACCCAGCAAAAATATCCCTCATAATAGATGGTGAAAGAAAAAATTTCCATGAAAAAAAGTCAAATCTATAATTATATGAACAAAAATACCAAACCTACAGAGAATACTTGAGGGAACACTCCACACAGAATAGTCAAACAACCAATCTCAGGAGCCAACAAGAAGATCACAATAACCGAAATAGACTAGGATTAAAACAGTACATATCACAAGTAAGCACCCAACCACATAAAACACCTCACTGTGGCATGGATTAATTCAAACCTCAAAGTAATAACCTTAAATATTAATGGTCTTGACTGATCCATCAAAAGACACAGGCTATCAGGATGGATCAAAGGACTGAACCCTTCTATCTGCTGTCTTCAAGAAACCTACCTTACCACTAAAGAAAGACACCTCCTCAGGGAGAAAGGTTGAAAAATGATATTCTAATCAAATGGAAATTTTTAAAAAGTGGGTATTGCTATATTAATATCTGGTAAAGTAGATTTTAGACAAAATGTAATAAAAAATGACAAAGAAGACCACTTCTTACTTATCAAGGGAATGATCCAACATGAGCACATTACAATCATATATATATATATATATATATATATATATATATATATATATATATCCCCAAACATGGGGGCACCACAGTTTATAAGACAAAATCTACTCAACAATATAACAGAAATAAACACCAACACAATCATAGTTTGAGACTTCAGTACTCCACTATCATCAATAGACAGATCATCCAAGCAGAAAATCAACAGGGAAATAATAGAGCTAAACAACATCATAGATCACCTGGCCCTAAAGGATATCTGCAGAACTTTCCACCCCAACTCTACAGAATACACATTCTTCTCAGCAGCCCATAGAATCTTCTCCAAAATTTACAATTTATTAGGCCATATAGTGTGTCTTCATAAAATCAGGAAAATTGAAGTAACTGCCTGCACCATGTCAGATCACAATGCTTTCAAGCTAGAAATGAACAATAAGAAACACATCAAGAATGACACCAAATCCTGGAGACTAGATAACGCACTTCTAAACAGTGAGTGGATCATGGAAGAAATCAAAAAGAAATTGTAATATCCCTATATTTGAATGACAATAAAAACCCAACCTACCAAAACTTACAGGACACAATGAAGGCAGTCATAAGGAGAAAATTCATAGCCACAAAAGCCTTCATTACAAAGACAGAGAGATCACAAATCAATAACCTGACTGTCCACCTAAAGGCACTGGTAAAACAAGCAATATCCAACCCAAAGAGATCCACATGGAAAGAAGTAATCAATATTAGAGCAGAAATAAATTAGTTGGAAAATTGGTAAAATAATTTAAAATATCAATGAAATGAAGAGCTGGTTCTTTGAAAAAATAAACAAGATTGACAAATCCCTGGCCAAAGTGATCAAGACAAAAAAAGAGAAGTCTCAAATTAACAAAATCAGAAATGAAAAAGGAGAGATCACTACAGACATCAATGAAATTGGAAGAATCATCAGGGCATACTTCCAAAACCTCTACTCCACAAAATTAAATAATCTGGAAGAAATGGATGAATTCCTAGACACATACCACCTACCCAAACTATACTCAGAGCAGATTAACCTCCTAAACAAACCTATCAACATCCATGGAGATTAAAAAAGTAACCAAAAACCTCCCCAAAAAGAAGAGTGCAGGGCTAGATGGCTTCTTTGCTGAGTTCTATCAAACCTTCAAGGAAGAACTGAAACCAATTTTTCTCAAAGTATTCTGCATAATCAGAGACCAGGGAATCCTCCCTTACTCCTTTTATCAAGCTAGCATCACCCTAATACCAAAACCAGACAGAGATGCAACAAGGAAAGAAAATTATAGGCCTA
Organism: Dipus sagitta; assembly: GCA_036346955.1. Classification (NCBI taxonomy): domain Eukaryota; kingdom Metazoa; phylum Chordata; class Mammalia; order Rodentia; family Dipodidae; genus Dipus; species Dipus sagitta. Next base: position 151,186,842 of record CM070771.1, read on the forward strand.
TATCCCTAATGAACCTAGATGCAAAGATCCTGAACAAAATCCTTACAAACCAAATTCACCAGCACATCAGAAAACATTGTCCACCTTGATCAAATAGGCTTCATCCCAGGGATGCAGGGACAGTTTAACATATGGAAATCAGTCAATGTAAATGCACCACATAAGTAAACTGAACCATAAGAACCACATGATCATCTCAATTGATGCAGAGAAGGCCATTTACAAAATAAAATACCCTTTCATGATCAAAACACTGGAAATAATAGGCATGGAGGGTTTATATCTCAACACAATAAAGGCTATATGTAAAGCTCCTAAAGCCCAATATTGTTATTATTATTATTATTATTATTATTATTTTTTTTTTTGGTTTTCTGAGGTAGAGTCTCACTCTAGCTCAGGCTGACCTAGAATTCATGATGTAGTCTCATGGGTGGCCTCAAACTCACAGTGATCCTACCTCTGCCTCTCAAGTGCTGGGATTAAAGGTATGTGCCACCATGCCTAGCTGTAAATAACTCTTAATGGGGAAAAAACTCAAAGAGTTCCCACTGAGATCAGGAACAAGAGAGGGGTGCTCACTCCCACCACTGCCCTTCAACATAGTACCAGAAGTACTATCCCAAGCAATAAGACAGGAGTATGAAATAAAAGGGATTCAAATTGGAAAGGAAGAAGTCAAGTTAGCCCTATTTGCAGATGACATGATCCTATATATAACTGACCTGAAAATATCTATTGCAAAACTTCCATAGGTGATAGATTCATTCAGCAAAGTGGCTGGCTAAAAATCAATGCACAAAAGTCAATAGCTTTTCTATATGCAAAGCGAAAATATACAGAGAAAGAAATCAGTGAGACTGTCCCATTTTCAACAACAACAAAAAATTTAAATACCTTGGATTAACACTACCACAGGATGTAAAGGAACTAAATAACAAAAATATAAAGATACTCAAGAAAGAAATAGAGGAAGACTTAATAAGATGGAAGGACCTCCCATGTTCCTGGATAGCTAGAATTAATAATTTGAAAGTGGCAATTCTACCAAAAGCAATATACAGATTTAATGCAATTCCAATATAAATACCAGCATCATTTTTCACTGAGACTGAAAAGATGATCTCAAAATTCATATGAAATGGCAAAAGGCCTCTGATGCAGTCTGATTCATGCTGCTAGTGGAAATCACCCAACCGAGAGCAGCTTCTGGGAAAAAAAGAGATTTAGTTTGGCTTACAGGTTCAAGGGGAAGCTCCACAATGGCAGGGGGAAATGATGGCATGAGCAGAGGGTGGACATCACTCCCTGGCCAATGTAAGGTGGACAATAGCAACAGGGGAGTGTGCCAAATACTGGCAAGGCAAAACTGGCTATAACACCCATAAACCACCCCCAACAATACACTCTCTCCAGGGGGCATTAATTCCCAAATCTTGCCAGCATTTATTTTTATTTGATTTTTTGATGTTTGCTATCCTTACTGGGGTAAGGTGGAATCTCATAGTTGTTTTAATTTGCATTTCTCTGATGATTAGGGATGATGAACATTTTCTTAAATGTATGTTTTCCATTTGTATTTCTTCCTCTGTGAACTGCCTGTTCAGCTCTTTGGCCCATTTTGTGAGTGGGGTGTTTGACTTCTTACTGTTTAGATTTTTGAGTTCTTTGTAGATTCTAGAGATTAGGCCTCTATCAGTTGGATAACCCACAAATATTTTCTCCCATTCTGTGGGTAATCTATTGGCTTTGCTTATTGTATGCTTGTCTGTAAAGAAACTCTTCAGCTTCATGTGATCCCATTGGTTGAGTGACTGTTTAAGATCGTGAGCTACTGGGATTTTGTTCAGGAAGTCTTTTTCCATTCCTATATCATGGAAAGTACTTCCTAAATTTTCTTCCAGTAGTATTCCAATTCTCCATCAGCTGGGGATCTAGCATTCAGAAACCTAAGTTTATGGGGGACACCTTAATCAAACCACAAGCCACCACAGCCTGGGATATCCGAATGTATCCCCAGCAAAAGTAACACATCTAGCGGTATCACCACACCTGATCTAAAGCTATATTACAAAGCCATAGTCACAAAACAGTATGATACTGGAATAAAAACAGAAACATAGACCAATGAAACAGAATTGAAGAACCAGACTCTAGGGCAATCAATTACAGCTGCTTGATCTTTAACTAAGGTGCAAATAATGTAGGCTAGAGAAAAGACAGCATCTTCAACAAATGGTATTGGGCAAATTGGATGACCATATGTACAAAAATGAAATTTGACCTACTCACTTTGCCATACACAAAAATCATGTCCAAATGGATTAAAGACCTCAATATAAGACTTGAAACATTTCAACTACTGGAAGAAAAAATAGGAAGCATGCTCCATGTTATAGGACTGGGAAAAGACTTCTTGAACAAAACTCTAATAGCCAAGGAAATTAAACAAGGACTCAACCAATGGGATCTCATGAATCTAAAAAGCTTCTGCACAAACACACCATAAGCAGAGAAAATAGATTACCCACTGAATGGAAGAAAATTTTTTGCCAGCTATACCATTGACAGAAGCCTAATATCTAGAATCTACAAAGAACTCAAAAACTAAACAATAAAAAATCAAACAACCCACTCCATAAGTGAACTAAATTGGGAGTCAGAGGAAGAATTACAAATGTCTAACATGCACTTAAGAAAATGTTCTACATCCCTCACCACTAAAGAAATGAAAATTAAAACAACCATGAGATTCTACCTTACCCCAGTATGGATAGCAAACATTAAAAAATCAAATGAAAACAAATGGTGGCAAGGCTTTGAAGAAATAGGAACCCTCATTCACTGTTGGTGGGAAGGTATGCTCGTACAACCGTTGTGGAAATCAACTTGGAGACTCCTGAAAAGGATGAATATAGAGTTGCCAGCAGACCCTGTTATTCCATTACTGGGCATTTGCCCTAAAAGCTCCATATCCACAATGAGCTGTTGATCAGAGAGATCTACTAGACCTCCCAAAACAAAGAAGACAGATTTCTGTCAGAGCACTTGATTACCCATCAGAGGTTAATGGTAAGACCCTACTGCTGAAGACACCAATCCCTGTCAGCAGGGACCATGGAGAGATCTGATTGGAATCCAGAGGAGAGCCAGTCCTCAGATAATTAGCCCATCTACTGCTGGAAGAAGCTACATGAGCTATCAGGGTAAAGTGGCCAACATCTGCCCAAGCAATTCAAAGTCTAAGTGACTCAGAAGCAAACAACTTGACATGATGCTTACACAAGTGCAATAGTGACACACAGCTATGGTGGGTAACCAACTGCTCTTGGATTGGCTAACAGATCCACTCAGTGTAAAGGTAACCATATCTGGAACTGGGAAACAAGTCAGAATCATATCCAGATAATGATTCTGCTTTCCATTCTCAAGCTCCCACTACCCTTACACTATAAAAGTGTCTAAACCTTTATAATTCACTCTAAATTAATAATGGTTACACCATTTAACTGGTGCTGACTTCACTCTCCATTGGAGAATCTGCTTCTCTTTTTCAGATGGGAAGTGGACTTGAGGAGATAAATGATCCAACACACTCCACCCTGGACCCAGCTGAAATCACAGAGGAATTGGGGAAATGAGCAAGAATGCTGCATTCTCAGTTAAACTGATATCAGCACAAGGGTGATGGAGAAACATACTGAGGACAATCAGTACCTACCACACCAAACATCTGGATGCTCTTAAGTGCCCATCACTGAAGTAGACTTAAAATGTTCCCAGCATGGCTCAGAGAATCTTGCAGAAGAGGGTGGAAAGATTGTTAGAGCCACAAGTTGGGACCTTTTTTCACAGAGACATTGCCTCTCCCCCATAACTGAGTGCTGTCCCATAATGTATAACCCACAATACCAATGGGGTTGACCCACATCCCCAATGAGGAAGGCCTCTTCAGAAAAGGGGCATGGAGGAGGGAAATGATCATACCAATATGTGATGTTTACATACAAAATAGGTCCATAGCTAATAATAAAAAATATAAATATAAAAAAATACATCTCAGGCTTAGCAGTTAAGGAACCTTTCCCTTTCCCTCCCTCCCTTCCTCCCTCCCTTCCTATCTCTCTCAAATAAACAAATAAAGAACACATCATTATGAAAAACAATACTCAAATGTGCTTAGAACCTGAGCTATGAGCACTGTTGCTTTCAGAGAAGAACTCAGTTTTAGTTATTTCCAAGAATGTGTGGAAAACAATTGTTATTAGACTAATGTTGAAACATACAAAACAGGATGTATTTTTACTGAATCATTTTGTAGCTCCTTTCTCCTCAAAGTAAATGTCACAATTTTTTTTTTTTTGTATATCATAGCACAAAAGCAGTCAATAAGAAGAGATGAATACATACATGGGCAGCAAACATTTCTCCCAAATTTCTTCCTTCTAACCTCTTATCTCATCCTTCTTCCATCCCTACTTTCTTTCCTTTCTTGTTCCTTCTAACTAAAAGAATATTTCAATGGGCATCTAAGTCTTTATATATATCTCAGGTAGTACTTGGCCAGCATTATCTAGCATTATAATGCCTTGAAAAATGTCTCTCCCCTTTCCTCTCTCCCCTTTCCCTTGCCCCTTCTTCCATCCCTTCTCTCACTTCTCATCTCTCCCAGATCCACAATCTTCCCTCTCCCAAGACTAAATAAATCTTATCTGAAGGATTATGAAAAGTGAATTAGGTATTAAAGGAGCAAAAATCCATCCAGGAACCTGAAGTAGAGTTATAGTTAATTATATTACAACACTCAATCCTGCAAAGACAGAAAGCAAAACATATCAGTCAGTAAAAATAATGATTTTCTGTCAGTGTTGTCAGAGTAAAATCCAGAGAGGGTGTTATATTCCAGCAAGGGAAACACTATATAAGTCAGCATAAGGAAATGCATTTTAAGAATGAAATATCTTTAAATTTTTCAAATATGATGATAGTCCATAAGATTTCATTGAATGAAGATTTTAGAGAAGCACAATGAAAGATTTTCTATTTTTTATAGTATGTAGATCATTTCTTCTATTGAGTCAGAATGACCTGTGTAGTCAAGTTTGACAGTAAAGAATGACAATCTCAATAACAATACCACTTCTAAGAGTAATTTATTATTATTATTAATTATTATTATTCACTCAATGAACTCTGTTAATACCTTTTAAAGCACCACTCACACCTCTGTTTTTTCCTCACTAATGTCCCCACTTTCTTTCCTTTGTCTCACTGCTACTTTATCCTCTCCACTCATTTTCTAATTCTCCCCCATCCCTCTATTCAGTGACCTCCCTACTTAACAACCCCAAATACCCTCCGTTCTTATCTCTTGTCCTCTCTTCTTGTCTCCCTCTACTCTCTCCCCACAAGCAATTACCCTTGTCCTTTGCTGAACTTCTCTACTCCCTCCTCCTTGCTCTCTTTTCTTCTCTCCTGGCCTTTCTATTATGTCCGCTGTCCTCTCTCCCCTGTCTTATCTCCTATGTCCCTTTGCATTTCCCTCCCCCCTTTCTCCTACTTTTCCTCCTCTATCCCTTTAACCTTTTACTTATACCCTATATCCCCTCATCTGCTCATTTTTCTCCCCTTCCCCATTTGCTCCTCACCCTTTCCTCCCACTCTCTACTCCCTCCCTCATCCTATTTTCTCTGTTCCCTCTAAGATTAGCTCCTCTCTCCTCTGTCTTCTCTTCAACTCCACACTCCCCTTACTCCTCTCTCCTCTCCGTATTTCACTCCTTTATAGTCCCTTTCCTTCTCCTCTCCTCTCTACCCCACTCTTCTGTCACCACTTTACCACTTTTCCTTTCCCTTCTTTCCTCTCTATACTTCCTATCTCCCCTTTCCCTCTCCCCATAATCCCTGAACCCTCCTCCGTCCCTGTTTCCCCTCACCGTCCTCTTTCCCATGTCCCTCTCCACTCTTCTCTTTTTTCTTTCACTTTCTTTCTCTATTCACTTTCCTCTCTGCTTGCTCCCCATATTACTTCTTCTATCAGCACCTTTCCACATTTTACCCACTCCTCTCCCTCCTTTCCCCACCCCTCCCATCTGTCCCTTCCCTAAATCTCTCATGTACCTCTCCTCTCTTTACTATCTCCTCTACCCTTTCTTTACCCAAAGAAGTGATTCTTAAATCTTCTTTATCAGCTATCATTTTTCACCTCACTCTCTTTGTGCTACTTTCCTCTGTACCATAACTTTTCTCTTCCCAACCCTCTTTATTTCTCCACTTTCCTCATTTTCCCCTTTCTCCAACTCCTCCCTTTCCTGCTCCCTCCACTATTTACTTTGTCCTCTGTCTCTCACCACAATCCTTGTTCTCCCTCTCTCACTTACCCCATCTCATTTTTCTCCCTTTCCTCACCCTTTTCTCTTTTATTCCTCTTTCACCTCCCTCTACCCATCACCTTTCTCTCCTCTGTCACTTCTCCATACTTTGCACTTGCACCTTTCTTCCATTTTTCCTTACTCCTCTCCTCTCTTTCCTTCTTAACGTGACTCTTCCTTCCCCACTACAGCTCTCTCCTTTCTCACTACCCCCACCTTCCTCCCTCCCATTATGGCTTTGCCTCACCTATTCTCTTGACCTCTTCTGTCCAATGTCCTTCCCCTCATCCTCTCTTGTTTCTACCATTTCCCCTGGGCCTTCTACTCTACCAATCCACCTTTCACTTTAACCCCTTTATATATATTTATCAAATGTATATACATAGAAAAATACATTATAGATAATATGTTTGTGTGTTATATATATCATTTACATTCTAAGTTAATGATATATATGTGTGTATATATATATGGCTAGTATATGTATATAGATATATATAAGCATATACACTATACATAATACATTTATGTGATATATGCATTATTTACATTTTAACTTTAAGGATATATAGATAAATATACAATGTCCAGCACATGACATACTGGGAAAAAATATGAAGATGGAATGATGATTTAATTCTAGATGAGACTGTAGAGTACACACAATTTTAAGGAAAATAAATTCTCTTTCACTTACTGTCATGCTGCCATGTGGAAGACCTGATATTAATTCAAGGATTGATAGAATACCTTTAAATAGTTTAAGTACATTAAAACTGTACACTTTCTCCTCATTGCTGTGTTGAATTATATCATCTTAAAGTAAGAGCAATGCAAACAATACTGTTTTACTGTTTTGTTTTGTATGAAAATAGCATATTAACATTTAAAAAACATGTATCATTCATCTAAAGAGTAATATCATTCATATTATGTAGTAATTAATCTTTAGATTTATGATTGTGGAGGTTTGAATAAGATCCCCTCTTGTAAACTCATGCATTTTGAATAGCTGATTCTCAGCTGGTAGCAATTTGGAGATGGGGAGCCTTGATGTATGACATGTGCAACAAGGAGCAGACTTTCAGGGTGTCATAGCCAGTTTTGTAAGAGCTTGGTTCACTGTCTTGCTGTTGGTTTCCATCTGCTATGTTAAAGAGTGATGTCCAGCATCTGCTTGTACCATGCTTTCCTGTGCCATTATGAAGCTGCCCCTTGACTTTGTAAGCCAAAGTATGCCTTTCATCCCATCAGATGCTTCTAATGGGATGATTTGTACCAACATCACGAATGTAATTACAACAAAGATTAAAAACTAAGATGAGTAATAAGCTAACTTTACTTCCCTATTTCACTATACACACAAAGTACTATACTGTATTCATTGCCAATAGAAGTATGTTAGTGGAGAGGAATGGAAAGCAGGGACAGAGAGAAAAGACAATTTCCTTTCCAAATTACTATAACTTGTTCATACCACTACAGCTTGTTTGACAAGTGCAACAACTCAATATTTTGTGCACATAAAATGTATCTCCCAGGGGGCAAAAGCTAGTTTATTTCTTTTGGAGAGGCTCAGAGGTATGAGGGTCTGATTAGTAGGTGACAAATAGAGGTATGTATAACAGCTGCTCTAGGGCAGCCACTAGGGTCATTAGTCAGTTTATACTTTTCCAACCATAATCTGACAATGACAGGTCTAGCTAGAGGTGCTTTACGTCACTTGACTGATCATGAAATTCCCTGTCTGATGAGGAGTGATGAATGAGGACTCATGACACAGGTGAAATGAAGAGTCTGTGCCATCCACCTCCTGTTTCAGGAGAATGCTGACAGCAATCCCTGCCATGCCACGGGGTAGCAGAAGTTCAATGTTTTTGTGTCTACCTTTGTTTTGTTACTAGAGGAGAAGTATTTGAAATCAGTTTTGTTTTTTTTTTTTTTAATATCAAATGTCTTGTAGAGTGAATTTGTTTTTGCATACACCATACAAAGGAATAGAATAGGTTTATTTAACAAATGGAAATAAGAAGCAACACTTGGGAGACATAGGTAGGAGGATCACCATGATTTTGAGACTACCCTGAGACTACATAGTGAATTCCAGGTCAGCTTGACCTAGAGTGAGAACTTACTTCAAAAACAAACCAGAAGACAAAAAGAAGCAAATAATATAAACAAGGTTATTTCCTCTCTCACTATGAACTTATACATCTGCTCTTGACCAGCCACTAGAAATAAAATAATTAGTCGTTAATGGAGTACTACAATGCCAGTGACAAATTACAGATTTAAAAAAGCCTTAACCCAATTTAAAACTTAATCCATTTATAAGTTTAAGTTTTAAAGTATCATGTATAAATTTTATGGAAGATTGAAATATCCAAATGGATCTGCTTGTGTAGTAGTTTGAATTAAAATGCCTCACATGGCCTCATGTGCTTGTGATGAAACCTAAGCTAGTTCTCCAGGGTCTGGCAATATTGGAGATGGAGCCTGAGAGGAGAAGGGATGTTATTGGAGTCAGATCTGGAGGTTTGTTAGCCCACCTCTAAGCCCAGTACATAAGTGTTTTTCCACCCAGATATGTGATGCACTGTCATGCTTTCTGCATCATGAAGCATCCGCTGGAAAGATTTAGGCTAATAAACACTTTCCTCCCATAAGATGCTTCTGTTTTTGTTTTTTGTTTTTTTTTTCTCTGCAAAGAGAAAGAAACTACAACAATATTTTCTCAGGTTCTTACTTTAGAATGTCTCTACTTAGGTCCTATGTGCCTAGACAGTATAGAAAATAGGGCAAAATTCTTGTTTAAAATACTATCTTAGGAATTATTAATTCAAATAATGCTCCAAAGTTTCAAAATTAGAAATGATCACCATTGTTATGCAACTACATTATGGCTTAAGTAATAAATGTCTCCTGAGGCCTCTTTTGTAGAAGGTTTGATCCTCATATCATAGTGCTGCTGAAAGGTGGCAAGACCTCTGTAAGGTAGGGCCTAGTGAGAGAAAGTTGGGTCATCAGAGGCATACGTGTTAGGGGGTATTAGGCCCCTTCTTGTCTGTTTCCTGGGCCTCCATAAGGTGAACAAGCCTTTTCCATGACCCATGCCCCACAGAAAGTTCTCTATCTCATGGCAGGCCCAAAGCCACAGAACCATTGTCTAACACCTCAGAAACCATAAACCTCTCTCGTATCTTATCTTAGGAATTTATGATTAAAATAAAAATCTAGCACATCATAGTGATTCTTTTTCTTATAGCATCACTAAATTAATACTGAGTTTTTTTATTTTTTGATCATTTTTATTTTTTTATTTCAGAGTGACATACAGAGAGAGAAAGAGGGAGGGAAAGAGGGAGGGAGGAAGAGAGGAAGAGAGAGAGAATGGGCATGCCAGGGCCTCCACTGCAAACGAACTCCAGACGCATGTGCCCCCTTGTGCATCTGGTTAATGTGGGTCCAGGGAAATCAAGCCTCAAACCGGGGTCCTTAGGCTTCATAGGCAAGCACTTAACAACTAAGCCATCTCTCCATCCCAATACTGAGTTTTAACACTTCTCTGAGTATTGATTTGAAGCAATTTTTAGTTGTTAAGAACAGAGATTTGAGTTGGCCTAATTTTTTAAGACGTGAATATACATTCTTTCCTTTAAATGTAATTATAAATGTTATAATGGAAAATAATAACAACCATCCAAAAGCTTAAATAGACAAGTTGTTTCTTTCCTTATGTAAACTGAAAGCAAATTAACTAGAGCTGTGTCTTGAGCCAAATTAAACAAACAAACAAAAAAAAGATTAGTATGAAGGAGAATGCTTCAAGTAGTCAGATCAGTAAAATTACATCTTCTCCTGCCCAGCCCAGCATCTGGTTGCTTCACTCAGCAAAACATGTTTGGCCTGAGAGGTAGTCCAGGAGGCTGATGAAAGTTAGAAAGTACCAAAAAACACAAATCAAAGATTGGCCTTAAAGAATAAAGGGTTGTGGTGTTTTTCTTCTTTCGGAAATGTAAATTAGATATTAACATCTTTGAGAATTTGTATATCTCTTCCTCAAATATATATTATGAATTCTTAAAACAGAATCCATCTCCAATAACTTGTGGTCCAATTGATTTCAAACCACTATGAACAACTGAATAAAATATATTCTTAGTATACATTTCATCCAAACTAGAGATAACAATCCAAAATTTTAACAAAATCTCATAATTATCATTATTCCCATTTTGAATTCCATGCTGCCCTAATTTATGTGCTAAAAAAGGTACTTAGCACCACAACATTCCATTCCCAATAATAAATGACAAATGGCCTGCCTGGATTTGAAAATACATAGGTCTTCTTTCAATGTGTAACACTGAAATTACACTACACTTACAATATTTGTTAAACCATCCTGGTTTATGTTCTGATACCAATCTTTTAAAATGACTACAACATAAAGAATAATTTTAATTAATTTAAACCTTTGCTACTTAGACATTACAATAGTCATATTTGACCTTGATGATAGTATCACATGATCTCCATTTGCATCACCTCTGGAATATCATGTTATATCTTTACAATAGATGAAATTTATCGTAAAAGTCGTCAGGCTTTGGTCAGCAGTACATTCAAAAGCAATAAAGGAAATTTATTTTAATCAATCATTAATCATGTTAAAGTCACTTGAATATTATAGTTTGCACCTTAAAATTCTTACTACTTTCAAGAAAATAAATAAAATATACTTTTTTAAACTAATTAGTTTTGTACTCAGCAAATACAGTCAATTTGGTACCATTGTTACGGTCATCCATGTCTTACACCCTCCCCCTGGCCCCTCCTTGTTGAGGTATATGGGTCATGCAATCTGGAGTTAGCCCACAGTTATGGGTAGGATAAATATCTCTGCATATCATGACCCAACATGTGGCTCTGACATTCTCTCTGCCCCCTCTTCTGCAAAATTTCCCTGAGCCATGTTGGGTTCATTTTTGGTCTGCTTCAGTGATGAGGTGTTGGGGGCCTCTGGGTCTCTGGTTATCTGATTTCGTAGGAGTTGGTTTTTCTCTGTGTTGATCTCCTTCACCCTTGTGCTAGTACGTGGTTCACCAAGAAAACAGCACCCTTGCTTGTTTCGCCAATAGTTCTTAGTTTCAGCCGGGGCCCTTTTGAGGTATGATGGGGTGGCTCTCTCCTTAGGATCTACATCTACCTGAAAAACAGAAGCATATTCTCCAGTGGAGAGTAAGTTAGCACCAGACAAATGAGATAATCCTTACTTTTTTATAGAGAATTTAATAGGTGTAGGCCCTCTTGTAGCCCACGATTGGTGGCAGCTTGATAATGGAGAGTGGGCTTATGTTTGGATATGGTTCTGACTTGTTTCCCAGCTCCAGCTATGGGTCCCATACCACTGAGGAGATCAGGTAGCCAAATTGAGAGCAGTTGGTTTCCCACCATGGCTGTGTGCCACTACTGCACTTGTGTGGGCATCACAACAGGTTATTTGCTGTTAAGTAGGTTAGACCATGCGTTGCTTCTACAGATATTGGTCATTTTCCCCCAGTCGCCCATTTACCACCTTCTGGCACTAGACGCGGTGACCATCTGGGGACTGACTCTCTTCCAACTTCCAGCAATGCCATTCCATTTTACGTGTCAACCACATGAGGTGTCTTCAGCAGTAGGGTCTTACCACTAACCTTTGGTTCGTCATCAAGTACTCTGACAGAAATATGTCATTCTTTTAGGAAACCTTGTAGGTCTGTCTGATCAAAAGCTCATTTTGGGGCTGGAGAGATGGCTTAGCCATTAAGCGCTTGGCTGTGAAGCCTAAGGACCCTGGTTCAAGGCTCAATTCTCCAGGACTCTCTCTCTGCCTCTTTCTCTCTCTCTATCTGTTGCTCTCAAATACAGAAATAAAAGTGAACAAAAAAAAATTTAAAAACAAAAAAAGCTCATTGTGGATGATAGCCACCTACTGGTACTGGGAGTTACAGGTCAGAGCCCACTAAGAAAAGGAAGAAAAAGATAACTAATATAAAAGAGTTAAAGAGGAGAGAGAGGGAGAGAGAGAGAGAGAGAGAGGCTGTAGAAGATTAAGGTCAGTCTTCATCATACCCTCTCCAGTGTCTTGTGGCTTAGGTGTTCCTTCTAAGGGCCTGGTGAAGATTCAGCCATTTAGTCTGCCTTTTACGATATAGAATTCTATGGTACCATTGCTGTTTGGGTCTAAATTTGTGTTTCTCACCCCCTCCGTTGCCCTCCCCTCCCTCCCCACCCATCCTATTGTCTAGTCCACCAGATGCTCGCTGGGTATGTAAGGCATCTTGGGTAGATTCAAGTTAGGTGCTGCAGATAAGTGAGACTATGCGTCGATTTTCTTTCTGTGATTAGGTAAGTTCACTGAGAATGATCTGTTCCAGGTTCAACCATTTTTCCTCATATTTCATTGTGTCATTTAAATAAAATATAGTTTTTAAAAAGGATTGAGAAGAAGACTCAGTGGCTTAAGGTGATAGCTTGCAAAGCCTGCCCATAAAAGGATGAATACCCAGTACCCTCACTACAGCCAGATGAACCAAGTGCTGCATGTGTCTGGAGTTAGTTCACAGTGACAAGTGACTCTGGCATGCCTCATACCCTCTTTTTCTCACTCTCTGTTTCTCCCCTAACAAATAAGTAAATTAATGTATTGAAAAATTTCTATCAGGTACTATACTAAATTACCATGTACCACCTCCTAATAAAACAAAATATTTTAGTTAGAAAAGCCATTTTGCGATGTTTCAGGTAAAGATATTTTTTTTAAATTTATATTTGTATTACTTTCATAATATTTATTTTTTCTTAGCATGCAATGTATCAGGTTTTACTGTAGCATTCTTATTGGTACTGTGTGTTTCTTTTCTTTATTAGCGGTTGAATAAATTCGATTTTTATGTATACCATATTTACTATCAGTCTTTCAGTTGATGGACATCTAGATTGGTTATTTCTTTGCTATTGTGAACAGTACAGGAATAATTATAGATGTGCAATTTCTCTTTGGTAGGATATATATTCATTTGGGTATATGCCCAGGAGTGGTATAGCTGGAACATATGGTTGCTTTGAGAAATATCCATATTGATTTTCATACTAGTTCCAGCAGTTTTCACTCCCACTAGCTATGAAGAAGGGTTTCTTTGTCCCAACAACTTTACTAAAATGTTTTCTTGGGGATATCCATTCTAATTTGGCTGAGATAAAAGCTCAAAGTAGTTTTAATTTGCATTTCTCTTATGGATGAGGTTGCTGAACACTTTAAAAAATATTTACTGGCCATTTGTCTTTCTTCATTTGATAAATGCCTGTTCATTATAGCATTTATTTTATTGGCAGGGTTTTTGTGTGCATTTAATTTCTAAAATGTTTTTATTATTTATATGCAAGCAGAGGGAAATGAGACGGGTGAGAGGAAAAGAGAGGAGAGGGCAAGGGAGGGGAGGGGAAAGAGCAGAAGGGAAGTGAAGAAAGAAAAGAGAGAGAGAGAGAAGAGAAGAGAAGAGGGAGGAGAAGAGAAGAAAAGAGGAGGAAGAGGAGGAGGAGGAGAAGGAGGAGAAGGAGGAGAAGGAGGAGAAGTAGGAGAAGAAGAAAGAGGAGAAGAAGGAGGAGGAGGAAGGAGGGAGGAGGGAGGGGGCAGAGGGCAGGAAGGAAGGAAGGAAGGAAGGAAGGAAGGAAGGAAGGAAGGAAGGAAGGAAGGGAAGGAGGAGGAGAAGAAGAAGGAGAAGGAGAAGAAGAAGAAGAAAGAAGAGAGTATTAGGGCCTCTAGCTGCTTCAAAAGAACTCTAGACACATGTACCACTGTACATATGACTTTAGGTGAGCACTGGGGAAATAAATTCAGGTCATTAGGCTATGAAGGCAAGTATTTTAACTGCTGAGCCATTTTTCTACCCGTGTACTTTTAATTTTTGTGCTTTTTATGTACACCACCCTGTGGGCTTTATGTTGGCTCTGATGATAGTTTCATTTGATTTTTATTTTCATGTAATCACATTTATCACTTCTTGGAGCTGTTTCCTGTGTTGTTATTAGAGTCCTCGTCACAAAGTTCTTTATTCTGCCTACATCTCCTCATATTGTTCTCCTCATATTTTTTATAAATACTTTCATCAATTCTGATTTTAAATTAAGGTCTTTCATCCAGTTTGAATTGATTTTTGCACTGAGGGACCTAATTTTATGATATGGATCTAATTTTATTCTTCTTCAGGTGGATATCCAATTTTGCCAGCCTCTTAGTTGAATAATCCCTTTTTTTCCCAGTACTAGTTTTTGACAGTGCAGTAATTTCAGGATTCTATTTTGTTTGTCATGTGTTTAGTCTCATGATGCATTCAGCTTTTAATCTCACTCAGAGCTTGTACAGATCCACTAGAGACTCACGGTAGGCAATATGGAGGTGAGGGGGAAGTCATATGTTCCTCCCAGTAAACATGTCATATATTCTCATCTAAATCTGGGGACTCTGACACTTCCAACAACTTCTTATAGAACATACACTTTGGATGGTTTTACACCTTGATTTTTTTTATTTTTATATTTTGAATTTCAGGTTTATCAAAAATCTGTTAAGGAATCATGCATGTTTTCTCTGAATACTAATTTTTACTTGAAGAGACTGTAATATTTAGAAAATGTTCATATATTGCTTATTGAGAGCAAGATACTTTGAAAAACTGATGGGATAGAGGCAGGCAAAGGGCTTTACATTATTTTGTCTGATGTGTTATTGCCTCAAAAACTCAAAAGACACTGTACTGATGAGGGAGGAACACCAAGAAAAAGACTGAGCAGCATTGGCAGTTAACAGCAGGGGACTTTGAAGAATTAATATGGCTGTGAAAGATTATGCAAATCAAAGTGATAGCACTCAGGTTGGTGAAATGAGTGAGGGTTTTGTACTGTTGATGTTGTGATTTGTTGAGTCAATAAGTTAATTATTTTGTTTGATTTGTTGTTGTTGTTGTAGTTTTTGTTTTTCGAGGTAGGATCTCACTCTGGTCCAGGCTTACTTGGAATTAACTATGTAGTCTCAGGGTGGCCTTGAACTCATGGCAATCCTCCTACCTCTGCCTCCCTGCTGTGATTAAAGGCATGTGCCACCATGCCTGGCTAATAAGTTGTTTTTTAAATGAAGTATAAGAAGTAATGTATTTCCTGTTAGGTAACATCTCCTCCTCTCCCTCTATACTTCCCTGTCTTGTAGCTTCATTCTAGTTCCATGTCAATATCCTGATGCTCACTACCAGTTATAACTAGGGCAAACTTTTCCAAGGTAAGAACCACACATGAGAGAGGACTATGAGGTGTTTGTCTTTTTGAGCCAGAGTCCTCACTAAGTATGATTTTTCCTAAATCCATAACAGAGAGTGGTAGGAGGGGACTATGATCATGGTATATTGCACATGTCTATGAATGCTGTTAATAAAAACCTTTACACAAGAAAATTCGAAAGTAAGTAAAATATATAAAAAGAAAATGATCCAGTGACTCAGTGTTGAACAAATTGATTACAGCCTTATGGTCTAAGCTCCCAACCTAGACTGGAGAGATTGCTCAGTGGTTAAGGTGTTTGCCTGTGAAGCCTAAAGACCCAGGTTTGACTCCCCAGAACCCATGTAAGCCAGAGGCACATGGTAGCACGTGTGTCTGGAATTCATTTGTAGTGGTTAGAGGCCTTCTCACAACCATTCTATCTCTCTCCTTCTCTCATAAATAAAAATAAAATATAAAAAAGGATAATATTCTAACTCCCAGTTACTCAGAAAGCTGAGGAAGGAAACCATAAATTCTAGACCTAGGCCTATATAGGCTACAGAGTGAGAGTAAGCTCAAGGCCTGACTGTGTAAGTTAGAAACAAGAAGTTAAAAGAATGGTGAGAACATAACTCAGTGGGAGCTTGAAGACCCAGGTTTCATCCCAGTATGGCAAAAAATAATAATAATTAATTTAAAATTATCTGAGTGGAACCAGCAACTATCTCCCTTACCTTAGTAAGGAATACATTACCACTTGAACTGTACATATAAAAGGGCTGTGCTTTTTCCAGCTTTTGTTTTAATGAGGGACAGACAGCGACTAAAAAAATAGATTTTAGCAAGAGCTGATTTATCTGATGAAATTTCAAAACAAAATTGCCAATCAAGTATGTAGATCTTAACTGTAAAGCTGGCCAGCAAAGGACTGAGAAGTAAGTTGTAAAGCACAAGCAGACCAGAATCAGAGAAAACAATTATGTAACTTGGGGAATTTTGTTAATCAAATTTTCCTAATAGAGAAAGATCATGAGTTGGCATTCTGTTTATTATGATCCTATCATAATATTCTCCTGAATATAATGCTTAAAACTTGGCAAATATGTTCTCTTCAGATTAAACTTCCAAAATAGGAAACCAAGTAATGACTGATGCAGCAGACTGCTCACAATGACAAAACCACTTTCTGGGATTTAAACATTACTGTGGATTCTGATACAGGACAGCATTTTGCCACCTGTTTCTTCATTCTTTGTTCCTATTTGTAATTCTTCAGAATTTCCTGGTTTTGGCTTGTACCCAATCCTCTAGAATGTTTTCTCATAAAATTCTTTATGTTTCTCACATGTATTTGTTTCCATACATCTTTGGCTCTGGACACCATTTCAAAGATGTGTTACCTATAACTTTGGAAAATAATGATAATGACTGCACAAAACTGCACAGATATGAAAATAATGTCTTTCTTCTGGGAAAACTTTTGACAGGCTTCATAGATGCCCATTGTTAAAATGGGGAGTTCCCTAGGCCCAGGTCTCCTCAGATGCCTCATCGGCTTGCTACTTACATGGCATCCTTGTGGAACTGCAACTATGTGAGAACCCTTGAGCAAGAGATGCTGATAAACACATCAACATTTTCACCTATTTGGCTGTAAGTACTGTAATGAAGACCTTCTCTTCCTCCTCCCTCCCTCCTCCTCCTCCTCTTCCTTCTCCTCTTCTTCCACCTCTTCCTCCTCCTTCTTCTCCTATTACTACTTCTTTTTCTTCTTCTTCCTTCTTTCTTCTTCTTCTTTTTGGTAGATCCTTGTCTTCTATAATCAGCTCTGAATCTGGTGGGCTCAGAGGGTCACTTGCAAGTATTTCTGATCTTACATACCTTCTATGTTTTAGAAGATTTAACACTGTTTGTCAGCCTAGTCTTATTTTGTAAAAGGTACAAATGAATAACTTTTGCTTTATCCACTTGAATAAAGGTATATAAAATGACTTTGTCATATTATTCTCTGATAAATGAAAAACACAATAAACTTCATCATACATGATGGATACAATGAAAGTTTAGCAGTAAAACTCATTAAAACTGAGCAATATTAAAAAAATAATGTCAAGAACTATAAAGGATTTAATGAGATATCTTAACACAGTAATATTAATGCAGTAATAATTAATAGTGATAATAAACAACTAATAATATATTGGCATGATATGTTCCATTATGAATTACAATATGCTATGTTATAATATTATATTAATATGTTAACATAATCATGAAATCTTAAAATGTGTACATCACTTGCTAAGAAATTTAAAGATGCTTGTTTGCCAGGCAGATAGGCTGAATTTGATTCCACAACTCCCACCTAAATCCAGATATACTCAATACTACATGTCATGACTGATTCAATGTTTTTCACTCAAAAATGTGGGCACATTCTTAGCAGGAAAACAATAACAATTATTTTTACCTTAAATCTGTATGCAAACCATAAGTATCTGATGCTCACTGTCCCAAATGATTATTCTATTCAGATGCAACTGAACAGGCCCTACTAAATTGACAGTTCCCTTTATGAAAAACAAGAAATCTTAAAGAGTTTCAAATAAGGAGAAAAACTGTAAAATGTAACCAACTTATGTATGCATGCACATATTTTACATTAAATTTTGGAAATTCTTTTTAAAGTTACTCTCTGCCTTGTATAGTGAACAAATCTACAAAATATTCAGCCATGAAATTAATTAGTCTTACTTTATGGATTCAATTCTTTCTTACATAGCTGGTATAAAACATTATTGCTGCTCTCATTTCTTACTAGAAATTTTATATCTATTTTGGGATGTGGTCCTATATCAGTCAGATTTAAACTCATTACTACATGCACTTGGTGGAAGAGGAATTATCTGTCATCTTATATTTGACAGGATGTTCTCCTGGGCTGTGCTTTTTAGGTTCAAATATAGATTCTGCCTCCTTCTGTCATTTTTGAGTCTTGTCTAGTAGGAACAAGTAACTAGGTAGAGAATGTAGCTTGTTAAGTGCTGTGCCCATAACTATTGCTGACGTACAGTATTCATTGATATATACTTTATTTAAACTCATTAAGTGTTTAATTTTTTCACTATTTGTTCTCTCTAGCTTCAATTGATTCCTAAATCTTGGGTGCATTCTACTTATTGTTGAGGAAGCAAAAGGCATACATTCCATACACTATAAGAACTGGGCATGAGAGCTGGGACAGCTGTGTTTTTGACTAAGTTTTCTATTCCTGTTCCTGTTATTTTTGTAAGAGCTACTATTTTTGAATGCATCTTGTGAAAGAATTGACATCACATATCTAAATGGTGAAGTCATTTCAAGCTATGAACTGGGAGGCAAAAGGATCTTTGCTCTGAAACCAGTTCTACAAGTGTAGAGCAAAACCTCTGGTTATAAAACCAAATGAATTTCCCCTTTTTTGTTCTTGGTGCTAGCTTTACTTTTTTTAAATAAATTCTTAAGAATTGTTATTATTGAATTTATATCTCTTTCCATGGCCTTTTTTCAGTCATCTCTCAAGTATTGTTAAATACTATAATAAAGTGTCATAAAATCACAGATCTTAGTAAAAAAGAAAAAAGTATGGGCTGGAGAGATGGCTTAGCAGTTAAGTGCTTGCCTGTGAAGGCTAAGGACCCCGGTTCCAGGCTGGATTCCCCAGGACCCAAGTTAGCCAGATGCACAAAGGGGCAGATGTGTCTAGAGTTCACTTGCAGTGGCTGGATGCCCTGGCACACCCATTCTCTCTCTCTGTATCTACCTCTTTCTCTCTCTGTCTGTTGCTCTCAAATAAATAAAAGTTTTTTAAAAAATTAGCAACAAAAAAAAACTTGTGCCTCATCTTCCCACTGTGGTACTACTTGTGTCAGAAATCAGAGTTCACTCATTTTTTTATAAACAAAATACTTATTTGTAATATTTTAATGAATAAAATTTAAGTTAGTCCTTAGAATGATTCATGTAATCTATCCTGTTATGAGTTATATCATGAATAAAATCATTTTCAATGTTTTATGTAGCAAACTAGCTATATCCAGTAGGATTACAAAATATAATTATTCAAAGTTCTACAAATACATCTACATTAAAAAGATCTCAAAATTTTGAAATGCCAGAGTCAAACCAGGATTATTTATTTCCAAGAAAAAAAAAATACTTGCAACAGTATTTTTGAGAATACTGCAGAAATTATATAACATTTTAAAATGGAAAATGTCCACATTTGTGAATTTACTTTAAAAATGTGCATATCTATGAAATTGGCACTGCAGTAGCAGCTTGTTCCCTGTGGATAATAATCTCTGCCAAGTGCCCAGCACAACTGTGATGCTATAGGGAAATGGCATTAGCTCCAAAAGTCCTACAAAAAATGACAGTGAAAAATAAAATGAATGATCAAAAGCTATAAAAGAATCCTATTTTTCCTTTCAATTGCATTGAAAGTTTTTAAATTAGATATTTTCAATTGGCTAGAGTGACTACATCAATATTATGCAAGCTCAAAGTTTAGAGAAAGGAAGAGTTTCTGCTCACAATCACACCAGGATAATGAGTGCAAACACCAACTGTGCAAATAATACCAGGTGTATATTGCCCAGATGCCCAAAGAGAGATGAATGATTTTTGGAAAGGCTAATGAAAACAAAGTGTATGCAGGGGCTAGGCTGACACTGTGTGAGAAAAACTCAAACATTTACGGTAGCTAATGGAACTTATTTTGGAGTGTCATGTGTGTGTATATACATATGTGTATATGTCTTATCTACTGATTAACAGGCAGTAAGTACACCTAGTTACAGGGTACAGTGTAATATTCAACATACATACACAGTGTGTGCTGATCAAGTTAGAATAATGTTCATTTCCTTTCCCCAGTCACTTCCTAGTGTTTAGGACTCTCAACGTCCTTTCTTATAGATCACCATAAAATATATGGATACAGGAATTTTGAGGTCCTTGTATGCCAAACGTGCCAATAATTTGAGGGCCTTGCCCTATGAATGCATGCATTTAATCCCAGCCTCAGGTGTCAAGGTAGGAGGATCATAGTGAGTTTGAGGACAGCCTGAGACTACAGAGTGAGTGCCAGGTCAGCCTCAGATAGAGTATGACCCTATACATTAAACCAAACCAAAACAAAAATAAATAAATAATCCTGATGATCAAAGGACCAGAGGATAAGTTTCAGAAACACATTAAAATTTCTGGAGGAAGAAGAGCAGGGCACTTAAGCCCAGAACATAATAGACGAAAGCAAGGTGGAGTTCTTGCCCATAGAAACAAGAGGGGTTTGAGAAACCCCATGAGAAAAGAAGGTGGAGCTCTTGCAGAGAGAAGCAAGCTGAGGTTTGAGAAGCCCACCTTGAAACTCTGTTCTGAAAAAAAAAAAAAAAAATGGGGAGTGGCTATATGATAAAGGCCAGGTTCACAGATGTTTTATGGCTCTCATGAATAGGTGGCTGGTTTAGCCAGTTTACTGTGGATGTCAGGA
Organism: Dipus sagitta; assembly: GCA_036346955.1. Lineage (NCBI taxonomy): Eukaryota > Metazoa > Chordata > Mammalia > Rodentia > Dipodidae > Dipus > Dipus sagitta. The sequence goes on from CM070771.1 coordinate 151,208,045, forward strand.
ATCTGGGATCAGGAGTTTATTAATTTTCTGGGAAGGAAGCAGTAGGACCCCCTATGGAGGCAGAGGTAAGGAAAGGCCAGACCGTTCTGATGTTTCTGACCTGTGTGTGGTAAAGTCTAATACCTAGATTTTCTCCAACGAGCCCAAGGACCATTCAGTTTGGGGTCAATCACCCTTAAGTTGCCTACCGAGTTTCTGTTACCTATCAATATGACAGGCCATTTTGAATCTAGTCATCCTGCTGGTCTGTAGAGTACTAGAACTTTCTATTACTATATAGCTGTGTTTTGAGAACATATATAGATAGATAGATGATAGATAGATAGATAGATAGATAGATAGATAGATAGATAGATAGACAGACAGATAGATAGATAGATTTTATTTTCATTTACTTATTAGAGACAGAGAGAGGGAGAGAGAGAAAGTGAGAATGGGAATGCCAGGGCTCTAGCCACTGCAAATAAACTCCAGACGCATGTGCCACCATGTGCATCTGGCTTATGTGGGACCTGGAGAATTGAACCTGGGTCGTTAGGCTTAACAGGCATGTGCCTTAACTGCTAAGTCATCTCTCCAGCCCACCTATTATATTTTAAAGACAGTTTAATTCAGTTACATAGGATAAATATCACACTGCATTAAAATTTAGACTATACCTACTGGTTTCAATTGAAGTGATTTCTGAACATTTCTCTTTACATTTTTATTAATTCTTATTCTCTAACTTAAGTAGTAAGAAAAAGTTCTGGTAAGTACATGAGGTAAATTGTATTTTGAGAGTAATCCTACATGTGAAGAACTTGAATTACTGTGAAGTTATTAGGTCTAAGGGGTAAACCCAAGCAATTTGGATGGAGAAGCCTTATCATTCAATGTGTTGCAAGAGAATCTGATAATAAGATTAAGGTTAGTCTTGATCATACCCTCTCCAGTGTCTTGTGGTTCAGGTGTTCTCTGTAAGGGCCTGGTGAAGGATCAGCCATTTGGTCTGTCTTTTAGTAAGTAGAAAATTGTGGTACCATTGCCATTTGGGTCTAGATTTGTGTTTCCCACCCCTTTGATGCCCTCCCCTCCCTCCCCTTCCATCCTAGTGTCTAGTCTAGGAGGTGCTTGCTGGGTATGTAAGGTATCTTGGGTAGATTTAGTTTAGGTGCTGTAGATGAGTGAGACTATGTGGCAATAAAGAGGGACAAGCTCAAAGATAGAACAAGCTTCCTACAGACCAAATAGAGAAATTCTTAAACTTGTCAGTCTTTAACTTGGTGGTTAGTGAAATCACATTCCTGTGAGGACTACCTATGCCTTCTAGAACAGACAGTGCCCACGTTAAATGTTGCCTGTCAAGGGTTTAAGCAATACAAATTTGTGTTTCAGTTGTGAAAGATGAACTATTTCTTATTCACTCTTACTTCCTTTGCTCTTCATGCTGCCAGAAAGACTGATTATTTTCTCTGGGCTATTTTTTCATGACTCAAACTATATCCAAATTCCTTCTTTTCAAGATTCATGTATTAGTTAAAACCACTTCTTCACTTGTGAGACTCTTGGCCATTTCTTTTGAAATTCGCAAAATAATAGAATAAAAGTTTCTCAACTACTACCTAGTCTTCTCCATCTGTGCTTACAATGTTTTAGTCCCATAGAAAACTAGAAATTCTTTTTCTTTGTATTGAAACAAATTACTTTATAATATGGTGACCTGTAATCTCAGCAAGAGATTTTGTTCTAACCATTTGGTTTATCACTTTGACAAGTGGTAATCATCAAGAATCAATAAGTAAATGTTACTAGTAATACAGAAGAGTACAAGTAGCATAAATCCATAATATATAATGTATTACTTGAAGTCATTGTCATTGTCATTGTCAAAGAAATCAAAGGAAAAAATAAAGCTACAAAAATATGACTGAAGAAGACGCTTCTTAAAAACTATTTCAAAATCTCTTCTTCTTAAATACATACATATACACCAAAGAAACACAATGATGATAATATATTTAAATAAAAACATAAAAGGTCAAATTATACAAGATAAATGATGAGGAACAATATTCTCAGATATAGAGAAATTTTAAATAAAGTAAAAAATTGAAATTAATATTTATTGTAACATCTTACATTCTTCACAAAATATATATTTATCTACAAGTACCAATTGATCAAACTTAACCAGAAGAATAAGCCAATAAGAATAAAACAAATAGAAAAAACTTAATTTTTCTTCAAAGAAATTAATCTGATTCAATGCTTTTAAAAGGTGCCTTTTATAAACCATATCTTTCAAGACAGGTTAATTTCATCCAACAGTAGCTAGTTCTCTTTCCTAAAAGATAGTAATTCAATTAAGTAGAAACCAGTTCTGACCTAGTATGTGATAATTACCACATTTATCAATATTTTCAGATGAATGAGAAAGTAATAAAGTAAAATGTGCCTAATTCCTTTAGATCATATATTTAATTAACTTACTTATTTGCAAGGGGAGAGAGAATAAGAAAAAAAAAGAGTGGGCAATGAGAAAAAGAAAGATGTTCATACCAGGACCTCTTGCCAGTGCATATGAACACCTTGCTTTAGGGAGGTACTGGGGATCTGAACCCAGGCTCTAAAGCTTTGCTAACAAGTGATTTTCACCACTGAACAGTCTCTCCAGTTCTAAATGATATATTTCAAGACCAATGAAATATTTTTGACAAGTATAGGAATTCTATTATGATCTATTAACCTCACAGTTTCAGTATAAAATCTGGGCAAGGTCTTAATAGACCCTTCTCAGTGTATTTCAGGGATATGACCATGGTGTGAGCCAGGTTATCTTCATCTGGATGCTTGACTAGTGAAAAACCTGTTTCTAAATTTTTTTTTTAATTGGTGATAATGTCAGTTTCTTTTTCACTGTTTAGTTGAAGTGTCCATCTTTTTTACTGCAAGATGTGGATTAGTCTAAATCACACTTTTCCACATTGTGCTTAGTAGCCAAATCTGTGTATATGTGTGATTATATGTACATTGCCACTTCATCAGTGGTAATCTCTAGCAGTTTTGGTGCATAATGAAAGAATGATTTCCAAAACAGAATTTTACACATTATTTCACTACAGTGATAACACACATTGAAATCAAAAGATCATAAAACCAAATAACTTCAGATAGTGTTAATAAAGGAATGTATGTTATCCAGCTTTCTGTCACTATTACAAGTACCTGAGAAAATGGAGCTCATTAACATTTTTGATGAGGATGGGAGAATAAGTAAGGTGGGGCAGTATCTCATGCAGCCTAGGCTTGGGTCACACTAATGATCCACCTGCTTCAGCCTTCCAAGTTTTAAGATTGCAGGAATTCACCATCCAACATGCCTAGCTATAATCAACTGATAAAGAAAAAATTTGTCCTAGCTCACAGTTTGGAAGTTACAGTTCATGATCAAGAAGCTATCTCTACTGCTTTGGGACCTGTGGGGACACATGGTTTCATGGTAGTATCATGTGCCAAAGAACATCTGTTCACAACTGGGGAGCAAAACAAATGAAAAAGCAATGGACTGAGGTCCCAATAACCCCTTGAGGACATACTATAGCCTGAAGATCTCCCATAGTCCCCACCTATTAAAGTCCCATCATCTGCCAACAGTGCCAAAATAGTGACCAAACATTTAATATCTGAGGTTTTAGGAATATTTGAGGTACAAACTATATTGACTATAGCTCAAAACAGATCTTACTGTTTTGCAAAAACAAAAATCAAACAATGAAGTGCTTTTAATAGGCTACCATTTTTCAACCAAAAGAAGATGTGGAATGAAGAGATAAGTAAAAATAATCATGAATTAATACTACAGACAGAATATACTAAGCAACAAACTAGCAATCACACTTTTATAACATTACTATTTTTATGATCAATAACATAGCACTTCTGTTTTTCTTAATGTTTTGTGTATCAAAAAGTACATGTTTTCCCCATAACTCATAGATACCCCCACAATGCACAACCCACAATCCTCATGGGGATAACCTGCATCCCCAATGAGGAGGGTCTCTTCGCAGGGGAGGGACAGGATGAAGGCAAGGATGACACCAACATGTACTGTTTACATACTGAGTATGTCCATAACCAATAAAAAATTGCATTTTTTTTTCCATCAAGGGACTTATTCAAAGACAAACTAAGTAACTCTATTATCTCTTGATTTCTTAAAATCATGATATAAGTAATTGATAAAATTATAAAAAATTGGCATTTCCACAACCATTGATATTTTCCTCAAAAACATTAAAATCTATTCAAAGTGGGGCCACTACCAAAAATATTTCTTACCCACTCATTCAACATTAACTGCCAATAAAGCATTAGGCAGGAATGGGGTCCTCATTCTCTTCCTCCGTCATCCACATGCTCTGATGGATTATCCCCACCACCACACCACCTGTGCACACACAAACCAAATTAAACTCAGTGGGACACACACACACACACACACACACACACACACATACACGCACAATAGAAGAAAGAGAAGGTGAGAAGACATTCAGTAGTAGAGGGAAGAGGAGTGGGTAAAGAGAGGTAATAATCAAAATGCATTACATACATGCATGAAAATAAACAACAAATAAATTAATAAGTATAATGGGAGCAAAAGAAAAATATTTTAAGATAATGAAAATGATGTTTCAAAAAATAAATTTGAAGCTGGGCGTGGTGCCGCACGCCTTTAATCCCATCACTTGGGAGACAGAGGTAGGAGGATCACTGTGAGTTCGAGGCCACCCTGAGACTACACAGTGACTTCCAGGTCAGCCTGGGCTAGAGTGAAACCCTACCTAGAAAAACCAAAAAATAAAAAAAATAAATTTGAAATGTATAACATAGTATGAAAGTATTTTGAGCCACTGAATTAAGTTAGGTTTGCTTACTTGATCATGAGTGGGAGGTTATGTGAAAGTAGGATGGGGAATTAATGGAAGAAGGATTTTAATGAGAGAGGGAAATGAGAGTTTGGTATTAAAATGGTATGAAAGTTTCAAATATTAAAACTGGTTAGCTGGGCGTGGTGGCGCACGCCTTTAATCCCAGCACTCGGGAGGCAGAGGTAGGAGGATCGCCGTGAGTTCGAGGCCACCCTGAGAATACATAGTGAATTCCAGGTCAGCCTGGACTAGACTGAGACCCTACCTCAAAAAAAAAAAAAAAAAAAACTGGTTTAAAGTAAGTTTTATAAACTTATAAATCAAATAGGGAAGTACAGCAAGGGTAAACATAAATAAATATTATTTTTATTGCTATATAAGTAAAATATTATAGTTACCATACTTTACTAAAATATCTTATATTTACCTCTCACGCAATAGACACATTTGCTAGGTACTTCTAAAAAGTACGTTTCAATTGTACTCAAAGTATATGACTTCTATATTATATAAGTTATTTTCAGTTCTTGAAAACAAAAAAAGACATTTTTAAATTTTTGTTGTTGTTGTTTATTTTTATTTATTTATTTATTTGAGAGCGACAGAGAGAGAAAGAGGGAGAGAGGGAGTGAGAGAGAGAATGGGCGCGCCAGTGCCTCCAGCCACTGCAAACAAACTCCAGATGCGTGTGCCCCCTTGTGCATCTGGCTAACGTGGGTCCTGGGGAATCGAGCCTTGAACCAGGGTTCTTAGGCTTCACAGGCACGCGCTTAACCGCTAAGCCATCTCTCCAGCCCAAAAAAAGACATTTTAATAAATAAATATCTCAAGCAGTAGGGTCTGAGATACCTGTTGGTAACATATTGTATAGTAACTTTATTTTTAGGAGATACGATGAATCTCAGTCAGGAAATATAAAAGCCTGCACCAACACCAACATTCAAAATAAGAAGTGAATGTATATTTTTACTCATTATTTCCTTGAAAATTACTTTAAAACACATCTGTTTTGGAGATATCAAAATGTGACTACCTTTGTGAACAAAGACATATATATTTAGAAGGGTAAATACAAACTTTATTAATCCCTTAGTAAAGTCATTCTGTGAAGGCATGATAAGGGTTGTTTTCATAGTTGATGTCATATAATAAAAGAAAAAGGCAAGGCCACCAAAGTCCAACTTTCTGAAAAAGATTTGAGATAGTGAGTTCAAGGAGAGAGTGAAGTTTTAGATGGAATATTTTTCTCTTCAAAGCACCTGATTCTAGTTATAGACAAGAACATGATAACTTAGAAGATAGTCTTAAACATCTCTTCAAAGTGTGAAGCTCAGTTGCACACCTGGCAGGCTCAATGGTATGTAGCCAAAGTGAGCATCACACACCTGTATGAAACATTCATGTGCAGGGACTCCGCCTGTCCTCGTGCATCTGTTGATGAAAAATATTACAAGTCAGAACTGAGATGAAGTGAACAGCCTGATCCTCAGAGGAGCTTCCTCTCTTCAGACTCCTCTGGCAGCTGTGCTAAAATGATTCAACTGATTTCTTGTCTTGTTTTTCACATTTTAATTTTGCTTTGTTTTGTCCGTTTTTGTCTTGTGAAATTCATACTTTTTCTGAGAAACTATTGTGTTGCAAATATATCAGCTTTTGAAACACCAATAGATAAACTAACAAAGACTTCCTTAACAACTTAAATCAGTTTTCCACAGATACTTTTAAAGAGAAAATAAAAGTTTTGTCATAGAAACATTATACCTTTCACTGATAATATGTCACTTACAAGCTAAGCATCAAGAAAACAATGTGAAACAATGGTATATGGATTAACCAAATAATATTTACAAGCAATTAATGGTATTTTAAGAAGAAAGTTTATTAAACCTTGCAATTTTAATTGACTTATATAATCTCATCTTATTTATCTTCTGATGATTTGTTCTTTTAACTATTATTACCCTTATAGAATAAAATGTTAAGCAGAGTTGGTGATAATTAGGTTGACATGTAGCCTAAGATTCTGAATTGGACTGTGGCATGGTCTAAATGTAAGAATTTATCATTCATTGTTCACTTGTGTGAGTCCCATGAGTGACTCATTTCAGATGATGCTTCCCTAAATATGCAAGCTTTGAGGAACTGATTAGTCAGATATGTTTGAGTGTTTACCCCTAAAATGGTATAACTATTGATACATAAACAACTCTCTATAGGATTGTACCACTTACTTAGTTCAACACACACTTATTATGTGCTTAGTATACTTAAAGTAACCCTGAAGGGTATTATTTAAAATGATTAGCATACAGATAAGTAGGTCTTAATATGATGCTTTCAAAAATTATAAGTACTAGTAGTATACATTTGTATCATAGCTTACATATTAATGAGAGAGAATAAAAATAAGAAATTTCAGTTATATATTATGGTATAAGATTTGAAATTTCACCTCTCTAATTGTGTTTATTAACTACTTTAGCATCCATATGAAATGCAGAGTGTGGTGACACACACAGACATAGGGAAGGAGAGACAGACAGATATAAAGTTAGGAGTTCAATGGTTGAGCCTACTTGGTGAACTCCAGTCTAGTGAGAAACCTTGTTTTCATAAAGTGGTGAATGATTTACTTAAGGAATGAATCCTCAGATTGTATTCTGTTCTCCATATGCATGTTCATAGACATAGACCCACACACATATGAACTTGCATACACATACAACCAACCCCCCTTTACACACACACACCCACACACACATGCACACACAAATAATTCTGCTTGCAGCCTTGGTCAGAATAGCTTCTTTGTGAAGAGGACAATACTTCAAGCAAAGGCTCAAAACTGGCCAAAGTTCAAAGAATAGATGGCTATTGAATGCTCAATTCTAAATAGCTCTAAATACACACACACACACACACACACACACACACACACACACACGCACACGTTTATCACTCTCTCTAAGGCCCAGGGAATATAGAGGAAGAGGAGTTGGTAACCATGTCAGATTCAGAGATGGGAAGGAAAGGAATGCTGTGTAAAGATTTATTCTGGAGATGACATGGCCACTTCAATTATGAGCGAACAAGAATTGGGGCTACATAGAACTGGGCCAATTAACATTCCATAATGGATTAGAAATGGGCACATGATTCCTCACCATTGCCTGAGGCAGTACTGGCAATTAATTGTTGCGAGTAAAAGGAAGTTTTTTTTTTCTTCTTCTTCTGTAGTGTAGGCATTAGTAAGTTTACCTCCCCCATTCTCATGCAAACAATCCTTACTAAACTCAGTGCTTCATAAATACAAAGCATGAAAGCCATTGGTGGCCAAACTGGGAAGAAATGAATTAGTAGTAGGGGGAAGGGACAAGAAGGTATAATGTAGGGGTTAATATGATCAAAATTGATTGTATACATGTATAAAATTGTTAAAAATATTGAATTAAATTAAAATAAAACTGCATCATAGTAACAACAGTATAGAAGAACATAGAGGTTATGAGAGACACCTTTGTCAAGATATAATATAACATGAGCTCATTTGACTTTGATAAAAAAAAAATGCCTATTCTATCTCATGTCCAAAATACTTGTCCAAAAATGACTAGTTGGTACATGGAAATTGAAGATGAAAACTTACCTGCATTTTCTTATGATCTCTATATAGTGTTGATTCAAATTTTTTATTATTATTTATTTATTTGAGAGAGAGAGAGAGGAAGAGGCAGATAGAGAGAAAGAGAGAATGGGTATGCCAAGACGTCTAGCCACTGAAAACAAACTCCAGACGCACGTGCCTCCTTGTGCATCTGGCTTACATGGGTCCTGGGGAATCAAACGAGGGTCCTTAGGTTTCACAGGCAAAGGCCTTAACTGCTAAGCCATTTCCCCAGCCCTCAAAGTTATTTTTTTAAGATAATACAAGAATATTAGGGCTGGAGAAATTGCTCAGTGTTTAAAGGTGTCTGCTTGCGAAGACTGATGGCCCAGATTTAAATCCCCAGTAGCCACTTAAAGACATATGCATAATGTGGCACATGCATCTGGAGTTTGTTTGCAGTGGCAGGAGGCCCTGAAGTGCCAATTTTCTCTCCTTCCTCTCTCTCTCTCTCTCTCTCTCTCTCTCTGTCTCTTTCTGCTTGCAAATGTCTTTAAAATATTAAAGAAGCTGTTGAACACTAACGTGAAATTGTTGAATTTTAAATTTTAGCTAAGAATGTTTTGTATTATAATTATATTATATGGTAGTAGATATAAATGAAAAGACATGTAGAATCTTTATGTTTATTTTTTCAAATCTTCTTGATATTCTTTGTTAGTAACAATAAATACATTTGTACCAACGTTTAAGTTTTCCTATATTATCTTTTGTCTTAAAAATTGGCAACTTCTGTCACTTTCCTAATAGGATGTCATTGGCAGATAGGAAAAGAGAATGAAATAAAAGAATGTTTTTAGAAAAACTGGAGCTGCTCAACATGCTGAGATAAAAGTTGGTTCATCTTGATCATATTCTCTTGAATGTGATTTTATTTGAATTTGTTTATCATATTCTTAATTTCTAAAAAGTCAAATCATTATTGCATTGTCATCTGTTGATAAATAAACTCACATCCATTCTGATGGTTGTCTTCAAGGAGCAGCTACCATCCATACTAATCTGAAAAGCACTCCTGACTATAGACCTGTCCACTCTTATAAGTAGTGATTCTTATCTTTATTCCAGAAATTTACAAACTTCATTAACAGTATTTATTTGAATTTATGAAGAGTACTAACCCTTTGATTTCTAACCTTTATATTTTTAATATCATTTCTTCTTAAATGAAACTGCATTCTTTTTAGCATTCTGTTCAAATATGTGCAGCTAAAGAATACATATGCTTGTCTAATAGGTTCCAATAATAAGGCCATTGATAAGAGTATCTGATTAACTCAATATTAAATAGTGGTCTTGACTTGATTGAATATTCCCTAAATATCTATGTGTATCAGTGACATTATGATATGTAATTAGCACTGATAGTGACTCAAACTATTCAAACATTGGTGAATTTTATCAAGTATCAAATAACATTTCAATCATATTGTGTCTTTTTATTACCCAATAATAACTGTTTTGGAAAAACAATTTACACATCTCTAAACTGCTTATGAAGAAAATTGAAGATTATATTCAGTAACTCATGTTATCTATCCTATCCTAGAAGTTTTCATTGATGGACTTTAGCTTGTGTCATTTTTGATTATGATGATTTTTATGTTGATTTCCATTGCGTTTTGAAAGGGATTGCCTGTTGCAATTTTGTAAACATTTTCAAATTATGATAGGAAATCACTTAGATGACTCAGAAAATCCTCCTGCCTCCTAAAAGCCAAGATTAAATCAATTTTTCAAATTTCAAGGGCGGAAACAATCAGAAAATATCCTAGAGAATGTTTACAATTGTATTATATCCTACATGCCTTAATAAAGCATACTATAAAGGAGCCCCATCTTCCATGAAGAGGCTGCTTCTGGCTGTTTCTGTTGCTTGAGGCAACTGTCTCCTGCTCACCCTTATTCTAGGTCTTGATGCAACAACACTGGAGCACATTTCAGACATGGATCCCATATTACCTTATACTTTAAGATAACAGCTTAATTGCTAGACTAGAAAATCATTAGAATATTCAACATTAATTTGGATCATTGCCAACTTTTCATGGCTGCTTAAAGGGCAATATTTTGACATCATTTGTACACTAGGGAAACATTGAAAAAGAAAAATGCATTTAAATTTTATAAAAAATAAAGCATATATGTAATTACATGACAAAAATATTTTAAAGCTTGAAAGAACTGCTAAATAGAAAACTAAGATTCACAATTAATGTAAGATCCCTGGTTTACTTCTTTTTGCACTAATTTTCCTGAACTTCAGATTTTTGTTGTCTTGACATAATTACTACATATCATTTTCTAAAGCAAATTAATAATAATGAATTATCAGAATGATATCAGAGGGCAATTTTAATGTTAAGTTAGAAGAGGAAGTTCTAGTGCTCATCATGCAAATAAATGTTTATTAAATACAAATAATTAAACAATTTCTAAAGATGTTAATCTCAAGTCTTCTTTGGTCGAAACATACTTTTACATTTTCTTTATAAATGTGTACATGTCACTATTATTCTATTAGAAATAAATTGTATTTGTCACATACCTGTTTTCTTTTTTAGTAAGTGTTAAGTAGAAACATTATATGGACACATCATGAGTTGGTACCATCGTTTTCCTCCTCCCTGCCCCATTTCACTAAGGTCCTTCCACAGTGGGATTACTGGTATTCATGACTGGGTTGTGGGTTGTGAGATGTGAGAGCAACAGTCAGTCATTGTAAGAGGGAAGGGTGGGTAATGCCTCTGGACATTCCCTTCCATTCTATGGTTCTTACAATCTTTCTGCCCCTTTTCTGCAAAAGTCCCTAAGCTGTGGTGGGTATGTTTTAAGTCTGCTTTAGTGTTGAGCTCTCAGTAGCTTCCAAATTTCTGTTTTGGTATGTGTGTGTCTGTCTCCCTCACCCTGGCACTGGTTGTCAGGCCCACAGCATTGGAAGAAGCACTCTTACTCATCTTGACAACTCTTCTGTGGTTTCACCTGGGCCACTGCTGATATGAAAGAGGTGGTTTATCTCCTTGGTTCTCGCTGCCTTACTACACAAGGGCAGGTTTGTAGAAACTCAATGTCCTATGAACAAGTTGATATTCCTTCACTATTATCAGGATGGCAAAATGTATAGACTTATAAAGTTCAAAGCATTTGAAAAAAAATCAAATATTTCTGATGAAATATTTATGTTTTACCACCTACAACATTAATGAGGCTGGGGACATGGTTTAATTTGTAAATCACTTGCCATGTAAATGTGATTATCTCAGTTCAGACCCCAGAATCCACTTAAAAGGCTCTGCATGGTGATGCACACCTCTCATCTTAGTGCCTGCAATAATTGGTGAACTTCAAGTTCAATGAGAGACTGATCTCAAAATCAAAGTAGAGAGCCCTTGAGGAATATACTCATCACTGACTTCTGGCATATACACACAAACACACACAACTCTTAAACAATGAACTAGTGTTTTAAATAGATGTTTGAGTTACATACAATTATTTAGCACTGTTATAAGTTGCTTTTAATAAATTTTGAGAATGCATAGATATGATAAAAATTGAATTGGATGCATTACTTCTCAAAAAGAATATGCTCTCATTATGTGAATACCTGGATGTGTTATAAAACATTATAAATTTAATTTTGTGATTTAAAATTTTTATAATCAAATCCTAGCATGGAAAAATGATATCAATGATTAATGTACAATAAACTGCTAGTCAGACCTCAGAGAAATTCTCTAGTCATCATTACAGTCTTGACTACTAATTGTCTATCAGCCTCACACCTTCTGCTATGTGCATTTATGTGTGAATGTGAGCACATATGTCATGTGCCAAATTTGGAAATTGTCCTAGTTTAACTGAAAAAAAAAATACTTTTGACATTCACCTTTATTTGTAATAGGAAACATGTACTTTTTAGTGCTTGGAATTCTTGTCCAGAAACATGTGATCTGTGTGTAAATGAGTACTGAGTAAGCTACATGAAGCCAAAGACTAGATTTAGATGGCTGTATACATCTCAATGGAAAGCACATATCAGATAATTTAGAATTATTTAAACATAAATCCATAAATAAACTATCTTGTTAGATGATTTTAAGAGGATTTCTAGGTGGAAACAAGTATTTCTTTGTGTGTATGTGTATGTATGTTTTGAAGAAATTTATCACACTTACCCTGTCATTGAATCTTAATATAGAATTTGGTAAGTTATCTCATGATGTATATTTAAAAAAACTTACATGAAGAACATACATGTACCCATGGTAGTAATTATAATGACTGATGATTATCTAAATACTGAAATAACAAAAAAATTGACAGTTTTCCAGGACAGGTGTGGTGTCTTCCTGAATGGACTGCCTTGGAACACAGTTTTTAATATTATTATTATTATAAAAACTAGCAATTTTATTTATGAAATAAAGAATAAAGCAGTTTAATGCCTTATTTTGTACACTTATATTTTCAAACATTGTAGCCATCCCCCATTTTAAAGTGTGATTTCTAAAGCTGGATGAAATCTACAGGGGTGTTTTACCCAGGCTAAATATGATATAAAATCTGTTGAAAACAAACATTCTTTGATAAATGCAAATTATTTACTTATCTTGAATACAGTTTGGCATTCAAAGTACATATCCAGGTGCTGGCGAGATGACACAGTAGATAATAAACTTGCCTGCAAAGCCTAAGGACCCAGCTTTAGCTCCCAGTAGCCACATAAAACAGATGCACAAGGTTACATGTGTGCACAAAGTTGCATATGCACACAAGTTGGCACAGGTGTCTTGAGTTGATTGCAGTGGCTAGAGGTCCTGGCAAGCCAATTTTCTCTCTCTCTCTCTCTCACTCTCTCTCTCTCATAAAATAAAAAAGAAAGTTATAAAAGTACATATCCAAAGTATATGCAAGCAAAGAAATTTCAAATACCTATGTGGTTTCTATAGTCAGACAGATTTCTCCCAAAAAGGACTATGCATTTAGTCCTTTAGGATTCAAGACCCATGGCCACCTATATTGTTTCAAATGACAGGATTTGACCCAAAAGATGTTAAGAGAAATTTCTCCAGTACTGAGCTACAGATACCCAAACACATAGACATGTCTGGTAAAGTGTGCTTCCCAGATGCTGGAGAAGGGGGTGGATAAGTATACAGAGTTTCAGCTAGACAGGAAGCATAGGTATAGCATGCTGATTATACTTGGATTGATGTGCTTCAATGCATTCTAACTGTTCTTACAGCAGAAGAAACAATCAATAAGCATCTGATTTGATCATACACAATGCCTACATGTATTAGAATATCATCCTTGCATGATAAGCTTATAAATTTGTCTATAAAATTTATGATATTATCCATGAAGCATAAAACAAAGTTGAACTACAGAAAATAAATATCTACAGATACATGTTTTGGGTTAAATATAAGAAGGTAAATATGAGTATACTTCATATTAAGTAAAAAAGTAACTAGCCCTGATAGATGACAGATGATGGTAGATAGATGAATACACAAAGAGATATTTATCTGCACATATAGCTGAGAATAATGTAAGTTCAGTTCCAAACATGCAGCCCTTACCATTAGGTAGAATGTTGGTGCTACAGCACTAGATCTAAAGTTACTTTAGGAATTCTGTCTAGAAACAAATGGAGTATCTATGAACATTTTAGTGTCTTAGAGGGTAAAACTCCCCATATCTACTTGAGTCTATTTTGTGTAATTTTAGCAAATTTCTGTATGTAGGAAGAATAGTGCAGTATTATCATCCTTCCTTCCATCCATACACTTCTTCATTGGATAAGAGATAGATTATAGAGCTTGCATTTTTATCAATGTTACTTGACATTATTTAAACTGGGCAATTGTACCTCACAACAGCTGCCTGGAGACAGAATAACTATTCATATATTGTTGCTAGGAAATCAGGGTTCAGAAGTTGAACAGAATATTTTTGAATAATCTCTGAATCAGACATTGAATAAGATACTGGCAATTGTGTGGAAGATTTATTAACAACTCTCAATTTCCTAACTGAATTTTCATGGAGATAGCTGGGAAATCAGGTAACTATATTGTGAGGACCACAGTGGTTGAAATATGCACAGAACAATAAAGACACTCTCCTGACTTAAATTGCAGAGATTTAGTGATGACTTCTTGGATATATAATTCTTTGGTTTCTTCATCTTAAAGACTTTTCATTTCTGGCCCAAGCAAATAAATCAAGTATATAAATCACTCCACATTACAAAAAAGGCACTGTTAGAAGCACAATACTTATAACTTTATCTTATAATATCACACATTTATCATTCAAAGTGGCTCAACACTTAAAGGTGCTTTCTCAGAGACCTGATAGTTAAGGTTCAATTCCCGAGGACACACATAAAGCAAGATGTACAAAATTGACACATACATCTGGAGTTCATTTGCAACAGTAGGAGGACATGGCACATCTATGCTGTCTCTGTCTCTTGTCTTTCTGTCTCAAATAGACAAATAAAAATAGTTTTAAAATGTTGTGGAAGTAAGTATGAATATATAAAATTATACATACATTTGAACAGCATGCAGGTACCAAGGCTGGTTTGTCTTTCAGGGATCAAATGGAACCAGTTCAAGTGGCATGCTCATGCAAACACATTCTACTTTATAGATGAACAGATAAGCAGAGATTTGGTCTAATTTAATTCTGTTTCAATGTAGCAGAAATTCAAGTAGGGGAACATAAATGAGAACAGCTAGTCAATAAACTGATATAGCCATGGAAAAAGATGAGAAGTGCCTGCAGTTGGCAGCAATGCAGGCATGATGGGCAGAAGGGGGCTATTTATGAAAATGTAGTAGCTTCTGGGATTTATCCTGGGAGACTGATTGGATGAGCATATTAAAAAAAAAACAAGATTCAGAAATCATCCATAGTTTTCAATGTTGCACAATATTGGATGATGGTAACTACAAATTAATGAGAATGCATTTGGTGTTGAAATAAAGGTAAGTCTGAGACATTCAATTACTGATATTGATTAAAATTTGGATTTTTGGCTGGAGTACCCTCAAGTGTTCAGAGCTAAATAAATAATTGTGCAAGTGATGAGCACAGAGTGTATAGTGAGAGAAAATCAGGTTATTCTGGAATAACTTACTAATGAAAGGAGAAATTAACACCAGCAAGACAATACCTGTGTTAATACATTTCATACTGCATGCCAAAGTATTCTATATCTTAAAGGATTAAAACAAAAAGATGATACTTTTCATATCTTTGTGGGTTAACTAAACCAAGTTTCTGCCAGTCTTGTCCAGGCTCACTCAGCTATGCTTAAATTGTCCTACATTGGACAATTTACATAGGACAAATCTACATTGTCCTAAGGCTGCACTCCAGTCATATACCTGCATTGACTGTTACTTCTCAGCTGGTTCCCTCACAGAGAACTTAAGGCATATGACTCTTGTCTAATTATTCTAGGAGCATGGAGGCAGAAACTAAAAGAAACACTGTAACAGACTTATGGGAGAAGAAGAATAAGAGTGTTCCATAATGGGAGACAAAAGGAAGAATAATAAAAATTAAAGATTGGCTAATAGGAGAAGAAAACTACCATTTGAATTAATGAATAAGAATATCTCATGGACCTAGGATTTGTAGGTCACTGGTGTGTGGAAGGAGAATAGTTTAACTTCAGAGTAAAGATACAATCCAGAATGAAATTAATCCAAAAATAAATGATTGTAATGAATGAAAGTAGTCAAAATTAAATTTGTCTCTCTAAAATTAAGGAAGTAGCAGGATATTGAAAACCATGCAGTGGCTGCCTTTCCTAGTGGAAGAAACAAGTATAGCAAATGAGTGCATCCATTTGTCATTATGAAAGAAATGAGTTATAGAAAAATCCAGCAGGGCTTCAAGTATTGGAGAGAGGTAAATTGAAAAGCAGAAAGGTACAGGAATGTGGGACAGAGTATTACTAGGATAGGAGAATGGTTGGTGTGAGGAAAAACACAATGTGAAAAAAAGCAGTAAAGCAGGAAACAAAGAGAATCACGCCCACAGAAGAAGAGGCGCAGAGAGAAAGAGATTTTAAATATATATGTGTGTGTGTGTGTGTGTATATATATATATATATATATATATATATAGACATAGGCCTGAGAAATAGAAGACAAACATATACAATACCACAAATACAATGTGGATCCACAGAGAGACAGAGACTCCTGCAGACAGAATGGCACACTCAGAGCTCCATATATGTAGATAGCCACTGAAAGATAAGAGGGAAAGACAGAGGCAAAGACAGAAAAGAACTGATGTTGAAAAGAAGAACAAATTGTTCAAGAACAGAGTTAGAAGAACTTAGTGTGGACAACATTAACAATCTCATATCTGAGACTGAAAAAGATTAAAAGAAACGTTATATAAAGAAGCTAGGTATTAAAGTATAATTGGAATATGTATGAAATTAATAGGGGATGAGAGTGTCTGCTAAGAGAGAATGGAAGACATATTAGTGAAGTGTTCTTTTTTAGATAAGTTTAAAGTAAAGTCAATTTGTTACTTTGATATTTGTTTTAAACATCATTGCTTGATCCCCACTCCGGTCAGGCAGATGTAAAAAGTAGAACAAGCATCTGGCATTCTTTTGCAGCAGCACACCCTAAACATACACACACACACACACACACACACACACACAAATTAAGTTAAATTAAATTATTTTTTTAAATCCTGAGTCTATTTTCTAAAGAGTTTTATTTGCTACTCAGGTAGTTAGGGTTTGCAAGAAAGCACTTTAACCACTGAGGCATACCTCCAGCCCAGTCTGAGTTTTTAATTAGTGAGGATTAAGAATCATTAAAATTATAGTAAAATATGGGCTGGAGAGATGGCTTAGTGGTTAAGGGGCTTGCTTGTATAGTCTAAAGACCCTGGTTCAATCCTGGTACCTACATAAAGCCAGATGCTAAGTGACACATGCATTTGGAGTTTGTTTACAGTGACTGGAGGCTGTGGTGCACCCATTCTCTCTCATTCTCTCCCTCTCTCTCTCTATCTTTGCTTGCAAACAAATAATAATATTTTAAAACTACAGTAAGTTATGTTTTGAATTTTAAATATCTTCATGCAATAGATGATTAGACCATTTCTTTTCTGTTTGAACTCTCTGACAAGTCCTCCAATCCTGATATTGGCCTACCTCAATATGAGAATTCTGCTTATCAAGTTCTAATGATCTCTCTCACTCACACACTCACACACACACTCACACACACACACACCCCTATAAATATATATAAATAAATTGGTGTGGTGTTGCCACCCAATCATATGGGCTGCCTGAGGACAGATGTGGACTATTACTCAATGGCATCACCAGCTGCCAATAGCGTCAAATACTGAGATGGTGAAATAGTTATGTTGGCTCTACTGTGTTGTGGTCTTTTCAGTTTTTTTGTGTCTACACCTCTGCAAAATCACTTTAAATGGAATAAGGAACAGGAACCTTTTTTCAATCAGCATTCAGAACAACTAGTGTGATGCTTCATCCGGATGCAATAACAATATTATCAATTTTTCTTTTGTACTAAAAGACTGAAATAGCACATATTACAGGAACCCTCTACTATTACAAAGATTTCTGATCTAGAAAATCATGAGGTAGAATATTACACAGAAGGAAATGTGGAGCTACCAATGTAAACAGTCAGAAAGAATTCTCTTGATGAATGTCTCTGATTCATCTTGGTGCTTATACAATACACACATTTTAGTGTAAATATGTGCTTTTAAGGAGTAATAAAATAGAAATGTACAATTTTCAATGATCACTGTTATAGTCTCAATATATGGCCCCATCGACTCAGGCCTGAATTTCAAGTCTTCATTTCTGCAATGGTTGGAGCTCAACTGGGGAGCAGGTGTCAATAAGGGCAGATCTTGGAATCCAGGCCTCAGGTGTTTGGGATGGTTCTGAATCCCAGCTCAGAAGGTGTAGAGAGAGTAGTTTGAGCAATGGTGGGTAGGTTTCTGCTTGCTGGTGTAGGTGATGCTGCCTGTTTGGTGATGTCTCTCTGCTTGGATCAAAGAAAGATAGCCAGCTACATTAGCAATTGATGGTGCTCCCCTGGAATTTGTAGGTGTGTAATAAACCTCCTTCTTCCCATAAGCTGTGTCTGGTTAGGTGTTTGTCATAGCAAAGAGGAATTGACTACAATATCAATACAACACATTTTATCTCAACAATAAGTCTTTAAATTGAGAAAAAAGTCTGTAAATGTACTAAACTGTCTGTGCATGAATTTCTAGGGTTCTAATATATGATGGTACTTACTTTTAAAAAATAAATTTTGATTGAAGTCTAATTTTATATTTCTAATTTGAAACACTGTTTGCTATGATGAGAAGAGCCAGGCCTTCAAGTTGAAGAGTCCCAATTTTAATCTCAGTTCTGACAGACACGCTTCAGTAATTAGCAGATTGCTTAATTTTGCCAAGTTTCAGTTTTTATTAAATTATAAATTAATAAACTCTAAGAAGTCAGAATTCTATGAGGATGCAGTAAGGAATTTAATGCACAACTTTATGTGTTTAAATTACATAAATATGAAGTTTGTTATTTCTAGGATTTTTCTCCTGTACCAATAATTTATTCATCATATATATATATATATATATATATATATATATATATATATATATAATGTGTGTGTCTCTGTGTCTAAGGAACTTCTATTGAATTTCTAGATATTAATGTGAAATTGTGATATCTTCTAACAAGAAATTCATGAATGACATAATTGATTAAATGGCCTAACTCTTGACAATTTGTACTTTATTTACAAATCACATTTATTTTTGCATTTTAATACATGTAGCTTTCCAGGTGCACTTTATTTCTTTTGCCATGGTGTTCACAGGGTTTTAACACTACCCCCATGTGTGTGTGTGTGTGTGTGTGTGTCTGTATGTTAGTTTGAATGTGACATTTCCTCCAGATGGTGGCAATTTGGCCAAGTGATTGAAGTCATAAAGCCAGACTACCTAAATTTGATACTGATTCAACATGAATTGAATATTTTGTCATTTCCCTTGGATTTCTTTATTTGCAAGACAGGTATAATTCTGGATATATATATATATATATAATATATATATATATATATCTTAGGATTCAATTAATACATGAATCAGGACAATGTGGTTAGCATTCATACTAACAATTTCATTTTTAGTTTTATTTTTATGTGTATCTTATGATAATTTTGGTTGTTTTCAGCTTGACTTTATGTCCAAAATTGAATATTTATCTACCATCTTTGATAAATTTGCCTATATGACCCTACTTTACACTAATCATGGGAGAAATCGACTAAGTATAACATTTTATATTGATAACATATTTTTTAAAAGCAGAAATGTATGTCATTATTGCTTTGGGAATTTAATTTACATTAAAGAAATTCAAATGTCCTTAATATTCATTTTGAGGGGTTTGTTTTTGTTCAAATGGTTATAGACCCATAATTAATATTTTGATTTCTTTAGAAATGCCTTTGCTTAGGAAATTTTTTAAAAATTATTTTTAATTTTTTTGTTTATTTTTATTTATTTATTTGACAGTGACAGACAGAGGGAGGAAGAGGCAGATAGAGAGAGAGAGAGAATGGGCGCGCCAGGGCCTCCAGCCACTGCAAAGGAACTCCAAATGCGTGCACCCTCTTGTGCATCTGGCTAACGTGGGTCCTGGGGAATCAAGCCTCGAACCGGGGTCCTTAGGCTTCTCAGGCAAGCGCTTAACCGCTAAGCCATCTCTCCAGCCCATGAAATTGTTTCTGACCCTTCATATTTACACCTATAATTTGAAGTTCCATTAATCACTCTCTTCCAAGATCTTCCATTATTTTTATTTCTCTGTCATTTTCTCCTAAATTTGGAAAATGTTATCAAGTTTGTCACCTCATGAGCAATCTCTTTATCCTGAATCATTAACTCAGTAAGCCTTTTTATATTGATTTGGATTAGTCTATTAATTATTGTTGCCCTTTATTACTGCTTTGTGTGCTCTTTTGTCTCAAGCCCCTAGCTATTAACCTTGCTCATTGGTCTTAGTCTTCACTTTGCTTACATCTCATTCAGCACAAATGTTCTGTGAAAATCTTCTATGACAGCTTCTTACTTCATTCTATAGCTATTGTTCACTCATAGGTCATAGGACTTACTTACCTGTTGTTTTCAGTTACAATGAGGTATGGTCAGACATAAAGATGATGAGTATGTATGATGTGAATACTATTTTAACAATTGTAGGTCCACCTAGATTAGGAGATTGAGGTAGAGATGTTCCGGATGATTCTCCTCCCGGATGACAGCTGTTTAAAGGATTGGCAGCCATGTTACCATGCTTGTGGACATTTCCTGAGTGCAGTGCTGCTAAAGTAAACACAATGCCCCCTACTCAGTGATAGACTATCTCAGCTAGTGAATTAATAGACAACACACAGACACTGGCAATAATATACCCCTCTTGAAGTCCTTTTCTTTTCCTGCCATGATACACCCAAGCATCCATACTCCCACATCTAGAATGATACAATTTGAAGTAAGACCCAATGATGGCTTACTTAAAAAAAAAAAAAGAACTCCCACTTAAGTGTTGTTCCTCAGTTATTCACAGATGATCCACTTTCCACTTGGGTGCCATTGGAATGATGACAAGTGAATCTGTACTTTGGGGTCTCCTTCAAGCATTGATCACATCACAGATATGGGACTACCTAGGCCTGCCTTACTGAGTAAATATTTGAAATAAGACCATCTTAGCACAGTATAGATCTTACTTATTTTAACTGCATGTATTGTCAAGGTGCTATGATTTCTTTTGCCACAATTTGGTTGTAAACACACAAATATGTTCAGTTTCGCAAGTCATTTCAGCACCAGAGGTTTCATAGGTAGTAGAAAATCACCTGCGTTCCCAAGTATCACTCAAAAATTCATAGTCAGCTTTATTAAAAGTTTTTATATTTTCTCTCTCTCTCTCTCTCTCTCTCTCTCTCTCTCTATATATATATATATATATATATATATATATATATATATATATATATATATATACATGTTAACTGATAGTTAGATTAGAATGAGTAAGCCACTAAGAAGATGTCTTTCTACTAGAAGTCTCCTTAAACCATTTCTACAACCCACAAAAAAAAATGTTTACAGATAAATGAGATGAAGAAAAAATCTCTTTTTAAGTCTAATATGTATGGACACAACTAAACCTTAAAGTGATAGGGGAGAGCCAAGGATGTCACCATCCATTTTGAGGATGGAATTGAGTGAAACACTGTTGGACACTGCCAGGCAAAAGCTGGAGCCTTCAGGAGAGGGGCCTGAGCTGCCAGGCACAGCTAAGGAATCCCAGGCTACAGGAGGCCACTCCTTCTCTAAGCCTGGCACACCTGAACTTCGGCTCTGCCCACAGCCCTATAACCTTTGGCCAATTGCTTAGGAAACTCCTTTTCAGCCAGCAGACTTCACACAGTCCTGAGACCCTAGATCACCTGACACCCCTGCCATTGCCTGTGTGCTAGAATGAATGTCCCCATATGCTAATTAGACATCAGAAATTAACTAGGTATGTCCAACCCCCTTAGGGTCCTCCCCCCATCCTCCGGTGCTTATAAACCCATTTTCCGTAACAATAAACCAAGAGAGCTGTTCACCGAATCTCCTCCCTAAAGTCCTTTACTTTTGCACCCACCCCAGTTGCCTAGGCCCAGAGCAATAACCCAGGAACCCACAAAACACATTTACTGGGAGCAAAATTATACAGGGTTCTACATATATAGCTTTTTATACTCTACTAGCTCACAGAGTTGTTCACACAGTTCTCATACAGAAGGAAAGGTGACAGTAGGAGATTGAACTAATTATAGGACATTATAATTACTATGTTGGATAATAAAAGAGAACAAAACTTTTAATTTTAATTGAGTCAGACTTGGTACTATGTCCAGCACTGGGAGACTGAGCCAGGAATATCACTAATTTGAAACCAGTAACTATTTGCATAGCAAGATAGTATCTAAAAAAAGGGGGAGTAGGGCCATTGGAAAACAAGTTCACTGGGTACCATGCTTTTCCACATAAGCATAAGATTCTTAGTTCAGTTGCTGGGCATGGTGGTGCACACCTTTAATCCCAGCACTCGGGAGACAAAGGTAGGAGGATCCCTGTGAATTTGAGGCCTCCCTGAGACTACAAAGTGAATTTCAGGTTGGACTGGACAAGAGCAAGACCCCACCTAAAAACATAACCAAAAAACAACAACAACAACAACAACAACAAAAAGATTCTTAGATCAGATTCCTAGAACCCATGTAAAATGTCAAAATTGACACTTGTCAATAACCCCAGTGCAGGGATGAAGAGATAAGAAATACCCAGGGATCATTGGCAAGCTAATTTAACAATTAATGAGCTCTAAGTTTATTGTGTGACCTTGTCTCAATAAGTAAATATAAAGGGTAATTAAGGAAGGCATAGTGTTTCACAGTTTCACTTCTTATAAAAAAAGAAGTTTTTTTTTTTTTTTGTTTTTTCATTTATATTGTTAAGTCTCACGTCTCAGTAGCTGCTGATTTCTTTGAGAGTTTCTGGTGAGTGGAAGTGAAACACAGCACAGGTCCATTAGTAAGCATACTTGCTTGGTTTGTGCATTAGTTGGTTGCCTGCTCTGGGCAGCATCTGGCCTGCTGTTTGTTCTCCTCACTTTCCTATTTCACAATTTTATTATTCATCTAAAAGTTTGATGTCATATTGGTGGTATAGTGGTGAACAAAACTACATCCATAACTTTCCAAGGAGGTGAGTAGGGAATTTTAAAAAAGATGTCAAATAACCGTCAGCTAATTGGCTGCATTTTAAAAGTTTAATGGAGCCTTAATATAGTTTTTTTTTTGTTTTTTTTTTTTTTTGGAAAGCAATATGGAGAATCCTGAGAAAGCTGACTATAGAGTTACCAACAGACCCAGTTATGCCCTTACTGGGCATGGACCCTAAAACCTTTAAACCTCAGTATAGAGAGATTTGCTCAAACCTGTTTATAGCAGCTCAATTCATAATAGCTAAGAGCTGGAATCAACTCAGATGTCCATCACTAGAAGAATGGATAACTACGATGTGGTATATCTACACAATGGAATTCTACACAGCAGTAAGAAAAAATGGCAAAAGAAATTTGAGGAAAAATGGTTGAACCTGGAACAGATCATTCTCAGTGAACTTACCCAACCACAGAAAGATAATCAACACATAGTCTCACTCATCCACAGCACCTAACCTGAATCTACCATAGATGCCGACATACCCAGCAAGCATCTTAAGGAATAGACAATAGGGTGGGTGGGGAGGGAGGGGAGGGCAAGGGAGGGGGAGGGAGACACAAATCTAGACCTAAACATCAATGGTACCATAAAATTTTACATCCCAAAAGGCAGACTAAATGGTTGAACCTTCACCAGGCCTTTTTGTGAACACCTGAGCCACAAGACACTGGAGAGAGTATGATGAAGACTGACCTTAATCTTCTACAGCTCCTCTCTCTCAATCTCTCTCTCTCTCTCTCTCTCTCTCTCTCTCTCTCTCTCTCTCCCTCTATCTTTCTTCTCTCTAACTCTTTTTTATTAGTTATCTTTTTCTTTCTTTTCTTAGTGGGCACTGACCTGTAACTCTCAGTACCAGCATGTGGCTATCATCCACAATGAGCTTTTGATCATAGAGACCAACAGGGTTTCCTAAAAGAAAGACAGATTTCTGTCAGAGTACTTGATGGCCCACCAAAGTTTAGTGTTAAGACCCTACTGCTCAGGACACCATATGAGGTTGGCATGTAAAATGGAATGACATGGCTGGAAGCTGGAAGAGAGTCAGTACCCAGACAGTCAGCGCATCTAGTGCCAGAAGGTGCTACATGGCGACTGGGGGAAAATGACTAATATCTGTACAAGCAATTCATGGTCTAACCTACTTAGCAGCAAATAACCTGTTGTGATGCTCACACAAGAGCAATAGTGGCACACAGCCATGGTGGGGAACCAGCTGCTCTTCATTTGGCTAACTGATCCTCTCAGTGGAACAGGACCCATAGCTGGAGCTGGGAAACAAGTCAGAACCATATCCAAACATAAGCCCACTCTCCATTATCAAGCTACCAGCAATTGTGGGCTACAAGAGGGCCTACACCTATTTAATTCTCTCTAAAAAAAAATAAGGGTTATCTCATTTGTCTGGTGCTTACTTTACTCTCCGTTGGAGAAGCTGCTTCTCTTTTTCAGATAGATGCAGATCCTAAGGAGAGAGCCACCCCATCATACCTCAAAAGGGCCCCGGATGAAACTAAGAACAATTGGTGCAACAAGTAAAGGTGCTGTTTACTTGGTCAACCTGGTAGCAGCTCAAGGGTGAAGGAGATCAACACAGAGAAAAATCAACTCCTACCAAATCAGATATCCAGAGACATAGAGTCTCCCAACACCTCATCACTGGAGCAGACCAAAAATGAACCCAACATGGCTCAGGGAAATTTTGCAGAGGGGGGGTGTGGAAAGAATGTCAGAGCCACACATTGGGTCATGATAGGCAGAGAAATTTCTCCTACCCATAATTGTGGGCTAACTCCACAGTGCATGACCCATATACCTCAACAAGGAGGGGCCAGGGGGAGGGTGTTGGATTTGGATGACCCTAAGAATGGTACCAACTTGACTGTATTCACCGAGTACAAAACTAATTAATAAAAAATAAATTAATTTAAAAAAGAAAACAAAAACATGTTGGGCAATAAAGCAGCTAGGGGTTCTTGACAAAATTCAATAAACACATTTCAAAGTGAAGGTCTAGCATTCAAGAAATAGTAGGACCAATGATGAAAAAATTGAGCTCAGCGTGGAAGTTAAGTTTTGTCTGCCTGGCATGGAGATGGGGTGCTGGCTCTGAAAACATTGGGCAGATACCTTAATGACCACTGAGGAGAAAGTGGGGCATGAATTGAAACTGAATAAGGAAGGGTCTGATGGGGACAGGCTCGGAGTCTAGCAGGAATCACCTAGGTAACAACAGTCTTGGGAACTAACCAGACAGGAATGTGAACCAACCCACGTGGCAGCCCAGGAAGAGGTTTGACAGACAAACCATGCCTGGGCTACAGAGATGGCTTAGGAGTTAAGACACTTGCCTGCAAAGCCTAAGGACCCAGGTTCAATTCTCCAGGTCCCACGTAAGTCAGATGCACAAGATGACACATGTGTCTGGCGTTCATTTGCAGTGGCTAGAGATCCTGCTGTGCCCATTCTCTCCATCCCCCCCCTTTCTCTCTTGCTTGCTGTCTCTGTCTCTAATAAATAAATAAAAATAAAAACTTAAAAAAAATAAAAATAAAAAGGATGGTGGGGGAAGTTCTAAAGGAGATATCTGACAAGTGGAAAGACAACAGCCTAAGGAGAGGACTGAACATAGGGCATAGGAACACAGGGAGCAGAATAAATTAAACAAACTATATTTGAAAATATTAGACAGAATTTTTTCCCCAGTGCTGGAGACAGAACCTATAGCTGAATGAAGCAACTATATGGCAATATTTTACAGCAGCGAGAGGCTCTGGTACCCAGCCGACCCCCACAAACACATATGCAAATAAATATTTTAAAACTGAAAAAGAAATACCTGAAACTGTATGATTAAGCAAAATTATTTTGAAATAAATTAAGTTGGAGAATCAATTGTGACTGACAAGACACCTTCTATAGCATATGATCAGAGCTGCTAGATTTGTTGAAATATAACTTCTGTAATTTCATCTCTTATTCTCTCATTTAGATGAGGATTGTGCTTATCATGAGCTATTCTTGCCATGAAATTATATACATACATACATACATACATACATACATACATACATACATGTGTGTGTGTACATGAACATTCATGTATTCTTGAGCTGATGCTCTGCTTCTGCCTTCATGGTAAAAGCCAATACTTCCCCTGTTTTCTCCATTTGTTATAACTCCAGACCTCTCCAGAGAACACTTTTTTCCTCAAGTTGATATAGTTCACTATAAAAAAGTTGGTACTACCAGCTAAAATATACTTTAATGTTAGTCTGCTCACATTCTTCATAATTACTTGAAGGTCCTCTAAGAACATAGAAATTTTAGTCAATTACTGTACCCCTGAGTTAATTTAATAAACTAGGAATACCCCAATATGGGTGGATCCCCAAAATTACCTATCAGGGTGTATGAAAATGTACCAAAAGTCAACAGAAATTCATCCCAAAGGAAAATCCAAGATGTGATTGGAACAAAAGGGCCTTTCTTGCACATTTCAGTACAGTCAGAGCTCTGTTTTCTGAACTAAAATTTTGTAAATGCTAGGAATTATATCTTCTTTTAGGAAATAGCCTTGAATTTTTTTATTTTGGTATTTTCTTTTCTTCTTTTACTTTATTTTGTTTTTTTATTAGATATGGACATACTTTGTATGTAAACAATGATTTCCCTCTTCCCTGCCCCTTTTGTAAAGAGAACCTCCTCATTGGAGATTATGGGTCATTCATTGTGGGTGCAGCAGTCAGTTATTGGGGAGAAGCAATGTCTCTATGCATAATGTCCCAACTTGTGGCTCTAACAATCTTTCCGCCCCCACTTGATATCAGGTTCACCGAAAAAAAGCACTCTTGCTCATTACCCCAATTCCTCTGTGGGCTCAGCTGAGGCAGGGTGAAGTGCACTGGGTCATTTATCTCCTCAGGTCCTGCTGCAGTCTGAAAAAGAGAAGCAAAATCTCCAATGGACAGTGAAGTCAGCACCGGTTACAATGGATAACCATTATTCATTTAAAGAGAATTTAAAGGATTTGGATCCTCTGATAGCCCAAGATTAGTGGGAGCTTGACAATGGAAAGCAGAATTGTTATCTGGATATGACTGAGACTTGTTTCCCAGTTCCAGATATGGTTTTCTTTCCACTGAGCTGATCTGTTAGCCAATCCAAGAGCAGTTGGTTACCCACCATGGCCATGTGCCACTATTGTACTTGTGTGAGCATCACGTAAGGTTGTTTGCTTCTGAGTAGCTTAGAATTTGATTTGCTCAGATAGATGTTGGTCACTTTCCCCTGTGACTCATGGAATAATTGTCTGGGACTGGCTTTTCTTCCAGATTCCAAACAGGTCTTTCTATAGTCAGTGCTGACAGTGTATTGTGTCTTCATCAGTAGGGTTTTACCATTAACCTCTGGTAGGTAATCAAGTGCTCTGACAGAAGTCTGTCATGTTTGTTTTGGGAGACTTGTAGTTCTCTCAGATCAACAGCTCATTGTGGATGTTGACCACATCCTGGTGCATGGAATTACAGGCTGGGGCCAAGGGAAAAGAAAAAAGCAAAGGACAGAAAAACAGAGAAAAAAGAGAAATTTAAGGCTAGGCTTCATCTCACCCTCTTGAGTGCTCTTCGATTCAGGTGTTCCCTCTAAGGTCCTGTTGAGGGTTCAACCTTTTATTCTAACTTCCAGAGTATAAGATTCTATGGTACCAGTTCAATTTAGGTTTTGTTTTGTTTTGTTTTGTTTTGTTTGACACTTCTAGGGATTTTAATTTTTATAATTTTATGTTACAGAAAGCTTTTTTTGAAATAATATCCAAGTTGTCCTGAATAAAACTGGTATTAATTTTATTCCATAATATTCAAGACTAAGAAATTTCATATCGATAACATGATTTCTAAATTAATATTGTCTAAGCTTCTAGTTTTGTGTCCCCCTCCCCTCATTTCCCACTCCTCCAAGCCCTACCCTCCCTATTGTCCAAGCCTCAAGATGACTTTCAGGTATGTCAGCGTCTCGGGCTGATCCAGGTAAGAAACTGCAGATGAATGAGACCATGTGACAATTGTCTTTCTGTGATTGTGTTGGAATATAGTTGGAACATGTTTCCTGTTCCAGCCAGTTTTTCTTTGACTTTAATTTAGGCCATTTATATGTAACCTTATTATTTTTAAATTAGGGGTATATTCTATAATTTTGATAGGAGATTGAATGCTTAACTAGGTTACAGGTATTTTTTTCTTTTCACCCTTACCTGTCATGCTTTGGTTGACATGCTATATTTTTTAACATTTTATTTATTTATTTGAGAGAAAGAGATAGAACGAAGCAGATACAGAGAATGGGTATGGCTTACATGGGTCCTGGGTAATTAAACCTGGAGCCTTAGACTTCGCAAGCAAGTACATTAACTGCTAAGCCACCTCTCCAGCCCAAGACATGTTTGACTCTTGTCCTTCTCTTATTTGATGATCTTTGTCTTCCTGGGTCTATATCCTTGATGTGTTCTCATGAATGAAACTATTCTTGTTCCCAATGTTACAACCTATTAAGAATTTTATGTAGTGTTGGTTTGGCTGTCATGAATTGCCTTAATTTTTTTGTGTCTTCAAATATTATTTCTCAATATATTTTGGACAACTTTACTGAGTATCATACTCTTGGTTGGTAGTTATTTACCTTTAGGGTTTGAAATATATAAATCAATATTTTTGATGGTTTATATCCCTTGTCATTTTGACAGGATGTAGAGGGATACTCTAGCATAGGTTATTTCGTTGGGAAGACACATCTTTCCTCTGATTGGCACAATTGCAATTGCATGGGTCAAGGCCTTTTTCTATACAAAAAGGAGAATGCTGACTGAGTGTGAGCATTTATTGCTTTCTGGTTTCTTACTGTGAAATGAATTTTATCATCCATGCCCCAAGCTTCTGTCTCTATACCTTCCCTCACATGATGGATTGGAACCTGGAATTAGAAATCAAAATAATAAGTTCTTCCTTCCTTAAACTAACTTTCTTTGTTTTTTTTTTTTGGTTTTTTTTTTTTTTTTTTTTTTTTGAGGTAGGGTTTCACTCCAGCCTATCTAGAATTCACTATGTAGTCTCAGGGTGGCCTCAAACTCATGGCAGTCCTCCTACCTCTGCCTGCCTAGTAGGTTTAAAGGCATGCACCACCACACCTAGCTTAAACTAATTTTTGGTCAGGTATTTTCTCCCAGCAATGAAAAGTAAAGTAATATAGAAGATTGGTACCAAGAAATGTAGCTCTAGTTGTGATAAACTTGACCACATGGTTCTTAAATTTTGCAGGGAGTGGCAGGGTAGGAGAGAGGAACGTTGGGCTGCAGAACCTCTGGGATACTGTAAGCAAAGCTTAATATGTCATTCTGGTGGAGGCTCAGAAGTTAATGATGAAAGGACCCCAGACAGTGGAATCTTGGATTAAATTGTTACAGAGGAGACCTGGGAATCTATCAGGAGCTGAGTTACAAGCAATTCATATTATATGCTATTAAAGAAACTGACTGCATTCTGCTTATGTCCTGAGAAAAATAGTTAAATTAAATTTAATAAATTAATCACCCCTCTCACCATGAGGTGAAATAGCATTTAGGCTGGTACTTGGAGAGCTGCTGCATTCTTTAAGGAGCTCAGCCTCACTGAGGAGAAATCTCCTAAACTGCCCTAGAACAGTAGAAAAGATGCCTTTTAGCAAAATCCCACCTATAGATGTTCCATCTTGTGAAATTCCAAAGTCACTTGAAGAAAAAAAAAATGCCTAAACTTAAGTGGTTTCTTGCTCAGACACTACCACCTAGGGAAATGTTCCACTAAAATCAGACTGGAAGGCCTACAGAGGTGTGGATTAAAGGGTCAGGCTTCATTCTAAGCTGTCATCAGAACTTGGCAATATTATTGATATGGTAATAGATTTGGAGGTATTAAATATGCAGGATTGAGTGGTTATGGTATACTTCACCATGGTTTCTGAAAGGCACTGAAACCAGGCGAAAATGTGGGAGCATCAGAATCCCCGCGAGAAGCCCATGAGTGGCTGCTGCGTGAAGACACAAAGGTGCATTGCAAGTTGAAGTGGAGACTCCAGGATGTTAGAGATGCAAAGCCCATGGAATATTTGCCAAGGAAAGTTTCAGACTGAAAGTGTAGCTGTCACAAGATATGCACCCCGAAAGCAGTGGAGCCCTTCAGAGCCCAGACCATTGCATCGTAATCCCAGAAGTGGAGCTGTAAGTTTTGGGGTTAGTCATGCTTGATTTGGTCTGAAAATTCCTTGGTTTGCCTCAATTCTTCCCTTTTATATTAGAAATATTTACTTTGTACAGATGCATGCTGGAAGTAATCACAGTTAAGTGTTGTCCTGAGTTTCAGAAGAGACTCTGTGCTTGCTTTCAAGCAAAGTAATATGAAAATCTGTCTTTTCATTTGTATAATGATTAAGTTTAAGAAGTATAGATAGAGAAATCGGGCTGTACTTTTATTTTTATTTATTTATTTGAGAGAGGGGCAGATAGACATAGAGAGAGAGAAAAAGAGAGAATGGGCACGCCAGGGCCTGTAGCCACCACATACGAGCTCCAGATGCATGCGCCACCTTGTGCATCTGGCTTATGTGGGTACTGGGTAATGAAACCTGGGTCCTTTGGCTTTGAAAGCAAAGGCCTTAACTGCTAAGCCATTCTCCAGCCCAAGTTGTACTTTTAGAACTATTTAAAACTATTTAAGGGGGCTGGAGAGATGGCTTAGTGGTTAAGTGCTTACCTGTGAAGCCTAAGGACGCTGGTTCGAGGCTCGATTTCCCAGGACCCACGTTAGCCAGATGCACAAGGGGGTGCATGCTCTGGAGTTTACTTGCAGTGGCTAGAGGCCCTAGCGCACCCATTCTCCCCCCCCCTC
This sequence comes from Dipus sagitta, assembly GCA_036346955.1. Classification (NCBI taxonomy): domain Eukaryota; kingdom Metazoa; phylum Chordata; class Mammalia; order Rodentia; family Dipodidae; genus Dipus; species Dipus sagitta. The sequence continues at coordinate 151,239,441 of CM070771.1, forward strand.
CCTCTCTATGTCTCTTTCTCTCTGTTGCTCTCAAATAAATAAATTAATTAAATAAACAAAAAAATTAAAAAGAGCTATTTAATAATTCAAAACCGACTCTGCTAAGTATGGAGGACATAATAGGGGCTAAACTTATAAGTTAGATATAAAATTGGGACATGAGATTATGATATAAATAATATATATTATGGGAGACATAAACAAAGTTACATTAACACATGCTTAAAGGATCCAAAGTAAATATGACAATTATTTTTTGAGAGGTGTAGGAATGGAAGTACATACTAATAAGCAATGGAGAGCTGAGTTTGGCAGAATGCACAGAACTCCTGTCCAAGGAGATGGCTTTCTTGCCAATGACTCAATCAAACCAGGTTCTCTGGCACCTTTATCTCTCTCATGTCCTGATGCCAAGAAATATCAGGATCATAAGACTTTTCTGCCTTTCTATAGCAAACTTCTATGTAGAATTTGGCTTCCAGTATGATTTGCTTAAGGCAAAAGATTATGTTGGCCAAGTTCCTGTAAATATGCACGTCCACAGGGTAGCTCTATTTCTCCTTGGAAACTGGTAAATTGGCTTCTGATTGTAGTTTGTCTTTTTTATGATGTGTAATTTAGGCTCATATCTTGATGCACAGTGTGGGCCAAAAGTCATCCACTGCTGAAGTGAATGTATAAATAAGAATAAATAAATGTATCCACAGGCATTGACTTTGATATTACAAATAGCGTGAACCTGTCACCATGAGGGCCAGACTAAGTAAATTTTTATGCTATAACATGATAGGCAAGGCCCCTGGAAATCTGACCAGTTCTTCTCTGCAGGCATGGCTACCTCATGCAATGCTTGTTCTTTAAATTTTAATATATCACACCACTGTCGCTGAGAACCAGTGATACTTTTGCATTTATCTCAAAAATAGAGAATATAAATACGCTATAAAAGTAGTTAATAAAATTGGATAAAAACCTTGCACTTGAATATGTTTTTCTTCTAAAACCCGAAATTCAAGGTGGTTTTTAGAGTCATAAATATGTTCAAAGCAAAGCAAATTTTAAAGAATGCAATTCAACACAAAAGACAACAAAAAGACAAAGTTTTAGAACTGGATGATTGAATAAATAGCGGGAAAAAATTAGAGAAAAAAATTAACCTAAATCTGGTAAGAGGGAAGGACAGTATTCTAAAGAACTTCTAATGGGTTTAGAAATGCATAGTATCAGGGCTTCTAAAAGACAGGAGTGAAAATTGCAATCTGTTGCAAAAGCATTAGGCTGAAAGGTGAAGAAGCAGGGTTCTCCATACATACCATGAAAATGAGTGGTGCTAGGTACTCACCCTTGCAGAAGATTGAAGTTCAATTCTCTGAAGAGGAAACATCAGCAGATCAGTGGACTTGGAAACACCAAATATGGTTTATATTTATGGCCAACAAGCTTTATGAAAAAGAGGTGTTAAATACAGTCTTAGGAAAAGACTATTTGTTTTGAGAATTCCTTCTACTTATGTTATTGGAATTCTCCAGCCAAGATTATACCTTATAAGAAGATCAAGAGAAAAAGTTCCTCTGGAGGATGGCCATCTGCAAGGGAGAACATAAATCATATGGGGTCACATATTCCCCAATATAATGTCTCTACAACCAGATCACTTTACAAAACATTTGAGTGATAATTACCATCTTCCATTTATACAGATATTCCATAAGCTTCTTTTAACTTCACTGAACTAAGTTTGCAAAAAATATAAATATCCCTACAGCTCAGTGACACTAGAAAAGTCTGTCCTGTGGCAACCACCAGCATTGCCACAATATGGAATATTTCTTTTTTTAACTTTTATTTTCATTTTTATTTATTTATTTACTTGAGAGCAACACAGAGAGAGAAAGAGGGAGATAGAGAGAATGGGCGCACCAGGGCCTCCAGCCACAGCAAACGAACTCCAGACGTGTGCGCCCCCTTATGCATCTGGCTAATGTGGGTCCTGGAGAATCGAGCCTCGAACCAGGGTCCTTAGGTTTCACAGGCAAGCGCTTAACCGCTACACCATCTCTACAGCCTTCAATACTGAATATTTCTTATGCCTCATCTTGACACTTGAGTTGATTGATAAGTACTGACTCTCTTGTTCCACACCATTTTTCCATTTTTCTTTTGATATCAACATCACATAAATAAAATAATATGGTATGCACTCTTTGGTGTCTGGTTGCCTCCTATTAGCATGGAGAACTTGAGATTCATCCATGGTGGTATGTACTTTAATATCTTGTTTTTGTATGCTGCTAAATTGTATTTCATTGCATATATGTATGTGTTTGTGTATATATATATATATATATATATATATATATATATATATATATATCTCATTAGGGTAAGCATTCCATATTTCATTCTACCTAGCAATGCACACTTGTTAACAGCACTTGGATTTAATAGTGCCACCAGTAAGCCATGTCAAATGATAAGGTTTAAATTACTTTTATCTGAAAATGTATGATATGTATGTTGTCATTGGGTCAATGCTTTTAGATTATGTTATGTGGTAATTAAGCTACTGGTTGTTGTTTTTTAGGAATGTCCTTTGAAAAAAGCCAAAGTTTGCAGGGCATGGTGGAGCACACCTTCAATCTCAGCACCCAGGAGGCAGAGGTAGCAGGATCACCATGAGTTTGAGGTCACCCTGAGACTACATAGTGAATTCCAGGTCAGCCTGAGCTAGAGTGAGATCCTACCTTGGAAAATGAAAAAAAAAAAAAAAAAGCCAGCCAAAATTTTTATTTTTTCAAATTTTATATATCAGAATTTTTTGCATATGTTTTGTACACTCTGTTCTCCAGGGATATTTGGCTAGTTTAATATACAAAGACTTTTTTAGACTTTTAGATCTCATATTAAACCTAGGATCTATTACGAGTTGTCTTTTTAATGTTGAGGTCATTTAAAGTCCCCTACCCTTTTATTTAACATCTTGTATGTTTCTATACATTCAACTCTTAATAAATATGTGACTAGTAGCAATACCTTTTCCTGAATATTCTTTGATATTTGTATCTTCCAAGGCATCTGAAGATTTTGCCTGAGTTGATGAATTGATCAGAACTAAATTGTTCACAATATTACTCTGTGATATGCATAGCATACCCTCATTTTGGTGACCTGCGGAGAGAATTGATTTACCCTTATGGAGTGATATTCTTTATCAATTTCTTCAACAGGTGTATTATTCAAAAGTACATTGGTTAGTCTCTGTACTTGGGTGGTAGAAGCAGGAGAAGTAGGAGTTCAAGGACATCTTTGGCTACATAGAAAGCTGAAGCTCATGCTGGGCAACAGCAGATCTGTCTCAAAAACAAAACAACAACAAAAGAAGTATTCTGTATTGTTTAATCTTGAAGGATTGAAAGATTCATTGCTTTTCAAATGTTTTCTGTGATATTATCAGTGTTTAGTTTCAAAATTATTACTTTAATTCTTTATTTTTCAAGAACATACCTTGAATGAATTCAATAATTTAAATGTAATGAAATTTAGTCCATGACTCAGAATTCAGCTTGTCTTATGAATGTTGTTGGTACACCGGATACTTACCCTTCTTGTTCTGAATTATTGTAAATGTTCCATTGAAAACTTGATTTATTATACTTTTAAATATTCATAATATATCAATTCTATTAATTATCTCTTTCTATACCATACTGATGATATTATTTGTCTGTTTACCTTCTCTATTAGCTCTTTCTTGTCATATTCTTTTTATATTTCTTTTCTCTTTTTGTTTCAATTCTAATGATTTCCATATCTTTTCTTCCAATCCATATAGTCTTTCCTAGTTCTTTTATGAGTTACAATTTTATTACAGGATTTTATTTCCATTTGTCACATCCTGTTTTCCTTTTCAATATTTGATTTAGACTTTTTATTAAAAGCTCCATCTAGCTGTTCAAATATCTAATTTGCCCATGTACAATATCATCTTTCATTTTTTTCTCATATCACTTTGCACAATAATGATAATTACAGTAAAGTCTCAATCTAATGTTTACATCCATTTGAAAGCATGTCTATGGATTTACTATTGTTGTTTTTTTTTATTTTCTTTTACTTTTTTTCCCTCTGAGCAATGTATTTTGCTTTGCTTCATTCATCCTAATTTTTAAAATTAATTTTAAACTTCATTGTATGAACAAACTGGGTGCTGGCCCCATTCCCCTCTTGTGATCCTCTTTTACCCCCTCTTCTCTGCCCACATTCCACTGATAGTCCTCCCAGCGGAGTTGTTGGTATTCACCATGGGGTTATGAAAACATCAGTCAGTCTCTGTAGGCGAAGGGGATAATGCCTCAGGATATTCCTTCCCACCCTGTAGCTCTTACAATTTTTCTGCCCCACTTCCACAATGTCCCATGAGCCTTAGCAGGTGTGTCCTAAGTCTACTTTATTGTTGCACTCTCTACAACCTCTGGATTTCTGCTTTGATGAATTTTTAGTGTCCTCGGTGTCTATTGTCATCTTGCTTGAACAGTTTGTCAGGATAACAGGAGAGAGCAGCACTCATGTTTAAATTGCCACTGCCTCTGTGACGTCTTCTGGGACTTGGCTGATGTGCTAGAAGTGGTTAGTCTCATTCTAGTTATTCAGCTATCTTTTCTTGATGTATTGATGGATCTGGGTTCTCACTGGTTTTGCTACCATCTGTAATAGATTCTCCAGTGAAGAGTGAGAGCAGTTTGTATTAAAAAGGATATGCATAGTTAATTGAGAGACGTTGAAGGATCTGTCTACTCATTTTGGCCAAATACTAGTGTGATGGTTTGATTCAGGTGTCCCCCATAAATTTAGGTATTCTGAATGCTAGGTTCCCAGCTGATGGTGATTCGGGAATTACCAGCTCCTGGTGGCAGTGTATTGTTGGGGACAGGCCTATGAGTATTATTGCCAGTTTTCCCTTGCCAGTGTTTGGCGCACTTTCCTGTTGCTGTTATCCACCTTATGTTTGCCAGGGGGTGATGTCCACCCTCTGTTCATGCCATCATTTTCCCCTGCCATAATAGAGCTTCCCCATGAGTCTATAAGCCAAAATAAACTATTTTTTCCCAAAAGCTGCTCTTGGTCAGGTGATTTCTGCCAGCAATGCGAACCTAACTGTAACAACTAGTCAAAATTTCTCTCTGTAGTCTAGGAAGGTTGCCTGTGTAGGATTCTGACTGTTTTCAGTACAGTACCAGGTATGAGTTCTTTCCTACTGAGTGGCTGTTTATTTTAATCAGAGAGCCATTGATTAAAAAGCCTGTGTGCCACTATTGCACATTTGTATAAATACTGTCTGGACAGTTGACTTTCTACCTTGCAGTATTCCCTGCTTGTTCATACTATGTGTAGCCATTATTCCCAAGCAGCTCACAGAGTACCTCCTAGTACTATGAGGGCTAGCCATCAGGCAGTTGGTTTCCTTCTAAGCTCAAGCATGGTCTCTCCATTATGCATCATAATTTTTATTAAATGTCAAGCACCATGATTTAAAAGATGGTAGATATTTCAGAAAAATAATATATATCTTCCAAAATATGTAGAACTGATTTTTCTTTTCATTAGTAAGGGGATCGATGTTGAGTCTCTGAAGGTGAGCTGAGGTTAGGTTTGCTTACTACTGTAAGTGTTCTCATGACTTTCCAGTTTCTTCAGTCATTGGCTTCTATTTCTTTACACAGAATGTGATGCTCAAACAGACTTTGCTCAGTATCCCTGCTACACTCCCAAACATCCCAACTTGTGTGTAAAAAGCCTTGATTAGTATCTCTGCTGCATTCCAAAACATCCCTACGTATGTCTTTATGCTTTTGCCACACAGGGAAGACCTCCCTACTTTTACTTGTTACTCAGCAATGCAATGCCTTTTCTTCTCTTATTTGTGATTGGTTGTACAGCCCTGGAGTTTTCTTTTTCTCTCGGCACCTTTGGTATTGAGCTCTTGGCAGACTCATCTTCTGATTTAGTAGCTTTTGAGACTTTTCAGTGCATACTGAGGCACAGGCCGCCCCGTAGTAACTGACTAGTGCATTTGTGACCCCGAAGTGTTTACAGATAACCCCACTGCTCAAGTACCTCAGTGCAACAGGGGCAGAGGACAGGGGATTTCAGAGGATAACCCAATGGGAATATGACAAATTTCTAATTTGTTCACATTTTAAATTTCCTAATAGAAATTATAATTGTTAAAAATGGAGACCTTCTTCCTCTCAGCCACAATGGTAGTTTTCCCAGCACCCTTACTCAGTCCACAGTGACAGTAACAGCACAATTCTGCTTCTTAACAGCACAGGAACATGCATCTCTATGACTGGTCCCCATGTGTGGCAGAACTGAATTGCATATTCTATATTGATCAGAAGCTGTGGGGGAGGGCTATTCGTTATGTTAATGTAGAAACTTTAAAACTATGAAAGTATTACCTCTTTGTTATTTTTACTTATGACAAATTTAAGTAATGACTGGATAGTATTTTTAAATAATATGAGAGAAAGTTCTAATATCAGCATTTTCACATCACATAAATTAGCCTCAATTTTTGAGATGTTTTGCAATTAAAGTACTTGTTTCCTCAAAAAGCTTATGGAGTGCAATTTTCACAAACAATTAGGGCAATGAAGAGAAACAAAATCAGCCAACAATACAATGTTTTCAAACACCAGTCTAATTAAAAAAAAGCTCAAATAATTTCATTGACAGAAAATTTGGAGAAATTAGAACTTGCATAATAAGCTGTAGTTAAATTTATAGTGCCAATGAATAAATAAAATTCCCAGTTAATAAGCAATTATCATAAAGGGAAATTACACTGCAACAAGTGCCAGTTGGCATGTGGTATGCTGGTTGGCAGTCTCTGTCAATGCCATGGACTGAGTGAACACCTTCACTGAACTGTCATCTCAATCATAGAGGTTTTTGGTGTAGAGCATGGCTGATTCACTCTTCACAGAAGGACTGAAAAGCTGAAGTGCTGTGCATATTCAGCAAAAGGCCAATAAAGAATGAAGGGCTGGGGAGATGGCTTAGTCATTAACACACTTGCTTGCTAAGCCTAAGAACCCAGGTTCAGCTCCCCAGTACTCACATAAACCAGCTGTGCAAGGTAGTGCATGCTTATGGGAATGTTTGCAGTGGCTGGAGGCCCTGGCCAGCCCATTCTCTCTCTCTCTATCTGCTACTTTCTCTGTCTTTCCAGTAAATAAATAGAATAAAATAGAATATTTTTTAAAAGAGTGACAATTTTCCTTCATTAAAATATATTTTGTGCATAAAAATGCTGATTTTTTCCATATTCCATTGACATATCCAATATGTTTTTATTTAAATTTCCATATGTTACTGTAGGTTTTGGGTCTTTTAATGCAGATTTCTCATCTAGAACTCATAGGCTAAACTCATATTAAAGTTTACAAGCAAATATTTATTTATGTTCAATTAATTTGCTACCAAAACAGAGAAATTAGTCACCTTGTAACATAGGAAGTTACAAAGTTTTGCACTTTATTCAAACAGATGCACTATAACCAGACAGCAAAGGAGCTTTCTAAAATGGGAAATGAAGGGAAAAGATGGGCAGGATGCATTACATGTAAGATAAACTGAACCAGTGTGACTCCCTGAGCTGGAAGGAGACATTTCCTGGGGTGAGTTGACATACTTGATGTGAAGGTTTAGCAGCAGACACTTTCCCTTCACCAACACAAGCTTCCTGGTCCAGACTGGTACTTGATCACAGGTGCTGGTGCCATGCACATGGGCTCTGGGTCAGTACATTTTCCACAGGCAATCCTTCTTTCTGTTCTTTGTACCTAGACATATATGGACTCATTAAAACTAGGTAAGTTATTCAGAGGAGGAGCGTGAAATTCTGTCTGTATCTAGGTATGCAAAAGTATTAACTATTAATTAGAATATTTCTTAGAACAACACTCTTTTTCTTTAATATAATTTTTGTGTAAGTGTATTAGGGCTAGGTAGAAATTTCTGTTATATTTATTTGTATATACATATATAGGAGATAAGTAAGTGAAAAGTGAAAATGTCTGAGCTATAATAATACTGAAAATAATTTTCCTTAAAATTATCAAGTGATAATATTTGTTTTATCTGATGATTTATTCATATGCAATCATCTCTTCTGCATTGTATCTATCCAATATAATGGTTTATTTAAAACACAATGAGGAAAATTCTCATAATGTTGGTTCATAATTATTTCACTCAACAATTTACAAAATACAACTTCATGACACTATTGTACACCTATTTTATCAATTCTTTTGCATTGTGTTCCATCATACAATTGACGCACATTTGACTAAGAATTTTTAAAATACGTATGCGTGCACACATACATGTGGAATACATCTTTGATTAATTTTTTTCCATCCAGCAGTCCATCATTTTAAGCTAAATTAACGAATCTTAAAATGAGTACAAATTATGACTTGAGATTTTTTCTGTTTAAGGTAAAAAAGTAAAATATTGCAAACTACTCTATCACAATTGTATCATTCTAATTTTCATTTTAATTATTTGCATTAAATTTACTCAGATATTTAGTTTCAAATATAACCGTATAAAAAGCATAGCACATGTACATTTTCACAATTATGTTTATGTAGTAATGGGTACCCCAAAGGAAATTGTGTCAGTCATTGATCTCCATTTCACTTAAATATCTAAGAAAACTATTTGGATTATAGAATACTCTTAATCAATTATTAAGAAAAGAAAGTTAACAGCCTTAATGATCCCTCCTAGACTATAACCAAAGAATTTGGAGAATATAAAATAAATGCCATATTTCACTCAAGCTCTTCAGAAGCAAGGTAGATTAAATAGAACCTACATTATTCAATGGCAAGAAATAGCTTGCTCTAATGTAAATATGCAAAACTCAAAAATTCTCACTTGGGCCACTTTTTTATTTGTGATATATAGAGAGAATTGGCACACAAGGGCTTTAGCTACTGCAAAAAAACTCTAGAAGCATGCACCACCTAGCACATGTACCACCAGTGTGCATGTGTCACCTTGTGCACCTGGCTTACGTAGGTTCTGGGGAGTCAAACTTGGATCCTTAGTCTTTGCAGGCAAGTGCCTTAACTGCTAAGTCATCTGTCCAGCCCTACAAGCACTTTTAAAATGTATTTTCACATTAGTTTTAGTCCTGACAACATAATTGTTATAGACATGCATGCAAGTCAAGTTGAATTGGTGCAGAGTTTATCTTAAACTAACACAATTTAGTGAAATGTTTGGAATAGCTTTTGTATGTTGGGTGTTAGGTGTTCGGAGACATTACAAGGATAAATAGGCTGGGGGTTTTAATGTCATTCCCATCAGCAAAAGTTAAAAAAAGAAGATATGAGGTAAAATGCAATAAAAAGCTAAAAAATGTCTTGATGAGTCACGAAAATGATTAGTAGAAGAGTAAAAAAACTAGATGGAGGAAGCATTGCTAATTATCACTCTGAAGAGTCAGGTTCTACAGACAGCTAGTAACAGGGTGTTACTGACAAAAAAACATTCAGGCATCTACGGTAAAAGAGTACTTTATAGAATCGATAAATATTGTTGACACATGAATTTGCCCCATGAAATAAAGTGGACATCTTTAAATATGTTGCATCAGGTTTTAAGATTTTCTATTAATGATAATATTAGTCACTCTTAATCTATCATGGGGTGGGATCAGATGTGTGGTATTGCTTAGTAAATTATGAGAGCTACATCAATATCACTTATTAGCCATATGAGGGCAGGTGTAACAGGGAAATGTTGTTGACAAAAGTTGATTTCTAAATATAAATGGAACATTTGATACAAAATCTAAATTTGTTATAGACAAACATCATACTCAGATTAGTAGGTCATTAATATAACACAGCAATTAGTATCTATATAAAAACAATATCCTCTTTTCTTTTTCAACCCAGAATCATACTAGTACATACCTAACCTTGTATGAGAGTGCAGACACCAAAGCCTGAATGTAAAAGCATGGAAGAATTGGTATGCACCTATCCAATTTTAGAACCATCTAAATTCTTTACTGGATAGTTTTTAAAAAGTATCGATATTTTCTCTTCCTACATATTCATAATAAAAATGATTTATGGAAAGAAGGAAAATGCTATATTTTCTTGAACAATTAGACACCTTAATTATAAATTAGGCATTATTTATTTTTTTAATTTATTTTAAAAAGAGAGAGTGACAGAGAGAAAAAGAGAGAGGGAAATTTGGCCCACGGGGGCCTGAACCACTGCAATCGAATTCTAGATGCTTGTACCACCTAGTGGGCATTTGTGACCTTGTACTTGCTTCACCTTTGTGTGTCTGGTGTATGTGGGATCTGGACAGTTTAACATGAGTCCTAAAGCTTGGCAGGCAAGAGCCTTAATGTCTAAGTCATTTCTCCAGCCCAAATTAGGCACTATTTAAAATGGCTGGAGGAAAACTTAAAGCCTAACAATGACACCAACAATACATGGATGACACACATGAATAGACATGCCGGTCTAAAAGTCATCTGAAAATAGAATATAGTATCTTAAAAAATCAGTTAAAAATGAACAAAGCATATAAACTATAAGTTAATAGTGGTACACAAACATGAATTTTTTTTTTTTACTTTTTCAAGGTAAGGTCTCACTCTAGTCCAGGCTGACCTGGAATTCACTATGTAGTCTCAGGGTGGCCTTGAACTCATGGCGATCCTCTTACCTCTGCCTCCCAAGTGCTGGGATTAAAGGCGTGCGCCAACACACCCAGCTAAACACTAAATTTCACTACACAAAAAAGAAATGAAAAACTAAGGGACAAGATTTTATGGCCAACACAGAAAAGTGTACATAGAAATGATCACACTATGTGTAGTATGCTGGAATGCATATCCTTACTTCCCTTTGGAATAACACAACATATCATTTTTGAAGATGACTTCAAATAGCTGAAAAAATATATATATTTATTTTGTTTTTTGTTTATCTCTACAGACAGACTCTTTTTTGGGAGGTACAGGGAGAGGCAGCAACCTTCCTGGGGGTGAAAGCTGAAGCTCTGAGTCAGGCTGGGGTTCAAGCTTCTAAGGAGGCTCCTAAGACAAACAGGCTGAACTAGCTACAGGCCCAAGGAAAATAGATAAGGAATGGAAGTTATTTGTGTCCTTGCTCAGAATAGACTTTTTTTTTTGCAGAATTGTCTAGGGAGGACTGGATGTCTCTATTCTTTATGGCCTTCTAATCTTTTTATTATTATTATTAATTAGTTTTGTACTCAGTGAATACAGTCAAGTTGGTACCATTGTTAGGCTCATCCATGTCCTATCCCCTCCCCCTGGCCCCTCTTTGTTGAGGTATATGGGTCATGCATTGTGGAATTAGCCCACAGTTATGGATAGGAGAAAATGTCTCTGTGTATAATAACCCAGCATGTGGCTCTGACCTTCTTTCCGCCTCTCTTGGGCAAAATTTCCCTGAGCCATGTTGGGTTCATTTTTGGTCTGCCTCAGTGATGAGCTGTTGGGAGCCTCTGTGGATCTCTGATTTGGTAGGAGTTGAGGGTTCTTTGTGTTGATCTCCTTCACCCTTGTGCTGGTACCAGGTTCACCAAGAAAACAACACCCTTGCTTGTTTCACCAATTAGTCTTAGTTTCAGCTGGGGACCTTTTGAGGTATGATGGGGTGGTTCTCTCCTTAGGATCTGCGTCTATCTGAAAAAGAGAAACAGCTTCTCCAACGGACAGTGAAGTCAGCATCAGATAAATGGGATAACCCTTATTTTTTTTATAGAGAATTTAATAGGTGTAGGCCCTGTTGTAGACCACGATTGGTGGTAGCTTGATAATAGAGAGCAGGCTCATGTTTCGATATGGTTCTGACTTAAATGCTAATGATTGATAGTACTAGATTCCATTTCATAAGAAAATGTGTATAAATATATGTACAAAGATATTCTCTGTGATATCCCTTCTGAAAAACATTAATATATTCATTTGTAATAGCTACATGACTAAGTAAATGTGATTGACTCCATGCCTGGTGGTGCACGCCTGTGATCCCATCACTCAGGAGGGTGAGGCAGGACCTCTAGGAATTCAAGTTCAGTCTGGGACACAGAATGAGTTCTAGGTTATCCTGGGCTAATGTGAAACCCTGATTCTAAATAAATAAATAAACAAATGATTATTGGACTAGGGATATGGCTGAGTGATAGAACACTTATCGTACTTGAGTCATTGAGTTCCATTCTAACGCCACAAAATAAATAAAATAAACATTAATGAACAAAAAGTGATGTATGAATTCATATATGTGCGTGGAGGGGGGGGAGTGTATGTATAATTTTACATGCCAGCATAACTCTTCACAGAAAAAGAAAATTAACTCCTCAACAGTCACACAGGGACTTCTGGTCAAGATGGCTACTCAACCATCTAGAGCTTTGTGGGTGAAATCATCTAAGAATATCCAATATCCGGGGGCGGAGGAGAGGACTCTACTACCAGTAGGTCCTGAACGACTCCACTGGATGGGCACAGGGGGTGCATATTCGGGATTCTGCCAATTCCTATACTCTCTTGGGCAAAGCTAGGGTGCATCCTCAGGATGGGGTGGGCTTGTTCCTAACTCAGCCTTTGAAGTCAGGTGGGAGGGGTCAGTCTAGGGAATGGCCTTCTTCCATGCCCCCAGGCACCAAAAGAGGGAACCAACCCAGTGGGTGAAGGCAGGACCCATGCTTCCTCTCCAGTGCCTTCTGACCCAAGCACCAATGGATTCCCTGCCACCACGTGCTCCTATCTGCCACGCACCGCCACCAACCCAACTCCCCACGCTGCTCTTCTGCACTGCCCACGCCCATCTGCCATGCACTGGATCCCTACACCTCGAGTCCCCACAGTGCCAAAGCCAGGGACCATGCTTCTACCCCACCCTACACTGCCAGTTCCTGCTCCACCAGCCTCTTCAGGTCCCCAGGTGCTAGAACCAGGGCCCATACTTTTGCCCCACACTTTGCAGCTTCTGGCCCACCCTGTGCTGCTGCCCCTATGCATCCTTATGGTTCAAGGACCAGAGCCCACATCCCACGCCACTGGTCCCAGGATCACTGGTCCCTGCAGGGCCCCAAGGTGCCAGAGCTTGAACCCACACTTCTGCCTTACTCTGTGCTGCCTGTCTCTGAAAAGCTGGTGTCTGTGAGTCCTTATGTTACCAGAACTAGAGTTCATGATTCTACCACATTCAGCCCAGCCTGTCCCTGCGCCTCTGGTTGCTACAGGTCCTCAAGGTGCCAGACCTAAGGTCCACACTTCTTAAGCCTCATCTTAGCAGCCAGCGTTTGCAGGTCCCCACCGCAAGCAGCTGGGCCCTGAGCTTTCCCACTCTCCCAGCCTCAGAAGATCTTCCTGGTCTATGGCCCGCTGATGCCAAGTCACGCGACTGGAGGCCTCCGCACACCACATCAGCCACCTCCTGGACCACTGTCAGGACTGCTTCCTGGATCCTGAAGGCCCACCTACCTTCCAAGCCCCACTTCCTCCAATTTCTTTACACCAGCATGCACCCCCCACCCCGCCCCCGGCACTGCTCCTGATCCAGACAGAGAGCACAGGAATATCAGACAACTGTCTGCCAGAGGGTATCAGTCCTCCTCCACAAACTGCTCAGCCTGGGTCAGTGGGGAATCAGGGGCAATCACTGCTGCTCCTGAGCCGCACAGGCAAGGCATGGATGTGACAGTGGGCTGGCGAGGTCCCAGAACTCTAACCACAGCGCCTGTATCAGCCCCCAGCCCAGAGCTGCTGGCATTCTTGCAACCTCCACAACCTGTGCATCTGTGTATACAAACGCCATCCCATTCCATGCATGTTCAAACTCAAAACCGATCACTTACTGAGGAACCTACAAGGGAAAATTGTTTTCCCCTTGAAAATTAAAATTTTTACCCTACAGGGGGCAGAAATTTTCTAAGAGCCACAGGTTGGGACATTCTGCACAGAGGCATTGCCTCTCCCAAAAAACTGACTTCTGCTCCCATTAAACCAACTATATGATTCCACCTTACTCCAGAAAGGATGGCAATCATAAAAAAAATAAAAAAAAAAATCAAACGAGGGCAGGAGAGTTGGCATAACTGTTAAGGCACTTGCCTCCAAAGCTTAAAGACTCAGGTTTGATTTGCTAGTATCCAAATAAAACAGATGCAGAAGGTGGTGCATGTGTCTGGAGTTTGCAGTGGCTACAGGCCCTGTTACACCTATTTTCTCTCCCTCCCTCTCTCTCTCTCTCTCTCTTTCTGTATCTATCTGTCTATCATGTACTTATCTGCCTCTTTCTCTCACTCACTCAAATAAATAAGTAAAATTCAATTAAAATAAATTTTTAAAAATCAAAAAATAATGTTGACAAGGATACAGGAAAAGAGGAACCCTCATTCACTGCTAGTAGGATTACAAACTTGTACAACCACTATGTAAATCAATATAGATATACTGGAAAAAGATGAAAATACAGCTACCAACTGACCCAGCCATTCCTCTACTGAGCATCTACCATAAAGGCTCCACTCTTCACTGCAGAGATATTTGCTCAACCATATTTATGGCCACTCAAGTAACGATAGCTGAAAATGGAATCAACCCAGATGCCCATTCTCTGATGAATGGATACTGAAGATATGGTACACATGCACAATGGAATTCTATTCAGCAATAAGGAAAAATGATGTAGTAAAATATGTAGGAAAATGGATGGACTTGGAACAGATCATACTAAGCAAACTCACACAATCACCGAAAGACAGACACCTTGTGTTCTTCCTCATCTGTGGTTCGTAACCTGGAAGAGGCTGAGTTGCAGGCATGCCTGATAGGCAACTAAAAGGACAGGTAAGAGGGATGCAAGGATTTTGGAGGAAGAACAAGAACAGGGAGTTATACAAATCCAAAATTAATTGGTACCACAGAAACTTTCCACCTGGATAGCAGACAAAAAGATTTAACCCTCAATAGAAACATAGAAGTATCATCTAGTAAGAAGGGCCCCAGGGAGGGTGGGATTAAGCCTAATCCTAAAAAAAAAAAAAAAAAAAAATTAGGCTCTGGTTTGTATCTCCAATTACCAGAAATTGATTACAATCCACATTGAGCTATTGATGAAAGAGACCTATTGAGATTCCCCAAAACAAGAAAGAATTCTGTCACAACACTTGATTACCCACCTAAGATAATAGGTAAAACAATATTACTGAAGGTATCACATGCTGCCCATGCAGAACCTCAAGAGATCCTGCTCAATCTGGAAGGAAGCCAGTTCCCAGATAGCCCACATAGTTGTGAAAAGTGCTACATGAGCTGCTGGGGACAGTGGCCAACAACATTGTTAACAAGCAGAAAACACTGCTATATGAAAGCAACCAGCCTGACAAGATGGACACACCTGTGCAGTAGTGGCACCCAGCGTAGGTGGGTAGCCAATGGCTTTCTAATTGACTATGAGGTCGACTTAGCAAAAAGGAACCAATAACCGGAAATGGAAACCAAGTCAGAATCCTACGGAGACCTAGATTATGGACTCCACTGAGAAGCTCCCACTAGTGTTTGGCCAAAAGTGAGGCAACACTCATCAATAATACTTACCTCCTTAACCTATTCTAGTCTCACTCTCCATTGGCTAGTCTGCTTTTCTTATTCAGAAAGCATCAAGAACTGAAGACAACCAAAATCTATCTACTAGACAAAAATAGATAGCTGACAGGCTGGCCGATGCACAGCAACAAGGGCCCAGATGAGACCACTGAGGAATTTGAGAAATGAGCAAGAGTGCTGTTTCCATGGTGAGCTTGCCAACTTGAGCCAGGGTGATGGAGCTGGACACTTACGATACTCAAAACACATCAAAGCAGTAATTCCGGACTGCTGAGAACTCAACATTAAAGGAGACTTAAAGTACATCCAACAAGGCTCAGTGAATTTTGTGGCAGAGCAGGGCGTAATGATTGTAAAGAGCCACAGGGTGAGAAGGAATGTCCAGAGACTGACTGCTGTTCTCAGGACGCATAATCCACAACTTCATAATCAATGCCAGGGACTCTAAGTAGTGTCCTCAGTGAGTGAGGGCAGGGAAAGGAAAATGATGGTACCAACATATGATGTATCCATACAAATTTCCACTCTAAAAAAAAATAATAAATCACATGGAAGGCAAACATATATATAGCCTTAAGTGCAATAAATAAATAAATAAATAAGAAAAGAAAAAGAAATGTCCTCAGAAGAAGGAATATTACTGGTGGTATCACCATGTCTGATTTCAAGATATACTACAAAGCCATAGTAAGAACAACAGTATAGTAATTTCTCCAAACCAGGTTTGAGTTCAAGTAATTAAAGCCATTTCATCTTTGACAAAAAGATTAAAAACATGTATTGGAGGAATGAAAGCATTTTCAACAGTGCTGGAAAAATTGAATAACTACATGTGGAAGAGTGCTTCTAGAAACTCTTCTCTCTCCCTGTACAAATTCAACTCCAAATGGGTGAAAGACCTCAATATAAAACCTGAAAATTTGAAATTACTAGAGAGAACAATCTAAGAGACAGGCATAGGAAGGGCTTTGTGAATAAGACTTCAAAAGTCAAGAGAATGAGACAAGCACTCCATGAAATGAAAGTTAAAAAGAAAAACTCCAGGAATGAAAGTAAAAAGGTTAAGAAAACCATCTACAATGTTGGTAGACAACCTACAGAGTGGGAGAAAATCTTCACCAGCTATATATCTGACAGAAGTTTAATATTTAGAAAATAAAAAAGTATTCAAAAATTGCAATAAAAATCAATCAACATACACAAAACATGGGGTAGGGTAGAGTTCTCAAAAGTAGAAAAACAAATGGAAAATCAACATCTAAAAAGATGTTCAACTTCTTTAGTCATCAAAGAAATGGGAAGTACAACTCATTTGAGATTCCATTTCACACCAGTTTGCATGGGTTTCATCAAAAGCCAATAGTGTAGAAGGAGAGAAGCCCTCATTGCTTTTTGGAGAAGAAGAGTGGGATTGAATACCAAATACCTCTCAAATAACTATCTATACTCCTTTTAACCCAAGCTGTGCTCACTCTTGGCTGGAGAATCTGTTTTATCTACAGAGGACAGAGAAAAATGGTAGAGAGCCAAGATCCACTGATAAGACAAGAAGATAGCTGACTGCCCACCATGACACCTGATGCATCTACCTAATCTGCCAGAGATCAGGGGAAATTGTAGAGGAAGACTTGACGTGAATACTGCTCTTACTGCAAGCCAGCTCTAGGGCGATGGTGACAGATATGGTAATCAATCAAAACATATAAAAACAGAAAGTCAGAGGCTACAAAGAACTCAACACTAAATCAGACTGCCAATAGTCCTGCCATGGCTCAGGGAACATTGCAGAAGAGGGGTGGAAAGAGTGTGAGAGCCACAGAGTGGGTATAAATACCCTGAGACATGGTCCCCTGATACCTCACAGGGACTGGCTAAGGCCTTCATGACCCCCAGTGAGTACTATAACACCACTGAGGAAGGCCACCAGGATAATGGGAGATGGGTCAAGGGGATAAAAGAGTATGTCCTGTAATATTATGTATAAAATAATATTTTTAATAAAAATACATACTACTCTTAAAAAGAAAAAAAAGAGACAGCGAGGAAAATTCTGGGCCTAAGTACCCTGCTCAGGTGGAGAAAGCTTTAGCCTAAAATCCTAGGTTGTTACTGGAAAATACCACTGACAGAATTGGATCACATACCCACATTGCTCAAAGAGCCTCATGAGGCCCCCAAAACAATGCTCAGTATTGCCAAAGTATTTGGTAACCCACTGGAACAAAATGGTAAGACCCTATTGTAGAACACAAAACAGGCTGTGGTCACAGGACATTGAAAAATCAAGCTGGATCTGAGATGCAAGCCAGGTAAATTCTGACTATATCTTGCAGTGTTGCAAAGTGTGGGTGTGCCCGGGTCCAGACGCATCTGCCACCATGTGCCTCTGGCTTTATGTGAGTACTAGGGAATCAAGCTAGGGTCACCAGGCTTTACAGGCAAGTACCTTAAACATCGAGCCGTCTCTCCAGCTCCTACTGTCACTATTGGTTAGAGAATCTTTTTACAGATGGTGAATACTATTGAAAACCATCATAAGGACAGTAAGAGAAAGACCACTGCTAAGCATGGGGCCGTTCTTCTATAACACACCCATAGGACCCAGGAATTATTGCAGAAGTACAGTGAAATAAATATGAATTCTGCTCTACTAGCAACAGAACCTCCTCCAGGCAGATGATGGTAGATGCTGAGGAGACACAAGATTCACCAAAGCAGAAAATAAGAGGCTTCTGAGAGCTCAATACTAAACAAGACTTCAAACATGTCTGTAAAGGCTCAGGAAACACTGCAGAAAGGGTGAGAGTGAAAATATAAGAGTCACAGCAAGGTCAAGGTGTACTGTAAGGTACCTTCCTCTCCATCGGTACCAACTGGTGCATTCATGACTATGCAGAGATTCATGATAGCCCCACTGAGGGGAGCCTTCAGTGAAATAGGAGAATGGGAGATGGTGAATAAGAAGGTAACTGGATAAGAATATGACCAATTTGTAGCTCATTCTTTAAAGTTATCAGTAAAAGTTATAAAAAGAAAAGAGATATATCTTTTAAAGAAGTAATTAAACCATAAGGCTTTCCCATCATGGGTGGAACTTGTAACATTATAAAAAAGGCCAGAAGAAATGAATTAGGCTGTTTTTAGTTCTCTGCCTTCACCTTGTGAGGACTCAGCAAAGAGGTTCCCTCTTGAAAGTAGAGAGCTTAACCTCCTAGGCCTTAACCTTGTAAGAACCTTGATCTTGAAACAGTAGGCTCTGGAACTGTGAGAAATAAATTTCTTTGTAAATTAAAATAAAGACATAAATACTTAAATGGATGAAAAAGGTGATTATACTGTCTTTTATATAAAGCAAAGTATGCATTCATTGCTACATGTATGCCTGTATGTCATACTATTTTACATCATATGATACATTAAACAATAAATATATTGGATAGATATAAAGCATTATTATTGTGTGTGCTGTGCACTATGTGGGAGAGTGTTTACAAAGTGTAAAGTGTTACCTGAAGCTGGAAGACCAAGAAAATGAGACCACGCAATGTGAGGAAGAGAGGAGAAGAGAAAGCAAGGAGCAGCTTTGGAGGACAGCGAAACAGTCTTCAAAACAGTGGTGAACCCCGTGTGGTGATGCACACCTCTAATCCCAGCACTCAGGAGGCAGAAGTAGGAGGATTCCCATGAGTTCAAGGTCAGCCTGTACTGGAGTGAAACCCTACCTCGGGAAAAAAAAAAAAAAAAAAAATATATATATATATATATATATATATATATATATATATATAGTATCTTTCTAAATGATTGTTTGTACAGGGACAAAATAAGAAAGAGGGTATTATCAAAGATTAAAATGTTATGTTTGAAATTTTATAGAAATACTGTTATCCAAGGTTGTAAAGAGAACCAAGGATGTTTTGGATAAAAGCTGAAGCACAGGCAATAAAATCTAAAATCGTCACATGGGATTACACCAAACCTAATGCAATCATTTATGAAAACAGAGACTTGGAAAGATAGCTCCATTACAAATTGCTTGCCTTACAAACATGAGGACCAAAGTTTGCTCATCAGTCGCCAAATAAAATGCTAGGCATGGTGGTGTGTGCCTCCGGTGCTAGGCCAGCAGCAATAGTAGGAACCCTGAGTCTCGTTAAACAACTAGTCTAACGCAATTAGTGAGCTCTAGGCCAATGACACACTCCATTTAGAGGAAGGGAGATAATATTCCTGTTATTTCAGTCAGTGACAATCAGTAATGTTCTGAATCTAATCTAATTCTATTTGTGTCTAGATTGGTTAGTTTACAATAATGTTTCTATTCTTAGGGACAATGACTTGTTAGGATCTTTGAGCCCATTATTTTATGTATATGAGAATGATATTTCATATTTTAAAAGAAAGAATAAAATAAAATTTATGTAATGGGAACCCTTTTAGAATGTGTACATTAATAATAAGTGGCAGATTTGGAGTATTATAATTTACCATAAAAGATACCTGCTTGCTCCTTCTCACTTTATAGGATAATCACAAATGTACTCTGCATCGCATCGGGGCTTCTGGACATGCTGTTTCAATAGCTCTGGCTGTTCAAAAAAGACATTATCCAAAAAAGCAGCTCTTTTTTGGTAAAAATATAAAGTGGTTCTAAACAGGAGATGATCTGTGTGAAAGTGTCAGTTATAGTACATTGTGGGTAGAGGAGATTAAATGATATCTATAGCTGGCACTTTCCTTTAATTTCACAAAATTCCAAGCTCCCAATGAATTTATGAGTGCCCTTAGGCACATCCACAACTACAGCCTCAGTCTTGTGGGGAAGTGGAGACTGGAGAATCACTGGGACTCACAAAAGGAAATCTCTGTAATCAGAAAGAGACTTAGTCACAAGCACAAAAAGGTGGATGAGTGACATAATTGGAAACTTATCATTCTCCTCTGGCTGCAGTAGGCAAGTGGGTGCCCATCAGGACAAGCTCTTGTGTGCACCACCCATACACATACACACACACACACACACACACAGAGAGAGAGAGAGAGAGAGAAAACAAAACAAGATTAAAAAACTAAGACTTATGGTATGGTAAGGGACATATAACAGACTAACAAACTAAATAATGAATAATTAAAAAGCAAAATAGCTGGTAAAAGAATCAAACTTGAATCAAAGGACTAAGGAAGATCTGTCCAATAAGAGAGTAATGAAAAGTCACATACCACACCACATCATGAGATAGAGAGGGGAAAAGACAGTGATGCCAATGTTAGTGTCACAATCACACAGAAATGGCATTTTCCATGTTCTTATTGGTAGTTATGTTCATTGAGTTACTGACTCAAGTAACTAGTTTACCCAACAATTTAGATGTATTCTGAATTCTAAATAAAGATTACAAAAACCTCCCTCTATTATATGTAAATGATTGTTTGCACATTTCCCTCCTACAGAAAATTAAAATCTTGGATATTATATTTTGAACTGCAGATTCTTTAAGTATTTATCTTTCTAGTCATGCATCTTGAGTACTTGGGAAAATACCTGTTTAATGCAAATTTTTCATTAGCATAACTGCCACTGTGCTTTGAGTGAATGCAAGAAAAATAGTGGGAAACTCAAAGACCACACAATCATTTTTTTTTTTCACCAATTGCTGTGGCTGATGAGGAAGATTGCAATTGGGAAGCCTTACACTGTAGCTGGTCCCCCAAGAATACAAGATAATAAAGAAGACCCAGGACTATAAAGAATCAGGCATCTGCATAATTTCAGCTACTATACAAACAATAAGACAGCAGTGCTTTTGTTTGTGGATACAAAAAAAAAAAAAATAGAGGATCAGCCTAAAATGAGATGAGATGGGAACTCATGGTTGGTTACACTGTGCTCACATAATACCACTGTACAAGATTTAACACTTGTTTTATCAGAGCTTGCCTCCACATTTTAATAAAGCATGGATGTCATGAGACCTTTTATTAATTTTTTTTCCATAAATGAGACATAATGCAAAGGATAAAGTTATATGTAAGACTACTCAAAGTTTAATTAAAGTGCTTTAATTTGAGAATTTCATTAATATTTTACATCCTTCCTTGAATAAAGTTTCGTAGTATGCTTAGTGCAATGAGAAATCCAATCAAGGGCTGGAGAGATGGCTTGGTGGTGAAGGCACTTGCCTGCAAAGCCAAAGGACCCAGGTTCGATTCCTCAGGACCCACATAAGCCAGACACATAAGAAGGTGCACGCATTGGGAGTTTGTTTGTAGCGGCTGGTGCACCCATATTCTCTCTCTCTCTCTCAAATAAATAAATAAAAATAAAATATTTAAAATAAATATTTAAAAAATCCAATCAAGAATGAATTCATAGGCTCAATGGTTAAGGTGCTTGCCTGCAAAACTTAGTGATCTGAGTTTGATTCCCCAGTACCTATGTAAAGTCAGACACACAAAATGGCACATGCACCTGAAGTTTGTTTGTACTAGTTGGAGGCCCTGGCATGCCCATTTCACCTCTCTTTATCTTTGTCTCTCTTCTATATCTCTATGCTTGTAAGTTAATAAATAAATAAAATACTAAAAAAGAAATCTAAATGTTTAAAAAGGAATAAATTTAAAATAACAAACCTATAATTATTACACAATTTGATAGCAACAAAATTTGGGTTATAACATTTACTTTAATATTTGTACATTTAGTTATATAATAATTAGGCTGTTTCTCTCCAAGTATAGGAGGTAGGCTACTTTACACAGTAAAATGAATACAGAAATAGGCATAAGAAAAGTGTGTCAGTACTATAATAGATCTAGTACATGAATGGCCTTGATTCTATCTCCCTGACTGTATCCATGTTCTTTTCAATGTGACTTTGATGGTGCCTCTTAACTACTCCCCCCACCATCAAATTACTACTACTGATATAGTACCTCTGGACTGGTGGTATAACTTGTTTTTCTTTGTGGAGGTCAGTAGATATGATGGTAGCAGACATGAGGCATAAAGAGAATTGGGAATTTATTTTGCATTTCCCTTTGTGCTGTGTTTCTCTTCCAGACAAAGTGCTTCAGCTAGGTTTCTCAGGGGATAAAAATCATAACCCAGCTCGATGAGGATACATTTTATGAACCACTGTGTGCAGAGCTTCCTAGATGACCCACTACTAACCATAAAAGCTGGCCATACTGACCATGATTGATAGCAAAAAAATTAGCAAAGCCTACCCCAAGTCTGAAAATCTATAAACTCCTGTGCAAATAAATATATTGATTTTATAAATATAATGGTTTCATGCCACTCATGCATTTCAGCTCCCTGGTATTCAACATTATTGGGCCCATGATATGCTGACTCCAAGTATCAATAGGGAAACTTTAGTGCATTTGCAGTTAGTTCCACATGGAATCACGACAATTAAAAATTCATTTACTTATTTATTTATAACCAGAGAGAGGCAGAGGAAGAGACAAACAGAGAGAATGGGCATGTCAGGTCCTCCAACCACTGCAAATAAATTCCAGATTCATTTTGCCAATTTGTGCATCTGGCTTACATGGGTACTGGGGAATCTTGGATTTCTAGGCTCTGTGGGCAAGCACCTTAACCTCTGAGCCATCTTTCCAATCTGGAATCATGCCATTTTCAGTGGGAGACTGACAGTAATTATAACAATAGGATAACCTCTTATTAAATGGAAAATTTTATTTGTCTCTTTCTACTAAAAGTAAGTTTTTATGGTGATATATGGTGGGGAAAATTAAAGAAACAAGAATTTTCATGAGCACTTGTAAGGAGATGTTAACGTGGTCAAGGGCTACCTGGCAAGCTGAGGAAGCATTAGTTACTGACACATTTGTGAGGGCATTTCCAGAAGAGACAAAATCAAATTCACTAGACTTCATTGGGAATCTAGGCCGTAGCCAAATAGGAGTGGACATTGTCTCCTCAACTGAGGGCCTATAGAGAACAAAAAGGCAGCAGAGGGCTGGAGGGATGGCTTAGCGGTTAAGATGTTTGTCTGCAAAGCCAAAGGACCCAGGTTAGATTCCCCAGGACCCACGTTAGCCAGATGCACAAGGGGCCACACGTGTCTGGAGTTCTTTTGCAGTGGCTGGGGGCCCTGGTGCGCCCATTCTCTCTGTGTCTCTCTCCTCTTTCTCTCTTTCTCTGTCAAATAAATAAATAAATAAAAGTAAGTAAATAGTTTTTTAAAAGGCAGAAAAAGAGAAATTAGTCTTTTGCCTATAGCGGGGACACTCATCATCCCTGACCCATAGAAGTTATGACAAAATCTCCTTTGGTAATTAGACTCTAGAACTTGTACCACACTCCTAGTTTTCGTGACTTTGGAGTTTAATTGATCTGTTTCACAGCTTTCCTGGTTCTCCCCCATGCAGGTGGAGTATGGAAGGACTGCTCAGTTGTCACAGTTCCATTCCAATTTTCAAAATACATTACTTGCATCTATGTATGGATTCATCTATCAACTCTTCTATTGCTTCTGTTCCTCTGATAAAGCTGGCACAAGATATAAGCCATTGTCCCACAATGAACCATTTGTTGCTATGCTTGCTAAGAAGAATTTTTATGTGTGCACATGCATACTTCCAGCCTGCCACCAGAAGCACTCTGGCTTACTTAAAGCACACCTGGTACAGGGGATATCAATGAAGCAAAAAAGTAGTTCTGACTAGTTAAACAGGAAAATAAAAGAGAGAGAGTTTATTTAAGACTACTTAAATAAGGGAGAGAGATTGACTTTATCTCTGCTGAAAGAAAAGGCAGGCTCATTATAAGGTGTTAGAATGAGCTATCAGAGAAGTACCGGAAAGTATGAATGGGGAGGTTGGTCAATATGACTCTGCTACATAACTTTGGCAACCAATAGTTATAGAAACAGGGTCCCACCCACTCTCAGATAATCAAGGACACTTCCTTTATGGCTGCATTCCAGAAACGCTTAGAACTTTGAAAAAGGCATAATTCAGTTTATAAAACAGGCCAAAGTCTGATAAAATTACCTTTTAAAAGAGCAGAGAAAGAATATACAATTACAAGTGTTCTAAAAAATCCTTTAAGAAAAGTGAGATCATAGGCTATAGAAATAACCTCAGCAGATGTTTTAGTGAGGCTGAATGATCCAAAACAGTCTCGCTCAGTATGACATATAAGTAATGAAATAAAAGAAATTTTTAAAAAAATTTAAAAAATCTTATCCAGATACATATTTCTTTTCATTCAATAGAGGTATTTTCCCTCTTATCCTTCTCATCTGTTGTAATAAGCCTTATTGTTTACATAAAACAACCTTTTGTGGTTATTCAACATTCCTAAATATAGCAGTAACATCAGAAGACTATTATATGTGTCAAAGAAATCAAATTGTTATAGATTCTTTATCTACCTTTGATTGTTCATATAGTTCATAATATCACTGCAAGCACTGAGTTAGAGAGTGTGAAGACAGTGATCCTGAGGGAAATACAAGGATATGGGCCTCTGCTCACAATAACTTGTTGCACAGTCTCTATATAACCTTACTTTACAGGTATGTGCTTAACGATGCCCTGGGGGTAGAATATAATTGATTCAATAATGCTGAAGTGATGGACAACAACTATGTTTTCTTTGCTATTTTTGTTACATAGTAATTACCTCATAAAACATAAAGTATAAAAAGAGAATTATAATGTAACTTAAAATAGAACACATAGTGGAAATCCTATCGAACAACCTAGAAATTCAGGTAGAAACAAATTTAGTTCTGATTTCTCTAAAAAGTAAAATGAATACATATTGCTTCCTATAAAAAATCAGCTATATTTTTTTTTAGTATAGGAAGACTACTATCTGTTAATGCAGTTCAAACTACCTCATAATATATCTGGGAAGAGATATCAATATAGTACATGCTCTACATCAAGTCTGTCCTAAGTAAAGTGTTGTGCATGTGTTATTAACAGTTATAAATGAGTCTTTCTCTGCTTTATATTATAATCAAACTGATCTATTTTTTAAAAATGTAGAACATTTCAAAGTCTG
This sequence comes from Dipus sagitta, assembly GCA_036346955.1. NCBI lineage: Eukaryota > Metazoa > Chordata > Mammalia > Rodentia > Dipodidae > Dipus > Dipus sagitta. The sequence goes on from CM070771.1 coordinate 151,265,177, forward strand.
GAGGTATCCCTTTTCTTTTTTCTTTGTCATATAAAGCTCTCATAATGGAAAATTGGGGCTTTTAAAACTGAGATAAAAGTATATGCAAATCAAGGCACACATTAAATGAAGCAAATAAATCTGGGTGTGGTGGCGCATGCCTTTAATCCCAGCATGAGGGAAGCAGAGGTAGGAGGATCGCCATGAGTTCGATGCCACCCTGAGACTACATAGTGAATTCCAGGTCAGACTGAGCTAGAGTGAGACCCTACCTCAAATAACCAAATAATAATAAATAAATAAATAAATAAATAAATAAATAAATAAGTTTCTGTTCTAAACTGTAAGACTTACATGATTTATAAGCCTAGTTTTGTGTCACTAAACTATATCTTTAGAAAATGAGAAATTGATACAAAAGTATTCCTATGAGGTTGAGGTTTGAGACCAGTTTGGGCTATATAGTGAGTAGCAGGACAGACAGGATTATATGGAAGATGTCAAGGAAAGAAGGATAGAAATAAGAGAAAGAAAATATAGAAAGAAAGAAAAGAAAGGAAAAGAGAGTAAGGAAGAAAGGAACGAAGGATGAAAACTACATATGAAGATATGTCTCTATGCCCTAGATACACACACACACACACACACACACACACACATACACATTTATTTATTTATTTATTTAAACTTTCTCAATAATGAGGGGGCAAAACTTCTGTCACTCTGAATTATTCACAATGTTAATGACTTTTCTTCATGCTTTGATAAAATGGCTTGCAGAAACCACTAAGGAAGAGTGGTTTATTTTGGCTCACAATTTAGGAAATGCTGTTCATTGTGTCAGGAAAGGGTGTAGTGAGCTTGTAGCATGACATGCTTATATCTTTGTGGGCCAGCAAACTGAGAATAAGATTCAAAACATGAGCATAAGATGGTTGTCGTGGTACACGCCTTTAATCACAGCTCTCTGGGGAGACAGAGGTTGGAGAATTGCCACGAGTTCAAGGCTACCCTGAGACCACATAGTGAATTCCAGGTCAGTGTAGAAATAAGAACCTACCTCAAAAGCCAATAAACAATAATAATTATTATTATAAAATTTAAAAGGATATTAAAAAAGCAGGGCTCAGCTATCATATTCAGGACATGACTCTAGTGGACTATTTTATCCAACTAGGTCCTATGTGTAAAATGGTCCATAATCTGTCAAAATAAGCACTCTTAAAACAAATGAGCTTGTTGGGAGCAAATCACATTTAAACTATAGTTTCTATCATATGAATATTTCTGGTATTAAGCAGGTAATCAAGTTGAAATAACAGAAATACAAAGGTGGATTCTTTTTCAAAACTTTATATATATTCTATTTGCATATATTCTAATTAGCAGAAAATTAAAGCCACAAACAAGCAAAGATGATTCAAAAATATGCAATCTTAAGCACAAAATGTACCCAGTGACTTTGCTTATGAGAAAGGATATAAACTTTTCCAAGGGATTTTTCTTTGAGCTGTAAACTTGCTTTAAAAATATATGTGAAGGTGTGTCAAATGGCTAAGGTATGTAGCTGTGCCCATTTATAGGTGTGTTCAGACAGCCTCACAAGATAATTGGGCTTGACTTTAATAGTCTACAGGTATTGTAGGGAAATGGTCTATCATAAAAAAAAAAAGACAATAAATGCTTCCAAGAAAGGCTTTGGGGAAAGAGGAACTGTTACTCGCTGTGGTTGGGAGTATAAATTGCTACAGTTATTATGGAAATCAGTGAGGAAGCTTCTCAAAGAGCTAATAATTGAACTACCATATTACTCAGCTATGCACTTCTGGACATGCACCCAAAAGACTATATATCCTACCACAGAGGTCACTACACATCCTTGCTCACTGCTGCTCTGTTCACAAGAGCTAAGAAATGGAATCAAGCTAAATGACCATCTAGTGGTGACTGGCTAATAAAAATATGGTGACATATAAGATGGTCTTTTCATCAGGTATAAGGAAAATCAAATTTTATTTAAGTATATTTATATCCATTCAAATACATGTAAGCTATGATTGTTTTTCAAAAAAAATTAGAAAAGCTATGTTGGGACAAATATTTTAGATCACACAAAGTAGGAGATAGTTTTACTCTTTTTTATTGCCTATTGTTAGATGGATGTGCATATTTTATTTTTTATTATTTATTTTATTTTATTTTATTATTATTATTTTTGGTTTTTCAAGGTAGGGTCTCACTCTGGCCCACGCTGACCTGGAATTTACTATGTAGTCTCAGGGTGGCCTCAACTGACAGCAATCCTTCTACCTCTGCCTCTTCTGGGATTAAAGGCATGCACCACCATGCCCAGCTAGATATGCTAGATATGCATAATTTATATTTTGGTCACAATCCCTCCCACTCCCCTCTTTCAACTCTTCCTTGTACCTTTCTTTTATTTTTATTTTTATTTTTTGTTATTGACAACTTCCATATTTGTAAACAATATCCCATGGTCATTCCCTCCCTCCCCCCACCTTCCCCTTTGAAACTCCACTCTCCATCTTATCTCCTCCCCCTTGTACCTTTTCTCTGGACTTCCCGCACTTTTTTTTGAAAAAAACCCAACTAGTTTTCTTTCTACTTTCATGTGTCTCTATCTCCTTCTCTTCTTATATGTAAGCCTCGGAGTTTAATGTTTGTAACTGGATCTTTACAAAACTGTCTGCTGACTCATGTATAGTACAGTGTATATAAGCAAGTTAATAAGCAAAAACATGTTTTTACTTAACCTCCAATGATTATGCACTAATATTCCTCACTCTTACCTTGAGCCTTTCACATATGAGAAAGTATAGGGAAGGGTAGCAATCATGTGGGAAATGTCTAATACTGACACAAGTCCCTTTTCCTCTTTCAAAAGCATAATTTCTGGAATGATTTATCCAAAATAAGGTAGGAAGGGAGAAAAAGAGAGAGCTGAAAGATTACATGAGGGTAAATGTTAGACATTTAATATCTCAAAGCAACATTATTTAAAGCTCCTTTGGTGGTGCTTGTCAATAGTGGAGAATTAACATAAATTTATTCTGAAAAGAAACATTGTTGGAATCCCAAAATGTGTAATGTGTTTTCAAATGTGGATAATGGTTCAATTAACATGGCAAGAAAGGAAATCACTAACCTGCAGCTTTAAAGATTCCATGCGTAGTTTGTTATTACTTCAAAGATAGCTTTCTCCCTGTGCAGAAATCCTGGAGGCAGTATACCTACCTAATAGGAATAAAAACAAGGCCTGGGAGAGGAAAATAAAGTGAATAACTACTTTGTCCAGAACATGTAAATAAATAAACATGTCATTTCGCTTATCTTATAGACCCAGAGCTTATTTATACATAATTTCTCTGATCTAAAAAATGAAAAGGTTCCAGTAGAGCTAAACATTTTTCTACCTCCAGTATAAAATTTCAACTTTCACAGGTGTTAATGAAAGAGATGTAAGTGTATGGAAAGGAGAGCAGACACTGAATTATTTATAAAGGTGAACAGTAAAACAGCACAAAGCAACCAGGCGCATGGAAGATGTGATGAAACATGGAATGTTTTCTTTGTGAATTCTCATCAGTGGCTTGATTAATAGACCTTCATGCTCATCAGATTTAACCATTCAGAAGGCATATAGAAATTTGTTGTCAGAATGACTAATTTGTTTTATTCCACATGAATAGGTTTTTTAATGTTATATCCCAAACCAGAGTATGTGTGAAATTAAAACAGATATGTGGTGTGTATCATAAAGGTGTGAGAAAAACATACATTGTGGAATCTGTCAACTTTATATTATCTAAAATCTTAAGAATGCTTAAACATGCTCAACTCATCCTAATTAAATAAGATGGTATCACAAAGGAAAAGGCCCAGGTGAGGGATTCCCCAGAAACACTGATCAGTGCATGAGGCATGTCACTGTCAGGTTGGATTTTAATGGGGTTTGAGAGGCTTAACCCACACTGACACGCATTTTACTGTTACTAGTTCTGCTTACCAAATAAAGATGATTAATGATTTCAGTGGCACTTGAGTTTCCAAATCAATGTTTATGTTTTACATGATTTCAGTTTGATCATGATCTTTAGTCATTTCCAGGTCCAATTGCATAGACTACTGTTGAACATTTAAATTGAACACCTAGATATGATAGGGGACAGAAATTGGCTAGGCAGTTAGGGTAATGGAACCTCAAAAGTGAATAGTATTTTTCTTCCTTGGCTGGAAGCAGGAAATGACACTTAACTTACAGAAACCTGGATGCTTTCCTTATATCACTTCTTCCCTGGAAAATTACACCCTCAGAGAAAGATTTCTAGATTAATTTTACAACCTTCCTAGATGACAGAAATTCTGGTCCCTACCTAGGATTTCTGGAAGTATTGCCCCATTTTGCTGAAACCTGGTCATTCTCCCCTAGAAACTGGGAAATCTGGTCATTGCCATATACAGACCTGTGACTCTGGTCCTTGACAGGTTGCAATCTGTACCATGTTTCATAAAATCCCTAATAACATCACCCAGTGAGCTCTCCTCCCTGAAGCCTGCCTCCGGTCTTTAAAGACAGGGGCCTTTCCTTTCTATCAAGCTCTAATAAACTTCTAAAATCTATACTTCCCTCTCCTGTGGTCTCTGAATCTCATCCATCAACTTCATAAGACAAGAACTTGAGAAGGCCACGCACTCAGTGGAAGCTCTCTGTGACCTTGAGTTCCAGTGAAGCCTTAGCTCCCAAGTTATAGCCCACCTAAGAGCTGAAATAAGGCTTTGTCACTCTAACAGACTCCCCAAAAGTCCCATGTCAGGTATTCATTATTAAAATTATTTTAATGTTTTAGTTATTTAGTTTCAAGTGGGATTGTTAAAGCCAATAACTTCTTTTGAAATTAACCCATTTACTTGTAACATATAGCTACCAATATTATAAAAACGTTTAAATTGTATACTAAAATCATTAGTTCAGGTTTTATATTATTTATATCTAAATAATTAAGGAAATAAAACTTGATTGATATATATGCTCATACCTGATTTTTCTAATTTTAGGAATTATAATTTCTACCCTTTCTGCATATTACTAATTATATATGTAGGATGATTAAATTTAATACAAAACTATACAAATTTTAAATACATTATATATACATACATAAATCTATGTATATATTTTCTTCATGATGCTTATATAACATTACTCCACAATTCCTATAGATCAGAAGATTTACCGTGCTATCTTTATATTTTTCATAGCAAATCACACAAGACCTAGAACACAACATTTCAATAAGAAATTTGTATTCTAATTTCTATCCATAAGGACAAGAAGCAAAGGAAGACAGAAAATTCCACCCATTCCACCTTTTATAACCATTTTTTTTATTAGTTATGTTTATACTCAGTGTGTACACAGCACATGTAGGTACCATGGTTAGCCTCATCCATGTCCTCCCCGTCCAAAGGGACCCTCCTCATTGGGGATGCCAGTTATCGACATGGAAATTGTGGGTCTTGCATTGTGAGGTTAGCCATTAGTTATGAGTAAGAGGCAATGTTTCTATCCATAATGTCCCAAGTTGTCACTCTCACAATCTTTCCGGCCCCTCTTCTGCAAATTTCCCAGAGCCATGTTGGGTTTGTGTTAGGTCTACTTCAGTGATGAGGTCTTGGGAGCCTCTGTATCTCTGGATCTCTGGTTTGTTAGGAGTTGAGTGTTCTGTGTGTCTATTTCCTTCACCCTTGTGCTGATCCTAAGTTCACCAAGAACGCAGCATTCTTGCTTATTTCCCCAAGTCCTCTATGGTTTCAGCAGGGGCCCTGGTGAGGTGTAATGGGCTGATTCTCTCCTCAGGTTCTGTGCCCATCTGTAAAACAAAAGGAGATTCTCCACCCAAGAGTGAAGTCAGAACTGGATAAATGAGATAACCATTATTAGGTTAGAGAGAATTTAAAAGGTGTAGGCCCTCTTGTAGCCCAATATTGGTGGGAGCTTGATATTAGACAGCAAACTCATTTTTTGGATATGATTCTGACTTATTTCCCAGTTCCAGCTATGGGTCCTGTTCCACTGAGTGGATCTGTTAGCCAATTCAAGAGCAATTGGTTACCCACCATGTATGTGTGCCACTATTGCACTTGGGTGAGCACAAAGCCAGGTTGTTTGCTGCTGAGTAGCTTAGACCATGAGTTGTTTGGACAAATATTGGCCATTTCCCCGCAGATGCTCATGTAGCACCTTCTGGCACTATACAAACTGTCTGGGGACTGACTGTCTTCCAGATTCCAGCCAGGTCTCTCCATGTTACATACCAACAGCACATGGTGTCTTTGGCAGTAGGGTCTTACCATTAACCTTTGGTGGGTAATCAAGGGCTCTGACAGAAGTCTGTCTTCTTTTGGGAAACCTTGTAGGTCTGTCTGATCAACAGTTCATTGTGAATGTTAACTGCATCCTGGTATTGTGAGTTATAGGCCAGAGCCAAGGGAAAAGAAGGAAGAAAAAGATAGGATGTATAAAAGAGAAAGGGAGAAAACAGAGAGAGAGACAGAGAGCAACAGGAGAAAATTAAGGTTAGTATTCGTCATACCCTCTCCAGGGCCCTTTGATTCAGGTGTTCCCTCTAAGGACCTGATGAAGGTTCAAACTTTTAGTTTTTCTCTCAGGATATAGGATTTTATGGTACCAGTTCCAACTGAGTCCAGTTTTGTGTCCCCCTGTCCCACCATTACCCATTCCACCTTTAATCATTGGAAAATATGGTAGCTCAATTCTACTTGAAAAGAAGACAATAGCTTTTCACTAAGAAAAGTGAAAAGATAAGATGGCACTGAACATTTTGTGATAAGAACGTGAAGGAGAAAATGATTTATTCTGTTGGAAAATTTTTCCACTCACCCTTTGATTGAAATACAGGAAGTCAAAGTGTTTGTGGTAGGTTGTACAATACATGTTCTATGTGCTAATGGTGAAGAAAGAAATTTTACCAAAAAAATCAAGATGACTTGAGCCAGAGTAAGAAACACAATTGTAAATAATAAAAAATAGGAATATGTATTTCATTTTAATACCATGGTTACATAATCAAAAAATCAATTTATAAGAATGAATCTTTTAAAAATTTGGGATTATTTATAGACAATTTGTGAAGTTGTAAAATATAATTTATAAAGTCAGTGTATCATCAGAATAGTATTAAACATAAAATAATAATGTTAAACACAATGTGAGTAATTGACTATTCCAAAGGAGAAGTTATATATGATTTAAAATATTTCATCAGTACCATCATTATTAAGATTAATATAGAGCTATAGAGATAGCTTAGTTGTTAATGCACTTGTCTGCAAAGCCAAAGGCCCCAGGTTTGATTCCCTAGGACCCATATAAGCCAGATGTACTAGGTGGTATATGTGTTTGGAATTTGTTTGCAGTGGTTGAAGGCCATAGCAAATCCTCTCTCTCTCTCTCTCTCTCTCTCTCTCTCTCATTCTCCCTCTTTCTCTCTCTCTCTCTCTCAAATAAATAAAAATTTTAAAACGCTATGAAAAAATGGATTAATATTAATTATTACTTAATATACAAAATAATTACACAGTCTAATATTTCAGAACATATAAAAATGTATCTGTTTCTGCTGGTAACACTTGAGAATGAGGCTGGAGTAGTATGAGTTCAAGGGCAATTTGGGATAAATATCAAGATATTGTCTCCAAAAGTCAAACACAGAATTGATTTTCTCTTGAAGGTAGCATATCAACTGTCTCCACAAAAGTATTTCCTGTCTTCATTCTTGCCAAGGTCCAGCCTCAATGGGGTTGTAGAACTAGAAGGGGATGTGTGGAGTTGGCGTTGTTAGGAAATGATGTGGACCAGTAGTTCAGGTGAAGCACACTGGATGCAGAGCAAAACTCTGCTTCTTTATTTATACTTTATTATACATTATTTTTTTGCAAGCAAGACATAGCAACTTATTCATGTAGCTTCTATTCTGTAAGAAATCTTGAAAAATAATCCTCTTTTCCCTTGGTTTCTCCTGCTTCTGTTTAACTTACGAACCTCTTGCCCCATAGACATTCTGACAGCACCTTAAACAAATAAAGTAAAAGATTGTAAGCTGATTAATATCTTACCCAGGCTCATGGAAACTAGCCAAGAGCCCTTGCAGGTAGCTCTTGTGGCTGTAAGGTGATAGATATTTTTTACCTCAGGAAGGGCAGTGTTAGTCACTCTCTACATAATATTACCTTGCAGCCCAAATAACAGTACGTTTCTCTATTTTTAATCCAGTACTGATTTAATTGTCTCACTATGACTGTTGTTTTCTTTTCTCCATTTTACAGTTTGATCCACCTTGCAAGTCTCTCCATAAAAGGAAGATTTTGACATTTAACACTTTCCCCATCTTTCCAGACCACCCTTACTCCATTAATATATGCCCCTGTATATGATAAAGGTTGATATATCCAATCAGTGTTTTGCATTGATGTCTTTCCTTTTTGAGCCCACCAAACTCTATTGTTAATTCTGAAAGTTACATATTCTGTTTTACTCCTTGTGTGGACCCAACCTGATTATTTGAAAGATATTTACTTTTTCTCCCTAGCATTTCAGGCTCCTTTTCTAGAAAGTCATCTCTAGGTTCAGGAAAAGTGCCCATTAATTCCTATAACCATAGGTAATGTTTCTTGGGAACAATTGGTAAGGCATGTAGCATAGCATTGCCAGGAACATGTCTCATTAGGTGAAATATACATTTGTGGTGTTGAGAAAATTTGTTCATTCAAACTAGTCATAGTTTCAAGATCCATAATCTGTTTAAGCAATATAGCCTCATAAATGTCTGCAGAAATATTCCTTTCCTGTTTAATCATTGGTGACTGTATAAACACATCTGAATTGGATTCCCCATTACTACTGAGAAGGGGGAAAAGAAAGCAAAAATAAGCAGTAATAAATTATAATAATTCCAAAAATTTCAAGGAAAAGATAGCAATAGTACAAACTGTCAGACAACAGGCACACCAGGAGGTTGCTGAAAGACTTCTTGGCTCTGCCAAAGAAAGTCTCAGATGCCGCAGCCCTGCTGAATGGTGTCCCATCAGCGTCACACTCCAGACCTAATTGTTACTACCATTTGGCCACCAACATCACTCTCAGTAAAAATTTGTGTTGCAAAGATGTTCTCCACTTCTTTCCATCACCAACTTTAGTAATGAGATGTGAACTAAATCAGAACAATGGAATTTGAAAAGAACATCTCTCAATGGGAAAAAAAATAAATACATTTTAAACAGAAAGACAAAGAACTCTATTATCTCCTCTTCCTTCAGATCCCACAGAAATATGGGGTACAAATGTGGGCCTTCTTTCTATAGTTGCAGAAATGATGAGTTTTCTTGTAGTCACTACTTCAGGTGGTCATTAAACCCCCATATCCACCCACACAGGTATATCTGACTATCATATCACATACAAAATGTCATATATTTTGTTTGTTTTTCCACTTTTACTCAGTGATCTCTGTTGTTAAGAAAATATGTTATAGATCACAGAGCAGACCATCCTGTTCTGAGGAAGGGTTACAAAGGTTGACAGAATTTTCCTACTCTTCTTAACTTTGTTGAAAGTAGCATGTGTGAGCTGGAGAGATGGATTAGTGGTTAAAGTGCTTGCCTGCAAAGCCAAAGGACCTAGGTTTGATTCCCCAGTACCCATTTAAGCCGGATGCACAAGGTGGCACATGCATCTGGCATTCATTTGCACTGGCTGGAAGCCTGGGAGTGTCCATTCTCTCTCTCTCTCTCTCTCTCTCTCTCTCTCTCTCTCTCTCTCTCTTTCTCTCTCATAAATTTTAAAAAAGAAAGAAAGTAGCATGTACTAAATGCATCCTCTAGTCTAGACCAATGATGGCCAATTTATTCTGTTACAGGACAGATAGTGAATATCTTCCACTTTTGCACATTTGAATATTTGCTACAGCTACTCATTCCTGCTGGGGCAGCAAGACAGCAGCCATGGGTAATTCACAGCTCATGAGGGTTACTAGGTTTTGAGAAGTTCTATTTGCCAAAAAAAGACACAGACTAAATTTGGATCATGGGTGTGGCTTTCTGAGCCCTGTCCTAGAACCCAACACTCAACAGATCAGAGGGAAAATGATATACTCCAACTATGTCATTGCTCCTGTTGGAGAAATTTCACCTTCAAATTAGGTGTTCATTTATTTTTTTGAATTAAGCTACCCTATGTGAGATATTTCAGTTTTAACAACTAAAATATCCTGATGTCCCAGAAACTTTATTAGCTATGGAAAATTTGTTGGAAGATGGTAACACACACATACACACACACAAATCATAATGAAATAATAGCATGAATGATGCCATCGTCATTAACTGTTGCCATTTTTAGATGCAGTTCAATTTTTAAGTGTTCTTTCAATAATTTTATGAGGAACACACAAATGGCAAGAGTGTAGTATGACTTTAGCCACATTTTACAAATAGAAACTAAGACTTTTACTATAACAGTAATGGAATCAAGATTCCAACTCAAGTAATTTAGCTTGAGGCCTTAAATTTTTCTGGTGCTCTACAATGTTGTGTGCCTTAACAAGAGTCTCAATAGTCCATTGATTTCTGTGTATTATTTCAGAGATGCAATTTATAAATCAAAAACTGAGAGTGAACTCATGGTGGAAGTAAAATTTGAATTGCACTTAGGAAAGAAATCCTAATCTGTTCTGGCAGTTATAAGAATACTTGAAAAATGTATATGCAACCAAATTCTATTTATCATGGTTCTGGAAATTGAAATGGCCAAGTCAAGGTGCTACCAATTTTGGTGTTTGTGGGTTCTTCTATGATGGTTCCTTGAAGGAACTGTGTCAAAAGAATGGAGATTGAATGAACTCTGTCTTGTATTCCCAGCTCTGTCATCAGGGATGAATCCCAGTCATGAGAGTGACTACTCCAGATGTTTAAAACCTCTTATAGGTAGGGTTGCATTGAGGATGAAGTTTCAGCATGAATTTATGGATAAATACATTCAAATCAGAGAAGAAGAGGGAGAAAACACAACTAAAATTTTAGTAAATAAAGTATTCAGGCCATGGAGAGCTTAATACCTGAAACAAAAATGGGATTTAAAAAAAAAAGCTTGCCTTTTAAGGTTTGAAGGCCAGTTTTATAACATGGTAGGAGAGAATAATGTATGTTCTACAACATTCCCATATTATAATTTCTAACTCCTTTGAATGTACTATCTCATATAAAAGGGAATTTTTTACATGTCATGAACTTTAAAGACCTTAAAAATGGGTTACTCTAGATTATCTTTGGATGGCTCAATCAATCTAGTCACATAAGACTTTGTAATCATAAACCTTTCTCCTGGTGGAAGACTCAAAAAGTGAGGTAGAAAAGAGGGTCAGAAACTTGAAATTGTGAAAAATTCAATATACTATTTCATCTTAAAAGATGAGAAGGTTCATAGTGTGGCAAGGAAGGTAGACTGTCTCCATAAACTGCTAACATCAGTGAGATACTGGAAATACACTGGGCCACAGCTCAACAAGAAGAAAGGCCCTATATCCATATAACATAATTCTTCCAACATCCTACATGTGTTTTAAACAGTACTTATCATCAAGGGTTACAGGAAGGATCTCAGACAAATTTCAGCTACACCTTGAATTTGGATTTGTGCAGCACAGAGCAGAGAACTAGTTGAGCAACACTCTCCTAGGACTTGTGATTGATATGACTGGGAGATAAAGAGTACCTATTGAGCTTTCCTTCAGCCACCAAGTTTGTAGTTATTAAAAAGTAATCAATCAGGCTGGGCGTGGTGGTGCATGCCTTTAATCCCAGCACTTGGGAGGCAGAGGTAGGAGGATTGCCATGAGTTCGAGGCCACCCTGAGACTCCATAGTGAATTCCAGGTCAGCCTGAGCTAGAGTGAGACCCTACCTTGAAAAACCAAAAAAAAAAAAAAAAAAAAATTAAGCAACCAGAAGCTAGGAAAATTATTTAGTTGTAAGCTGTTTGTTTGCAAAGCTAAAGGATCCAGGTTTAATTCCCCAGGAACCATGAAAGCCAGATTCACAAGGAAGCACATGTGTCTGCAGTTTTTGTGCAGTGGCTGGAGGCCCTGGTGCAACCATTCTCTCTCTCTTTCTCTCTCTCTTTCTCTCTCTCTCTTTTCCTCTATCTGCCTCTTTCTCTCTCAAATAAATAAATTATATATAATATGACAAAAAATAGCCTTTTATCCCAGCATTGATACTCAGAGGCCAAGGAAAGAGGATCACTGCAAGTTTGAAGCCAGCCTGGGACTACATAATGAATTCCAGGTTAATGTGGCCTGGACTAGAGTGAGGGTCCATCTTATAAAAGCAAATGAACAACAACAACAAAAAAAAAAATCAGAAGTAACAAATAGGTATAAGAGAAAGAGTCAGTAAATGTATCAATATATTTAAGGGAATGTCTATCTTGATGCCATGTCCTATCAAAAACTAAATCCTTGAAATAAAATAGTGGAGTAACCAAAGTTAATAAAGTATTATTTGCTTGATTTCTTGCATTTAATTTGGCAATGAAATGTTTAAGTGAGTTTTCAAGACAAGAAATTTGCAATGTTTTTCAAACTTATTTTGGTTTATATTTCATTAGGTTTATTGTTAGTGGTTAATATAATCCCAGTTACAATTGCATGTAAGTTCATATTAATTTAAAATCATGACTGGTATAAAGCTGACCTTTTCTGTGGCTAGGGACCTATGTTCTATGGGGGAATGCAGTGCTGTGGTTAAGTTAATTGAATAGCATGCCAAACTACCTTCCAAATATCTGTGCTTTTCCCCATAGATTTGTACTACCCAAAGCCTTTAGTATAAGTTACTTTATGCAAAGGATAGAAGTGAATACAGCGAATCACAGATGACAAAGCTACCAAGAATAAATGAATAGTTTGTTCTTGGCTCTAAACATGATATCTAAACCACACCCTTCAAAGATCAGGATAACTGTGGAAGAGGGCACTGGTAGAATGTCAGGGCAGGATTATGGGGGATAAACTGTGGAATGCTGTCTTCCGGATAGCCAAATCTACTACACTCATGAACTTACAGCAGATAGGGTTTCCTATACATGCCAGAGACTGTCAATGTCTCATGATATAGGAAAGAGCATCCTATAAGACCCACTTCTCCCAGTATAAAGGAAGGAAATGGTGAGTGCTGGGAGAGGGAATGCCATATCCTTTGTGGTGACAGCCACTGGAGAATTGCCTATTCTCCAGTTAGTAATCTCCCATCATGATTTAGAAAGTACTCCTAATTTAAGCAGACGGTCCAAAATAATAAATAAATAAATAAATAGCATGGCAAAAGGATGGGGATCTAGAAGGAAGAGAAATGATTTTACTGGCAGAAAGTAAAGAAGAAGAGAGAGGGTAGCTGGGGGCATCAAAAGACTGGTTTACAAGTATGAAATTGTCAAAAGTAAAAATTCAGACTGGAGAGAGGGTTTAGCAGTTAAGCACTTGCCTGTGAAGCCTAAGGGCCCCATTTCGAGGCTCAATTCCCCAGTACCCACGTAAACCAGATGCACAAGGTGACTCACACATCTTGAGTGTGTTTCCAGTGGCTGGAGGCCCTGGTGTGTCCATTTTCCATTCGCTCTCTCTCTCTCCCTCTTCTCTGTCTATGGTTGTCAAATAAATAAATAAAATAAAATAATCTTTCTTCATTAAAATATAATAGTATTAAATAAAAAATAAAAAGTCAAACTGCAGAACTCAGGAGGCAGAGGTAGGAAGGTCACTGTGAGTTTGAGGTCAGCCTGAGTCAACATAGTGAATTCCAGGTCAGTCTGGGCTAGACAGAGACCCTACGCCAAATAACAAAAAAGAAGAAGAAGAAGAAGAGGAGGAGGAGGACGAGGAGGAGGAGGAGGAGGACGAGGAAGAAGAAGAAGAAGGAGAAGAAAAATGAAAGAAAGAAAGAAAAGAAAAGAAAAAAGAAAAAGTCAAACATCATTTCATCTTTTAATTTATTATTCTAATTGTTCCAGATTATCTGATCTTCCTTCCAAATCTGACTTTTTTCTCATCTTTTCCTTTAATTTTTTATTTATCATTATTTCACATTATACTTGATAAGATTTTATATACACAGAAAAGTGTTAGTTGCATTTATAAATGTGTAAATTTCCATAGTTTAATAGCTATTATACACCAACATTCTGCAAATTTCAAAGAGTTATAAATGAGTATTTTAGTTTTACAAAATTTCTTGGCAAAAATAAACATAGAACTAGCACTCTACAGATCCTAGTGACAATGTCACTTATAGTAACATATGAGCGAGGAATGTCTCTTGTGTCATACTTCTAATAACGTATACTAGGGGTGACGTTTAAATGAATTATTGGATCAGACAAAAGAAGACTCTCAACAGAGAACTATCCAAGTAAGAAATGAAATTATGTCATGCATGGATAGACATAAACAGCAATACGATGTATTAGTATAGTGCGGCAGAGATCAATAATACACAATTTTACCTGTCAATGTGAGTTGATACCAGCTATTAAAAGACTTAATGCAACAGGCAAATATTATCAATCTTTCGTGCTTATACACATATAATAAACAATCCTGGGATACATACTATTAATGTCTAATTAAACAATAATAAACAATGAGAGTATTATAACATTTATTCAAAATGCTGATGCTAAAAATGCAATTTGTTAAAATCAAGTCTTTTTCTACTTATTCTCTTATAATATTGGCTGTAAACTCAGTTGCATATGCTTGATATGAAATATTTACTAATTACGCCAGTTTGAAATATCATGTACTAAATAAAAACAGGTGCTAACTATGGTTCAGCTCTTGTGCCATAGTCAGGGAAGTTAATTCTGATCTTACCTTTTCAAAATGCTTGCTGTGAGGAGCATCCTCTTTTCGTTTCTACAGTGTATGGATGGATCTGTCAACAAAACCTTTACAAATATCATCCTTTATACACAAAAGCAACTTGTATAATTGACAGAATGTATGAACTTGCTTTGTTTTATATATGAAATGAAATATAACTCATATTATAGTTGATATTTCTATATTGCTAACTCATATTAAATACAAAATTGGGTGCTATTTTACATGATTTCCTTCTGAAAATAATATGAAGATGTCAATGAATATACTATATACATTTAATGAAATATATATGTATATTTTCTTCAATGAATATACTAAAATGTGACAAGTGTAAAAATCTTTTCACAAGAAGAGCCTTTAGTGAAGAACATTTATGTGAAATTGTTTGGTTTTCATAAGTAACAAAAAATAATTTGGTAAAATTTAACTAATATATATATTCAAATTGACCTGATTTTATAGTTTTATTTGTTAGTACATATTTCAATTTTTCCAGTAAGCAAATATAATTTCTTCTCTTAATCTTGAGTTTATTTTCTTTAGTGATCAAATGTAGCATTATTTATACTTATATCTTTTTTTTCATTTCCTTATTACTCACTCCATTGGTAGGCCCGTTCATTTGAAGACAGCCTCTCTCCAGAACAGTAAGAAGTATGGGAAAGGGATAACATTACTCACACACTGTGCACCACATGTCATAGGACACTTACCGTATGTTATAAATGCAGTAAAGCAGAAGCCCATTTAACCTTAAAGTAATAGTAAAATAAGTTCCCTTACTATGTCTTTTCTAATCATGAGGCATAAAGAAGGAGAAGGTAGATGAAATCATGTGAAGATGAATATGCTAAATTCCTGAAAATAAAGAGCATACATTCAGAGAGGTTCAGAGATTCCACTAGGCCACTTTTCCTCTAGTCTTCCTGTGAGGCAAAGCTGACCTTGCAAATGAAAAAAAATATAGCCAGATGTCATAGTGCACACCCAGAGCTCCAGAGGCTATGATAGGAGGACTGCAAAGAGTTCTAAGTAAGCCTAGGAAAGAGTAAGACATTATCTAGGGAAATATAGAGAGAAAGAAAAATAAAGGCAGAATATTGAAAAGAGCAACTAATTGCATAAAAGTGAAATAGAAGACTGAGTTGATCAGTAATCTTAGTGATTTTAATTGAATTGCTAGTTTTCATATTTATCAAATCATTTCTGTTGATCAGATTTTAATATTCCATAGCCTTTGCAGTCTAGTATTGAAATAACAAAAAAGCAAATACTGTTTAATATTTTATATATGTAGTTCAAATAAGGCTAAATCATAGCAGCAAAGAGGTGATTGGTGATTCCAGGGGCTGTAGGGTGGGGGGATATGGAATCAGGGAGATGGTGTCCAAATGCTATACGGTTTCAATTTGAATGAAAAAGTTCAGCATGATGGCAATATTTAACAGTAATGCATTGTGCACTTAAAAATCGCTAAGAGTTTATCTTAAATGCTGTCACAAAAAGATAAATATAAGATGATAGATCATCTAATTGGATAGATTTAATCATTCTTCTATAATAGTTATACATTTCATAAATATATCAGATATTCTTTTGCATATTAAAATTAATATATTAATTTCAACTTAAGAAATCTAGGAAAAAATAAGTTTAAACCAAAGACTATAAGCTTTTTTGTTGTGAAAACCAAAGTGGTTGGTTAAATTATATGGTTTTCTGTGCCTTTTCTGAAGTGATGTGTAATCACAATGTTTTACAGTTTGAACTAAACATTTGTGATCCACGGAGACACATTGAATAGTGTCCAGGCTGCAAGGATGTTCCTAAGCATTGGCCTTCTGGATCTACCCGCTGCCCTCGGTTCCCTGGTTACTAACCTCCTTGGATTACTTTATGTGAACTTCCTTCGTCACTGTTTCTGGCAGGTTGCAGTCAATAAATAGAATAGCCTTGAGGTTGAAAACAGAAAAAATAAATGGAAGAAAGTATCTCTTCTGAACTTTCCTTTGGAAACTTGTGCCAATAAGTAAAATTCAGGGATCGTGTCAGCTAGAACGCGGCCTCACTTGCCCTTAATTTCCTACAGAATCATAACTTTCTTTCCTCCTTTAGACCAAGGCGTGTCGATGGCTTCCCATTCATTTTGTTGTGGTACACTGTAGCTGAACATTTGTTGTTGGTGCCCCTAAGCTTGCTTTCTCATCTCCTTGGGATCTGATCATGACATGCTTCTGCAATTACAATTAACACCAATAACCATGCTGCTGACTCAGGAAAATGTATCAAATAAGCTATAAAATATTATGTTACTGACATCACTAGCAAATGCTTTATTAACTGATATGAGATGGCATCTGTATTTTTTAAAAGATTTGTTTTTATTTATTTGAGAGAAAGTGACAAGGAGAAAAGAGAGAGAGAGAGAGGGAGAGTATGGGCCTGCCAGGGCCTCCAGCCATTGCAAACAAACTCCAGACACATGTGCCACTATGTACATGTGGCTTTACGTGGGTAGTGGGGAATAAAACCTGGGTCCTTAGGCTTTGCAGGCAAGTGCCTTAACTGATAAGCCATCTCTCCAGCCCACATCTGTATTTTTTTAATTTCTAATAGTTATGATGGTCGGGACAGTGACATTGATTTGAAAAGAATTAGAAGAAAGGGAAGAAGAAGAAAGAAGAAGGTAGAGGACAGTAAAATTAGAATAGCAGAAACAACTTCAAGTAAGAATAAAGTTGACAGCATCATACACACCAATTTCAACAATTTCTATAAAAACTACATTAATCAAGGTTGTTTTTCTGGGGCTATGTTATGACTTGGTGGATAATGCATTTATGACACTAGCAGAAGATCTGAGTTTGGATCCCTAGCATGCATGTAATTGCCAGCTTGGTATAGCAACCTTCCTGAAATCCTAGTGCTTGGGAGGCAAAGACAAGAAACCCCTTGGGCAAGCTAGCTAGCTAGCTTACCCAAATCAGGAAGCTCTGAGTTCAACTGAGAGTGCCGGCCTCAGTAAATAAGGTGGACTGAGACCAATGAAGACACCTGAAGTCAGCTTCTGGCTTAGCACAAACACATGTGTGCCAATTCACATAGGAATATGCATATGCACACATGGTCATCACACACACACAGATACACACAGGCACATACAGCCCAAAATACAAAAGACTGTGGTACTGGTGATAGGATAGACACATATATTAATGAAACAAAGAAATATCCATGAAGAAATATATATACATATGGTCAACTGATTTTCAACAGAAGTTCAAAGGCAATTATATGAAGCCAGAATGGAGTTTGTGATAAATAGTTAAGTCAGTTACCAATATGTAAAATAAAAAACTGCAACCCATACTTAGTACTATATGAAATGACTAGCACAAAGTTTAATCATAGGTTTCAATATAAATCCTAAAGCTGTAAAACTTCCAGAAAGAAGCATTACCTAGATATGGTATCAAAAATATACTTTGGCTAGGTGTGGTGATTTACACTTTTAGTCCTAGAACTTTGGATTGCCTTGAGTTTGAGCCCAACCTGGAGTCTCAGAATGAGTTGGAAACCAGCCTGGACTAGAGAGGGATTCTGCCTGAAAAATAATAATCATAATAGAACACATTTATCTCAAAATGAAAATACACGGGGACTTCCGGTCAAGATGGCGGCATAGGAACCACGCCTAAGCAGCCTAGGGGAGAAAAAGCCAAAGAAAACCCAGCAAAATACACAAGGGAGGTGTATAAGAGATTAAAACAGCAGCGGAGAAGTAGGAGATATCCAGAGCCCACACGGGCAGGCCGAAGCAGCTCCGGCAGCGGCAGCTCGGGACCCGGTAGCGGCAGCTCGGGATCCGGCAGCGGCAGCTCGGGACCCGGTAGCGGCGACTTGGACTCCGGCAGCGGCACCTCGGGACCCGGTAGCGGCGATTCAGACTCTGGCAGCGGCAGCGGCAGCACGGACACCGGCAGCTGCATCACGGGCTCCGGCAGTGGCGACTCGGGATCCAACAGCGGCGGCTCAGACCCCGGCAGCGGAAGCGGCGGTGGAAGCCGTGACTCCAGCCCCAAAAACACCATCAGCTGCTCCGGTACCGGCCACAGCGGCTTCAGGGCAGCGAATCCAGCAGCGGAGGCTCCAGCGGCTTCAGCGGCAGAGGCGGATCCTGCAGCGGCAGCACCAGCGGATCAGAGGCGGAGGACCCAGCAGCGGCAGCTCTAGCGGATCAGCGGGGGCAGACCCAGCAGCGGCATCTCCAGTGGCGGATCCAGCAGCAGTGGTCCCAGCAGCGGCAGCTCCAGCGGCAGCAGCGGGGATCCAGCATCAGGGGCGCCAATCTGCAGGGCCACAGTTGCCAGGCTTGGTTTGCCCCACAGGAAAAGCCAGTACCCAGTTCCAGAAAGCAGAACAGCGGCCCAACATCCCAGCCAGCAACTTGACTGAGACCAAAAGCATCCAAAGAGGTAACTGGGATTGAACCAGGGAAGGGTCTCACCTGGTCACAAGCTGACTTGGATCCCTCAACAGACCAGAAATCTTAACTTCTTTGTTGATAGAGGATCTGGTTTTTATAATACCTAATCTTGCATAAATGCTCGGTGCTGTTCTTGACTGAATGTGTATAGGGTTTAGTTAAATTTTAGAATATACCTGTATTTTATTCCACTCAACCTATTTGAATACCCCCATAGCAGGCAAACTTAACCCCTAGGGCCACGTGTCTAGATACTCTGAGAGTGGTAAGAGCCACACCTAACATCTTAATCTCCTACATAGAAGATATACAATATCAGATCAATAGATACAGCAAAGGATACCCAGCTAACTGGAAAATCTAAGCAGTAACTTAATCCAAGATGCAAAAATATATACATTATAACACAAGAAACACCAAAAACCAAGGCAATATAAATCCACCAAAAAGCATCAATGCTTCAGAAATGACCTCTAGTGAAAACGAGTTAGAGAAAATGCCTGAGAAAGATTTCAAAAGAATGATTGTAAATATGTTCAATGAACTCAAAGAAGAAATCAAAGGAATCAGAGAAGATACAGGACACCAATTTAACGAAATAAAGAAATCAATACAAGACATAAATAAGGAAATAGAAATAATGAAGAAAAACCAGTCAGAATTACTAGCAATGAAGAACACAGTTAATGAAATAAAAAACTCTGTAGAAAATCTCACCAGTAGAATGGATGAAGGAGAGGACAGAATATCTAAGCTAGAAGACCAGGTGGCAGATCTAATACAATCCAACAAAGAGAAAGACAAACTAATAGAAAAGTATGAATGGGAATTTCAAGATATTCGGGACACTATGAAAAGATCAAATATAAGAATTCAGGGTATAGTAGAAGGAGAAGAATTTCAATCCAAAGGTATAGTAGGCATCTTCAACAAAATCATAGAAGAAAACTTCCCCCAAATTGGGAAAGAGGTGCCAATGCAGATACAGGAAGCATTTAGAACACCAGCCAGACAAAACCTGGAAAGAACCTCTCCTCGCCATATTATAATCAAACTACCAAACACACAATCCAAAGAAAAAATATTGAAAGCAGTTAGAGAGAAAAATCAAGTTACCTACAAAGGCAAGCCCATCAGGATCACAGCAGATTACTCAACACAAACTTTCAAAGCCAGAAGGGCTTGGAGTGAAGTATTCCAAACTCTGAAAGATAACAACTGTCAACCAAGACTACTTTATCCTGCAAAACTATCCATTCAAATAGATGGAGAAATAAGGACATTCCATGACAAAAGCAGGCTAAAGGAGTATTTGAAGACAAAACCAGCTCTACACAAAATACTTGAAAGAATCCTCCATGCCGAAGAGAAAGAAAAACACACATGTAAGGAACCTGGAAAACAGCAAACAACACTCAAATACTAGTTAATATAAGAGAGCAAAGGTAGAACCAGAACCACAAAAAAAAAAAAAAAATGGCAAGCATAAATACACATCTTTCAATAATATCTCTTAATATCAATGGCCTCAATGCTCCAACCAAAAGACATAGATTTGCAGACTGGGTTAAAAAGCAGGACCCTACAATTTGTTGTCTCCAAGAAACTCACCTTTCTACAAAGGATGGACATTATCTTAGGGTGAAAGGTTGGAAAACGGTGTTTCAAGCAAATGGACCCAGAAAGCAAGCAGGGGTTGCTATCCTAATAGCTGACAAGGCAGACTTCACTCCAACATTAGTCAAGAAAGATAAGGAAGGTCACTTTATATTGATTAAGGGCACACTCCAACAGGAGGACATTACAATCCTAAACATATATGCACCTAACATGGGGGCTCCCAAATTCATCAAACAAACACTGTTAGAACTAAGGTCACAGATAACACCAAACACAGTGGTAGTTGGTGACTTTAACACCCCACTCTCATCAATTGACAGGTCATCCTGGGAAAAAATAAACAGAGAGGCATCTGGACTAAACGAGGTCATAGAAGGAATGGACCTAACAGACATATACAGGACATTTCATCCAAATGCTGCAGAATATACATTCTTTTCAGCAGCACATGGATCATTCTCTAAAATAGACCATATATTAGGACACAAAGCAAATCTTAACAAATTCAGGAAAATTGAAATAATTCCTTGCATTCTATCTGACCACAATGGAATCAAACTACAAATCAATAGCAAGAAAGGATATAGAGCATACACAAAATCATGGAAACTAAACAATACATTACTAAATGATGAATGGGTCAATGAAGAAATCAAGAAGGAAATCAAAAAATTTATAGAGTCAAACAATAATGAGAACACAACATACCAAAATCTCTGGGACACAATGAAGGCAGTTCTAAGAGGTAAATTTATAGCTTTAAGTGCCTATATTAAGAAATTAGAAAGGTCGCAAATAAATGACCTAATGCTTCACCTTAAAGCCTTGGAAAAAGAAGAACAAGGCAAACCAAAAATCAGTAGACGGGAAGAAATAATAAAGATTAGGGCAGAAATTAATGAAATAGAAACCAAAAAAACAATACAAAGAATTAATGAAACAAAGAGCTGGTTCTTTGAAAGGATAAACAAGATTGATAAACCCTTAGCAAATCTGACCAAAAGAAAGAGAGAAGAGACACAAATTAATAAAATTAGAGATGAAAAAGGTAACATCACGACAGATGCCAGAGAAATTCAAAAAATCATAGGGACATATTATAAAAACATATACTCCACAAAGTATGAAAATCTGAAAGAAATGGATGATTTCCTTGATTTATATGACCTACCTAAATTAAATCAAGATGAGATTAATCACTTAAATAGACCTATAACAAGCATGGAGATCCTAACAGTTATCAAAAATCTCCCAACTAAAAAAAGCCCAGGCCCAGATGGATTCACTGCTGAATTTTACCAGACCTTCAGGGAAGAGCTAACACCATTGCTTCTTAAGCTTTTCCATGAAATAGAAAAAGAAGGAATTCTACCAAACTCCTTCTATGAAGCCAGCATCACTCTGATACCAAAACCAGGCAAAGATAGAACAAAAAAGGAAAATTACAGACCAATCTCCCTCATGAACATAGATGCAAAAATTCTCAACAAAATATTGGCAAACAGAATACAAGAATACATTAGAAAGATCATTCACCCTGACCAAGTAGGCTTTATCCCAGAGATGCAGGGATGGTTCAACATACGCAAATCTATAAATGTTATACATTATATAAATGGGTTGAAGGACAAAAATCACATGATCATCTCATTAGACGCAGAGAAAGCATTCGACAAAATCCAACATCCCTTCATGATAAAAGTCCTACAGAGACTGGGAATAGAAGGAACATATCTCAATATAATAAAGGCTATTTATGATAAGCCTACAGCCAACATATTACTAAATGGGGAAAAACTGGATGCTTTTCCACTAAAATCAGGAACAAGACAAGGGTGTCCACTGTCCCCACTTTTATTTAATATAGTTCTGGAAGTCTTAGCCATAGCAATAAGGCAAAAGACATGCATAAAAGGGATACAAATCGGAAAGGAAGAGGTCAAGTTATCATTATTTGCAGATGACATGATTCTATATATAAAGGACCCTAAAGACTCTACTAGCAAACTGTTAGAGCTGATAAAAACCTACAGTCATGTAGCAGGATACAAAATAAATACACAGAAATCAGTAGCCTTCATATATGCTAACAACAAACACACAGAGGATGAGATCAGAGAATCACTCCCATTCACAATTGCATCAAAAAAAATAAAGTACCTTGGAATAAACCTTACTAAGGAAGTAAAGAATCTATACAATGAGAACTTTAAAACACTCAAGCGAGAAATTGCAGAAGACACTAGGAAGTGGAAAAACATCCCTTGTTCCTGGATTGGAAGAATCAATATTGTGAAAATGGCAATCTTACCAAAAGCAATCTACACATTTAACGCAATCCCCATCAAAATTCCAAAGGCATTCTTCACGGAAATAGAAAAAACAATCCAAAAATTCATTTGGAATCACAAAAAACCTCGAATATCTAAAATAATACTGAGCAACAAAAATAAGGCTGGTGGTATCACCATACCTTATTTTAACCTATACTACAGAGCCATAGTAACAAAAACAGCATGGTACTGGCACAAAAGCAGACTCATAGATCAATGGAACAGAATAGAGGACCCAAATGTAACCCCATGTAGTTATAGCCACCTGATATTTGATAAAAATGCCAAAAATACTCATTGGAGAAAAGACAGCCTCTTCAGCAAATGGTGTTGGGAAAACTGGATATATATCTGTAGAAGGATGAAAATAGATTCTTCTCTTTCTCCGTGCACAAGAATTAAGTCCAAATGGATTAAGGACCTTAACATCAGACCTGAAACTCTGAAACTGCTAGAGGAAAAAGTAGGGGAAACCCTTCAACATATTGGTCTTGGCAAAGACTTTCTGAATACAACCCCAATTGCTCAGGCAATAAAACCACAGATTAACCACTGGGACCTCATGAAAATACAAAGATTCTGCACTGCAAAGGACACGGTGAAGAAAGCAAAGAGGCAACCTACAGAATGGGAAAAAATCTTCACCAGCTATACATCTGATAGAGGATTAATATCTAAGATATACAAAGAACTCAAGAAGTTAAATAATAAGGAATCAAACAAACCAATCAAAAAATGGGAAATGGAGCTAAATAGAGAATTCTCAAAGGAAGAAATACGAATGGCATATACGCATCTAAAAAAATGTTCTACATCCCTAGTCATTAGGGAAATGCAGATTAAGACTACATTGAGATTCCATCTCACTCCTGTCAGATTGGCTACCATCATGAAAACAAATGATCATAAATGTTGGCGGGGATGTTGAAAAAGAGGAACCCTTCTACATTGTTGGTGGGAATGCAATCTGGTCCAGCCATTGTGGAAATCAGTGTGGAGGTTCCTAAAACAGCTAAAGATTGATCTACCATATGACCCAGCTATAGCTCTCCTAGGCATATATCCTAAGGACTCATCTCATTACCTTAGAGATACTTGCTCAACCATGTTTATTGCTGCTCAATTTATAATAGCTGGGAAATGGAACCAGCCTAGATGTCCCTCAACTGATGAGTGGATAATGAAGATGTGGCACATTTATACAATGGAGTTTTACTCAGCAGTAAAGAGAAATGAAGTTATGAAATTTGCAGAAAAGTGGATGGATCTGGAAAGAATTATACTAAGTGAGGTAACCCAGGCCCAGAAAGCCAAGCGCCACATGTTCTCCCTCATATGTGGATCTTAGCTAGAGATGATTGGGCTTCTGTGTGAGAAGGAAAAAACTCAGTAGCAGAGGCCAGTAAGTTAAAAAAGGAGATAGAAAGGGAAGAGAAAGAAAGGGAGGAGGGCTTTTATTAGGTTGGTATTGTATATATGTAAATAGAAAGATTGAGATGGGGAGGGGATATGATGGAGAATGGAATTTCAAAGGGGAAAGGGGGGAGGGTAATACCATGGGATTTTTTTTGTTATCATGGAAAATATTAATAAAAATGGAGAAAAAAAAATACAAAAGTTCCTTTTCCAGAGTATGACTATAGCTAATTGTTCCCTTCCTTCCCTCTGCTTCTGAATATTTGCAAGTTTTCTGTGATGCATGTATATTACTCTTATAATGCTTGCAGGGGGTGTTTTGACATTGTGGTACTATTTTCATGTACAAATTTTATTCTGGAGAATGATATAATTATTACAAAAAATCACAAAATATAATGATTTTTATAAAAAAAAAAAAAAGAAAATACACGGACATTAAATTGGCAACTAAAGTAGTTTCAGCCATATAGATTATTAAGAAAATAAGACTTAATTGCCATCAAATTCATTATAACCCTTCATATAATGATTGATAAAAGAAACTGATAATAGTAAGTTTTGACAAGGACATGTAACAAAGGAAAAGTTCATGAATTAATAATAAGAATCCAAGTTGGTCTACCTACTTCTTGCAGTGGCTTGCCATTTATATGCAAAACACCACACACAGCATATATTTCAACTGCTGCGTATTTATCTTCCAGTAATTAAAATTTATCTTTATATACAAACCTACATATAAATGGATATGGCAAATTTATTCATAATAGACCAAGCTAGAAATCATTCAAATGTTTTTTTTTCAATTGCAAATGATAAAACAAACTGTGATTCAGTCAGTCAATGTAATACTACACAGCAATTAAAAGGACTAATTGAATACATAAATAATCAATATCAATTCATTATGTCTAGCGAAAGAAGCAAGACTCAAAGGATACGTTCTTTTTATATCATTTGCCTCTAATTCTTAAGAAATATAAACTATAGGAACAGAAAAAATATATCCATGCATGGTTGTGCATAGCTTTAATCCCAGCACTTGGGAGGCAGAGGTAGGAGGATCACCATGAGTTCGAGGCTACCAAGAGACTACAAAGTGAATTCCAGGTCAGCCTGGGGCTACAAAGAGACCTTACCTCAAAAAAAAAAAAAAAAAAAAGAAAGAAAAAATAATAATTGATAGCAAAGTACATACACACAGATGTGATATATTATACATATGATGACAGCACATAGACATTTATAGCCAAAGTTGCAGCACAGATTTATATCTCAAATAGTTTACATTTATTTCCATGTATCTACTTGAACACATTCTTTTTTACAAATAAACCAAGATGATTTTAGCCAGAAATGGTAGCATGTCAGCACAAATTTTGGTGCTGGAGATGTTCACTGGTTGTCTTTGCCTCTAGGCATTTTCAATGTCATGTTGAGAAATCATTTTATAGGGCAAAAAATGATAGTTGATCCTGATGTTTCCAAATTCAATTTAAGATTACAAAAGACTTTTACATGATTTTTAAAATACATCCCTTTTGATTTTTGCACTGAAAAATCTTTATACTTAAAGACATTAAATTTTTGAACTTTTTTATTTTTGTTTTTGATTTATATAAGAGAGAAAGAGAGAGAGAGAGAATGGGCATTTCAAGGTCTCTAGCTACTGCAAAAGAACTCCAAATGTATGTACCTCCTTGTGCATCTGGCTTACATGGGTCCTGGGGAATCAAACCTGGGTCCTTAATCTTCTAGACAACCTCCTTAACCACTGAGCCATCTCTCCAGCCCTGAATTATTTTATTCATCTTAAAATAAATCTAATAAGTTAAAACAACATAAATGTTATTACTAATAAATAAAGAATGAACTTTAAAACTTCTTTGTAGCCTATGTATATCTTTTTGATATACTCAAACCAACAACATAAATTGCTACCATGTGAGCTAGAGCCAATTTTGCTTGTGTGACAATATTATCAACTTATTGTATACCAACATATAGTGTTAGAATGCAGTCCACCTTGGTGATTCTTCATGTTTGATTTGTTCTTATTATCAAATATATTTTCAACTATTTTCATAGCAGGCATGCTTGGGAGATTGAAATATGGTCTCTCTCTATGACAGGAGGTCAGAATTGTTTCTTTATCAGAATAATAACAATAATGGACCATTTTGGAGAGAGTCTAGTCATGTTTGCTATTGGCCCTCATAAGATTCAGGGATTCCCAAACTACAGGCTCCTCATAGGTGAGCCAAGCTGCCTTATTATACTGTTCTCACCTAGGTACCTTTGTGTCTCCCTATTTGACTTGGGAGGCAATAAAATGTAAAATAATAATAATAATAACATATAATCCTCTTGTATCTTGCTGTACCATGAATAATCTAGTTTGGGAAAAACCTCAGATCCTTCACTTTTCTTCACAGATTATGTTTCTTTTTATTTTTTTTATTTTTTTACTAGAATTCCTGCCTTATAAATACACAATTTGTTGACCTTGTTCCAAAACCAAGTATTTATGTTAGTACATTCATGGAAAATTTTCCCTCAAATTGGTCCTATTCATTTAGTATACTTACTACCCTGCCCTATAGGTAAGTATGATTTTAATTAGATGTTTTTGGTCTTTCCATTGCCTCAAATACAAAGATGAGACAGACTTAGAATCAGAATGGACAGCAGTAGGGAAATGGGGGTCTATAGAATTTATTGTAAAAAGTATCACTGCATGCCAGGGAAGTCCCTGTGGTGCCAAAGCTAGTATAAATTATGGAAACATACTGTAGGTTTTAAGGCTTGAATTACCTAGATCCTCTGTAATCTGCTTCCTGGTTACACTATTTATTCCCTTATAAGTAAATAAAATGTAAGAAGTCAATAAAATAGCATAATAATCAACCAGATGTCTAAGAAAGAACAAGAAATTCAAGACTGAGTAAAATACTGGCTAATTCACATATAGTATATATTTCACCATAGGGAAGATTCATGCTGCTGACATATAACATCAATGAACAGGATTGATTGTAAAGTATGTGCAAAGTGTAGATTCTACCTATCCTGAACAATCAACAAGCAGCCCCTCATCTTTATTTGAAATTGCCTTCCTCATTCTATATGATTGGCTTCAAAGGCACACTTGATTACTTAGTAATATGGACTTGAGACTGAAGGCTGGGTCCCTTAAAGGAATCAAGTGCTGTTATTTTTTCTTTGGAATATCATCTGTGAAACATGCAGTACAGCTAGAACTTTGGTGATATATGGAGTCTAGATTCTATTCTTAAAACAGTCATAAGGTGCTGATAGTTTTTGACATACCTTGCTTACTAGAATTAGTAAATCTTTATTTTTTCTTTCTCATTCTTTTGTCTATTTCTCCTTTGAGGCAAGATCTCACTGTACAGGATACACTAACTTTCGACTCATGATCTTCCAATCTCAGCCATCAACTGTCAGGATTAAATGCATGAGCCACCAAGCCAAAATTTCTCATTCATTTAAAAAAAAAAAATCTTGGCCTTTCCTTCAAGATCCATTACTATCTACTCTTTTCAAAATGTGACAATATTTTCTTTTAAAAAGACCAGAATCTTTCTGGTTCTTGCTCCTTAAATTTGCTTGAGTTCATGCTGCCATGTTGACCCTTTGAATTTTATCTGGTTCTTTATTGTCATCTGCCTTTCAGTTACAACTTATATTTCTATTCTTCCACATGATTCTGTTTTGGTCTACATTTTTTATAGAAGTATCTCATGTTTATTTGTATGATAAGTTTCCATTATAAAACTTTGGTTAGAATATGGTCATTTCATTAATATGGTTGTCTTAGTGTACTTTTTTGTTCCTGTGACATATTACAACAGACTGGATTATTTATCAGTAATATAAATTCATACACATTGATACAAAGGCTGGAAAGTCCCAAAGCATAATCCAAAATCTGGTGTGGCTTCCTTGTCAGAATGGAACATGGCAGAAGGGAAAGTAAGCACATGCAAAACAGAGCATGAGTAAGAAGTGCTGCCCTCATAATGATTCTCACTCATTCATGCCTGACCATGAAGACAGAGATCATATAGCTTTAATCCCTCTTCAAGGTCTTTATAACATGGCAGGATGTGTTTGGATATAAGTTTGGGTTGGGTCATCTCATCACAAATTCCTCCTCTTCCAAGAAAAAAAACCTCATGTTTTCCTCTCACAGAAAGTATGTTCATTTCACTCAATATTATCCATGTAATTCATCTCAATAGCAACTCAGAATTCTGAGTGTTATCTGTATCAACCATGGACAGGATTCAAGGAAGGATTCATCCTGAGACACAGTCCTTCCTACTATTATTCTGATAAATCAAATATGACCTATTTCCAAGTAATGAATCAGGTCTAGCATAGTCATTCCTAATCATTGAGAAAGCAATCAGCCTACAAATGAGCAATAAAGAATCTCAAGCAGAGCTGGAGAGATGGTTAAGGTACTTTCCTGTAAAGCCTAGGAACCCAGGATGGATTCCCCAAACCCATGTAAGCCAGATACACATGGTGGTACATGTGTCTGGAGTTCATGTGTAGTGGCTGAGCCCTGGTGCACATTCTCTCTAAATAAGTGAATAAATAAATAATAAATACAATATTAAAAAGCCCACAGAGAAAATAACATGATGTCTTTACTGTACAGAATAATGTCTTCTTGCTCCCACAACCTGGCATCACTGGAGAACTTAGGTATATAGAGGTCTCAGGCTTCCCTGCTTTTGTGCGTTGCTAGCACCAGAGCATCGTCAGTTCTCCAAGCTTGGAGTCTCACATAGACTTCTTTCCATCCCAAGCATTAATTCTTATTCTGCACATGCCCAGGCAGAATTTTCTAAATCTTTTTTATTCTGATTCTTTTTAACTATGGATTTTCTATTTAGACACTCCTGTCCTCTCTCATCTCACAATAAGCAGTTAAAGGTCACCCTTCCTATTCTGAATGCTTCTCTACTTGGGTATGTCACCCACCAACTATTTCAGTTTGTCTTGACTCATGTCTGCCTTACATAAAACCACAAAGCATAGAAACTACTTGGTCAAGCTGTCTACAACTTTATATCTAAATGGTATTTTCTTCATTTTTAAAATTTATTTGTTTGTTGTTTCCATGAGGTAGGGTTTTGGTATAGCCCAGGCTGACCTGGAATTCACTATGTAATCTCAGGGTGGCCTTGAACTCATGGTGACCTGCCTTTCTCTGACTGGTATTAAAGGTTTGCACCACCACATCTGGCTTAATTTTATAATACCATATTCCTGAGCACCATCTAAGACCTTATTGGAGGTGGAGTCTTTAGTGCCCACATGTCTACCAACATTGTGGGAAACACCATTTCATACTTTCTAAAAAATTCAAGACTTTTTTTTCATCTTCTTTTCTTCTGAGCCCACATTGGAATCCTTCTCATCTCATCTTTGAAAACAATCCAGATT
The DNA here is from genome assembly GCA_036346955.1 of Dipus sagitta. Lineage (NCBI taxonomy): Eukaryota > Metazoa > Chordata > Mammalia > Rodentia > Dipodidae > Dipus > Dipus sagitta. Next base: position 151,295,472 of record CM070771.1, read on the forward strand.
ATTTTCTAGCATTCAATTCAAAACTGTATAATCTGTACAAAAAGTCCATATTTTAAGTATTTGCTGTTGTTATGGCCATATATTTAAACAAATTTCATACCTAAAACAGTCATCTGATGAGAAAAAAGAATAAAATATACTGGGTAAATTACAAGGAAAATTAATGTATTTGCCTTATGGTTCCAAGGTCTGTGAAATCCAGAAAAACGTAGCCCTTATCTGGAGAAATTCTACTTTCCATGTTGTAATGTGACAGAGGACTGAGGGAGTATCAGAAAAAATAAAGAGAGGCATAAGAACTGGCTCAACTTATAGGAAACCTACTTTCAAGATAATTAAATGACACTAAAGGCAGAGCACTCTTGATGCAATCACAACTTAAGGCACTTACTTCTTAAAGTCACAGTGAAAATTAAATTTCCACATAAGTATTGGATTATACATTCAAGAGATATCAAAGGCAAAAGGCATTATAAATAAAGAATAGTAGCCAGATATATATGTATATAAACTGCATGGGTAATACCATATATTATGACCATTATTTCCATTGAGATGTAATAAATGCATATGTTTATTGTCATCATGTATAACAAATTTGTAAATAACAGTATAATAAATAATTGTTGTCTAAATACAAGATACATATAAGAATATAATTAAGTCAATGTAGCTAGTTATTTTGAATATAATTAAGATATCTGAAGGAATCCTTTGATCATTACATTTAAAATGAATGAAAATGATTTTTTCTTCCATTAAATTTGAGAGCTGATGAGGGGAATAATATTATCATTATGCAATGCTAAATATGTATGAAAATGTCCTGAGATCCTTTCTTTTAGATACTTAATCAAAAATTTAATAAAATGAAAGAAAGGATAATATGTTAGAAGAAAAATAACAAGGAATAGTAAAACTTTTTCTACAAGTCATATTACAGTTAAAAACTATAGTCTTATTTTATGATCACAAAATTTTAAAAGCAAGAAAGTGTTATATTGAGGTCTTTGATCCATTTGGACTTGATTGTTTTGCATGGCAAGATGTGTGGATCAAGTTTCAATTTCATGCATATGGTTATCCAGTTTGTCCAACACCATCTGTTGAAGCTGCTGTCTATTTTTCAGCCAATATTGTTAGGGCCTTTGTCAAATATCAAGTAGCTGCAATTACTTGACCCAAAGTCTGGGTCCTAAAATTCTATTTCATTGGTATATACTCCTGTTTTATGCCAGTACCATGCTGTTTTTATTTTTATGGCTTTGTAATATAGCTTTAGATCAGGTATGGTGGTGCCTCCAGAGGTGTTTCTTTTGCTGAGGATATGCCTAAACATCCGAGGCCTTCTGCTTTTCCACATGAATTTTGAGATCATTTTTTCAATCTCTCTGAAGCATGATGTTGAGATTTTGATTGGAATTGCATTAAATCTGTAGATTGCCTTTGGTAGGATTGCCATTTTCACAATGTTAATTCTGCCTATTCAGGAGCATGGGAGGTCTTTTCATTTTCTCAAATCCTCCTCAATTTATTTTTTGAGTGTTTTTATGTTTTCAATGTATAGATCTTTCATTTCCTTCTTTAATGTTATTCCAAGGTATTTTATTTTTATTTTTGTTGCTATTTTTTTATTTTTTTATTTTTCTTTATTAGTTAGTTTTGTATTCAGCAAATACACTCAGTTTGATACCATTATTAGGCTCATCCGTGACCTACACCCTCCCCTTGGCCCCTCCTTGTTGAGGTATATGGGTCATGCATTGTGGAGTTAACCCACAGTTATGGGTAAGATAAATGTCTCTGCATATCAGGACCCAGCATGTGGCTCTGACATTCTTTCCGCCCCTTCTTCCGCAAAATTTCCGTGAGCCATGTTGGGTTCATTTTTGGTCTGCTTCAGTGATGAGGTGTTGGGGGCCTCTGAGGCTCTGGCTCTCTGATTTGGTAGGAGTTGATTTTTCTCTGTGTTGATCTCCTTCCCCCTTGTGCTGGTATCCGGTTCATCAAGAAAACAGCACCCTTGCTTGTTTCGCCAGTTTTTCTTCTAGTGTCTAGTCCATGATTTTGTTGCTATTGAAAATGGAACAATGTCACTTATTTCTTTCTCTGTATCTTTGTAATTTGCATATAGAAAGGCTACTGAGTTTTGTGCATTATTTTTCTTTATCCTGCCACTTTGCTGAAGGAGTTTATCACATTTAAGAGTTTTGCAATGGAGGCTCTTGGATCTCTTACGTATGGAATCATGTTGTCTGCATATAGCGCTAACTTAACTTCTTCCTTTCCAAATTTTATCCCTTTTATTTCTTTCTCCTGTCTTATTGCTTGAGCTAGGACTTCCAGTACTATATTGAAGAGCAGAAGTGACTCCAAAAAAAGCTGACTATAGAGTTACCAACAGACCCAGTTTTTCCCTTACTGGGGATATACCCTAAAAGCTCCACACCTCAGCTCAGAGAGATTTCCTCAACCCTCCTTGTAGCTGCTCAATTTGTAATAGCCAAGAGCTGGAATCAACCCAGATGTCCATCACTAGAAGAATGGATAACTAAGATGTGGTATATCTACATGATGGAATTCTACACAGCAGTAAGGGAAAATGACACAGTGAAATATGAAGAAAAATGGTTGAACCTGGAACAGATCATTCTCAGTGAACTCACCCAATCACAGAAAGATAATTGCTGCATAGTCTCACTCATCTGCAGCTCCTAAGCTGAATCTACCCAAGTTGCCAGCATACCTAGCAAGCATCTCAAGGACCAGACAATAGGGAGGGTGGCAAGGGAGAGTAGGGTAAGGGAGGGGGTGGGAAACACAAAACTGGACCCAAACAACAATGGTACCATAAAACTCTATATCCTAAAAGACAGACCAAATAGTTGAACCTTCACCAGAACCTTAGAGGGAACAATGGATTCACAAGGCCCTGGAGAGGGTACCAGGAAAACTGACCTTTATCTCCTCCTGTTTCTGTTTCTTTCTCTCTCCCTCTTCTTTCTCTCTCTCTCTCTCTCTTTCAATCCCTCCCATCCTCTTCTCTCTCGTCTATCTTTTTATATCACTTATCTTTTTCTTCCTTCTCTTCTTGGGAGCTGACCTATAACCCCCAGTACCAGCAGGTGGATATCATCCACAATGAGCTTTTTATCAGAGAGAACTACAAGGTTTCCCAAAAGAAGACAGATTTATGTCAGAGCACTTAATGACCCACCATAGGTTAGTGCTAAGACCCTACTGCTGAAGACACCATACACTGTTGGCACGTAACATAGAGTGACATGGCTGGAAGCTGGAAGAGAGTCAGTCCCCAATCAGTGTGTTTAGTGCCAGAAGGTGCTACATGAGCGCCTTGGGGGAAATGGCCAATATCTGTCCAAACAAGACATGGTCTAACCTACTTAGCAGCAAACAACCTGATGTGATGCTCATACAAGTGCAATAGTAGCTCATAGCCATGGTAGGAAACCAGCTGTTCTCGATTTGGCTAACTGATCTGCTCAGTGGAGCAGAACCCATAGCTGGAGCTGGGAAACAAGTCAGAACCATATCCAAAAATGAGCTTGCTCTCCATTAAACCCTCTATAAAAAATAATGGTTATCACATTTATTTGGTGCTAACTTTTTACTCTCCACTGGAAAATCTGCTTCTCTTTCCCAGATAGATTCAGATCCTAAGGAAAGAACCACCCCATCATACCTCAAAAGTGCCCCTGCTGAAACTAAATATAATTGGGGAAACATGCAAGAATTCTGTTTTCTTGGAGAACCAGGAACCAGCACAATGATGAAGGAGATAGACACAGAGAAAATCAACCCGTACAAACCACATATCCAGAGACATAGAGGCTCCCATAATCTCAACACTGAAGCAGACCTAAAATGAACCCAACAAGGCTCGGGGAAATTTGAGGAAGAGGGGGCAGAAAGAATGTCAGAGCCATACGTTGGGTTATGACATGCAGAGACATTACCTCCTACCCACAACTGAAGGCTAACCCCACAATGCACAACCCATATACCCCAACAAGGAAGGTCCCTGTGGAGGGGGGAAAACAAGGAGGAGGCTAACAATAGTACCAACTTGACTGTATTCAATGACTGCAAAAATAAATAAAAATAAAAATACACAACTAAAGTAATAAAGGACAACAGTTTTCAAAGCCAAAAAATAAATATAAGTAACAAATTTCTAAACCCATGAAAAGAGTCATATCTAAAGACATGAATGACTGCACATAACAAAGATGAGGTTTCTCTGTGTGCCAAAGATAGGGCCACCCTAACACAGCTCATGATGTGACATTCCTGGGGCCAAAGCTCATATTTACTTTTCAGAAGTACAGAAAATATCAATTAATTGGAACTGAGAATATTAGTAATAAATGGGACTTGGTTTATGTAAGTAATGTGTAATTCTATGGGTACTAAAATATCCCAAATTCTTGAGATAACTCAATGAAAAATGACAGGAAAAAAAAGGGAAAAAAAATCAAAGGGAGAGTATCTGAAGCCTGTGAGCTTACTCTTGGCTACAAGGCAGAGACTCATGCTGGCAGTATTTAAAGAAAAGTCTAACAATGGTGAATTGAAACAAAGAACACATTTTCACAATCACTACCTTACAGTAAAAATTCCTCTGATTTGAATAAGCAATTGTATGATATGACTCCAGAGCATGTCTCCTACCAAAATAGCAAACTGAAGTTTATAAGCCGTTAAAGTTCAGTTCAGCTTTTGGAAATGGAATAATGAATAAAATATACAATACTACCATAATGTATAACATAAGCAATTGTGCCACAAGATCAATTATGCATAACATTTCTGTACAAAGATGGACTGCAGAATAGAACTAACTACACATAAGGCAAGTAGAATGTGCCATTTAGCAATATGCAGTTAGTGTGTTCAATGAACAGAATTTCATTGAGAAATCTTGATATTTTACTCTTTTCCATGTCATATGTTCTCTTTGCCAAGTCAATCCCATCTTATGGGTAGACTCTTTTCCTCCTCTTAGATGAAAACTTACAAGCTATATGATTTTCTACTCATTTTCAGATAATAAAAAAGGCCTCCAGGTTCAATAACACCCTTACAACTCTTATGTTACAAGAATAAACTCCAACTTTCATTTAAAAGAAAATCATTAAGTTAGGTTCAATATTCTATATCCTCAGTCCTTTGTCCTGAGAAAGTAAAGGAAACTAAAGGAAAGTTGAAGGTAGGAAGGGAAGCAAAGCAAGAAGGGAAATGGCTAAAAGCAATCTAAAGGACAGCTGTTTACCTCTCTGGCATATTTCAGAATGGCTTGCTGTGTGGGTATGGTTCGTGGGATGTTCAATGCCCCCTGCAGCAGAGCTTCAGGTTCACTGAGATGAACTTCCAGACCAGGCACAGTTATGGAGGAAGGAATATTTATTGAAGCTTACAGACCCAGGGGAAGTTCCATAATGGCAGAAGAAGCTGGCCTGCTCTCCCAGGACCAAACAGAGAGAGAGAGAGTAGTACAACCTTAAAAGTCAATAGCCACAGCACACTTCAGTAGCTCCAGCTAGGCACACTTTTCATATCTTTAGATTGAAATCTGAAACCCACCACCACATCTTAAGATCCACCCAGTGACACTGCCACCATCCAGGTGGCTGCAGATGCAAACTACAAACAAATAAAAAACTGAATATATTGGGGGCCATCTATTCAAACCCCCCCAAAGACTTGTGTTCTTGAATATTTACTCCCCAGTTGATAGTGCTCTTTAGGAAGGTTATATAACCTTTAGGGAGTGGAGCCTTCCTGGAAGAATTGTGTTGTTGAGGGTGGCCTTGAGGTTTTATAGACCAGCCCTACTTGCTTGTCTCTTTTTTTCTCTCATTTCCTCCCTGTTGATATGACAATGTAAAACTGGCTTCTTCTTCCTGCTGTACTTTTCTGCAATGAAGGAATGAATCTACCCTTTAGATCTTTACCTTAATTAGAGTCATTTTTTTCTTCCAAAAGTTGATTCTGCTCTGGTATTTGTTCACAGCAATAAGAAAGTAACTGATTCAATGGGCATCCTTAGCTGCGCCTTACTTTCTCAACATCTACTCCAAAGGGGGGAAAAAAAACAGTGGAAAGAGAAGTAAGGGGAGAGAAATAGCATACTTGAAAGTACCAATCTAATGTGACTTCCACTGGTGACCTGGGCAAGTGTTTATAGCAGACTCTTTGTTCACGTAGTAGCTTTCCTTTAGGAACCGTATTAGTGGCTAGTGTCATAAGAAGAAGCCTTGTCTTTGACATGCTGCAGGAGAAAACTCTACTAGAATCAACTTCACTTAACGAGCACACCATCAACATCTGTCTTGGAGGACTTGCACAGCTTGAAGACAACCTCACTGTGGGTAACTTAATAATCCCTCATTTCTTTTCACTGACCTGGCTGCTTTTGTCACAACCCTATCTAAATTCAGTTTACCAAACTGCATGGGCCAGAATTCTGTGTGCCAGTGTGTCATCCCTCCCAGCAGTGTCCTCATGGAAGTCCTGTCCCCAAGGACTTCAGCAACTTGTGAATCAATGCTTCTGTTCCTCACAGCAGCCTTGAGGTACATCTGGTCATAGTCCACCTCAATCTAACCACTTAACGAAAGAGTCTCCTCCCTAATTTTCCAGGCAGAAACATAGAATTCAATCCTTTTCTACCTCAAGTGCAGCAGAGTCTATCTAATCTACTCCTGTTATGCCCATGTTCCATGTCCTACACTTAATTTGTGAGGATCTGTTTTACGTTTCTTTTGGGTTTGCAACCAAAACTAAGACAAAAGAATGATGTTTCAACACACTGTAAAATGCACAAAAATGATTTTGTTTCTGTGAAATAAAACTTTAAGTGCTGATGGAAAACTGTATTTAAACTAAAACATATAATGACTGATGGCTAGAGAGATAGCTTCGTGGTTAAAATGCTTGCCTGTGAAGCCTAAGGACTGAGGTTGGATTCCCTAGTACCCACATAACCCACATGTACAAAGTGGTGCATGCATCTGGAGTTACTTTGCAGTGGCAAAAGGCCCTGGGGCACAAATTCTCTGTATATATCTACCTCTCTCTCTCTTAAATAAATAAATAAATAAATAAATAAATAAATAAATAAATAACAAAAACATGTTTATGTATATGTTTGAGAAATATACATATATTTATTTATGTGTGTGTATGGGTGTGTGTATGTGTGTGTGATTGAGAAAACTGCAAGTGAGATTAGTCTCTTCATGATTTTGGAAATACTTCATCATATACATAATCCTAGTAAACCAGTAACACAACTCTTACTTAAAAATTGAATTTTAATGAGCAAATACAATAAAGAATAAAGGGCTAAGTCAAAATTAATCAAACAATTATATCTCTGAACCTGAATTACAGTATTGTACAAAAACAGTGCACAACACACACACACACACTGCACTAATTAAATTAATGATTGTTTCTTGTGACTTGGAAATAGATCTCATATAAAAACTCTAGTTGTTTAGAAAGGCTTGCATAATGACAGTGGTACTTAGGATACCACAGTAAAACAAAACCCAACACATAGCATGTATGGAAACAAAGTTGAAGTGGGTAATTGAAACAATTATCTTGAGCATTCATGTCTAATTTGCTGAAATAATCCCTAAAATATCCATATAATTAACAATTACAGGCTGTGAGTGCAAAGAGTTGGAGAAAGAAATTATCTGAAAAGATGGATGGGCAGTTTGACAATGAAGTGTGCTTCTTTAGGGGAGATGGGAACAGCCTTTGAACATTTGTCTGTGACAAAGTACACAAAATTGCATGAAGAGAAAAGAAAACCACTAATGCTCATGTGCTATGTAATAAAATCCACTGGAAGGAACCATCTTAACATAGAGGGGTAGCTTAATGATGATTTCTTATTTAAGAAAAAAAAACAATATTCAGAAGTTTCTGTGTTTGCTGTCATTATTGATTCCTCTTATTTTGAATTCTTCTGTTTGCTTCATCTTCTCCTCCGTTCTTCTCTTTCTTCCTTTCCCAGTTAGTTTTTCTACATTTAAAATAACACTGGAACGTATTTTTAAAAACAAGTTTTAAAAATTACACTATTTCACACTTTTCTGAAAAGTTGGCAAAATAATTTCTATTCATCTCTCTCAGTTATTTCCACTGGATCAAAGCCTATGACATGGAGGTTCACAGGCCTTAGTAGAAGGGGAACTACAAGTGCTCTTTGATGAAATGGATACATTGTCTATCCATTTTTCCTCTAAGTGTTTATGTTTATACCAAAAGATTTGTGTTGTTCTTGCTTTTGGAGAGAGAACATTATTTTTTGCAGATGGCAGTGACAAGTATCATCAAGTTGTAGTGACAGCTGAGTGCTTGTCATTGTAGGAGACATCCCTATTGTAATACATTATCAGATTACTTTGAAATGCCTAAGAAATGACATTGATATATTACCATTTACTCAGCTTATACAGTGTTGGTTTACTTTAAAATTTGTATGTTTATCTTATGACAGAGCAACTAAGAGGCAGATACAGAGAGAAAAAAAATGGGCACACCAGGGCCTCTATCTACTACAAAAAAACTCAAGACTTCATCTTGTACATCTGGCTTTGCATAGGTATGGGGAATCAAACTAGGGTCCATAGGCATTGCAGGCACATGCTAAGCCATCTCTCCAGCACAATTTAACTTAAGTTCTTTTTTCTGTTTGCATATTACATCTGGGATCACCACACAGCATAATAAGCCATCTGCCTTTTTTCATTGATCTGTGGCAGCTTAGTAGAATTCTGAGGGGGACCTTGACAGTGTTTATTTTCTTTTTCAGTGAAGTAATTTGTATCATGTCTCTGAACTTAGGTTTGTGTGAGGTTTTCTCTTGTGGTTGACCAAGACAGTAAATATATAGGAATAATATCAAGGACAGAAGTTCCTCTTCACACAACGTTTTATCAATTTGAGTAATCACTGATAATGTGAATTGTGGTCACCTGATCAGGGCAGTTCTTACTAGAATTTTCCATTGTGAATTAATATAACTTTCCTCTTTGTATATTCTTCTCATTGGAAGGAAAGTGTTAAGTACAGCCAGTACTGAGGAGCAAGAATGGTAGAAAAACCTACTGTAAAGTACATGGATCTACTAGTCATTTAAAGAATGATTCTGTCACTAGGTATCAAAGTTAAGTTTTCTGTGCCATATTTGAGAGGAAAAGAATAGTAACATGCAGTTTGCCCTATCATTCCACTCTGCATTTTGGACTTTCCAGTGGTTGAGACTGTGAAACGACATAACACTAAGATAAATATTTCAAATATACTTTTTAATACACAACTATATTACTTGTAAAATGCACTTATTTTTCCATGGTACCTAGTAGCTGAATCCATTTAATAATTTACCATTTACCCAGTTACTTAAAGTGAGTCCTTTTATTTCATGTAATTTGTTAATGTCTGTTCTTCGTAGAACAAAAGCAACAATAAAAGAATCATGAAGTCAACTTGAATTGTCTATGATCAAAATGCATGGGGTAGTAATTTCTTGATGTCAATTATGTAATATATTTATAATCCTTCTATTCAAAATGTCTTTCAGAAAGGCTGACCCAAGTTACATTTTTCTTCTGCCATTCAATGAGTGTCTTGTTCTTTTATAGGTAGTGTAAAAATAAGTGGTACAACAAATAGGTCAGCTTGTTACAAATAATTGAGAGAATATTTTAAGCTTACACCTTAAGAAGCCATGTTTTTTATTTGGCATACAATTTCTTCTAGGTAAGATAAGTTTTTGTTATGCCTGTGTTCCATCAAACACACTGTGTGATTACTAGAACCCACAGAAAGTGGCATCATTGTCCAAAGCAGTATATGAGCACATTGCAACCTCAAAACATAAAGTATAAAATGTAAAATACTACAATGCCTCAGAGACTCAAGTTAATTACAGAAGGTTAAATAATGAACTGGAAGATACTATCATTTGCTTATATAATCATTAAATTTTGGGACAAATGCTACCTGAAGTGTTTGAGTTTTAGAAACATGAGCAAATTCTTTTGAGCTCATATTGTAAAATTGTTTAACAAACACACCGAGCAATATCATCTACCTAACTGAACATACCTTTGCTTGGACCGCTATTGAATAGTGCTCAGAGGCTGGGAAATCAGTTGACCTTTGCAGATTATTGTCTAAATGAAATTCAGATCATTTCCTTGATAGAAACAAATTCTTTAGTTTATTAATGTATTGCCCTATGGGATTTTAGCCGGTTTTTGTATGTGACTTATCAATATTAACTATTCTTCAGTTCCTAATATCCTCAATTTCTCAAAAGTAGTTTTCCCATTTTGCCACCCTCTGTATCTCTCACTAAAGAATGAAGCAGGGTGTGGTGGCGCAGGCCTTTAATCCCAGCACTTGGGAGGCAGAGGTAGGAGAATTGCCGAGAGTTTGAGGCCACTCTGAGACTACATAGTTGATTCCAGGTCAGCCTGGACCAGAGTGAGACCCTACCTCGAAAAAAAAAAAAACCAACAACAACAAAAAAAATGGAATAAATTTTCAGCACATGCTTTTTCAGTGTTATGAGTCAGTTTTCTTTTTGGGGGTACATGTTTTGCTTCTTTCTAAACTAAGCTGTAATGTGATGGAAGCAATATCAAAAAATACAAGGTACATACAATGCTAGAATTTGGTAAATACTATGTAAAGAAATAAGGAAAAAATTAGGAAAGTGAAAATGTCAATCTTACCAAAAACAATCTATATATTTAATTCAATCCCCATCAATATCGCAATGGCATTCATCATGGAAACAGAAAAAGCAATCCTAAAATTCACTTGTGTTCACATAAAACCTCAAATATCCAAAACAATTTTGAGCAACAAACATAAGGCTGGTGATATTGCCATACCTGATTTTAACCTACATTTTAGAACCATAGGAAAAAAAAAAAAAAAAACAGCATGGCACTGATACAAAACAGACACGTAGATCAATGGAACAGAATAGAGAAGCCAGATGTAAGTCTGGGCAGCTACAGCCAAATGGTCTTAGACAAAAATGTCAAAAGTACTCATTGGAGAAAAGACAGCCTCTTCAACAAACGGGGCTGGGAAAACTGAATATCTCTTATCTCTCTCCATGTGCAAGAATTAAGTACAAATGGTTCAAATACCTTCATATCAGACTTGGAACTCTGAAAGTACTACATGGAAAAGTAGGGGAAACACTTCAACATATTGGCATAGGCAGTGACTTTCTGAATATAACCCCAGTTGCCTAAGAAATAAAACCACTAATCTACCACAGGGATCTAATGAAATTACAAAGATTTTGTACAGCAAAGGACACTGTGAATAGTGCAAGGAGGAAACCTACAGAATGAAAGAAAACTTTGTCAGTTCTACATCTGATAGAGGACGAATATCCAGGATATGCAAAGAGCTCAAAAAACTAGACAGTAAGAAATGAACCTAATTAACACAACCCAATTAAAAAAAAAAACAGCCTATTGAATTAAATAAAGCATTCACAAAAGGAGAAAGGTAGATGGCCTATAAACATCTAAAAAACATTCTACATCCTTAGCAATCAGGAAAATACAATTTAAAACTACTTTGAGATCCCATATCACTTTATCAGAATGACTATCATCAAGAAAACAAATGAGAATAAATGCTGGAGAGAATATGGATAAAGATGAACACTTCTACACTGTCAGTGGGAATGTAATCTGGTACAGCCATTGTGGAAATTGGTGTGGAGATTCCTGAGACAGATAAAAATAGGATTACCATATAACCCAGCTATACCATTCCCAGGCATATATCCTAGGGACTTGTCACACTATCTTAGAGATATTGGCACATCCATGTATTGCCACTGTATTCACAATAGCTGGGCAAAGGAACCAGCCTATATGTCCCTCAACTGATGAATGGGTAATGAAGATGTGGTACATTTCTGCAATAAAGTTCTACTCAATGGTAAAGAAAAATGAAATTGTGGAATTTGCAGCGAAATAAATGGACCTGGAAAGGATCATACTTAATGAGGTAATGCAGGCCCAGAAAGCCAAGTGCCATATGTTTTCACTTATGTGTGGATCCTAGCTATACATACATACACTTGTATGTGAATTGGTATCAAACTCTGGAGCAAAGGCTAGTAAGTTAGAAAGGGGCTATAAGGAGGTGGGAAAGAAGGGGACTTAAGGAGATGGTATTGTATATACATAAATAGAAGAACAGATTACTGAGTGTGGAAAGGCTTAAGTGAGGTCAGGGGAAGAGATTGAGTAAAGAAAGTGTAGGGGAGGGTTAATGAAAAGCTAAGAGGGTATGAATAAATCATAAGAAAACCTACTTTTCTATACAATAGTGTACCCAGAAGTCATAGATTATTTCTAGAAATTTTTCAGTGCCAGGGTTGGTGTATTAGTCAGGATTCTCCAGAGGGACAGAATTGATAGAATGAATTGAATTAAAAGGGAATTTATTGGATTAGCTTGTGGCAGTTCAACAAAATAGGTTGGAGGCCTGAGATTCAAGGAATCCAGTATCTGCTCAGTCCACAAGGCTGAATGTCTCAGCTGCTCTTCAGTCCACACTGGCTTCGGTCCATGCTGGTCTTCATTCCACACTGGAAAGCAGCAAGCAGCACCAGCAGCCAAGTGGGAGGAGGGCATACTTTCCTTCCCTGAGCTTGTTTAGATAAAGTGCCCCCTCTGAGAGGAGCCACCTACACTGGGGGAAGGGCTAACCCTTAGGGAAGGATTCCTTCTTTAGTTAGTCCTCCCTGGAAGCAACCTCAGAGACCCACTTATAAGGAATGTCTGTATATTCCTAAACATATCAAGTCAACACAAACTTAACCATTGCAGTTGAGATGACTTCCAGTGAGTTGTTGGCCAGGAAGGTCCCTGATGTGTTATAGGCCATTGCAGAGGTTTTTTGGTTTCCTACCAGGAACAGATGTTAAGACCCTATTTGTGAAGACTCTGCATGCTTGGGTTGCAAGTTCACTGAGGTATCTTTCTGGAGCTGAGCTTAAAACTTCCTATGTGTAGAACAGCTGACAGAAAGCTAGAAAAAGCTATGCTGCATGTAACTCTATGGAAGAGAGAGAAGTCATCAGTGGAGATAAATAACAGTGGACACTGAAAGCTTTAAGTTTGTCCAGCCAGGCCAAATTAGCCAACAGATACAATAGTGGCATGTCTGTTATGGGGGAAACAAACCACTTTCTAATTGAACTGGAGGTCTGCTTCACAGGAGGAAATACATGCCTGATACTGACAACATATGATGGGAGAAATCATGAGATCTAGTGGTGTAATGTTTGCTGATGTCTGGCTAAATGCATATATTATGCTCACCAAAATGCCCAGTAAGCACTTCTCTTAATGTTCATACCAACATATTAATGCTACTCTCACTTTTGGTTAGAGAAGCTTCTCTTTTCAGATGGCGGTGACCTATGAGATGACTCAAAAGCACCATAGTGCTGAGAAGTGACAGAGAAATGCTAGAACTTAAATATCTCTATTACACATTCCAAGGCTCAGGGTCCATTGTAGAAGAGGTGGCAGAAAGAATGTAAGAGACAAAGGAATGATAGGACTCCTTACATGCACTCTTACAGACAAAAAATGGCCTGGATAGCCATGACTTCACAGTGCATGGCACTACCTACACAAGATCATCATGACAGGAGGAAAAGATGATGACACCAAAAGTAAAAGAAAGACTGATGGAGAGGGGGAAGAGATATGGTGGAGAGTGGAGTTATGAAGGGGTAAGTGTGGTGGAGAGGGAATTATCACAGTTTATTTTCTATAATTATGGAAACTGACAATAATAAAAAAAACCTTAAAAAAGAAAAAATATTGAAAATATTAAAAAATAAAAGGAAAATGTAATTTTATACAAGCTAGTAGATAGGACCTCAAAAGGGAAGTAATATTTCAAGTAACATTTGAGGTGAGGTATAAAGTCATGGCAATTTGCAGGAAAAAGCTTTCTAGACAGAAAGCAACATACTTAAAAGTTCAACAGCTAAAGTTCCCTCAACATATTAGAGACAACAGGGATCTAAAATGAGATGGGGCCTTTTGCTCACTAGGGAGCAAAAGAAAATACTGACCTTATACACAAAAAATAAAAAAAAAACAAAATAAAATAAAACTTACAGTCTTTGGAAGACTCCCTCCTCCAAGAGTCCTTACCACATTATTCACATCAACCAAGAGAGATAAAGAATATTGTTGGCCTCATAGTAAGTGCTGAAATATTGTAGTTTCTTTACATTTTTTGTTTTAAATTTTAAATTACTTAATCACTGAGATAGTAACATTTTACTAGGAAATGAAACATATAAAACAATTAACAAGAATAGTTCTTTTTTTAAAGCTGGGATTTGGGAACAGGAGCCCATAGTATTAAGACATCTTGCATCCATATTGATCTGTGGTGTGTTGTTAGAGATATTCAGGGTCCAGGAAAGCAGGCCAGTTTCTCTGTCCCAGCTTGTTGCCCCCTAAGCATGGGCAAACAGATCTGTTTATTCAGAGGAATATATTCAGTTGCATGTGCTTCTTTATATAATACATAACAGTAAGAAAATACAATCATAAGCCAGGCGTGGTGGTGCACGCCTTTAATCCCAGCACTTGGGAGGCAGAGGTAGAAGGATCACCATGAGTTTGAGGCCACCCTGAGAATACAGAGTGAATTCCAGGTCAGCCTGGGCTAGAGTGAGACCCTACCTCGAAAAAAAAAATACAATCATAAGTAACAAAAGGAACAAGATGAGGACACTACTGTACCATTACTCTTCATATTTGTGGTAGTTTAAATAAATGTCCCCCTCCTCCAAAAGATTCAGGAGTTGTTTAAAACTTCTTGTCTGGAGGAGGTGTCACTGGGCAGATGATTAGGGTTCAGCCCTAAGGTGTGGTGGTTGATTTGAAATTCCAACCTAAAAATAAGCAAAGTATACCTAGCTGGAGTTCCAGAAGTGTGCTGTGTGGTTGTGGCTTTTGACTTCTCTCCCTTTTCCTGGTCCTATAAAAGGAGGCCAACTTCTTCTACCACTATGGGACTTACACAGGAACTTTAAACTTCAATAAATCCCTTCTTCCATAATTGTGCCTGGTCTGTAAGTTCATCTCAGTGAACCTGAAGTTGTCTACTACAATACTTACTCAGTATTCTGAATTAATTAACTTCTTTTTCTAAAAGTTTAATTGCTTCATAGTAGAGGTAAGTCTGGGTCAAGAATTTGGGCTATGAATCAGACACATCATTCTGTGCTCTGTAATTTAACACACAGTCATATCTCTGTTCAGTGATCTCCTCTGTCAAAATCAGTGACTTGATTAAAGCTGATTATTATAAAACATTTCAATTTGTTCATCAAGAAGGATTTGAACTTTTGGACTGGATATTTTTTTCTTTATTACTTATGTACATACTCAGTGTGTAAACAGGCATGTTGGTCCCATCATTAGCCACCTCCATGTCCTCCCTCCTCTGAAAAGACCCGCCTCACTGGGGATTATGGGTCATGTATTGTGGGGGCAGCCACCAGTTATGGGGAAGAGGCAATTTCTCTGTGTATAATGTCCCATCTTATGGCTCTAACAATCTTTCTGCCCCCTCTACCACAAATTTCCTGGAGCCATGTTGGATTTGTGTTAGATCTACTTCAGTGATGAGGTCTAGAGAACCTCTGTGTCTCCATATATCTGGTTTGGTAGTGTAGGGTTCAGGAGTGACCAAGACCACGGAGACCACTCTGAGACAAAGATGGAAGCTTTTATTCGGGGAAAACATGAATTGCCAGGACTGTCTCTCAAGAGCAGAGAACAGTCAAATTTGAGATTACAGACAGTAGGGCTATATAGAGCTCTTCAGTTGGGGGAATGTGAGGAAGTGAAGGAACTCCTTTGTTCTTTACATTAGCCATTTCACATAGCAGGGGTGTGAGACCAGAACAGTGACTAAGTGACCTGAGAGATAAGGGGGCAGGAAACCTAGACCTGGGGCATCATTAGGCAAGGAAGGGATAATGGTTCCTTGAGGCATGTGGATGATCCACTTCTTATGGCTCTATTGCCATCCTGCTGTGACTCCATGTTGTCCTGACTTAACATTACAGCCTTTTGTTACTGATAAAAGACTAAGGTTATTTTTTTAATATGTTGATCATAAGGGTGATGATAAATTCTTATGGGAGATGCTGGATAATGCAGCTGATGTGTCTCTCTTCAGGGCAGGTGATGAAGAGGCACTTTCATGGTGGCTAGAGGTTTCAGAGTGTTGAGATCAATAGCACCAGTGTAGTGTGTTGTTATGACTTGGTCCTGAGCAAAGCAGAGACTTCTCTCATACCATCCATGTATTGAGCTGGCTTCAGGACAGTCTCTTGCAGACAACTGTTATAGAGATGGTGAGGGAGATGGGCTCTGTGCCCTCTGTGAGAATACAAAAGGGAGAATAAAGGAGCTTGTTATTGTTGTCAACAAGTATGACATCAAAACACCAGGTGTAAAGGGAGGATGAGCCCTCAGAGGTGAGAGATAGAGGGCTTGGGGCAAGAGAAAGTAGAGGGGCATTTTGTGATCAGGGGAAAAGTAGGGCACAGGAGAGTTTATGTTTGAGAGTGCCCATCCGGGTGGTAGTGTACATATCCCTGGATGAGATAGGGTAAGGACTAAGGAAGGAGGGTCCTGAGGAATAGCTCTGATTCTGGCTGAGGCAAGTGGGAGTGGCTGGAGCCATGTTAGGTGAAGTTAATCCAAGATAGGCAGAGTCAGAAGACTTGAGTTAATGTTAGAGTCTAATATTGCAAGTCAGCATCAGACAGGAGAGCCTATAAGTCTGAATCCTTGTTTATACTGCAGTTACATTTTTCTTACTGGGTGATTAAGACTATGTAGGCTGCTGGAATTAACTGTATATTTTGGAGGCCAATAATGGCACTGTAGGAGAGACTTTTAGGGACCTATGAGGAGTTCTATGACTCTCAGCATTGTCATCTGCTAGGATAAGTCAAGGCCATGCTGGCAAAGTGGCCCTCCCTCTTTTGTGAGGGGCCTGGAGGACTGATTTTCCTCCAATGTGACTCTCCTGTTGCAGATGCATGGACTTGTAATTAATTTCTGGGGCTCCACATCCTCTCTGATCATGAAGACAAGTAACTTGCCAGAGGCTAGAAGTTCAAGTGTCCTATCATCTCCTATTTCCTTTTAACCTGGGAGCAGGAACCAAAATATTGGTTATCCTTTTAACTCCAGTGATTCCAATTGAGATTGGCTTCTACATATGATTACTAGTCACTCATAGAGACTGTACATATCAGATTAGAAAAACAAATTAGTTAAAAAGGATGCAGAACATATCTGTAGATCTGGTTAGAGAATGACACAATAGTTTAAAATCATTCTGATTGATATTTAAGTTTAGTTGTCAGCTGACAAGGTAAGCTATATCTGGGACATAGAAAGCATGTACATTTTATCTTTTAAGTATCTGTCAGTTATAAGTCAGTCAGTTATAAGTATAGACAGAATATTTTAGTAGCCCTGAAAACAATATTTTATCAATTATTTTTATCAATAACTTTTAGTCAATTGATTTAATCTAGAAATTGTGTGCCAGGAAAAAGTCAAGACAGTACAAAACCTTAGCATCTGACCAGACTACTGAGTTGCCATTTGACCCACTGAAGGCTTCGGACCATCTCTGCCTCATACAGGCTCTCACACCCACCATGAATTGGCCTCACTGCTCTTTCCTTCTCTGCCTCCTCTATCTTTCTCAGTAAGTGCCCCTCTTGGGTTGGCCTGCTCTCAGGTTTCATCCCCTTCATGCAAGCTGTGCAGGTACTCCAGGCTGCACCCTTCTGCTGCCAGGCCCCAACCCCATGTCTCTGAGAAAGATGCACTCTGGACACCTCGGGTCTCTTGGTCTCTGGTCAACCATAGTCTAAGGGGCGTCTTTTGGTTCAGTTGCCATCTTGGGACACTCTCTTTCCCTCCATCCTGAGCTCTTATCTTCCACTGCCAGCCACTTTCATCTTGCATAGCCAGCTGCTTTTGCCATCAGGAGCACAGTAACCTGCCTTACCCACTAGCAGGCTAAAAAGGTTCTCAAAACTGGAGCACTGCCAACTTTGAGATTACAGATAATAGGCTATATAGAGCTCTTCAGTTGGAGGAAGGTGAAGAAGGGAAGGAACTCCTTTGTTCTTTATATTAGCCATTTCACATAGCTAGGGTGTGAGACCAGAACAATGACTAGGTGTTGGGCCTTGAGAGGCCCGGACACGAGGCCTAGTGTAACTTCCTGAGCCTAACTAAAGTTTGGCAACCTGTATCTGACCAGCTAGGACTCAACAAGACACCTAATGGCTTCTTGCCTGCTACTTCCACGTAGGAGATGGAATTATCATTTCCGTAGTCACAGTTTACTATTGGCCCTTACCTCTCCCCCATCCTAGAATCCCCACCTTCATTCTCAACATTATATAGGCAACCACCTGTAACAATAAAGCGAGTTCCTGCTTCGACAAGACTCCCGGCTCAGTGTGGTTTTTCTCCGGTAACTAGGAGTGGTTCTGAGTCATTCGACATTCACCCTCTTCCTCAACCCCTTGGGAGAAACCAGTGGGCCTGGTCCTTCCTCAGCACTACCTGCTGGGGGAGCCCAGCAACTAGGTGGCCTGAGAGATAAGGGGGCAGGAAACCTAGACCTGGGGCATTGTTAGACAAGGAAGGGATAATGGTTGGGTGGTTCCTTGAGGAAAGTAGGAAAACCCACTTCCTTATGTCTCTGTTGCCATCCTGCTGTGACTCCATTTTGTTCTGACCTAACAGGTAGAAGCTGGGTGTTCTCTGTGTCTATCTCTTTCACCCTTGTTCTGGTACCAGGTTCACCAAGAAAGCACCACTCTTACAAATTTCCACAATTACTCTATGGTTTCAGCTGGGACCCTGGTTCTCTAACAGAGAGTAAAGTCAGCACTGGATAACCATAATTATTTTAGAGGTAATTTAATAGATATATGCCTTCTTGTAGCCCAAGATTGGTGGCAGCTTGATATTGGAGACCAGACATAATTTTTGGACATGGTTCTGACTTGTTTCCCAGTTCCAGCTATGGGTTCCATTCCACTGAGTGTATCCATTAGCCAAATCAAGAGCAGGTGGCTACCCACCATGGCTTTGTGCCACTATTGCACTTATATGAGCATCACATCAGGTTGTTTGTTGCTGAGTAGCTTAGACCATGAGCTGCTCAGGCAGATTTTGGTCATTTTTCCCCAGTTGCTCATGTAGCACCCTCTGGCAGTAGACAAGCTAACTCTCTGGGGAGTGACTCTCTTCCTGATTCCAGCCAGGTCTCTCCATGTTCTATACCAACAGCATATGGAGTCTTAGGCAGTAGGGTCCTACCATTTAGCTTTGGTGGGTAATCAAATGCTCTGGTAGAATTCTGTCTTCTTTTGGGAAGCCATGTAGGTCTCTCTGGTCAACAGCTCATTATGGGTGTTAACCATATCCTGGTACTAGGATTTACAGAACAGCACCAAGGGAAAAGAATTAAGAAAATATGAAATATATAAGAGAAAGAAACCTGGGCATCATGGCACATGCCTTTAATCCCACCACTTGGGAGGCAGAGTTAGGTGGATCTCCATGGCTTCAGCGCCACCCTGAGACTACATAGTGAATTCCAGGACAGCCTGGGCAAGAGGGAGACTCTACCCTGAAAAGAGAGGGAGATGGAGAGAAGAGAAAGAGAAAGATAGAGAGAAATAGGAGAGGATTAATGTTAGTCTTCATCATACCCTCTCCAGGGCCCTTTGATGCAGATGTTCCCTCTAAGGACCTGATGAAGATTCAGCCTTTTAGTCTGTCTTTCGGGACATAAGATTTTATGGTATCAGTTCCATTTGGATCCACTTTTGTGTCCCCCCCACCATCTCTACCCTTCCCCCCACACATACCATCCCTATTGTCTGGACCTAGAGATGCCTTTTAGGCATATCAATATCTTGGGCAGATTCATGTTAGGAGCCACATATGAGTAATGCCATGTGATGATTGTCTTTCTCTGATTGGGTGAATTCATTAAGAATGATCTGTTCCAAGTTAGACCATTTTTCTTCAAATTTCATTCCATCATTTTTCCTTACTATTGTGTAGAATTCCATCATGTATATATACCACATCTTGGTTATCCATTTGTCTGAAGATGGACATCTCTGTTGATTCTAATTTGTAGCTATTGTGAATTGAGCAGCTATAAACATGGTTGAGCAAATCTCTTTTAACAGAGGGATGGAAATTTTAGGGTAAATGCCCAGTAAAGGAAAAACTGGGTCTGTTGGTAACTCTATAGTCAACCTTTTTAGGAGACTCCATATGGCTTTGTTATACCATCCTACATTCCCACCAGCAGTGAATGAGGGTTCCTATTTCTCCACATTCTCACCAGCATTTGTTTTCATGTTTGCTGTCCACACTGGGGTAAGGTGGAATCTCATAGTTGTTTTAATTTGCATTTGCCTGTTGATTAGGGATGTTGAACATTTTCTTAAGTGTGTTTTTGCCATTTGTATTTCTTCCTATGAGAACTCCCAGTTCAGTCCTCTGCCCCATTTAGCAATGGGTTGACTTTTTACTTTTTAGGTTTTGAGTTCTTTGTAGATTCTAGAAATTAGGCCTCTGTCAGTTGTATAGGTGGAAAATTTTTTCTCCTATTCTGTGGGGAATTAATTGGCTCTGCTTATTATATCTTTGTCTGTGAAAAAAAAAAAAATTCAGCTTCATGGGATCCCAATCCTTGAGTGATTGTTTAATTTCCTGAGCTACTGGGGTTTTGTTTAGGAAGTCTTTCCCCACTCTTATATCATGGAAAGTTCCTCCTATTTTTTCCTACAGTAATAGCAGAGTTTCTGGTCTTATATTGAGGTCTTTGATCCACTTGGACATGATTTTTGTACATGGCAAGATGTATGGGTCCACTTTCATTTTCCCACATATGGTTATTCAATTTGTCCAGCACCATTTGTTGAAGATGGTGCGCTTTTTCCAGGTTATTATTATTAGGGCCTTTGTCAAATATCAAGTAGCTGTAGTTACTTGCCCCAAATCCAGGTCCTTGATTCTATTCCATTGGTCTATTATCCTGTTTTTATGCCAGTACCATGTTGTTTTTGTTACTATGGCTTTGTAATATAGCTTTAGATCAAGTATGGTGATGCCTCCAGAGGTGTTTCTTTTCTTGAGGATGTGCTTGGATATCCGTGGCCTTCTGCCCTTCCATATGAATTTTGAGATCACTTTTTCTATCTCTGTGAAGAAAAAAGTTGGGATTTTTATTGGTATTGCATTAAATCTGTATTTTATCTTTGGTAGGATTGCCATTTTAACAATGTTAATTCTGCCTATCCGGGAGCATGGGAGGTCTTTCCATTTTTTTTCAAGTTCTCAATTCCTTTCTTGGGTGGTTTTATGTTTTCATTGTATAGGTCTTTCACATATTTGGTTAATGTTATTCCAAGGTATTTTATTTGTTGCTATTGAAAATGGGACAATGTCACTAATTTCTTTCTCTGTATCTTAGTCCTTTCCATATAGAAAGACTGTTGATTTTTGTGCATTGATTTTGTATCCTGTTAATTTGCTGAAGGAGTTAATCACCTTTAAGAGTTTTGAGATGGAGGTTCTTGGGTCACTTACGTATAGAGTCATGTCATCTCTGAATAGGGTAACTTTACTTCTTCCTTTCCAATTTGTATTCATTTTATTTCTTTCTCCTGTTTAATTGCTTGAGCTAGGACTTCAAGTACAATGTGGAAGATCAGAGGTAAGAGTGGACACCCCTGTTTTGTTCCTGATCTCAGTGGGAATTCCTTCAGTCTCTCTGCATTGAGTATTATTTTGGCTTTAGGAGATTTATACATCGCCTTTATTATGTTAAGATATAAACCATCCATGCCTATTCTCTCCAATGTTTTGATCATAAAGTGATGTTGTATTTTGTCAATGGTCTTTCCTTCATCTATTGAAATGATCATGTGATTTTGTGTTTAAGCTTATTTATGTGTTGTATTACATTGACAGATTTCCATATGTTGAACCAACCCTGTATTCCTGGGATTAAGCCTACTTGATCAAGATGGAAATGCTGGGCTGGAGAGATGGCTTAGCAGTTAAGCACTTGCCTGTGAAGCCTAAGGACCCCGGTTCAAGGCTCCATTCCCCAGGACCCATGTTAGACAGATGCTCAAGGGGGCACATGCATCTGGAGTTCATTTGCAGTGGCTGGAGACCCTGGCATGCCCATTCTCTCTCTCTCTCTCTCTCTCTCTCTCTCTCTCTCTCTCCCTCTTTCTCTCTTTGTCTGGTGCTCTCAAATAAATAAACAAAAATGATTTTAAAAAGATGGATAATGCTTTAATATGTTGTTGAATTCAGCTTGTGAGAATTTTGTTCAGTATATTTGAGTCTAAGTTCATCAGGGAAATAGGCCTATAGTTTTCTTTCTTGTGGCATCTCTGCCTGGTTTTGGTATTACAATTATACTAGCTTCATAAAAGAAGTTGGGGCAATTTCCCTCATCCCCAAATATGTGGCACAATTTGAGAAAAAAAAAAAGGTTTTAGTTCTTCCACGAAGGTCTGATAGAATTCACCTGAGAAGCCATCTGGTCCTGGACTCTTCTTTTTGGGGTAGGTTTTTGGTTACTTTTTCAGTTTCAATGTGGTGATATGTTTGTTTAGGAGATTAATCTTCTCAGAGTTTAGCTTTGGTAGGTGGTATGCATCCAGCATTCATTCGTTTTCTCCAAATTATCCAGTTTTGTGGCGTAGAGGTTTTTGAAATAAGTCCTGCTGATTCTCCCAATTTCACGTATGTCTGTTGTAATCTCTACTTTTTAACTTGTGATTTTGTTAATATGAAGGGCCTATATTTTCACTTGATCAGATTTTCCAGAGGTTTATCAATCTTGTTTATTTTTTCAAAGAACAAGCTCTTTGTTTCATCAACTTTCTTAATTGTTTTCTTAGTTTCTAATTTATTAATTTCTGCTCTGATCTTAATTATTTCTTTCCATCTGGAGCTGTTTGGGTTGGCTTCTTCTTATTTTTCCAATGTCGTTAGGTGGATGGTTATGTTATTGATTTGGGATCTCTGTCTTTGTTATGAAGGCATTCAGTGCTTGAATTTTCCCCTAAGAACTGCCTTCATTGTGCCCCATAAGTTTTGGTATGATGTGTTCTCATTGTCACTCAATTCCAGAAATTTTGCAATTTCATTTTTTATTTCATCCACTGCATATTTATTGTTTAAAAATGTGTTGCTCAGTTTCCAGGAGCTTGTGGAATTCTTGGCATATCTTTTGTTGTTAATTTCTAGCAATATAGCATTGTCATCTGATATCATGGAGGAAATTGTGTCAATCTTCCTAAATACATGAAGGCAGGCTTTATGGCCCAGTATATGATCTATTTTAGAGAAGGTTCTACAGGGCTGGTGAGAAGAATGTGTAATATGTGGATTTTGGGTACAATGTTCTATTGATGTCCATTAGGTCTAATCGATGTATGGTGTTATTGAGCTCTCTTACTTCCCTGTTAATTTTCTGTTTGGATCATCTATCTATTGCTAATAGTGGAGTATTGAAGTCCATGACTATGATGGCATTGGTGGTTATTTGTGTTTTGTTGTCAAGTAGGTTTTGTTTTAAGAATTGTGGTGCACCTATGTTTGGTGCATAAGGATTGATGATTGTGATATCCTCTAGTTGTTTCATTTTTTTTCATTGAGCTTAGCCATCTGGTTATTGGGGTCCTCTTTTGTTTTTCACTTTCCTTCAGATCATTTGACTGTCTTTGGACCCTTCCTGGTTCTTTTTTATTAGGTCTCATCTAGTGAGAACAGCATTTATACAATTATTGGATCTTTGTTGATTTTCTGCAAATTCTGCTATTTATTTGGCCTGGGTTACATAGCTTGTATCTTCATTTTGGGGTTCTGATCCTACTGTCTCTTCTATGTTTTGATTAGAGACATCCATTGTGTGACTGGGAAATCTTGTTGGATTTACTTGCATTTGATTTTTCATGTTATTATTTTTGTGCTGTGGTCTGCCCATCACGGTGTAAGAATCTTATTTAATTTAGGAGGATGCTGTAGTTTACCCTTGAAGTGTCTTCAGTGACTATTCCCTTTTATGTTTGCTTTGCTTAGGCTTCTGATGGCAATGGGGCCAATCTGCTCAAAGGGAAGGAGCCTGCTAAACTCTGCTCCGTGCCAAGGACCAGAAGAGGGTTTTTTTTGGTGGGTGATTTGGGGTAGGGTCAGGAGGCAAAAGGGGATCAGGGGTAGGGGGGAATGGGACAAAATATCCTGGTATTGTGATTGGGCTATGATAGGGGAGAGGATGGGATTGCATGGTGGTTCTGTGGTACTGAGGAGTGAGGGGACTGGACAGCCAGACTGTTTGGACTGTGTAGCAGGGTGTGGATGGAACTTCTGGGTCCTGTGACAAGATGGGGCAGAGCTATGGAACTGCTGTAGGCCAGGTATTGCCTGGAGGGGTTGATGGGCTAGAGCCTGGTGGAATGATGGGAAGGGGAAGAGAGAGGTAAACAGTAGCCTGCTGGCTTGGGTCTGAAAAGCCTGTAGGGAGTGCAGGTGGGTTTGTAGGGGGAAGGGAGTCAAGTGGAAAAACTGAAGAAGGGAGGGAAGGGGAACTCTAGCTTGCTTATCTGGGCCCTTCATGGAAGGGCAATGGGTAGGAAGGTGGTCACATGGGAAAACCAAAAAGGAGAGGGAAGGGGGCCCGTTAGCCTGCAGGTCTGTGTCTGCGCATGGAGTGGCTGCGGGTGGGAGGGTGGCAGTCCAGGGGGAAAGCCAAACAAAGGAGGGAAGGGGAATGCTAGCCTGATGGTTTGGGTCCATGCGTGGAGGGGTGGCTGCTGAGTCTGAGGTTGGGACTGCTTGAGAGGATTGGGGGACTTGCCGGCTTCCTGGGAGCATGGGAATCAGCAGATTTCCTACTTTGCTCTTCCGTGTGCCCTCCCATTGGAGGTCTACTAGGATCTACAAACCCCAAGGAACTCCAAATATCTTGACTTTCCTTCCTCATAAGGTGAGGCATGGTTAGGCAGATGTCATCTTGACCAGAAGTCCTGGTCTGGATTTCAAAGCAATAAATTTTCAGAAAGAAAATTAAATCATGATTTTCTTTATGCTATTCGTCTACTATGTTGTAATCTATTCTAAGAACAATGTTATGAGGTGGAAAAAAACTATTGAATTAATAAATAGAAGGCTAAAAGAATGGGAGAACTCGTCTTTATAGAATATTCATTAAGCATCTAAAATTAATCTTATGAGATTGTGACCAATCACCATCATTTTTTTTCTCTATCTTGAAAGATAAAAATAACTAAAGCTTTAAGATCTTGGGCTTTGTATCGATTTTAAGAATACACACTCAGAAGATAAAATGTCATCTAGGAACCAAACAGCAATATATATATATATATATATATATATATATATATATATATATATATATATATGTCGGATAATTTTAAATAAAACTGGGTTACCTCATGACCAGATTCAGCACTTTTTTACAATTCTTAAAGAAACAAGTTTATTTCAAATCACCTTTCCAAGGACTGCAGACTTTCCCTGAGGCCTTCTTATTCACTTGTTATTCATCTTTCCTTTTTAATAAGGCATCCTCCTGTTAGATTTTCTTCTTTCTCTCTCCTCAAGCCACAAAACTTTGATAAGCCCTATTGCTTTCTTCTTTTCCTAATGTATGGGACCACTCAGCCTCTTCCACGCACACACACATACACACACATGCCTTTTCTATTGCTACCTGATATCCCCTCACCAAATCTCACATGCAGCACTCTGCACCAATCCATAGATATTTAATCATTTTTAAATGGCCTTTTAAGGTTTCATATGTAGTAATGGTAAGGAGAGATGAATTATTCACACTTAAGACATAATTCTTGCTTCTATCATCTATACTGAACAGAAATAAAATGCTACAATATATAGTATAACAACTTTTAAATTATGCTTTGCAACATTACCTAAATAATTTTCTACTTTTCACCATTTAAGTTGTCATCAAGATTATTTGGTATCCAAATCTTAAAAGGGTCCATCTTTGTTGGTAAAATATTTTATAATAACTATGCTTTCTTAGGTAAAATTCTTGGAAGTAAATCTGAATATAAATGGGTGTAGAAATATTACTAACATCTCATCTGGACAGCCTACTGGTTTTGACTTTATGACATACCACAATGTTATAGCCTCTCTGGTCTTAGATTTCCCTCCATTAGTAGTATGAATATGAAGTAATATGCTGCATTTTGTAATTCATCACATATTTTATTTAATTCTTTCTCAGCCTATACTCTAGGCAGTTGCTCATCTTTATTTTACTATTTGCTAAAACAAAAATTCCTGAATCATAGTGTGAAAGTAGATTCAACTATTTTGAAATATCTATATGTATTCTATAGCATTTCTCACTGCCTCATTTACATAGTTTTCATTGTTCCTAAACAAGCTTTTAATTTCTATTTCAGAACACACAGAAGACCCTGTGATTCATATGTTTAGAATGTCTGTTTTAAACAAGTAAGTACTGACTATGGAAGTCTAGGACTCATAATTATTAATAATTTTGTCAAAACAGATATTTGGATTGTCACTTGTAGGTTTCGTTTAGAAATGAGTCATTAAGTCAAAGTATGGGCAGATCTCTGATCATTTTGTTCAATGACAGAACCTTTGCTGCATCTATGAAAGCACTCATTCTCCTTTACTGTAAGAAATAGGGCCCAGGGCCAGAGGGATAGCTGAGCAGTTAAGGAGTGTGCCTGAGAAGTCAAAATACACACGTTCAATTCCCAAGAACCCACGTAAGCCAGATGCAGAAGGTGGGGCATGTGTCTAGAGTTCATTTATAGTGGCTGAAGGCCCTGACATACCCATTCACTCATCCTCTTTCTCTCTCTCTCTCTCTCTCTCTCTCTTTCAGTCCCTCCCTCCCCATATCTCTTAAATAAATAAATAAAATAGTAAATAAATAATATATGAAATTAAAATAAATAAAGAAATGAAATAGACCCCAGGGGGAAAAAATTGCCTTATAGACTTGGGGGAGAAACAGCAAACAAAATAAACAAGTTTCAGAAGGTTATGGATATTGTTCAGAAATGGAAATCTTGGTTTTAAAAAATGTAGTATTAGATATTCTAATTCAATTATCTACTTTTGCTAAGCTATTTCACATTTATTCTGTGCTGAGCAGAGAAACCCATATAATCCTTGAAACTTTACTGCAAGGACCTTGACAACATGGGATAGATAGATGATACATAGATGGATAGAAAGATAGATAGATAATAAATAGATAAACAGATGATAGATAGATAGATAGATAGATAGATAGATAGATAGATAGATAGATAGATAGATAACAGATAGATAGATGATAGATGAGGAGAGAGGTTAATGCCAACGATACCTTAAGGCTCCCTAACCTGATATGAAAGCATATTCACACTAAAAGCTCTTGAAGACATGAGATATCACAATTCAAATGAAATTCAGAAACTGTGCAAACACCTTCATAAAGCTTTTAGGCAACATATTTCCATGAGTAAAAGTCAGTGTGAAAGTGTGAAGAAGAATTTAACAGGAGAGGAATCTTTAGCCAAATGTAGATCTTCTGGGTTATCCCCTCAAGATAAAGAAGCTCAGACACAGACACAAAAAGACTATTGTCCAGAAATAAAAAAAAAAAAAAAAACACCAGCCAATAAAGACAAGGCCATTTGTATGGGGAGAAAGAACCTCCCTGGCCAGCAAACATTTAATCCACGTGCTGCTGAGCCGCAGTCATCATTTATCACCATTGATTCACTTTGCTGACTCAGAAGTTCATAGTTCGGTTACTACGGTAATAATGTAATGTACTGTGGAGTTTATTTTAATGGCAGAATTAATCTTAACAGCTTTATAAATTACTTTCGTTCTGTATTTATAGAACCATTAAGGTTATGAAGGGGTCAGTCATATTTTCACTTACACTTTAGTGCATTTATAAAGGATGTTATATATTATGTTGAGGTCAGTGAATTAAAAGATTTCAGTAGTTGTAAGGATTTTTAGTACCCCAATATCTACTCTGTTCTGGAAAAGAACTTACGTCTCCCAACCCCAAGCTGTAATTTCATTTATTTTTACAGGTCAACTGAGTAATTCTCCCGAGCACCTGCTTTCTCATGGGAGTCAACAAATTGTGAAAAATCTAAACATCTTTAAAAGCAAAATGCTGATTAACCAGAAGTACCGCCAAGCTTCTTCATATATGCCTCCTTTATTCTTCTTATTCATCAATCATGTCCTTTTCCTTTAAGCACAGGCTGTGACCAGCCAGAGAAGATAAGAGTTACAGAAGCTAAATTGGAAAGAAAAAAAAAAAAAGCACGCATGTGCACGCACATGTGTGTGCACACACACACAAAATGTTCTATGTTCCAATATGAAAAGTGTAAGAGTTACACTCACAAGCAAAGAAAGTAAGTTCAGTTATTCAAAAGGATATAGAAAAAGAATCATGCTAGAGAGTGAATAGATGTTAAAAAATCTCTGTGATTTTATGTTTTGGTGCCTCAAGTTCATGTCTAAAATTAACTTTGATATTGCCTTAAGAATTATTATCTCTGTGACTGTGGGTCCTAGAAAAATCACAAAGATGCTGTCAAACATATTTCAGTAAGCAGCAAATGAACCTTGCTTGCAGACATAAATCATTAATCTTTAATCACCAGCCAATTTCTCAATAAGCTCATTGGCATGGAAACTCTAAGATACTCAAAGGATAGTTCTCACAGATCTGGCATGCATGGTTGGCTTGTGGGTTTAATTACTGTTTATGCCTCAGCAGGATCCAAGCTTTTGTATGTAATAAATAGAACACTCTCTTGGTGTCCAGATGGTGTTAGATGCAAGGCCCAGGGAGTATGTTTGGAGATTACAGGACAGATTTGCTCTCTGTTTCCACCAGTTCAATTGTAAAAAAAATCACACTAGTAGCATGCACACCAAGGACTCTGGATTATTGAAATAAGTGTGCTGTTGTATGAGTTACTTTGAAAGACACCTCTACCTAGCATCATGTTATCAGAAACTTTCAAGTGGTCTTGAAGCTAATGAAAACGCCTTCCAAGAGTCCAAGCACTACTACATAAATTACATCTCTGAAAATAAGTAACTATGAGAAGTTATTTTTGAATAACACCTGCAAAGCAAATCTCATTACTAATGACAGATTTCTTACCAGTAAACTGTGAGGATTTTATATGTTTATATAAACTGTATCATATTATTCACATGCATTTTGGCTCAATTGAATTTCACATTGTAATTTTTTACTGACAAAAGAATAAAATATAAATATTTACATGTTGAATATGTTTCGCATGTGAATTATTTCTTGAAAGTCAGATATAAAATATTAAATTACCTTCTTGCTGACATAAAGATTTTTTCATCATGTGTATGATCTTACATTTTTTACTATCATGCTATGTACTTTCAATTGTTTTGCTGCTATTCTTATTAAAGGGAACAGCAGAGTTTTAAATCCTTAAGTATTCTTTTAAATGACTGGGCTCAGGATTAAAGTTACAATAAACTGAATGAAGAAGATAGTCTGTCATTAATTTAGATTTAGTGCTAAGACGACAAAAATTTCTTTGCAGGCATTTGGAATCAGATGTGTTTGGTGGAAAATGCCACAAGAAAAGACATTATTGTAAAGTGGGATGCAGACAAGATTTTTCAGCTAATGTAATCTATCATCTCTTCTGGAACAGTTAGCATTCCTAATAAATAGATGGTGCAATTTAAAACAGACATCAATGAATTTAGGGTCATAAAACCCACCCTTTTTTATTCTCATTCTCTCTTTCTCATTCTGCGTGTATGTGTGTGAGTTTTTGTGTGTGTGTGTGTGTGTGTGTGTGTGGTATGTGTGCATGAATGCATGTATGACTGTGTACACTATAGCCTCAATTGTCTGTCCTCACCTGTCACCATGTTTGAAGCAGTGGTCTCTCACTGTTCAACATTGAAGTCACTAGGCTATCTGCACCATGAGCTTCCAGATTTCTCTTGCCACTGCCTTCTATCTCCACATAGGATTACAAATGCTGGTGCTATCATATTAGCTTCACATGGGTTATGGGAGTCCAAACTCATGTACTCTCTCTGGAATAGCAAGTGATGTATCCCCTGAGCCATCTCCTCAATCTTCTATCTAGTTCTTAGGAGGTGCTTAACCTGTCTGACAAAGAAATTGTCATCTATATCCAATATGCTTTTTGGATGAAAGAAAGAATACATCTTACTAATGATGATCAGGTTACTCTATGTCCTTTGTAAAATATTTCTACCATGGTAAAAGTTTAGTGTTTGATAGATTTGAAATATAATACTAATAATTGTTGCTAACTTCCTAACTGACATATTATAGTAGCACTGACTGGTAACATTTCCACAAGGACCTATGAAAACTATGAATCAACTAATTGAGAAATCACATATATTCATAAAAATAAAGGGAAATTTTAATACACTGAAACATATCAACTGGCATCAGCCACTTGCTTCATGGCATAGACAAGTCTGAATATATTTATATAACACACTAAGAATGTAAAGTTACCTACATGTGCATGTTGGACCCTGAGTTTGATTCCTGTTCGATTCCTCACATTGAAACTAATTCTATGATTCATTTTTCTCATACCAGTGTATATGTGCAACACATACATATATTTATCAGAACTATGAAAAAGAATAATTTTAGTGATATTCTTTTTAATGACCCATATTTTATGCAAGTCAAATGATGCAAATTACACAAAAATGGACACATAAATTTAGGAGATATATATATATATATATATATATATATATATATATATATATATATAGAGAGAGAGAGAGAGAGAGAGAGAGAGAGAGAGAGAGAGAGATAGAAAGGAAAAGTAGTCATTTATAGGTACAGTGCATGCAAATTAATTTCACAGATATAAAGTTAAGCAAAGCTATCACCTTAAAGACTGTGCCATGTAATTCAAAGCAGTGCAGAGCGAGTGGATTGTGCTCTAGACTAGGGTCATACTCTTGGGATAGTAGGCTGATCATAGCAGAGAGGGAACACAGGAAAGGAGCTGTGGATGCTAGTAATGTTCTGATAATTAATTTAGGTGACAGTGATATGTCTTTGTGGTTATTTTCTGGCATATACATGTGTTTATGTGTTTCATACATGTACATACCTTACTTAAAATTTTATTGTAAAGTAAATGAACATTTATGATAATTCTTCAGTATGTATTAGGATTATATGACGCTTAAATGAATCCACAGCATCCATAGCTCAGTACTGCAATCATTCTATAATTTTATTTTGTTCACTCACACCTTAGGTGCTGGACTTTTCTCCCTACTTGCTCCCACAGTTGACATTTTGTCTTTTAATATTTGAAATTGTGACATTCTTTTAACTAAGAATATTGTCTTCTATTTTATATCACAGATTAAACTCTATTATATTAAATGCATCCATTAAACATAGATAGAAATGAACACTAAATTTGTATTTTGTATATGAATATTTCAATGCATGTATTATGTACTATTTTTATTCTAACACCCAATCAAAAGAATGAAAAAATATATATTTAAATATATTTTTATATATTTATTATATATATGACAACATAGTCCTCATATAAATGCAGAAAGACTACCCTTTAAACCAATGGCAACTACTCAATACTTTAGAAAGATGAGAGATTAAGGTGCTGTGGAAAAAGCCAGATCTTTTTTGTATATTTTTTACATTATTTATTTGAGAGAGAGAAAAGGAGAGAGGCAAATAAGAAAGAAAGAATGGGCATGCCAGGGCCTCCAACCAATACAAGCAAGTTACAGACACATGTGCCATCTTGTACAACTGGCTTTATGTGGGTTCAGGGAATTGAACCTTCTTAAGCTTTGTAGGCAAGTGCCTTAACCACTGAGAAATCTCTCAGAATGAAAGCGTAATCATTTGTTAGAGAACAAATCCAGATTAGAATAAACAAAGGAAACTGAAATTTCTTATTCCTACTGCAAAAGTATATGGCCTGTGCCTAGGAGATGGCTTAGCTGTTAAAGCACCTGCCTACAAAGCCGAAATGACCCAGGATCAATTCCCCAGGACCTATGTAAGCCAGATGCACAAGATGGTGCACGCATCAGGAGTTTGTTTTTAGTGGCTGAAGGCCCTGGCATGCCCATTCCCTCTCTCTGGATCTGCCTCCTTCTCTCTCTCAAATAAAATTAAAATTTTAAAAAGGTGTATGGCTTTATCGACAAACATGAGGTGAAATGCTGAAATTAAAGACATAGCTATATGTCAACAAAGGAACAGACAATATTCTAAACAGAAATAAAAGTAATATTTATAAATATATTAGCATTTTGTGTTATCTACATTGCATTCTACTCTGATAATATCTTGAAATAGGGTAGGACATACTGTAATTGTTCAAAAAACTATTGAAAACAAGCATTGCTATTTGTATAGACTAACAATGGTTTTCAACAGAAATTTATAACAGAGTTCATACAGCTGAAAATTAAAGTATTTTGGGGTAGGGCAATATTATTATTTTCAGATTTTGGAATTAATAAATTGTAAGCAATTGCCTCACTTTTAGACATGCATTCTTCATGATTATTTGTTAATTGTGGCAAGTATGGAGAAAATACCAGAAGATTTCAATATAACAGAAGTTTCCATCCAGGTATGGTGGCATATGCCGTTAATCCCCACACTTGGGAGGCCAAGGTCAAAGGATTACTGTGAGTTTACCGTCAGTTTGGGAATACATAGTGAATTCCAGGTCAGCCTGGGCTAGATAGAGACTCTACATTGAAAACCAAAAATGTAAAAATAAAAAAAGAAATTCCCATTTGTATCTGGGTACTGGAGTATGCAGAACTCTTGTAATGATGCCTTGTTAAAATTGCCAAATATAGCCGGATCGCAGTGAGTTTGAGGCCACCCTGAGACTCCATAGTGAATTCCAGGCCAGCCTGGGCTAGAGTGAAACTCTACCTTGAAAAAAAAAAAAAGAAAAGAAAATTGCTAGATATTTCTATATACTGGATGTATATGAAGCCACTCCTGAGTACCTATTCTATGTTCTTAGAAGAATCATTTGAGGGAGCATTTTAGCTATGATCCTGCAAGGTAAGGATGCAGTAAGATCCTGAAGGAAATATAAAGAAAATGATCATGTCCATAAGCCCATAAGAGGATCTTCTGGATTGGAGGCACATACATTTGGGAAAGAAGAGATTTAAAAAAATTCGCTTTTTCTCCTTGAAATGCATATTCCAAACTCAAGGAAATGGTTTTAATTGTTCTTTGTACAAAAAAAAAAACTCTATGTATAACTCTATAGAACACCATCCACTTTAAGAACAGTGCTTTGTGTTACCTTCTAAAGCTAGATATATACTAATGTTAGTTAATATATTACTAGTTTATATTCAAGCAGATATTACTTCATATGCTGAAAAAAATATTCATCATAAATAAAAATAGCATGAAAATTCATGATATTCCTAGGTGAAATTTTTCCTATTGCTTATGAATATATGTACATAGCGGTGAGCAAGAATAATTTTATTAAAAATATGTGTGACAATCACATACAGTGTATGTCTATACATATACTGAAAGCATGAATCTAAGCATGATATAATACACACAACAATTATTCTTGTATTTATAGTTCCAAGTTCTAAATTATCACTCATTAAAACTTAGAACATAGTGAATCTATGTCAGGGTTAATGAATAAAAGGAAACATTACAGAAATGTCCCATTTCTTTCTTACCCTGTTAGTTTCATAAATATGTAAAAATTTCATTTCATGTGTGTTTGTAAAAGTGTACTCAGCCACATAAGAAATATGAGCTTTCAACTTTAATATTTAAATTCAAAATATAGTTTTAGACACTACAAGCTAGTAAATATGCTAGGCCAGTTTTAAAAACTACTATTAATATG
The DNA here is from genome assembly GCA_036346955.1 of Dipus sagitta. NCBI lineage: Eukaryota > Metazoa > Chordata > Mammalia > Rodentia > Dipodidae > Dipus > Dipus sagitta. Next base: position 151,329,709 of record CM070771.1, read on the forward strand.
AATAATTTTATTATTAATTAGTTTTTTACTCAGCAAATAGTCAATTTGGTACCATTGTTAGGCTCATATAATTTTATTTTAAAAGTATAAATGCATATTGTCTTAATATAAAGTATTTCTCTATATGTCATATGAGTTCATATACACTATGTTAAACATGTTTATGATTTTTATGAAGTGAACAAGCATATTCATTTATAGGATATTACTCATTCATAGTGATCAAGTAAGGAAATAATGCATTTGTAAGTAAATTTATTGTATACCATAATACAAAATTCAGCTAAAGTACTTTAAATAAATTACATTTTATACTGAAAATTATGACAAGTATCCTTTGTCATGTAAAGAGATATGTTTTCAATTATCTCTTCCAATGTTTCAATCTACATGTTTCAAAATCAAGTATGGGAAACTGTTTTGTTTTGTAGAAAAATGAGTCTGAGACTAGAACAAAAATTTTGATACTTTGTCATCAAAAGAGAATTTTAGGATTAATAAAGTTCCCAAGGTATATGACAAGAAAAATAGTACAGCATTATTGTTAGCTGTAAGTCCTGGAAGCCATGATTTCTTCTATAATTAACTGCAAGTTGAATTGAAATAATCTCTCCTGAATGAAAGATACATTACAATATTAAAGTTAGTTTTAGATAACTTATCCTAGAAGTAAGTTTCTGACCCAGATATTTCATACTTTTATAAAATACTAATATAAATAAATTTATGAAATAGTTATAATTATTCCTGTTTTGAGCAAAGGCACAGAGATATAGAATTGTTAAATATCTTATTTTAAGGAAATCAAATATTGGGAACCCTGAATTCAAATCAAAATCTGATTTCAGAGCCCATGCTCTCAGTTATTCAGTGATGCAATACAATCAAATTTCCCCACTACGGGCTGGAGAGATGGCTTAGTGGTTAAGCGCTTGCCTGTGAAGCCTAAGGACCCCGGTTCGAGGCTCAATTCCCCAGGACCCACGTTAGCCAGATGCACAAGGGGGCGCACGCGTCTGGAGTTCTGTTTGCAGAGGCTGGAAGCCCTGGCGCGCCCATTCCCTCTCTCTCTCTGCCTCTTTCTCTGTCTGTCACTTTCTTTTTTTTTTTTTTTTTTTTTTTTTTTTTGGTTTTACGAGGTAGGGTCTCACTCTAGTTCAGGTTGACCTGGAATTCACTATGTCGTCTCAGGGTGGCCTCGAACTCATGGCAATCCTCTTACCTCTGCCTCCCAAGTGCTGGGATTAAAGGCGTGCGCCACCACGCCCGGCCTGTCTGTCACTTTCAAATAAATAAATAAAAATTTAAAAAAAAAATTTCCCCACTACAATGAAAATGTGCTACAAATACCTTAGCACATAAACATTTGTCTCAGTTAATTAATTGTAAAATCTCAGCCTAAAATAGGAATTTTGAATAACTAATATGGCAAAGGCAAAACACTTTTCTGTCTAAGCTGTGGAAAATGACATTGGCAGCACTCATCAAATGACTTTACCACTTCCAACATTTCTAATGCCCAAAGTCTCATCTGAGAAGCAAGGCAGTCTCTAAATAGTGAGTACTGTAAGAACACAAGCTACATACCGTCAGTGAATAATCACACAGCATAAATACATTCCAAAAGGGTGAATGAAGGCATAGAAAGAAAACACTGGGCAACAAAATAAAATAAGACCTAAATCTATGTGACAAACACCACATTCTGCAGTTCCCAGTTCAGAATCTGTGACTTATAATGAATTAATCTAGGCTCCAAAAGGCTTGCTAAGTTCTGCCCATGCAGTGTCCTGTCTGGAGTCTCTTCTATGTGCAGGATCTTCCCTGAGCCCAGTTTTTCTTGGCAGATTCCCCATGATCCTGCCGTCTCCAAGATCTTCCATTGCCGCTTAGGGTTCACCTTCATGTAGTGGCTCCAAAGAGCCTCTTTGCAGGAATTCTAACTGAGCCTTACATTGATTAGCTTTAGCGGCTTTCTGGAACCATGATGTAATATTCTATGATCTCCTCCATCTTGAATCTTTTATTCATCCAAAACCAGTAACATCTTAGAAATATCGCTAAGTTCTGCTGTCATATTAGCATGGATCATTACACTCATGGCCCAAAGCTATAGCAGCCTTTGTATTGTTCTTGGGGAATAAGTAACTCATAAATTCTTCTTTCTGGTCTTTTTTTCTTCACTAGAATTCACATTATTCCTGCCTTAAACTCCAATGGGTCAGGTCTTGCCCCTAAGGTATTTCTCCTATTATTCTAGTGCAGACCAATTGGCTTACCTCTTATTTTTCTTATTTTTAGTGGTAGTAATTTCTATAACAATTTTAGTCAAAACTTCTCCAGTTTCTATTCCAAAGTCTTTTAAAGTTTTACGTTTCTTTCTCTGCCAAAATTTGTATATTTTTGTTCTCTCCATTTTGTTCTCTTTCATTAGAAATTTGAATTGGAGTAGCCAAAAGAATCCATTCCACAAACTCAATGTGATTCTGCCTTGATATATTCTATACCTAACAGTTTATTCTATCTATTACTGTTAAATTTAACCATGCTCAAGTTCTTGGGACATGGGAAGAATGAAGCCACTTTCTTTCACAGAATGTCACAGTTCCTAATTGAATCCTTTATTCTCTCAGAAACTTCATCCTGAGCCAAGCCATCACAGTCTACATTTCTCTCCTTCTTCTAGTCTTCCAAAGTCCTATCAGAATGAGCTACTGAGCTTTGGTTAAAGCTACATAAGGCTTTTCTTAGTCAAAAATTCCAATTACTTCCATATCTACTTTCATCCCTTCCCACAAAACCAGTTACAAAAGAGTAGTAACCACATGGTAACATTTATCTCACCAGTAGCCCCACTTTTCAGTACCAGTTTTCGGTGTCAGTTACTTCCTCATTGCTGCATCAGAAGATCTGACCAGAAGCAGTTTATGGAAGGAAAGGGGTTTAATGTGATGTGCAGTTCAAAGAGAAGAGTCTATCATGATAAGGAATGTATGGCAGGAGTATAAAGCAGGTATCACATCTTCAAATTAGTAGGGAAGAAGTAGAGAGTAAATGGGGCCAGACTAAAAACTTCAAGTATGTAACATAATTCCTGCATCAAGGCTTCATTTAATAAAGGTTCTACAACATCCCAAGTAGTACCAACAACTGAGGATTCAAAGTATTCAATAACATGAGCCCATTGGTAGGCATTACATTCAAATCACCTCAATCATCTTCTAGGACATTTATAGACAATTATATATCTGAGCCATAGTTGTAATCAAGGCAAAAATGCTACTGACATTAGACAATCTACTCTATAAAAGTTGCATATACCTAAAAGCAAAAGAAAATCCTTGATGAGAACAATGAAAATAATTGCAAGTAATTACTATAAGAATGCCCTTAAGCCTAATAAGTAAGTTAAATTTTCTGAGTGGATTGTAGATAGAGCATGGTGAAGGAGATCACACTGAACAGACCAATGGCCTTCAACCCTTTAATCAATCAATCAATCTTTCTTTATCTCTCTCACAAATATAAATGAATACATAACATACACCAGTGTCACAGAAAATTCTTTCAGACCAGAAATTAGGTTTTATCATTTTCAGTATAAATGTTTTGGTTTAGGAAAAACACAGCTAATAGAAAGGTCAGTAACAATCACAAATAAGCCAGGAAATATAAGATGTTCCACGGCAAAAGCAAATAGGGAGAAAGAAAGGAAAATGAGAGCAAATATTATTTGCCAGAGATATCTTTTCCCAAGGAAAGGAATCCTGCATAGATAGCCTTACACAAAAATATAGTTATTAAGCTGGGCGTGGTGACGCACGCCTTTAATCCCAGCACTCGGGAGGCAGAGGTAGGAGGATCGCCATGAGTTCAAGGCCACCCTGAGACTCCATAGTGAATTCCAGGTCAAAACAAATATATATATATATATATATATATATATATATATATATATATATATTAGTTATTAAACAAGAAACTAAAGCAGATACATAGGTTATCATGCCTGAGATCATAGGGCATAATAATAAAAATAAATATCCTATTAGCTGTTATAAAACACAAAAATTTAAATTTTATAATTCAGAAATACAGATTTATGACAAATACTACGAGCTACCTCAGAGAAAGTGTTTGATATAAATATTAAAGGGTGAATTTATGTAAAGAGTGGATAAAGAGTTTCATCAAGTGTGGAATTCATGGAGTGGATAGTCTATATTCAAGAAACTGAAAGGTTTACCTGCATCTGAAGAGAATATTATGATGGAGAAGTGACAGTTGGGCTGAAACATATCTGTTAAGTAGACTTCAGAGGATACAGAATCACATGCTAATGAATGTAACTTTGTGATACTAGTAACTTCATGTGGCTAGTAAAACTCAGACTTACTCATAGGTAAATTTCACAGGCTAGTATGATTATTTGTAATTTTAAAAAGACCACTGCACCTAAAATGAAGGAGGTAAATAAATTGCAATCAAAACAAAGAAAGACAAATTCTTAAATAAATGTAAAAATTTGTTTCAATAATTCAGTTGAAACACAATGTTCTTAATTATAGACAATGATTTTGTGGTTTTAAAACAGTGAAAAAGTAAAATATGTTTAAAGAAGACTCAAAAATGTCTCCAGTTTCTAAATACTTGACTGATTGGATGACAATTTCACAGTCAGTACAAAAGCATCACTAAATGTACATGAGTTACAAAAATATCAAAAGGCGGAGGCAATGTCACCCATATGGGAGTCCATCATAATAACTAAAAATAACACAAATAATTAGTGGATTCCACCTACAGATAAATACCAAAAACATTTAATATTTTTCCATTGTTTAAATATAAAATGTCTCTATGTATGTTCATATCAGATTTGATAGGCAATTTTATGCATAAGAGTTTTAAATATCTGAAGTATTTAAATTATGATGAATTTAGTCTCAGAGGATAATAAGAACAGAAATTACATAATTTTGAAAAGTCAAACTTTTAGGAAATAAACCTCAAGTACTGAAATATAGACTTGGAAAACATTAGTACTTTCAGGACAAAAATCACTTTTTTTGTTTCTGAGGCATGCTCCTTCTTACTGCAAGAAAAGCTCTTAGAGAAGACTCTTGCTTATTTCAATCTTGTCACCTTACTTTTGAGTCTAATTTGCTAGATACAAACCAGATCTTCTGTAGTGCTCAAAACACCATTTCAAAAGTGCTGTGAAAAGTTGGCCACAAGCAAGGTAAACAGTGTAATGGGGATGCAAAGCACCTGTGTTCATGGGACACCATTCTGAGTCTCTATAGAGAACTGCTCCCAGCCTGCTTAGCTTACCAGGAGTATTTCTTATTTTTACAGAATAAATGAAGCTCATTGTCTTTTTCTTCATTAAGCCTTTGTCTAACTTCTCTTCCTGGGGTTTGCTTTTGTACCTTAAGTAGAGAGAAGGCCATAGCAGAGAAATTAAAATAAAAAAAAAGAACAGATTGCTATCAGGGTCTGTCCTTAATAAAAGTCAAGTCTTTGATATATCTCTAATAACTTCATAAAGGAAAACAATGACAGAAGAATTGCATGACTGAGAGTGGTCAATTGGATTAGCCATATTCCACTGTACCACAGTGCTGCCATCCTGGAAACCAGCCCCAAATCATCTCAAGTATTGACCAATCATGGCTACACTCATTTTCATAGATAGAATTGAATGATGGTAGTCCTAATCCAAAAGACAATAACTACCAAATAAGATCCTGCATAGTCCACTGTTGCAGCCAAGGAGGATCTTCCATTACTGCCCTCGTTCAATACACCCATGCAATGTGCTCAATGAATTTCTCTTTTCCTACCCTGAAATAATTTGAGTTTTTTCACTGCCCATGACATTCCTTCATAGTCACAAAAGACATAGCCTCTGAATAGGTACCTTCTAATATATTTCTGTGACAGGAACCAGTCACAATAGGAAAAGATTTATGGCAGAAAAGTTTTAAGGTCATTTTAACAATTATACTTAAAATTAGATGGGACACCAAAGAAAAATGTCCATAATTATCCAGAAACTTGGGTTCTTTCTCATAGGAAAGCAAAGCTAAATGAAAAATCAATCAATAAATAAATAAATAAAATGTACTTAGCATGAAAAGCAAGGGCTGTTGGTTGGTTTGCATCCCCTTTAAAATGCATATGTTTGAGCCCTAATTCCCAGGGTGATAGTATTTGGAGATTGGACTTTAAGGGAATTAATAAAGATTAAATTTGATTATGAGGGTAGAACTCTGATATAATACCATTAATGTCCTTATAATAAGATACATCAGGGCTGGATAGATGGCTTACTGGTAAAGGCACTTGTCTGCAAAGCCTAGTGACCCAAGTTGATTCCCCAGTGCCCACATAAAGCCAGATGTACAAGGTGGCATATGTATCTGGAGTACATTTACAGTGGCTAGAGGTCCTGGTGTGCCCATTCTCTCTGTCTGTCTTTCTTTATATCTCTCTGTAAATAAATAAATTAAAAAAAATAGAGATATACCAAAGCACCCACTCTGTCTTCTCATAATGTTGAGGATGCTGCCAGAAGGCCTCCATCTACCAATCAGGTAAATTGTCCTCTGTAGAATCCACTCATAGTGGTCATCTGATTTTAAACCTATAACATCCAGAGGTTTAAGGAGTAAATTCTTGACTTTTAAGCCACCTACACTATGACTTGTTTTAATACCAACCCAAGATAAGTCAATCGATTACTGGCTAACTTCTATCTAGGAGGCCACATTGTACAAGTAAGAAGAAAACAATGTACGTGGCTGGTATCAATTCTGACTTGGGACTAAGGGAAAAGGAAGATACATGAGACTTCTTAACAGATGACCCATGTTATTGAAACAAAGCTATTTGGAACTGAAGAGACTCAAAGCTCATTAGTGTGCTGAGAATAAGTGACGGTGGGTTTCTCAGCACTAAATGAGATGTCTATACCTGCAAGGATGAGGAAGTGATGTGGAAAAGGGGGCAGGGAAAACACAAGAGCCAGAGGAAGGAGAAGAATACTGTGGAATGCTGTCATACAGGTAGGTATAGCATCGCTGTTACGTTCATGACCCCGCAGTAACTGTCACGTTATGCATATGATCCACACAATTCTAGAACACTCAGCATTTTACTCTGGCTGCTGGAGGAGCTTCTTTGAGGAGTTCTAGTCAATTAATGGTGGCTGAGGGAGTGGTAGGCATTTATTTAGTAGTATAGCCATTAATAGGACCCACATACTCTGGTAAATAATCCCTCACCTGTGCCCATGCAGGAAATCCCAGTTAAACTCATTTGGTCACAACCACACACAAGAGCAAGATAGAAACAACAAAAATGAAGAGAGACTAATTTTGAAGAAGTGGTTCAGTACAAGGGGATGAGGAAGGGTTCAAGAGATAGCAATGAGGGATATTAAGATTAAAATGTACTATATGCATGTATTAAATTGTGAATGCAATATGATAACTGGATTAAATTGGACACAGTCATTAAATGTGATGTGAACATGGGGATTATGGGTGGTTTTGTATTAGGCGGATATAGAAACAGGAAGACCACACTAACTTGAACAGGGTAAATGTGGGTTTTTGAGAGTAAATACACAATATTCTTTTAGATAAATATTCTAACAAATATACTATTAAATGAATAGACGAAGAACAGTACAATTATTACAGATAAATCTAGAGTAAATTATGTTATTCATGTCTTAGATAATCAAGTTATTGAATACTGATTTACCCATTCTTAGCAGAAGAGGAAGAGCAATGTTTCTATACACAGAAACCTGAGGTCATGTTAATCATACCATAAGGAAAAGAGGAATAGGATGTAATAAAGCCAGTAAGCTCCCTGAACAGAAAAGCAGGTATACAGTTTCTCTCCCAAATGAACCATCTAAACCAGTCTGTTCTCTTTTCCAGGAGAGGAGAAAGTAAAAAGGCAACCAGAGGCCAGGCATGATGGAGAGCCAAGTTATCCTAAGATGACTCTGGCAAAGGTATTTAAGGCAGATCTTCTGTTCAGCACTTTGGGAACTTTCCCACAATGCTATCCATGGGTCAGGTCTTATTGGAGGTTACTTACCTGTCTTATATAAAATGTGTTCATTTGCCTTCCCCTTTTTCCTTGTGTTGATGGCAAAACTAAACTATGTTAAAAGCATTGACAAGAGAGAGTTTAGACTATCATTTGTGAGCATTTTTATTCATATAAAGCAGTACGTTAAGTCACTTGCTTGTCTATGGAATTCCTTACCCATCTGCATGAGCTCTGGTTGTGCTTTGGCTTCAGAATCCAGGCTATCCAGGATCCTGGGGATAGTTACCAGTGCTGTTCAAAACATTGCTTCTCTGGCATCTATGCTTTTGGTATCCTTACTTTCTGCCACAGACTTCATTAAAGGGTAGAAATTGAATCATTGTTTTATCACCTATCTATTCTCCCGCTCCTTTCATTAAGTCTCAGTATGCCTCACTTTTGCTGAGGTATGCATTTTTCCTGCTTAAGGTCAGCTCAGTCAAGATTAAAATGACTGCTTACCTGTGATTAAAACTACCTTATTCTCAGGTGACACACAAGTAAAAATCACATGACCAAGGTCACAAAGTTTTTTTTTCTTCAGGTCATACCACTTGAATTCTAGTTTTATTGCTGTGAACCTTTGCCTGGTTTATGGGCTGTTGTAAGTTGTCAGAGTCCTAAACCTAGACACCCATTCCAACAAAACTGCTTATTATAGTGAAAATAGAGTTCTGGAAAGAGGTTAACATATCATAAGAACCAAGTCGAAAGGTAAAACCAAAGGATATGGACAACAAAAAGGAAGCTGATGAAGTATGCTTATACTTAGCAAAACAAGGAGATGGGGACAGATCTCTGACCACACAATTACAGGAGAATAGAGGAATGCAGAAGAACATCTAAAGAATGTGAGGAATGGGAGAGTGCACCTGAAAGTAATAGGGAGGACATGGAAATAAAGATAAGGTCCAAACGTTTGAGTAATTCTGCCTTCTATGTAGTCTTAGCAATAGTTATTTCTCTTTGTCAATACTGTGGAGAAATGTTTGAAATTCTAACTCAAATAAAACAGAAGCATTGGAGGAAAATGTAAAAAGGAGTTGTGAGAAACAAGGAAGTGGTCTCAGGGAGTAAGTTACCAGTTACAATATTCATCACCTTTTTATAAAACAATCAGAAACAGATACATTTAGATTCATTATAGTAGAACTTCTCTCTTAAAAATTTAATGAAATTAATTTCACAAAGTTAATAGCAAAATATGGCTAGCAAAATTACTAGACTCAGAGTAAAAGAGGAACAGAATGGACACCATACACAGAGGAAAGGAAAATAGGTCAGCAGAAATGTGTATAATATGAACATGTGAAGGTAGCTTAAAGCAAAGGAAGAAGTCATCACAACAGGAAAGGACCAGGAAGCAGGAATATGGTGATAAAAATCAGAAAAGTATGAAAAAAAAATTCAAAGCATGTTTTTCACAGCTATATGTCATTAAAATTGTAGTCTGTCTTTGAAAGTACATCTTTAATGTCAGAGACTCTGTCAAAACAAGATCAATTTTTTAGCCCATCTAACATCTTTTTTTTTAACAATACATCATCACCACCTATATCAGAGTTGTGAAAAATAACTCCTTTTCAATTTAGGTGTGATATTGTGCCTGGAAGTTTGATCTCTCTCTCTCTCCCTCTCTCTCTCACACACAGACACACATGCATATTATTATAAAAAATTATAAAAATGTGTGAATATATGATCTCCAAATATAAACAATTATTTTATTATAATAAATTCTAATACAGTTGTATCAAGTGTTTTTTAAAGGAATAAGTTAACCCTTACATACAATTTGCAATAGATATTGACATGTTTGGAAAAAGTATTTAAACCTGTAAAAAATACCTTTTGTACTAAATTTTTAACTAACTGAAACTGATGATAGTCAAAATGCGCACTGGTTCCAATTGAGGTGATTTTAGAGTATGTCTCAACCAAGCAGTTTTCTCCTCTACAAAACCAATTGTGAATGTAGCTGGTAATAAAAGAGGAACCACAAAACAAGCTTAAGAAGCTATACCATTTTCCAAGTACAATGTTTTAGTGGATGCAAAACAGCCAAGGAAACTATATTCAAGAATAAGCCGTTTGGTGACCAAGAATTTTTTGGTCAATCTGGGCTGGAGAGATGGCTTAGGGGTTAAGTGCTGGCCTGTGAAGCCTAAGGACCTTGGTTCGAGGTTCGATTCACCAGGACCCACGTTAGCCAGATGCATAAGAGGGTGCACACATCTGGAGTTCGTTTGCAGTGGCTGGAGGCCCTGAAGCGCCCATTCTCTCTCTCTCTCTCTATCTGCCTCTTTCTCTCTCTGTCTGTCATTTTCAAATAAATAAATAAAAATTTTAAAAAATTTAAAAAAAATTTTGGTCAACCTGTATAATTTCATTGATTGTTGAATGATTTATCCTTTCAATTTGAAATATTTTTATTAAACTCACAAATTTCATGAAGACAACTACACTTACACTATTTAATAATCAGGAAGACACTGAAATTTATCAACCTTACTCTACATGGCAATGTTTTCTTGGCAAGACAGTATCATGAAACAACATCAATACTGTAAGATTTGATGCCAGTTTAAATATTAGTTATATTCAATAGCTTAATAAAGATTCTGGCCAATTTGATTCATTCTCAATTACTGTTTAAATAGGTAATTCACCCAATTTGTCTATTGCTGTTCTTTTCTTCGTCTCCACAGATATTATCACTTATTTTTTTACACCTCTCTGGCTTCTCTAAGCTCCCCATTATATACCCTCAACTATACTTCTCAGTCTGTCAAATAATCTTTTTTTCTTATTAAATATTTATTTATTTACTTGAAAGAAAGGGAGGGAGAAAGAGAGAGAACAAGAGAGGAAGAGGCAAATAGAGAGAAAGAGAAAGAGAGAGAGAGAGAATGGGTTCACCAGGGCCCCCAGCCTCTGCAAAGGAACTTCAGACACTTGCACTACCTAGTGTACCTGGTTTATGTTGGCAATGGGAAATTGAACATGGGTCCTTAGGCTTTGCACGCAAGCACCTTAAACCACTAAGCCATCTTTGCAGCCCCTGTCAAATGAACTTTTGAGAATGCAAATCACTAAATTCCATGTTTGAAAAACTGAAATAATGCACCAGCGGAAAGTCAATATAAGTGCTAAATGCCCTTACAAAACATGTAGGATCTCACTTTTGCCCTCTCCAGCCTTATCTTGTCCCTTTGACCCCTCCCCATACTCCTCAGTTAGACTGATTTGCTTACTGTAATATAGTTTATTCCATTGTCTTTTCATGCCTCTACTGCCCCTGAAATAATTTTATACACCTCACAGTTTTCTCTTCTATCCACTCACATTTTCCATTGACTCTGCTTTAACTAGAATAAGATATGACTGGTATTAAGTAGTTAGTGAACAAATGTGTTTCATCATTGTATCCCAGTTCTTGCACTCTCTAGAAGAGAACATCTCATTTCTGGGACAAAACACCTAACTAGATAGGGATCCATCTCCTAAAGGCTCTACCAGCTAGACACTAAGAGGCTTAACCACAAACACATGAGGCTACACTTGACATTTAATATACAAACCACCACACCCTCTGTACTGGTAACATACTTATAAACAACATATGTGTTTTGACCCTTGAGTGGGCCTGGCACCTTGGATATCAAAAACAGTCAAACATCACAGGAGCAACCACATTGAAACTAGTTTGTTTTCTCAAGTAATGACTTCTTGAGAGCTTGTTTGGAGGTTCTAGCAGGGGAGCGCAGCTACTCGTATACCCTTGACCGAAGACCGGTCCTCCTCTATTCGGGGAAGGTCGTCCTCTTCGACCGAGCGCGCAGCTTCGGGAGGGACGCACATGGAGCGGTGAGGGAGGAAGGGGACACCCGCCTAGCCAGCCAGATCAGCCGAATCAACCCTGGCGATCAATGGGGTGACAGATGTCGCAGCCAGATCGCCCTCACATCCAAGTAATGACTTCTTTAAACCAGATTATAGAACAAAAATGGGACAACCAGATTACATCTTCACCAAGACTTCTTACTTATGCAGACCTCTCCTCTGTCTGTTCCTTGACCCAATTCTTCCTCTATTCAAAACTAAAGCTTGAACTCCTGATCCTTTTGCATCTACCTCCCAAGTGTTGGGATTACAGATGTGTGCCACCATTCCTGGATATTGCCAAAGGTTTTGAAACACAAAAGATGCTGAATTTTGTTAACCTTTTTACTTTATATTATGTGATGTTCCTGTTCATTTTATGTTTCATTCTGTTAATGTATCTTATCACTTTTATGGATTTGCATATGTTGAACCACAGGTGTATCTAGTGAGAAATTACATTTGATCATGTTGAATGGTCATTTAATGTGCTGTTGAATTTGATTTTGTTGGGGATTTTTCATGTATTTTCATTAAGAATATTGGCTTGCAATTTTCTTGAGGCATTCTTTTCTAAATACAGCACCAGTGTAATGCTGACTATGTTTTTGAGAAACCTTGATGTTAATTCTTTATATTAAACCATGAAATCCATTCCTTAGCTTTTCTCTGAGAGGAAATTTTTTTGTTGTTGTTTTGTTTTGAGATAGGGTCTCACTCCCATCCAGGCTGACCTGGAATTAACCATATAGTCTCAGGATGGCCTCGAACTCACTGTGACCCTCCTACCTCTGCCTACCAAGTGCTGGGATTAAAGGCATGTGCTACCACGCCTGGATCTTGAGAGGAAATTTTTGATTCAATATAGTTCTCTTTATTGGCCTGTACAGATTTTCTATTTCTTCATGTTTAATCTCAGTAGCATTTTTTTCATTCACTCCAAGTTATTTAATTTGTTGTTAAATTATTGTTCATAATCATATCTTATGATCTTGTATATTTCTGCTTATCTTCTTCAATGCAATGTATTTGTGACATATAAAACTTGAATTTCAGTTTGATAATAACTTTAACATTAATAATAATGATGATAATGACAAGAAAACTAAAGCATATGTTTCTGCCCCACAGATTTACTTAGTGACTAGACCTCTTTATTTGTAATTCTGATGCCTAGGTATAGCCATACTTATTAAATATACTTTCCTAGTTTTTCACGGTTACTGGTCTCTTTAATTGGCATAGGGGAACATGTAGACAAGCCTAGGCTGTTGGCACTCCTAGAGCCAGGGTTTATGCTCTAAAACTCCAGTCTACAATTTGTCAGTATCCCACTTGGCATCATTACTTTACCCTCACTTACCTTCTCCACATTCAGTTCTAAAAGTGAAGTGTCAGAAGTAAAACTTAACTTTCTGTTCAGTAGCTAAGCCAAACAATATATAAGAAAAAAAGTCTGATTTTGTTCAATTGTTGCACTTTCTTTGGGTATAAATACATGTCTTCTTAAATTAATATCGTCAAAATACTTGTGACTCAAGAAGGGCTGGGCATGATGGTACATGCCATTAATCCCATCACTTGGGAGGCAGAGGTAGGAGGATTGCCATGAGTTCAAGGCCACCGTGAGACTACATAGTTAATTCCAGGTCAGCCTGGGTCAGAATGAGACCCTACCTCACAAAACAAAAATAAATAAATAAACAAAAAACTTTAAAAAAAGAAGGGGGGATTAGATATTTTCTTTTTAAAACAATTATTTTTATTTATTTATTTATTTGACAAAGAGAGAGAGAGAGAGAGAGAGAAAGAGAGAGAGAGAGAAAGAGAGAATGGGTATGCCAGGGCCTCCAGCCACTGCAGACGAAAACTCCAGATATATGTGCCCCCTTGTGCATCTGGCCAACATGGGTCCTGGGGAATTGAACCCGGGTCCTTTGGCTTTGCAGGCAAATGCCTTAACTGCTAAGCCATCCCTCCAGCCCTTTTTTAAAAAATATTTTATTTTTATTTACTTATTTATTTGACAGAGAAATATGGAGAAAGAGAGAGAGAGACAGAGAGAGAGATAAAGAATGGGTGTAGATATTTTCATTGATACTGGTTTTCAATATCAATTGCCTTCATTAACAAATGCATAAATTTGGATTTAAAAGTATTTTCATTACCATATACAAGTATATCATGCTATCAGACATTTATTATATGGATTTAATATTATATATTTTCTGAAAATTTTTCTGGTTCCTAATTGATCATTATTGTTCATTTAGCCTATTTAACCAAATAAATGATATTGATTTTCCTTAAGTATATATCAACACAATCATAAAACATGTTATAGTCATTACAATAGGCATTTGAAGAAAAATGCAAAAATAAATTGAACAAGATGGAGGAGGAGGAGCAGAAAGGGAAGAAGCAAAAAGAAGAAGCAGGAAGAGTTGGAGGAGAGAAAAGAAGGAGGAGGAAAAGTAGGAGAAGAGGAAGCATTCAACTATGGAACATTACAATGTTTTTCACTTTTGTCAAGAGTTAGGAAAATGGGTATCATCTCAAAAGGTAAACTTCAGCAGCATGTCTCATACTCTGCTTCCATTCTCTTGTGTCCTTTGACATGTTTGTTATAATCATAAACAGCTGCCTTGACAGAAATGTAAAATGACATTTAAAAAAAAGTTACAATGTCAAGTATGTGGCAATAAAGTGGAGAGTGTCCTCCAGAGTGCTCTGAAGCAGTAGACAATGTGTGACACTATTTTTCCTAAAGCCAGAATTCACAGGTTCAAGGATCACAAGGTAAACATGGAAATGACACTGTCACCAGCAAGTGTCCCATTAGCTAAATTCGTGTGCTTTCAGTTTCCATAACTGTGATCTTCATGCCTAGAAGTCTTGGTCCCAAGGGGCAGGAGTCAATGGCTACCAGGAGACAAAAAAGCATTCCTTTGAACTGGTAATGAAGACTTCTCCCTGGTCACTGAGTTTCTGATTCCCATTATGTGAAGAAGCTAGGAAAGGAGCTACAATGCTAGCAGGGATGATTGGATGGAACTATCAGGGTGTTATTGGACTGCTTCTCCACAAGGAAGTAGAGAATAGTATATACCAAGGGCAGGTGATCCCTTAGAGCACCTCTTTGTGTTACTATGTCCTGTAATGAAGGTCAATGGGAAACTATAGAAACCCAAGTAAGGCAGGGTAATAAGTGGCTCGACCTTCAAGAATGAAGGTATGGGTCATCCCTCCAGGTAAAGTATCAAAACCTGCTGAGGTATTTGCTGAGCATGAAGGAAATACAGAATGGGTAGTAAAAGAAGGTCATTAAGGATACTAGCCAAGGTCATGTGTCCACTTACAGAAACAAGGATTTTTCTGTAATTGCCATGAATGTTTATGTACTATTTTGTTGAGCATGTTTACATATGCAAATACCTTTGCTTTCCGCTCCTGTGTTTCTGTAACATGTAATTACTGTTGATTTAAATAATACCAGTAGTTGTTATTAAAATTAGATTAATATTATTTGATATTACAGATGTATCATTCCTCGGGGTTCTTTCCCATAGATTTTTTTTGGGGGGTGGGGAGAAAGAATAGTGTATTTCCAGTTATATGTGAGATAGTTATTTTAAGCAGAATTATGACGTTATTTTCTCATTTGGAAATTGTGCATGATATAAGGAGACTCAGTTTGGTATATAGTTGATTAGCATTGGATTTGTGATTACTAAGTTCTGTTTGTAACTTTATCAGATTAGGAATTAAGTAAGAGATATGCCTCTTTTGTGTGTCTCTGAGAGCATTTCCAAGCAGGTTTGATGGAGGAAGGATGACCTTCCCTCAGAGTGGGCAGCACTTCCAGTGGTGGCAAATATCCAAAGACGCTTCAAGAGGACATAGGGATTTTTGATTGGCTACTCATATTACTTGCTGGTGATTTGCATCTATCTTGTTGCTGCATCCTTTATGCACAATGGTATTCACCTTTATCAGTCTTCCAATGAAGACCAGTGGCTCTAGGCCTTCATTGCCAGACTGGGATTGCCAAGGCATCCAGCCTCATGGACTGAACTGCTATTGACTTTCTAACTCTCCAGCTTAGAGACAACTATTGTAGGACTATTTAGCACATATTCTGTAAGATAACCTAATTAATCCCTTTTATAATACATATTTATTTTATGGGTTCTGTTTCTCTAATACAATACTCCAAAAAGGCTCAGCATTTTTTTTTTCTGTCAAGTTATCTGTTTCTCATTTATATTATGCCTCTTGCCAATGCCTTTGGTTTGTTGCACTGGAGCAAGGCTCATAACTAAAGTTACATTGGCTGAATTTTGGTTCACTGCATCCAATTAGAAAACAACAATAAAGCAAGTGTCTGATGTCTGAAGAGACGGCTCAGCATAAAAGGTACTTGTTTTCAAAGCCTGACGGCCTGGGATCAATTCCCCAATAGCCGCCAAAGCCAAATGCACAAAGTGATGCACATGTCTGGAGTTCACTTGCAGTGGCAAGAGATCCTGGTATGCCCATTCTCACTTTTTCTCTCTCTCCTCTCTTTATCTCTTGCTTTCTTGCTCTCACTCTCTACTTGCAAATAAATAATAAAATTATTTTTTAAAGTGTTAGAGGTAAATAAATCTTCATCAATTATAAGAAATTCTCAAACATGAGAAAATGAGGGCAGCATATCTTATGCATCATGTACATGACACTTTCTAGAAACCATGTTAAAAAAAGGAAGAAATAGATAAAATGTTATTAGAAAAGAAAAATGATGCTCTAGTTTTTAATGTGTTGGGTACCAGTTTGGGAAGATTATAGGTATCATTCCATATAATCCTATAACTTCTTGGATGACCACATTGTCACCTGTATTTTATTTTACTTTTTATTTTAGAGAGAGAGAAAGAGAGGCAGAGAGAAAGAGTGGGTATGCCAGGGCCTCTAGCCACTGCAATTGAACTCCAGACACATGTGCCACCTTGTGCACATGTATGAACTGGTGCATACGGCTTATGTGGGTTATGGGGAGTTGAACCTGGATCCTTAGGCTTCACAGGTAGGTGTCTTAACTGCTAAGCCATCTCTCCAGCTTGTCACTTGTATTTCAAACACAAGTGTAATGAGCAAACAAAGCTCAGATGACTTGGCCAACTCACAAAGCTACTAGCTGATTGACTTGGGATTCAAGCCTAGCTTTATTTGAATATGAAACTATTTTTTTATCCATTATGTCACACTTTAAAAAGCAAGCATCCATCCTGGGCTGGAGACATGGCTTAGCGGTTAAGCACTTGACTGTGAAGCCTAAGGACCCTGGTTCAAGGCTCAATTCCCCAGGACCCACGTTAGCCAGATGCACAAGGGGGCACACGCATTTGGAGTTTGTTTACAGAGGCTGGAAGCTCTGGCGCACCCATTCTCACTCTCTCTCTCTCTCTCTCTCTTTCTCTCTCTCTCTCTCTCTCTGCCTCCTCTCAGTCACTCTCAAATAAATAAATAAACAAACAACCAAAAAAGCAAGCATCCAATCCTAAATAATTGTATTTCTTCATGAAAGCCAAATATAGAAAATTGAAACAGGCCAGTCAGATTTCACAGTTTATAGCTTCCTTTCGGCCACTGACATTCATTAATTTCAGTAATCATATCTATTATCCTGGTTGTTTGGACAAAATTAAGTTTGGGGTCTCAAAAGACCATAAGCAAAGTCATTCACATTAGGCCTAAGTCTAAATTGTAATACATAGAAAAATGAATTATTTTAAAGACATGATTATATTATTGGAAACTTGTACTCATGCCCAGACTTGCACATGATAAGAATATTTTACAAATTAAGGAAAAGCTGAGAAGGCACAATATCCAACTTCCACTAAAAGAAGTAAGTTTCTCAATGCCAGTTTTGATGTTTGGAAACTTTTCTAATTAATGAAAGAAACCAACCAGGATCTATTCTTTGTATGTCTGAATAGTCACAGAATCCTTCATCATGAGGCGCCCAGCCTTGCTGCTGATGGTGCTGGGCAGGAATCATCTGGTGCATTTGGAGGAAGTCTTCTGAATTTTCATAAGGGTACATGATGCAGATGTCAGCCACTGCTACATGGGCACAATTAATGAGTGAAATAATAGAAATTACCCTGCTATTGTATATATCTCTTAGGGATTCTCATAAGAGGGTCAGCTTTCTCAATGTCCTTAAGGATTTATAGGAGTGAGATTTTTGAAAACTCTATTGCCAATGGTGATGGTGGCAACAGGAACTCAGAGGTAAGGAGATCATGTAATGTACTGTCTCAATCTTGTCCCACTTCAGGGTAAAAATTCTTATATGTATAGATACAAATACAGTAGAACTATGAAAGTATCCAAGGAAATCTAACTTAAAATTCCGGACCTGCTTGTCACATGAATCATAAACGGCCCCATGTGCTATGCCCCTTCGTGCCTTCCAAGCTCCAACCAACTCAAAGGTTGATTTACCTGTGCTGAGATAAACTGATAACCAGAGATCATGGATATGAAGCAAAGAACATTTAAGAATGTCTTGGTGAAAATCAATAATTAAAAATGAAAGAAAAGCTATTATCAGGATGGAAGTTTCTTTAAGTTTATATTAAGCCTTTTAATATTGAAATTCCCTTCAAAATAGAAAACAATAAAATTTTATCTGTGTAAGCTTATTTATCTAAAAAATATTTAGTGAATTACTGTTATGAACTTACTACTGTTAAATACTGTCATGGAAGGATAAGTTAGGTATAATTCCTGTCTTAATAAGCATAGCAATTTCAAGGATAAACTATGCATCTGATTGATTTTTGAAATAATAATAATTTTTGAAAAAAAAATTGAAATAATTTTGAATAATGTGAAAAAAACACATTTAAAATATTTGTATTTATTGTTATTATTTATTTGAGACTGACAGACTGACAGACTGACTGTGAAATAAAGAACCAGATAGATAGAGAATGGGCGTGTCAGGACCTCTAGCCATTGCAATTCCAGATGCATGTGCCACCTTGTGCATCTGGCTTATCTGCGTTCTGGGGAATCGAGCCTCGAACTGGGGTCTTTAGGCTTCACAGGCAAGCATTTAACCACTAAGCAATCTCTCTAGCCCAACAAACACATTTTTAAGGATGCATATTAATATAAAAGTGAAAATAATTAACACTGAAAAATATTTGTTAAATATCCTCAACTACTAAATAAAATAAGATCTTCACAAACATCTCTTTGCTTATCACTAATTTATTTAGATAGAATCTTGAGTTTCCAATAGCAATATAAAAAGACACAAATGCTTCAGAAAGTGGTTTGAGTAATTGAAACAGATGCAGTTACTTCTAGCTCAACCAAAAGTTAATATTCAATACATTTTTATCAAATGTAAGAATCATTTGGCAATGACACAGGATATACAAGTCATGGGATAAAATGCAAAGTGAGGTTAATCGTAACAAAACTGTCTAAGACCAATAACAGTATTTCATTTGCTGAATCTAATACCTAGGATATAAGCAAGGAAATAAAATTAAGTCCAGTAAAAAGCACAGTGTGCTTTTTTTTTCTATCAATATCATATATTTTTAAGAGAGATCATTTTTATAGGCCACAATTTTTCTTTAGACATAAGCACTTCTGAGAGTGAGACGGGAATATATCATAGAAAAATGCATCACATACTGGCCATTTTTGGCACATAAATCCTAGTATTCAGGAGATAGAGGTAGGAGGAGGATTGTCATGAGTTCAAGGCCACCTTGAGGTGATGTAGTGAATTCCAGGCGAGCCAAAATGCAAAAACAACAGCAGAAAAAAAAAAAAAAAAAAAAAAAAAACTAAAAAAACATTTACAGTATAACCTGGAAATGTGGAAACCTAGGAGGGATGTTACAACACAAAGCAAACATACTTTTCTCCATAGAAAGATAGCTTCTCAAGCTTCTGTTTAATTGAATAAATTTATTTAGTGTTGGAAGACAAGGAAAAGGAACTCTATAGGATTCTTGAGTCATATCTGGGTTCTGATTAATTTAGAATTAGGATTAGTCTGCTACTTAGAAATGTTAAGGGACATTATTGAAGGGGTTTTCTGAGTCACATCTTGAATCTGAAGTAACATTACTTACTAGTTTTTTATACTTAAATATCATAGAATATTTCTATTGACAGGAAGAATAAAGTATTTTGAAGTAAGTAGATTGTGACAAATAGGCAAGCAGTGATCATATCTACTTTGAAGGTTAGATTATAGTTATTGTTAATGTAAAATATAAAATAAGGGCAAATGTGATGGCTTAGCAGTTAAAGGTACTTGTTTGCAATACCAGCTGGCTCAGGTTTGAATCTCTGTTACAAAGGTAAAACCAGATGCATAAAGTATCACACTAATCTAGAGTTAATTTGCAGTGACTAGAGGCCCTGATATATAATAAATAAGATTGTTAAGAATGATATAGTGATTACTAGAAGAATGGATAACTAAGATGTGGTATATCTACACAATGGAATTCTATACAGCAGTAAGAAAAAATGACACAATGAAATTTGAGGAAAAATGGTTGACCTGGAACAGATCATTCTCAGTGAACTTACCCAATCACAGAAAAAAAATTGCCACATAGTCTCACTCATCTACAGCACCTAACCTGAATCTACCGAAGATACCTTACATACCCAGCAAGCATCTCCTAGATTAGACACTAGGATGGAAGGGGAGGAGGGGAGGGCATCAAAGGGGTGGGAAACACAAATCTAGACCCAAACGGCAATGGTACCATAATCTTCTACTTACTAAAAGACAGACCAAATGGCTGATCCTTCACCAGGCCCTTACAGGGAACACCTGAACCACAAGACACTGGAGAGGGTAAGATTAAGACTAACCTTAATCTCCTACATCTTCCCTCCCTCACTTCCCCTCTCCCTGTCTCTCTCTCTCTCTCTCTTATCTCTAACTCTTGTATATTAGTTATCTTTTTCCTCATTTTCTTAGTGGGCACTGACCTGTAACTCCAAGATCCAGCATGGGGCTATCATCCACAATGAGCTTTTGATCAGAGAGACCTACAAGGTTCCCTAAAAGACAGACAGATTTCTATCAGAGTACTTGATGACCCACCAAAGGTTAGTGGTAAGACCCTACTGCTGAAGATACCTTATGTGATTGACATGCAAATTAGAATGGCATGGCTGGAAGTTGGATGAGAGTCAGTCCCCAGACAGTCAGCGCGTCTAGTGCCAGAAGGTGCTACATGGGTGACTGGGGGAAATTGACCAATATCTATCGAAGCAACGCATGGTCTAACCTACTTAGAAGCAAATAACTTGTTGTGATGCCCACACAAGTGCAGTGGTGGCACACAGCCATGGTGGGGAACCAACTGCTCTCAATTTGGCTAACTGATCCCCTCACTGGTATGGGACCCATAGCTGGAGCTGGGAAACAAGTCAGAACCATATCCAAACATAAGACCACTCTCCAATATCAAGCTACCATCAACTGTGGGCTACAAGAGGGCCTACACCTATTAAATTCTCTATAAAAAAAAAAAAGTAAGGGTTATCTCATTTGTCCTGGTGCTAACTTACTCTCCGTTGGAGAATCTGCTTCTCTTTTTCAGATAGATGTAGATCCTAAGGAGAGAGCCACCCCATCATACCTCAAAAGGGCCCCGGCTGAAACTAAGAAAAATTGGAGAAACAAGCAAGGGGGCTGTTTTGCCTGATGAACCGGACACCAGCACAAGGGGGAAGGAGATCAGCACAGAGAAAAATCAACTCCTACCAAATCAGAGAGCCAGAGCCTCAGAGGCTCCCAACACCTCATCACTGAAGCAGACCAAAAATGAACCCAACATGGCTCAGGGAAATTTTGCGGAAGAGGGGGCAGAAAGAATGTCAGAGTCACATGTTGGGTCATGATATGCAGAGACATTTAGCTTACCCATAACTGTGGGCTAACTCCACAATGCATGACCCGTATACCTCAACAAGGAGGGGCCAAGGGGAGGGGGTAGGTCACGGATGAGCCTAATAATGGTACCAAACTGACTGTATTTGCTGAATACAGAACTGACTAATAAACTAATAAAAAAAAAAGAATGATATAGTGATTTATATTTTTCTCAAAAGTTTTCTCAACCATTGCTCACACTTAAACAAGTTTTCTTCATCACAATGCATTTCTGTGTGTCCTGTCCAATTATACAATTTTATCCACATTCTAATAGTTATAGAGGTTTTTTGTTTGCTTGGATAATTTATATTCCAAAAAGCCTATTGGATTTTTTTGTAGAATAGACTTGTCTTTGAAGTAGATTCATAATTTTAAGCAAATCAGATACCAACCCTTGCCCTCAAGATATCGATATCCTAGCAGGAGGGGCTAAGTGGTAAGTGTTATACAGAAGACCAAAATGTGCAAGATTGTAAGTCACTTAGAGAGATGAAATTCTATGAGGAAAGACCAAGCACAACAATAAATAGGCCAAAAGGCTTTTCAAGAAAAACAATACTAAGTAATGGGTTGTGGAAAAGAAACTCCTGCCCCTGACACTGAAACAGCAAGGAAGTTTTGAGCTACTAAGGCCTGAGCAGAGAAATCTGACAAAAGTATGGAAATAAATGCGGTCAAGCAGACCAAGGACTGCCAACCAAGTAAAGACTTGTATGTAAAGGTGAAAAGATGTGTGCTTTGATTTGATTTGACTTAATTCAATAGGATAATTCAGTAGGATAATTCCCATGGTTGCATTGACATAAATGAAAATAGGTGGGCTTAGAGAATCAAATTAAATTATTTCATGAAACATGGTTTAGTGAGTACTATGAATTCATTTTCTCAACACAGATAGGTTTTTTTTTTTTTTCCTGTATTAGTTACTTGTAACTATCATCAATTACTAGGAAAGAAGTAACTTAAGGGAGAAAGTATTGATTTTGACTTGTTTTAGTGAATTCACTTACTATAGGCAGGGGAGGCATGGTGATAAAAGCAGGAAATGGTTGGTTAAATTACAGGAAGCAGAGAAACATGAGTGCTACTCTTCAGTATGGTGTGACCAATATTCAAGGTGGATCTTCCCTTTTCCATTAATCCTTTCTGTAAACAACCTCCTTGACAAACTCAAGTCTGTTTCCATACTATTTCTAAATCCAGTCAAGATTAAAGATTAATGATCATACTTACTAAGACAATTAACTTTTGAAGAATTGAAAGTATATCAATCCATTTCCCATATTTGAAAATAGATTTATAGACATGGATTAAACTATCTGATATTACATAATAACTAAGTAAAAATGCTGTAATTTGACATGAATCCATCCAAATTCTCATCAGTTCTTCTATGTCTCCACTTTCAATTGGTAAACGTTGTGGACCAAAGGGAGAGTATTTTAAAGTAAAGAACACTTTGACAAACTTCAAATATGTTATTCTTAGAATTTATTGATTCTTGTGATAGATTAATGCTGGTTTTCAGCTCACTTTCTCTTTTATGTACGTGTTTAAGTATGTGTGACGTAGGTGCATTTGTCTTAGGGCGTTCCTTTGTGTGTGCACTCTGCATAAGTGTGTGGATGCACATGGATGTGAATGGAGCTCAAAGTTCAATGTTCAGTGTGTCCCTCTATTATTCTCCACCTTATTTACTGAGATATGTTCTCTCATTTAACTTAAAGCTCATTGATTTGGCTAGTCTATCTTGCCAGCTTGCTGCAAGAATCCACCTGTATTCCCCTCCCAAGTGCTAGAATTACAGGTGTGTGCCACCGCATCAGGATTTTGTGTGGGTGCTACAGATAGAAGTCAGTGTCACAGGGTTATGTGGCAAGTGCTATATCAATTAAGATATCTTCCAGATCCCACTTTCCTTCTTTTCTATCTGTAACCCCAGCCCACTTTTGGTACATTATTACCATATTAGTCTCCTTAATTCTTCCCTTTATAAATTCAACATTTTCCTGTTGCTAACTTTGAGTTACCTAAGCAGAAGCCAGGCATGAATCAAAGTCTTAAAGTATTTACCATAAGAAGATTACTGAAGCAATTAGCTGAGACAAAAAAAAAATTAATGAAAATTTTGAATCATTCATGTTCATTTCACTTTCAGGAAATTGTCATATATCTCTAAATCAATCATTTAAAGAAAGATGATAGTAGAATAGAGAAAAGGATAGAAATATCCTTGACGTAGCTCTGGACAATTTTGATTTAAAATTAAACTCCAGTATGTTTCACACACTTTGGACCTAGAATCTTTAGTACACATCATTTCTACTTAAATCCTTAAAACATAAACTTAGAATAATGCCTTGCTTATTGGATTATAGTTGACAGAATTAATTAATAAACAATGATTGCAATCAGAAAATTCTCAACTATGTACAGCTTCCATGTGTAGAAAAAAAAAATGTTGACATATAATCTTTGCAAACTTTATTAAAAAACAAATTGTAATGTCAATACACTGTTAGTTTTATAACCCTAAAATCTGCATCTATATGCTAATATTGCATATAAAGGAGACAGATCTAAGATGGGAATCATGCTATATTGCCTAGGTTGTTATGATGGTATCCTCTTTCCTGAGCTTCATGAGTAGGTGTAAATTCACACTTATGTTAATTCACTAAACTATAAGCAGATGGAAAAAAAATAGTTGTTTGTTTTCATTTTTCATGGTACTGCACATGGAACCCAGAACTACCTATCTGCTAGATGCTCATCCACTGAACTATATCTATAGTCCAAAGCTTTCTTGAATTGGTAAAAGAAGGTAAACATGGCCCTAGCAGCTTGACAGTTGACAACTGCAGAAACAACGCCCCAAAACCAGGCAGGGTGGCACACCAGTTTATTCCCAACACTTGGGATGCAGGGGTAGGAGAGTCACTGTGAGTTCAAGGCCAGCCTGAGACTACATAGTGAATTCCAGGTAAGCCTGAATAAGAGTGAGACCTTAACCCAGAAAAAATAAATAAATAAATAAATAAATATAACAAGAAAGAATGTATTGCATCTTCAATGCCCATAGTAAATTATCTGATATACCCCTGTATCAGACAGATTCAGGTTAGCCGAGATAAACTTCCAGACCAGGCACAGTTATGGAGGAAGGGATATTTATTGAAGCTTACAGATCCAGGGGAAGTTCCATAATTGCAGAAGAAGCTGGCCTGACTTCACAGGCCCAACCAGAGAGAGAGAAGCACAGGCCTAAAGATCAAAAGTCCACAGCACACTTCAGGAACTCCAGCTAGGCACACTTTGCATATCTTTAGATTGAAATCTGAAACCCACCACCACACCTTAAAATCCACACAATGGCACTGACTCCAGCCAAGTGGCTGCAGATGCAAACTATGAGCAAACAACTGAATATATTGGGGGCCATCTATTCTATTCAAACCACCACATTCCGCCCCTGGCCCACAATATATTTATAACCATCACACATTGTAAATTGTACTCAGTTCAATTTCAAAGGTCCCCACAGTCTTGACCAATTTAAGATATTAAGACCTGTAAAATCAAACAAGTTAAACATTTCTAACATATAAAGGCACAGAGTAAACATTTTCAACTGGTATAAGGCATAGCAAGGAGAGACTAAAACAATGCAAACTCAACCACCATCAAACAAACATCAAACTTCTGCAGTTCAAGTTCAATATATCCAGAGACTAACAGTCTCCAGACTTTCCAATTCTGCCCCTCCAGCTGGGCAGAGTAGCCAGGGAACACTTTCATCTCAGGCCAGTAGTGCGCTCTATTGTAGCCCTTGCACAGTCCTGGTATATAAAAAACATTTTCTGGTCTCCATGCAAACCACGGTCCATCTTCCAAAGCCTCTTTCAGCCTATCAGGGCATCATGCCCTGTCTCATGCTGCATCGGAGCAGCAGCAGCTCCTGGAACCGTGTGGAATTCATGACCACTCCTCACATTTTCCAAAGGCTCTTTCAGCCTATCAGGGCATCAGGCCCTACCTCATGCCGCATCTCAGGGGCAGCTCCTGGAAGCAGGTGCAATTCATGGCCACTCCATGCATTTTTCATGCTTCTGAAAACAATACCAGTTGTTCAGGACACAGCCATATTCTTAATTCAGGGACAAAACAAATCATAGCCTTGTAAAGCAGGTTCCTTCTCCAGTCAACTCTTGCCAAAAGTGTTTGCATTTCTATGATAGTCTTTCCTCGGGCATCCTTTCCATTGTAAAGCAATTGGACCCTCTTCCTTTAAGATTGCTAATGTGTTTGACAATAGCAGATTCAGTAACCTAAAACCAGTCTCAGTGCCTGTATTTTTAACTTGCTTGAGGTTTTCCAGCTTAAAATCTTAAATCTCTCCATCCAATATCTTTAGCCAAGCACATCAGTCCATTGCAAATTTAACCTTGATCAAACTCTCTGGGCCTGGGCAGCAGGATGCAGCCAGCCCTTAGGCCAGTAGCCCAGTTCCAACAAAATCCTCTGAAATCTTTCCTTCCCCTTAGAAAACTCATAAACCAAGCCTCGAAGTTCAATGCTGTCTGCACTTAACATTCTCAGACTCTCATCAGAATAGTCCATAAAACTTGGCTTACCACTCCAGAAGACATCTTCAGTTGCAAGCACCAAGTCCATGCCTATTCCTCCAAAACAAAGGTTCCAAAAAATCAACATCCACATAGTCAGGTTCATCTCAGTCCACTCCTTGGTACCAAATTCTGTATCAGACAGATTCAGGTTCGCTGAGATAAACTTCCAGACCAGGCATAGTTATGGAGGAAGGGATATTTATTGAAGCTTACAGATCTAGGAGAAGTTCCAAAATTTCAGAAGAAGCTGGCCTGACTTCACAGGCCCAACCACAGTGAGAGAAGCACAGGCCTAAAGATCAAAAGCCACAGCACACTTCAGGAACTCCTGCTAGGCATATTTTGCATATCTTTAGATTGAAATCTGAAACCCACCACCACACCTTAAGATCCACACAATGGCACTGACTCCAGCCAGGTGGCTGCAGATGCAAACTATGAGCAAACAACTGAATATATTGGGGGCCATCTATTCTATTCAAACCACCACAACCCCTGAATCCATCAAAGAGATGCAGTGAAGTTAAATATTGAGGCTCAGAGCTGAGTGCCATTGCTTTTGTAAGTTACCTACATGAGCTTGGAAAAATGTTTTCTGTGTCTGTCTTTCCATTCTGAAAAAGAGAATGATATTACTAGTGTCCACCATGAAAATTAAAATATGTTAAAAAATGTAAGTGTACAGGATCATGTTTGAGTAATTGCTATTTTCATGCTAGCTGTTTGCACTTTACATTGCTCTGAGCAATGATTAAGGCTAGAATATGACTATAAATCATAGACAAAATTGCCAAGTTGTATTACATAAGTAAAGTAATCATTTGCACAGCAACAGAAACAATCAAGAGTAAAAACCAAGTCTGAAGATTTCAGAAAACATTTGCACAATATACAACTAACCAAGGGCTAATATCCAAAATATACAAGAAAGAACTTAACAATAAGAAAAAAAATGACCCAACTCAAAAATAATCAAAGGACCTATGGTGGTTTGAATGTGAATTATGCCCCCCATTGCTTGATGTATTTTTTTTAAATTATTAACAACATATTTTGTATGCATACATCATGTGTTAGTACCATCTTTCCTTTCTCCATGCTCCCATTCCACAGAGGAACTTCCTCAGTTGGGTTGCTGGTATTCCCCATGGAGTTGTGGTTTATGCATGTGGGAGCAGCAGTCAGTTATTTGGGGCAGGGAGTGCCTCTTGGCATGATGCCCCAACCTGTGACTCTTACAATCTTTCTGCCTCATCTTCTGCAAAATTCCATGAGCCTTGATGGGTGTGTTTTAAGTCTACTTAAGTGATGAGGTGTTAGGAGCCTCTGGATTCCTTCTTTGGTAGGGGTTGAATATCCTCAGACTCTGGCTTGTTCACCCTGGCTCTGATTGTCTTGCTCTCCATGGAAGGAACATTCTTGATCATCTCCCCACTTCCTGTGAGGTTTATAAAGGGGGCTACAGTTAGGATGACTGGAACCCTGGAAATAAGAAAGTGTGCAAGTGCTAGGAAGCAAAGATGATCTGACTTCTTATCTCTTGCTAGTCCCCTAGACCTATTTATCCACAAACAACCAGGACCCCTTCTGGGAGGGAAGTCTTTCATAGGATTTAAACATTGTGATCAATGGAGTTCAGCCCTGTAACTTGGCGTCAGGGATAACCTCTTCCTGAGGAACCACTAACCCTAACCAGCCAGCTGGCGCTCTGGTTCTCCTGAGCCAGAAGATAGCCACCAATATAAAGTCATAAACACCTTTGCAAGGGAGGACAGGCTATCTGGCCACTTGGGAACTACCAGCTGTGGGTGAGTTTTCCCTTGGCTGGGCCTGGCTCAGCCTGGGCCCAGGTCCAGCCTGGAGAGCCCCCTAGCACTTACTCTCCACATGGGTTCTTTATCTTCTCTGGTTCCCCACATGGCAGGAGCTCCTTAAACTTTTTTGTCTCTCTTTTCTTTTCATGGTTTTCCCAGGCTCCCCACGTGAATCTCTAGCCACATGGGTGCCTTTCCTTGGCTCTGTACTTCCCTCAGTAAATATAATGATTTAATTATTTTTTTCTCAACATTTTTAATTCAATCTTTGATTAAATTTAAAAGCAAACCTAGTGTTAGGGGTTCAAGGACTTCTCTGCCTCCCTAATACCCAGTTACAGTTTTGCCTCGGCCTTGACTGACATGTTTTCAATGGACCCTGAGCCTTGGAAGGTGTGATAGAGATATTTCAGTGCTGAGCACTCCTCCATCACTTCTCAGCAGCACTATGGTGCCTTTTGGGTAATCCCAGTGGTTACCACCATATGAAACAGGAAGCTTCTGTAACCAAAAGTGAGAGTAGTGTTAATATATGGATATGAACGTTAAGTGTAGTGCTTTCAGGACAATGTGGTGAGAGTAATATATGCATTTATCCAGACAAGAGCAGGCCCTATACCCCTAAGGCTCATGACCTCCCCTGCCATAGGCTTTTTTTTTTTTTTTTTGGGGGTTTTTCAAGGTAGGGTCTCACTCTAGCTCAGGCTGACCTGGAATTCACTCTGCATTCTCAGGGTGGCCTCGAACTCACGGCGATCCTCCTACCTCTGCCTCCCGAGTGCTGGGATTAAAGGCGTGAGCCACCACGCCCGGCTGCCATAGGCTTTTGATGAAGTTTTCAGTACCAGGCATGTATTCCCTCCCATAGAGCGGACCTCCAGTCCAATTAGAGGGCACTTGTTTTCCCCCATAACAAACATGCCACTATTTAACCTGTTCAGTCATTTCACCCAGCTGGCCAAATGTAAGGCTTACAGTGTCCAGTTTTCACTGCTGATGAATTCTGTCTCCCGTAAGGCTGCATGCAGCATAAATTTTTCCAGATTTCTGTCAGCTGGTTTCACAGGGAGGAGGTTTTCAGTTGAGCTCCAGCTTGATTTCTCAGTGACCTGCAGCCCAAGCATGTGGAGTCACAAGCAACAGGGTTGTTATCATCTATTTCTGGAGTGAAACCAAGAGCCTTGCAATGGCCTGTAATGTTTTGGGGGCATCAGGGACCTCCCTGGCCAACAATTCACTGAAAGGTATCCCATTCCTGACACTGAATTTTTTCTAGTAACAGTCTTTGGCTTCTGGGTATGATATTATCCAAAAAAGAAGGTTATCATATGGCTTATTCACAATATCCTGAATTTTGATTAACCCTTCCCCCACCCTTCTTTGACTCTGCTTCTTCCTCTGACCTGACTTAGGCCATTCCATCCCCAGCAATCTGTTCATCTGCTTATATATATACAATACCATCCCCTTAAGACCTTCCCTTGCCTCCCTCACTTATAGCTCTTTTCTAGCTTACTAATAAGCTACTGATATTTGTTCCAACTCACACACAAGTCTGAACATCTGTTGCTAAGATCCATATATGAGAGATAACATGAGACATTTGGCTTTCTGGGCCTGGGTTACCTCACTTAATATAATCCTTTCCAGATCCATCGGTTTACCTGTAAATTTCACAATTTCTTTACCACTGAATAGAACTCCATCTTCATTAACTATTCATCAGATAAGGAACATCTAGGTTGGTTCCATTTCCTACTTACTGTGAACACAGCAGTAATAAACATGGATGTTCAAGTGTCTCTAAGGTACTGAGGAAAGTCCTTAGGATAGATGCATAGGAATGTTATAGCTGGGTCATACGGTAAATCTTTTAGCTATCTCAGGAACCTCCACACTGATTTCCACAATGGCTGGACCAGATTAAATTCCAGCCAGCACTATAGGTTGGTTCCTCTTTTTCCGCATCCTCACCAACATTTGTCGTCCTTTTCTTTCTTGATGATAGCCATTCTGACAGAAATGAGATGGAATCTCAAAGTAGCTTTATTTTTTTATATTGTTTAATTTATTTATTAGATACAGAGGTACAGAGGGAGAAAGAGAGAGAGAGAGAGAGAGAGAGAGAGGGAAAGGGAGAGAGAGAGAGAAAAAATGGGCACACCAGGGCCTCTCATCACTGCAAACAAACTCCAGATGCATGTGCCACCTTGTGCATCTGGCTAATATGGAACCCAGAGAATCAAATCTGGGTCCTTATGCTTTGCAGGCACGTGTGTTAACCACTAAGCCATCTCTCCTGCCCTCAAAGTAGTTTTAATTTGCATCTTCCTTATAGCTAAGGATATAGAACATATTTTTAGATGTTTATATGCCATCTGTACTTATTCTTTTGAGAGCTCTCTATTTAGTTCCTTAGCCTATTTTTATTAGGTTGTTTGATTTCTTATTATTTAGTTTTCTCAGTTTTTTGTATATCTTGGATACTAATCCTCTGTCAGATGTATAGGTAGCAAAATTTTTCTCCCATTCTGTAGGTTGCCTCTTTTTGTTCTATTCACAGTGTACTTTGCTGTATAGAGTTGGTAATTTTATGAGGTCCCAGTGGTTGACAAGTGGTTTTATTTCCTGAGCAATTGTGGTTATATTAAAAAAAATCATTGTCTATGCCAATATGTAGAATGGTTTCCTCTACTTTTTCCTCTAGCAGTTCCAAAGTTTCAGGTCTGATATTAAGGTCTTTGATCCACTTGAACTTGATTCTTGTACATGGAGACAGATAAGGATCTGTTTTCTTCCTTCTACATACAGATTTCTAGTTTTCCCAGCAACATTTGTTGAAGAGACTATCTTTTCTCCAGTGCATATTTTTGGCATTTTGAAAGATATTTTTATTTTTATTTATTTATGTATTAGAGACAGACAGAGAGAGAGAGAGTGAGTGGTGAGAATGGGCTTGCCAGGGCTCTAGCCACTGCGAACTAACTCCACATGCATGCACCACCATGTGCATCTGGCTTACATGGGGCCTGGAGGATTAAACCTGGCTCCTTAGCCTTCACAGGCAAACTCCTTAAACACTATGCCATCTCTCCAGCCCCATTTTTGGCATTTTTGTTGAAAATCAAAGGCTGTAGCAGCCTGGATTTACATCTGGGTCCTCTATTCTGTTCCATTGATCTATATGTCTCTCTTTGTGCCAGTATCATGCTGTTTTTGTTACTATGGCTTTGTAATACAGCTTAAAATTGGGTATGGTAATACTGCCAGCATAATTTTTGTTGCTCAAAGTTGTTTTGGCTATTTGAGGTTTCTTGCACTTCCAAACGTATTATAGGATCTTTTTTCTGTTTCCATGAAGAATGCCATTGGAATTTTAATGGGGATTTCATTAAATGTAGAGGTTGGTTTTGGTAAGATTGACATTATCACAGTATTGGTTCTTCCAATCCAAGAACACTTGATGTCTTTCCATTTCCTGTCTTCTGCAATATCTTGCTTGAGAGTTTCAATGTTTTCATTGTAGAGATCCTTCACTTCCTTGGTAAGGTTTATTCCGAGGTTCTTTATTATTATTATTATTATTATTATTGCGGCAATTCTTATTGGGAGTGATTCCCTTACTTCATCCTCCCCATGTTTATTGTTAGTATATAGGAAAGCTACTTATTTTTGTGTATTTATTTTGCATCCTGCTACATTGGTAAAAGTGTTTTCAGCTCTAACAGTTTGCTAGTAGAGTCACTAGGGTCCTTTATGTATAGAATCCTCATTTGTCAATAATGATAATTTGATCTCTTCCTTTCAAATTTATATCCTTGTTCTTATTACTTATTTATTTATATTATATTATTTATTTATTTATTATTTTTATTATTGCTATAGCTAGTACTTCTAGTATTATATTAAATAAAAGTGAGGCCAGTGGACATCATTGTCTTTTCCTCACTTTAATGGAAAAGCTTCAGGTTTTTCCCATTTAGTATTGTCTGTTTGTTTGTCATTAATACCCTTTAGTATGTTGAGATATGTTCCTTCTATTTCCCATTTGTGTAGGACATTTACCATGTAGGGATGATGGATTTTGTTGAATGCTTTTTCTGCATCTATTGAGATGATCATGTAATTTTTGTCCTCCAGTCCTCTTATATAGTGTATTTCATTTATTGATATGCATATGTAGAACAATCCCTGTATATCTGAGATAAAGCCTACTTTTTCAGTGTGAATGTCCTTTTTGATATATTCTTCTATTCTGATAGCTAATATTTTGTTGAGAATTTTTGATTCAATGTTCTTGTGGGAGATTTGCATGTAATTTTCTTTTTCTTTTTTTTTGTTCTGTCCTTGTAGGGTTTTGTATCAGGGTGATACTGGCTTTTCAGAAGGAGCTCGGTAGAATTCTTCCCTTTTCTATTTTATGGAAATGTTTAAGAAGCAGTGGTGTTAGTTCATTCATGAGGGTTTGGTAAAATCACCAGTGAATCCATCTGGACATGGATTTCTTTTTAGTTGGGAGATGTTTTTTATAACTGCTTGTATCTCTGTACTGTTATAAGTCTATTTAAGTGGTTCATCTCATTTTGATTTAATTTTGGTAGCTCTTATAAATCTAGTAAATCATTCATTTCTTTCATATTTTCAAATGTAGAGGACTACATATTCTTAAAGTATGTCCTGAGGATTTCCTGATTTTCTTTGGTATCTATTTTAACAGTGCCTTTTTCATCTCTAATTTTATTAACTTGTGTCTCTTCTCTCTTCTTGTCAGATTTTCTATGTGTTTATCAATCTTGTTTATCTTTTCAAAGAACCAACTCTTTGTTTCCTGATTCTTTGGATATTTTATTCTTTTTTGTTTTCTATTTCATTTATTTCTGCCCTAATCTTTATTATTACCTCCCACCTACTCACTCTTGGTTTGCATTATTCTTCTTTTTCCATGGCCTTAGAGTGAAGCATTAAGTTGCTTACTTGTAACCTTTCTAATTTCATAATACAGGCACCTAAAGCTTTAAATTTCCCTTTTAAGACTGCCTTTATTGCATCCCAAAGGTTTTTGTATGTTGTGTTCTTATGATCATTTGATTCTATGAATTTTTTTATTTCCTTTTTGATTTCTTCAATGACACATTCATCATTCAATAGTGTACTATATAATCTCCATGATTTTGTGTATGTCCTGTAGTTTTTCTTGTTAGTGATTTGTACTTTAATCCCACTGTGATCAGATAGAGCACAAAGAATTTTTTTTCAATTTTCCTATATTTGTTAAGATTTTCTTTGTGTTCTAATATATGGTCTATTTTAGAGAATGTTCCATGTACTGCTGAGAAAAATGTATATTCTGCAGCATCTGGATAGAATGTTCCATAGATATCTGTTAGGCCCTTTTGTTCCATAACACCATTTAATCCAGATGTCTCTCTTTATTTATTTATTTACTTATTTACTTATTTATTTATTTATTTTTGCTAGACTGACCTGTTGATTGAGGAGAGTTGGATAATTGGAGTCACTCACTACAATTGTGTTTGGTGTTATCTGTAACCTTAAGTCTAATATTGTTTCTTTAATGAAATTGGGACCCACCATGTTCGGTGCATATATGTTTAGAACTGTAATGTCTTCCTGTTGAATTGTTCCTTTAATCAATATAAAGTGTCCTTCTTTATCTTTCCTCACTAATATTGTAACAAGGAAATTAGGGTTCTGGGGTGCTTCCTGGAATCTCAAGCTCTGAGTTCATATCTGTAAACTAACCAAAGAATTGGCATTCAAGAGAATTATTTTTAAAGTACCACATTTTATTGAGATTTGACAAAGGAGTGTGGGAAGGAGAAGGCTGAGAGGTAAGGGTAAGTAATGTGGGGAGAAAAGAAGTACACACATGAAGCCCCAAAGCCCATGTGGGCGATGCATTGCTCAGAAATCCATGTGACCAGATGAATCTGGGGAAAATGTCTAGAAAGAAAAGAGAAAGGAAAGTTCAAGGAGCTCCTGCCATTTGGGGAGCTGAAAAGATGAAGAACCTAGATGGAGAGTTTGGAGAGATGGCTTTAAAGCCAAAGGACCTTGGTTTGATTCCCCAGCACCTATGTAAGCCAGATGCACAAGGGGACATGAACATCTGGGGATAATTTGCAGTGGCAGGAGACCCTGGTGTGCTCGTTATCTCTCTCCTGTTGTCTCTCTCTCTCTCTGTCTCTCTCTCTCTCAAATAAATAAATAAAAATAAAGTTTGTTTTAAAGAACCCATGTGGGAGGGCTGGAGAGACGGCTTAGTGGCTAAGTGCTTGCCTGTGAAGCCTAAGGACCCTGGTTCGAGGCTCTATTCCCCAGGACCCACGTTAGCCATATGTACAAGGGGGCACAGGCATCTGGAGTTTGTTTGCAGTGGCTGGAGGCCCTGGCACCCCCATTCTCTCTCTTTCTCTCTCTGTATCTACTAAATAAATAAAAATAAATCTTAAAAAAAAGAACCCATGTGGGGAGTAAGAACTAGGGGTCCCTCTTGGCTGGGCCCAGGCTAGGCTGACCCCTCCCAGCCAGGCTGGCTCAGCCCAGGCCCAGCAGAGGGAAAACCTCCCCCATAGCTGTAAATTCCCAAGTGATAAGAGAACCTGCCTTCCCCTTATAAAGGTATTTATAGCCTTAAGGTGGTGGGCTGTCTTTTGGTTAGGGCTAAGGGCTATGTCAGGAAGAGATTAGCTCCAGGGGCTGAACTTGACCATGCAGTGTTTAAATCCTGTGAAAGTCCTCCCTCCCAGGAGAGGTCCTGACTGCTTGTGGAAAAACAGTTCTTTGGAACTAAGCAAGAGATAACAAAACCTTTCCTGCCCTTTTTACCTTCATCGGTCCAGGCACCCTAACTCTACCTCCCTTCATTTCCCCCTCTCATACTAAGATACTCTAACTGCTGTTAGATGATAAAGGGGTTCAGCTCATTAACTATTTCCTTCTGAATGAGGCATGAAGTTGTGGCATTTAGAAAGTCTCTCCCAGGACTTCCGGCCAAGATGGCGACCGCCTAGCTGCGCTGAAAATCCCGGGGAAAGAAAGGCAAGATATTAAGGGTATATAGTGGCTTTTAGGGGAGAGAAATCTGGGAGGGCACAGAGGTGGGGGAACAGGGAATTGCTGGTCCCCTTTCGGGCGGGTAGGCACCCCTCGCCCCAAATAACCGCCGTGTTCAAAGCTCCACCCCTGCCGCTGCTGCTGCTCCGGAGCCCGCACGGCTGCCACTGCGCGCCGATCGTTCCCTCCGCGCAGAAGCTTAGACTGCTCCGCACCCTCGTCCACTCGCCCACCTACTGAGTGTGCCCAGTCCCACAAGCTCAGACTGTATCTCTCGCTTGCGTCAGCTCAGGTGCCACACCCTACCTGCCTGCCTCACCAGCGGGCCGCCATTGTCCCGTGGCGGGGGAGCGCAGACTGCTTCCGGTTCCCAGCGTTCCCAGCCAAAGTCTGGGCAGCTTCAGTGCTTCGTGCCTCAGTGCCACTCCTAGCTCGAACGCAGGCAGCCTTGGCACATTACCGCTTGAGAACTCAAACAATTTTGGCGCCCCTGCCAGGTAGTAGATAGGCGGCTTTGGCAAGTGAGATTATTCCCTGCGTGCAGAAGCTTAGACTGCTCTGCACTCTCCTGCATTCGCCCTCTGTCTGCCGCGCGGCTGTCCACAATTGTCCTGTGGCGGGGGAGCGCAGACTGCTGCCGGTTCCTAGCGTGCCCAGCCAGAGTTCGGGCAGCATCAGTGCTTGGTGCCTCACTGCCACTCCTAGTTCGAACGCAGGCAGCCTTGGCACATTACCGCTTGAGAACTCAGGCAACTTCGGCGCCCCTGCCAGGCAGTAGATAGGCGGCTTTGGCAAGTAACAGCCAAAGCCCAGGCTTCTTGGCAACGCCCCCAGGCTGCATAAGATTCCCATTGTTCTTGAGCCCAGGCTGATACACCCACTTATCTGCCCATACACTGTCATGGGCAGAACACAGCGCAAAAGAAATAACATGAATAATCAAATGCAAGAAAATCCAATTAGATCACCCACTCCCATAATGAATACTTCTAACCAAAACATAGAAGAACAAATAGGACCAGAACACCACATTGAAGCTATGAGCAATGCAACTCTAACCAACCTATTGGTAGAACTTACAGGAAAGCAACAAAGGGCAGACAATTGTGTGGATGCTGCCATCACTAAACTAGAACTAATAGATAAGAAATTGGAAGGATTAGATAAGAAAATGGAAGGATTTCAAAGAGAGTTAAGAGATTTGAGGGAAAGTGAAAAAAAAGAAGACCTTAAAAATCAGCTGACCATGCTAAATGAAGACATAAAGAAATGCAAGGATGAACTCCAAGAATCATCAAGAAAATCAGAAAATGATGTGAAAAGGGAGCTTGACAGAGGGATGGAAATTATACATAGAAAAATAATAGAAAATGCAAACTTAATTGAACAAGCCCAAAACTCACTAGAAGCTCTCAAGAATAGAGTCAGCCAAGTGGAGGATAGAAACTCTGATCTGGAAGACAAGATGGAAGAAACAGTTAGAGAGTTCAAAAATTTCAGTAAGTTTAAAAGCTCCTGTGAACAGAACATGAGGGAATTGTGGGATACAGTTAAACGTCCCAATATCAGGATCATTGGAATACCAGAAGGAGAAGAAATCCAGACCAAAGGCATGGAGAACTTATTTAACAAAATAATTGAAGAAAACTTCCCCAATCTCTTAAAAGAAAGGCCCATCAAGATACAAGAAGCCAATAGAACTCCAAACAGACTGGACCAAAGGAGAAACTCTCCAAGACATATTATTATTAAGACTCTAAACATTGACACCAAAGAGAAAATCCTAAAAGCAGCTAGGGAAAAACAGCACACCACCGTCAGAGGTAACCCCATCAGAATTACTTCAGACTTCTCAATGGAAACCCTGAAAGCTAGAAGAGCCTGGAATGAAACACTGCAAAGTCTAAGAACCTATGGCTTCCAAACCAAACTACTCTACCCAGCAAAAGTATCCCTCATAATAGATGGTGAACGAAAAACTTTTCATGACAAAACTCAGCTTTACAATTATATGAACACAAAACCAAACCTACAGAGAGTATTTCAGGAAATTCTACACAGAGAAGAAAAAAATAATCAAACACAATTGCCTACAAAAAGCAGATCACAACAACCAAACTCAGAGTAGGCACAAAAAACGTCAATGTCCATGAAAACTCCAACCCACATTTACCATCACAATATGGCAAGGATCAAATCAAATCTCACAGTCATTACCCTAAATATTAATGGCCTTAATTCACCCATCAAGAGACACAAGCTAACAGGATGGATCAAAAAATTAGACCCCTCAATCTGTTGCCTTCAAGAAACCCACCTCACCATTAAAGACAGACATCTCCTCAGGGTGAAAGGGTGGAAAACAGTATTCCAAGCAAACGGGAATAAGAAACAAGCAGGTGTAGCTATATTAATATCGGATAAAATAGACTTCAAACCAAATATAATCAAAAAAGACAAAGAAGGCCACTTCCTACTTATCAAGGGAACGATCCATCAAGAGGATATTACAATCATAAATCTGTATGCACCAAACACAGGGGCACCACAGTTCATAAAACAAAACCTACTTGACAATAAAACAGAAATAACCACAAACACCATCATAGCTGGGGACTTCAATACACCATTATCAGTAATAGACAGATCATCCAAACAGAAACTCAACAGGGAAGTAAGAGAGCTCAACAAAACCATAGATCACTTAGACCTAACGGACATCTACAGAACATTCCATCCCAAATCCACAGATTACACATTCTTCTCAGCAGTCCATGGAACATTCTCTAAAATAGACCATATATTGGGTCACAAAGACTGCCTCCACATATTTAGGAAGATTGACATAATTCCCTGCATGATATCAGATCACAATGCTATATTGCTAGAAATCAACAATAAAAGACCCACCAAGAATCCCAAAGGCACCTGGAAACTGAACAGCACACTTTTAAACAATAAATGGATAGTGGATGAAATAAAAAATGAAATTGCAAAATTTCTGGAATTGAACGACAATGAGAACACATCGTATCAAAACTTATGGGACACAATGAAGGCGGTCCTCAGGGGGAAATTCATAGCACTCAATGCCTTCGTAAAAAAGACAGAAAGGTCCCAAATCAATAACCTAACCATCCACCTAAAGGCACTGGAAAAACAAGAAAAATCCAACCCAAAGAGCTCCAGAAGGAAAGAAATAATTAAAATCAGAGCAGAAATCAATGAATTGGAAACCAAGGAAACAATTAAGACAATTGACAAAACAAAGAGCTGGTTCTTTGAAAAAATAAACAAGATTGACAAACCCCTGGCCAATCTGATCAAGCAAAAAAAGGTGAAGCTTCAAATTAACAAAATTCAAAATGAAAAAGGAGAGATCACAACAGACATAAGTGAAATTGGGAGAATCATCAGGACTTATTTCAAAAATCTCTACTCCACAAAACTGGATAATGTGGAGGAGATGGATAAATTCTTGGACGCATACCATCTACCAAAGCTAAACACAGAGCAGATTAATCACCTCAATCAACCCATCACACTCATGGAGATTGAAAAAGTAATAAAAAACCTCCCAAAAAAGAAGAGCCCAGGACCAGATGGCTTCTCAGCTGAATTCTATCAAACCTTCATGGAAGAACTCAAACCAATCTTCCTCAAACTGTGCCACACAATTGATGAACAGGGAAAGCTACC
Source organism: Dipus sagitta (assembly GCA_036346955.1). Classification (NCBI taxonomy): domain Eukaryota; kingdom Metazoa; phylum Chordata; class Mammalia; order Rodentia; family Dipodidae; genus Dipus; species Dipus sagitta. Next base: position 151,368,900 of record CM070771.1, read on the forward strand.
CACTCCTTTTATGAAGCTAGCATCACCCTAATTCCAAAACCAGGCAGAGATGCCACAAGAAAAGAAAACTACTGGCCTATTTCCCTGATGAATTTAGATGCAAAGATCCTAAACAAAATCCTTGCAAACCGAATCCAACAACACATCAAAAGCATTATCCACCTTGACCAAGTGGGATTCATTCCAGGAACACAGGGGTGGTTCAACATACGGAAATCTGTCAATGTAATACACCACATAAACAAGGTTAAACATAAAAACCACATGATCATTTCGATAGATGCAGAAAAGGCCTTTGAGAAGATTCAACACCACTTCATGTTCAAAACATTGGAGAGAGTTGGCATGGTTGGTTCATATCTTAACCTAATAAAGGCAATATACGAAGCTCCGAAGGCCCAAATAATACTTAATGGAGAGAGACTGGAGGAATTCCCATTAAGATCAGGAACAAGACAGGGTTGTCCACTCTCACCTCTGCTTTTCAATATAGTTCTGGAAGTCCTAGCTCAAGCAATAAGACAGGAGAAGGAAATAAAAGGGATACAATTTGGAAAGGAGGAAGTTAAGTTAGCTTTATTCACAGATGACATGATTATATATGTAAGAGACCCGAGAGACTCCATCCCAAAACTCCTGAAGGTGATTAACTCCTATAGCAAAGTAGCAGGATACAAAATCAATGCACAAAAATCAGTAGCCTTCCTTTATGCAAAGGACAACGATACAGAAAAAGAAATAAGGGACTTAGTCCCATTTTCAATTGCGACAAAAAAAATACAATACCTTGGAATAACGTTAACCAAGGAAGTGAAAGATCTATACAATGAAAACATAAAAACACTCAAAAAAGAAATTGAGGCGGACATGAGAAAATGGAAAGACCTCCCATGTTCCTGGATAGGCAGAATTAACATTGTGAAGATGACAATCCTACCAAAGGCAATTTACAGATTTAATGCAATACCAATTAAAATCCCCACAGTGTTCTTCACAGAGATAGAAAAAATGATCTCAAATTTCATATGGAAAGGCAGAAGGCCTCGCATTTCCAAACATATCCTCTGCAAAAGAAATACCTCTGGAGGCATCACCATACCTGATCTAAAGCTATATTACAAAGCCATAGTAATAAAAACAGCATGGTACTGGCATAAAAACAGGACTATAGATCAATGGAATAGACTTGAGGACCCGGACTTTGGGTCAAGCAACTATAGCTACTTGATATTTGATAAAGGCCCAAACAATATATGCTGGAAAAAAGACAGCATCTTCAACAAATGGTGCTGGACAAACTGGATAACCATATGCAGGAAACTAAAACTTGACCCACAGATTTCACCATGCACTACACTCAAGTCCAAATGGATGAAAGATCTCAATATAAGACCAGAAACTCGAATACTACTGGAAGAAAATTTAGGAAGTACATTCCATGATATAGGAATGGAAAAAGACTTCCTGAACAAAACCCCAGTAGCTCATGAACTTAAACCATCACTCAACCAATGGGACCACATGAAGCTGAGGAGTTTCTTTACAGACAAGCATACAATTAGCAAAGCCAATAGATTACCCACAGAATGGGAGAAAATATTTGTGGGTTATCCAACTGATAGAGGACTAAACTCTAGAATCTACAAAGAACTCAAAAATCTAAACAGTAAGAAGTCAAACACCCCACTCACAAGATGGGGCAAAGAGCTGAACAGGCAGTTCACAGAGGAAGAAATAGAAATGGCAAACATACACTTAAGAAAATGTTCATCATCCCTAATCATCAGAGAAATGCAAATTAAAACAACTATGAGATTCCACCTTACCCCAATAAGGATAGCAAGCATCAAAAAATCAAATAAAAATAAATGCTGGCGAGGATGTGGAGAAGTAGGAACACTCATCCACTGTTGGTGGGAATGTAGGATGGTACAACCACTTTGGAAAGCAATATGGAGACTTCTGAAAAAGCTGAGTATAGAGATACCAACAGACCCAGTTATTCCCTTACTGGGCATCTACCCTAAAACCTTCAAACCACAGACTAAAGAGATTTGCTCAACCATGTTTATAGCGGCTCAATTTGTAATAGCTAAGAGCTGGAATCAACCCAGATGTCCATCACTAGAAGAATGGATAACTAAGATGTGGTATATCTACACAATGGAATTCTATACAGCAGTAAGAAAAAATGACACCATGAAATTTGAGGAAAAATGGTTGAACCTGGAACAGATCATTCTCAGTGAACTTACCCAATCACAGAAAAAAAATCGCCACATAGTCTCACTCATCTACAGCACCTAACCTGAATCTACTGAAGATACCTTACATACCCAGCAAGCACCTCCTAGATTAGACACTAGGATGGAAGGGGAGGGAGGGGAGGGCATCAAAGGGGTGGGAAACACAAATCTAGACCCAAACGGCAATGGTACCATAATCTTCTACTTACTAAAAGACAGACCAAATGGCTGATCCTTCACCAGGCCCTTACAGGGAACACCTGAACCACAAGACACTGGAGAGGGTAAGATTAAGATTAACCTTAGTCTCCTACATCTTCCCTCCCTCACTTCCCCTCTCCCTGTCTCTCTCTCTCTTATCTCTAACTCTTGTATATTAGTTACCTTTTTCCTCATTTTCTTAGTGGGCACTGACCTGTAACTCCCAGAACCAGCATGGGGCTATCATCCACAATGAGCTTTTGATCAGAGAGACCTACAAGGTTTCCTAAAAGACAGACAGATTTCTGTCAGAGTACTTGATGACCCACCAAAGGTTAGTGGTAAGACCCTACTGCTGAAGATACCTTATGTGATTGACATGCAAATTAGAATGGCATGGCTGGAAGTTGGATGAGAGTCAGTCCCCAGACAGTCAGCGCATCTAGTGCCAGAAGGTGCTACATGGGCGACTGGGGGAAATTGACCAATATCTATCGAAGCAACGCATGGTCTAACCTACTTAGAAGCAAATAACTTATTGTGATGCCCACACAAGTGCAGTGGTGGCACACAGTCATGGTGGGGAACCAACTGCTCTCAATTTGGCTAACTGATCCCCTCACTGGTATGGGACCCATAGCTGGAGCTGGGAAACAAGTCAGAACCATATCCAAACATAAGCCCACTCTCCAGTATCAACCTACTATCAATTGTGGGCTACAAGAGGGCCTACACCTATTAAATTCTCTATAAAAAAAAAAAAAAGTAAGGGTTATCTCATTTGTCCTGGTGCTAACTTACTCTCCGTTGGAGAATCTGCTTCTCTTTTTCAGATAGATGTAGACCCTAAGGAGAGAGCCACCCCATCATACCTCAAAAGGGCTCTGGCTGAAACTAAGAAAACTTCGAGAAACAAGCAAGGGGGCTGTTTTTCCTGATGAACCGGACACCAGCACAAGGGGGAAGGAGATCAGCATAGAGAAAAATCAACTCCTACCAAATCAGAGAGCCAGAGCCTCAGAGGCCCTCAACACCTCATCACTGAAGCAGACCAAAAATGAACCCAACATGGCTCAGGGAAATTTTGCGGAAGAGAGGGCGGAAAGAATGTCAGAGTCACATGTTGGGTCATGATATGCAGAGACATTTAGCTTACCCATAACTGTGCGCTAACTCCACAATGCATGACCCGTATACCTCAACAAGGAGGGGCCAAGGGGAGGGGGTAGGTCACGGATGAGCCTAATAATGGTACCAAACTGACTGTATTTGCTGAATACAGAACTGACTAATAAAAAAAAAAAAAAAAGAAAAGAAAGTCTCTCCCAGAGAAGAGAACTATTCTAAAGACCCCAGAGGTGTATTGATGGAGTGTAGGAAGATAGTCATGGAAGAGTATGTTGGGGAGAAAGAATAAGAGTAATGAGTTAATGAGAAGTGAACACATAGCAATCTGGTCACCTTCAGGGTTATCTTTCTTATGGGCTCTAGGTCTTAGGGAGCATTTGAGGGTACACAGGTAGATAGAGTTTGATTGTCTCAAGACCATCTGAGCATGAGCTGGATGAGATTTTCTTCCAGAACTGTTCATTGAATGGTACAGTAGTGTTTGGCATGGGCAGAATCTGTTTCTCTATGGTTTGTAATACAGAGGAGATATTAGCAGAGTTATCAGGAACATATACACAACATTTAACTTTGATACCATATTTTGTATAATAGCCTTCCAGAGTGTGTGTTTTAAAATTTGTCCTGGGGGTAGCCAGGGCCAAAGATTAGTAACATAGTGCCAATGGGTGTCATTAAAGGTTGTACAAATAGTTTTTTTGGTCTCAGGACTTGTTTAAGGATGTCCTGGCACAAGTTTGAAGAGATTCACTGTTGTTTCTAGTGTTAGGAAATCTTTAGAATTAAGCGACCTTTGGTTATCTATCTCTCTCTCTCTCTCTCTGTCTCTCTCTCTCTCTCTCTATATATATATATATATATATATATCTGGTCAATCATCTATCTATCAATCTATTCCTGATTTCAAAATAACCTTTTTGACATCTATGGTTGTTTTTCCTTATTATAGAATTAGAACTATTAGAGATGGGGACAACATGTCTTAAGGCTTTGCATGTTTCTCCTCCTGGAAAGCTCTGTTGTATTACTTAATAGGCCATTTATATATTTGAAGTATCACTTTATCTTTGGTTATTCATTTCTCTCTGAGTCTTTAACACCAAGCAGATAGCCAAAATTTAATCAAGGATTAATTCTGGAGGTAACTGATGGTTCTCCAAAGGAGATTTTAGGGACCCAGGAGTAGCCTTATAGCTTGCTGGTATTTCCTGTCTATTAGGATGAGTTAGGGTCATGCTGGCCAAGTAGTTTTCCCTTCTTTTAGAAGCCATTAGGACTAATTTCTCCTCGCTTGTGACTCTCCTGCTTCAGACTGTAAACCATTTTTTTGTTTGGGTCTCCGTATCCTCCCTGATCAGCAAGACAGGTGACTTACCAGAGGGCCAGTGTAGAAGTAACCCATCATCTCCAGTGGCCTCATGACCTGGGAGCACAGGCCAAAATATTGGCCTTTTTGCTCCAATGATTCCAATTGGCTTTGGCTTCTACATAGGTAACTAACACACTTAGAATGGAAGTAACAGTTACAATGAACAGGATGTATGTACAGATAGAGCACATTTGATTATTGAAATAGATTTAAAGAATGGCATAAAAGCTTAAAGTCATTTTGTCGAACCTTTTGAAATTTGGTTTTCCTGTGGAGGCATGGGACATATCTGAGGCACACAAAGTAGACATATATCCTTTAAATGTCTAATACCTATAATTACAGGCAGAATCTATTACCAATCTTGAAAACAATATACATTTAAGCCAATTAATTTAACCTAGAAGTTGTCAGATATGGTCAAGAAAAACAGTATAAAGTATTAGCACTTATATTTGAAAACATCTTTGACTAGTCCAGATAACTGTGTGGGCAGCAATTACCCAGGGAACACTGGAAACAGAACCATGGAGCTTGAATTATTTTTCTCAGATAAAGACCATGGTTTGAGCATGATGCTGTACCCTAAAGTAGGGAATATGTCTTAAGAGTTAATTTTATTATAATCGTTGGACTTGAGATGGCAGAAATGAGACAGCTACTTTATATACAATAGAGCAGAATCTGATCTTTGTTGAGCCAAAACAGCTAAGCTCTAATACAACCCTTGTCAAATCTGTTTTGAAGGAGAAAACACCATTTGACAACCAATGTGTTTAGCTTAATCTTGAAAGCAATTGATCTTAGGTACCATAGAAATTTTTATTAACATAAAACAATTTTACATTTTACCCATGACTCAAAATTGATCAAGCTTAGGCAAGCTATCCCATCATATTTTACCTAACAGGAAGATGAAAGTTATCATTACTGTACTTAAATCACTTAAAACTAACTGACTAAACCTAATGATGACCATTTAATAGAATTAGAACAAATAGAAAAGAAGCTATATTTAAAATCACAGTGTCTTTAGGTATGAGTACCTCATATTTGGAAATTAAACACTTATACATCAACCTTTATCTAAAGACTCAGTTTCTCCAATAGAGTTAAAATCTTGTTGAACAGAGGAACCTAATTTACTTTATTGAGAGCCTTAAAGCCAGTTTTTATAACCCTTAAAATTTTATAACCCTTAAACCACAACAAATTAGCATCAGTGAGCTGTTAAAGAGTGAGGCCCTAACCATAAGACTCAGTTTCTCTACTGACTAAAACCTTGGCATCAGGCAAACACATTTTAGATTTTATCCAATTACATGCCCTTCCCTGAGCAACTTTCATTACCATCATGATGTCCTGGGGACATCTACCCTATTTTTCTTTTTCTCCCTCTCTAGTCCTCACCTTTTTTTTTCCCCTTGGCTTCCTGATTTTAATAAAACAGAAGTTGCCACCTAGAAGAACTGTTTTAAAGTTCTTATCTGGTATAGTTGCCAATTTATTAATTTCTTACAAATATCAGATATTGACTGAATTAAGGATTTTTAAACAGAATTTCGTCCTCCATGGTGTCCAGAGTTATATAAGTTTGTTTTCTAATTGTCTCTTTGAGTCTGTGGAGAGAAGTAATGGACAATTCCTGTTCTCCCCTGTATTATCTAAGTAAGCTCAGTTTTTAGGAGACAGGCTAGCAGAGACTTTTGGGCTATCTTGGAAGCTGATTGACACATCTGAAACAAAGTGGAGGAAAGTTAAAAGAAGAGTCCAGAGTCAGGTTATACTCAACCTTGGCTCACGTCTTCTCAAAGATGGGGGGGGGGAATCCCTCCAGAGCAGATTTAAGAGAAGAAATTAGGGCTTTACATGTAGGAGTCCTCACCCAAATTTCCTTGTTTTCTCCTCAACCAAAGAGGGAAACATAGTGTAGACTATGTGCCTCTGGGAGCAAGGAAGGTCTAAGCCAGGAGTTCCATGCTCATCCTCTTGGACCACTCCCAAGCCCAAGTAGTTCCAGCATATTACCTTAAATATAGGGATCCTACCCTTTGTTGATATGAGAGAGAGAGAGATGAGAGAGAGCGTGCCAGGGTTTTTAGCCACTGTAAACAAAATTAAAACACATGTCATCAGGTGTGTCTGGTTTACCTGGGTGCTGGGCAATTGAACTTAGGCCTTTAGGCTTCCCAGGCAAGCAACTTAACCATTAAGTCATCATTTACTTGATGACTTTTTTGTTATGTTTTTACTTTGATATACATTTTAGGTAAAGCTGATGTTTGTCTTATGATAGGAGCTTGTAATCTGATCAAATACCTTGACTCAGTTTACCTATTTGACCTCTTTGTCTAGTGAGTAATTTTAACTAACAGATGTGACTTTAGGTGTTCAAAAGAGGCAAACTATAAAAAGAACCAGAGTTATATATCTTGTTTGTCATTTTCTTTCTTTCTTTCTTTCTTTCTTTCTTTCTTTCTTTCTTCCCTTTTTTCTTTTTTTCTTGTCAGAAACAAGTGCCTATTTTGTCTCTGGACAGGATCTGGGGGACACATGGCTTCAATTTGCATGGGGTCTGAGAGAAAAAGGCACCATCCTTTTTTACAAATTCTGGCTTGTCATGACTTTAATATGACAGTAAATAAGAGCAAAAGGAAATGACAGAGCAGAGAGCTAAGCATCCTTACACTTTTTGTCTTACTCTGAAGTTGTTTGGTTTTTACCTAGGATATTTATTTTACCTACAAAATTTATTTATTTGTAGTACACAGGGTGATAGAGTCTTGTTATGACTTTGTGACCCACCTAGTATATGGTATCACCTGTGTCTAATGTAAGCTGAATTTACATTATGTCCATATATAAGACTTTTAGAGCATCCTTAAGAGTCTGTAAATAGTTGAAAAATCTTTAATTTTAGGCATGGTGTTCATCTATGTTTAGCTTGAAAATTAGCTTTTGGTTCTTTATAAACATAAATTAATTTAGGCAAAATTTGGTCTTATTAGATTTCCTATACCTTTTCTACATACTCACACCTTTATATCCACATACTTTAACATTCTGATCTAAAAAAAAAAAAAAAAAAGCTTTTTTTTTTTTTTCTTTTTTTGTTTTTGGTTTTTCAAAGTAGGGTCTCACTCTAGCCCAGGCTGACCTGGAATTCACCATGAAGTCTCAGGGTGGTCTTGAACTCATGGCAATCCTCCTACCTCTGCCTGCTGAGTGCTGGGATTAAAGGTGTGTGCCAACACACCCAGCCAAAAAGCATTTCTTAACAACTATTCAAAGTCCATTGAAAATTTCTTTCTAGTTCCTTTAGTTATCTTATCTCACCCCATAATTAACCATCTTTCTTATAGGACTATTAAGAGAAGCTACAACAAATTGATTATTCTCATTACCCACTGACAAAGAAGCAAGTAATCTAGCTTCAAAGAGTTAACCACCTTATTGTTGGAAATTTGTAGAGAAATAGCCTTAGCAGAAAAGAAAAAAAACTTACATTTTTAGTACCTATGTCACCACAAACTTCCACTTGACAACCATAATTTTTAAATAATTCATATTCTTATGCTTTCTCCCTTCAGGAGTCCAGTCATCCTAACTCTACACCCCTTCAATATTGGTGTGAAATCCATGCTGTCAGGTATTAGGACTGCAAAACCTGCTTGTTTCCAAGGCCCATTTGCTTAAAATACCATTTTATATCATTTTATCCTAAGATGGTATCTGTCTTTCACAGAGAGGTGAGTTTCTTGTAGGCAACAAAGAGAAGGATCCTGCTTTCTAAACTAATCTGCAAGCCTGTGTCTTTTGGTTGGAGCATTGACCCATTGATAATAAGAGGTATTATTGTAAAAAAAAGTTATTATTGAAAGGTATATATTTATTCTTATCAAACCTTTTGGTTTTGTAGTGCTTACCTCTTTTCCTTTACTCTCTTGTATTAACTGTTATTATAGTATGGTTTTGTTTTTCCTGTTTCCGCATGTGTGTCCTTTCCTTTCTCTTCAGCATGAAGGATCCCTTCAAGTATTTGCTGTAGAACTGGCTTAGTGGTTGCATATTCCTTTAGCCTGTTTTTGTTTTGCAATGTCCTTAATTCTCCATCAATATTGATGGGAAGCTTTGTTGGATAAAGTAATCTTTGTGGACAACTATTGTCTTTCAGAACTTGAAATACATCATTCCAAGCCCTTTTGGCTTTTAAAGTTTATGTTGAGTAATCTGTTCTTTTCCTGATGGGCTTGCCTTTAAAAGTTGCTTGCTTTTTCTTTCTAACTGTTTTCAATATATTTCCTTTGGTTTGTGATTTTGGTAATTTAATTATAACATGGCAAGCAGTTCTTTCCAGGTTTTTTTTTTTTTTTTTTTCTATTTGGTGTTCTAAAAACTTCCTGTATTTACATTGGCATCTCTTTTCCAATTTTAGGAAATTTTCTTCCATTACTTTGTTGAAAACACCTACTATGCCTTTGTAGTAAAATTCTGCTTCTACTATACCATGAATTCTTACGTTTTATCTTTTCTTAGCATTCCAATTATTTTGAAATTTCCACTTATACCTTCCTATTATCTTATCTTTATCTTTGACTGTAGTAGATCTGCCACCTGTTCTACTTTAGATATTCTGTTTTCTCTTTCATCCATTCAACTGGTGAAACTTTCTATAGAGGTTTTTATTTTATTTTATTTTTTACATTTTTTTTTACTTACTCTATTTTTCATTGCTAATATTTCTGACTGGCTTTTCTTCAGTATTTCTATTTCATTACTCATGTCTTGTATTGACATCCTTATTTTATTAAATTGGTTTCCTATGTCTTTTTTGATTCCTCTGATTCCTTTGAACATAGTTATAATCATTCTTTTGACATCTTTCTTGGGCATTTCATCTAAATCAGTATCACTGGAGGTCATTTCTAATTAATTTATGATTTTTGGTGGAATTATATTGTCTTGATTTTTTTGTGTTTCTTGTATTATAATGTAGAGATTTTTGCATCTTGTGTTAATTTGATGCTTGGGTTTTCTAATTATTTGCAGTATTCTTGGATGTGTAAATTTGACGTTATATATGCTCTAGGTAGGAGCTTAAGGTTCCAGGTGTGGCTTTTAAATGGCTTTCAGAATAACATCCAAAGTGACTCTAAGTGTTGGGTTTGCCTGCTATGTGAATATTCTAGTAGGCTTGGTGGAGCAAAATAAAGGCAAATTCTAAAATTCACCTGAACAATATACATATTCAATCAAAAACTGCATTTAGTATTTATTCAAGTGTGGGTATTAAAACAAACAGATTCTCTAAAGAAGGCAAAGTCCCTAAGGATATGTGTTCCCCACATCATTAATCCTGTCAACTGGGAGGCTGAGATTTCTGGTCTTTAAAGGGATGGAGGTCAACCTGTGGCAGAGTGAGACCCAGCCCCCAAGAATGACAGAGGAAGAGACAAAGTCAATATAAATCAGGAAGCAACAAAGGAAAACCCCAAAATATAGCTTATTTAAGAATAGCAAATCAGAACATCCGTCAAATTTAACACATAATTTGCACTGACCTGAAGGTGCAATTAGCATTTCCAACATGGGCCTATATACTAGGCTCTTTGGTCAGGTAATTAGCAGGTTTAAGCCCTGCTACCTTTTGGCATGGCTTTGATCTCAGCTATGCTATGTGACTGCCTGTGTCCCTTTTTCTTGCACTGTGGGCTCAGGTAAGCTGGCTGGGTCCATGTGTCACTGCTCTGATCATTGGTGCTGAGTGCTGTGCAGCTGAGTTCCCTTCCCCAAGTCTCTGGTGGTTGCTGGTGATGGCAGTTAAGGGAGGGGAGGCTGTGGAGGGTGCAAGAAGTTGTACCAGAGTTGTGTGGTTGGTCTCCATGATCCTGTTCCTCATGAGCCACTCATCTGGTCCCTGTTGCCTTCCCATTCAGGTTTCTTGAGTTTGTAAGGCAGCTGGTGTGAGTGGAAAATCCCTCACCTCATTTTTCCTGTGGCATGGACCTTAACCCCTGCTGGAGCTGCTTCTGCCTGCTTGTGTGGTCTCTAGATGGTCTGTATCTCTCCTACTTCTCTGCTGTGGTTGATAATTTCGTATGCACCTTCACTTATCAGCAGAAGAATGTATTTTGTTGTTTTTCTGCTTATTTCTTCCCTAGTTTTCTTTGGTGTGACTCTTACTCTACTATCTTACCCGGAAGTCCCCAATCTATTTTCTCAGTAACCTTTTGAGATGTAACTCCATAATATTCATATATATATATAAAGAGAGAGAGTGAAGCCCACACCTACACTTGCCTGGGGTTTATATCATCCTTTCTCCTATGTGCTCTATCTTTTTCTCCCCTCAGTGACTTCCAACTCTACTTTATATAGATTCATTCTGAAGTTCTTTTCTGTAGGCAAGAGTCCCAGCATCATCTGAGTAGAAGTCTTGGAGATGAACTCCTTGGACAGTGACAGGTGGCAATGTGGGATATTTTCTCTGGCTCCCAGTGTACCAACACTGCTGAAAATCTCAGGAACATTCATGTTATGAGTGCCTCTCCCAAGAGCTTTCTCACCATTTCCCATTAACATAATGTGTTTACACAAGTATATTTTCTCACTTTAAACAAATGTATTCTAATTTTAAAATGTATAATGCAAAACAATTTCTTTCTTAAAATCAACAGCTCATTAATATCAGAGCTATCAAGCATCCCAACTCAATTCCAGTGTGATGTTGAGTATGAAATAAACAGATAAATTAACAGAAATGAGTGCTTCTAATAATCATTAAACTATAAGACTGATAATTCTGAAAGTAAACTACATAACTCACATTATAACAAATAAAATTTGAAGAAACAAATTTTTAAAATCCAGTATGAATTAATATAGTCATCAGGAGCTACTTTCTGGTCCTTTGTTCTGCAAAGTTTCCTTATGCATTATCCAAATATGCATTCCCCTACTCTCTCAGGTTGCCTAACTTTTTCTGTGATTGTACTCTCTTCCTGGGCCCATCAAATAATCAGACTCTTACATGTACATTTGAACTAAGCAATGAGGCTCATCTCAGTTACATATTTACATTTCCAATTTATATTTCAAGGCTATAATGAAATGTAATCCAGGGCTGGAGAGATGGCTTAGTGGTTAAGCGCTTGCCTGTGAAGCTTAAGGACCCCGGTTCGAGGCTTGATTCCCCAGGACCTACATTAGCCAGATGCACAAGGGGGTGCACGTGTCTGGAGTTTGTTTGCAGTGGCTGGAAGCCCTGGCGCAGCCATTCTCCTGTCTCTCTCTCTTTCTCTGCCTCTTTCTCTCTCTGTCTGTCGCTCTCAAATAAATAAATAAAAACAAAGAAAAATTAAAAAAGAAAAACAGGTTAAAAAAAAAAAAGAAATGTAATCCAAGCCTCCACCAGGCAACTTGTTCAGGACCCCTCTCAGCGTCTCAGCTTGAGAACTTGGTAGCTTTCTCTCTCTCTTAAAATAATTTTTTAAAAGTTTACCCTTCTTCATGTCTGCATTTTTCAATTCTTAATGTAGAGAAGAATGTAACATTGTAAGTCACTAGCGTGGTAGCTCAAAACCATTTGCCCAGAGCTCCCTCGGGCCCTTCCTCTAACTCTGGTTAAGTAAATTGGGGAGAGTAAAGTATATTTTTTGGTGATTTTGTCACCAGAGAAGAGAAAAGGCAAATACCCTCCTAGTTACTCTAGACCCCATCCATACCCAACCATGAATGTCCTCTTTTTTTAATATATATAAATGTTTTCTTGAGACATTAGATGGATGGTTTCCTCCATGTTCTTCAGGATTGGCTTTGAATAAGCCTTTACCCTTCTCCAACTTGTTTCCAAAGTTTTCCTTTTTATGGAGAGCAGAGTTGTGTGATCCTGAGAATCCAGGAATAAGGTGATGAATATGTTTATTAGCTTGATTATGTTTATCAATTCACAATGCATAGCAGTATCAAATGAAAATTTTATTTGACAATTATTTTTCAATAAGTTTGAAATACAAAGACCTAAAAAAGGAAGAAAGGCTTAGGTTAAGAGGTATGTATAGGGGAGACCAAAGAGAGAACTAAGGGACATAAAGTATCAGAAAACGTCCATATATTAATTGTTATGGTTGTAGGACTATGTTCATTCTAAAATTTCAAATTATTCATTTAAAATGAATATATTTTATTTGGTCCAAATTATGTCTCCAAGGAAGGTAATTATTTTACATATTAAATTGGAAGTGTCCTTTTTCCTAGAAAAAATAAAGGACATGTCTCTTTCTTTAATCGGTTTTTCTTAGGCCCTTTACTTTAAATACTTTTAAATACGTTCCTCTCCCTTTGACTTATATATAAATCCTTTTTTTCAAACAGATAAGCCCTTTGTCAGCTATATGACTCAGGAATGTCTTTCTCAAGGACTAGGGAGCCATGTTTTTGAAAAGCTTACATCAAGAGAGAGAGAACTCCTGCTTCCCATTCCTAAGGGAGAGTCAGAGTGGGCCTGTGCTTAAAGACAGTGGGTAGATTTCTTATTGTTTCACAACTACCTCTGTTTTAAAAATTTGAAGATAACTTTTTTCTTTTGATAATGTTAATTAGGTAGCGTGAGTGGTGACCCAGTTTTCCGGTGACCTATTTGTGACAAATGATGCTCTTCTTCCTTGAAGATTTACTGTATATCTTGAGGTCATGCATGTGATGGGTATTCCTGCTTGGCTGTATAAAAGGCTGAGATTTCACACTGCCTTTGCAGTCAGTCTCAGGGCAGATAGTCGTAGTCTGAACTATAGATTATTTAATAATAAAACTGTCTGCTTTACTACTTTTGTAAATAAATTTTCTGAGTTTGGAAAAGATGTTAAATATTTCCCTAACACCAATTAACTAAGAAAAGAATTATCTGTTAACAGGATGACTTTTAATCTAGTTAGATAATTAATCCAGCCTCAGACAATATTTGATATATTTGGTGTAATAAGTATACAATAGCTATGAGCCAGGAATTAGTCTCATCTTTTTGATTAGGCCTTTATACATATGGGGAGAACACAAAAACACCAAGTGAGTAACAATTACATAAAATTGTTTTAAGTAATTTAAAAGCAAAATGATAAAAGATTTTCATCAACTCAATTAGTCATGCACCTGAGCATTGTACTTACTTAATGTTTTTAAAGTTTCATAGTACAAAGAAATCAATACAGTATTATAAAGCCAGTTTTGAAATTCTTTTTCCATCATTTAATTAATGCATGCATCCAATATTTTTTGATACTGCTGAAGGATTTTGGGTCCAGGGAAAGACTAAATTCCATAAAGATGCAGGAGATACCAAGCTCATGGGCCCTGACTTTTAGATTCTTACCAGATTTAGCAAAGAATTGAAAATTCTGAGAAGGGTAAATTATGAATTCACTTAGGATCCACAGGGAGGGCTAGCAGGAGCCCAAGCCAACAGTGAGTTCTCCCTCTTCCAAGGTTGGCTGGGGAGACTGAGAATGACTTCCTCACATTTGTAAAAGTTTGGAGACAGACAGACACACAGACACAGACACAGACACACACACACACACACACACACACACACACACACACACATTCATACACACAGCAAAATATGTGAGCCCAAGTAAAAAGATTCCCTCACATAAGAGATCAGAGAGTTCATACATGCAGCAAAGCAAGAAAGCATGCAAGAACAAAACACAGGTAGAAAGCAAGCAGGAAAATTCCAGGCAAATAAGAACTGTTCCCAGGCAGACTGGAAAGAGGGAGAGTTTACTAAAGCAAATACCAGGGTGGTCAGATGGCAGGAGAATGAAAAGGGACCGAGAGATTTACACACATGGTTGGGTTCCTTATGTAAGTTAACATTCAATTATGATGAGCCTTGTCAGCACACTCAGGTGTGTGAGGGAGGACCTGACTGAGGATGGACTCAGGAGGCTGACTCGGGAGGGGCCAGCCCCCAGGTGTGCTGAGCTGAGGAAGAAGCAGGGAACTGTTGCTGTGGAGTGTTGCTTGCTGCTGTCTTGAATGAGGTGACATTATATGTGGGTTCTAGTCCTGGAAAGGTGATATTCTTGTCCTCTTAGGACCTCTGTCTCTGGATGAATGCCTGTAAAAAAATGTTATCTTATCCTGTTCTTCCTTCAGGGCTAATGAATTATAGTAATTCTTGTCTCTGTACAGGATACTGTGTCATAAAGTACAATGCTTCTTAAAGGACCTGAGAATATTAAAAAAAAAAAAATTACTAGAGGGGGCGATGGGCAAGTAAAGGCCTCCTGTTGATGATGCAAAGAACTCCAGATGCATGTGGCACTTTGTTCATCTGACATCACATGGGTACTGGGTGTTCAAATCTGGGTCCCCAGGCTTTTTAAGCGAAGGCCTTTAACTACTTTATCTTCAGCCCTGAGAATAGTAATGAGAGGGACTAGGCATATAGCTTTTGGTTCAGGTAGACAGGAAATAGGTTCACAAAGGAGGAACCTTAGGTAGTACCCTGACCAAACCTACCTCAGCCCGCCCTGCCTGCCTCAGTTGCAAGACTCACCATCTGTCTCATATAATCAAATTTATCTCTCTCTCTCTCTCTTTTTCTCTTTCTGTCTCTTACATACACCCCACCCAGGTGTGGGTGGAATCCTTTGAACCTAGGCTGAATGGCTGACACATCTGAGGTAGTTGTGCCAATCTCTTCTGGAGCCCTGACTCCAAAAATTTAACTCAGTTTCACAGAGGGAAACAACTTCTTCCTTGGCTTTTAGGCTGCTCACAACTCCAAGCTTGGGTCACCTACTCAGCTGAGACCATGTCTCTCACATTCAACCTGGCCAGGGTAGGAAGGGATATTTCTTTGTTACTGGCTTATACTATATACAACTAGATAACTATTGTACAACATTTTATGACATTTCTTGTATTAGGTTTTCTCTTTCTCATAGGTTTTCATATTATTCACAAATAATGATTTGGGCATATGAGATAATTTAAATTATTCTTATTTCATAAGATTTTGTTCCATATACCTAAGTTACATATTTTTGAAGAAAACTTTAATAATTTTATATGGCATAATGTATTTTATTAATTTATTATCTATGGATTCATTATAGCTCTCTGAGAATATTAACTTTAAAATATGTATTTAATTTTTGGATATGATCTGTCAAATAAGCTTGATATGAAAATTGTTTTATCATGTATTATCTAGAATACTGATCTAAAATTATTCATATAGGCAACTCATCTCATTTATTCATTCCTTCAATACATTTTTTGAATCAGATACATGTAAGATACTCTCCCCACTCCAGCCTAACTTCCAGTTAAAGTGATAAAAGCAGAAAACCAGACAGTTAGGATGCATGATAGAAAGTTCAGTGAACACAAGTGTGTCCAGGATTATCTGTGAAATCAGAAACAGAATGGAAAAGAGGAGTGTTTGGAATCTAATTCTTAGTATTCACAGAGAGAGAGAGAGAGAGAGAGAGAGAGAGAGATGCTGTCATGTCATTGTATGACGATATTCTGACCCATAGACAACATGTGATCCCTATGAAAACTACAGGAACAGAATTATTATAGATTCATATGATAACTGCATTGAATACCTGGTCTATAATACTAGTGACTTAATTCTCTGTTTAGCAATCAAATCAACATCACATGTTTGAACATGTCATTAGAAAATAAAGGGATATCATTACCAATGTGATGGCATTCTGAATTCCATCATGAGAGAGGACAAAGGTACATGGGGCACTGGGGTGAAATATTGTAACTCAAGCCTCAGTACCTTTCTTTACTACTGGGGATACTTGGAAATATCTCTCTACCTACATTTTTTCTCATTTGTTAAATATGTGCTGCTTGTAGAAGAAACATCAATCTGACATGCAGAAAACATTTATTTAATCATGGTTAACCTTTCTGGAAGTAAAACAAAGAAAGCTATTTCATAATATACAAACAAAACATCTTAAGATTCATTCTCTCTCCTGATGTCTCCTGAGGGGTAAGCAGGACCTTTTGTAAATACTCATAATGTCATGATTCATTGGAGCTTGTTCATATTAAACAATATGAATATATATATATATATATATATATATATATATATATATATACATATACATATGTGTGTGTGTGTGTGTGTGTGTAAGAGAAAAAGAGAGAGATGAGGTGAGGTGAGGTGAGGTGAACTTCAAGCACATGTCAGGTGTTTGGGCAACACTTTCCAGCTACCCATTTATGGCTCCATAGCATTTGGAGTATGGAACTATCCTGTCTGATCCAAATTAATTAGCTGAAATAAAATAATTACTTCTTCCTGTAACTTCCATACAAATAAGGAAGTGTTACTTCAATGTGTAGATAATTCATAATAATTCTGATATTCTGAATATTTTATCCAATCTTTATATTTTATGGACCTGAAGAAAAAAGTTATTTTTAGAACACTGTGCTTTTTGCAATGCAGAATCCCAATAAGCATGTCACTTTAGTCCAGAGTCTTTATCAAAAGAGTCTGTGACATTATTGCCTTCAACTTACATTGTACTATGTATACATCCTCAATTAAATGAATGTGATATTTGGGGCTGGAGAGATAGATCGGCATTTAAAGGCATTTGCTTGCAAAAATTGCTGACTCAGGTTCAGTTCCCTAGTGCCCATGTAAATCCAGATGCACAAAGTAGTACATGCATCTGCAGTTTGTTTTCAGTAGCAAGAAGACCTGGTACACCTCTCTCTCTTTTTCTCCTCACAGATAAATAAATAAATATATTTTAAAGTAAAATGAAAGAATAAATTTGATATTTGTAAAATGCTGTGTGTTTGTGATCAGAGACACTCCATAATGAATAAGTCAGCTGTTTTGCCTGGGTGAAAGGCCACTCTTTATGTTTCGTGTTGTTGCTGGCTGTTCAAAGCATATTTTCTAAATGCTAAAACTATATCTTCTACGCTACAACATCCAGCAACAACGTGTCACTTTTCATAATCTTCAATTACCAAATCCAATTTACCTCCAATTCAAGAGAGAAGAACCAGGTACTGCATGGTAGGGAACAATTTTTTAAAACCAGAAAACTGCTGCTTTTCTCAGTACAACCCTGTTTTGCAGTCCTGACTTGTCAGCTTTGTTTTTTCTGTGCTCAAAGGGACCTGATTTTTTGGGTTTCCAGCAGATATTCTAGTCTTCCATGTAATACTTTTCCTGGAGAATTGAAGAAGCCAGAGAGCAGTTGATGGTTGTTTCCTACCTTACATAAAAGAAGTGCTTTTATTAGTTTATTTCTCAGAATTCACAATAGTATAGACATTGTAATACTTATTCCAGTTGACTTCTTAAGCCAAGGGCTGCATAACAGCTTTTCATCTTATAAAGAAAGGATTATTCAGCTTCCACACTAAGGCCTATGATGTGGCTGTCAGCCAAAGGATATGAACAAAATATGTGTGTGATTTCTGCCTTATAGATTTGAAACAAAAGGGCTGGTCAAGAACATGTTCCTATTATCTCCTTCCCCTATGAACTAGAACTAGGCCCAACACAAGAGGTCTGTGCTTATAGGAAGGCAGAAGAAATGGAGGCTGCATGTCACCTGTCTTGTGCCTAACTCACTGTGCCTAACTAACATCAAAGGGAAGTAACCTTTCATTCTATTAAGGTACTTCATTGTTTCTTCACTCTTAGAAATAACCACTTTACCCTTCCCATTTATACAGGTTTTTATACCCAGTATACTATTCCTATCTAGAATTGATTTTGAATTTGTGAAATTGGATAGTATTCAGTTTATGTTTAGGGACTTGCATTTATTGACTACTATCAATTCTCATATTTTCACCTTAGTGTGCCACTGTAGATCTTTTTGTTGGTTTATACTTACGTGAGCAAACATTCCTAGTAGAAGAAACTACTACCACAATTTAGTTAAATAATCAGCATTGTTTTCACAAAGTGATACAAAAAATCATCAATCTATGATTTAAACATGGTAATGCATGATTATAAAAAAAAGTGTTAAGGTGAAATGAATTTTTCTAGCTTTTCAAAAATTGTATTAAGTTTACTGAGAAATTCTTTGCAAACAATGATTTTTTGTATATATATATATGTATCTGATCCAGTCAGGTTTGCATTGCTGGCAGAAATCACCCAACCAAGAGCAGCTTGTTGGAAAAAACAAGGTTTGTGTTGCTTCCATGAGGGCAGGGGAAAATGATGGCATGACAAGAGGGTAGGCATCACCCCCTGGCCAACATCAGGTGGACAACAGGAACAGGAGAGTGTGCCAAACACTGGCAAGGGGAAATTGGCTATAATACCCATAAGTCTACCCACAACAATATACTGCCTCCAGGAGGCATTAATTCCCAAATCTCCATCAGCTGTGAACCTAGCATTCAGAACATGTAAGTTTATGGGGGACACCTGAATCAAACCACCACATTCTGCCCCTGGCCCCTGTAAACCAATAATCACCCATGATGTAAAACACAATGCATTCAGTCCAACTCTAAAAGTCCCCTGTTTTTTTTTTTATCAATCCTAATGATGTTCAAACATCTCCATAATCAAAGGTCTTTTAACTGAGCCATAATACCAAAAAATTCCTCCCAAACCCCAAATGGCACAGAATAAACACTGCCAAAGATGGCATTGGGCATAGCAAAGAAAAATTCAACCAATGCAATATTTAAAACAACCAGCACTGCAAGGCATCTTTTAGGCCAAGGTTTCAAATCCTGCCACATCATCTTGAAAATCAGCTCAAAAGGCTAAGGCCACACAGTCAGGTGTCTAGCAGCAGCACCACTCTCAGTACCAACTATACTGTTGCAGTCAGGTTCGCATCGCTGGCAGAAATCACCAGACCAAGAGCAACTTGTGGGGAAAAAAAAAAAAGTGCAAACATGCAGTGAGAAGTTTTGATTACTTTCAGTTTCAAGTGTAAAAGTAAAAGATCTACAAAAGCACTAGATACAGGTAAATGGGTGTTTAATTCACTGCTTGCCACAGGATTCCACATCACAGTGCACCAAGAACGTTGCTTTGGGGAAATGCAGTTTTAGGATAAATACTGACCTCAATTCCTTGCATGTATTCTCTCGGAGTAATCACTTCTTAAAAGAAGTAGAAGATCTTAAGGAAGAGACTAAAGACAAAAAGATTTTGTCCAGGAAATAAAGAAGGTGTCACTTTGTCTGAAGTTGTGAGTTTATCTCTGCTATATACTAAATTTCAAGAGTATGACAACAGTAAGGCTGTAAGGATTCTCAATCACTTTGATTTGTCTCAGCTTCTTGGAAGCTATAAGACATTCTTGTATTAAATAGCATCTCTAATTTATTAATGTAGATGAGAACTTATTTTCCAGTTGCCTTGAAGTAATCTATAATGAGATATGAAAAGAATAGGTGAGGATGTGCTGAGAGAAGTTTATATGGAGATGAAGGTAAGAAAAATATCCTGGAAGGTTTTCTACTTTAATATTTAAGTAGTAAAATGTGCACAAGATAATTAAGGAAGATCACTACTACTTGATATATTTCACAAGAAGAGAGGTTGGGATAATGAAGAGGAAAGAGGAAGGAAATCCCATCTTTATTGAGCAATTACATTTTACCATTACTAATTCTTTTGTTACTAACTCTTAATTTTGGATGGAAAATTTTGAGAAGCACTAGACACATACTTGTGCATGTACTTAAAATCTCGTCCCTTTAGTGGTTAAGACAATTGTTTAAGAAGTTTTGGCAGAAGACAGAATGCCATGTTCATCATATCGTACCAGGGGTTCATGGTACTAACAGGACTTATCACTGTCACTGTTAGCTTTAACCACATCATTTGTTAGAAGCAGTATTTGTAAGGTTTCTTGACTTCAAAGTTTCCCTTTTCCTTTCAGAAGGAAGACACCATATGAAGGCTTCATTCAAGTAATAGGATTCCTACTTTTGCTTGGTGAAGTCAGGTTATCTACATAAGTTACTAGGGAACAAGGTGTAGTGTCCCATACCTGGAATGTAAGCACATGGTGTACAGAGGCAGGAGTATTGGGAAGTGTTAGAGGTTTGCTTTGGTATGGTCTCAAGATTCTGTCAAAACAAGACAATACAAAACAAAAAAAATGTATTTGGAATTAAATTCTGATGATATTTTTATTCTTTTTTCTTAGATTTTTTTATTTCTTTTTCCTTATGCATGAAATCATAGTTATTCAGGATGGGCTTATAGGTGTTTATTTTATGCTTTGATTTATAATTAAATGGTACTGAATTCCCTTGTTCAAATATTTTTCACATTCAGCCTTTGGGAGATCTTTCATTTGATTTCTGTGTTGCTTTGACTTGCCACTATCAGTGTATCTGATTTGTTAGTTTATACTTTAAACAGTTCCTTACTTGTAGTACTACAAGGTTATCCTGGATCATCTTGTGTATCATCTGCTCTATGTGGAATCAAAATCTAAGTAAGGATTCCTGTTTTGCTTTATATGAGGATGGTGTTAGAAGTCCAGAGCTGGATGTGGTCTGGATGATCCACTTTTGAAAGCTTTGGCACAATTTCTTTTTTCAGGCACTAGGTATGTCTGCTATTATCATTTCAAGTTATGCTGTAATGTCTTAAGTGTTGGTACATTTGATCTGTAATTTTTGGCTGGGCAAACATGCTATGTGAAGGACTAGTTCATCATGCTTTGCTCTGCTCTCTGTTTGTTGCTCAACACCAGACATGTTCCCTACGCTGGCATTCCATTTTATCTCAATCTGCCTAATAATGGTTAGATTTATTAACAAATTAAACTAAAACAATTGAGTGGCATGATTCATAGAACTTGTCAAGTTGAAGAAATCAGACATTTCAGAACTGAATTTACTGTCATCCTTCACTAAGTCACCTATTGTTCTACCAACCTCTATTAACACCGCCGTATCCACTAGCAAACTCAGCTAACCTCCATCAATACCACTACCTTCACTAGCTAACTGAACCATGTAATGTTATTCCCTTCCATTTTTGCTTTCTTTCTCCTACTTGAAAATCAGTCCTGTTGGCTTTACACTCTACATGATGACCTCATCAATTCCCTCCATTTTATTCCTACAAGTTCTCTCCCTCCTGCCTAGTCCCAGTGCCTATGAGCTCTGACTTGAACTATGCAGTCTCTAACTCATTATTTCACTGTCCTGCTTAATGCAGCCCTCTACCCTTCATAAAGATTTCAATATTTTTAAAGGCTTATTATTATAGATCTTCAGATTCTGTCATTCTTCTTATTTTTAAAATTGTTTCTATTTATTTATTTGCAAGTGGAGAGAAATAGAGAAAAGAATGGGGGGTGGGAGGGAGAATGGATGTGTCAGGGCCTCTAGCTTTACAAATGAACTTCAGGTGCATGTCCCACTGTGCATCTGGCTTTACATGGGTACTGGGGAATTGAACCTAGGTCATTAGGCTTTGAAGGAAAGCACCTTAACCACTGAGACATCTCTCCAGCCCCCTCATCATTCTTCATAACATATACTTTATGCAATCTGGTAGTTAAAAATAAAAGAAAATGACCATTTTCTCCATTATTATTGTAAAAGCAGCCTAAATATGTCACACATACAGACACACAAACATATACAATGTGTATGCAAATAAAACATCTGGATTCCACCCATTCAGTATTCTAGGATTTTATTAGCACTGCAGGTGCTGAGAAAACCCAATGCTTTAGAAAAGATTGGCCAAGTTCTATTGAGGCTGCAGGAAGATAAATACTAAGAGTGATCTTTAATACAAAGGCATCACTATTATCATGATAGAAGAGTGCTTACAGACTCGTTGTTACAGCATCTTATGGAAAATTAACCTCCACAATGAAATGCTGTTTATTGATGTAGTTTTATTTAATTGTTGTTATAGTCAGACTTTGATGAAATGCTCTCATTTTTTGTGGTTACATACAACTTCTGACTAGTAAGAAAAATTAAATATGAGAATGATTTATGTGTTTAACCAATTACATTTTCTAACATCTTATAAAACATATTCTGTTTCACTTACTTATATGGCAATATATACTCATTTCCTTATAAGACTAGTGAGAATTGCTCACTTTTGGAGACTTGTCTCTGAAGGAAAATGAAAATTGGAGGACTGTGGCTATGTGTCCCAGAAAAATAGAGCTGCTGCTGATGTCTATACAGCTCAGAACAATCTCAACATGAAGCATCCCTTATATCTTTCCCTGAAATATGATTTGATGATCTAAAATACTTATTAAAAAGGGTTTACTGTTAAATTTTATGCAAAATGCAAGTCAAACTGAATCCCAATGCAGGTAGCAGTCATATTTAAAGGCAGAGATTTACACATATGACTTAGGCATTGCTTTCAATTAGTGAGAATGATACCTCCAGAAGTGTGTGTGTGTGTGTGTGTGTGTGTGTGTGTGTATGCATGAGCACATGCACATGTATGTGCACTAGAGAGTGAAAGAGTACAGGCATTATGATGCCATGGACTAACTCCAACATTCCCTATTTGCTTCCACCTGCCCTTGCTCAGTTTACTGCTGACTAGATTAATGTGTTTCTTTTTTTTAAATTTAAATTATAATCACTGATAGTTTGAGCATACAATGATCATGTGCTTGCAGTAACTTGAGTATGTAGTTTAAAATAAAAGTCTGGTTCCCTCACACATACACAGACTTCAAGTTTGTAAATTAGAAGGAAATAACCTGTTGAAAATAAAAAGGCAAATTAATCAAAACCATACTGTAGATTTCATGAATCAATGGCACACTTGTTTAATTTATTTGATCAACTTCTTTTGTGTTGTGTGGAAATTCATGGATAGGTTTTCAATTTTAAGAGGTACTTTAAGATTTCAAGTATAGCATCAGTGGCATTTATGGGATTTACTTAGGAGCACCCAGGTGGCAAACCAGGCAGATTATGCCAAAGCCAAGAGCTAAAAATATTAGTGCAAAGAGGATGATGGGTGCTCACTGCAAGAGACATGGCAAATTCACTAGACAATTCAGACACACAGTGGTGTAAAACTGTTTTGAAATTTGAAAAGCAAATGAAAAATGATGAGAGCATGTGTTTCATTTCATAAGTGTCTATTTGAAATAAAGCTGTATCACATATGAAGACCTCACTGAGAAATGCTCCCAAGTAAAAAGCAAAAAGAATTTATTCCATTACCATGGTCTTTGAATTTCAAACCAATCTTATGGAAATCCGTTATACTGTAAAAGTTTCATTATAGGAAGAAAATACTATTTTTATTCTGGAAACAAGAAAAATTATGTAATTTTAATTGAATTTGGATGTTTAAAAGTAACTATGTTTTGGATTAAAAGCAATGAATAAAGCTTTTTCAAAACAAGAAAATATATGCAATAGGAAACAGGCCAGTGTTTGTGCCCACTCTCCTGCCTGACCTCTGCGTTTAATTCTATAATACACATTGGTGAGGACTTAGCCAAGACTTAGCTTCCTTTACTTTCCCCTTAACATTCACTTCTTGAAGCATTCTGTCACTCTGAAAGAAAAATAATTGTCTTTACTTCTGCATTTAAAATTCACTACTCTATTTCATTGAAAGTTCATGTTAGGAATGGTACTACTGGGGGGGGGGGTTGGAACATAGTGAATGCATATGGGGAAAGTACTTGATATGTACAAATGAAAATGTCTTCAGGGAGCCCATCACTTTGTGCAATCAGTAAATATCAATACAAAATTATAAAAGGAATTTAACATTAATGAATTTTTACAAAGCCAATGTGTATCCATCCCTATACTTAATTTGTAGTTTATAGAAAAATAATTTCAGTTTTGTAACTTTGTTCCCTTCATTCACGAAATGGATTTCTACACTACAGACCTATAGGACTTCAAAGAAAGGAATTACCTTCTCCTGTATGTGTTTTCTGGGAAATTCTCCTACAACTTCCCTTTTTTGGTCCCATCAGTACTCTTCTTTCCACAGAAGGAGGATCTTACATGTTCTAACAAGATTTGCTCTGAAGGGCACAGGGTTTCTTCATTTTGTTTTATATGCATGTGTGTATCTTTTAAGTGACTATGGCAGTCTGGTATTATTGATATTCAGAAACTCCACTGTAGTTAGTTTTAGGGAAACATGACAAAATGTTTCTTTGTAATCATTATTTGGTGATGTGGATACAGATCCAATTTTAGCATGAGATAGTTTACCAATAGTATCAGTATAATTTTTTCTCTAGATTTTACCAATACTACTGTATGATTCATTTTAGCATCATTGTATAAATATTACAGCAAATATCGTAAATAGTAATTATTAATCTAACAAAACACATATAGACAGTTATGTTTAAAGTTAGTGCAAGAGCATTATAAAGTGGGATATTTGAATAATACATTCAGTTTAATGATATATTTCAATAACTTTCTTCAAATTTGACTTAACTAAGAAGATGGATTTTTTTTTTTTCTTTTTCAAGGTAGGGTCTTGCTCTCTAGCCCAGGCTAACCTGGAATTCACTATGTAGTCCTAGGTGGCCTCAAAATAACAGCAATCCACTACCTTTGCCTCTCAAGTGCTGGGATTAGAGGCATGTGCCACCACATCCAGCAAAAAAGATGGAATTTTGATAAGTCAATTTTATTATTTCTTCATAATGTGGGCAAGTTTGTAGTTACAGGTTTACAGACATATCTTTTACTAAAATATGTCAGCACTTATTTCTCTTGACAAGGTGCATTTTTGTTTCATTAAGTAAATCAGTATCGTATTTAAGAAAAGCAGATTTACTTGTTCAAGAGAATTATGTGAGCAGTTATATTCTAATTATGTTATTCACTATCAACAATTTTTATACTGTAAATTCACCTTCTTAATATGTCAGTATTGTTACTGTTTGCAAATATTCCAGGTTCAATTTGCATAATACATATATATTCTTGTTTAAATCTCCTTTAGAAGAAGTGATTTATGAAACCTACTCATTTCAGGTTGATTTTATATTGTTTCCTGAAGGTTGCATTTAAACTATCAGTAGCATTATACACTCAAAGAATGTGCTGCCTGTTTGAAGAGATGAAGAGATATGTAGTGGAAGAAAGGAATACATGAATAGCAATGTGGTTCACTAGGAATTATATTCCCCTTACGAATTCAGTAAGAACAAAGCAATAAGCATTAAAAAAAAAAACAGTGTTAAAGAAAACAAAACTTTGCTCATATTTCATTAATATTTTAAATTTACAAATAGTTTTCTAAAATTTAATCATAAGACAAACTTCATATATTTTATTTCTTTTTTGTAGATAGTATAGATTATGATATTTTATAATTAGAGTTAATTTGTGATCAACCCCTATTGTGGAAAGCTAATGGAGAACAGAGAATATACACTGAAAAAGTCCAAATGCCCATTAAACTAATCATACATTTACCATTCTCATTTCATTTTGACTAAACAGAAAAAATAAGCTTCTAAGCAACTTGTGATGATCTATTTTGATTATCAATGTGACAGTATCTAGATGTTTTTAGCAAAGGTGACTCGGCATATCTTTGAGGGATTATATAGAATAGGTTCGTCTCTAGACATGTCTGTGAAGGAATATCTAGAAAAGTTACATTAAAGTGCAAAGATCCACCCTAACTGTAGGCTGCACCATCTCATGGAATAGGAGCCTGACTAGATTAAAAGGAGATAGAGCTAGCATTCAATCTTTTTGTTTCCTGATTAAAAACCCAGTGTGACTAAATGTTTCATGCTCCTGCCTCCATGCCTTCCCTGTCATGATGAGTGTTGTATTCAGTTCCATGTTGCTGTAAAGAACATCCAACTAGACAGTGTTCACTGCAGGAATGGATGCATTTCAGGCTTACAGGTCCATGGGAGGTTCCACTGGTGGCAGAAGAAGCCAGCTTCCTTTCATAAATCCAAGTAGAGAGAAATCACCAAAAGAACCAGCACCACAAACAAGCAGGGACTGCCAGAGCTCAAGCTGTTCTCTCTATACCTTGGGGTTCAAACTCAGATCTGCATCCAAACACATCTTAGGGCTGGACTCAGATCGACCTCAGTGACACACCGCCTCTACAAGAATCTGCCTGATATGGGTTCCAGTGGGATGTCCAAACATTCACATTGATTCAGACTGCAAGCTGAAATAAACCTTTCCTTCCTTTGTTACTGTTCTCAGATGTTTGGTTGTAGCCATAGGAAAGCAACTGATGCACAAATTTCCTAAATATTTTTGCATTTTCCCCCCAATATATCAGTAATGTTCAGATCACCTCTTTTTATTTATTTATTTATTTGAGAGCGACAGACAGAGAGAGAAAGAGGCAGAGAGAGAGAAATAGAGAGAATGGGCGCGCCAGGGCCTCCAGCCACTGCAAACGAACTCCAGACGCGTGCACCCCCTTGTGCATCCTGCTAACATGGGTCCTGGGGAATCGAGCCTCAAACCGGGGGTCCTTAGGCTTCACAGGCAAGCACTTAACCGCTAAGCCATCTCTCCAGCCCCAGATCACCTCTTTATTGAATGCATACATATCAATGATCAGATCATCTTTTTATTGAATACCTACTTATCAAGCACTGCAATTTCATTTGATCTATCACCTCATGGGTCTAGCTAAAAATCCTAAAAGACAAGTTTCCTGACCTCTTATTTATCTTATTACCACAGAATAGATTACCTATCTGGCAAGCACTATTTAATCATGCTAACAAAACTTTGAGTTTCTCAGGTGTTAGTTATGCATTGTCATTTTCCTGTCTTCTTTAATGTATTGACCTTTCTCTTTCCTCTGAGAAGGAGGGTGTAATTTGGCATCAACATAATGCGAGGCATGGTGTGACCACTAAGGATATACCCATGGTAAACATGGAAGACCTTCTGGGAAGTCATGGGATGGGACTGGGTGGAAGCTGTGAGAGAGAACTGCAACAAAGACACAAGAATCACTTCAGCTGCTATCCGAAGTGAAAAGAAAGAAACCTTCTTTTTGGTAGACAATATTTTGTTCGCATACTGTATATCTTTCATATATTATTTATTTAATCCAATATGCACATTCACCAAGCCAATCATATTTTATTTCTGATTGCTGATTGCATAAGGAAAACTATGTTCAAAATCTTTATACTTTGTTTTACCTAAAAACTACAAAATAGAAAGGTTTTCTTTGTTATTATTTAAAATATTTTATTTATTTATATATTTATTTATTTGAGAGAGAGAGAGAGAGAGAGAGAGAGAGAGAAGGGGCATACCAGGGCCTCCAGTCGCGTGTACCACCTTGTGCATCTGGCCTACATATGTACTGGAGAATTGAACCTGGGACCTGGGTCCTTAGGTTTTGCAGGCAAGTGCTTTAACAGCTAAGACATCTCTCCAGCCACCAAATAGAAAGTTTAGATAATACATAATTATACTATCTTTAAACTTTGGCAAACTGAATTAAGTTTTATGTTTGGGTACACATAGTAATTCCTTTTTAATTCTAAATGAATTATGTTTATCAGTTGTAAGTAAGTAAGTAAGAGTTACTCCTTTTTTTTTTTTTTTTTTTTTTTTTGGTTTACTTTGCAATTGCTTGAAACACAGTCTCATTACATAGTGCAGTCTACCTGGATAGAACTCATGATCCTACTGCCTCAACCTTCAGGTGCTGAGATCACAGATGTGTACCACCCAACTTTATTTTCTCTAAGATGCATTTGAAGTTAATTTCATGACTTCCCCAGTACTTCCTAAGAAAGGCAGTACATACTTTGTTATTCAGGCCAGTTTTGGTACTGTTTCAATTATCCTACGGTTCAGGGAGTTGTTGGGTTTTAAGTGGGTATACCCGCCATGGGAAATAGCTGCTGTTTTTCACCATATTTTCTCTTATCATCCATAGATAATTAGTTCTGCATGACAAAACCCATCACAAGGTACAACTCCATAGCTTTCCTGAGCATCTCATCAGTATCAGTATCTTCCTTATTGCTAATTCTTCATGAAACTATTTAAGACTGCTTCATTATAATTATGATTCCTCACCCCTGTACACATTATAAATGTAGGCAGTATGAACCACACATGTAGCATATATGTACATGCTATCATTGTATGGTTCCTAGATATTTGCAGAGCAGCAACTTGGAGGATTAAAGCACAGAGTTCACTCCTCTGACCTTTTAGCATATGTGTTCTTTTGCCATTATTGGTGCCCTGAATAAATTACCAATGGAATTTACATTCCTAAATTTACATAAGCTGAATTCATATGAAGGATTATAAATAGTTACTTTCTATTACAATGACAAGATATGCTTAAATCATAAGTTAAAGCCTATACATTTCAGTAAAATAATGTTTTAAAATTGTAAGATAGTATCAAATTATGCAATAACTGAGAAAACCTTTCCTAGGATAGGGGATATACACTAAATATTGCTATCTCTTCAGAAATATAACCCAGTAAATATATTAAAATATGTAGTTGCACTTTTTATATTTAAATAAATGCAGGATGTCATAGTTCTAGTGAGTTGATCATTAATCATATTCTGAATAAAAACATCATTGAAGTGTTCATGTTCTCAATGTCAACCCCCTCAGAACTTGTTTTCCTACACGGTGTTTTGTTCCTTCACTTTTTTCTTTCTCAATTTTTATTAACATTTTCCATGATTATCAAAATTATCCCATGGTACTACCCTCCCTCCCCCCACTTTCCCCTTTGAAATTCTATTCTCCATCATATCCCTTCCCCATCTCAATCAGTCTCTCTTTTATTTTGATGCCATGATCTTTTCCTCCTCTTATTATGGTCTTGTGTAGGTAGTGTCAGGCACTGTGAGGTCATGGATATCCAGGCCATTTTATGTCTGGAGGGAGGACGTTGTAAGGAGTCCTACCCTTCCTTTGGCTCTTACATTCTTTCCGCCACCTCTTCCGCATTAAACCCTGAGCCTTATCAAACTGCCCAGTAAGCACTTTTCTTAATATTTATACCCTTATATTTTTTTTATTTAAACTTGGACTCTTAAGATGTTAGCTCTTGTCTCTAGATATCTCTTCTACTGAGATCATTCATTCAAAGAACTTCAACTCTCAAAATTTATGTCAATCGTTCTCAAGACTTGAAAAAGACAACTGTTACCTATTAAATAATTCTACTTGTATATCTTGCTGTTACTCCTAGAACAATATATCCCCAAACCTACTTAACAACTTCTTTTCTGAGTCAGTTATAATACCATCTTCTCCCCCAAACCTCTTAAATTTTATTAGAGTGGTTCTTCATTTCATCAAGGAAACATGTGGCATCTAATTATATTGAGTCTTCTTAGTCTTACAAAAGTTGTTCACAAAGTCATTTTCAGCTGTCCTATTAGTGCCTGTCTAGTGGCCTGGGAACCTCACTGGCGACGTTTTGTGGTAACAGTACGGAGGTGATAGAATCACCTGCTGCAGCTAGAGGCACCTTCCTGATGCACTTCTCACCTGTTAAATATATTTGGGATCATTCTGATGCATTTTGTTTTTCAAAAATCATCTGCTTCAGCATAGAAATCTCTTCTCTCCCTAGAACTCTCACCAATGTTGGCCTGTACTGAATAACCCTGACTTCCTCAGAACTCCCTTATTTCCATTAATAACAGAAGTTGCTGTGCAGTCTTCTTAAATGTTACGGTTTTGAAGAGAGTATGAAGAGCTTCAAGTCCCTACAACAGAGGGAGCACAACTATAGTGGACAATTTGTATTATTTCTCTATCTTCCAATAATAATCACTAGTGTATCATATAGTTATATTGATTAGCACTGCTCTTGCTCACTCTTTTGACTCTAGGCACCTCCAATTATACCATAGAGATTTCCATTCAAACCTTTCAAGTATATCTTTGTTTCATGTGTTATTCCCTTCTTCACACACTCACAGCTTTATGCTACCTATCCTCTCTGAAAACTTCAGATTACTTCAAATTCTAGCTTACAGTATACATAAGCATGACATAAGATCTTATTCTGACAGAAAATAAAGCAAATGGGGGTAGAGAGGAATAAAGGAAGTAGCTTCCTTGAATAGAACGAAAAGAAAGAAAGAAAGAAAGAAAGAAAGAAAGAAAGAAAGAAAGAAAGAAAGAAAGAAAGGAAGGAAGAAAGAAAGGAAGAAAGAAAGAAACAATGACAGGCCAAGCATGCTTAAGACCTTACTGGAATTATCTACTCTTTAAAAATATATATGTATATATTTGTTTGAAAGAGCAAGAGAGAGAGAATGGGCACATCAAGGCCTCTAGTCACTACAAATAAACTCCAGACACATGCACCACCTTGTGCATCTGAGTTTGCACGGGTACTGGGGAATCAAACCTGGGTCCTTTGGCGATGCACACAAGCATCTTACCCACTAAGCCATCTCTCCAGCAGTTTTCCACTCTTTGTTCAGGGACAGGCACTGGCCATTGCACATAGCTTCCCTTCACTTTGTGTCCTGAGTATTAAGTGGATAGCGTAGAGATCATTGTGTGTCTGTATCTAAGCTCACCGATTAGGAAAGAAGAAAGTAATATGAGGATGGCTGTGGCTTCTAAAGATGTTCGCTCCTGGCATGTCACTGGGGCAAAACTACTAAAAACCTATAAAGCCATCTAGTTGGAGTAAATACTATAAATAAAATTTTTATGATAGTGTTCAAATGTCATTTGGGATAGGATTCTCTAACTAATAAAAATAGGGCTAGGAGAGTAGCTAGATGGTAGGGTACTTAGCTAGCCTGTGTGAGACTCAGGAGTTGAACCCCCAAACAGGCAGCAAATAAGAGTTAGTGATGACTTCCCTTAGAAAGTGACATGGATTTTGTTATGTCTAATAATATTTCTGAGCTTGATGGTCTGGCTGCTCCTTACAGTTGTAGTCCTATTCAAAATTAGAGTTTTTTTTTTTCTTCTGGTATTCCAAAATGCACACATGGATTGGTACATCACAGTGCACCCCATATGTACAGAGATAATATAACTTGTCAATAGCCTTGTTTTCTGCTTGAGCTGCTTATTTCATTTATTTACTTATGAGAGAGAGAGAGAGAGAGAGCATGAATGAGCATGCCAGGGCCTCTAGCCACTGCAAATGAACTCCAGACATGTATGCTACCTTTTGTATCTGGCTTTATGTGGGTTCTGGGGAACTGAAACCTCTGGATCCTTTGGCATTACAGGCCAGTGCCTTAACTGCTGAGCTATCTTTCTAGCTCTGGGCTGCTTATTGAAAGAACTTCTTGGACTTCTGGACTTCTTTGTTTTCACTTGGTGAGATTACCAACTGCTTTTTTTTTTTTTCCTTTTTTTCCTTATTTGTTTTTATTTTGTTGTTGCTGTTTTCCATAGAAAATTCTTCTACCTACCTACTGAGACCTATACCTCATTCATCCAATTTGAAAAAGTGGGGTGACTCTGCACTTCAATGGTGCAGACAGACTGAGCTCTGAATTTTCACAAGAATGACATTCTTCCTGCCTGAATGCTGGGTATCTAGAGCAGATGGATGTCTCTGCAGAAAATCCCTCTATCAGCATTGCAGGCACTTGTCAAAGAACTCAACCATGTGTTGACTGTGATCCAGTACTTTGGAAAAGCTTGCTTGAACATCTGATCTTTACAGATGTGTTGGGGACTCATGAACTGTCCAGTGCTCCAGGTTCACAAGATCTTTATGCTTAGAAATGCTATTACTAGCTTGAGAGAATTTATCTTTGTTCCTCACTACTCTTACAAAGATGCTATATTATGTCTAAAAATTATTTTAAATCACAACAGAGGCATTCCAGGGTTTTAAGAAATAAGATATGATATTTCACCATTATACTAAAGGAAATCTTTCTTAGTGAATGTAAATGTACATCTAGAACAAAAGTTCAGAGCTAATTTAATCTTTGTGAGGAAAATAATCTGTATCATATACCTGTACCTAGATTTCTCTGTAAATCTTTCAGAATACTTTGTTGTATCAAAACAAGAAAAACACCAAGAATGGCGGCTCACTCCTTTAATCCAAGCAGAGGCAGAAATAGGAGGATCGCTGTGAGTTCAAGGGCAAACTGAGACTACATAGTGAATTCCAGGTCAGCCTGGGCTAGAATGAGACCCTTCCTCGAAAAACCAAAAAAACAAAAAAAATATATAAATATAAATATAAAACAAGAATAAAACTGGGCTGGCTGGGGAGATGGCACAGCAGTTAAAGATGATTGCTTGCAATATCTCCTATCTTTAGTTCAATTCCACAGTACCCATGTAAAAGCCAGATGAAGAATTTGGTACATTCCCATGCAATTCATGTGCTGCAGCAAGAGGCTCTGGTGTGTCCATACTCTGTTTCTCTAACCCTCTCTGTCTGTCTTTCACTCTTTCTTAAATAAATAAGTAAAACTGTTCATAAAAAGAAAAAAAAAATCTCAAGATCTTATATATATATATATATATATATATATATATTTAAGTTTTTTTAATTTTTTTGTTTATTTTTATTTAGTTATTTGAGAAGAACAGACAGAGAGAAGGAGGGGGAGAGAGAGAAAAAAAATGGCTTCCAGCCACTGCAAACGAACTCCAGATGCGTGTGCCCCCTCGTGCATCTGGCTAACGTGGGTCCTGGGGAATCAAGCCTGGAACCGGGGTCATTAGGCTTCACAGGCAAGCACTTAACCACTAAGCCATCTTTCCAGCCCTTAATATTATATTTTATAAATTATAACGAATTAAAGAGGATGAATAAAACTTGAAAATTTCATTTGAATTTAATTTTTTGAATATTTCTTGTTATATGTTTTAATTTTGATATTGTAGAGTTGAATAAGGAAAGCCAAGTTTGAATTTTTTATTAAGTTTTACTAATAATGTACTTTACTATGTGAACAAACAGTGTGTTGATCCCAATTTCCTCATGTTAATCTCTTAGAAACCCAATTCTCCACGCCCACTCTACTGAGGGCCCTGTCTCATTCTTTTTTTTTTTCAACTTTTTATTAACAACTTCCATGATTATAAAAAATATCCCATGTTAATACCCTCCCTCCCCGCACTTTCCCCTTTGAAATTCCATTCTCCATCATATCCCCTCCCCATCTCAATCAGTCTCTCTTTTATTTTGATGTCATGATCTTTTCCTCCTCTTATGATGGTCTTGTGTAGGTAGTGTCAGGCACTACCATGAATATCCAGGCCATTTTGTGTCTGGGGGAGCACATTGTAAGGAGTCCTACCCTTCTTTTGGCTCTTACATTCTTTCCACCATCTCTTCTGCATTAGACCCTGAGCCTTGGAAGGTGTGATAGAGATATTACAGTACTGAGAACTCCGGTCAATTCTTTCCAGGACCATGATGCCTTCTGAGTCATCCCAAGGTCACTGCCATCTGAAAAGAGAAGATTCTCTACCAAAAGTGAGAGTAGCATTAATATAAAGGTATGAACATTAAGAGAAGTGCTTACTAGGCAGTTTGATAAGCATACTATACACATTTATCCAGACAGCAGCAGACATTACACGCCTAGGGCTCATGACTACCCCTGTTTTAAGTTTTCAGTGTCAGGGATGTATTCCCTCCCATGGAGCAGGCCGCCAGTTCAATTAGAGGGCAGTTAGTTTCTACCATGACAGACATGACACTACTACACCCTTTGGCTCATTTGGTCTGGCTGGCCAAATATAAGGCTTACAGTGTCCACTGTTGAGTATCTTCACTGGTGATTTCTCTTTCTCCCATTGAGCTGCATGCAGAATGGCTTTTCCAGCTTTCTGTCAGCTGGTCTACATGGAGGACACTATCAGCTCAGTTCCAGCAGGATTTCTAAGTGGCCTTGCAGCCCAAGTATGTGGAGTCTTCAGCAATAGGGTCTTACCATGTATTCGTTCTTGGTTGGAGAATCTGCTCATTTTTTAAATAATTACATGCATCTGGAGTTCATTTGCAGTAGGTAGAGTCCCTGGCACACCCATTCTCACTCTCTCTCTCTCTCTGTCTCAAATGAATAAGAATAAAAATAATAATAAACAAAATATTTTATGATACCCAAAGTAGCATTTATCTAACAGTAAATTTTTTTTCACAGCGTCGAGACCATCTCTCAATTCTTTAAAATAATAGTTTAAAAGATAGAAATAAGCCAACTGTATATTTCATTGTTTATTTAGTGTGAGAGTTTGAATGAATGACTCCCAATATATTCAGGATTTTATTAACGGTTGTATTTAGATCCGTAGCTGCCTGGCTGGGGGAGGTGTCACTGTGGGTGGGTGAATCCTAGGGTCCAGCCCTAAAGTGTGGGAGTGGATTTGACATTCCAGTCTAAAGATATGCAAACTGTAGGAAATTAGCCTGGAGTTCCTGAAGTGTGCTTGTCTGGTAGCTTTTGGCTTTTCTTTCTCTTCTTGTTCCTGTGTTTCTGTGTGTGTGCGTGTGAATGCCTGTACATGTGCCACTGTGTATTTCTGTGCAGGTGAGGACAGCCTCAGGGTGCTGGCCCTTTCCTTCCACCTTGTTTGAGACAGTGTCTCACTTTGCCACTAACAAGGCAAGAATAGCTGGTCTGGGAACTTTGGGATTCTCCTGAATTCACCTTCCATTGCCTGAGGTTCACTGTGATTTTAGATGCATATGACATCTTGAGTCCAACTGCAAATGGGTGCTGGGAGTCTGAGTTCTTGTCAGCAGGCTTGTGCAGAAAGTTCTTTTAACCACTTATGCATCACCCCATCCCCACAAATTTTATGTTTTAAGTCAGTTATCCTTTCCGTATATACATATCCTACCTATTTAGCAACTTGAGTGTTATAAATGCACTATCATATCAACTGAAAGTTGATGTAAATTGTGGCATAAATTCATTTCGAATAAAATTTTGTCTATAAAGTCACCACTACACATGAAAGAAAAGTAGCATTTTCCTGAATTAGAAATTACAGTTTTATTCCCTATTTTCTCTGTTAGCTTTATGTTGTTGTAAGCTTTGTAATGCTTTCACAAAAGTTATTAGAATTAATTTTGATTCCAGAAAACATTTAAAGACTGTCTTTAATAGTTTTTCTTTTTGGTAATAAAATATAACATAATTCCATCATACTGTAAGTGGCAAATATTACTATTTATTTATTTAAAAATCATCTTATTAAAATATTGGGCTTTTTATAATATACATGGTCTTTTAAAGGTTTCAGCCCTAGGCACTGGTAATGAAATACACTGCATATATGTATTTACAAAAAGTCTAGAATTCACAAAAATGAGTTAAAATTCTTATGTACATCATAGTTTTTGTAATTTATCTCATAATTTATACACATACACACATAGATGATAGATAGATAGATAGATAGATAGATAGATAGATAGATAGATAGATAGATTGTGATAGGTATATAGGAAAGACACATGGATTTGATTTTCTATACTCTTGTAAAAATAATTGTATTAAACATCAGCTACTAGGACATTTGTGAGGATTTGTGAAGTGTAGAGGACCACTTTGCTGTGATGTGCTGCTTGATGACAATGAAGGCATATTTATAAGTTTATAGTTTGAAGTATCCATATCTTTCCCAGTGTCCTGTGTATAGTTCATTATATTTTATTTGGAAATCCTGTGTTTGATCTTTGCTCCTGTTTTCTCTAGAGCTTTAAATGAATAAAACAACAAATAATTTACTACCCTGAAGCCAAAGAGTCAAGGCTGTGATATTCTCAGATCTTTGCAAGTTTGACCATTCCTGTTCTGAAAAAGGATGATCCACTGAGAAAGAGGGAATGAGATCCAGGTAATATAGATGATATAACATCATTCCTCCCCATATATATTCAAATCAAGTATAAATTCAAACATTTACTGCCATAGAAGACTTTTCCTATTAGTTAAATAAAAGTACATGTCAAAAAGTGAATGCATTAGCACATCCTCTCCCACTACAAAAATAAACCCTGAACAAGCATAGAAATATTTGATTAGTCTGATTTCCCAAAGAGAGTAAAAAGAGGGAAAGATTATTACAGGAAATTGAAATTATTAATCACAGAAATATATAACGTCAGTATATTTTCAATGAGCAAATAAAGACCTCTGGATAATACAGATGTATACAGGCCACACTGTAGATTTAACTGACTTTTTCCTATAACCACTTTCCCCCAAATATCTATTCATAATTAATAAAGATATGTGAATGAACAAGTATGGATCATTTCAATGTTTGATTGCATGGCAGATTGTCATATATTATAAAAAAAATTCAATTTTCTGGCCATTGGGGGAAAGCACATTAATTTCATACCTACAAATGGACTGTTTAATTCAAGTTTCATATGCATGCCACTAAGCTACATATTAAACTTCATGGAAGTAGCAGAGCTTCTTCTTGACAGGATCCCAAACTGATGACCAACAGGCTTCTTGTATTCATCTTTTGAATGGCATAACTCTCTGGAAAATGAATAATCTTTAAATCAAAAACAGATCCCAGAATTGCATTACATCATTAGAGATACTTAAAATCCAGATTATCTTTATATCCATAGTTTTTAAAATTTAACAAAGGAATACAAAACAGGAGAATGACAGCTACAATATATTATGGCATGTAAAAAATATTTGTATTTCTAAGATTTTGTGAGCAGTAAAATGTTAGTTTTCTCTGTGACATCTTCAAGATTCATCTCCTGAAACACAGTTAATTTAGCAGTGACATCAGTCTTTATTCAGGTAAACACATTTCTTGACTTTTAAACACAAATTAAAATAAATCTTTCTATTATTTTCTCCTTTTAAAAATCTTCTGTTTTTAGTAAAATTATTTTCTACATCAACATTCAGGCTCACTAAAGAAACAAATTGTAAAGTCAACAATGTTTTACTAAAGAGGTTTTGTCACACGTCTTTTAGGACTCATCTGTGTGACCCGAATCTGTCCAGTGTTTGCACTTGTCTTTCATTCTCAGGTGTTCCGGGGGAGATTTTCCAGGCATCCAGCATCTTGTTTCTACAGTAATCCTTTATCTCTACTGTGTCCTCATTTTCACTCTCCTTTAATTGGCTCATCCCTGTGTCTTCTTTCTTCTCCTCTTCATCTCTCCACATCTACTTCCTCAGTGTTTTAGCTGTAATGGCAATGCTTTCATGGAAGTAACTTTTCCCATTACATCACTTTTAGCTGTTTCAAAAGATAAGAAAGCTCCCCACCTGTCACCTTTGCTTGTCTGATGGTTTTTGGAAGAGTATTTTCTTTTTTTTTTAATTTTTATTTATTTATTTGAGAAGGACAGACAGAGAGAGAGAAAGGCAGAGAGAGAGAGAGAGAGAGAGAGAGAGACAGAGAATGGGCACGCCAGGGCATCCAGCCACTGCAAGTGAATTCCAGATGCGAGTGCCCCCTTGTGCATCTGGCTAACGTGGGACCTGGGGAATCGAGCCTTGAACCGGGGTCCTTAGGCTTCTCAGGCAAGCGCTTAACTGCTAAGCCATCTCTCCAGCCCCAAGGAGAAGTATTTTTGAACCTTAGTTTTTCAGTAGAAGGATTTTGTTATAGTATATAAGTTAATCATCTAAAGCAATGTAAGTGGTTACTAAGTGGAGAATACTTTTTCTTTATGATGTTCCTCAAGTACATTTTCTTTTGCTTTACATAAGCTATCTTTTTATCCCAGTAGACCTTTCACCTATTTATAACAAGATGTACTTAACTTCGCTTAAAATTCTTCATATTAACAACTTTTACATATACCTATGTTTGATGTGAAGATTGCCACATTACTATCTTAATCCCAAACAAAGTCTAAGAAAATACCTTAGAAAGAATCCCAGTTCATAAATGATAAAGTGACACATTTGATAGTCTCTTTAGCATGGGTGATGGTCACATCTGTCATCAACAAATAATAGCAACAATGAACATGTTCTGCTCTTTTTTCTCCAGTGAGTATACCAAGAAGCCACATGCACACTCTTCTTTATAAACTCTCAGTGTGCAGGTCACTTGATCACAGAACTGCAGTTAATGCACTCAATTAAACATACTCAAGACTCAAGTAACAATATTAATAGGCATACTAACTTGTTCTAAATGTTACCATTAATTTGGTGTGTGAATTAACATGAGTGTATATAAACCCTAATAGATTTGGTATATATTTTCTTGTGTGTGATTTTTTTTGGATTGCATAAAATATGTGTAGAGTCAAATAGAAAATATAAACAATTAAAGTATACAGATTTTGAACATTATTCCTTCCTTACTCATGCCATCTTATATGTATTTCATAAATTCTAATCATTTTCTTGACTAATTTGTACATATTACTTGATGTGCTTTGATACGGTTATTTACATTTCCTTCAAATAGGAATGCTGGAAAATATTTAAGGAACCATCAAAATTAGAAACATAATTATAATATGTGTATTAGTATGAATAGGATACATAATGAAGAAATGATTAATCAATACTAAGAAATGATTAGTCAAATACTGTTATAAAAATAATCAGCAAAATGTAAAGAAAGTTATTTGAGGACAGTAGATGCAAACATTTAAACATCTATTTAAGCTATGTTAATGAGACAGTTTCCAACTAAGTCTATATCCAGATGTTTATGCACATAAACATTACATATATCTTGAATACAGATTGTGTAGCATAGAATTCAAGCTAAATTTTTCCTCTAGCATCATCATTCATTGGTCTCACCTTAAATTTAGTATCCCTTACATTTGCATGTCCTATATGACTGACTTCAGAAGGGAATCAGAAAGAACAGTTCTCAACTGAAACTATGAGAAAGTATCTGTATTTAATTATTGCAAACAATACAAAGATGACACAACCACCGATTTTGTGATAACATTTTGTAAACATTTCCTGCATGTAACAGTATCTTACTTGCATTTTAAATACATTTTATTTATTTATTTTTGTGTTGTATGGAACCAAATTGTCAGTAAAATATATGGTTTAAAGCTGGGCATGGTGGTGCACACCTATAATGCCAGCATCTAAGAGGTTGAGGTAGGAAGATTGTCATGATGTGGCCAGCCTGGGCTACAGAGTGAGTTCCAGGTCAGCCTTGGGTAGAGTGAGACCCTACCTCTAAAAAGTAAAAGAAAAAAAACAGCTACAACAACATATTTCTATATTATTTATATATTATATTTAATGTTGCATGTATATATCATGACTGTTATTTGTAGTAACTAATGTAACTAAAAAAGTTCCTGAAAATTTCCTTTAGAAGGGCTAAATTTAAAAATAAAGTACGCTAATTAGTGGCAGCAACAGTTCTCAGGCATATTTAGTGCCTTTACTTACTTTTTGAAACACATTATTCTAGCTGTAAAACTAGATCTAGGATTATTCCAACATCATCTCTTCTATCCAGGTACAATGGAATTCTGTGCAAATGAGTTAAACTCTGACTTTATTTTTTCTAAATTGTTAAAGTGTTAATGGCATAGAGCTGTACAATAATTAAATGCAAGCTTATGCCTTGTAAATTCTAGTTTCCTACATCTGACTTTGTTTACTCTTGTTTTTAATGTGTTGATGGAACTTAAAAGATTGAGAATGGCACCTTGGAAATAAATGGGATTGGAATATTTTAAGCACTGTATTGCAATTATGTAAGTAAGTGGGAAAAGTGCAAGGAGGATACTGATGTCTTGCTTTTTCTCAGCAGAGCTGCATGAAACATAAAGGGGAGTCGTTTTATTGAATAATAAAAGGCTGACAATCACTGTGACTGGCTGGCAGCCATTGCTGCAGTGTAATTCCAAACAGCTTGTTTTTCAAAGTTCTTCTTGACTAACTCTTTAAACCCCAGACATTCGGTAGCCTGATTGGATGGTTCAAAACTAATTTTTAGACTGAAGCTTTGTACTTTTCAAAATCCCTACATTTGATGGATGAAAACAATATATGCACCAAATTGTATTCTCTTTTAAAATGATTAGAATTGGATGCATTTTGATATGGAGGAAAAAAATTTGGAAAAATTTAACAATCTCAGATTCAAATAGCATGTAAAATTAATTCATGAGTCATGAAAGAAAAAAGCCATATTTGAGAAGGTGTATTAAAAATGATGCTTAACATTTCGTACAATACAGAGCACACATTTTGTACGCTTCATTCTGGTGAATGATCCTGCATTTTCTGAATAGAACTTAAGGCTTCCAAAGGTCAGGGATCCACTTTGATGCCTTCAACTTTCTTGGTCAGCATGCGAGGTCAGCAATCCTCTTTGGAAAGTGTATATAATTATTGGGTTTACAGTTGGCCACTTGCCAAAACAAATAGTTAATGACATTTTAATGACCATTTTCAATGTTCTATTTTAATTGTGCATTCATAGTTTATTTGACCAGTAAATTCTGACCACAATATTTGTGAACCATATTTGTGCCTTCAGCTCTCTCTAATGGATGTGCGTGTTTTCCTGAGTGGTCCAGGTTAGACCCTCTCACACGTTGGTATTTTCTTAAATGTCAACATTGGTAACAGTGACATAAAGAAATGAAGAGAAACGTGAACTGTGGAATTGAATTAATTGTTCATATCCAAACACAGACGTGGCCATTAATTTCGTGCAAAGCAACACAGGAACATGGTCCTGATATGAATATTGTACAAAAATGAAGAAAAATAGGTGCCTTCTAGCGTCCAGAAAGCCGATTCTTCAACAGGCAAGGGCAGCAGAATTCCAAGGCATCCAGTGATTGGTTCATGGCATCTTTGTTCCAGCGACAGCATCCTACAGCGGATGCTAGGTGAAGTCCCTGTGTCCCCTCACCTTCAGCAGCACTGATCCACCACGGGGCTGGGTGGCTGAGCCTCTCCAGGCTGGTGCGCGGTGCACGTCTCCCCCTCTCGACAGCCAGGTGCCTACTGTCAGGCTTGCACTCACACAATGGACTTGCTTGTTTTCCTTGCTCCACTCCTTGACTTGCAGCCTGAGAAAACAACTTGCAGGAGTCAGGCCGGAGCCTTCCGGGATCTCAGACCCCCCCCCAGAGCCTTTTCTAGACAGGTCCAAACAGGCGCGCAAGCAGACAAAACAAACAATGCCTGGTCTACGAAGAAATAAATTACCTACGTCCACGCCCCCACCCTCCACCATGCCACCCGAATAAAAAGACATGGAGTGGGGAATTTTGCTAAATAAAAGATTTCGTTTTAATTTTCAAACTGCCATCACTCCTCACCGAAGTCACTCACTCAAAGGAGTGACTGACTACCGAGATTCACAGTGCTTTTGTAGGTGACAACGCCCCCAGCATCGCATCACAAGGAGCCAGGTTCCCCAGGAGCCACGAGGGAAGAAGGCAACCCTAGCAGAGCCGATACAGGCAAAGCGGTTTAGGAGGACTAGGAACTCCGAAAGCAGATAAACAGAACGAAGGCATTAAGGCCGGTTTGAAGAGTGAAACTTGAGGGTGGACAGCACCGGAGCTCCCCTCCAGGCAAACTACCTGCAGAAGAGAGACAGACGGATGCACACGGAAGCGGCAAGCGGCAACTTTGAGGCGGGCAGCAAGTTGTAGATCCTGTGAGGCGCCGGCTGAGCATCCCCGAGCTGCCCCCTTCCGAGGCGCGCCCGCGGCATCGGCCCGGCGGCGGCGGCGGCGGCGGCGGCAGCTGCGCGCCTCCGGCCCGCCCCACGCGGTCCCCGCTCGCCCGCCCGCCCGCGCCCTGCCCGTCTGCGTGTGCGTGTGCGTGCGCTCAGCCCAGCGTGAGCGGCACCTGCTCGTCGCGGCTCGCGGAGGAGGCCGCCTCGCCGGGCTCCCAGCCGCCGCGCCGGCCCGAGCGGCTCCGAGGGCTTCGAGGGCTCCGGGGTGCCCCTGCAGCCGCGGTCCCCCCCGCCGCCGGCGAGTCCGCCTGGCTCCGAGTCACGTGTCAGTGCCCGAGGCAGAGACTGAGAAAAAAACGCGCTTCATTCCTTCTTCCACCGCCATACTGTATTTTCCTAAATCTCATTTTTATTCCAACATTTTACTCCCGTTCGGTGAGTACCTTAGTGGCATTCTTGTCCTATTCTTTTTTTTTTTTTTTTTTGTCCTTTTTATTTTTGTTTTTGTTTTTGGTTTTGGTTTTTCTTCTTCTTTTTTTTTTTCCCACTTCTTTGATTATTGTTTGTATTTGGGAAAGCTAACAGAGCATGATCTTGAGCCTTTTCTTGAAGCAAGTTTTCTTAGCATGCAATGGTTCTGTAGACGAGGCGCTGTGCCCGGGAGTCCGCGGCGACCGTGCCAGCTGCGAGCGACTCCCAAGTCCAGCAAAATGTGCAACTGGTTTTATGGAAAAAGCGATGTGAAGTATGGTGCCTATTTTTTCCTTTATAAAAATAAGAAAGCATGTTTCTAACTCTTTTTTTTTCGCATACTCTTTTTGTGATGACATTTTTGTGTAGGTGGGATTTTACAGCAGTGTTCGCAAGTTTGTGGTCTTGCACACTACCGAGCTAAGACATTGATTTTACATTTTTATGCCCTTTTTGGAAGCCGGTGAGAAACATTTCGTTTTTTTCTCTCCTGTTTTTGATATCTATTGATAACATGAAACTTTTCTTGCAGCTAGTTACTGGGATCATTTTTAAGAAAAATGCCTTTTTCCTCTTTTACATTAACTATCACTTTTGCACACTTGACTTTTTAAATAAAATACCGAGATAATTTTGTGATAGATATCCTGATATCTATATCTATATTATTCCTTCTTCCTCCCTTTCTCCTCCCCGTAAATCAATTTTCAAATGATGGCAATGGAAGGTTTTTCTGGAAAAAAATAAATGAAGTGCGGTTTGGTTTCCTTGTCAACGGAGGATGAAGTGAACAGCACTGCAGCTCGCAGAGAGCAGGTACTTGGTCCCCTCGGAAGCGTTTCTGGGGTGTGTGATGGTAATGCTGGTCCCGCACAAGAAGTGTGTGTGTGTGTGTGTGTGTGTGTGTGTGTGTACACGTGCACGCGCAACTGTGTGTGTGTGTGTGTGCGCGCGCGCACGCACAGGTTCCGGGTAGTGTCCTAGCCCCAGGCTGGGAAAGCCGCGACAGGCGCCAGAACCCAAGTGCTGTCCCCGCGGGGATCCTGTTTAAGATGTGCGCCACCTCCTCCGCTGGCTGCGCCCCCCGGTCGCCTCTGCGGCGGGCCTGCGGGCGGGCGGGCGGGGAGCCAGGCTGCCGGCTGGGCAACTTGGCCGGGG
Organism: Dipus sagitta; assembly: GCA_036346955.1. Taxonomy (NCBI): domain Eukaryota; kingdom Metazoa; phylum Chordata; class Mammalia; order Rodentia; family Dipodidae; genus Dipus; species Dipus sagitta. The sequence goes on from CM070771.1 coordinate 151,413,105, forward strand.
CCACTCGCAGCGCCGGAAGCTGAGAGCCGCGTGGAGCACTGGCCGTCGGGCGTCGGTGGAGATGCGGGGTGGCCTGGACCACGGCTGTCACAGGGCTGGCAGCGTGCCAGGCGGGGCGGGGAGCTCTAGACATTTCCCAGCCCCTTAGGATGGCAGCCATTCCTAGCCCAGAGCGAACGGTGCAGTTGGTCTTCCCCCAGCCTCTTGCGCTGCCCCTGGGTTTTTGCCTTGTGCTTGGGTGCGAGCTGAACTGATGCTTTCTCAGTGGTGTTGAGTTGGCTGTGAGCTCTTTGCTGCCCTCTTCGTCTTCCAGGGAGTGGCCCATGGTTTCATGGAGAGGCAGAAACTGTAAAATTTGCATTAATGAGAGGACGCCTACAAGGTCCCAAAGAACTTAATCTTTAAATTTTAAAATCACAGGGGTTCTTCTCTAGCACGCATACTGGTTGTAGAAGTTCGTCTCCTCAGACCCCACCACGCTCCATGCCCTAGGGCAGGACAGTCGGGGGCTGCTCGAGGTGCTGCTTGTGTCGTGTTCAGCATTGGTTGGCTTTTGTGCTGGTTTATGTATATGTCCTGTTGCATGTTTTTAGTAGAACCCGGCCATACTTTTCAAAGATGCACTCCTTGGCAGTAAGAAACATTTTTGCATTTAACGCAGTAGAAGAATCCACTAGGAAATGTAATGTCCAATAAACATAATAAAATTATATCAGATCTTAAGATCTGAAGTCACTATTAACTCTCATAACTGGAATCTAATGGTCTTATTTTCTTCCTTTCGCACCTTTCTTGAAAAGTTCAGACTTCAATTTCTCATGTGTAATGTTTTGTGTTATTTTAAAATAAACAAATGAAATAACGTTTTATCTGTCAGATTACATTTTATTGTAGGGTAGCTAAAGAAATAAATACAGATCCATAATCAAAGGATCCATAACTTATCCTTCATCTTTTCAAGAAAACATTTTTCTGACTTCCCATTTTCAGTGTGAAAACTTTTGTGCCTAGTCCGTACATTTTTGGATACAGAGCAAGCCATCAACAAGACCATATAGCTGTAGATTACATGCAGAGGAGCATCTGGAAAGCTGGTTGAATTTGTGTTTGCAATAAATTCATGTATATCAAAGGTCCTCAGAAGTTACAGTATATGCAATATTTATTTTTATTTATAATTTTTTGTGCTCATGATTACTTTTGTTGGTAAAAGAAGCCCTGTTGCATTTTTCCATGATAAAGAGAGACTATGTTCTTGTCTGTAAACACCACAATTCATACCTTGAAGTGCATAGTTCTAAGACTTAAACTAACATTATATCACTCTATCTAAATATGGGTTTTCTTTTTTTGTAATAGTAAGGTCATTTCTCAATTGTGGCCTTCCATATGGTTTAGGTAACAAAATATTTTTAAAGGCCATTTGCAACATCCAAACTTTTAAAGTCATTTTCGTCATGATATTACAAAGGAAGGAATGTCCACTTAAGATAATGTACGTGTGCTTTTGTAAGTTTTGAGAACAAAAAAACTTTTAGTTCTTGAAAAGAAAGAGTAAGCAAGAAATACCTTGTGTGATCAAACCTTGTTTTCACAAACAGACCTCGGTTTTGCTCTGAGTGTCATTTTCTTTGAGATTGGGTAACACATTAGCTGTATTGTATGATTTTTTTCCCCATGAAACTAGATCTGAAATGGGAACAAAAATTTTCAGAAGATTTTAATGTAGGGCAGAGAGGAAACTACACTTTGAATTCTGTAAATCAATATCATGTGAAAAATCTATTGTCATCTAATGTTTTTTGTTTATTTACTGTTGAGTATTCATTATGTTGAATCTTTAGTATACATTTCTATTTGTGATTTTGAGTTTTTCATAATTCCATTCTCCAAGAGCTGAGCTAAGAATTTTGCAGTTTCATAAAGTGTCCTTGTGTACCATGAGGTTTTGTGTTTAAAATTGTTGAAGATAGTAAACTAGTTAGCATTGCCTACTGTTTGCCATTGGAAATGCTTCATTTTCATTGGCCATGCTACTACATGGGCATTTGATCAATTTAATCATTTTCCTCTAATGTGTGTATTGTATAACAATAACAACAAGAAGAAAACTTTTGGGTTGGAGGTACTTCCCTGCAAAGCCTAACCAGCTGGGTTCTATTACCTAGTACCTACCTAAAGCCATATGCACAAAGTGACACATACATCTGGAGTTCATTTGCAGTGATTGGTGGCCCTGTAATGGCCATTCTGTCCCTCTGTGTGTTTCTCTATCTCTCTCTACTTGCAAATAACAGTTTATTTTTTTAGGTTGTTTTAAAATTTAGTTATTTTTGAGGAGTGAATGCTTTTGTCAGGTAAATGTGGGGAAGAGGGAAAGAAGAAAAAAAAATTATTTGTTGAACCATTGAATAACCTCAGTTACTTTAATAACATATGATGGGGGCTGGAGAGATGGTTTGCCTGCAAGGCCAAAGGACTCAGGTTCTATTTCCAAGTATACACATAAAGCCAGATGCACAAGATATGTCATATGTTGGGAATTTTTTTTTTTTTTTTGCAGTGGCATACCCATTCTCTATCTGCTTCTTCCATATTTCTAAATACAAAAGATAAATTACCTTGTTGGAAAGCAATAACCAGTTTACGTTTTGAAACCCTTATAAAGGACTAGCTTTTCAATGAGTTCTTACACATTAGTGGAAATGGGAATAGTCTGTTTTACTGTGTCATGATTGTAACATTTCTTTTGTAAGTAACATGCAAGGAACTGGTGATTTCAAGAAAACTTATTTCACATTTAACTGATGTTATGTGAACATCTCTGTCATACCCTTCCATCTCTTATTTAATTTTCACTTGCCAAACACACATAGATCTAATTCAGTTGTTGCCAACTTTTAGTATTTTTTTTATTCACTTAGCTATTATATTTACAAAAGCATATTGAGTAAGTGTTCTCTTCCTGTGTTTTGTTTATGTTAAACACTAAATTTATGTTTTGGTGAGTTAACTTTGTGTTTTCTTCTAATTTCATACACTTCAAATGGTTTCGTTTGTTTTGGATTGTCTTGATACTTTTATGAAACTGATTCCTGGAAAATAAGGAGGCTGATGTATTGTTTGTTTGTTACTAGTTATCAAGACAACAGTGGATAAGTTTATCTAGGATAAATGTCCTCCAGGGTGTCATTGGTGACTTCTAAGCTCAGCTCAAGATATCAAGATTTATTTCTTTGGCTATGTATAAATTTAAATGGAAAAAAGTACTATAGACAACATAATAATTCTCTTCTGGTTTACTAAAGCATGCCATGGAATGCCTTCTGAAGCGAAGGTGAAGGTTTCATATGCAGATACATTTTTGGAAGAACGTAGTTTAATACAAAAGTTAATATTATTTGTATTTTGAATAAAATAATAGAATATATCCCCAAAATTTCATAGTGGAAATTATTTGTATTCACATATACTTCATTTGTTTAGAGAATGGTTATACATGTTGTTATAGCCTTATCCTAAACATTTACAATAGGAACATATTTCTGAATGAGTCTGGGAAGTTTTATTAGTGAGGACTAAGGAAAGGCTAATCTTCACTGAAGAGAAAAATGAATGGAGGAAGACTAACATTTCCTGATACACTAAATGAATGCTCTTTCATTTGTTCTTCTCTCACCAAGCTGTGGTACATCATTGTGGTGGTTTGAATAGAATAGATGGCCCCCAATATATTCAGTTGTTTATTTGTTTGTAGTTTGCATCTTTAGCCATCTGGCTGGAGGCAGTGTCACTGGGTGGATCTTAAGGTGTGGTGGTGGGTTTCAGGTTTCAACCTAAAGATATGCAAAGTGTGCCTAGCTGGAGTTCCTGAAGTGTGCTGTGGCTTTTGACCTTTAGGCTTGTGCTTCTCTCTCTCTGTTTGGTCCTGTGAAGGCAGGCTAGCTTTTTCTGCCATTATGAAACTTCCCCTGGATCTGTAAGTTTCAATAAATCCCTTCCTCCATAACTGTGCCTGGTCTGGAAGTTTATCTCTGCGAACCTGAAGCTGTCTGCTACAATCATTATTTTATAAGTTGAAGAAAAGTGACAGATGGTGGAAGGACAGGTGCCACACAGGAAGTCTGAATTATATATCCCATCTCACCTTTTTCACAGATATGCTTCAATTATAGAGATGATTTTATTTGTTTATTTTTCTAAGATAAAACAACTTCTCTCTGTCTTATTACATCAAGATGAGTAGAGTTAGTAAGTTAGATAAGTTGAGTTCTTCAGAGGGACATTACAGAAAGTGGCATGACTTACATGGTGACTTGTAAGGGTTAAAAGAACTTTCAAGGGGCCACTCTATGACACAGTGTACAAGACTGTAGGAGCACATTTGGATTCATAGAAATTTGTGAGGCAAAACTGTGCTCTTAGTCTGTTATGAAATAAATGATTTTTCTCTGTGGTGGGTTTAATGAGACCATGGGAAAAGATTTCAACATTTTCTTGTTAAGGACAAGTGTAGTCTGTACCCTTAAAGAAGCTCCTACAGCATGATGAAACTAGTCATTTGCACAAGGGAAACCAAGGAGCTAATTCTTTCATCACACAGCAAGCCTATAAATATAGGTGTCTCCTCTGTCTACCAACATCTCACCATCAACCTCATCTCCCTCTTGGAAACTCACTATTATACCAACTCCAATGTGATATTTTTCAAATTTATTTTATCTGTTTGCTAATAACATAAAACACACATAATTGCAAAAAGTTATTTTTGGATGCTGTGTTTAATCACCTTTTTAGACGTGTGAAAAATCTTCCATTATGAAATAGTTTCCTTGTAACTTGAGAAAGTTAATATTTTCAAGAACGAGAAACATAAAACAGTGATTAAACAAAAATAAATGAGTTTTATGGTTCTTTGATGGTAAACCTACAAATCATAAAATCAGTGCATTTGAAGGCAAAGTTCGAGGAAAAGTTTTTTTCAATGTTTGTTTATATTAGATTTTTATTTATATTTGAGAGGAAGAGAGAGAAGCGCTTGCACACACACACACACACACACACACATACACACACAGAGAGAGAGAGAGAGAGAGAGAGGGAGAGATTGGGCACCTCAGGGCCTTTAGCCGCTGCAAATGAACTCCAGAAGCATGTGCCATCTTGCGCATCTGTTTACATGGGTCCTAGAGAATCAAACATGTGTCCTTTAGCTTTGCAGGCTAGTACCTTAACTGCCAGGCAATCCCTCCAGTCCTGAGGAAATGTTTTAAAAGCTGCCTACCAAATTTGGAATCTGGATAACTTAGAAACTGGTAAAAGAAAAGAAAGTTAAGATGATCTTCTAAAGAAGAGCCTGGTATGGATTGTGTGGAAGGCTGTCTTAAGTTTCAGATATAAAACTAATTTGAAGTTCTAATATTAATTTCTGAAAGAAAACATGTTTACGTCTGGAAGGAGATATTACAAAATAATCTACAAAAGTTGAGGATGGAATGAAATATGCAAGGGCATACACTTGGAAACTATCTGCATATTCTCTGTAGCTGGGCAAGGGAATAGTAAAAGAATAATAGAAAAAGTTATTCACAGAAGCTCAAAAGTCTCTCTCTCTGTGTTTGTGTGTGTGTGTGTGTGTGTGTGTGTGTGCGCGCGCGCGTGCACACGCACAACATGACCTTTATAGGAAGATCAATGAAACTTCCTAGAAATGCATAAATAATTTTGGAGTTATATACACGAAAATATTAAGAAGCAAGAATAGCTAAGAGTATTCTAAGAATCTCAACCTAAGACTGTAATGAATTTGGCAAGAGTCAAATTCATGTCACTTTCATCAACACACACTTTCTCTAATGATACTTGGCCTATAATCTAAATCTATCAAGTAGATAGTGAAATCAGTAAGACATGTGGCATAAAACAAAGCAGTGGCCTTCCAGGTACTGAAAGTTTGTACACATAAATTATTATATACATAAATGAAACTGGCCTGAAAAAAGAAGGGAGGGTAGCTCAGTTAGGTGAATACAGAAGAACAGCGGGTTTGAGAGTATGATTCTAATGATGGAAACCAATAGCAGTTTTAGTATTATTGTTGTGAAGTGATTTTTATTTTGGTGACGCAATTTCCTTTTGGTAATTGGTTTTATTAAACATTTCCATTGTTGATTTAATAAGAATTGTTAATGCTCAATCAACATGCCATGGGCTATGGTTTGGATGACTGTGTTAGTGGAGCAGCTAGATTGAGAATGGTTTCAGTATTGTTTTTTAATTAAAATAAAAATGTTATTTTAAAATACTGCATAATCACCTCCACCATAATGCTTTGTCCCTCTTCCACTCCTCTCCATTGAACCCCCTTTTCTTTCCTACTATTGCCTCATGCCTTTTTTCCCCCTATTCTCAGTCATGCAGAACAATCTGTTGCTGGGCTCAACATTATACAATTTTGTGCAGCTAACAGCAGCTGCTGTGACATCATGGATACAATAACCACTTTATGCCTAGAAAACAGCATTCTAAAATCCCTCCCCATCCTTTGGCTCTTACATTCCTGCCACCTCTTCACCTATAGTCTTTGGGCCATTGGAGGGTGTAATAGAGATGTCTCATTTAGTGACGAACACTCAACTGTAAGGTCTTAGAGTTTTAACATGTTTTGAGTTTCCCCAGCTGTCGCCATTGAGAGAAAAGAGGGCCTTCTCTAACCAAAAGTAAAAACATCCTTAGAATATGAGAATAAATATAAGGACAATTTGGTGGACATATTATATTCATATCGCCAAACAAAAATGGTAGTTTCCTTGCTAGGGCTTATGCACCTTCCGAGCTAAAAGCTTTTAATTAGGTTTTCAGTATCAGACATGAATTCCCTCCTATGGAGTGACCCTCAAATCCAATTAGATCTGTTGGTTACCACCATAACAAACATGCCAGTATTGTAATAGTGGGAAAGTTTTGTAAAAGCTAGTTAGTTGAGTAGCTTTAACTGCTCATTAACACCATCAATGACGTTTTACCTCCCACAAGCTGTGTTTCACTTTTCAGCACTATGACCCCTAGTCAACACAAGGAGACTTCCAGTTCAGCTTTAGCTTAATTGCTTAGTGACGTACAACCAAAGCTCCTGGTATCTTCAGTAGTTGGATCTTAACATCTAGTCCTATTGGGCAACAAAAAGCCTTGACTGTATTATTTTGGGGGCCTCAGAAGCCTCCCTGATCAATAACTCACTGGGAGATATCCAGCCACTGGCAGTGAAATTTGATTGCTACAACCGATAGCTTCAGGCCACAGTATTATCCACCTCCACAGGCTGAAACTGACAAAAGAATAAACAGTTTTACTTAAAGGAGCATACTTTATTCTTCACTTTTGAAAGATGCTCGGGTGATGGCTAATTGCATTCTGAAGCACAGTTAAGCTGCTATAAGGAAGACGCTGCAGATGCTGTGATATTAAAACACTGCGAAGTGAGGTAGAGCATGAAGAGTATTTAAAACACGTAATGGATGGCAGATGAAAAACTGGATAGGAAAATGATGAATGTGTGAAAGATTCTATGTTTCTTGAAATCCAAAGTCAACTGGCACCAAAGAGTTCTCCCCCGTCACCCATCTGTGACTTGTGTGTGAAGAGAGTTGTGGGCATGTAATGTGCATGTTTATCTTGCATATGTTTGAGTATAATTTCAGGTAACAAAAGTCTATATTAGATATAACAATATAGACTTTTATAAAGAATTCATTGATTAGAACCACAAAAACTAATGTGGGGTACTGTAATTAACAACAATAAATATTAAGCACATGATTTGTATGAAAATAGAGCTCCAGCATCTTTGTTAATAACTGGGTTACTGCAGTTCATATTTGCTTTATTATGTGAGAATTCTAGGTACAAAGGTGATGTGGCTACTACTGTTTCTTTTGTTGCCACTTCCTTGTCTTATTCCATTGATGGACTGACCTCTGGACCACACTGACACCCAACACATAGTGCTCTTTTCCCTCCTTGTTATTATACTAACAAGGATATTGAGAAGTCTGAGGATTGGACAATCTTTCCGTCAGATGTCTCAAGGCTGTGAAGTGGCTTTGTAAAGATCTGAATTCAGGATGTGTTTTTTCCACAACTTGAAGATAGCTTCCTGTGCCACATCTACAGATAAATAAAAGAGATACCCTGATTTGTATATTACTAAGTCAGTGACTTCTAATCAAATTGCAAGCCCACATTTTATGTGCTCACATGAACTCTGTACAAATAGAAGATTGTTAAGAGCATTCAGCATTTCCATCTGGAATGACACTGGTCCCTCATTCCAGAGTTTTCCATAATGTGTTCTCTGTAAGTATTAGGTGTCTGCTACATCTAATTCCTTGTAATTTGGGAGAATGTTTTATAAAAAGTTGAAAGAAAATAAGAAACCTGCAATTCAACCTTAAGATCTGAAAACTTACTTGAGAAAGAAACACAGAATGTCAGAATTGAAAGAACAGAAGGCTAGTAAAAAAGAGAAATATAGATGAACATTTAGAGTTCTTAAGATTATTACACACCTTGAGACTTGGAAAGCAATGTCTGTCTTTCTGTTTGTGACATTTGTCAGGTGGTACTGTTGTCTTTGTGAGGAATCCTTGAGCTAGGAAACGTGGAAGTGCACAGAAGAGAGATACAGGAGGAACAAGAGAAGGAGCCCAGGAACAGGATGAACATGATTAGAAAATTTAGAGCCACAAATTTTGAATAATCTTGTGAGGCAAATAGAAGCAACAGAATTTTGAGGACAATAAAAGAAGGCCAGAGTAGAGAGGTAAATTTATATGATTTTGTACTATATATTCATAGTACCATAATATATAATTTACTACTTGAGAAAAGGAAGTTTGTTTCTAAAATTATTTAGATTATTCACAAATCCCAGGAATGTATCTGAATGCAAACTCATGATTGATATAAAGTAGATGGAATATATTTAGAAAGATCTTTTTTTTCAGATTTTTTAAATGGCTGAGAATATAGTCATGTTATAATTAAATTAGACAGATGAACCAAATGAACATCATTTATGTTTTAGTTCACTTCTGAACCCATTTTATCAAGTTTATGTTTTTATTTCAGAATTAATAGATATTCCACCCACAGTCAAGGTCTGTCCCCTGAAATGAGTATAATTCAAGGACAAAAAGGAAAGAAGAGGTAGGAAGAAGGAGGAGGGCAGCATCAGCAGGAACACCTTGAGATTAGCACCGTCAAACACAAATGCAGTGCCTGTCACAAGAAAATGCATCTCCTGTCATCTTATACTTTCTAGAAGGCATACCAAAGAAACAGTAAAATGTAACACATGAAACTTGTACATATACTTTATTTAGCCCAATAAATCAAAAGATATTTAAATATGTCATCAACGTAAAATTACACATTTTCTGCCCTTTTTTCACTGACTGTGGAATCTGGTTTTACGCTGTACTTTCAGCACTGTGCTAGCCGTACTTCACACATTCAGGCCACTGTGGCTCTAACACGTCTAGTGCAGACCCAAGCTCACAAGTCTCAGGACTATGTCACACTTTCAATGTCTTTTTGATATCTTATTCGTTACCACAGCTTAGCCAAGATAGATTTTTAAAATACTCTCTGATTGCTTCAATTTTAGCTTTCACTTTTTATTAAGAATATAAATTGAAGTTTATTCAAGCTCATTTCATGCTAAGAAGTAATCCCAAAATATGGTCAGTTGACTAAGAAATATTAAATTTATCTTGATAGTTATTCTTCCTTAGAAGCATGGTAGCCACTGTTTCTGTTTGTTTTGCTAATCCATTTTTTTCATAATTTAGTTCTACCTATAAAGAAAAATGTAATTCCTGGAATGGGTGTTTTCATGGAATAAGCTTTCCTATTACATTTGTCAAGCAATTAAGATTTGTTTGATGTGAGCTATTAAAAAATAGAATAATGTGTTGTTTTAATATTTTATTTATTTGAGAGAGAGAGAGAAAGTGGGAGAGAGAGAGAGGGAGAGAATGGGAATGCCAGGGCCTTCAGCCACTGCAGATGAACTCCAGACTCATATGCCACCATGTGCATCTGGATTACATGGGTACTGGATAATCGAACCTGGGACCTTAACAGGCAAATGCCTTAACTGCTCAGCTATCTCTCCAGCCCCTAGAATGGTGTATTTCATAATGAAATTTACATAGAAATCCAATACCTATTCACTACTACTTAGTTCCAGATGTTATCTGAAAATGAAATAACTGATCACGTGTCTAATAATCGGGTTCATGTGTTTTGAGGTCCATAGGTGAGAAAATTAAACAACTTCCATACTGGGGCACTGCTGATACTCCTCAACTTAACTTTTTAGCCACTTCCTCTGTTTTTACAAGATTAGAGTTTTTCAATCTCACTGTCATATGACTTCCAGTTTTACATTAACGAACCTTTACCTATAATGAAGTTCCCAACTCTGAAATGAAGAGCAATGCCCACATGTCCTTATATAGTCTCTTTATATTGAAGGTGATGGTAACAGTAAAATCACTGACAAACATACCCAAGCATACACTACTGATTTAATATTTAACATGTAATTGGTGTTGACCTCCAAAAGCTACACCAGTGCCTCTATCTGTCTCTGCCACACATCCTTTGATCTACTGTATACAGGACTTGCAATATCCTATGAAAGTTGAGAATTTGTATCAATACCTGAAAGTGTAACTCATCTTCTTTTAGTCTGATGGTTGAATATTTGCTTCTTAACACAAGCCTATAGCTTAGTAACAACATGGCCTCGTTAAGACCACATCTAATAGTAGTCAGTGCTTTAAACATACAACATGCTCAGTTAACATTATGAAATTAAGTACAACCTCACTAGTGACTTCAGGCACTTGAACTTTATTTCACAAGATATTGGTAAAAACTGAAGGCAAAAGGATGTCACCACAGGTTGAACAACTATTTTTGAATATGTGTCCAAGGAAAACATAATTTATGTAGCAGGATGAACTGACCATTCTAAATGTTATGTGGGGTTACATTAGGAAATAACTTGCCTTAGTAGAGTTATTTGCATATTTTATGTTTAAAGCTACTTGTAGAAACATTTGAAATTTATTCTCACTGCTTTGTTTTTGAATGTGGAAGCTCTCTTGCAGTACCAAGGTGACTCACCCAGTAAATGTGAGAGAGTCTTCAAGAGCTCATAACTTGAGTTGAATCATTTATTTCTAGTGAAAAGTTTAGTGCTTGATATAAGTTTTGCTTGTTTTATAGTGTGTATAACAAAAGTTGAAGACATGAGATATTGTTAGGCTTGAACTTGAAACACAAGAAAATTTTCTCTTTTTTTAAAAAATTCAAACATTTATAAGAGTATCATTGTCATTTGTCATGATTTTTTTAAGTGCTATGGAAAAATAAATCTGGAAATAATTATATTGATAAGAATATTCATAGCACAGAGCAATGAATAAAATAAAAACAATGGATGCTGAAACTGATATATGGTAGTAGTAATGGCAAAGCTTCTCCATCGAGACAAACCTCAACGTAGGTACTAATTGACTTTATAAGTTCCAAAAAATATCAACAAAAATAGTTTTACATGGAAGTTTCTAGTTTTATCTTGCTTTAGGGCAATTGGTATAAATTTACCTTGAGAAAAGTATTCTCATGTGAAATCAATTTGGAAATCACTTAAATTGTCAACTTTTAATTATTTGAAAACATATCTTGAAGGTCTTTTAAGATGTAACTACAGCTGTCTCAATATTTGCCACTAAAGTACATGAGCTTTTTCAGTTTACATTAATAAAAGTTCAACAAAACATTGTTGATCCTTTTTAGGTAGTAAAATCACAAATATTTCAATGTTTATCACTTAAAATTATAGAAATATTTTAATTTAAGTAAATTTCAGACAAAATAATTCCAATATTTTTCTCTATTAAAAATAGCCCACTAGTGATATATTTTGTCCACTTTTGAGAATAGTACACGAACATACAATGTAAAGGCCTGAAAATGTCTTATTTGTTTCAGTGAGAGAGATAGGATGACAACATTTTTGTGATATTGACCAATCAATCACTTATGGCAATTATTAGTCCCCAAATGTGAGCTTAATATTTACCTTAATTAAAAAAATATTTTGACTTAATGATTTTATAATGGGTTTATCTAAAATTTTAAATAATTTTATTTTTTCAACATTCTGTGTTGTAAGATACAATATAATCTATGAGATTGAATATTGCAGGGCATAAAGCTCAGATGTGATATATTTAAGAAGTGAAAATAAATTTCATATGAAATATATACCTTATTTTTTATTCAGAGGATTTATTTCTATATAATTTTAAATATAAAAATATGACCCATTATGAATGAATAATGTCAAATCAGCTTTTAAAGGCAACATATCTAAAGAAATGCTTCAAATATATAGAATATTAAATAATTTGTGTAGACTTTGAGGATAAAATGATTTAGAATCTTTGAATAAAATTTGTGATCACCAAGATTTTAATGAACAAATCAGAGCATAGAATTTCAGTCAATCATTTCTTATTATTTGATGTTTCAAAGCTAAGCATGCGTATGCACTGTACAAGTTTTTCAATGTTTTAGGGAGTATCCTCTTGAGATAGTGTGAGTATGAGGGTGTTTTTGAGTATCATTTGCTTTTGAACATTTTTAGGAGATAACATTAGTACTTAGTTGTCACAACATCATATTAGATTAGTATTTCTCAATCTTCTGGTACATTTGTTTGACATGGTTTCTTATTATTCCTAAAATAAATATCTATGAACTATATTAAAGTTAAACAGATTTAATGAGGTATATTTAATATTTTTGATAAAAGGAAAGGTAGAGTTTAATATTTGCAATATTTTTTCTTTTCTGTATTGCTATTTTGAATAAAGTGTGTTGCTGTACTTTGTCCAGTGCATAGCATAATATACATGTAGAAACAAAGTATTTTTACTTACTATTTGCAAACAGAGGGAGATAGAAGAGACACAGTCAGAGACAATGGGTACATTAGGTCCTCTAGCTGCTGCAAATGGACTCAGATCATGCACCACTTTGTTCATCTGACTTTTTACTGGGGAATCAAACTTCAGTCATTAATCTGTGCAGGCAAGCACCTTAAGCAATGAGCAGTATCTCCAGCTTATCATATATACTTTTGATTTACCTGATGCATACGCTTGTTTATGTTCTTCATGAAAACACAAGTCTAGCAATTTAGCCAGTGTTCAACAAGTACTTTGTCTTCTAATTTAATCCTTATAGAAAAACTGACTGGATTGGGCTTATTTATAAACTATGTAGGATATATTTAGTGATATGTAAATGCTGTTTGAACTATTGGTATATTTTATAAAGCAATTTTATGTAGTTTCAGGACAATTTGAGGATCTAGCCACTAGAAAATATATGTTTTTCAGTTGTGTTTTAGCTGCAGAATCCATATACATAATATTTCATTTTGAATAATTTTTTTTCTTTCCTTTATTCTGAGGCATGGCTTCACTGTATAGTCCATGCTGCCCTTGAACTTTCGGCATTGCCCAGGTTGGCCTTGAACTAAAGCTGAAATTATGAGTGTGTGTCATTACTACTGTTCCATATTTTGAACACTTAACTTTAAAATTTGGCCAAACATATTTTTGTCAATTAATATTTAAACTGATACAATGGTTTGTTAATATTCTGTATTAGCTTTTGAGGACACATGCCTCTGTTTTCTAGAAATGTATTTTTCCCAGCTGTAATTTCCTCCAACATGGAGTTCGAGGCCACCCTGAGACTACATGGTGAATTCCAGGTCAGCCTGAACCACAGTCAGAGCTCAAAAAAAACCCCAAAAATAAAAAAAATAAATAAAGAAAAGAAAAGTGCATGAAGAAACTGATAATTTTACTTAGCAGACTATCTTAAGTTAATATAACCTTTCAAACAGTTTACTGTAATTTTCTCATGAGTTAAACTGGGCTTTGCCTCATCATATTGTTTGTGGTCAGAATAAAGCATATTGCTACTCAGATATGCTCTTTGTCCAATGGTTTGCTATTTTGATACATAAAATCTAGTCTCCCATACCAACTTTTACAGAATTACTTTTTGTCTTGTATGCCTTTCTGTTTTATCTTTTCAAATGAATTATTTTTATTATGTTAAATAAAACATTGGTTTGTAAATGGTTGTAAGTGAAAAGAAACACCTCAGATTACTTGAGAAGCATAGGTACAGGTCATAGCACTTAGGCTGTAGGTTTATTCCTTCCTGAATTGTATGCAATTCCAATGTACACAAAGTCACTCATCCATTCATTCAGGAAGAGTTTTGACAATGTTAGTATTTGAGGAGAATGATTAGTAACACAGTGTAATACATTGCTCCATCCTGAAAAGTCTACCTTTTTCCAGGAAAAGTCTAGAGTGGTAATTCCACCAAGACTTACAGATTTAATAAAAATTCATGAAGTTGAATTGCATATATGTAAGTTACATATGTGTCTACGTCTATATAGAGTATATTATTATGTGTATGATTTATTATTTAATTTAGGAGGTGCTGAGACAGGGTCTTGCTATGTAACCGAAGCTGGATGTTTTGAACTTCCTACATATGTCAGGCTAGCCTAGACCTTCCTAAGTGCTAGTACAAGTATGTGCTTATACATTGATTTTTTTTCATGCCATTAGAATTCTATATGAATTACCTGTCATTTGAAAAATAATAACCACAGATGAATGACATTGAATTATTTGTATAATTTAATGACATCTTCAATTAAAATGAAAAATATGCAGAGACTGGTACTAATAGGAAGTTATGCAAAATGTCTGAGCAAATACTAAAACAAATTTTTAACATATTTCAAAAATTGAAGAACATATACACACAAAGCTGTGTTTGTCTTTCTCTGTAGATCAAACTACCTGGAAGGTTTGATGAACTAAAGGATATCAATCCTGTGATTATTTTAATGTAAACATGGGGAATGCAATACTTTTTTTTTTCTTATAAAGATCAAACATGTTTTGACTTTTATCTGTTTTATGTTGAATACTTATGCATTACAATAGCTTATCATTACTGCCTACAAGGTCTGGCAGTATAATTTGACATACTCTTGAACAGCATCAGTTTTACCTAAATTGAATTAGTCTGTTGTGTCACTTGCTTAATTTTGTTAGTATGTAGAAAATGTTGCCTCACCATAGTACAATCTCAAAAGCCCTAATGTGATACTCTGCGCCTTTCAGTACTTGGTGAAATTCCTAACTGTATCTTCTTTGAATGTGCCATATGCTCTGTTGCTGCCTCACATCTCTCTGGGAAGCTTATGTGGTTATTTATATAATCATTTTCAAAAATAATTCACCCTGAAGATATAATTTAAGAACTCCAAGACAGTGTTCAATAATACTGTTTAAAGTACTCATATGTCCCAGTGTTTTGAATTCTTACTACGAGCTAGACTCACAAACTGTGGTTGTTTACTGACAGAGTCATCTTTGGTGGCTCATTTTTTTCTCTTTCTTTTTAATATTTATTTATTTATTTGAGAGAGAGAGAGAGAGAGAGAGAGAGAGAGAGAGAGAGAGAGAGAAGCAGATAGAGAGTGTTAGGGAGAAAGAATGGGCACACTAGGGCCTCCAGCCACTGCGAAGGCACTCCAGACACATTCAGGTGGCTCATTTTTTTTAATCATAATTTTCTAGATGAACTGGAGGTTCAGAGAGTAGAAGTTCCTTTTCATGAGGAGAGGAATAGAAAGTAATAGAGTTTTAAATTATGGCTAGTTTGATGAGGAGAGTCTTTAGCTTTGACCAACTAGAATGTACTCATTCTATTTTATATGCTAGGTTAATGAGGATAGGATTACTCACAAAATCATGTTTTCGTTTTACATTGATTGTTATTTTTTATGCCCAATAAAGCACATGTTGATACTACCAAATGCCTTCAAATCCATTGGCTACAGGTAATATTTTCAATATGCAGTTACTGAATATTGTTTTTTTACCTTGGCTCAAGCTAGCTAAACTTAATGGTTTACAGGACCCTCTCCTCTTAAAGTTGCTGTCATTAGTATTTTCAGAGTAAAATAAGTGAATTGTGTCAAGGCCATTAGGCTGGACATTATCTGCATGAAACCTTTTGTTTTCTGTTCAGCTGTTAGGTAATGAACTGTTCAAGTTTGAATTAGAAAACGAAAAATATAATAACATGAACATACTGTGCAGTTCTGTCCATCACCTGCACAAAGTCAAGAAGGGAAAAGATACTGCTACTATGTAGCTGCAACTTTTCACATTTCCATGCTTTTTCCTAGAGGAATAAGTACTTGAAAGAATGAAAGTGATCTCTTTTGGGGGTGGTTTTGTAAAACATTTAGAGACAATAAAAAGTACTAATGGAAATCCCTAAAGTAAAGTCATCTGTCTTTGTGACTGTTTTAAAGTATCTATCCTGAAATGTGTGAATAACCTGAAAATTATTAATTTTAATCAATTTAGCAATTAAATTTCAAGTAGTATGTCAGTGTATAATGACTTATGGAACAACAAACCATAGATGTAGCCATAAAGACTGACTTTCCATGAAGACTGATGATACTAGATCAGCAAACAGGCAGGTTGGGGTATTCTGAAGTCCTTCCAGGAGAAGCAGATGAGCTCAGCTTCCCTGTGTCTTCATTCAGTCTTTATGAAGGGTTTCAATATCCTTTTTTTTAATAGACATTGTAAAAATCCAAGGCATATTGGATTAGGGATCACCAATGAGACCTTATTTTATCTTTTCCAATTAATGTTTCCTAATACAATCATATTTTATGGTACTTAGAGGTTAGAATTTCAGCATATGATTTTTTTTTCTTGCACCATTGTCCACCTGGAAGAACCCAAACATAAGATTTTTAGTGGGACACAATTCAGATACTGATTATCAAATATTCTAAGTACTGTGGGATATTCGAGTGGAAAAAGATCAGTTTAGGCTTTATGAACTTTGTAGGAGCTCTGTATGAGACAGTGTCCAAGAGCAATGTGAGCGTGTATTCATGTTTTCCTGTGTTTGTGACCTGGAAGATTGTTCTAGCTTCCCAGTAGGAAGAGCAGGTGACCTTACATGAATAATGGAAGAGTACTATACCTAGTCAGCCAGAAGGTACTCATTTAAAAAAAATCTTATTAGAAAACATAATTATTTTATCAAGTGTAGATACCGAAGACAATAGAAGAAACAGTTCAGTTACAGAATATGATTAAATGCTGAATTAATGTTAAAGTAAATCCAATTAGAGAATAACATGAATGCAGTTTTTTTTTTGGTTGGAGAGTTTAGAAATGACAACAGTAAAACTCAGAAGCAAATAGTAGCACAGAAGTTTTCAAAGGTTGATCATAGAGTACAGAGCTTTAGTTTAGTAAAATTCATAAGATCAGGAGATCAGAGATGTATGGTGACCATAGTTAAAAATACTGAGAGATGTTACAAATGCTGAGAAATGGCTTTGCAGTTAAGGCACTTGCCTGAAAAGCCAAAGGTCCAAGGTTTGTTTTCCCAGGACCCACGTAAGCCATGTGCACAAGGTGTCACATGCGTCTGCAGTTCATTTCCAGAGGCTGGAGGCCCTGGTGCAGCCATTACCCCCTCTTCCTTTCTCTCTCAAATAAATTAAAAAAAAATAAAATACTTTAAAAATAGAAAAAAGATAAAAAGTATTTTAAAAATAAATGAAATTACTTTATCATGTAATTAAAATTTGCAAAGATAATAGATGACAAACATTCTCTTCCCCTAATAATGCTAATTGTGAAGCTGTGACCACATGAATTAGCTTGTGTAGTCATTTCACATTGTCTTTGTAGATCCAAACACTACACTTCCAAACATGAATTTATGTGGTCTGTAATATGCATTACTTATACTGGGCTGGATGAAGCAAAGGAACATTGGAGGTAAAATTCCAAATGTATTGTTTGGACTGTATATAAATATATTTAATTTGTTAGGAGGGAGAATTTTTTTTTTTTTTTTTTTTTTTTTTTTTTTTTTTTTGCTGAAGCTATTATTTGTAGCTGCCAACACAGGTAAAAAGCGTCCAGTTTCCAGGCAAGAATTTAAGTGTATGCATTGTTTCACATGAATCTGACAATATCCCTAAGTAATCCTTAAGATTGGTTGGTTATATGATGGTATTTTCTTTAGAGCATTAAATTGAGAAATTATTAAAACTATTTTCATGAGAATATTTTATCGTTACTTTAAAATTATTTTATTTCATTTACATAATGTGGTGGTTTGATACAGGTGTCCCCCATAAACTTAGGTATTCTGAAAGCTATGTTCCCAGCTAATAGAGATTTGGAGATTAACGCCTCTTAGAGGCAGTGTATTGTTGGAGGCGGGCTTACTGGGTATTATAGCCAGCTTCCTCTTGCCAGTGTTTGACACACTCTCCTGTTGCTATTGTCCAGCTTACATTGGCCAGGAGGTGGTGTCCACATTCTGCTTATGCCATCGTTTTCCCTTGTCATCATGGAGCTTCCACTCAAATCTGTAAGCCAAAATAAACCTTTTTTTTTTTTTTTTTCCAAAAACTGCTCTTGGTCAGGTGATTTATGCCAGCAATTCCAACCTGACTGCAATACATAATGTTTATTAAAATCAGAATTTTCATTGTATCTAAGGAAGCCAGATATACTAACAAGTTAGAGATAGCATGAATTCCCATTTTCCTCTCAAAATGTATTAGGGTTGTTACCTGTTGAGAAATATTCTAGAAAGAGTTTGACTGATATGGTCAGTAAATTTTTAAATAATTTCATTTATTTACTTGAGAATGATGCAAGGGAGGGAGAGGTGAGAGAGAGAGAGAGAGAGAGAGAGAGAGAGAGAAGGGGGTAGGGAGGGAGAGTAAGGGCACTCCAGGGCCTCCTGCCACTGCAAATATACTTCAGATGTATGCTCCAATTTATGCCCTTGGTTTTATGTGGATATTCAGAAACCAAACCTATGTTTTCAGGCTTTGCAAACAAGCTCCTTTCTACTCTTGAGTCATCTTTCAAGCCTGTCTTCAGTATTTATTTAATAATTTATTAGAGAGAGAGAAATATAAAGGAAAAAGAGGCAGAAAGAGAGAGAGAATGGGCATGCCAGGGCCTCCAGCCACTTTAAATGAACTCCAGATGCATGCAGTATGTTGCGCATGTAGCACTATGTGGATACTGGAGAGTCAAACTCAGGTCCTTAGGCTTTGCAGTCAAGTGCCTTTAACACTGAGCCATCTCTCCAGCCTGTGGTCAGTATTGTAAATGAGACACTAATAAGCGTGGAGCAGCTGAGATGGTCTTGTACGTCCTGGGAGAGTGAACTCTTACAGGAGGAATGAAGCTGCCAACAGGAACTCAACGTAGTAGGCAGAAGACCACATTTGTTTTCTATTTTTCCTACTTCAGCCTCAGTTTCCTCATCTCTAAACACTATGTTAAACTTCTCTACCTGTTTGATTAATTGAAACCATTAACAGAAATAAATACTTTGGCTAGTTCTACTCAACTGCATTATTAAATTATTTGATTTTTTGTGTTAAAATGAGGAAATTTTATTGTTAACATTTATTGTCAATTTTCATACATATGCGTAATGCATTTTGATAATAATTCACTCTCATTACCTTCTTTTATTTCACCTAAATGAGAACATTTTAAAATGAGGATCACAAACAAGGCTTGAAGCTTTTTATAATATACAAAAATGATCTAACTTGACCATGAATGAGTAGTGTCTTGTCTGAATGTATGTCTTACTATATCTGGAAACCTAAGATTAAACAGACAAATCAGAGAGAAGTCATTTGCCTTGCAGATTGTCCTGTGTACATGACACTCAAATCCCTTTGGGACTCATGAAATGAAGGGCTAGGATTTTAGGTTTGAGAAACTTGTGTGTGTATCAACATACTTTTACACACATATGCTTTTACACACATACATAGTAATAATCTTAAAACATCCCAAAAATTTAGCAAGTATGGAAAATATATCTAGGTCTTTGAC
Organism: Dipus sagitta; assembly: GCA_036346955.1. Lineage (NCBI taxonomy): Eukaryota > Metazoa > Chordata > Mammalia > Rodentia > Dipodidae > Dipus > Dipus sagitta. The sequence continues at coordinate 151,433,213 of CM070771.1, forward strand.
CTCTCCCCAACAAAAATCATTTTATTTTACCTTTTAGCTCAGGCAGGTAATCAATGTATTGGCCTACATTGTTTTAGGGACCCTAATGGGTCACCTTGTCCAACAACTCTTTGTAGGGGGCCACCCAATTCTGAGCCTGAGATTTACCACCCAGAATCCACATGGTTTTAAGGATAAAATTTCTCCTCCCCCTTTTGTCTGGACTATCCACTTTCCCTCTTTTTCAAATTAAAAAAAAAATTGTTTAAGATAGAAAGAGGCAGATAAAGAGAGAATGGGTATGCCTGGGCCTCCAGCCACTGCAAACAAACCCCATATGCACGCACCACCTTGTGCATCTGGCTAATGTGGGTCCTGGGGAATCCAACCTTGGGTCCTTTAATTTTGCCAGCAAGTGCCCTAGCCACTAAGCAATCTCTCCAGCCCTCCAATTTCCCTCTTTACTGGTGATTCTATCTTGTGGAATACTAGCAGAATGTGGTTTTCTGTGGAATTCACCCATATGGAACTGTTGTCTTTTGTGTAGTTCCCTCCTTACCCTCCTTATCCCTACCCCTCCAAGTTCCTCCCACCTGTGATAATCTGTTCCACCTCTAACCTGTCAAGTTACTCCTCCTCTCTGGTTTCTCTAGTTCTTCTCTCTACTGATCTCATTCTAATTTTATGGCCATATTTCAGATGCTGACTACCTTTTGCACTCATCTCTAATTGATCCCAGTTAGGAACCACACAGGAAAGAGTACTTTCAGTGTCTGTCGTTCTGTGCTTGTGTGACGTGGCTTAGAATAAATTTTTTTCCATATACATTGATTTTACTGCACATATCATTATTCCATTTTTCCTTACTGCTGAGTAGAATTTCATTGTGTATATATGCCACATCTGGGCTGATTCCAGTTCCCAGCTATTGTGAGTAGAGCAGCAACATGGCTGAGAATGCATCTCTATATTAAAGAGAGGAGCCTTTTGGGTATATGCCCAGGAGTAGTATAGCTGGATCAAATGGTAGATGTATTTCATATTTTCCCGGAATCTCCATGCTGATTCCATAGTGGTTTGCACTCACACCAATAGTGGGTAAGGGCTCCTCTTTCCTCACTCTCTAGCCAACATTTGTTGTCATTTGATATTTTTTTTTGATAAATTCCATCTTGATGGGAGTGAGATAAAATCTCAGGTTTGTTTTCATTTGCATTTCTCTGATGACTAATGATGTTGAACATCTCTTTAAGTGTGTAATTACCATTTATATTTCTTCCTTTTAGAATTCTCTATTCAATTTTCTACCCTGTTTTTTGATTGTGTTTATTTTTTTTATAATTTAGATTTTGAGTTATTTGCAGATTTTAGATATTAGACCTTTGTTGGAGGTATTTCTGGTGAAGATTTTCTCCCATTCTGTGGGACTTCTATTGACTGTGTTGATGGTTTGCTTGTCTTTACAGTAGCTTTTTGTTTCATGAGGTAGATCCCAATGGTTGATTGCTGATCTAATTTCCTGTGCTACTGGGGTCTTATGCAGGAAGACTTTCTGTACACCTATTTCATGGATTTTTCTCCCTGCTTTTTCTTCTACTTGTTTTAGAGTTTTAGCTCTTATATTAAGGTCCTAAATCCATTTAGAGTTGACTTTTGTACAAGGTGAGATAAATGGGTCTATTTTCATTCTCCTACATGTGGTAATCCAACTTCTCCTGCTCTATTTGTTGAAAAGATGCTGTATTTTCTCCAGTGTGCATTTTTGGCTCCTTTGTCAAAGACCACGTAGATGTAGTTACTTGAATTTAGAGATGGCTCATCTGTTCTATTATATTGATCTGTGTGCCTCTTGATGTGCCAGTATTATGTTGTTTTATTTTTAATGGTTTTGTAATATATCTTGAAATCAGGTATCATGTCCCTCAGATATATTTCTTTATTGACAATATTTTTTACTATCTGAGGTCTGCTTTTCTTTCATCGGAATTTTGAGACTATGTTGTTCTATCCCTGTGAAAAAACAATTACTGGAATTTTCATTAGAATTGCCTCAAATATGTATAATGGCCATTTTCTCAATATTAATTCTTCCAATACACAAACATGGGAGGTCTTTCCAACTTCTTGTATTCTCCTCAATTTATTTCATCAGTTTTTAAATGTTTTCTTTGTATATGTCTTTCATTTCTTTGGTTAATGATATACCAAGATATTTAACTTTTTGAATATTGAAAATGGGTTAGCATCACTTATCTCTTTCTCCATATGTTTATCTTTTGTGTATAGAAGTCTAATGATTTTTTGTATTGATTTATATCCACTTTAGTAAAAGAAATTATCACCCTATTCATTTTAGTAAAACACATTATCACTTTTAGAATATTTTTGGTGGAGGTTTTTTTTTTTTTAATGTAGGGTCTTACTCTAGATCAGGCTAACCTGGAATTTACTATGTAGTCTCTGGGTGGCCTTGAACTCAAGGTGATTCTCCTGACCTTTGCCTCCTGAGTGCTGGGATTAAAAGTGTGTGCCACTATGCCTGGCTGGTGGAGTCTTTTGGGTCACTACAAGCTACAGTCATAGGCAATCAGAATACCATGCTGGAACCAAAAGTGAACTAGCTTTCCCCTGGCAAGCCCTCATGCTGCTGGAAACTCCCAGGGGAGCCACTGGAGGGCAACTACCACCAACAATATGAATACACAGGAGACCTTGCAGACTATGAAATCAACCAGCTTGACAAAAAGTACACACTTGTGCAATAGTGGCATGCAGCCTTTTCAGGTAACCAACTGTTCTTTGATTGGACAGGAGGCCCACTCAGGAGGAGAGAACTCATACTGGTGCTGGAAGCCAAGTCAGAATCCTGTGTTCAGGAAACTCAGATTTCAGAAAGAAGTTCTCACTGCTCTCTGGAGAAGAGTGGGCTCTCAAATAACTTTGCATAGCCCCACTAACCCAAGCTGCTCTCACTCTTGGTTGAGAATCTGCTTCATGTTTCAGATGACAGAGAAAATGGAGGAGGACCAAGATCGGTTGATAAGACAAGAAGGCCGCCAACCATTCAGCAAGAGACTTTCCACCTCTACCATGTATGTCAGGGCCCAAGATAAATTACAGAGAAAACAATTGCATGAATATTGCTCTTATTGCTAGCCTGACAATCAGTTCCAGGGCAATGCTGACAGACATGGTGATCAATCAAAACATACCAAAAAGGAAATACAGATGCTGCAGAGAACTCAACACTAAATCAGACTGCTAACAGGCCTGCCATGAATCAGGGAAAATTGTAGAAGGGGAGGTAGAAAGATCGTATGAGCCATAGAGTATGTAGGAATGTCCTGAGGCATGATCCTCTTACTACCCTACAGAGACTGGCTGAGGCCCCCATGACCCCACAGTGACACCATAAACTCACTGAGGAGGGCTTCCAGGGAAATGGGAGCAGGGACAAGGGGAGAAAAGATTATAAAAAGTGAAAAAAAAATCAGTGGACAGATGAATAGAAAAATGCCACTGTATTTGCTGAGTGATTTTTTCAGGAGAAATGGTCTTTTTCCTACTACTTGGCATTCAACATGCACGTGTAAAGTTCTCATACCGGCATCACTGCTAGGAGGACAAATCTTTTGCAGTCCTAGTTATAGATCGTACAAACCACATATATGGCATAGTTTTTCTATGTGTCAGGTCTAGACTAAAGTCCTGGCTCTGAATACTGTCTTCCAAAGCTTCCCTTTGCCATCTGGAAAGCAGGGTTGGCAGCATCCAACATAGTGGCTGCTCAGGAGTACCTTGTGTAAACTAAGTTCTCACAGGACAATGTGGCCAGCAACTCTGCTGCCCTTTCATCAAACTGAGAGTCACCTGGGAATTTCAAAATATGTTAGAATGCTTTCTGAAGCCTCCTGATATGAGATTCTCCAGAGCCTGGAAAACAGTTTGTAAATATAATTGATGGAGATTTCTCACTTCACTGTAAGGTGATATCAAATGTAAACCAGTTCTATGACTCCAACAGATATACCTGAAATAAGAACAAGATTAACATTCTGGCACAGGGTTCCTTTATCTGTTCATCTCAACCATGAGTGTGTGTGTGTGTGTGTGTTGTTTGAATTTAAACTTTCCCCCATATCCTCCTCATACTTGATTCCTACTTGCTGGAAAAAAAGCTTTACTGTGAGAGGCTTATGACTGTGGATAAGCCTTGGGGTTGTTATAATCCACCCCACTTACCAATGCTAGCTTAGCTCATTGACATCTCTCTCCCTCCTTGGTTTATATGTGAGATGTTTCAGCTTCCCACATGTGCCAGGCTTTCCTTGCCATGATGTAATTCCCCCCTCAAAAATGTAAACTGGGATAAACTCTTTTCTTCCTTAAGCCGTGTCTGCTCCTGAGTTTTGTCCAGTCAATGAGAAAGTAACTGCAACAGTGTTCTGATACAATGAGAAATTCTAAAGAGGAAGTTCCTGTTATTTGTAGACTATATTTCTTTGTTGTGTTTCTCATCTCAGGTTGCTCCTCATTACTTGATAATGATTGTCATAAATGTATTGTTACAAAGTACTGAGCTACTTTCCTCATGTAGAACACACACACACACACACAGAGTTATTAAAGAGTTCATGTGACCGCATAGTTAGATGTGTATCTGAAGCTACTGCATTGGTAGTACATACTTCAAGGTACATGGTCTGATCTCAAATGAATCTCATTTTATTATATGCTGACTAATTTCATAGTCTCAGAATTATACAAGTTTAATAAATATACTTATATGTGTATGCATAGTATTTATGTGTGAATATGTACTTTATTGATTATTTTTCAAATTGTTATTTTTACAAATACTTTGATTGATGGCTTTAAATCTTGTATTTAATATTTTTAATTGACAATATTCAATGCAATATGTATTTTGCAATTTTAAGTGAAATATTTTCTTTTGGTGGTCCTTATTCAATTCAAATCCTTGTTAATTCTGAGTAGTTACTCTTCCAGTGAGCTGCTCTCCCATGATTTCAAAGGAGGCCATACCATTATGTCACCCTAGGACGCAGTTGTTTTAGTACAACTTAAGTTGCTTCACTTTTTTAGTTAGTGGCTCATTCACAATACAGCATATCATTGATCTCTAAAAAGTTAAGAAAGCTACTCTGATGTAAAAATTATATCTATACAAGCAATAGCTCAATAGTCCAAATGGTAATGAAGTAGAGGTCACCTACTGTTCTGGATCATTCCCTCTAACAGTGCAGAAAATTAAAAAAAGCTCATAATATGCTATAGTTTGTTTTATTCATTAGCAGAATCTATATTGTAAGGTCATGAGCCCCTGAAAGTTTATTGTTTACTAAAAATTTTATATTACATTTTTTACACAAACAAGGTTACCATGAAGTTCCATGGCAATCATACTTTTACGATAGGTTGATATGCAAGATTAACATCTTTATACATTGTACCACAAACATCAGCATTATGATAGAAGTTCTGTGCACCCAATATGTTCTGATATATGAATACCTTGAATACCCCCACATTATTTAACTAACTCTATAGAGTAACAGTGTGCCGTGTACAGTGTTTAAATGATGTTCTGTTTTTCATCAATTCATGAATACCACTGTAAAAGTAGCACTAATTCAATGAATACCAGCTGTGTATGGGTATTTGTGGTCATTGCCTCTCATATTTACATAATCTCTAAAAGGTGAATATGTTTTGAGTCCCAATTTTTTCAGATAATGGGGCTGAAAATGTAGGTCACTTACATAATTTAGTAAATGGAGGAACAGAAATTTGAAAATATGTATGACTGTGTGCTTGACCTCTTTCTTGCATAAGATACTACATCTCAATAACTGCCCTCTTCAGAGTGGCTGTTACCTAAAGATCATACGAATTAGAGGTCCAATTAGAGCTCCCAGAGACCTTCAGTTCACTCTCTAACAACTGGTCTTGATTTGAAATGCATAGCTAGTAGCTTTCCAGTCACAACTTGGACAGGGGCCTAGAATGTCCTGCTGAATGTTTGGTTGTATAAATGACTGGAGCAACTTGCCCATCTTTTCCATCAAGCTGTTGAATAGTAATGTAATTAGATCCAGCCCCTAGATCTTGCTTCCTTCTCTTGTTTTTTTTTATCATTTTGTGATTAGATTACAATGTCAATGATTAACATGCATAGTTTCCCCACTAAAAGGAATAAGCAACTCTCTGTGTTTCATGTTTGATGTTGGTTTCTAGGTTAATCTACTAATTGCCTGTACTTAGATCCAAAATTACATATTGATGAATAGTGGTGAGTTCCATGGAACTCAGGAAACTGTTTGTTGGCAGACACCAAGATGTGTTATGATTTTATATGGCTGTGGGTAAATGTTTTATTGAATCATAACCACATGAAAATATATTTAGCAATGTAGAAGAGGAGGTGCATGCATCTGGAAAATCTCAGGAGAGAATATATCAGCATTGTAAAAATACTAATAATATAATTAAGCATTGAACACTTATTATTTATCTACTGAGCAATATTCTAAGCCCACTACATATATTTTATCTCCAGTCATTTCTGTATTGCCAATGAAGAAATGAAGGCATAAGAGAGAAAGTTTTTGATTGTGCCATAGAAAGTATAGGGTAGCTACTTAGGCAGTTTCATTTCATTTTGTGTTTTCAGCCCTGATGAACTCTGCCTTTTGGAAACCTGATGTAGAAATAAATGAAGTTTAAGGTGAAGATTATATATATATGAGGATATGTTGCCCAGAGGCTAATAATTCTGCCGCTACATTTTATACATACTATTTCTATGAATTACATAGTGTTTTCTGACAAATCAATAAAATATAATTATCTTAAATTCTACATATTTTAGCATGAGATATTCTACTATCCCTTGCTTTATGATTATTAGCATCAGTTTTTCATTTATGTTTTGTGTTTCCAAAACTAGTTTGGAAATTTGGGTAGGGGCTCATGAGACCCCATTCCTCCTAGCGGAGCTAATGGCCATTAATGGTTGCTGGGGCTAGGTAATCAAGATTTTCAGTGTTATAGCTTCTAGGAAGTGTCATGTCTTTAGTAAACAACCACTGTCTATCCAAGTTTATAAAAGCAGCCCTAATTTACCTCAGGTGGTCACCAAAAAGACATGAAAGCAGGAAGAGGATTATCTGGGAAGAATAAGCGGTTAGTTGGAATGGGATAGGAAGGTTACGCGGTGTGAACATGATCAAAAACATTACCTGACTGTATGAAATTCTCAAAATATAACTATGTCCCCTTGTTGAAATAATCCTTATATTACTTTCATGTTCTGGAAAGATCTGTTCTTCTACTTTTAGTAAAATAATTAATCTCAGGTACATGTAATAATTAATGCACATTCATCAGGCAATGAATCTGACTTATAAATTGACCTCTGAAGACACAAAGTCTGTTGTATCTTCCCAGATTTCATGAAGTAGTCTCAGATATTAGGAAACTAGGTTTTGGTAGCAAGAGCTGGAACTAACCTTGGGGTTTGCATAGCATGCATAAGGTCAGGCAAATGTGAGTGTTATACAGATATAAGTCATCCCATTGAAAATAAGACCGTTTAGGGTTAATCACACAACTGCCAGGTATTCTCTGCACTTGAACATCTATATCACCTCCTCCAAGGCTCAGGTAACATTACAGAAGTCAAGGCAAAAGAATGTAAGATCAGGGATGTGGGGAGCAGTGCTCTTCTGAATACAACATGGCTGTTCCCCTCAAGAGCTCAAAGCAGCCGTTGTTTACTGAACAAGATGGAACTATCAATATTACATCTTGGATGGAGGAGGCACTCATGATATTACATTCTTTCCAGAGTATCTATTGATAGTTAATAGTTGCTGACACAAGTGATTTATATTCTTCAGTGGTGTAGCCATTGTTAAATTTCCCATACTCTATTAAATAATCCCCTGTCTATTCTCTCATACAAACAACCCTAATTTAACTCAATGGATAAGCCTCAAAAAGTAGAAATTAAGAAAAAGCAAAAGTCATGAAAGAAGGAAGTAATCAATTGGAAAGAAATATGAGTTTAGTGGAAGACATGTGGTAGGAGAGAAGGTAAGTGAATGAATATGATCAAAATATATTCTATACATATGTGAAATTGTCTAAAATAAAAAGAAAAATTTAAAAGTAATACTGATGTTTTTAATACTACCCTAGATTACTCTTAATTTATGAACTTGAAATACTGTTCTTGATCATGTTTTTTTAGATAACTCTGCATATTTTCGAACTTGTTTTCTTGGAAGATTTCATTGTAAAGCATTTCATGAGTAGCTGTAGACATACCACAGGTAGTAAATATTTTTATTTATGCATTTGCAATAAGAGAGATACAGACACACACACAGAGAGAGCAAGACACAGAAAGAGAGAAAGACATAGAGACACACACAGAGAAAATGAATATGGGCACAACAGGGTCTCTAGCCACTGAAAGGAACTCCAGATGCATATGCCACTTTGTTCATCTGGCTTTACATCAGTATTAAGGAAATAACTAAAGGTCATTAGGATTTGCAAGTAAGTACCCTATCTATTGAGCCATCTCTCCAGCACCTGGAAGGAAATTTTATTAGCAACTAAATAATGAGACAATGTTCCCTGTTTATATAAATCTTCTGAAAAAAGTAAATTAAAAAAGAATGCATTAAGCTGGGCATGGTGGCCATGCCTTTAATCGCAGGAGGATTGCCATTAGTTGGAGGCCACTCTGAGACTTCTAGGTCAGCCTAAACTACCTCGAAAAACCAAAAAAAAAGAAAAAAAAATTAAAAAATTTATTAATTCAAAACTGTTAGAAACTTTTTTTTACAACATAAGTTATCAGTATGTTTCTCTAATGTTGTAGATTACTTTCAGAGTATAAATATATCATTGTTTTCTGTGTGTAAACAGACATTTCATATATAATAAAAAAAAGTCTTATTTTCAAATTAATTATAATTTTGAAAATATCCATTTGGGTCCCTGTAAGATCCTCATATTCCCAAATTTTCTTTCTTTTTGAATAACTACATTGTTTCTTCATTGTAAGGAAATTGTGTTTGTGTGTGAATATGTGTGATTTTGTCCAAGATAAAAGTAACCATAACACTAATAAAAATGTGTTATAAATCTGCCATCTTAACTCCTACATTTGTCATTTTACAAAGCTATCCATTTATTTATTTATTTACTTTTGCAGTGCTGGGGATAAAGTCTAGGACCTCAGGTCTACAAGGCAAGCCCCCTACCCACTGACCTATATCCGCAGCCCACAAATCTCATATTTAACAATCAGTCTCCAAATTAACTTCACAGATTTCCACTAATTACATTTTGAGACGTATATTCACATTTGTGTTTTGTTCTAAGAATTTATGTTCAAATGTTCAAAATTGACATAAACATGGCATATTACATAGAACATCATTATCAATGATGATAGTATGAATATTCATAACATACCTTGATATTGTAAGAATAATTTTTTTATAAAGTGTGGACTTTTCACTGCCATTATTAGAAGCTGAATAAGGAAAATTTTTAATAAAGTTAATAAAAAAGTTATTGCTGAAGTCCCTTTGTTTTTAATTCTGCATCATTAATACTGTGATTTTTAATTTTTTCATTAGTTGATATTTTTACCAGGGATATGGCTCATTATTATTAGATTATGAAACATGTTTTAGACCAGTTATTTACAGAATATTTTAAATTAAGTCATATAACACTTTTTGCTATTGTTTTGGATAGAAAAAGCAAGGCAATTAGGCCATATACAAATCCATTTTGAGGAATGAAAATGGATCATTTGTGTTAAAAGAATTTCTATTTCATATACATAAAATAAGTGGTAGAAACCTGGGTATGAGAGATATGGAAATAGCTCAGTGGGTAAACAGCCTGTCTTACACCATGAGGACCTGACTTCTGGGAGTGTCGAGTCAGCAGCATCCACAGAATCCCTGGAGCTTGGCGATTAGCCCTTCTAGCCTAATGGGCTGATTTAAGGACAATGAGGCACCCTGGTACAAATAGAAGTGGATGTTATACTTGAGGATGCCACCTGAGATTGTCCTCTGGCCTCCATACATACATATGCACATGTGAATGCACATCAACACACATGTGCTTTCATAACAGACAGACAGACATATCCACTTACATATGCCAAAAAAGGAAAAAGGAATGTGGATATGTTATGTGATCTGACTTTATTTATGATAATTAGATGGATTTATACCAACTAGAGAAGAGTGTGTTTGTGCGCTATGTACTTTATATAAAGAAAACATTATATTTATATATGCTTTTATGTAAGGTATGGGTGCACTCACATAGTTTCCTAATGCCTTATTTACTCAATTATTTTAAAAATTATCTGAGAATAATATAAGTGACTATTTTAGCTATGTGTTTAATTTGGTGACAGGTAACAATATTACTTGCCAAAGTGACCAAGAGAACATGTACATACCTAAATGGAGGGGGGTGGGAATGGGAATATTGTTTAATGGTTGAAACCCTGATCTAATAAATTGGAATGACACAAGTTATATGTAAAAAAGAATTAATTAAGGCATTCTTGATAAATTGTATATTCCCTTGTTCATATTGGTACTATTAACATATTTGTTTCATCAGGGTCTCTTGGAGACCAAAGTGAGAATTAGTACATAAGCATGTCTGTGCTAAATGGTAGGTAATTTTTACATATTAAATATGATATTTTGGCTTGTCTATTTGTGTGCTATGTTTTATTTTGTCTTAGCTTTTTATTTTATTGTTTATTATATTTATTTCTATTTTTGTCTTAGCTTTTATCATAGCATTCCATGATGGATTCTAGGAAGAGAGGGAAAGCCTAGTAGTCCATCAGAGTTTTAAAAGCACTGAGTTCGGATGAGCCTGATAATGGTACCAAACTGACTGCATTTGCTGAATACAAAACTAACTAATAAAGAAAAAAAGAAAAAAAAATAAAAGCACTGACTTATCTGATTTATGATTCAAAATGTCCAATACCGCAAACCAAATGTGACATAGGGTTTAACATTATAAAAGTTGCTTGCTAAACAGTACATGTCCTGTCCATAATGATTCTGGATGTAAAATGCAGAAGCTAGTATTGCCATTTCAATAATAAAACATTTATTGAAATGGTCCTCAGCACTAAAATGGATCCATTCTGCTGATAAAATATTTCACTTTCACATGTATTGTTCTGGACTGTGTTGATGATTTTATATTAACAATATTAAATAAGGGAAATATATGCAGAATTCATAGCAAAATTTGAATTTTAACTACTTATAGAAAATATCCTACCACATATTCTTAACATGTCTTTTTCACAGTTCATATCTTCAGCTTTCTGTCTTTAAGTCATTCCTTTCTCCTGCTAATTTATTGCATTGTCTTTTATTAATCTTAACTTCATGAGTAAGCCAATATTTTACTGTTTAATTAGCAGAAGGTTTGGTTGAGTTTTATGATTTCTTGATTACATTGCCCACATAAATTTATCACCAAAGTTCACAAAGAAAAAAAAAATAGATTAAAAGGTTATTTAAGGAGTAGTTTAAAAAGTGATCTGGGCTGGAGAGATGGCATAGTGCTTAAGGCACTTGTCTGCAAAGTCTAACAATCAGAGTTCAGTTCCCCAGTGCCCACATAAAGTCAGGTGCACAAGGTGGCACATGCATTTGGAGCTCCTGTACAGTAGCTGGAGGCCCTGGTGCATCCATTCTTTGACTTCTCTTTCCTCTATCTCTCTTTGCTTGCAAATAAATAAATAAATGTTTAAAAAGTGATTCTACCAAAGCACTGCATGCATAGGACAATGATGAAATATGTTAAAAGATATAAAGTGAACTTTCAATTTCTATTCTTATCTTTGCACTCATTCATTAGGAGAAATAATGGCCAGCTACTTGTGTAAACTATAAATCAAAATTTATAGTTCAAAAGGAAATAATTTCATCAGTATACCATGACACACTTTTGATTTTACTGTCTCCTATTTACTACCCTATAGTCTGGGCTGTACAGTTTTCCCATGTGGATGAGTCCCTGAAACAACCAAGATGTTGAAGTTTCCTAGTTAACATGGCATAGGAAGTGCATTTAAGCTACACATATCCTCCCATATGCTTTAAATCACCAGAGATTAGGGAGGATACTTAATAAAATGAGTAGCTGTTACCTTCTTGTTATTGGGACAAAACTCCTAACCCAAAGAAGCTTATAGAAAGAGAGTTCATTTTGACTTACTATTTTGAAGGAAGTCTCATTGTGGTAAGGAAGGCAAGGCAGGGACAAGATACTGCTTCACAATGTTACATTGGTAGAGGGGAAGTACTACTAGTGAGCTCACTAGCACAAGCAAAGGAGTCTGGACTGTAAAATATCAAGACCTCCACTTGGGCACACACCTTCTCCAGCAAGGCTCCACCTACCAAAGTCACCACAACTTTCTCAAATTTCCATCAACTGAGGACCAAGTATTCAAAATACATTCAAACCACCAGATAATGCAACTTCTGTATAATGAATGATATTGCTTAGGGTATAAAATCTGCACACATTGAGTACAGATTCAGCCAGGTAGGCTTTAGTACATTTTATATGCCAGCAACAAACTTAAACCAGGAGAGGAGGGTCTTTATGCTCTCCAGTTGGCTGAATCTGGATGGATATAAAGGGCTACATAATTTCAATAGAGATGAGGAAGCTGAGCCTTTGCTATCAGGCAGTCAGAAGAAATGACAGGTACTGTCTTTGAATCTTGGCAAATTTGTTCCTTGAAACTAGGGAGCTATTTTACAATGAACTAACTTAGCTATATTATTTCTAGAATAAAGATTATGCATGAATGGATTTAGGATTATGTCACTGTAAGGCTACTTAATCAGATCATTAATATATATATATATATATATATATATATATATATATATATACACATATATATAAATATATGTATATATATATATATACACATACATATATATATATACATATATATATGTATATATGTATATATATATATATATAAAACAGTATTTTTAAGTAAAAAATTTATATGGACACATCATGTGTTGGAACCATCATTTCCCTCCTACCTACTCCCATTCTACTGAGGACCCTTTCCAGAGGGATTGCTGGTATTTACCATGAGATTGTCGGTTATGAGTTGTGAGAGCAGCAGTCATTGGGGGAAAGGGCAATGCCTCTGCATATTCCTTCCCACCCTGTGACTCTCCCAATCTTTTTGAACCCTGTTCCACAAATTTACAGATTCCCTGAGCCATGGTGGGTATGTTTTCAGTCTACTTTGGTATTATGCACTCAGAGGTTTCTAGATTTCTGTTTTGGTACTTTTTTTTTAAAGCTATCTTTTTTTAAAGAACATTTCTACTCTTTTTATATATTTATTTTTAAATATATTTTATTTATTTATTTGAGAGAGAGAAAGAAGGAGGGAGAGAGAGAGAGAGAATGGGCATGCCAGGGCCTCCAGCCACTGCAAACTAACTCCAGATGCATGCACCACCATGTGCATCTGGCTTACTTGGGTACTGGGGAATTGAACCTTGGTACTTAGGTTTCACAGGCAAAGGCTTCAACTGCTAAGCCATCTCTCCAGCCCTGCTTTGGTACATTTTGAGTATCCTCAGTATCTCCATTGAAAAAAAAATAGTCAAGTTAAAAACACTTGTAAAATTAATAATATAGAAATTACAGTGCAAATATAAGAATTAACTTTTAAAAACGTTTATTTACTTTATTTATTTGATAAAGAAAGAGGAATATATAGAGAGAATGGGTGTGCTAGGGTCTGTAGCCACTACAAATGAACTCTAGATACACTGCCATCTTGTGCATCTGGATTTTATGTGGATACTCTGGAATCAAACCTGGGTCTTTTGACTTTGCCAGCAAGTGCCTTAATAGCTAAGTCATCTCTCCAGCCCAAGAATTAACTTTTAAAAATTGTGCAAAACACAGGTAGGAAGAAGGACATAAGGAAGGGATCAGACTGTGAAGCTGAGTGGACAGGCAACATACCCCAAATTTAGGGTCCTGTGTGTTAACATATAATTGTGAGGCCAAGTGTTTTGATGGAATGATAAGAAAAAACTATAACACATTAAGGATTTCTCTGAGACTTGCTGGTTCCAGCTATGCTAACTAAGTTTACATTCATCTGATACTTCTAGGTGAAATGGCTGTTTAATGATTATTTAATAAAATTTATTTTGTATGTGTTAGATATAAATTACTGTTGCAAGTTCAAAAAAATTGTAAAGTAGTTATGGGTAGTAAAGCCATAATTTTATATTACTATCTAAACATTTTGTTTGTGTGCCTGTTCAGAACAATTACAATCTATGCTATTTATCAGAAATTCCAATTTAGACTCTCCATTTCTTTGAAAATATTAATTGTCAAAAATCTGCAGTAGAACTTCCTCCAAAGTGTTGTTCAGTGCTGTGATCTATGTATGCCTAATACACACTTGACAGGTGACTATTGTAACTGAGGAAATATTAACTTCATTCAATTTTAATTCATTTACATTTAAGTAAGTACCTATAGCTAGATACTACCAGTTTTTAAGCACTATATGTAAGCCAATGGACTTCCACATCTCATCAGTCTGTATGTCTCACATAAAATACACAGTCTAGACTGGTCTCAGGGACAAGACTCTCGAAGTCTATGTATTATGTAGTTGGAACAAGCTTACACCTACATGCTGCTACTGTTCGTTGATTTCTGTAATGATACCATAGCAGTTGTAATGTGTCGGAACCTTTTTAAACAGAAGCCTGCTCTGCTCTGAGCCCAGCTTGGCCCTTGAGCTTCTGCCCACTCTGCTCCTCGGTGAGCCTAGCTTGGCGTGTGAGCTTGTGCAGATTCCCTGTCCCTCTGAAGCAGATCTCATCTGCAGTACATAAACTCATGCAGTACTGCTGTCCACTTAGTGTGCCCTCGCTTTAGCCTGAATAATCTTACTAGCAAGCACATGCAGCATTTTAATTTTGTGCTTTGTAAGTTTAGTCTTTTGAAACTACTTAACCAATTAGTATCTTGATTAGAAAAAAGAATTATGATTTCCAAAACAAAATTTATCTAACAGGTGCTTACTAAAATCAATACTGCAAGCACATCTCAAATCATTATTTTATATAGGATGTATAGCATTATATATTACATATTTAAAATGACTTAGTCTTACTTTAAGTTACATCTGCACATAAGATTGTCTTAGAGAATATGGGAAAGAAGGTAGTGACAAGTAGTACCGTAATCAAAGATTTGCATACATCAAAGCTAGATTCTAGTGTTAACCCAAATGGAAAGAAATTTTAAGCAAAGTTCAATAGCAAAAGAAAACTTAAAACATTCATATTTATCTTTATTATGTGATTTATCTCCAGGCTGTGGGAGTTTTTCCCTATTTAATGTCAAGTTTTAAATACTGTTGAGAAATATATGGATGGAAATTTCTTAAGTAGATTGTCTTTGGAATCGTTTCTTCACTATCTGAATTTTCATGAAATGTTTCCTGATAGCAGAATATAAAATACTGATTGGGGATAAAATTATAGGGGCCCAAGAAGGTATTTTTCCCAGTAACTAGATCTCGTCACTGGTCAAGTAGTTTTAGCAATGCTTTCACATATTTGTTCTACATTGTGGTTACATTGTAGAATGGCTACAACAAGGTAATTAACCAATCCACTATCCCCCATACTTATTTTTGTGTGTGTGTGGGAAAAAAACTTAAAACCTCTATTCGAAATTTTTAAGTAGACAATATAATTTAATAAGCTTTCTTAAAAAAGACAATTTAAGAGATAAATTTTAGAAATGTTTAAATTTTATTTAACCATCTGTAAAATTATGAGTGGGCTGCAGCTATTTCTTGAAGGTTGATGGACCAATCAGAATATAAAATGTGAGGCCTTTTCCAATCCATATTGATAATGAGGTGAGTGGGAAATGCACCTTTTATAGAAAAATCTATTCAGGGCTTGCTTGGCTATGAGAAACAGTGGTCAAGCAGTATCAGTAGAACAAAAGAATACAGTATATCATTACATCTAAAATGGTATTGAATATAAATGCACTGTTATTTTCTTAAGGAAAAAATGCTAGCAATTCAACTTTGTCTATTCCTGCAATTGTACATGGTCTTCTTTCAGTCTAGCTAAATGTGATAACTATATGCTGAACACTTTGTGTATTTTTCCATATAGATTCCTTAGTGCAATATTCGTTTTTTTCCTAAGCGCTACAGACTGATAGCAGGCAAATGCCCTTTGAGCCAGAGCTCCAATAGAATTTCACTCCCTTTGGAGAGCATTGCTAACTTTAAGTCTGATCCCAGCACCCCTCCTCTGCATTCCCACAACTTGTGTGCACAGCCACTGAAGCTTGTCCCAACGGTCGATTCATTGATCTTCTGTACCACAGCATAACTCTCAGAGCTCTGAGGACAGCTGATAGCTTTTTGCAAGCTTGTAGCACAGAGCTGGGAATGTTGGTTGGTGCTAAATGACTCTGATGAATGGACAGATGAGTGGACAATAAACACCACAGCTGCTGAGTTCAGCCACACTATACCACGTGAAGGTTTTTCTTAAAATTCTTGCAAAGAATGGCCAGCAGGATGATTTCCCCACATCAAAATCACAGGTTGAAATATATTCAAATTATGCTGAAATTTAAAAAAAATAGTACATGCTCTTGGATGATGTCATGACAAGTTGAAACCTGGAGATACAATCAGTGATTTTAAATTACAAACTTATAGACAAGAAAAATTGATATCATTCCATTGACAAATTTTCTGGGCATTTTATTTGTGTTATGATTTATCTAGTTAGGTTTATTCATTTTTTAATATCATGTGTAGCTTGAAAAAGAAAAGTTGTGCATGTCTTGTGTTTTACACAATACAAAAGAAATATAACATACCTATTTCCTTAAAGGGAAATGGGAGAGAATGTATAGTCACAGCAGCATAACTGAATAAAAATGAATAAACAAGTATGATAGTGAAAGTTTCTTAGATTAACTAAAACTCATTCTAACATAGTAGGACCTAGATGATAAGGAAATAAGGATATTGGAATCAGACCATCAATACTTCCCTCCAAATGTAACAACAGAAAGCATAGATAAACAAAAATGAAAAAATGAAACAATTATGGAGGATTGATACAAAAAATTCTTCCCATGTCTTGATGTAGCAAAACAATGACACAGAAAAGTAGTCTTTTATTTTAAATCTCACCTTGACCACAGTAATAATCTGTTATTGGGTTCCTGGCATACCCAACTAATCATGAATATTTTACTTCAGGAAAAGCTTGAAAAATCTTACAAAACTAGTATACATACAAATTTGGATTATGTTCTTCCTAACAAGTTAGGTGCATAATAGTACACTGATATCTCATATGTAAAAACCATAGCATTAATAAATTATGAATGAATGTTGCTACTTTTTTCATACTATGAAATCTTAAGTTCTCTGAGTATATAAATTTATTTGGACTTTATTTATGTGTTCATCATTTGCTTTCCCTTTATGTATGCATCATGCATTTTGAATAACTTAGCTTGATGTCATATATAAGATTTTTAATTTTATGCAAATCAAAAGCCAGCATATATATTTGTGTACATAAATATGTACATATAGAGTGTAATAGTGCCTTATTCTGTCACAGACTATCCCTCAGCTGGAATACAGTTGCTCTGTAGCCCTAACTGGAGCAATCATTAATCTTGGAAATGAATGCATAGACTTCATTGTTTTGCCATACTGGCTTTGAGGATGATGGTTAGTGATAACCAAACAGGAGGTAAAATATCTCACTTCCAAATATTATCCTGATTTTTATATCAAAACACATTTTTTTTGTGTGCTGACATAATAGCCATTTGAAAGAATCACCACATTAGACAGTCGTTTATTTTCCTCAGGTAAAGAAACTAGTGACTTATGTGAGTTTCTTTGTCAGTGCTTATTTTTGCAATTAATTCAAGCAAGAGGGACAATTTTGTGAACCACAGTCTGGCAAAATAAAGCTGAAGTTGTACACAAGTGTTTAGGAGTACATTATTATTATAACTGCAACTTTTCATTTCCTTTGATTCATTAAAACTTTTCATTAATGCATTCACTTTATCAATGCACATTGCAGTATCTCACTTAGTAAACCTTTCCAAATTTGACAAAAAAAATCAACCAATATATTTATATTAGATGTACTGGACTCTATCTTGCTGAACACTTCAAAGAAATACTATTTCCAACAATTTCAGGTCATCTAAAATACATGTTTTCTTCTATCTCCTCCTAATGATATGGTTGACTGTAAAAGAACAATCATCACTATTTCCTCACAGTAAATAGGCTTTGAGACTCATTAACCACCTTAGTTTTGCTCTAGCTATTAATCTGAGAAGGCATTTATTACTTTGCATACTGCAAAGCAATAGAGAATGTCGGTTAATTAATTCCACTGGGAAATTTTGTTGGAATATAAACAATATTTAAAAAATAAGTTAACTTAAAGGAAAATAGAAAACAGTCTATGTACCTAATATACATGAGGAGGAAGAGACTGCAAGCAATTATAATTTTTATGTTTGTGGAAGAGCCAATACCTATGGTTTAGGAATTTATCTCACTAGTGGAGGTGACAGGGGACAGCATGATAAACAGGAAGTCAGCACACTGTGACACTTAATTGTGTGAGCTCTGAGGAAATCCTGAGTTCAGACTTGCTTTATCGATCACGAGCTGTGAGATCTCATGCAAATGATGTCTCTTCTTTAGACATGGGCTTTGTCAATACTAAGTGGAATGAAACAAAACAGAGTGTTTAAGGAATTCCGGTGTTCCATGCAAAATGCTTATAGTAACACTAAATATGTTACTTAGTATTTTCAAATAAGAGTCATCTGAGATGTGTAATTGATTCCTCCCATCATATTGTGACACAAGGGGAAATCTGATATAGAGAATAATTACTACTTCTTCAGTTTTCGCATCTACATATTGGGATATTGGATTGTTGGGGACCCTTGAGAGGGAAGTGTTATGACCTTGATTTGGAACTGACCTTTGAGGGGTCTGCCTTTTTTAGCACAAAGCAGACAACTTTGATAGTACCTCTTTTCAGTAACTCATTACAAATATCCATTTTAGATATGGACTTAATGTGATTGTTTTCATTGTTTGGGACAAATGGATATTGTGCCAATGATAGAGGACAAGTGGGAATGAGGAATTTGTGAAATGGGCACACTAACATCAACACCACCATTAATTTCAGAGAGTTAATTCTTTATTTTCCAAAATAATGCTGTGTGATGTTTCAGTAATATGCAGAGGTAAATTATTATGCTTGCAACATGAGATAAAAATCTATCATAAGCATATATAAATATATTCATTGAAATTAATACAATCTTAATCACTTATTGAACATCTGTCACTTTTAATCCCCATTTCTTCAACATTCTATTGTCTCACTAATTAATTTCATTCATTCAGAAACACATATTTAGCAACTTCTGTCAGTTACCTTGGGATGCACACACAAATTATGTAAGACTTGATCCTGGATTACAATGCACAGTGATGAGAGGCAGAGTGTAAGTAGAAAGTGATTTCCTGAAGTTGGTAATGGATCAACTTTGTTAGTATCAGAGTATTAAAAGAGTTTCCAAAAAATCCCCTGGTGCTTAAGTTTGAGTGGAGAATAAACAGAACATTTATTCTTGGGTTGGAGAGATGGCTTAGTGGTTAAACGCTTGCCTGTGAAGCCTAAGGACCCTGGTTCGAGGCTCGATTCCCCAGTGCCCACATAAGCCAGATGCACAAGATGGTACATGCATTTGAGTTCTTATATAGTGGCTGGAGGCCCTGGTGCTCCCATTCTTTCTTTCTCTCTCTCTCTGCTTCTTTCTTTCTTTCTTTCTTTCTTTCTTTCTTTCTGTCTGTCTGTCTTTCTCTCTCAAATAAATCAATAAATGAATAAATAACAGAACATTTAATCTCATCTTGCCAAATAAAGAAATAGCAACACATGACTGCCTATAACACTGAAATAAATTTCACTTATTTATAAATGATTTATAAATAATGCTACTCCAGTAAAATATTACTGGAAAAAGTATACTGTTAGTTGTATCAACAGTAATCTCAATTCTGTTGCACAAGCAGTGGGATCCATGTTCAAGAACAAATTCCTTGTAATACACAAGGGTGAAGGGAAATAATGGTATTACAAAGGTTGTGTTGTTTATTGTGATGTTTGCATATAATTGGACTTGACATGTCTATCCTGGTATCCAAATCCCCCAAATGAAGCCTGTTGGGTCGCAGGTACCAGAAGCACCATGAATATAGTGTCAATCCCTGCATTATTAACACTGAAGAATTTCTTTATTAAGCAACATTGGTATTCAAACTTCAGGAGGGAATACTTTTGACAGGAAAATGGATAAGCCTTCATATCCTTTCTGCTCTTCCCTCCTACTCCTCTCTCTCTCTCTCTCTCTACCACATTCCATTATTTCCTCTCTCCTTCATTTCCTATGTCTTCTTTAACATATTCTAAATTATGAGAATTATTAGGATATTATTAGAATATAATATTGAATGTTCTACTCTGACACTTGTGAATCTTAGAATGGTCAGCAAGAAAGTGTTCAAAGCCAGGCAAGGCATTTTCTTCTATGGTAGTTATCAAGGATGACATAGAAAAGTGCCCAAAGGACAGGATCAAGGGTTTGGAACATTCACTAGAGAAAAAGGGACAGAGAAGCAAGTATTCATATACAGGAAGAATTGCAGAGAGCTGGGTGTTATATTAACAATTATGGTTGAACCAAGGATATCATTTGGTCCCAATCTATGTAATGAAACAGTTGTCTAGTAGCTTTTTGGAAAGGGTAGGTGTTTGGTTTTAAGGAGTTTAAATATATTACGGTGAAATTTGGGGATCCTATGGTGCTGGAGACAATGGATTTCAAACTAGATGGTAGGATGGGGTCAGGGAACATTCTGCCCTGTGCAAACTTCAAAGTTTGGTGTTTAAGTTTCACATGTTCAGAGATTTAAGACAAAAACAATTTCTAAATGAATGAGTAGATGAATTAAGTTCATTATAATCAACATGCTCAAGAAAATATGACACGAAGTCTTACACACTAGACTTTTCATACATAGAAACAGCAGTTGAGATGAAGAAGGGACCAGATACCTCACACTCAGACATTCCTTAGGTATCCCAAATTCTTAGGACCACTTGCCTACTTCAGACCCCTATTTTAGTTAATGTAGGTATTACAAGCTTAACTTATTATAGTTAGAACAGTTTTTTTTACATGTTTATCTGTCTTATTCCTGCAGATAAGAGTTCTCATGCATAGAAAGAAAAGCATGCTGAGACTTGCCCTACACTCGTGCTTATTTCTCTACCTGTAGTTCACACTGTGGAGTCGCATGGAGAGTTCACTTTGCATCAATATTGCACTCAACTCGCTCAAGCTCCAGGCGTCCAGGACCCAAGAATTGCCTTGCTATATGGTCCATGTCCCTCTTTTGCTCATTCTCTCAGGGGTTGCTGGGTACACACATCAAGGTAGGCACAGTTTCAGGAGTGGGTACACTATAGTACTGAATATAAAAACAGGGGCAGCCAAATGTCATAAGTGTGTATGTCTGTAGTGTAGGAAACAGTGAGGCATAGACAGAAGAATGATGTTTTCCAAAAGCAAAGTAGGATTTGTGGAGTGCTGACATCCAGAACTAGCTTTCTCTCTGTCATCACATGTCTGTGCAGAAGTTTGTGCAACTAAAAAATACTTTCCTTAACCTAAGAATTTGCAGTTTGCCTCAATGGTGTATTTGTCAAGATAAAAAAAAAATCATTATTAAATAGATTATAAGCTTAATTTTTATTTAACCATAGTTACACACATAGTTTTTATTCCATGATTTCTGGTTCACAATGTTCAAGTCGTATGAATAGTGTGCATGACATTTCCTTCCTCTACATGTTTCCATCCTACTGATGAAAATAACATTTATACAGTTGCTCAAACTGGAGAGTTAGAGGGCATTTTTACTTCCACCCATTTTTTTTGACCCCTTCTTCCCAGTACTTACGAACTTCTTGTGACTCTTAAAAAATGTTCCTTGGACCCCCTACTCCTTTTTGTGTGTGTATCACCACCATCTACAGGCCAAATCATGCCATTTCTACCCTAAAATTGCTGTAAGAACTTCATCACTGGACTTTATACTTTCTGATCCATTCTGTGCACAGTTGTTGGTTCTTTGACTGCAAATCAGATCATGTCACTAGTTGGCTTCATCCTTTAGCAGCCTATCATTACACTTAGAACAGAATCCAAACTTTGCTGCGGCTTGAAAGATCGGGCATGAT
This sequence comes from Dipus sagitta, assembly GCA_036346955.1. Taxonomy (NCBI): domain Eukaryota; kingdom Metazoa; phylum Chordata; class Mammalia; order Rodentia; family Dipodidae; genus Dipus; species Dipus sagitta. The sequence goes on from CM070771.1 coordinate 151,455,724, forward strand.
TTGGCTCATGTCAGCTCTCAAACCATGACTTGTTGCCTCATGGGATTCTGTTTCAACAACAGAGCACTCTTTCCTGAATGTAGCTCAATTTCTGCATGTCTTGATCATTTCTCTGTGTGTGCATATAAAATGTTCCCCAGGCTCTGCGCAGTACTTCTTTCTTCTCATTTGGGGATTTTATTTATTAAAAAAAAAAAAAAAAACACTTGATTGATCTCAAACGTCTAAGGCTCCTTTCTCTTCAGTTTTCACTCTCTTGGTGCCTTGTTTCCTCTGAGACTCATAGTGCAATCTGGAGTGGAGAAGGATGTCTGCAACGCTGCTCGGCTTGCTTCTGTGGATTGAGTCCTTCATGAGGATACGCACATGCCTCAGGTTTCCTTCATCAGATGTCCATCACTCTGCACAGGTCTGAAACAGGGGCACACATGCTTTTGAAGAAATCTATCACAGTGTTAATCAACTTCCCATCACTGTAATACATATGATGATGAAATTATGAAATGAAAATTTTATCTTGTCTCACAAATTTAAAGTTTTCAGTTGTCTACTTCCCTATAGAACTGTACCCTGGCCTGAGCACAGGCAAAGAAAACAAACAGCAGAAAATAAAAAATAAATAACAGAAAAAAAAATGGCTTACCTTATGTCCGAGAAGTGAATGAGAACAAAAGAAAAGGCTCTTATGAACTCTATCAAGGTCATTTTTCAATGTCCTACAGACTAGCTGCTAGGCTCCACCTCCTGCAAGTCCCACTTCCTCCCAGTAGTGCCAGCCTAGGAACCAGTCATTTAACACAAGGGCATCTGAAGTAGATTCAAGGTCCAAATGATAGTGTGATTTCCTCTGAAAATTTTTATATCATACCAAGGTAGCATTATGTTATGGCATTTTCTCAGGCAACACTTACTCATGACTCTCCTACTACTGCCAATTCTTGATGAAAAATTGATAAGAATTAATTATAAATACAGTTGCTATGGCTGGTTAGGAACCATGGGTTAACGCTTCAAAATCAGCTGCATTCTTGTAATGATGACTTCATAAGCAGTTTGTTCTCTTTGGCTTTTTAGAATGTTAATCCTATCACATATGCCACCTGTGCACCCTTTAAAACATATTCATCAAGTACTGTTCTGTGCCTGCCACTACCGTTTAATAGATGCATTAACCTACAGGAGCATGTGGTGGAAAATACACACTGATAAATAAGTAGCCTCAGTATGCAGTATGTAAGTGCTTTAGTAGGTTCAATATGAAGCCATCAAAGAGAGAACTGAAGGTGTACTTCCCATTGTTGAGTTTTCAGCTAAGCACCTTTATCCTGAAATTCCATTTAAACAGAAATAGAGAATGAATGTAACTTAGCAAAAGTTGTGGTTGTGGTAGTTAATGTGCCAGCCATAGAAAATAGCACAGTATGGACATTTGAGGGTGAATAAAAGCTGCAAATTGAAGTCACAAGAGTGAGATAGGTTCTAGGCCAAACCCAAGCTACAGTCTGAGCACAGAGGAGGTTTGAAAGTGTGTGAGATAGCCCATGAAAAGTTGTCACAATAGAAGACATTGATGCCTCTGCTAAGCTATGAATCCATCACATATGGTGTAGCAGACAGCTTCAGGTTCACTGAGATGAACTTCCAGACCAGGCAAGGTTATGGAGGAAGGGATATTTATTGAAGCTTACAGATCCAGGGTAAATTCCATAATGGCAGAAGAAGCTGGCCTGCCTTCACAGGGCCAAGTAGAGAGAGAAAAGAAATACAAGCCAAAAGCCAAAAAGCCACACAGCACAGCACACTTCAGGAACTCCAGCTAGTTACGCTTTGCATATCTTTAGATTGAAATCTGAAATCCACCACCACACCTTAAGATCCACCCAGTGACACTGCCTCCAGCCAGGTGGCTAAAGATGCAAACTACAAACAGATAAACAACTGAATATATTGGGGGCCATCTATTCTATTCAAACCACCACATATGGCTAAGTTAGTATTAGTCTTGAGAGTAAGGTTTACCATACATAACAAAACTATCAGCTAATTATCTACCTAGAAGAGAATTTCCTAAGCTTCAGAGGATCATGTTTTTGTATTGTTGATAGAGTGAGAAGGAATACACAGTCAATGAGAAAGTTTTGTCCATTTTTTTCATCCATTTAAGGGGCAGAATTTATATAAAAAAAGGCTATTTCTAGTTTCTTAGGTACAATTATCTGAACTATATTCTACAATTATCTGAAATATAGTCTCTGTTCTTTTTTTAATGCTACTGATGTTCTTTCTTAATTATTTTTATTTATTTATTTATTTGAGAGTGATAGACAGAGGGAGAAAGAGGCATAGGGAAAGAATGGGTGCTCCAGGGCTTCCAGCCACTGCAAATGAACTCGAGGCACATGCGCCCCCCTTGTGCATCTGGCTAACATGGGTCCTGGGGAACCGAACTGCGAACCAGTGTCCTTAGGCTTCACAGGCAAGTGCTTAAGTGCTAAGCCATCTCTCCAGTCCTATTCTCTGTTCTTAAAAATAGTTTTCCAACACATAAGTGTAAATAAATGGCTCTAGGTCCTCAGAAGGATCATGGGAAGGTCTCAGAAAAAAAGTAGAATTTGAAATGAATCTTGAAGAATGGGCAAGGTTTGAATATAGAAGATAATAGAAAATCTTCACTCATAGAGAATAAATTTATGCTAAGACAGTTTTTGAGTCCTTACATTGCCTCAACATGCTGAGACTTTGTAACTATTTGAGAATATTAACCTTACATTTCAAGTCTTGAGACTCACTCATTTCAAGAACAGTCCATGATAATTTCCAGTTACATTTATACATTCTATTTAGAGATTAAAAAATATGTTCACCTGTTCATATCATTCACTAAATGTTAAGATGACTTAAGTTTAAATTCTTATTGGTGAATAATGAGTCATTATAGAGTAAGAAAATTAACAGAGTCAGTTGAAAGAAACAATTATATTCAGAATAAATCTGGAGGTATTTTCTACTGTCTCGCTTCATGTGTGATATTATAAAAGTAGACCAGAGACTAGATTGCTTGAAAACACAGAACAACTGACCCAGGTTGTGCCACAGCCCAGGCCTCTCTGATGCCAAAGCTCATGCTTTTCTTCCGTGGCCATGTCACACTATTCCAGGATGGCATGATTATTGAAACTTCATAGTAGAACTCTTTCCCATGTTGAGGATGACAGGGGTCATGTGATGTCAATACATGCTCTAGAAATGATGACATTTGATCAAGATACTGGAGCAAAATCTTATAGGCATCAAAGAAGGAATATTATTTCTGCAGAGGGATTTCAAGGGAAGGCTTTGTGTGAACAGCAATGTTTGAGCTGAGACAGGGCAATAAGAAAGTGGTAGAGGGGCTAGAGAGATGGCCAAGTGGTTAAGGGCTTGCCTGTATAGCCTAAGAACCCAGGTTCAATTCTCCATGTCCCACATAAGCCAGATACACATGGTGGCACATGTGTCTGGAGTTCATTTGCAGTGGCTGGAGGCCCTGGCATGCTCATTCTCTCTATATCTATCTGCCTCTTTCTTTCTCTGTCTGTTGCTCTCAAATAAATAAAAATAAACAAAGAAAAAAAAGTGGTGGAAAGATAAAATAGTGAAAAGATGGAGAGCTTCGGCACATCAAGGGTAAAATATAATTATGGAATACCTGATGCAAAGGCTAGAGGAAAAGCCATGTTATGATAATATAGTGTGTGAACTTTATTCATATTATGTAGTAAAAAAAGGTCATAACAAGTTTCACAGTTATGGTGATGCTATTGTTGATATCACAGTATTAAAAATAGTTATATATTTTCTACATGGACACTGTGGATGTAATGTGAAATATCTTGAAAAAGAGTCACAATGGAGTAAGAATACTGGGAAGGAGACTATAACCTAGCTAAGTGTTAAGGCTCGCAGATATTGACATGTACTCTCTTTTTATAGAATACATTTCAGTGGCTCTATGCCCTAAAGAACATCTACTGAGTCCTGTTTATTTCTGACACACTTAAATACATAGCTCTATCTACAAATATCTCTGTAGATGTGAATTGTCCATAAGATCTTCATTCTCTCCAAGTGTGTCCCTTTTAAACCTATTTTGACAAAGTAAACAGGTCTGGCCCTTTCCAGGAGAAGAGGTGTAAATCTCTCAGTGTTCTGAGAAGGGATTCTTTCCCTGTTCAGAAAACAAGACACTGAGGAAGAAATGCAGCAGACGTGATGTGTCAGATCTAACTGGAACATAGACATTTATTTTCTGGTGGAGGTGATGTTTCAGCTCATCCTAGAAAAAGCAAATTACTTAAAATTTGGCCTTGCCAAATAAACTAAATCAATTCTGGAAAATGAAGAGTTAATTTAGTACTTCGTGGCATAGTCTAATATAATTTCAGATTTAGATGCTAGAAAGATTTAGTTGTAAAAACAGAAAAGATAAAAGCCCCAATTCAAAATTTGGATGGCTTGTGATGTGGAAAGATTTTCACTAAATAACACCAAAGACAGAAATTTAAAAAGACCAAGTCGACTACTCAAAATTAAAACATAAAATTCTACCATGAACATAACATATACATTCTGAGGAAAAGCCAAAATTCATTTTTAACATAAGTAAGAAAGTATTTCACATGGCTAATGAAATATTCAAATTTATTCAGATGCAAAAGCAATCTTTAAAATGCAATTGAAAATGTTAACAATATGTTGCTTTACTCTTTCGAATGGAATACTACTCTTTTTAGGAGTTAATATTCAGTGTTGTCCTGAAGGCATTTGAACACACTGTTCTGTGTATATAAATTAGCATCCTTTCAGGAGTGAAGCTGAGAGGTAGAAAGATATTTGAAAAGTCTGTGTTTAAATGTAAGGTTTGTACATGGCATAAGGTGCCCTTAGGATATAATCATATGAGCGAGTAAACTATTAATCAGCACAGACATCTTACATGGTATTAAAAAGATCAAAATGGGTAAAACAACTTGAAAATCCTCAGGAAACTATGAAATAGAAACATAATATGTGATTGCATTGCTGTATTATAAGTATATATTTTATATTTCAATAATATAATCATCCATTAAAATGTAAAATATGTGAACATCGCATACTTTTGAATATTTTAATTTTATTTTTGTTGACTCTCATATCCAGACAAAAATAGATTCATGCCAGACATGATGGCACACGCCTTTAATCCCAGCACTTGAGAGGCAGAGGTAGGAGGATGGCTGTGAGTTCAAGGCTACCCTGAGATTACATAGTGAATTCCAGGTCAGCATGGGCTAGAGCAGAACCCTACCTCGGAAAAATCAAAAAGAAAGAAAAGAAAAATAAACTCATTTTGGAAGGAGAAATTGGATGTGATTGGTGAAGACATTTTATTACCGTTGCAGACCTGAAGTTTGCATTTTGAGTAAGGAAGGAATAGCATTACTTCCTGTTTGCCACTATCCCACCTCCATTTGTTCGGATTCTCAAAACCCCATGAGGTTTCCTGGGAACTTTTCTTTGTCTTACTTGCTCTTACTGTTTATAATGCTCCACTAATTCTATCACTCAGTTCTCTCTCTTTTTTAAATTAGTTTTGGACCAACATCATATTCTGGGGTCTTGCCTATAAGTAATAAAAATAACTTTAATTTTTGTTTTGTATTTCCATTTGCCTTTCTCTTTAACCTATTTAAACCACACTGGTAAATTATTTGAGAGATGATTGTTCAACACTTTTTTTTAAAAACGTGTATATCTATGCATTCATGTGTTCCAGACTTAGAGGACAGCTTTGGGTGTTACCCTGAGGAACACTGTCCATATCCTTTAAGACAGTGCCTCTCATTGTCCTGGAGCTCGAGGCTAGACTGTGTAGCCAGTGAGCTCCAGGCCTCCTCCTGTCTTCCTCTCCCCAATGTAGAGATTGCAGGCCACCGTACCTGGTATTTCATGTGGGCTTTGGGTATTGAACTCAGGTGCTCATATTTAGGAGGCAAGCACTCACAAATTAAGTTATCTCACCAACCCAACTCAAATTCTTTTAGTCACTTCCTGATATTTACGGAGAGGGGATCTACTGCTCTGCTTTGTTTTGTTTTGATTTGACTTTGGTGCTTCAGATGCTGGGGATGAAAGCTGCAGTTGGGTCGGCATTCTCCCCTTGATGCGATTGGGATCTCTGGTCCCTTTTGTTTGAATCTTTCAGAGCCTTGTCTCCTTTACTCTTCTTAGATCATATCTCTTTTATCTATTTCTCTTTTTTGTATATCTCTTCCCAACAAACTATAAAAAGAAATATCATAAAAGGAAGGCAGGTAATTTCTTAATTTTAAGTGCATCAAGGATTTTTGGAAAAAAATCTGTGGTGAAAATTGTTCATAGACTCACAAGAGCTGGGCCATTGTTCTTTATTCTGTTCAGCTCAGCCCATCCTTAGTTTTGGCAGGCTGGTCCATTCACTCATGTGCCTTTTGATCCATCTGAATGAACAGAATTTTACTTTTATAAAAGCTCTGAAAAAATAATAAAACTATTTTCTATATAATTTTTCCTATTCTATCTGATAAGATGAAATGATTTATTTTTCTATCTTCATCAGAAGTGACATTACTCTGCCTGGCATCTTCAACCTGAATCTTTAAGTTTCAACACAGGATGGCCACCATACAATATAGTGTAGGGATTGAGTTACTGATCTGTAATGATTAAGAGGTATTGACTTTACAACATTCATAAATGCCATGGCTTGATGGTACTAGTACCTTTGGCCACTTGTTTGCCTTTATTTACCCATATATTTAATGAAATCAGGGCTCCCTACACCTGCAAGGTTGGCTTTCTAGTCTTGATCCATCTGCTTTCCCCTCTCAGCTGCTTGAATCACAAGCAAGTACAGCCACAACTGGCCTTGATTAACACTGCTAAGCTTAAATTTCCTTCTCTAAAAAGCTTGGCCACTCATGAGTGATTTGACTTCATTAGAATGTTATTTCTGTCCATTTTTTCAATTTGAAATAACTTACTATCAGTTTTCTAAAAAGCCATAATTTTAAATTAATTAATTATTTGCAAGTAACAAGAGATTGAGAGGAGATAGAGAGAAAGAAAGAGAGAGAGAGAGAGAGGAAAGAGAGAGAAAGAGAGAGACAGAGAGAGAGAGAGAATGGACATGCCTAGGCCTGAAACCCCTGCAAATGAACTCCAGACACATACATCACCTTGTGCATATGGCTTACATGGGTTCTGGGGAATTGAACCTAGGTCCTTTGGCTATGCAAGCAATTGCTTTGACTGCTAAGCCATCTCTCTAGCCCCCAAAACTCATAAAATCCAATTATGTTAAATAATTTACTTAATATCAATAGTTTATATATAGAAGAAATCTTGTTTATTTCCATGTGATTTCTTTCCTCCTTTTTTTTTTTTGAGTACTTTATAAAATCTCCATTCAAGGTTTCCATTCTTCAAAATTGTGTTTTATTTAACTATAGTGTAAAATTTACCTTTAGTTAACTGTGTTTCCTTTTCATTTTAGTAATTTGTATAGATGAATGCAATACAGTTGAAATGAGGCAGGTAAGCAAATGCACTTCCTTACGAAGAGTCTGTTCTCAGTCTCCCTTCCCTATAGCATCAAACTTTGATACCCACCCTTTTGTTGAGCTATACCACAAACTTCCAGTTGTGACTCCAGGAAAGATAGTCAAAGATATTCTATTAGCAGTTGGAGACTTCTCCAAAGTTTGTATTAAAACAACTTTGTTAAATGGATTAAGGACCTTAACATCAGACCTGAAACTCTGAAACTGCTAGAGGAAAAAGTAGGGGAAACCCTTCAACATATTGGTCTTGGCAAAGACTTTCTGAATACAACCCCAATTGCTCAGGCAATAAAACCACAGATTAACCACTGGGACCTCATGAAAATACAAAGATTCTGCACTGCAAAGGACACGGTGAAGAAAGCAAAGAGGCAACCTACAGAATGGGAAAAAATCTTCACCAGCTATACATCTGATAGAGGATTAATATCTAAGATATACAAAGAACTCAAGAAGTTAAATAATAAGGAATCAAACAAACCAATCAAAAAATGGGAAATGGAGCTAAATAGAGAATTCTCAAAGGAAGAAATACGAATGGCATATACGCATCTAAAAAAATGTTCTACATCCCTAGTCATCAGGGAAATGCAGATTAAGACTACATTGAGATTCCATCTCACTCCTGTCAGATTGGCTACCATCATGAAAACAAATGATCATAAATGTTGGCGGGGATGTTGAAAAAGAGGAACCCTTCTACATTGTTGGTGGGAATGCAATCTGGTCCAGCCATTGTGGAAATCAGTGTGGAGGTTCCTAAAACAGCTAAAGATTGATCTACCATATGACCCAGCTATAGCTCTCCTAGGCATATATCCTAAGGACTCATCTCATTACCTTAGAGATACTTGCTCAACCATGTTTATTGCTGCTCAATTTATAATAGCTGGGAAATGGAACCAGCCTAGATGTCCCTCAACTGATGAGTGGATAATGAAGATGTGGCACATTTATACAATGGAGTTTTACTCAGCAGTAAAGAGAAATGAAGTTATGAAATTTGCAGAAAAGTGGATGGATCTGGAAAGAATTATACTAAGTGAGGTAACCCAGGCCCAGAAAGCCAAGCGCCACATGTTCTCCCTCATATGTGGATCTTAGCTAGAGATGATTGGGCTTCTGTGTGAGAAGGAAAAAACTCAGTAGCAGAGGCCAATAAGTTAAAAAAGGAGATAGAAAGGGAAGAGAAAGAAAGGGAGGAGGGCTTTTATTAGGTTGGTATTGTATATATGTAAGTAGAAAGATTGAGATGGGGAGGGGATATGATGGAGAATGGAATTTCAAAGGGGAAAGGGGGGAGGGTAATACCATGGGATTTTTTTTGTTATCATGGAAAATATTAATAAAAATGGAGAAAAAAAAACAACTTTGTTGATATAATTTGAAGACAACTTGAAATTATACCAGAAGATAACCTCAGAACACTGTTAATATAAAAATTATATAAATTACAAGAGAAATGCAGGAATCTGTACTTCAGTAGTACTAACCACTTCATATTGACTCCCTGGCACAGCATCTGATAATAATATCTTATTAAACACTCAATTACCAAATAAATGACAATAAATGCAAATTGATATAAAGTGCTAAATATTACTGGATTAATTCCTTAGCTATTACTGCATGATTCCAGTTTAAACTGTCCTTATGCTATTATTCATTTCATGTTATGGCAATAAATAGTTTGACTCTGCCTCATGTTGTATAATCACTTACTAATACGTTTTTAATATACTTAATATTAAAAAAAGAACCGAAATCCTAATTTAAAGGATGAGAATGCTCATTCTGATGATTTTAGTTACATGTTTATGACTGGCTTTTTATTCTAATATCTGTCTAATATAAAGTGACTCAGAATCATACAAATCCTAGGATGGCCTTAGACTTGTGGCAGTCCTCCTACATTTGTCTCCCAAGTCTGGAATTACAGGCATGAGCCACCATGGTTATTATAAAAGTTATGCTAAGCACATTCAGGGTTGTTGTGTGGGAATCAACTTTTTTAATCGACTCAACAATTATTCAGAATCTATATCCACAGCTTTGGCTGGGTGATGAGTCCCCCGAGAGGTTCTGTTGGGTGGATTTATCACCATTCAGCAGCATTTGCTGTGAGTAGAGTTATAGCCTCCTGTTCATAACAAGTGCCTTTCTGTTATACAGTGATCTGGTTGCCTCTTTCTTCCTGGTAGAGAAAGTATGACACTATGACTCATGGTGAAAGGAGTAGGGATGAAGGAAGGGTCCCAGGAATACTTTCCCACAGGTCACCCTAGGAATGCAAATGTGGATGCAGGGACTTTTTTTTTTCTTCCACACAGTATACCTTTCAAATAGATATTTTCATGTTGTAAATGCAGTGACATCATTTTACTGTGCCAATATAGTAAGAAGCTTAATAAGAATGTAAAAGGAAAAATTAATGACACAAATGGTTGCAAGTCTCATTACAGACCAAATATATTTAAATGATGGGAAATATACAATGAAATTTTATTAAACTAAAATAATATGGTGTAGTGTAATGTACTGAGTTTTTAATCTAGTTACTGTGTAAATCTATTGTTCCAGGATTATGAACAGTCCAAAGATGACTGTTTAGATTTGATCTTGTGTAAAATTAAACAAGGAGAGCAAATAAAAAGGGGTTATAACTAAGATTGCAGGACAGCTGGGAAACAAATTACTGTGTACTTGTAAAGAGAAGTAGTCTGTTCAAAAGCCAGTGCTGGACTTAGGAAAAGACAGTGACAAGGAGGGAGGATACCAGAACTTTAAGGAGATAACAAGAGGGAGGTTCCTAAAACCGTCAAACATTGATTCCTGAAGAATCACAAGGAAGGTTCTTGATAGCATGAGGAGACCTGTCTCACAAAGGAAACACAAGGACTCCTCCAGGTAAGGAAGGAGAAGTAATTTGAGATACCAGGGAGTGGAAAGATAGCTACCTTTCCTGTCAGCAGTTATTTTTTTAAAACTACATTTTATTAGAGCAGAGTCAAGATCCTTTCAACAATGACAGTACCAAGTTCAAATCCTGTTTTTTTTTTTTTTCTTGGAAAAACAACAACAACAAAAACATTTAATTGGTGAAAAAAAGTCCAAAGAATGTCTCAAAGCAAAAGAAAAAAAAAATTAAGCAATTTCCAAACCACAGTAGTATGAAACAAAGGCAAAAACTGAGAATATGTTTTTATCTAATGATATGTCCAAAGTGCCTGTTACAAGGAAGAAGAAAATGAATGCAACATTAAATAAATATCAAGCAACCATTTGCACTTTAAGTGTATTTAGAGCTGAAAATTCAAAAAATCAGAATGCAAATGGACTAAAAGTATAGACTAGAAGTGGAAAATTAGAATAGCGAAAATTTTTTGTTTCAAAAGAATAGTTTTTTTCCCCCAAATTTAAATGTGAACCCTTAGGAGCCATTTGTTTTACCCATAATGTTAACCTCAAATTGCTTGTGTATAATATAATAAGCAAGATATTTTGACTATCAATACCCCTTCTTCTTCCTAAAATTACAACAGTGTACTACCATAGGTAAGATACACATTTTTTCCAGTATGACACTCTTTAGTGACTGAAAAATATCTATTACATATCTGTGTGTAATGGTCAGACATTGATCCTTTGTATATTGCCAATGAAAATAATTTGCTGCAGATGTTTTCATTACTTATATATAAAACATATATCAGCTACTTATTTTCTATTTTTATTGTTCTAAAGACTCTAATTTTCTTGAGGACAATTTTTTTACCAGTCATATTTATATTTGTGTTCAGAACTTTTATGGTGACATATATATTCTGCTACACACACTTTCGGTAGAGGAGACCTTTTTAAGTATGTCTTGAAAAATCATGATGAAGACAACAGATAAGGACAGAAAAGGATGGTAAAAAGGACAGGTTGACAGGGAGGTGATGGACAGGATTGGAGAGTGGTGACAGTTTAGAAGTCCTGAGGGTTAGCACGGCCTGGCCTTAGAGGGGAGGGTGGAATCAGCACGTTCCTCCCTTGGGTGTTAACACATCCCGGAGCACAGAGTGACAGCAACCAGAAAGCAGAGGGCATGGTGGCAGCTGCTGACTCCATTAGTAACAGATGTAAACTCAGCGAACTGAATCACACATAGTCTAGTTTTATGACAGCCTATCACAAGTATCTGGCTTCCCAGTACCAGATGTGGATCAGAGGTTCCCCAGTGAGCAACGGAGTTGTCCTTTAGGCTGCGAAGTGGTGAAGGCGTCTTACACCACTGGACAGTTTCCACCCCACTTGTGAGGGACAGCATCGTTCTCCTTCAGAGCTACTGACAATAGTGCATCAAGATGGCATGATGAAAGCCGGGAGTGGTGGCGCACACCTTTGATCCCAACACTTAGGAGGCAGAGGTAGGAAGATCATCATGAGTTCAAGGCCACCCTGAGACTATATAATGAATTCCAGGGCAGCCTGAGCTAGAGTGAAACCCTATCTCCAAAAACCAAAAAACAACAACAACAACAAAAATGGCATGATGAGGGCTGTGGAGATGGCTTAATGGTTAAGGCATGTGCCTGTGAAACCTAAGAACCTAGGTTCAATTCGCTAATACCCTTGTAAGCCAGATGCACAAGGTGGTGTATGCATGTGGAGTTCACGTTCAGTGGCTACAGGCCCTGGTATGCCCATATTTTCACTTATTTTCTCTTTCGCTCTCTAAATAAAATAAATTTAAAAATTGAAACATTTTGATGAGAAATAGTGGAATGCATTTTCACAAACTGGTCATTGATAATATTGTTAATAATTGTGTTTTTACTTAAAATTGAGAGGTTTAGGTGTCATATGGTGTGGTGGTTTGATTCAGGTGTTCCCCCATAAACTTAGGTGTTCTGAATGCTAGGTTCCCAGCTGATGGAGATTTGGAAATTAATGCCTCCTGGAGGCAGTGTATTGTTGGGGGTGGGCTTATAGGTGTTATAGCCAGTTTCCCCTTGCCAGTGTTTGGCACACTCTCCTGTTGCTATTGTCCACCTGATGTTGGCCAGGGGGTGATGTCCGCTCTCTACTCATGCCATCGTTTTCCCAGCCATCATGAGCTTCCCCTCGAGCCTTTAAGACAAAATAAACCTCTTTATTTTTCCCACAAGCTGCTCTTGTTTGGGCTATTTCTACCAGCAATGTGGACCTGACTGCAACATATGGTATGGTCTTTCAAACACAATTTGTTTTATTTAATTCTCCTCCTTCCCCTTTTTATTATTCTCTTGTCTCCAGTTGAATCCTCTACCCTCTTCGGTTTATATGACACATGTCTTCACTCCACCCCCTTCATGTCATCTAGTTTTTTTTTTATTATTTTAAACATACATTTTATTTTTTATTATTAGAAATGGACATATTTTGTATATAAACATCACATGTTGGTACCATCCTTTCCCTCATCCCTGACCCTTTTCTGAAGAGGTCTTCCTCACTGGAGATGCAAGTCAACATGTCATCTAGTTTTACATGCTCTTGGTCACTATTCTACCTCTTTAGGTTTTTCTCACATTTCCCGTCTCAACATGGACTATATATAATATAAGCTAGGATTTGCAAATGAGAGAGAACACGTCATTTTGAGATTTCTGTATTTAGGTCACCCAGCTTTATAAAATTTGTTTAAGATCCACCCATTTTCCTCCAAATTGATTTATTTTTTAATTGCTGAGTAAGATTCCACTTTCTAATTCTTTAAGAATCCAAATAAGTGACATTATAGCATGCAAATTTGGAAAATATATTTCAAATACTGATAATAATTTGCAACAATTGTGTCTACCGTTGGGCTTGTGGGGCTCATTGGCTTTCTCTGGGTTAGCTAGCTAAGTCCAAGAGGCATTGCTAGGAAGTGACTGTCATTGTTTCTTTTATGGAGGTGAGGAAATTGAAGCATGAAATTGTACACAATTTCCCCCAAATCACTTAGTTTATCACTTCCAATATTTTCAGTGAGGCCCACTGTATAGACTGTAGAATTATACTTTATACTTTTCCTTAAAATAGATTTACATTGTAAAAATACCAATCCAACTGTGGAAAGCCCATGTTCGAATGGGACACTGATGAGTCGGTTGTTGTGATGATAAAATTTCTGACATTGCTTATTAGTGTTTGTTAATAGCATTGTGAGCAAAGAAATTTATATACTTCATAAACCAGAATTGAGACAAATGAATAATAGAAACATTTCACCTGGTCTGTGACATTAGCTAAATTTAAAAAGTATAAACTTAAATAATAATTACGTATTTAATAAGTTATTGTTATTGAACCTTTAAGCAACTTGAATTTTGGATTTTCTTTGTAATATTTATAGTTTCAGTTGTCTGTGGTAGACTGCCTTTCTAGAACTTTAATTAGTGTCAATCCAGGAGTTGCTTATTTGGGCTTCTTGACCTCATGTGATCCAAAATATTGGGAGTCTTTGTCTCTTTTCTGTGATCAATTCTGATCAACAGTTACGTATTGAGTGCCAATGAGTATAATACAGCTTCTAAGAAATAACTGTATGCAGAGATTCTTGGTAGTAGGTAAGTTTAATTCTCTAAGATGAAAGATAATTAATTAGGGGGTAAAACTAATTCTTGAACATATGAATTAGATAACAAACAACTGCATGTCTAAGGGATATGATAGTGCTGTTTATTTCCGTCTCCAAGGTAAAGATGCTGTCAAGGCAGAATAGTTTGAAGTAGGTATTTGTAGGACATTTTTAATCAATGACATCAGAAGTTTTTTCCAGTATAGAAGCGGATTTTGTTTTTTACCTTAGCAGATCATGGTAAAAATCATACAATAAAGCTCAAACCAAGGCTAAAGATGGTTCAGCAGGCAAGAGCACTTCTCCCACAAGTGTTATGGCCTAAGGGATCTATGACTGCTTGAGTTCAATTCCCAGCACTCTGCAAACAGGTAGGCATGGCCATGCTTGTCTATACCCTCAGTACTGTAGGAAGCAGAGACTTGAAAATTGCTGAGGGTGAAATCAAAGCTTAGTAATGAGGGAAAAAAACTCTATCTCAAGCAATCAGGCAGGTGAGCACTGGGCAAGGTACATTCAACAGTCTCCTCTAAACTCCAAATGGGAAGGCATGGTATGTGTGCATTTACACACACACACACACACACACACACACACGAAGCTCAACTCAGAGACTAAACCATTTCAAATAATCAAACTTTCCCATAAGCATATTTCAGAATTATAGTACTGCTGATGAGCTTGTAACAAGTAAATGTTTCCTTCTCTACTTATGTGTATTAGAGGGTAGAAATTTATTTCTTTTTTTTCCATTTATGTTTGTGGTTTTTGAGGGAAGGTCTCACTCTAGCTCAGGCTGACCTGGATTTCACTATGTAGCCTCAGGGTGGCCTCAACCTCATGGTAATCCTCCTATCTCTGCCTCCTGAGTGCTGAGATTAATGGCATGCACCACGCCTGGCCTAGAGGATAGAAATTTCTGAAAAATTTCTTTCCATGCATATTTTAAATAGTATAAGAATACCCTCATTTTGATTATTAATAAAGCATGATATATGTTTCTAGTATAATAGTGGAACCGTTTGTTTTCTTTAGCATATACCTCACCTGCACATTCACACATATATGTGTGTATGAGTGCTTATGCATACACATTATGTTCCAGCTTTTCCCATGATACTTCCTACCTTAGTCTCCAGTAAATTATAAGTGTATATTGGCAGTGAGATTGCTAATGGATCCATCAATATTTTTATTATTTAATTGATTTTTTCTGCATCTCTTTATCTCTTTAATATGTTGGGGGCTGTCTCCAATGTCTGGTAACCTCTGGCTACATGCATATTTAAAAGCAAGGCACCAAAAAGCTCTAAGCTTGATGTGGAGTTAGAGAATGAAGGTGAGATACAATGAGATTGACAGCTGCTAGGGTTCTTAGAGCCTTATCAGTGACTTGGCCTAGAACCTCTATACAGGAAGCCTTCCAACTGTATGCATAGTGTTTTTCCTTGAGTTCTATTAGTTTTCCCAAAAAGTAATATACTTGTTTCCTGTGTGGGAGGTATCAATCCCTTTCCCTATGTCATAGAAGCAAGATGTGGAGTAAAGAGCTGAGGAATTCTGAATTACATATACAGATGTTTCTTCTTTATTCATTCTTTCCCACCACAACCTACCATGCATTTAGTTTAATGGTTTAATTTAATTAATCTCCTTTGTTGTGTACAGTGTTCTCCAATACATGGACTCTTGGATTTAATATTTCAAGAGAGTAACCTTCTTTTCAGAATACAGTGACATGGGGACCACCATTCAGAGGTAGGGTTCTGGAAAAATACAGGTTCCCATCCTTGTTGTTTCCCTCTAATGACAGACCTACTCTTCTCTGGCAACTCAGATGCTCTGCCCAGAATAAATGTAATTCATATATACCTTTGTTGTTTTATGTGGTTGCCACCATCTTAATCAATTTTGAGAAGAGACATGAGAGGAACACATCTGTCTTTCTGCCAGTGAGCAATTGAAGAAGAATATGTATTATGACTGTTGTAAATAATCATCCTGGTTATTCTATGAATTCTCTCTTCTACCAGGTTAGGATATTGTGATTTAACTAAGATTACCAGCAGGGTTTGACTCCTAAGGCTTATAAGTTTCTGTTGCTCCAAAGAAGAATAAAGGAATATGAGAATACAGGATTATTACTTTATGACTGAAAATACTCCTTCTTAGTATACTTTCCATTTGGATTCTATATCAAATAATACCCTCCCAACACACTATACAGTTATATACCACAATATTGTTTCCCTTTATTTTCCTCTAAATGCACAGCCAGTGTTTCTGAGCAGCATGGGTAGCCAGGGTAGCCCACCATGAAAATGTTCTCCTTTCTATCAGATTTCATTGTTATTTTCATGACTTTCCCTTAGCCATTCTGAAGGCTTCCAAGCATTTCCTAATTTTTTCAGTGTCTCTTTCTTACAGTGTCATCTGTTCATACATATTTTTTTTTTGAGGAGGGAGTCAAGTTAGAACCTTATTTGTACATCTTACTCATACTCTGTTACTAACCCAATTTCCCGAAAACCTAACCACTTCAAACTGAAATGATAATTTATTATTTCTCATGTTTTGTGAATCACAAATTCAGACATAGCATAGGAATGACGGCTTGACTATGTAACATAGTGTTTGGGGGATGGGATGAAAGGATCTTAGAATAGGGAGAGATTGTTCAGTAGTTAAAGGTGCTTATCTTCATGGTCTGACAGCCCAGGTTTGAGTACTCAGTATGCACATAAAGCCAGAGGCACAGAGAGTGCATGCATCTGGAGATTGTTTGCAGTGCAAGGAAGCCCTGGTGCACCCATACTCACTCTCATTCTCTCTCTCGTCCTCTCATATAAATAAAAAAAAATTAAAAATAAAAAGGAATCTTAGGATGGGAACTGGGCCCATCAGAAGACTATTGGACATATGTTAGAGGGTTGGAGTTTGCTTTTCCTTGGGAACCACGAGGAATTTTGAAGTGTCTAACATTTACCTGATGTGTAAGTTTATGTGGAGAATTGCAGAAGACATAGGATTTATGAGTCAAAAATGAAACTCAAGGCTAGGGAGATGGCTTAATGTTTTCGGTGCCTGCCTGCAAAGCCTAAGCGCCCAGGTTTAATTCACAGGTACCCACGTAAGTCAGATGCACAAGGTGGCACGTGTGTCTGGAGTTCATTTGCAGTGGCTGGAGGCCTTGGAATGCCCATTCTCTCTCTCTCTCTCTCTCTCTCTCTCTCTCTCTGCCTCTCTCTATCTCTCAAATAAAAAAGTTTTTTTAAATTTATTTTTTAATGAAACTCTGGGATACCCAGTGCCAGAGGCTGTGTACAATGCAGAAATCTATTCTTCTTTTTCAGAAGGTGACAGCACTGGAGGAGATAAACTACCCCTTGCACTTCAGCCAAGCCACAGCTGAAACCACAGAGGAATATGGGAGACTAGCAAGAGTGCTGCTTGTATGATGTATCTGATAATCAGCACTAGGGTGTAGGAGACAGATGCTGAGGATGCTTAACATGTACCAAAGCAGAGATCCACAGGCTCCTAAGAGCTTATCAATGAAGTAGACTTAAAATTAACCCATCACAGCTCAGGGAAATTTATGGAAGAGGGAGTGGAAAGATTATGAGAGCTACAAGTTGGGACATCATGCCCAGAGGAATTCCCTTCAGCCACCCCCCAAAATAACTGACTGCTTCTCCCACAATGCATAACCCTCAGCCCCATGAGGAATATGTGCACACCCACTGAGGAGTGTCCCCAATGGAATGGGGGCAGGGATGAGGGAAAAGAGTGTACCGACACATGATGTATCCATACAAAACATGTTAACAACAATAATAGACATTAAAAATGAAACTTAATTAATGAAGGTAGAGAAGGAAGTATGATGTTACAGACTCTTGGGGTCATGGAGTGTCTCACAGGTGGACCCTGTCCACACAAAATATAAGCTCTAGAGATGAAGCAGCTTGAGCCCAGAAATGTTGATATTTTAAAAGGTCACAAGTAAGCAAGGACTCTTAACTTACCCTGAAGAGCCCTATGACCTTTGTTATTCCATTTGTAAGCAAATAGGTCTGCCCTTGCACCACAGTGAATACTCTTCTTCCAAACTAAAACCATCTTTGGAAAGATCACCTGGACAGCCAGTGTCTCTTCCAGTAAAGTGTTTACAAACACATAAGACTCATTGAAAACTTTATCCCCATGAAAGAAGAAAACAATAGTCTTTTCAGATAATTAGCAGTTCTAACGTATTATCTATTAAGATAGACTAAGATAATGGAAAATAAGTATGAAGAAATTTGGAAACTTATATTGATAGCCTACAGACAAAACTGACAAATTCTCTTTGGGGAACATGAGTCTTTAAAGACTTCAAGTAGAAGATTCTTTAATGGACCAAATGAGCTACTGAGAAAAACCTTCTCATTTTCCAGTGCTGTCCTTACTGTTATTGCTAAGATCTGTTTGAGCATAAGCATATGTCATCACTTCTAAAAATTCCCGAATAGCTATTGGAGGCATAATTTCATCAGGACATTTATTAACATTAAAGTAAATGTTTATACTAGAGAAAGGTAGACTCAGAAGTATACATGATACCATGTTTAAATAATCTTTGAAGGAATGCTATATGGAAGAGGGGAGGGGCAGGCTTAGACTGCTCCAGAATATAGAATCAAGATCAATGACGAAAGGTTATGAAGAGGCCAGTTGACTCTCACTACAAAGAAGACCTTGTTAATAATTAAAGCACAGCCTGGAAGGAATCATAATTGGCAAGGAAAAAGTGCAGCCCTGAAAACAAATTCTGAGAGCAGCACAGGACAGAACGGATTGAAGCCTGGCCCTTAGATGACAAGGTATGTGCCAGTATTCAGAAGCCAGTGGAGGATGGGCAATGGAAGTGGTGGAGTGACCACAGGAGAGAGAAGACCCTGTCAAGAGTGGGAAGTGTTTGTTCAGTTTAAATTCGACAGTGTCAGGAAGTCTGGGCACCTTGTGCTGAGCTCACAGAGATACATCTACCCTCACAGAGAGGTGATGGAGCCACCCAGAAATGAGCTTGTCCCTTGCCTCTCTCCCGTCTTCTCTCCATTTATTCCAACTTTCTACCTCCCTCCATTGCTCTCTTTCATTATAGGAACATGTGCTTTGTCTCAAGCACTGAGTTCAGATCTAAACATAGATAGCTATGTCAGTGAACAGAAATTGTGGCCTCCTTTTCTTCAAGAAACACAGACATTCCTAAGAGAAGAACAGCATATTCATGATCTTAAGTCATAGAGATTTACAAAGGATGTTTATAAGGAATAACTAAAGTGATTGATAGAATAGAAGTTTTGGGGGGAAATCATGTTGAATTGAGGCTTAAGTTTGGATTCAAATAAGATCTCAGCAGAGTGAGAAAACTGCAAAAGACCAGTGTGGGTAGAGCTACATTTCTGCAGGCAAGAGACATTAGTTTAGCCTAGAGGCAAAGGAGTGTTCAGAAGCTGAACTGGACTTTGACATGGAAAGTTAGTGTGCAGGGCCTGAGCCTCCACCATAACCAGTGAATTGTCCACTAACAACTTGGGGAAGAAAGATGGATGGACGTTATTGAATGCCACTTAGACCTGACCTAAGTTTACAAAGAAAAAATAGATCCTCCCCTAATAGTATTTTCTATCTGCCATGACCTGCCTGTGCCCCTCACAAAGCACCATGGCTAATAGCACACACTCTGTACTGATGCTGGCTGTGTTTGCATCTTAGAGTTCTTGCTTACTGCCTGAATGAACTTCTACAACATGGCCTTCAGAGCATTAAATTATCTGTTTATAAATTATGTGGAGTATCAAAACAGTGGTGATAATATTTGGAAAGATACTAGAGAGTATAAAAGTTCTTATTTAAATTTAATTTTTGTTTGGTATATAAGAATTATACATACTTATGGGGTACAATACAATATGTGTGTTCAAAGCCAGGCATGGTGGCACATGCCTTTAAATCCCAGCACTCAGGAGGCAGAGGTAGGAGGATCGCCTTGAGTTGGAGGCCACCCTGACAATACAGTGTGAATTCCTGGTCAGCCTGGACTAGAGTGAAACCCTACCTCGAAAAACAAAACAAACAAAAAAAATGTCTGTTCACATATACATTTTGTAATGGTCAAATAGCGGTCATTAACATATCTATCACCTTAAACATTTGTCATTTCTTTGTCATAAAACCTTTCAAAATCCTCACTTCAGCTACTTTGAAATATACAGTACATCCTGTTTAGTTGTGGTCACTCTACTGTGCAACAGGACTTGTTCATCCTGTCTCACTATAACATCCTTCTTGTTAGCTAACCTTTCCTCTTTACACTCTCAGCCCCTGGCAAGAAACATTCTACTCTCTGCTTCTATGTGACCAACTTTTATGTTCTGCATGTGATTGAAGTTATTCAGCTTTTGTCTCTGTGCCTGGATTTTCCATTTATCCTAACACTTCCACACTCATCCATCTTCTTTTCTTTAAGGAAGTGTATTAGACTTTGGGTTAATAGTTATAAGATGTAACAGACTTTTACATTATCCTCCTTAGAGTAGCAAGACCCCACCACCGCCACATACTCTGGAGCTATAGATGTGTCCCAGTTTTTTTCCTGCCCCTGAGTGTTTTCTCTTCTTCACCATTCTATATGACTATGTAAGCCCTATTCCAACATTTATATATTGGCTATCAAATATACTTTACTGGTAGCAGCATTCACCTCAAGTCACTGAACTTTATAAGTTTACCTAAGCATGTTCACTGTCTCTTAGCAGTTCAGAGATTAAATCTTGTCTGAAGTTCATGCCTACAAAGTGGTTCAATGATTTAATGATGCAGGTACACTTTGTATATTAAAAACAAAAGACATGGTCCAATAGTGGGAAAACATATACATGCAATAAAATGCAAGCCTTAATTATTAATGAATTGTTAAATGAATCTGTTATTTAGTTTTGTTATTCTAAGTTCTATCAAACAGTAATATATTTTATTATTTTCCAAGCTCCTACTATAAAGTACCTCTTCAAGTGTAGTAATCTAGATATGTCTAATCAAAGTGAACCAGCTCACCATCTGTTCACAGTTCTGCTATTTAGGCAGAGATAATGCTAAAAACAGTCTGCTAGAGTTTCAGTTAGGCAAATAAAATAAATGAGGAGTCCCAGGCAATCCTTGCTTTGCATTTAATTTGTAACACTCAAAAATGACACTTGAATAGAACAGTCTCTTTGTATGCACTAAATGAGTACACTTAACAAAAATGCTTTTCCAGTGGAGAAGGTATTTTACAATAAAGATAATTTTATGCTTAAGTTTATTGAACTATTAAGTTATAATCCTATAATAATTATTACTATACATAAAGCATATCTACCTCTAGTTCTCCTTCATTTTTGTAGAAGACGGAGGACTTTATGAATTAAAGAGGGAAAAAATTAGAGGATTTTCCCTTTGTGTGCTAGACACTAAGATATCTGACTAGGTTTTGTTGGGCACATCAGGCATTCATGAAACACCTCTTCAGTATACTAATAAAGAAATTGGCCAGGTCTGAGCTTATAGCTTGAGTAATGGCTTAGGGGACCATGAGAGCTATTAGAAGTAAAGATTACCTGGTAATGCTACTACTCAGCAATTGTATGAAGCTTGAGCCAAATCATTTTTTGGTAGGGAAACAATCTCAAGCCTTTGACTGTGGATAATACCTGATACATACATTTTAATTCACCAAGGAGCCCTTTATTGTCAGAAGTCATACATCATTGTGATTGTTTTAATATTGTTTTTACAAAATATTCACAGCAGAGGGGTTTTCCTCTCTCATCGCTGTTTGGTAATGTAGCCTGTTTCTGCATAACCTTTAGCCATCTGGTATTCTCCAAACAAACCCTCCTGTATAGATTTGCATTGTATTGCTACAGATGGGAAAGGACTCTGCTCCCCTCTCTGTTTTTCTCTACTCTGATGCCATTGGTATTGGGAGTAAGAACCAATCATTTTGAAAGCTGGCTTGAGATCTGTTCATAAGTTATGTTCATAATAGAATATTCTCAAAATGGCAACATAAAAGAAGCTGCAGCTTCACTTTATGGGAAAAAAAAATTCTTTTTGAATTATATAATCACAGAAGATGTAGTCAACAGGTTTGTTTTAGGGACTGAGGTTTTTTTTTTTTTTTTTAATTAGCTTGCTACACCACATGCATACGTCACCTAGTTTGATTAACAAGAAAGGAAGAAATATCATTTTGTATTCATCCTTCTTTTTTATATTTTTGTGTATCTCATAACCATGGAGGGACTAGTTCTCTTAAATAAAGGTGGTTTTTCATTGTTATAAAAATGAATGAGATTATAAAAATAAATTGCAGATAGTTATGAAATAGATCAGAATAAAATAGGGTGAAAATGTCTTCAAGAAACACTTATTTCACCTGATTAAAAGAAAGTAAAATTGACTGAAAATTGGAAAATTAAATCATAAAGTTAGTCATGTTTTTCTTTGTAAATAAGAGTTTCCTATAGCTATCAGGACAACCATCTGACATCCATTGGGATGACTCCCAGTATTCGCAGAAAGAACTCGTTGAACAGTTAATATAAATGAGTGTTTTGGGGTTTCCTGCATGATGATAATCCCAGGACTGCAGATATGGAAGCCAGAGGATGGCAAGTTCAAGGCCTGTCTGGACTACATAGTGAGATTCTGTCTTAAACAGAAAGAGTATAGATAAATGTTTCTTCTCAACCTATGTGAGAACAATATTAATTAGAATAAAGTATATTATAATGCTTGTTGAAAATATCTTTAAGATGTTTCATGACATTGTGACTTATATTTTAGCAACAAAATATTAACTCATAGTGTTATGCAATCATTTATGAGATGCTAAATTGAACTTACATTTTTATAATTCTACTTTCTTAAAGTGCAAGCCACAACAAAAGTGATAAAGTTTTTAAAACAGAAGCAACTTACTCAAAATCGTTTTCCCTTTGGTAGAAATCAATTTATTGTTCTAGAAAATCAAATAATTATGCTAGTGTGCTTCCAACTCAGAGACAAGCTAGCTTCATGTATTATAATATGCTCTGTTCTATATTTTCTATGAATATCTAGGATGCTGTCTCTATTAGTAAACAATTTATATGGAGAGAAAGTATGTATATGATAGTAACATCTAGAGATATCTCACTATTATTTTTAATTCGATCTCTCAATATATAAGGTCTACTAATAGCACTGATAATGATATAAAAATGAAAAATCAGGGAACAGTATAGATGATAAGAACATTTGTCATGAAATCATAAGGGCACTGATAGGGACTGACTCATCTTGATTTTAATTCCCCAGCACTCATGTATACAGGTGGATATGGCCACACATGTCTGTATGGTGTGGAGACTAGAGAATTGCTGGGATTTGCTGGTCAGTCTGACAGAATAAAATATCAGCCCAGGGTTGAGAGAATAGTTGTCAAGGAAAAATGCAGTTGAGCAATAGAGGTGGGCACTTGACATTCTTTTGTGGTCTTCTAATGCACACTAATGGGGCATGCTCATCTGTACAAATATGTGTATATACCACACACATTGCAACACAGATACTACACATGCTGAAAAAAGTTAGAAATTCATACTGAAAATAAAAGTCTAAACTATATAAAAATATTTGCACATAGTTTATGCAGAACTTTATTCTTTATACTTATTCTGTACACTTAATTATAGGAAAACAGGCTTTCTAGCATTTTTACAATGAGATAGCAATTCACGTGCTGTTTTATAATTTTAAAATATATTTTTGAAATTTAAATCCTTCTGAGAAATGGAGCAAATACCTCGTATCAAAATTTCCAGTGTGTCTCATAATTGTATTCATACACATTTTAACTTATAGTAGAAATATGTTGTGATGATATGCTGTAGTTTTAAGTGAATCTATTTTCCCAGTTGCCAGAAAAACAGTGACTGCTTTGATAACAGTATAGGAAAATTTATTAGTATACTAACTGTACTATTTATTCTATCACAAGATAGAAATATACACATTTATGTGGGATTTGCATTAGAAAAAGGGGAAAACAAATATGCACAGGTTATGAATCCTGTTTTAAAACTCACAAGTTTCATTGGGGGAGTCCATGCTTTTCTTTTCCAAAAACTAAAAACATTCAGGTTCAAATAGTCTGCCATACACTTCCTTAGAGATTTTTGTTACAGATTAATCAGACAGCTGAAGGAAAAAGTAGGTGTATTGTATAGTAAAAAGTCTCCCAGTCTCCATTTCCACAACCTTGTGTATTAGAAAGAAATAGTTCCAAAAAGCCTACTTTGGAACAGTATCTTCCTTGGTTAACCTCCTACTCATATTTTAATATTTTAACATGTTAGTTTATTTTTAATGCCTTTGCAGAGCTATCTGTTCCTAATTCTAATAATAAATACAGAGTAACAGTGAAAGAGTGTTTCCTTTACCCAGTGGGACGTGTCACATGCTCAAGGAAACATGTACACAGTATTTTTTTTTCTAATGATGACTTTTTCATTTCTCTGTAGTATTATAAAATGTGTATAGGGATGACATTGTTTTCTTCCTTATAGAATTGAGAACATTGAAGCAGGTGACATATAAGTACTTACTTTTGTGCTGTGAAGGATGTCACATAGAGACCTCCAACCAGGACTCAGAGGTTTGGCTGCCCACATCAAGTTTCTTTATTGTTTTTTGAAGATACTATGTCAGGACTTTGGCATATTTGGTAGCATGCTTGTTTTAAAATTGGGTATTATTTTCCCTGCCAAATATCAAGATTAATATTAAAATATGCTGCATCTTGTACACATAAAATTGTATACTTGACAATTTAGGATTTTGGTCACTTTTAGCATTACATTACATTCCCATTACAGTGGGATTTTTTTTTTTTTTAAACTTAGAGTCTAGAGTAAGACTTTCTGGACAGGACTGTCTGAATCCTGTGACCTTAAGTACATTACTTTACGTCTCCACATATTCACTTCCATTTCTATGAAATGTCAACACAAGGGCTGGAGAGATGGTTTAGAGGTTAAAATGCTTGCCTGTGAAACCTGAGGACCCAGATTTGATTCCCCAATACCCGCAAAAGCCAGATGCACAAGGTGGATCTGGAGTTCATTTGCAGTGACTAGAGGCCCTGGTGCACCTATTCTCTCTCTCTCTCTCTCTCTCTCTCTCTCTCTCTATATATATATATATATATATATATATATATATATATATATGATAAAAAATGTATTTAAGAAATATGTCAACATAAGTAGTGACTTCAGCATTGGGCAGTGGAATGATCAGAGGAGAAAATACAAAGTAGTAACAAATTTGAGTTTACTGTGAGTCAAGTGTGTGCTAGCCATTCATTTCGGATGACGTGTGCAAAACACAAATACATGACATATATATCTATAGTGATATAGAAATGGTGTAGATATGAATAGGTGATATACATATAAATAGATGATATAAATATGGATCTAGGTATAGGTGAGATAGAGATAGAAACATATAGATATATCATTGACTTATGTTTTGCAGTTTTGTTTCTGTAGAATGTCATGAGTTGGGGTGGAAGTTGCACACAGACATAGTCTAGGACATCCAATAAACATCCAGGAGTGCCCGAGAAGTGAAAATCAAGTGCACCAGTAAGGACTGGAATACTGGAGTATAATGTGTGGTCATTGCTCCCATGGAACTTACAAACCAGTTTGAAAGAGAAGGTTGCTGTTCAAATATGCAGTCCTTGGCTAAAGCAGTTTAGGAGATTCTGCAAGAGGTTCTAAGGAAGCAGAATGTGAAATGTCGAACAAATGAAAGAAACCCTCCTGAAGACCAGAGTCTGCCAGGTTAGCCAGTTGGGGCCTCCTGTGCTGTGTTCCCCTCGTCTGCTCACTCAGCTCTTCTTCATACATCCCCATCTGTTCAATACTAATGAGCTCCATTGATTTTCAGGTCAGTGGATTGAGTCAGGATGCAAAGAAAAGCAAGTTCTCTCCCTGTTTGGAAGCTAGAGTCTATATAGACCGGTATGAAGCAAAGATACCTTTTTGATTTAGCTGAAACTCATGTGTTTGTCCCCTTATGTGTATTTAACTTTGCCTTTATATGCCCTTCCTTCTAAATAGTTTTAAACAACATCTACTTAATTTTTATTAATCATGCTTAAATATGTATGTTTTGGTAAAGAAATGTATTCTCTTTCCTTTGTCATTATAGCTGACACTTTTTTCAACTTTCTGCTATCTGTGTTTTGTGTATATATTTGTGATTCGTTTTCTTATTTTGGTTTTTAGAGGCAAAGTCACATTGCAGCCCACTATGGTGCCAAATTTACTCTGTAGCCCAGACCAGAGTGACCTCCAGTTCCCTTCTATGCCTCTCAAGGGCTGGCTGTCATTTTGTTGAGTGGGAATTATTTTTCCCACTTTTCTTTCTTTAATGATTATTTGAAGATTTTTATCTCCTGTTTCAAATTTTCCTGGTAATTCCAGTTTAGATATAGTTTTTTTAAAAAAAAAAAAAAAAACATTTCAGGGCTGGAAAGATGACTCAGCTATAATGGACCTTGCCTGCAAAATCTAATGATTTGGGTTTGATTCCCCAGTACCCACATAAGGCCAGATGCACAAAGTAGTGCATGCTTCTGAAGTTCATTTGCAGTGGCTGGAAGCCCTGGCATGCCCGTTCTCTCTTTCTGTGCTTGAAAATAATAAGTAAACAAAATGTTTAATAAAAACATTTCAATCTGATCTCATTTATTACTATTAATGATAAAATTGTACCTAATATAGAATATGAAGAAATTAGCACTCTTATCTCTCCATCACCCACTTCACAAGTGCCATTTTTATAACACCTTAGGATAATGAAGTGAAGTGAAGTCTGGAGCAAGGGGGATTCCTAATGGACATGACATGTTTTTCTCCATGTGGTCTTTCTTTATTCTTGAATAAAAAGTATCAGAATATAGTTATATATTGGCACTTTTAATTAATTTGAAGTATAATTGAAAAATAATGTTTTCTATTTTATCTTAGATTTTCAACTAATTTTTTAAATATACTTCATGTGCTCTGTTTTTTAAAGAATATTATCCACTTTTCCTTTATCTCATATATCTGTATTGGTCCTGCAGTATCAAAGCCTCTTCTCAAATTTTTATTCCATTTATAGATTCTATTTTCTACAAAAGGGCACTTTACATTTCTTGCTTTCAATTCTTCTTTTATTTCTTCCATAGTATTGATATTGAATAAAATGTTTTTATTTGCAGAATTTTACTTGTATTTGTACACTTTAAACCTATTTCCTTTCTTTAAAATATGCATCTATGTCTCTATCCTTCTCTCTCTCTCTGTGTGTATGTGTGTGTGTGTGTGTGTGTGTGTGTGTGTGTGTGTGGCTCATGCTACTTTAATTTTGAATAACAAGAGCTCTTTCAGGGCCTGGTAGTACAAAAGTAATTGATTGAGAAAGACAGACTCTGATTGTCCTGTAGTTGACATCCGGAGTGCAGTGAGAGTACTTATCTTAGATCTGAAAATGCATAAGAAGTTGTTGCCCAAACCTTCAAGTTATTAAGTTATGCTTTTGGGACTTGCACTGGCAGTTATATTATGGATGTCTTGAACTAAATATATATATATATATATCTTATTCAATTACTGTATAGTTAGGACTAGTAAAAATTACCCTTAGACAATTAAAGCAGTATTTATTATTCTGAAATCAGTAGTAAAATTCCTCTGACAGATTTCTATGGTCCAAGCCATCATTACCATGAGCCAACATCCCAATATGTAGCCACCATTTATTCTGTTCTTCAGACCAATCCATATTTCTTTTCCTACTAACACTGTTTCTAAGGATGACTGGAAATCATTTCTCATCCTTTTATAACTAAGGGTATTAACTCATCATAACTTTCTCATGACCTTATTGGTTTTAGTATTGTTAACCTTAGATCTTGTGAACATCATTTGCAATCAGGAAATACTGGAATAGATGCTCACTTTATTTGCAACTTTAATGTAAATCTCTCAATGTTTCTATTAATTCTAGTGACTAAAGTCTTCTTTATCTCTTAACTACGAACCTAAGCAAGTCACTTTATTTTCTGTGATACATATTTTGAAAACAAATATCTTGTTTATGGATTAAGGGTTATAAAAATAAACTATAATATTGAATACATTTATTTAAATTCTGAGTCTATAATAAATTAACTATTAAATAGATAAAGCAATGTGGTATGTGTAAGAAACTGAAGACCACTTTGTGAAATAAGCCAAATTAAGTAATTTTGATGCTTAAGTACCTTGTCTTCAAATGCCATACACATATAGATACACACAAGTGGAAAAAACTCAGGGAGACCCTTGGTCTTCTCAGTGATTAGTGATGGCCTTGGGAGTAGACACAAGTGCTTTCTTTGAGGGGAGGTCTGGGTAAATTCTTTTTATTTGTGTATAAGATGAACATCCATTCTGAGAGCTCACATTTCCTTTGTTTTTGAAAATTTATCTTTAGTAGACAACTTGGGTTGGGTTACAGGGAATTCAAAACTGAAGGGTTAGATATATTTTTTTTAATTTTGTTTTAAACTGAAGGGTTAGCTTTTTTTAAATTTTGTTTTTATTTATTATAGAAAGAGAGAGAGAGAGAGGCAGAGAGAGAGAGAGAGGCAGAGAGAGAGAGAGAGATAGAGAGAGAGAGAGAGAGAGAATGGGCATGCCAGGAAATCAAATCACTGCAAATGAACTTTAGGTGCATGTGCCACCTTGTGTATCTGGCTTATGTGGGTCCTGGAGAATCAAACCTGGGTCATTTGGCTTTGTAGGCAAGCACCTTAACTGCTAAGCCATCTCCCCAGTCCCTACTTTTTTAAAAATCAAATTGTGATGCATGCTTAAACAGAATACTTTAGTTATTTCAAAAAGTTTAACCTGCATGTTCTGAATATAATCTGTTTGGAAGGTATTATAACAGAATGTGTAGGATATAAGAACTTAAATACAGGATTGCCTTTGTTAATATTTCATGTGATTTATAGTTATTTAACCCAGACCACAAAGGTTACTTGGAAGTGCCAGGGAAAGAGTTTAGTTGTAGGGCTATGGAAGGATTATTTCAGACAATTGTAAAAGATTTCATTGAAAGAAACAGAATTGTGGAGAGAGTGAGCACTCAGACCATTAAGACCAACAGCAGGTGTAAGGAAACACGGGGTGAATTTGGCAGTTGAGAATTTGTGTGTAACCAGAACGTTGATGGTGGTGGTTGCATGCTCAACTGGAGTACAGGCCAGTGCATTCAGGCCTTTGAAATTCAGATTTTGAAGCCTGATTTTCTATAATTACCTGAGGACTTTAGCAGAGAAACATCAACTTACTTGTTTTTCTATGCCTAGAATTTTGCCTGGGAATAAATACATGATTAAAAAAATAACTTTCAGCTGCTCCCATAGTGTATAACCCACAACCCCATAGGGAATACCTGCAACCCCACTGCAGAGGGTGCGCAATGGAATAGGGGCAGGTATGAGGAGGTACCAACACATGATGTGTCCATAAAAATATGTTAATAATAATAATAATTTAAAATTTAAAAAAATGCAGAAATTTATAAGTGATATAATTATACCTGAAAATCTGGAGATATTCTATGTGCTTAAAAGCACTCTACTCAAAATTTCACTCAGAAATCTCATTTATATTTTTGAAATTAATGTTATGGAAATTGGTGAATGTGACATTGTATGTAATTTCACTGTAGACTAAATTACAAGACATTTCCCCTTTTATAACCAGGAATATAAATACAGATGACACTTTGCAAAATTATTATCATTATGAGCAAGGTTGCATTTAGGAATATTTTGAAAAACATGGGCTGAGGATCATGAAGCAGTCATACTCATGGGAAAAGAAGCAAGTTGTCACAATTGTAGGTATTCCATAGGCCAAAGATGCAAAGAGTATGTGTGATTACTGGGGAAAGGTATAATTATCTCTGACATTGGGAAGGGTTATATGTGTTGTCTTCTTTACCAACATCTGTCAGCTGTTTTGAGATACTTTATTTCATTTTTAGTCTTAATAAAATCTCTGCAACTATTCCAGGCAGGAGAGGACATATGTGCAAAATTATATTCTGTTTTGTTTATTCACACAGGTTTTGTATAAAAGAATAACATTTCTAGTTTGGCAATAGGACTGTAAATTTTCAAGAAGAAACCTATGATTTGTTGCTTACCAATTTTTATTAGCTAGAATGTAATCTTTAATATAATACCAGATAAATGGCTTCCTTTGCAAATACTGGAATAGCTTACACTAAGACACATTCTCTGACATAAAACCATTTCTGAAGGTGATGCTTCCTGTCTTAAGTACTGTTGCAGTCCGGTTTGCATTGCTGGTAGAAATCACCCAACTAAGAGCACCTTCTGGGAAAAAGAGGTTTATTTTGGCTTATAGGCTTGAGGGGAAGCTCCACGATGGCAGGGAAAATGATAACATGAGCAGAGGGTGGACATCACCCCCTGGCTAACATAAGGTGGACCATAGCAACAGGAGAGTGTGCCAAACACTGGCATGGGGAAACTGGCTATAACAACCATAAGCCCGCCCCCAACAATGCACTCCCTCTAGGAGGCATTAATTCCCAAATATCCATCAGCTGGGAACCTAGCATTCAGAACACCTAAGTTTATGGGGGACACCTGAATCAACCACCACAAGTACCCATACAGGAATCTTGACTCTACGTGGCCTCCTCATTTATGTGCTTCAAATAATAAAGTTTTTGTGCACTTTAGTAGAGAAATCAAACCTTTCTCAAGTAGCAGAAATTCATCTAACTCAGAAAAATGCTAATTATTGACCACACATCTTTCAAGAAGTGACTTGCCTCTTTTTGTTTCAATTTACTTTTCTTCTTTATAAGCTTAAATGAATTAACTCCTTTAGATGTCAATTTCCTGTAGAAATTAGACAATACTCATTTTCCCTAAATTAAGAAACTGAGTTAAAACAGGGCAAGAAATTTTTCTAGCCAGTGTGATTTATTCAACCATGTGAGCCTGGGAATTGATTTGTCTTCATCTCTAGGCCTTTTACCTTTCTGCTTTTCCTGCTTCTATTGAATACTATCTATCTCAGGGCATTTTCATTTTGAAGATTAAGTGAGATAATGTCTGAATGCATATTTATTAATGATTTATGACTGCAAATACAAACACATCTGGAGTTTTCTAAAGCTAAATTTTATTTTCTATTTATTTATGTAGTTAGAGAGAGAGAGAAAGAGTGAGAGAGAATAGGTGAACCAGAGCCTCCAGCCATTGCAAAAGAACTCCAGATGCAGACATCTGGCTTACATGGGTCCTAGGGAATCAAACCTGGGTTCTTTGGCTTTGTAGCAAGCACCTTAACCACTAAGCTATCTCTCTAGCCCATAAGCTAATTTTAAAATACAAACAAAACTGTTCCTGAAAAGGTCACTTGCTGGGGAAAAAATGTGTGACTAATCTGTTCTGTAAAGATAGATAGATATTCAGTTGGTTATCGGAGCCCCACTTTATACTTGAATTACTTTATAGAACATTAGGTCACAGATAATTGAATCTTAGAATTACAGAAGAAAATTTATGCAGGATTTCACTGTTTTTGCCCACATTAATTCCATTTACAGCAGGCTGTGCCTGGAGTTGAAGGAGTATACTCAAAGCAGTGTCACTTTGAAGAACTGAATACCCTATTAATTATTTAATGGGTCAAGAAAATGCCAAGTACAGCCATAAAAGGCTAGAAGTTCATAGTAGGAATACCATTTGGTCTTATAAATTTTTATAAATATTACCATGGTAATAATACCCACATATGTCTTCCTATACCATGTCAGAAAATGGCATCATGCTTGGTGTGGGCTGAGCCATTGGCTTGCTGGGGATGACTCTATGCCACTAGGCAGTGGCATGGTGTCCAAAAACGTCATTTTGGTGAGATCACTGAGCTCCTTTCACTGCAACCTTCCCTTTCTGCATTTACATGGACTAAATTTTTCCTTCAAAGATTTCAGGAAGCAAAATTGTTTCAAAATAGGGGGTAGAAGTATTTAAAGTCATTTATTTGTATGCCAGATTATTTTGTGAAAAAAATTAACGAATCATAATTGCTAGATGGGTGAATTTGGAAAACCACCTTGGAAAGTAACAGGATATGCTGAGCTGATTTATAGTAATAATGTCAAAAATACAATGTCATTTCTAATTTTATAATTATGAGTTCAGTAATCTGTGCCCTAAGTCTCTGTAAGGAATTCAGTGTACAAGTTGGATTCTAACAAACACCTGTACTTTACCAATATGTTTAGAGTTCTTTTTGAGTATGTGGAAAATCTGGCATGTTACTACACAGACTTCTGGATTTGAAGGCAGAAATTATAGGAATATCATCATTTTATTTGTTCCCTGAAGCAGAGGACAGAAGGTAGTCAAGTCCACAGAGTTGTATTTTTCAGGTGTACAATAGGGTGTGAAGGCACAGTGGGATGGGCATATTGATGAGTTTGTTTATGGCCTTCTTCCACTACATATGAGCACAGAGAATCTCACATATGATTTCATAAAGATATAGTGGGATTAGTAAGATGTGAGGAAAAATGTCAGATTTCAACAACTTTTATTCATCTGGAATCACTATCTGGAAAAAGACAAGTGGAACATTTAAAGAAATAGATATTAGATTGTATATTTAACTAGGAATACTGAATTATAGGATATATATATCAATTCTATTGTTTGACATGATATTGATATATGATATAATGATAATAATAATATGATATAATATTACCTAATAATTTGCATATTGTGGTCATTTAAGCAAAACTGTCCTCTGAACCCTTTTGAGTTTGACTTAATATTTTCTGGTTAATGATGGTGTTATGGAAGGTTGTGGAACCTTTAGGAGATAGGGCCTTGCTTACAAGAGGTATGTCAATAGGGGCTGGCCTTGAGATTTTATAGTCTAGCCTACTGTCTCTCTCTTTCTGTCTCCTTCCACCTTGCTGATCAGGTGATAAGAAGCTGGCTTCCTACTCCTGCCATGCTTTCCCTTTGATGACTGACTCTGCTCCAGTGCAACTGATGCAGAAAGTTAGTACTAACAAATGGGGCTATTGCTGTGGTAATGAACATGTGATTCTTAGTCTTTTAGAACTGATTTGCCTGAAGAATGTAGAAAGATTTGGTACTCTGTACTAGAAAAGCTTTACAATGCTATAAGCAGAGCTTAATGGGTCAGTCTTGTGGGAATTTGGATGTCCAAAATACTGAGAGAAATGTAGGCTGTAGAGGTTTGCCTCATGAGGGTTCAGAGTAGAATAAGGACTCTGTCAGGAAGTGGTCTAGAGGCATGTGATATTCTTGCAAAGAAGCTGGATATATTCTGCCCATATCTTGAAAACTTAACCAAAGTAAATTAAAGTGTAATTATGCCAGTTACCTGCTCCTGCCATGCTTTCTCCACCACAATGAATACAAACCTGTGAAAATATTAAGTGAAAATGAATACTATCCTTCCATAAGCCTCTTTTGGTAGGGATTTTTCCTAGTAATGAGAAAATATGTTAAAATATGCTAATTAAAAAGTAATCTGTAAAGCTAGTTTAGAAAATGCCTAGTTTGAAAATGTAATAGATTGCACTTATTTTTAGACTTTTACCAAAACATTAGACCCTTCTACAAATTCTCCCCTCTCTCCTACAATATAAAAATTTGGATATTGGATTGCCTCAGTGAATGACCTTCTCTGCATAAGTTGTATATACAACTTGGGTTTTATTTCTGCTTTTATTCTTATTAATATCTGTAACATATCCAGAGAAATTATGTTCAAATAAACTGTGGAATAGTAGATCAATAAAATAGCTACTATAAAGATAATACTAAGACTTGGTAAGAAATTTTTACCAAGGTGATATTAGGTCTCTATTATTGAAAGATTATTTAACTTTGTTTTAAATTCCCTTATCAATGATTAACTGCAGACCTCTCCCATCATAATCTTATAAAACTCAATCCAAAGACACTTCTTGTGTGAAGACTACCTTGTTGTTCTTAATGATGAATCTTTGTCTTGGATTCTCTTTGTGTTCTGTCTTAACTGTTTAAGTATTTACCGCATTGAAGAGCATTCATTTATTGATATATGTGTCTGAATCTCTTGGCAAGCTTCCTTTTCACTATCATGTACTTTCCTGTTTGTGGCCAGGTCTTAATTCATGAGAATGGTGTTTTCTTCTGAATTGAACAGGGAGAATAGAAATGTACTCCCATGCTCTGAAAATACAAAAAAAAAAAAAAGGCCAAAAATGTTCTATGCTCTGAAGTTAAAAAAAAAAAAAGAAAAGAAAAAGCCAAAGAGTAGCAGTAACAAGGCAAATGATTGTTTAAGATCATTACTAATAATTATAGCTGTCTGGAAATAGAATTGCCTGTCTTTAAATGTAAGTCAAGACAAGGTGAATGATAATGTGGAAGAAATGTTGCATAGCCTGACCTCTGATTACTTTCCAGTTCTTCTGCTCTATGTCTTAGATTTTTTCTCTAGTGTCATTTACTTCCCTCTTAGGTAGTCTTCAAAAACACTTTCATATATATTATCTCATTTATTTGAAGAAATTTCATGTGGTGTATGTGGGGAAAGGTATTATCATTCTAATTGCACAGTAAAATGAGGCATAAAGAAGTTAAGCGACTTGAACAGGGATATTCAGTCAGCATTAAATTTGAGACCAGAATATAATTTTCCTTGGAATCATTTGGTAACTTATTTTTAGATAGAATAGCTGAAGCTACCTTTTTTTTTTTTTACATTTGAGGGTATATAGTTATATATTTCTCATTAAGAGATGTGTTTTCCTAACTGTGCTTTTATACATGCTTAATTTTTATGCCACTACCAATTTTCATAATTATGGATGGTGTTGAAAAGTCTGGAGAGCAGCTGAAAGCATGTAATAAATATAATACATAGATCTTGAAAACAGGCAAAATTCACATATTATGTGTGTCAGTGGACAGTCTAGGAGGCATACATCATCATGAGAGACTGACTTGTATCCATGTTTAGATTTTCAGCAAAGACAAGCCTGTTGCCAGATACCAATTACTTTTGGCAGGAATGATGGCTTCAATGCATTCCTTACAAAGGCTACTGACAGGAGGGGTTTGCTTCAGTTTCATTTAATTTTATTATGTTTTGTCTGGGTTCTAGTCCTGTACCTATATAAAAGAGATTCACTTAAACATTTCCTAGAGAAAGATTAAAACTATATGGAGGCAGTGCACCCATCCTTTCTATTACCTGTTCCTGAGTTCCACCTCCCTAGAATGTACTTTTGGAGTTCATGACAGGTCTTTTTTCATATTATTCTCTGCCTCACAGAAGATCACTCAGCAGTAATTGTCAGCTGGTGACTGTGCCACGACTTCAGCTGGATCGCCTTCTCTCCATGCACACTGTTCAGAGGGCTGGCTTGATTATTCGCATGAGCTTTATGAGAGAGTGTAGAAGCTTCCAGTCTGATTAAACATAGACTCGGAAGGCCAGAGAAATTGGCTCAGGTACATTGTGTTGCTCACTGCATACCGAGTCACAGGCTAGCTCAAATGGAAGGAGGACATGCCTGTGTCTTTTGAAGGAATGAGCAGTATGCACAAGAGACATGACAGAAATTATTGATGGCTGCTATAGTTGGCCATTTTGGCATACAACTTACTGAAGTAAGAAAGCAGGGCAGTAACAACAACAATGACAACAATAATAATAGCAACAACAGAGAGAGAGAGAGAGAGAGAGAGAGAGAGAGAGAGAGAGCGAGCCAGGCATGGTGGCACATGCCTTTAATCCCAGCACCCTGGAGGCAGAGGTAGGAGGATTGCTGTGAGTTGGAGGCCACCCTGAGACAACGTAGTGAATTCCAGGTCAGTCTGGTCTAGAGCAAGACCCTACCTCAAAAAATAAAAATTGGAAAAAAGAAACAGAGAGGATCCTGCATATTAATATTGATGCTAATATTTTAAGATGGAAATATATGTGGGTGATGTTCTCTATGTGTTGATTAAAAGTCTTACTAAACTTTTTTATTACAGTTTTTATAGTCAACTTGATAACAAATTTTACTTTACATTATTGCTGTCTATTTGATTGTCTTCATAATTTGTGTTATGATGAAGAAACATTTACTCACCATGCACCATGATTTTCTATCATTTATAAACTGATTATTTACCACTTTAGGAGTCTCACATACTTAATTATGCATAACTAGGATTAATCCCACAAACTTTCCAGTAACACAAATAAGTTTTATCAAAGGAGGTATTTATTTTTATAGTATATTACATCGGTTTTGATTGATTCTTGAATTTTACTCACAGAACAGAGGTTACTTTTAACTGTTTTTCATAATAAAATTCTTTAACAAATACCTACTTTAGTTCTGATATCTAGTTAGAGACATGAATCATAGTTTCTCTTTTTATTATGTATTAATTGATATATAACAAAAGTTCTATTTGGGGGGCTGGGGAAATGGCTTAGTGATTACTTGCTTTCAAAGTCTGACAGCCTGGATTCAATTTCCCAATACCCATGTGAAGCCAGATGCACAAAATGGCACATGTGTCTAGTGTTCATTTGTAATGTCAAGAGGCTCTAGCATGCCCATTATATTCCTCCCTCTTTCCTTGCAAATAAATAAATAAATAAATAAAGTTCCAATTCTCTTTTTAAAGATTTTATTTTATTTTTTAAGATTATTTATTTATTTGAGACAGAACAAGGGAGAGGGAGAGAGAGTGAGAATGGGCACCCCAGGGCCTCTAGGCACTGTAAACAAACTCCAGATGCATGTGCTACCATGTGCATCTGGTTTACATGGGACCTGGAGCATTAAACCTGAGTCCTTAGGTTTTTCAGGCATGCACCTTAATCATTAAGCCATCTCTCCAGCCCCTAAATATATATTTTTTTATTTATTAGAGACAGAGGTGGAGGGGGGGAATGGGTGCACCGGGGGCACTAGCCACTGCAAATGAACTACAGACACATGTGCCACCATGTAAATCTGGTTTATGTGAGACCTGAAGAACGAATCTGGGTCCTTAGGCTTTGCAGACATGCAGCTTAACTGCTAAGCCATCTCTCCAGCCAAAAAGTTCCAATTTTCTATGTAAAGTCATTTTTAAATATCATAAAATATGATTTACAAAATTAGTTCAAGTATTTAGATTTGTATTGATTATTTTTATTCTTATTTACTCACTTGTTGGTATTTGAAATTTTGAAAAAGGTATTTTTTAAATTTAATTTTAATATCTATTTTATTGTTCTATTCATGAGATGATATCATAATAATCATTTTAGTGAATTTAAGGAACAGGTATTTTCCTTTTTCCCTTCATCAATTCAAATTATTGTCATTAAAACATAAAATGAATTATACATGCATGTACACATCAATGTTCTGATCACATAAATAACATAATAAGTATATTTGAGAAAATTTTTCATTACGTAACAAAAGTAAAGCTTCATGGAAAAATAACCCTCTTTGTCCATCACTAATACACTCAGAATATTCTAATAGAAATAAAATCAATTCTACTCTGTTGATAAAATTTGTATATCTGTAAAAGTAGGAGTTGAGTTCTAGAACAGATGTTTTCAATAGGATTTTATGGTGGTAGATGTTCATTTCAATTTTTAAAATCTTGTCCTATTATATAATATTTTATTTTTATTAATATGATGTTTACTCTGCAAGAAAAAATATATTGCACTTTTTTACTGAAGGTATGTACAGTTTTGATTAGTGTGACTCATTCTGGACACTAATAATAAATGTTCAATATTACAGATGAACAAATAATACTCACAAAATTAACCTGAAAATAGATATTCTTTTGAAGGGATTATCAAAATATTTATGGCTTCTTTTTCTGGAGACACTAAATAAAAATTGAACAATACTGTAATCTATTTCTGTAGTAAAAAGTGAACAAATCTCTCTATAATTGTTGTTTTTTTTATAACAGTTTATAATGAAAGCAAAATACTTAATTATATGTTAGTAATTAATTTTATTCTCCTCTGGAAAGTAATTACTATGACAAATATTTGTACATTATTGAATTGATGAATAAAAAGTTTCTAGCTTCTGAGGTGAATTGGTATAGCATGTTCTTTAATAGAGTTACCACCCTATGTATGATCTGTTGATAAGGTTACAGAATTGATTTGGTAGGTTCAATTCTTATTTTTAAAGTGAAATAAAATTAATATAAACAAGTACAAACAAAACCTAATAGGTTACCAGACTATATCATAAAGGATAAACATTTCATCCTTTCTCACAATAAGATAAAAGAAAATAGAAATAAATACAAAGTGTCACAACAAAAAAAGACAACCTTAGAATAAATATTGCTAATAAACTAAGTTCTGTGTCTCCAGTGTGAGTTTATGAAGCATAGTCCTCCTTAAGGATACTCTATTTTTAATCAGAAAGTGTGTGAGATTATGGCTTTAAAATTGCAAAGTAAATATTGGGGTTCTGAGTTAAATCCCTATCTTAAATATTAAAATACCTAGTATTTATCTATTGACTCATCTCTAATTTCCTGATTATTGTTTGTATTCATTAAGCAATTGTCAGCAATTCTTAAAATATTCTCAGAGGATACTCTATATTCAAAAGTGTATATGTATTTATAGGACAGAAACGGTTGTGATAGTCACAAATAGGAAGGATTTATGAATTTTATGTTATCAAGTACTTTGGAAATAAAATAAGTATAAATATATTTGATAATTTCCTTATTCAGAATTTAATTTACATCAGTTGTCTCTCTAAAAGTGTACTATACTAGCACCAGTGTATTAAGTTGATATTAAAGATTAATTTTTTAATTGATTGTCTAATCATTAACTTTGATTTAGTATCCTATTAAAGCACCAAGAGTGGGATTCTCTCTTCATGAAGCTAACATTTTAGTTGAAAAAAATTAAATATGTATGAAATACTAGAATTCTTGAGGTAACTATAATGTATATTTATGACCTAAACCTTCAGTAATATCCTTTACACAACCTCACTAGGCATTTTTGCATTAATGGATACTGAATGGATTCCTTTAAATAATGTTGAGCACATGGTGTTCTTGATTTTGAGTTCAGCAGGGGGATAAAGAATGGAGGTACTATGATCTGAGGAGAGTGGCATACTTCAAATCCGTAACTCCTGCGATGTGTTCTCCACTCAAAATCTTGCATCTGGAAACTCCTGAATGATCTGAATCAGATGTCCCTCCCATGTTCATGTGTTGAAGCCCAGGTTCCTATATGATAGGGCTATCTTGGGAGGTGATGGAAATGACAGGAGGTTTTAAGGAAGTAGTTGCCTGGTAATGCGCCTTCTTTTTCACTTGCCTGTCTTCACCTCTTGTCTACTACGAGGGGAGCAGCTCTCTTCCACCATATGTTCACCACCATGGTACTAAGGCTTACATCACCATATGTTCCTTGCCATGGTACTCAGTCTTGTCAAAGGCCCACAGAAATAATACCAAAGTATCTGAGTAAAAATTCCTCCTATGTGCTACATATGTTAGTAAAGTAAACCCCAAGACTGCATTTGGGTCACTCTTCTGATCTTCAGACCCTTCTGCCCACAGGCTTAACTGTGGCCTGGTCATATCTTGCTTTGTCTAATATATGAGTCTCTCTCTCTTTTTGTGATGTTTTCTAGTCTTGTCTAGATTCAACCCCATAAAAAAGGCTATTCTTTCTGTAACTTCCTAATAACAACTTCCATAAGTATATACAATGTGCTATAATCAAAACCCCCTCCCAACCTCGTGAAAATCTGCATCTTCTGACCCTTCTTTCCATTTCATCTCTCTTCTATTTTCTGTTTTTTGTTCTTTAAGCAGCCACTTGCATTCGTTTGTTGGGACATAGAGAATAACAACCACAAAAGTTGACTACACCTTGATATCCAAAATCTGTGAATAATATTTTACATTAAAAAATAATAATTGGCCAAGATGATTAAGTGTTTGGGCATTGAGACGAGAAAATTTTCCTAGACTATCCAGGTGGCCAAAATAAGCATGTGAGAGGAAAAGGAACAGAGATCTGCCAGCTATGCCAAACAGTGCTCTGTTGGAAGAAAGAAAGTTTAAAACACCTGGGAGAGACTTAGTCACTCATTATTGGCTTTAAAGATAGAAGCAGTCATGAGGAGGTAAAAATGTTGGTGAATTCTGAAGGCTGTGACTGGCCTCTGAAGACTACCAGGAAATCAACAGACAACTCTGAACTACCCCGTACATGGAATGGAGCTCTGCAAATAATCTGGAGGAACAAGAATATTGACTCGCCCCTAAAGCCAGTAAAAATAAGGCAGCTATGTGACACTGATTTTAACCTGGGAAGAACCATATCAGACTTAGAGAACTGTGAGTTAATAAATCATGGTGTTTAAGCCACTAGCAGTTTGTTTCATCTGCTTAAATCCTAATAAGTTGATGATTTGGTTTGAATAACACCTCTCCACTTTTTGTTCCTCTGGAACACAGAAGTGTATTACCAACTGAAAGGCACTTGACCCACAATTTAGCAAATAACATTTCATCTCTCTTCTAGTTTCACCAGTACCACACATTCTCTTTTGTTATTCAAAACTAAACTTGCCCAAATAAATTCTCTATCTCTCTTACTTTGAACTTTGATCTAGCATAATAAAAAGAAAAAAATGTTAAAAATCAGAAAACATAGCAATTTGTTAATTCTGAATTGGGAGTTCATGGCCCCTTGGTAAGATGGAGAAGGAGGTAGGGCCTAGATGGGGACAGCAAGGTCAGATATGAACAGGTATGTAGAGAAGAACAATACATACAGCCATGCATCTTAGGGTAAGAGGGATCAGCCTTTTGTGTTTCCAGCTCGTTACAATCCATATTATTCTTTAAATGACTTTTTTATTTAGATAATTTAATGACATCATTTTCACTGAAAACAAGTGTGACTAAAACCGAGATGTTATCAGAGAGAAGTCTTAAAGGTAGTTTGTGATAAATTTGAAATATTCAGAGAGGAAAAAAGAGAAATGGAAATGATCCATATGTCCTAACACAGGTTCTCTGCTGCCTGCGCATCACTTATAGGAATAATAAAATAATTAACGTAGAAGGGGGACACACAGAGTGTGCTGGGGCCTTGATCCAGCTTTACTAGTTCATGGCTCAGGCAGGTAGGTTTAAGGAGTTATCCGTTCCCCTTCTGGAGCAGCACTACGACCCTCCTACCTCATCTCTCCACACATTAACACAACCTCCATCAAACCCCAAGACTGCTTTTGGGTCACGCTTCTGATCAAACTGTGGCCTGGTCATATCTTGCTTTGTCTAATATATGAGTCTCTCTCTCTCTCTCTCTCTCTCTTTTTTTTTTGTGATGTTTTCTAGTCTTGTCTAGATTCAACCCCATAATAATGGCTTAAAGCTACTTTTATCTTTTTGCTTCCTGGGTCAAAAACCTTAAATGGGTCTTTGACATTTATAGTCTTCTCTCTAGTATAGCTTTCAAGGTACTCTGTAACCTAGTTTCAGCTTCCATTTACTATGCCTCATATCCCATTATATTTCTACAGAAATCATGTTATCCAGCCAACTTGGCTCATTCAGAATTACTTAAATACACTGCTTGGGTTTTTGCCAAAATGATTTGCCACTCTCTTTCCTCTCACCTTCAATGTACTTACTCCCTGGCACCCTTCTTCTATTCAAACCCTTCTTCCTTTTGTTTCAATGTCTTCCAAATTAGGAAATGCTTTGGCTCTGGAAGAGGTTGTTCTCCTTTTCTTCAAATAACTATGAAAAGGAAAGTTTAGAGCTCCATGAGTAATGCCAATGATACTACTTTTTTTTTTCCATGTAAAATGTGAAGTCAGGTAATCTTTGGATGTTTTCAATATCACTTTTTCTCTTTGGCTATTGAACAAGGAAATCAGCAAATATACAAGCACCCTAGATCTCAATGCTGGGTCAGGCAAATCAGGCAGCTCTCTGGTAAAGGGCGTCTGAGCCTTTGTTTTTCATTACTCTCCCTGGGCACAGATTGAAACGTCCAAATGAAATCAAATTACGTTCTCACTAGAGAAATACCTTCTCGTCAGTTGAAGTGGGAAACACAAGGACTCTTTAATGTCTGGGTTACATTGACAGAGGGACAGAAAACACCCATAAGTAGTAGCTGTTCAGGATCCACACTGCAGAGACGGTCTGTAGAAATCTCACAGAGAAGGTCAGTGTCCATGTGCAGTACTGCTGTCAAGGGGGCGTGACCATTATTGATTCTTTTCATCATTTGTATAAGAAAGAGAAGTTGTTTCCTAGTAAACTGTTAGTTTTCGGCCTCATTGGTTACTTCTCTGTGAATCTCTGAAAATATTCCTTTATTTTTCTCAACACTTTGACCCAAATGGCCTCTGTCTTGTCAGAACTCTTGTTTGTTTGTTGTTTGTTTGTTTGTGGTATGGTCTCACTCTAGTAGTCCCAGTCTGCCTTCAGACTCACAGCAGACCTCTTTCCTCTGCCTCCTGCTTGAAGCCCATCCTCCCTACAGCAAGCATTGGAGGTGAGTGGGCATGGCTAATGGGACCGACCAGTTGTCCCATTATTCTTCCATGTGTAGTGTATTGTGTTCCACATGCACATATATTGTGTTTAGGTATACTCTGCTAGACTGTATATCCTGAAGCAAATTATATGTCCCTTGGAGATGGCACTGCTTTTATTTCTGGTTGAATATGAAATTGTGC
This sequence comes from Dipus sagitta, assembly GCA_036346955.1. NCBI lineage: Eukaryota > Metazoa > Chordata > Mammalia > Rodentia > Dipodidae > Dipus > Dipus sagitta. The sequence goes on from CM070771.1 coordinate 151,498,903, forward strand.
CAGCAGAGATTTTATCCAGATAACATTTACAGACCATATTTGTTTTGAGGAAAGTTCTCACTCCTTAGTAAAGGCTGATCTGTAACTCACTAGGTAGCCCAGACTAGCCTCAAACTCATGACAATATTCTTGCCTCAGGATTCTGAGTTCTGGATTAGCAAGCATGAGTCACTATATTTCTATGTTTCTAGTATACTTCAGAGTACCAATATCTTATGTATTTTGGTTTTTTTTTTCCACTTTTCAGGAATCACATTTAAGATGTCCATCAAAAAATATTTTGGCTGTTTCAGAAGATTCCACAAAACTTACAAACAAACAGTAATAGCAATAAAATATCACCTCTCTCTTCACAGACATGGTTGCTCTGGACACAAAATAGTTACAAAGTCCATGATTGGACCCACAATTAAGTTTTGGGTCAGCAAGTGAGAGCTGTGTTCCACGGGTTCATATAACTCCACCAGAACAAGAAAATCAGATTGGGATGTATTCTGAGTGCTTATTGTACTAAGAGAGTCACTGTCTAAGGAGCCTGTACTAGGCTACTTTTAGTTTTTCTTCATCCTGAGCTTGCTATTACTACTCTCAAAGTTAACTAGTGCCACCGCACTTTCAAGATGTTCAAAATCCATTTGATAAGCTAATGCTTTCAAGTAAGAAGTAGAAATAAAGTATTCAGAGGTGAAAGTAGAAAGAGGGAGGATGGATCTGTTTTTCAGGAGGTAGGGAACCAGCAAGAGGAAGGCAGAAAGAATGAAGAAGAAAATGAGAAATGCAGATGAATAACAACATAATATAACACATATGTGTGAAAATACCATAATAAAACCCATTATTTTGCATGCTAACTTAAATATTGAATAATAAAAATGTAAAATTGGACCTGGAGAAATGTCTTAGTGGTTCAGGTGCTTTCTTGCAAAGTCTAATGATCATGTTCAATTGTCCAGTACCCATATAAACCAGATGCAAAAGGTAGCACATGTGTCTGGAGTTTATATGCAGTGGCTAGAGGCCCTGGCATGCTCATTATCTCTTTCTCTATTTCTCTCTCTCAGGTAAATAAATAACTGAAATATTTAAAAAATGTAAAATTACAGTCTACCACAACTATATATATTTACAACACATAATATAGCATATAACATATAATAACTAAAACATTCTCGTTGCTAAATATGATAACTGTGGATGATGGAGGAATACTAATTACTTATAGTATGCAGCAAAAATGGCAGGATCTCCTTGCATTTACCGTGTAATAAAGTGCTTGTGGTACTGCTTCTCAGGTGACTACCATAAATTTATAATTCATTTTTTCTCTAAAGGTTTTAGCTCTTTCAAGAGCAAGAGCTCTTGCTTTACTATAGGAATTATTTAATTAATATGGAGAAGGATGAGTCTACTGCATAATAAGACTAGAATTATGTTGGTGAATACAGATAAATTAGAAACTAATTAATTTAAAATTTATGGGCTGGTGACCACTTATGCCATGACACATTGAATGCTTTGGTGAGCAATTGCATTATTCAACAGACATCATAGTGGGAGTGATTGACAAAAGTGGAGATGCAGGGCCTGCCCTGAATGCAGATGGAGTTAGAGATAGATTTTCACTTTATTAATTATTTATGATTGTACAACGTAAGTATATTATTTATTGTATGATTTCAACTTATGCCACTTGATTTTCTATTAGTTTGACTTGTATTATGTTATCTAATTTAAATTCATTAGGAATTAAAAAACACATGCTATCAGAGATAGAAAAATATTTCCCATTAAATTTAATTACTAACTCGCACTTATTATCAATGGCTGAGAAATAGCAAAGAGACTTTAAGTATAATTAATGTGTAACAATTCTAATTATTATTTTGAAGAGAAATCATAACTCTGAATATTTGGATCAGTACTCCATGACCAACATATTTTTTATTTCTGTTTGTCTTTATAAATATTTCCCAAGAATCATGGGTGTTAATACTTTTGATTATTATTGACAAGTTCCAAATAAGTTAGAAGCAAATTCACTTAAAATGATACTCATATTAAAATTTAATTTAAGTGTATTTTCAATGTCACAGGCATTGGATAATTGTAGTTAAAATATTAATGTACAGTATTTCTAGACTGTTTGATAGTAAATAAAAGCAAATAGAATAGTATTTGGTTGTATCATTTTGCTGAATGACTTAATTATACCAAATATTATTTCATTATTAATAGAAATGCCATTACAGGAGAAAGCCTGTGAATGTTAAGCCTGTATATAAGCAGCCCTTCATGAAGCTGGGGTTCAGTGTCCAACCACTGCTCTCTTATGATTCATTTGCTACATGTGAAAACTCTTTGAAAAAGGAAAAAAGTAGAAACTTGTCTGCTAGTGTAGGCCTATCGTCACTATTACTTGGGAGGCTAATTTAGAAAGATTATGAATTCAAGGGCTGTCCTTATTACACAGCGAATTCAAGACCAGTCTGAACAAAGTAATGAATCCTGTGTCAAAGTGAAAGGTAAATAATAAAGGTGGGCAATAGAGCTCAGTCTTAGAATGCTTGTCTAGCATGTGTGAAAGAAAGCTAAGGTTCAATACCCAAAACTATGAGAAATAAAAGGGAAACAAAACAATCAGATTTTTAAATGTCTATTGTGTTGTGATCAATGGCAGGCAAATAAAGATCTTGTTGCTCTGTAGGAAAAAGAAGTGGTATAGACAGTGGTCAGAAGAGGTAGTGATGTTGGAGCACATACAACAGATGCTATTTGAAAGGTTTTTGATGACTTATATAAGACAAGGGAATATATAGATAAGAATAGAGGTTAAGATGCCCTTGAAAACAGTTCTCAAATGGGTTATGTCAATAGAGAGGAAAGGATATTAACATTAACTTTGCTATAAAGATATTTTGATGTTAATTCAAAGGTTGTAACAGTGAGGACCTTTGTCTTTGTTTCCTCTGTACTCTAACGTGCCTCAGCAACTCTGCCCTTCTAGTCTTGAGAGCTCTCCCATACCTCGGCACCTCTAATACCTGGAAGTCTCTACTCATAGATCATCTTCATAATTCATACCACAGCCTCACAGGAGTTCCTTTTAAGGACTTCTACCCTGCTTTTCTGACTGTACAACATCTGTAACTTCATAAACTTGGGTCATACTCTGTGACCTTTTTCTTGCATTTGTTATACTACTTTCAAAACCAATATCAGGTGCAGCATTTATAAATCTAGGATGGCTAAAGCCCCAGTTGAAGAGATTCTTTCAGCATTCTTCCTTCCAGCTTCTACTTTCAAAAGAGTCAGTACTCCTCTTATTGTTCCAAAGCAAGGCAGCTGGCCTCATCCTCAATGGTAATCATCTCTTAGGTAAAGAATCTCAGCTGGAGGCTGAAGTCTCTGTGCCCAGGATTTGAACCTGCTCATACTTCCTCTGCCAAATCCACTAATCCACTGCTTTCAAATTTAACTTTGTTCAAATCTCAAGATATAGGCAGAATACAGCCAGCATCTATGCCTCTAGCCCAGTTCCTAATGAAATTCTCTTTCCTCTCTAAAACCTCACAGGCAAAGCCTTAGCAGGCAACAGCTCTCTCTGCATATAGGCCTTTCAAACTCTCACCAGAATGGTTTCTCCAGTCTAAAATTCAAAATCCTTTTGTATTCTCTAGCAATCCAGTTCCAAAAGACTGAGAACCACACAGGTTTCTAGCATCGAAACCCCCTTCTAGGTACCAGTTTTCTGCAACAGTTACCTTCCTATTGCTGGAAAACAAAACAAAACAAAACCCAGAGCAGCTTATAGAAGAAAGGGGTTTATTTCAGGCATAGAATTTCAGAGTAAAATTTCATCATGGCAGAGAAAGCCTGACATGAGCAGGAAAGCTGCCTCTTATTTCATCACATATCAGCATTAGGGAGTAGCCAGTGTGACCTGGCTAGCTAATACTCAATAGACCTGGATTTAAAGTCCTAATAATGTCTGATGCCAACAACACACCTTCTTCAGCAATGCTCTGCTTCCCAAAGACTGCACTAGCTGGGAATCAAGAATGAGATTTCATCATAAGCACCTTTTACGTTCAAACCATCACAAAAGTGAAGTGATTGTTTTTTTCTTGCTGTTGGATAACTTATGCAACTACATGCCAGAATTGTAAAATAAAATAAAAGTGTTGGCAAAATTGTGTAATTTCTGGAAAACATGTGTGTGGGTTATCCTTGTATTGAGAATTTTCTGTGACCTGGTTCCTAGTCTGCTTTCCAAGATTACTGTATTTATGTGATCTGACTTTGGTATGAGATCTGAGTAGAACTATCTCCCAAAGTCACCTAGGACACTGGAAGTACTAAATATTCCTGGATAATTTAAAGATCTATGACAAAATGTAGAGACTATTTGTTGTTGATTTTATTATATTAATTGTACTCTCTCTCTTAATCATCATGTCCTGTAGGGAAAGTGAACTGGATATTGCTTATTAAATACTATGTTGAAGTACATTGTTCAATCTAAAAACTGAATAGAAATGTATATTTTGTAGCATATGAAGAACATCATATATAATATAAACATAGCCCTATCCAGAGGTTGTCTTTGAACATATACTATTTATTTCCTGACATTTTTTCTAGCCTTTTCTGTCAGAATTATTTTCAAAATCTGTTGCATGAATTATCAGTATTGGAAAAGTCAGTAAAAGTCAGCCTTCCCCAAAGATTCATTGCCAAACTTTGTTCCTGTCATCTCCCAAACTGAAAGTAATAAGCGAATATCTGAAATTTTATATATGAAATGTTATACACATATATACATATACATTTGTATATGCATACACACACACATACGTGTATGTGTGTGTGTGTGTGTGTGTGTGTGTAAATTAGCCTTTCTCCTCACACACCCTTTTAACACTTTCAATAACTTCTCACTTTCTCTTGAACCTTCCTCATGGTCCAGCCCTTCCTACCACCCCCAACTTTATCTTGTGATCCTCTTCTCTCTGTTCTTACCTTTATTCACAGAAGTAGCTGTTACATCACCTGAGCATGCCAAGTTCTTATTACCTGATGAATCTGTACATTACTTTCTCTCCTTGGAAATGTCTTCCATTATCTTTGGTTGCCTACCTTCTTGTCCTGCAGTGCTTATTTTGTGAAGTATATGTTCAGAGTGACCCTCCTGTGCTCGTCCTAGGAATTGCATGTAAGTGGTTCCCTGCCATGCCCTCTGTCACTACATGGAATTTTTACAGATGATTTAACACTGAAAAACTACCTTTATGTACATATTTGTTTAGTTGCCTGTGTGTTTCGCATGGTAAGGAGTAAATCACTTTTGTTCTTCATTGCATATCCAGTCCTTAGCAGTTTGGATAATATGGAGTCATATTTGCTAACTATATTTGAATGGAAGTAATGTGTAAATGGAATTGTAGTGTCATTTTCATTTCATTTTGCTATCTATTTTCACAAATATTTTAATTTCAAACTTTAAACTATTTTGCTTAAACTAAAAAGGCAGGAGCAAATAGTGGTGAGAGGTGTTTCAGAAGTTAAAGATGATTTTTAGTTATACTATGTCCCAGCTATACTTTTGCAAAGTTCTGTTAATTTACTTGCATTGTCATTTTTGTTGAGGTATTGATATTGATCAAAGAATAATATTGTTTTAACTGATTAAAGAAGGTTACTTTTAGCATCCAAGCAAAAAGAAAAGATAAAATATATGAGGTTAATTAAAGCACATGAATGTATGTAGGTTGTCCAATCTTTAAGGGCTACAACAAATGCATAATAAGAAACCATACATTGGCTTTTTTGCTCTCTTATTCAAAAGTCTCATTGAAAAAAAGATTCATTGGATTTTAGCAGCATGGATCAGAACATTCTACTAAGTTGGAATGTGAGTTTCATTCATGGTAGGCACAGAAGTTAGACCACTGTGTGTTTCAATGGCATTTTAATAAGGTACTATAAAAAATGTATTATTGCTATTCTAGTAAGATCCTCCTGTCTTCTTTGATTTTTAGGATTTGGAAATTATTTTTGCTACGAAGTCTAAAATACTGCTGTGTAAAATTTGACTGATAAATGAAAATGATAGTCTGACTTGCTATTGACTATTATGCCTGGGTATTGATAATGTGTTGTTGTTATTATTATTATTATTATTATTATTATTATTACTTTAGCTCTAGATCAGTCTCTGTAGGAAGCAAACAAATAAAAAATGTACTTGCACATTCATGTTGTCTTTCCTCTCTGATTACCAGGAATCAGAGAAGAAAATACAAGAGATATCTTTCATATTGAAAGACAGTATTATGAAGAGAAATATGATTTTTCTCTGTTTCCTCTTCATTCATGGAATACTGGCTTGAAGACATGATTCTGTAGAGATAGGATAGATTCTGTGCCATCATGTAAACACTGAGAAAGAAATTCTAACCTGATGTTACAGTTAATTAAAAGAGATTGGAAGCTGGGAAGGTGATGGTGTACTCATAAATTTAAGGTTACTTGAATGAACCTTCAGATCAGACATAGTTATGGAAAAAGTAGTTTTTTTTAAGTTTACAGATCCAAGGGAAGTTCCATAATGGCAAAAGAAGAGCACATTTTACCAAATATAAGCAGAGAGAGAGAGAGAGACGACCACCAGTGCCACAAGGAAGCTCACTCTAGGACCCCAGGCAGAGCTCAAGTACTCTGCATACCTTTAAGGTAGAATTCAGATCTGACCCCAGGAACGCATTAGAGCTGGACCACAGGATCCACCCATGGTGACAGGCCCTCTATCCAGGCTTAGAGATCTAATTTCTTATAAACTCCTGAATTTGAGGGAAACATCCTTTGAAACTACTGAAGATGGCTCCATGGTTAAAGACATAGACTTGCAAAAGAGACTGGCTCCTTACTTAATGATTTAATCTTAGAATATAATATCATTTCAGTGATGAAAAACATTACATGATTTAAGCCATATTAAGTACAGCAAACAATAACATTTTAATATAAATTCATTTCCTATAGTATTACCCAATTATCTGGGCTTATCCAAGATAAGATGGCAATATAATGAGATTACAATATTTAAGGGATTCAGAATTTCCTTAGAAGAAAATACTAAGATCATGTAATTTGTCATACAATTATCATTGTTAATGAAATGGCCAATACCCAGACTTGAATGTGTATTTTAGTTGAGTAATCAAATGTGTTGCTGTATTTATTGAATACATTACTTTAGGATAGTTAAAAATTTAAAGAACAGAGATTGTAGCACAGGAAATATAAAAATTCAATTTGAATATATTACCCGTTACTCACTAGTTGGAACGCTTCTGTCTTCTGTTTCAGGTGACTTCAGCCATTTTGAATCATAATCCTTTTCAGACACCAAAGAATTATTCTTTTGTGATAATAAAATAAGATTAAGGAAAATTCTACAATCAGAAGTAATCTCAGTTGATAATAAAGTAATTTTTTCTTACCCCAGATAACCAGGTGTGAAAACATCTTATTTAGTACTACTATTTTTTCTCAATTTTCCATTATGTAAGAGGTTAGTTATTTTGAGAAAGTCAAGTATTAATGCAGAAAATTGCTCTGTTTGAAAGATTGTTTTTTAGCTTCTACTGTCATCTGTGGCTCGACATAAGAGAAATTCAGATATTAGACTATATACAATTCAATTTTAATCTCTTCTAAGAGTGACACTGGTTTTTTGTTAGGCAAACATGTGCATTTTCAGCTGAATAAAAATGTTTTGATTCTGAAATGAGATACTTAGAAATATGTGAGGACTAGTTATATAGCTTTCAATACTTTTTGTTTAATGTTTTTGTGAATATATAACAGGGCTATTCAAAGAAAGCTCTTTAGGAATACAGAACACTTTTGTCTGCAGTGGAGTCCTATGCCATTAGTGGTGCTCTAACCTATCACAGTCAGGCTTGACGTGCCCTGGAGATGTGCAGATTAAAGGAGCTCATGAAGTCATCAGTCACAAAGAGGCTTGGGTTAAAATCCATTTAGCAGAGGTGCTTTATACATTCTGCAATGGCAAAAGATGGGGCCATGCTCTTTCTTTCAAACCAGTATTTTTTCCATTATCTTAAGCTATCTACTTGAATTATATTAATTGCAGTGAAGGATATGATAATTTGGAAACCTAAAATTAGTGTCATTTCTAATGTGAGAATATTCAACATAGGTCTGCTTGGGTATTTGTATTCAAGTAAGTTCTATTTCTCTGAAGAAATGTATAAAATAAATAAAAGAGGAGATCAAAGAGAAGGTAGAAAGAATGTTGGGAGGAGAGAAATATTATTGTAGATAGTAGTGGAAATCCAGGCTTAATGAGGTCACATATTAATTTAGCTTTTGTGAAAATCTGGATATTTTTCTGATTCCAAATATGTCTGCTTGATCATCCTATGAAGTAGGAACTGACCATAGCTGCAACCAAAAAATATTTTTACTGAAGTTTAAGGATTTAAAAACTAATTTGGGGCTTTGGAGATTGCTCAGTGAGTAAAGTACTTCCCACCCAAGTATGAGGGTCTGAGTTTGGATCCTCTGAATTATGTAAATATCAGGTAGATAAGGCAATCTGCCTGTAACCCAGAGGTGGGAGAGTGGAGATAGAGGCATCCCTTGGGAAAGCTTGCTAGCTATGGTACCGAAATCAGCAAGGTGTGGGTTCATGAGAGACTCTGTCTCAATAAATAATAATGTGGATGGTGATCACAAAAGACACCCAAATTCAACCTGTGTTTTCTACACTCACATGAACACATATTCATACACATCCCCACACATGCAAACCAATCTTCTCCCCCTAAAAAACCTTCAAATTAAAACAAAGCATATATTTTTGAGACTAGAACATATGTTCTCTGCTTTGAGTTGAGTAATAATTCAGAGGTCTCATTAATAGACCAAAATATTTAAAGATATCTACATGATCAACCATGTTTTAAAAGAAGCATATTAATAAACGATTAATGAAAAAAGCAAATAAATGATATAGTATGACAGGTATACATACTATGTATGCATATATACATATATACAGTGTACTTACTATGGAGCATGGAAGAGGGTTGCAATTTTACATAAGGTTGTTACTGAGAAGATGGCATTTGGTGATGGTTAAATGAATCACTTATGAAGGTGATTCTAACCTGAAGGTAGGGCAAGTGTAAAGTTTTGGAGAGAAAGAGTGACTAGCATGTTGGAAAGGGCCATGGCATTAATGTCACTAGTGAGGAATTAGTGACATGCCATAGAAACTGTGAAAAGCAACAGGTCATACTGAGGAACAGATGGTTGTAGGGCTGCTGAGGGCTTCAAATTTTACTAAGAACTGAAGTCACTGGAGTGTTGTGAGTAAACATGTCATAGTTTTCAGAGGCTACCTCTGGTTACTGTATTAATGGAAGAAGCAACAAGACTACAAAAATGTCACTCCAGTAATAGCCAAGAGAAATCATGCTGGTATCACCCAAGTGTAGCAGTGGATGGTAACCCATGATCACTTTTAGATACATACCTACCCATAGTTTAAATGGTGGGATTTCCTGTTGATTAAACTTATTGTATAAACAACAGGTAATAATCAAGTAACAATCAGATGTTTTTTTGATTTTTTACTAGTATTTATTTATTTAAGAGAGACAGAGAGAATTAGGCATGCTAGGGCCTCTAGCCACTGCTATCCAATTTCAGATGCATGTATCTGGTGTTATGTGGCTACTTAGGACCCAACCCAAGCTGCTGGGCTTTGTAAGCAAGTACTTTTAACTTCAGAGCCATATGTCCAACCCTATTTAAATGTTTTGAACTTATGTAGCTGAAAAGATGGAAGTGTCACTAATTGGCACATCTATTGTTTGTCTCTGGTCAAGTTTGCATGGCTGAAACCAGAAACAAAATGTGGTAAGTATCAGAAGTAACCAAGTTAGACTTTGTGTCATGAATGTACAATAAGGAATGTTGGTAGGGAGTTGAATGTATAAGCCAAAGTCCTAATGTATGATACACCAAGCAATTTATCCCAGAGAAGGAAAAAGGTAATGGGTATGGTTTTGATATGGGTAGGAGTGGAAGATATAACATGGGGACGTTATGGAAAAGATAGTGAAAAAAAGTCGTGGGACCATGTTATTTGAATGATTATTGAAATCACAATTAATTATAAGCTGGTGATGAAAGGAATTGCAGTACGCCAGGAATGGCCTGGTGGATGGATAAAATGCAGGGAAGTTGTGAGGTCACTGGTGAATTCGGATTACATAAGATTGAGAAGAGTTTTAGAAATATTGTAGGGAAGCGTCCTGTAAATAGGAAAGAGAAACAACTCAACGAATGATTCAAAGGATTCAGGAGAAAAAATAATCAATTTTATAGGGCTATAACAGTAGTGTCTCCAGGAATAGACAAGGTTAAAACAATTATGGAAATATTTTAAGGAGGTAGGTATGTAAAGATTTTTTATGATAAGTTCATATATCATAGATCCTGTGCATTCAGGAAGGGAAAAGTGTAAGAAGATGGGACCTATAGAACTGTAAAATATTTTTATTATTTATTTATTATATTTGAGAGGGAGAGAAAGAGGTATATATATATATATATATATGGAGAGAGAGAGAGAGAGAGAATGAGTGTGCCAGAGCCTCTAGCCACTGCAAACAAACTCCAGATACATGTCTGAGCAATCTCTCCCACCTGTGTCAAAGATTTTTGTTGGAGTTGAATGATTATATGACTTCTGGGCTTTTCTTGATGATCCATCTTCATCTGAATCTATTTTTACAGAGATATAATTATGTTACCATCACATCACAAGTATCAGAGAAATGTACAAAGCAAGCACTGCCTGTATCCTAAAATGAAAGTAATAATAAGGCAATTCTATGAGTTTCAGTAGGTAAAGAAAGCTCAGAGGCTGAGACCTAGGAGATATATATATATATATGTGTGTGTGTGTGTGTGTGTGTGTGTGTGTGTGTGTGTGTATACATACACATAGTCTCACATATTCTCATGTAAACATAAAGCTGGGCACAGAGGGCCCTATGCACAGAGGGCCCTGTGACCAAGATTACTAGTTATAGCAAGAGTGCTCCAGTGTATCCAAGATTCAGGGATTTTGAAAATGTTGACAGGCCACAACCCAGGCATCACTATGTTAAGAACTTTTCCACACTGAATCTGAAAGGCAGCCACATTTGAGAGTATTGTGCTAGGTTATCTCTTAATCTTATGATATCCAAATCACTGAAGGCATCTGTCATGTCATCATTGCTGATTTTCTCTTCTTCAGTTGTTATCTGTTCCAACTGTGACAGGACCACATTTTTCAGTGGCTTAGCCTGTTATATAAATAGTTGCAGAATGTCACATCCATCAATTACATGGAATTCTGCATCAGTGGAACATTTGTAATGTCAGGTTGTGCTTCTGACTGCATTTTTGCTGCATGTTAGTATTGAAATGAATTTTATGCCCCCATTTGAAGCCGTAATTGGCTAAAAAAGATGTTGACCCTAACAACTGAAAAAATATGCAAGATAGTCCCATTTATAATTTATTTGTTTCTGTACCTAATAGAACTTGTGTATCAAGGCTTATAAAACAAAATACATTTTTCATTATTCATTAATACACTTTTTGTAATATTTTAATTTAATTAGTATCATTGAACATGTAAATTTTTTCACTATAATTGACAACATATTAATCAATATAGTATTACTTACCTTCCTATGATATCAGTGCTGAGACTGTACTGGACATGTTTAAACAGAAAAACATGACTTAAATTACGCTACCACAGTAAAAGAAAGGAGAAATGCAGTCTAAATTCTGCTCAGAGGAAGAGTAGAAGGTAGAGGGAAGGGGGACAGCAGAAGATATCTTTGTTTGCTGATTGACTTTCCTCAGAGGAAAGAAAATTACTATTATTATTTTTCTTTGTTTTTTTTTTTTTGAGATAGGGACTCACTCTAGCCCAGGCTGACCTGGAATTCAGTATGTAGTCTCAGGCTGGCCTGGAACTCACAGCGATCCTCCTACCCCTGCCTCCCAAGTGCTAGGATTAAAGGCATGCACTACCAAGCCTGGCAGAAAATTATTTTTATATTTGTGATAAGATATAACTATATAATTTGTAAAAAGATGTTTCGTCTAACAGAAGTATGGTTCCTGCTCTTCTATAGAGACTGGAGACACTGCATTGTATCCATTTATTTTTGAAAAGGGGAGGCCCCAGGTCCTTGTGAAAAACATTCTTGGGTTGTAAAACTGGCAAGAAGTGCTTCAAAAGATTTGCATCTCAAAGGACAGAGGGGGAAACAATTACTATTACAAGTTTGCTAAAGTAAATGCTCTGAGAAAAGGGAGATGGGGCCTCCAGTCAGGAAGAGCCATGTATGTGCTATTCTCCAAATGAGAACAGAGAGGCCACTTGGGTAATCCACATTTAGCCTTCTTTCTTAGAGAAGAGTCATGATTTCCTAGGTAAGGGGGCAGTGCTTTAAAAACAGTTGGTTCATGTTGGAAAATTACTTTCTGGAATACTGTTTATAAAATTTTATTCTGTCAAGTAGACTATTGTGGGATCAATATTCAAATACATATTACAACACAGAATTATTTTTTAAAATTCCAACTTTTACTTTTTTGCCCAATTTGTAAATAAAGAATGCAACCTCAAACTTTTAATTATAAGTATGATTACATTTAAGGTATTTTTATTATCTATCTATAATTGCTCTGTTTAGGAATGCCAGTGCATGAAGTTTTAATTTTTTATCCTTTATACTGTCTATGTTATTATTATTTTAGTATGTATATGTGTGCTGTGTGCATGCATTTTCAAATGTGTATGAGTATACATGTGTGTGTGTGGGGGGGGAGGTTGCTTGTTCACATGACTGTGCTTGTGTATGAAGACCAGAGGTCATTATCCAGACACATGCATGTGCGGTTTTGTGCATCTGGCTTTACATGAGTACTAGGGAATTTAACCTGGGCTGGCAGGTCTTGCTGGCAATGCCTTTAACTCCTGAGCCATCTTCTCAGCCCTCTTTTATGTTTTGAGGTAGTCTCTCCCTGAATCTACCAGATTAGAAATAGCTGATTCCCTAGTACTAGGATTACAGGAAGGTGTCGCCTTACCTGGCATTTTTACATAGACATTAGAAATCTGAACTCAGATCCTCATGCTTGTCCTGCATGCACTTTATTCACTAAGCCTCCTTCCCAGCCTCTGATCATATTTGTTTTTCTTTATTAGTTAGTTTTGTGTTCAGCAAATACAGTCAGTTTGGTACCATTATTAGGCTCATCCGTGACCTACCCCCTCCCCTTGGCCCCTCCTTGTTGAGATATACGGGTCATGCATTGTGGAGTTAGCCCACAGTTATGGGTAAGCTAAATGTCCCTGCATATCATGACCCAACATGTGGCTCTGACATTCTTTCCGCCCCGTCTTCCACAAAATTTCCCTGAGCCATGTTGGGTTCATTTTTGGTCTGCTTCACTGATGAGGTGTTGGGGGCCTCTGAGGCTCTGGCTCTCTGATTTGGTAGTTGAGTTTTCTCTGTGCTGATCTCCTTCCCCCTTGTGCTGGTATCCGGTTCACTCTGATCATATTTTATTTTAAGAAACTGTGACATTCATCTGCTTAAGGGGAACAGTCCATAAAATGTGCCAATAGCTAATAAAACCTAGATATTTGATTTGTTTATAGGAAATTCATGTTGTTTTCTACTAAAATCCATAATTATGAATAAGAATAACTGGGGTAAGAGAATATGTATTAACACTGTTGTCCTTTTTGGCTTCAGACAAGTGGAATAGCTATGGCTTTAAAAAATAATGAGCATGATACTTGTCTTGCGTATGTTCAATCCTTCTTGCTGTAGGAAGGAAAGGGTAAAGGTTCCCAAGAAACATCAGATAACAGAACTATAAGTAAGCATGAAAGACATTTCTCCATGTGCTGCTCACCCTCACTCCCACACCAATTCTCTAGCAAGCAGAACGAGTAACCCTACATGCTTTAACTTGCTCTATCGAGTACTTTGGGTTGTAACACTTCTATAACCATTTCTTGTTTACACATTTTTGAAGAGCCTTCATTTTGCATATTCATTAAATTATGAATATTCCAATATTTCTCAGAAAGAATCATGTATCACAGTATAAAATTGGCATGTGGAAAAATGTGTTACTGAGAGTAGTGCCACATAGAAAAGAAGAACCAGTTGAACACTAGAATATTACTGTATTTTATTAAAATGTTATTCTTATCTGAATAGTGGAGTACTATTATTAATATTAACATATAATAGTAATATAATGTGAACTTACTTTTGAAGACATCTATGTATATTTCTATGCTATATATTTTCTATATTCCCAACAACATTATTGGTACTATTCCAAAATAGACCTTATTCTATTTGGTTGAAATGCTAAAATAATGACCTGCAACCTTATATAGACAAGACTGTAATAGAATCACATAATTACAATGTAGCATGTTGGAAAACAGCTTCAACACATGTACAAGTAATGAGAAATGATGGAGCAAGAGAGGGCATTGAGTTTACTAAGTGTCAAGCTCTGAGAGAAGTCCCATGCCATCTGAGTAGAGAGCACTATTGACTGCCAGGTGTGGGGGAAGCACTGCTTCATGTTAAAGTTTGTATCCTCAGACCTTAAAATGCAATCCAGCACTAAATCAATTCTGTTTGAATAGGAATGTGCAGAGTATAGGAAATCCAGGGACATTTTAACTGGTCGTAAAGGATGTGGAAGATATTTTTTTATTTTTAAATTCCCTTTGTACAATCTGTAGCCAATCATTTCATGGATATCAAAAAGTATTAGTGAAATTACTTTTCTGTTCTCTGACTAAATATTAATCCCCAAAACTCTGATTTTAAAACATTTACAAAGAACTAAAGCTGGCATTGTAATGGTTGGTCAATAGCATAACTTCATGGTAGATCAAGAATAAATTAGATGAAAATGTTATATGCATTAATTATTAAAATGTGCTTACTATAAATATAATAGGCATCAAATTTCAAGAAAACACATTGCTTGGAAGGAGATGGCTGACCTTTTAAAAAGTATAATTTTAGTCCTAATTTATAATGAATAATATGATACTAAATCTTTTATAGAGATTCAGTAGAGAAAATAGAACAGACTATGCTTTTTCTGATGAGCTGTTGTTAGTCATTGGGCTGTACCTAACACTGAAATTGTCAATTCCCAGTATATAAATACAAGTGTAAAGATAAAGATATGAAATTTTTATGTAAGAGAAAATATGTATGTTTTATATATATGGGGAATGTACACTTATAAGATGTATATATGTATGTTCATTATACATATGCACATAAACATATACACTTTGCAGTATACATTTTGACATGACCTCAAACTCCTAGTTAAAATATGATGAATGATAGTATCCTAGTTTCCTCATAATGTTTCACTGTTTTTTGTGTTTCACAGATTTTTCTTACCATTATTGGATTGATGCACTATATATAGGGAAAATAGATGGCTCACACTCCAGTGAAAGAGCTTTTCATACATTTCTCACTTTTAAAATATTTACTTATTTAGGAGATGGGAAGACAGAGAGAGGGAGAGGCAAATAGAGACAATGGGTATGCCAGGGCCTCCTAGCCACTGCAAACTAACTCCAGATGCATGTGCCACCTTGTGCATCTGATTTTATGTGGCTACTGGGGAATTGAAGTTGGGTGATTAGACTTTTCCAGTAAGTGCCTTAACAGCTAAGCCATCTCTTTAGTCTCATTTCTCACTTTTTCTCATTATGCCTCTCTCTTTTGTTTTGGGAGGGAGGGAAGGAGAGAAGGAAGGAAAGAAGAAGGGAGGGGGGAGGGAAGGAAGAGGTGAAGGAAGGAAGAAAAGAAAGAAGGAAGGGAGGGAAGGACCAAGAAATTAAGGGTTATGCTATCTCTGTTATTCTCTATTAATCCAACTTATATGAGTACAATTACAGAGTCATATATCACCTAAATGTCAGTGCCTGGAGTTTCTCAACAGCTCTGGTCTTGTCAGTGCTTTCTTCTGTTAATATGTGCGTGAGAGCTACAGTTTTCTACAGTTATTCCATTCTGATTGTTACAAAGCCAGCTCTTCTTCCACTCTATCTACAAGAGGACTTGAGCTGTATTTTCCTTCTAATCACCCTTTAGCAACATTTCTAATTTCTACTGAATTTTCAGTATTCTGATATTTTGTCTGTATTTTGTGTCACTTCTAACACCTAGTTAGTTTCCGTTTTATGTTCCACATTATTCATGATGACAGAGCTCTTGATTGTTTCGGTTTGTCTGAACTTTTTCAGAAGGCAAGCATACAAAATAATAGTGAATGGACAGCAGAGCATTACAGTATTATCATTATTGGAATTTATTACCATTTTCCAGGCTTTCCCACTTGGGATTTCACACTGGTTGTCATTTTGTAACAGACAGCAATATCCTCATATCTTTACAGTTAAGGACATTGCTGAGATTCATTACCAACTGTAGGAGACAGTTCCATGATGCTGGGACAAACATCCAAACAAATACAGTTTTATGGGAGCAAGGGATTTATTTCAAGCTTACAGAATCCAGGGAAAGTTCCATTAATGGTGAAAGAAGCTTGCCCCCTTACATAAATCTAAGCAGAGAGAAAGAGAAACCACCAGCAGCCAGCAAACACCATAAAGCAGCAACCAGGACCCTCGCTGCTGAAAAGTCCTTGCATACCTTAGGATGGAATTCAGATCCACCCCAGTGCCATGTCCCCTTAGCAGAGTCTGCCTGCCAGGGGCTGAAGCTGCAAACTGGATTTTAATAAAACACCTCATTCTTTTGGGCCATTCATTCAAACTACCACATCCATTTTCTGTATTTACACCTCCCTCACCCCTTTAATTCCAACTTGCTCTTTATTTATTTATGTGTCTGTGTATGTATGTGAGAGAATGAGTGTGTGTGTGTGTGTGTGTGTGTGTGTGTGTTTGTGTGTGTTGTGCATGTGTCTGTGGGCACAATGGGGCATCTTACTGCTGTAAACAAACCCAGATGTGTGCACCACTTAGTGCATTTAGATTTGTGTGTGTACTGGGGAATCAAACCCATGCCAGGAGGCTTTTCAAGCAAATAATTTTAAACATTGAGCCATCTTCTCAGCCCACAATTTCTTACTTTGAAAATAAACTTTTCATTTATAGTCTTCCCACATGAATGTTATATAACTTGATCATATTTTCCTCCCAACACATCTTTTGCCCTTACCCTCGCTTTTTCACTGAATTCTTTCTCATTTGCAACTAATCTTTCTATAATGATGACTTTTTTTTTTTGCTCTCACTCATCACTCATGTTGTTATGTTGATGAGGTTATTACTGTGCAGGTCTTACGGAAGTAATGACAGTTTCTTTGCGGTCATGCAGTAATGGGCACTTTATATCTGGAAGACGGTGTGCCAAACAAAGTCTTCATCCTCATCCTCTTGCTATTGCATTATTTCAGCCCCCTCATCTGCAGTGTTTCCTGAGACCTGGAAAGTATTACAATGATGTTGTACTTAGCACTGAACCCTTAGTCATTACTTATTATCAACACATTGATTTTTAACTTTGAGTCTGCTGGTAGTGATTAGCAATTGCAAAAATAAGCTCCTCTGACCAAAGATGAGAGCACCACTCATCTATAAGGGTTAACATAATATAAACATTTAGAAAGCAATTAGATTGGCACAATACATTTATTTAGTCAAGAAACAATGCTTATCTGCTCCTTAAGGTCTTTGACCTTTCACAGCCAAAAGTTTTTGACTAAGTTTACTGCACAAGGCACGAATTCTTTTCCATGGTCTGGGGGTCTCAGAGCCAATCAGGGAGCAATTGGTTTCCTCTATCACAATCATGCCACTATTGCAGCAGTTGACACCCCACACCTGGCTAGTTAGTTGTGTAGCATTTACAGTTGATTTACAGTTGGGTAAACCTGTTGTTGAATGACTTTTCTTATTTATCAGCCAATATAGCATTTTCTAGCCTTATGACATCTAGCAAGCAGAGAGGAGGCCTCCAGCATCATTCACACTTCAACTTACACTGTCCTGACTCACACATAAAGTGTCTTTTGACAATGGGCTCTTCTCATTTAGTTCTGGCGGACATCCAAGAAATCTATCAACACTTCATATTGTTTGTATGTCTTCAGGAACCTCTGGAACCAGCAAATCACAGGGAAGTATCCTACCATGGAACTGAAATCTTCTTGTAACAACAGCCTATGTCTTACTGAGAACAGCATTATTCACCTTCATAGGAAGTTTCTCTCCAGCTAGAGATTACTCTTTTCTTCTTTAAATTATATTTTAATTAGTTATAAAAATACGTGGATTTCCCTAGGGATTTTCATAATGTTGTTAGTTCTGTTTCACCATCCATTCACCCCCTCTCCTCTCTTCTCATCTCAGGACTCTGTTTTCATATTTTTATATCCAGTAATCTGTCCCTATACTTACATATCCACTATACCTTCCCTTTATGGCCTGATATCTTCAAAGTCCTTTTCTAGCTTTCTGACGTCTATTGACTCCAACTTGCACTCAGATCTAAAAATTTGAAGTTAGCAACCACATATGAGAGGTAACATGTGCCATTTCTGTTTCTGAGCCTACATGAATCATTTAGTGTAATATTTTCCAAATCCTTCCATTTTCCTGTGTGTTTTATAACTTCATCTTTCTTTAAAGCAGAACAAAATTCACTAAATAAATATGCCACATTGTCATTATCCATTAATCAGTTGAAGGACATCTAAGCTGACTCCATCTTCTAGCTCTTGTGAGTAGAACAGCAATAAACACAGTTGAGCAGATATTTGTATGGTAGTATGTAGAGTATTTGGTGTACATGATGTTTTGGATGTAGAATGTACCCCATGGACTTGTATGTTTGAATGCTTGGTCCCAGCTGGTGACAGTGTTTGGAGACCTTATGGAGCCTTTAGGAGGTTGAGCTTTGTGGCATTGGCTCTCTGTGAACAGGCTGATTATGGTGGTTTTATTTTCGATATTTTCATTTATTGATTTGTAGGCAGAGAGGGAGGTAAATACACAGGAGAAAGCAAGAAAGAGAGAGAGCATAAGGGAGCAAGACCATATAAGCATGTGCTTTCTAGAGCCTCTTGCACTACAAATGAACTCCAGATGCATATCCCACATTGTACATCAGGCTTTACATGGGTACTGGGGAATCAAACTCAGGTAAGATGGTTCTGCAATCAAGTCTCTTTAACCACTGAACAATCTCCATAACACTGTAAAAAGAGTTTGTTCTTAATATACATGGGACATATCCATTTTAGATGCCACTGTCCTGTGTTGGAGCCTTTGTCATACAGGTGATAGCTATGTTAACTTCATAATCACATTTACTGAAAGAAATTTGTCAGAATTATACTCTGTATTCTATTTTCTAGTAGTATTGTCTACAGCACTGTCTATTCCCCCAAAAGTTCTGATGTACAGCAGTAAGGATCTTTGTATCTGTTAGAACTTGACCTTGTTTGGTCTTGAGGACTGTAGAAGGTACATTTTCTCTGGGATAAAAAGAAGTCTATGAAGTTTATGTGTGAAATGTGGCAGCATGAACAATGCTATCTTTTGCAGCTGTCTCAAGAGACTTGAAGTTGATGAGGAGAAAAGGCTGAGCTATTCTTAGAAGTAGTGTTGGTGGAGGTATTGTCCTTGGGGAGGACAATGGAGAGCTGGCATCAGAACGTTTATGAAATTAGAAGGGTTTTCATGAAACTGTGAATGTATAATGAGCTTGCACTATTTGATACTCTGTGGACCTTTCAAGGAATTTGAAGGTCGGTACCTAGTAGAGTCTTGCTTTGGCATTATTACCACTGGCTAAATGGAAGTTTCCTAAAACAACGATATTATTCAAGGAATAGAAAATTTCCTAATGAAATATTTAGATGAGAGAATTAACTCATATAAGAGAATTCAAACTAAAAGACTCAGGCACCCAGAACGTTCTGTGAGTGATGTTTTTAGATTACACAAATTTTTCTCTAGCACCTCTTTCTTAGGGCAATGATCTCTTACTCTGTCCACTAATTTCATCTTCCCTTTCCCTTGAAAATGCCCCAGGTTCTTTATGTTAATTATTTCATCCAGTTTCCAGAGCACTGCATACTAAGATGTGGAATGATGGATCACAGAGAGACCTATTTTACTTAATCCCAAGGACAGACCTTTCTCTTATAGAAATTTTACTGACAGGTTTATTACTAAACATGTAGGAAAAATTAAAGCTGTGTTTAGCTTACTTGGTCCTATACAAAGACGAAATAATGTACATTCTCTCTTTTCGTGGTTCTCTCTACCTCTCTCAAATAAATAAATAAAATATATTTTAAAAAGACAAAACAGGCTAGAGAGATGGCTTAGTGGTTGCCTGCAAAGCCTAAAGACCTGTGTTTGATCCCCTAGTAAGCACATAGTCCTGATGCACAAGGTGGCACATACATCTGGAGTTCGGTGGCAGTGGCTAGAAGGCCTGGGGCACTCTGCTTTCTCTCTCTCTCTCTCTCTCTCTCTCAAATAAATAAAATATTTTTTAAAAGATGAGATAAATGATTTTTTAACTTATAAAAGATCACTTGGTAAATTTTATCACCAATAGACAAAGGAGGAATACAAACATGGGCTTTACTGTTGGTATGAACTGAAAATGAGGGCATTAGCAACCAGTTGACCACAGATTTTGAAACAGTGATATGACTGGGCACTGATCATGATGTACCTCTTATGTTTAAGTATCAGAACTGGCAGCAAAGCACTTCATGTTGCTCTTAGCTAATGTAGCAAGACACTTGATTTCAGTGTAGTTGTAGTAGACTAGTATTACTCAAGTGAACTTGATGTCTGAATCTGTTCATGTTGAAATAGCACAGAAGGACTTTCCCCAATCTGTGTGATAAGTAGGTAAAAACATTTATTCTTTTATCTTATGATGTAGTCAAAAGAAATAAATATCATTACCCAGAATCTTCTCTCCTGAATAAAATGTTACTTAAAAATCTTGAATTCAAAGTTTAGTATCAACTTTTATGTTGAGGAGGATTGCAGAGAACAAAGAGTGGAAAATACCCATGGAAAATTTGGACAGTCACTGAAAAAGCCAGGAAATTTGTTAAAATAAAGGAAAACTCCTGAAATAGTCTTTAAGAAAATTTGAAAAGCATATATTTATGTATATCTATCTCTACATATATGTACAATTAAACTACATGTGTATAATTAACTATATACAATTTTTTAAGATATACATAATTAAAAATACATGTTTTAGATAATCATATATATTAAATATTTAGAAATAAATATATTTAGAACAAAGATACCATTATTTGCAGCCCTTTATAAGCACAGGTCAGATGACTTTAAAAAGGGTGAAGTCACCTAAAGCGAAGGGTAGACTGAAGATTATCAGTATATTACTTAGACCATAAAAGTTGTGTATTGTTCTGCTGCTGGGTTAAAGCAAAACGAGAAGACAAAATCTAAAGTACCTCTAATTTTGTATGCCACTATTTTGCATAAGAGATTGTACATTAGAATCTTACATGTAGTCATGATTATAGAAAGAAAATCACATTTTATAATAAACATAACTAGCAAATTTATACATAGAGCACAAAATAGAAGTCTAGTTCATCTATTTGAAAATATGACAATGGGATCTTAAAGTATGGAATTTAGAAAACTCTATATTAATCACAATCTCCAGTTCTTGAAGAAAATGCTCAGATGTCCAAGTTATGCAAAAGAATTTTCAAAATTATCATTTAACCTTTTGAAGTATTATGAGATATAACTTTTGAACTCAGGAACAGTTGATGGAATATATCATATCTTCAAACAGTTTTGACACTGATGGGCCACACTAGATTCTGTCTGTGACTCAGGGCATAGGGACTCTCTGATCTTAACTATACAAACATTTTCATATTGTTTTATTTATTTATTTTCTTGAGAGAACTTCACATTGTAATTGACATGGTGAGTACTGGAAAAGTATTACTCCTGTTGAGCTTGTGACTTCCATTACATCTTTTCACATGAGAGCTCCCTTCATAGGGGAGAGCCCTTCTCACCTCTCTTCTTTCTCCGGTGTATCTTTCCCCCTATGACTTCTGGAAGTCTCACTGGGCTCATTGTTTCATTTTTACTCTATTTATTTATTTGCAAGCAGAGAGTGACAAAGAACACAAACACACACACACACACACACACACACACACACACACACATCAGGAGAGAGAGAGAGAGAGAGGGAGGGAGGGAGGGAGAGAGAGAGAGAGAGGGAGGGAGGGAGAGAGAGAGAGAGAGAGAGAGAAGAGAGAATGGGAGTGCCAGGCCTTCTAGCTGTTGCAGATTTACTCCAGATGCATGTACCTCTTTGTTCATCTGGCTTTATGTGGTCAATGGGTAATTGAACCTAGGTTATTAGACTTTGCAGGCAACCATCTTATATGCATAGCTACCTCCCAGCCCTCATCTTTACTCTTTTTATTATACATGTATCCAAAAGTTTTGGTTAATAACCTGGTAATCCTGGTTGCTTTGTGCTGAAGATCAAGGGACATATCTTGGAAGATGGAGTCTTGAGCTGAAATGAAAACCATTTAAGGATTGTATGTCAAATGGAATAGCTTTGCTTTTTGTCATATGCTTTATGTGGCATTTTAGAAAGAAGATTGGTGCTAAAAGGTAGCAGTGGGGTTGTGAATGAATTTAATTAATTTAATTGAGTAAGAAAGTCCTTCAAGTACCTTTGTGTCAAGGGGCATTTGTAAGTATCTGTAGCAGAATAATATGACATGGTTGGCCAAGAGTTCATATGAGGCCCTTGAAATAATGGGAGGGACCTTGACATGGAGAATTATACGTCCTATAGTTACATAGGTGAGAGTCTGTGAACCAGAGAATTATAATATTAGCATTAACATAATTTCATTTCTACCCACATGCTGTTAAGATAAGGGTACATCCAAGGTAAATTTATACTTATCTTAACAAATTAAATTTGTCTAAGTGTCTGCATCAGTAGACTATTTTATGAATGATAGTTGAGAGACTGACGTGTAATATTTGTGCATTTGTAAATAGCACAACATCTGCACCATAGCACAAATGATATAAATATGTTCTAGTGAGCAGACAACTGAATGACAGACACAACCTTATGTTTTTCAAACCACTTATTTGAGTGAGCTGAACAATGTTTGTTTTCTATTACTGTGATTAAAAATAACCATGCGAGTTAAAATTCAGTAAAACGAGCTGTGTTATAAGTAGTACAGAAACATTTCTAGATAACATTTAATAGCTTTACAAGTGTCTTTAATGAACTTAAGATATAGCTTCCCCTGTAACTGCTGACAATTGCGTTGTTGTAGGCTGGAGATCACAATGCTTATCAGAGGTACTATTGACTTATACTTGTTCTGTTTATTGATTACTTAATTAGTTTTCTAAGATATCTAATCAGAGAGAGAGATGTTAGGTATTTAAGAGTCTTTCATTAAACCCTGCTAAGAAATTTAAAATAGAAATGTGTGACCTGAAACTAGAGCTCAACAAAATCATGCTTGTGGGTACCATAGGTATAAGGTAATATTGTATCATGAGCAAAATAGCTAAATTTTAATTTCTATGATTTTCTTCAGAATGGTATTTTCTTTTTGTTTGATTGGTTACAGAAAGATACAGTATGCACACATAGGAAAATGATCATTTCTATTTCTACCTGAACATAGATTAGCTGAAAGAAAGTCACATTTCTGTGATATATGCACAAAAAATCATTATTTTTTCTACATTTTAAAATGCATTTTTTATTCAAATTAATTTTGTTCATCTGTTCACATACTCATTAAATTTTGCTGTTGGTGAGATCCACTAACAGTTATTTACCTTCAGTTACCTTCTTCTAAAATGCATAAAATTAATTTTAAGCCTCAGAGTCTTCAGTTATCTTTTATATGAAATGAATTCTACTGTTGTACACTGTTCTTTGTTTGAATGTGGAAAATTAGACTCAGGACCACATGAATGTTAAGTTTGTGCACAACAATTGATTTACACATCCAGACCACACACTGTATTTTATGAATAGTGACATGTAATTCTGTCTCATAATCATATCAGTTTTATTTTATTTTTTTTCAATTTTATTTATTTGAGTGTGACAGAGACAGACAGAGAGAGAGACAGACAGACAGACAGAGAGAGAGAGAGAGAGAATGGGCGCGCCAGGGCTTCTTCCAACCACTGCTAACGAACTCCAGATGCGTGCGCCCCCTTGTGCATCTGGCTAACCTGGGTCCTGGGGAATCGAGCCTCGAACCGGGGTCCTTAGGCTTCACAGGCAAGTGCTTAACCGCTAAGCCATCTCTCCAGCCCATCATATCAGTTTTAAAGCCTTAGATTTATTTTGCTTCATCTGCATATATGTATCTATTATTTGATGATTTGATACTATATATTTCTAATAAAATTTTTGAGAATAAAGTAAGATTGGGAGCATTGTAAAATCATGACAATTGAATACTAATGGTGTCTGAGTAATTAACGTTTGATCAACATACATTGAGATAATTTGTGCTAGAAAATTCTAGATACTATACTTGACTTAAAATCATATAGGTTCTGATCTTAGAATTTTATGTCAGAATGAGAAAGAATTTTAATATCAAGTTCAATCCTTTTTTATTAAAGGTATTTTCATGCATGGCTTTTGGGAAACAAAAGTTACAAAGCTGGCTTGTCAAAAGTACTTGCATCTAAATGCATGAAAAATTGGCATGGTAAACTAGAAGACAGTTTTGATATTTTTGGGTTGTTGTTTGTATTGGGCTTAAACTCCATGGGACACATGAACAACTGGGTAAAAAAGCCAGCTAGTCATTTATTCATTGTTTCATCCAAGCATATAACCAATATTTATTAAGTATATAATATTTGCTCATGTGAAAATTGAATCAGAGCACTTTTTGTTTCAGGCAAATTGTTTTCATTTAAATAAATTTAACACAGAGTAATAAGACACTTTTGTGTAACTAGCTTTCATGGATTCCTGTCTTTAATCATCGATCCAGTCATTTACCTGATATTTATTCATCAACTGATGCTCATTTATATGAAAAAGAAACAATATGCTCAGGAAGTAGGGTGATATAAGAATAGTTATTTAGAAAGTGTGAAGAACGTAATTTGATTAAAAAGAATACACAAAGTAGCACATAGAAAAAAAAGATGTTATTGTGTGAATGTGAGAAAATGGAACTCCAGTTGCAAATGAAAGATATTTTTTTGGCTGGGGAGATGGCTGTACTGTTATATGCATTTGCTTGTAAGGTCTGTTGGCCTGTATTTTGTTCCCTGGTACCCATGTAAAGACATTTGCAGCATTGGGAGGCCACAGCTTACACTCATTCACATTCTTTCTTTCTCTCTTCTCTCTGAAAATAAAGAAATAAAAATATTAAAGTACACATTTTCAACTTTTTTGAATTGAATGAGTTTATTTTCCTTCATAAAAATTTATGAGAATAAATTTATTTAAGAATATCATGCCTTTAATCCCAGCACTCGGGAGGCTGAGGTAGGAGGATAGCTGTGAGTTCAAGGCCACCCTGAGACTAAAACGTGAATTCCAGGTCAGCCTGAGCTGGAGTGAGACCCCTACCTCCAACAAACAAACAAACAATCAACCAAACAATCAAGCAAACAAATAATATATTATTTGCCACAGTTAACCTAAAAAAAGAGTTCCCATTCTATGCTCTATATACACTAGTAGCAAACCCAATTTCTAGGTTTGTAGCAGTACCTTTGGACAGTGGTGCAATCAGGATCAGGGCACTGAGGGTAACATAACATAGTGATGTGAAGAAATGAATTACATTTTCTGTTTGGTATTAAGACAGTATAATTGCCATAGGGAAAACACAGCAAAATGTGATTGTGATATTTTATATAAATCATATATATCACATATCTGCTTTAGACATATGTAAACAGCTCTTATTTTCAAAAGTGATAAAAAGATGAAAAATTAATACAAAATGTGGACTAAAGATAAGCAGATCACAGAAAATAAGTAGACTTTCAACATATGAAATGACTTCAAAGTCACTCTCTGTTGGGTACCCATGTAAGTACCAGGCAAGGTTGCTTGTGCCTGTAATCCCACCCCTAGGGAAGCAGAGCTAGGACGATCTCTACAGAGTGATGCCTGTCTAGTCTAGCTGAGTCAGTGTGCTTCAGGTTCGGGAAGAGAGCTTGCCTCAAAATCATGGCAGGAGTGACTGAAGAAGACTCCCCACACCAAGCTCTGGCCTCCACATGCACATTCACAAATTTATGCTCACATTTGCCCACACGCATACACCCACACATGCATGCCCACACACGCTACACACATGTCCATGCAAAAAGTACCCTTGTCATTTATTATCTTGTTTTATATCTGATCTATTGTCTAACAGCTTAACCACGGTGGATCTTTTCATATCTCATCTCAACCAGTTTGACTGTTCTTGTACACTGCTTAAATTTAGCAACTTTCAAGATTTTGAAAATTTAGAAGACCATATTTGATATCTAGAATATTTATCCATCAATGCTATCTGATAAAGTGTATACACATAGGAAGGTCCTCACTTCAGTAGTGAAAGAATATATTGAGTCTTTAGGATAAAGCATGATTTGAATCACTAGATAGCTACAGCTTCTTCTGTCATCATTTGCTATGCAAGTTATGGATCTGATTAATTCTGAATAGCACACATTAATTAAAATTTAATAACATTTCATTTAATTAGGTAAGGTATTCTCAGAAGCAAGCCACAGCTAGGTTTTATTATTCAGAGGAGCAAAAATGCCCAACTCTTACTCGACATAATGATCCCACGATGATGAAAGGAATGCAGTGAGAGCTGCAGGGAGGGGCCCATGAGAATGAGGTCCAAATACTACTCTGGGATATTAGCTGCATAGATCCTCAGCTTCTAAATTAACTCATCTGTCATAACATAAAATGCAGCTAAGAGATTGAAAAGACTGTTAGATCCCATGGACAATCAGAGATGAGTAAAATATCCTCTGACCTCAAGGGCATTAAACCTAGTAGGATTAAACAAAAGGAATCTTATGATAGCATATTAGAGTATTTTAACTGGCTGATTTGTGGCTTGATGATTCAGCCACTAAAGATATTCTTTTCCTTCTTGCTGCCCTTTTGTTCTGAACTTATTACTTCTTTTAATTCTTTTGCTTACAGTTTACTTTTACATAAAAATATATGCAAAGGTCTTGAATTTCAAATCTGAAAATTGAATTAGTGTACATAAGTCTTTAAATAAAATATTTGCCTTTTTTTTTTTTTTTGGTATCCAATCCTGACTGCCTGCACTGTGTGGAGCAATGGGAAATACAACTCAGTATACAAAGGCAATTCAAAGCTGGGAATTTCCTTAATTTATTCAGCTTTCTCATATATATATATATATATATATATATATATATATATATATATATATATGTATACAGACATATATGTGTGTATGAGTATTTATATGTGCCTGCATGTATATGTTTATGTATAAATGAATACACACGTATAAACACACAAACATGTGCACTAGTCACAGCTTATTTCCCTCAGTTTAATGAAATGGCATTCCAAATACAGGGATGGATTTGTATTGATACATGTTATCTTTTGGCTCTGCAACCTATAAAACACAATAGAATGCAAACACGAAGGACACAGAGTTGAATGGGTATGTGCAGGTTTTAATATTGAAAAGTCATTAGAGTCATTTGTTCGTCCACTCCTTAAAGGGTTGCATTACTTGTTGTGTATCACATTCCAATAACACTGTTCCTGTGTTGTATGTTCTCTCTGCTTTATGAGAGTTCTTTTCCCTTTTTTCATTAATTCATACACAATTAAGGTAGGGTTTTGATAATTCATGTTTTCAGGCAAGATTATTAGAAATATTTTATCAAATCAATTATGATTAATGACTAATTTAGGTGTTTCTAGGAGTACAACTCAACTCATACTCTTTAGTGAAACTCATTCTTGTGTGGGTTTGCTGTCACCTACCATGGCACCGTTCGTTATACCACTTCCATTTTTGACATAACTCAAGACATCGAAATATGTAAGGCGAGTCATTTGGGATGAATATAATTTGTACAGAACTTTAAGTCTGCTTCTTTGATATTCATAGAAAGAAGGAAGCAGAGATGAGATAAAGAAAATGCCAGGAAGACAAGAAAAACAAGTTTAAAAGGCAAGAATGGGCTTTACAAATTTAGCTTCTACCTTTAAAGAACATGGAACTGCTAATTCCTCTACTTACAATAGGAAAAGGAAGAAGGAAAGAAAGAAAGAACGAAAGAAAGAAAGAAAGAAAGAAAGAAAGAACGAAAGAAAGAAAGAAAGGAAGAAGGAAGGAAGGAAGGAAGGAAGGAAAAAAAAGGAAGAAAGAAAGACAACTTTGACAAGGCAGAAGATAATGTTCCTTGGGCATTTGGAACACTGAATATGGAACTAGCATATGGAACTCTGAAGAGACTGGGTAGTCTAGACAGGCAACATCTGAGAGATCTGTTTTCCCTGAGCAGAGGCTACTGAAACTACAAATTGGCAGAAACATCTACAAAGTAGTTTGGTGAATAGGAGCACAAGCAAGAGAAGCTCCTTGGGGCTTTAATCATAGTATGGAGCCCATCATTTCATAATGGGTTTAATCTTGTGAATTAGTCATGATTTTGTAAAGGGAAAAGGAGAAGCAATGACTATGATATATATCCAGAGCATTGTTTCATAACAGATTTGTTACCCAAGGAAAAGAACTTAACAGAGCTTTAACCCAAGTGAGAAAGGGTTTCATTCATTGCAGCCTCCTAAAGGGTCAGTGGTAGTTAGTATTTCCCAGAGTTTACAGTGATACATAATGTACTCTCATCCTGAAGGGATGTTCTCCCATTATTCTTCAGCTTTTGTCGCTCCAGTTAAAACTTCTGGCTCTCATATCTTACACCCATTTGCTATAATTTTTTGGTTTCCTCTATTAATCAATTTAGTTTCACCAGCATTCTATGATCTGGTAACTACACAGGAATGAACGAGAAACCCTGACTCAAATAATATGGAAGGCAAAGACTGATGCTTGAAAGTTATCCACTTACATCCACACATGTATCGTGGCATGTACACACCCAAACTCATACCCATGAACACATACATACATAAACACGGTCTCTCACACATATAGACATATGTGCATGTGTGCACTCATGTACACACAGAGCAAAAGAAAGCTTTCTTCCTTCTCTCACTAACTAGTAACATAATATTCCTCAAAAGAATGGCATACTACTGTACATCACAGGTTTCTTAAATGCAATGATTATGTTAATTTTTATTCCCTCTAAAATAGGTTTTGTTTGGTCCATGTGTGATACATTATAATCCTTCACATATATTTTATAATAAAACATACTTAAAATTTATGAAAATCTTATGAAAGCATTATATATGTATTTAATACAAAATTAAATATACTTCATAGGAAAGAATGCTACTCATACAATATAACTCCATAAATCATGAACTTAGTTAAATCTAAGAAGCTAGCAATAAAAATATTTCAATTTCCTAATTCCCCTAAAATGAGAAAAATTAGAAGGCTTTTGAAGAAAAAGGTTATTCAAATAAATCTGTCCTAGGAACTTTGAATAATTTCTTTTTGTCCTTTAATCTTAGTATATGGTCTTTTAGCTTTCTTATAAAATTTTTTGTTCATTTTTTTTATTTGAAAGCAACAGATAGAGAGAGAAAGGCAGAGAGAGAGAGAGAGAGAGAGAGAGAGAGAGAGAGAGAGAGAGAGGGAGAGGGAGAATGAGCATGCCAGGGCTGCCAGCCACTGCAAATGAACTCCAGACACGTGTGGCCCCTAGTGCATCTGGCTAACGTGGGTCCTGGGGAATCGAGCCTCGAACCAGGGTCCTTAGGCTTCGCAGGCAAGGGCTTAACCACTAAGCCATCTCTCCAGCTCTGGTCCTTTAGCTTTTTAACAAAATCACTCCATTTCTTAACCAACATGTATAATCTGCCAAGACAAAAATAAAGAAAAAGGAAAGGAAAGGGAAGGGAAGGGAAGGGAAGGGAAGGGAAGGGAAGGGAAGGGAAGGGAAGGGAAGGGAAGGGAAGGGAAGGGAAGGGAAGGGAAGGGAAGGGAAGGGAGGAAGGAAGGAAGGAAAGAAAGAAAGAAAAAGAAAGAAAGTGTACTTTCTTTTGTATAATTCAGTCTATAGGGTTAAATCTGTAAGCTCTCACAATATTAGCTAAATGCACTTGACACGTAGTTTTAATTTAAATACCTTCACATGAGCTAACAGAGGACAACTGTTGGTTACTCATAATATCATACAGGAACTTTTGGTAAAAAATAAGTCTCTATTAGATTCACGTTTCCATTATCTATCATCAAACAAATGTTTTGTCAGTTAACATGTTTAACATGCCACCTCACAACTGATAAGTTCCATGGAATGACTCAATGCAACAATTACCTTGGTAATCACAGGCTTGGAATGTTAGAGTGTATGGTAAGATAACCAAATGTTACTACAGATATTACATAATCATCCTCTTAAATATTTTCTTTTTCAGTCTTTTATGCCATAGTTGCATTGTGTCATAAAGCTAACAACATGTGTCTAACAGTAAAACAGTCCTGCAGTGCAGTTTTGAAGTATTCCTGTGTATTTGTGATAGTGGGTCATGAATAGAACTGTACACAGGACTGGAATGAGTTAAAGGATCTCTTTAGTTCATTAATTGGTGATATTTAGAGTAATAATTTGAGAAGCTCAACCAAATACACTACCTATGAGAATAATGAATGTTGGAATATTATATGGCTGAATTAAGTGTTTTAATGCTCAGTACATTTAACTTCCATTCCTCCTTCTTTCCCACTTATCCGCTCTTTCCCATTCCTTTATTTTCAGGACTGAGGATAGAATCGTTTCAGATTTATAAGTGAAGCAAAATGAAACTGAGTTGCACTATAGCTTAGAGGCATTTGTGAGTAGCATTTCTTACTCATTCCACGCCTCAGGTTCCTCATTTAGAACCAGCCTCATCATGTAACCTGTTGCTGTTGGTGTGGTGCTTTGTTCTCTATCATTAAGTGGGACTGCTATGGGATCTAGAGCTTGTCTAGCTCCCGATCCCTCTTTGAGCCTACAGGTCAGCACAGAAAAATCGTGGAGGATTTCTCACTCTTAGACTCTGCCTTTCAGCCACTTTGCCTCCTACATCGATTGTAAATGACATAACTGACTGACGTGAACTCCTTTATAACCCATATGGCACTTTCATCAGGGCGTGTACTAGAGTATATCATGTGAAACCTCTTGTGCGCCTGAATCTGACACGACTGCATTTCTTCTGGGTCACTTGATTCTATGAAGCAGAAATACAGTGAACACAAGTACTTTTTTCATTACAAGTCTTTACTCCTTTTTGTTATAGCATAAAGATTGTAGTAGTAGTAGGAAATGAATCCTTTTCTCCTTTGATATTTCCTGTCTCCACATTTCTGTGGGACATTTCGCTGGAAGTCACCAAATTTACTATGGTAGATTTCCTATTGTTGGGAGAGGCAACCTCATGTCTAAAATTTTATTACTATTATACAATATATATCTTCTTTTCATCACCAAATTTCCCTCCTGTAATGTGTTCTCAATGTCCTATCATTTTTTCAATAAATTTTATATTTCTCCTCTTCATGCTAAATTTAATAAGATATTTTCTCCCTATGACAGTCTCTATGATTATAATATTATTACTTAGAATGGGTGAAATGTCCTTAGGTCTCAGTCCCCTAATATCCTCAACTTTCCTGGCTTTTGGCATTTTTTTCATTTCAACCACCCATGGCAGTTTCTGTCCTGGATAAAGTCATACTTTGGAGCTTTTTCATCTCCTTGCTGGCAGTCTCAAAGATGTACATAGATGATCTCTACTTGCTTGACAACTGACAACGCAGTGAACAATCTTGAACCTCAATTTGACTCTTAAGCACATTTTTCTTAGCTACGCCATCTCTTTTGCTAAGTTAGAGTTGGATAACTTATTTCAACTCAATATATCTCTTATCATTGTGGCCTTACCTCCTGACAAAGAGTTCCACTTTGCTATAAGGATTCTACATAGGTAGCATGAAAATTTCAGTCTGTGTTTCTTGGTGTAAAATTTATAGAATAAAAAATAGTTGTGTGGGCTTGGAAGATTGCTTAGTGGTTAAGGTGCTTGACTGTGAGGCCTAAAGACCCATGTTTAATTCTCCAGTTCACACATAAGCCAGATGCACAGGGTGATGCAAACGCACAATTTGCACGTGTGTACAAGATGGCACATGTATTTGGAGTTCAATTACACTGGCTGGAGGCCCTGACATGCCAATTCTCTCTCTTTCTCTCTCTCACTCTCTCTCACTTGCTCTTGCTTTCATGCACACACAAAAAAGGCCAATCTATTTCCCTGGCCTCAAAAAATAGTCACGACACTTTTTTCTTTTTTTTTTAAGTAGTAAGTGCTTACATTACAAACCATTATATTTTTTCACTATTAGCAACTAAATACACTGTAGTATTGCCATGTCTGTTTAAGTATATAATTAAGAATTTACATATATTACTTCTGTACTCTGTCCTGATCTCATTTGATAAAGTTTACTGCAAAGCAGGTTTTGAATACATTCTCATTCTGTGTATCTGAGAGTGACTTAAAACAGACAAAAATGACTAAGGTGTTAATGGATATTGGGAGACAACTATGTTTAGAAAATATTTTAAAAATTGTTGACATTTTATGGCATGTTGGGTATATATGATATGGAAATGAAAAAGTTATAAGTAACTTAGGATGGCAGTGTGCAGTAGAACATAGGTGAGCTATACAAAGGAAGCTTAGCAGTGGAAATGACCAGCACCAGCACCATTTGAGGTGGAGAAGGGATTGCAAAGAGTTCATGAGATTTGGTCTTTAAAAAGTGGTTTTAAGTATTATTTCTAAATTTCTCAAAGAAAAATTGGATAAGATTTTAGGTAGTCAGATACACATGAGAACAGACTATGTCATTGTCTGATGCAATCTGGGGACAGAAACAAATGGCAGTTTTGTTGTCTGTAGAAGGGACTTGCCAGGAGGGGAACTACAAATGTCACAGCTGATGAAATGTAAAGGGCTGTGCAAACTCTTATCTTCCTCATGTGCACCAGGGATCTGCAGGGGAGGGCTTGGCCTACAAATCCAGGCCTGTGTGTTTCTGTAAAGGGGTTATGTACAGTGACAATACATCTGTTTACCTTGTGAATCTGTCTGCTCTCCCACTGCAGTGGCAGAGTGAAGTTGCCACAGGAGCTATAGGACCCACAAAACCGAAAGTAATTTCAATTTGGTTCTTCACAGAAAAAGAATGCCATGCAATCTCCTCTACAGTGAACACTCTGGAAATTTTATAGCAATCAAAACCCATTATTAGGAAGACTTTATAGACACTGAGGGGCAGCAACTTGCTTCTTTTTATACCTTGAATACATATGCAATTATTTTTTGAAGATAGACCATAATTGCAAATTGGGGGAAGATGTACTAAAACAGACTGTTCACTACCACTGGGAAAAGCATAGAAATGAGACCTAAAGAAGTTTGTCAAAAAAATATTTTTAAAGTAGGAGAGGACAATAAAAACTTTTACACTGGTAGAATGAATTAGCTTTGGTTGCTATTCTAACTTCTTCTTGAGTTTGCTTTTCATTTAGAACTTATCACAGTCCCATTTCTTATGGGGAATTATCTT
The DNA here is from genome assembly GCA_036346955.1 of Dipus sagitta. Classification (NCBI taxonomy): domain Eukaryota; kingdom Metazoa; phylum Chordata; class Mammalia; order Rodentia; family Dipodidae; genus Dipus; species Dipus sagitta. The sequence continues at coordinate 151,532,953 of CM070771.1, forward strand.
GGCTATGTTCATTGTCATTTCAACACAATGAGAAATGTTACAGCACAGCCGTCTGGACCATGATGACTACTGAACAACTGCAGAGAACATCTGGATTGGTGCATCATTTCTACAAGTAGAATTTGTCAGTTTTAGAATGATTTCTTTTTAAAACTGAGTCACCTCAGGTTTTCTTAAGCTGGAAGCTTTCTAAGAGCTGTTCATGAAGTTGTCATATGGCATTAGTCCACAATGAGCACTGTTCATTAAGTCTACATGAATCTGACACATATTATGCTTCAAATAATTACTGCCTACTGCATTTCCTTTGTCCTCTTTAAGCTTCAATTTCACATGCCAACAGCAATCACTTTGGAGTGTGATATTTGTAGATACAGAAAAGTCTTATGTTGAAATGTATATTTGAAAGGGGATGGCTCAATTCTCCAGCTCTCCACTGTGTTTGCTTCTCATGTTACCATGGTTTATTATAAAGTATTAAGATTGTATTTCACTCCTATGTTCTTTTTCTTTTTTTTTTTATACCATTGCTGTGACATGATGTTCTCTTTTAATAGTGAATGTAAGGCAATATGGCTCTTATTAAATAAGCATATCCAGTCAGAACTCCTGTATTCCCCACAGTGGCTTAATTTCCCATCAACTCCATGGGATTGAAAAGACAAATATGTTATCAAACTCTGTTTTTAACCTTGTAATCTAATCAGGTAAAACCCAATATTTCCTATTTTCAATAAAACTCTTCTTTGTTTGTTTTTTGAGATAGGGTCTCACTCTAGGTTAAGCTGATCTAGAATTCACTCTGCAGTCTCAAGGTGGCCTGTAACTCACAGTGATCCTCCTACCTTGGCATCCAAAGTACTGGGGTTAAAGGCATGTTCCACCACATCCAGCATTAAAATGCTTCTTTCTTGGAAAATATATTAGAAGAATCCCTTCAATACATTTTATTTATTTATTTATTTACTTACTTATTTTGTTTTTGTGAGGTAGGGTTTCACTCTAGTCCAGGCTGACCTGGAATTCACTTTGTAGTCTTAGGGTGGCTTCAAACTTATGGTGATCCTCCTACCTCTGCCTCCCAAGTGCTGGGACTAAAGGCATGCACCACCATGCCCAGCCTCAAGACTTATTTTTAAAGCACTACTTCATATTTAAAACACAGAACTCAAAACTCAGGAAATAGAGCTATTCTTAGAATGTCATGAAAACCATGAATAAAATATTATGTCTCATTTTAAATTAAATGAGTATATAGCCATTTTATTCATAATGGAACCACAAAGGTTAATAAATGTTTGAAGAAAAATAACACTAGACTAAAATAAATGAAAATTCAAAGCATGACGACATTCTGAAACTTTTGTTTATTGTGAAGTGAATAAATTTGATCTCCATGAGTACCTGGGTCATATGAAAGTATAAGCATTCCACAATCCTATTCACAGGAATATAGTATTTCATCTTTCTGGAGGAGAGTTGGGCTATATATGTGTACATTTTAAATGTTATATTATTTACATACTTACTCTAGTAATTTTGTAGTGCTGTATGTTTAAGAAATATATATTTTCATTATCACACTATTGATACTGTGGATGAACTGCAAACAATAAAAGCTATTATCTGTTGAGAGCTGGAAAAATACTACATAGTATGTCCATACAATATTTATGAGTCAAATATTATCAATGACAACAAAAGTAATAGACCCTTTTTTTGACATTCTAATTTATATTTTATTGCATTATGAAAATAATACATTTATTTGGCAAAGTAACTAGACTCCAAGTTGAAAAAAAGAAAATTCTGTAGTGTACGGATTATTTGAAAATTTGAAATAGATGTATTCTAACCAATACATACTAGCATATTTATTAGACCAATAACCTAGTAAAACTAATTTTAATAATTCCATATGAAATTATAAGGTGCTTTTGCATTCATCCTTTTGTGATTAGCACAAATCTCAAGAACTGATCTTCATTTTGTCAAAAAGAGTATTGTTAAGAAATTCCTGTTCAGAAGACAATTTGAAATACTACCTGAAATTATTTCCTTTGGTTCTACAGGTTGCATTGTCATCCTTAACACATTACATTTTTTAACAAACACTACAGTAGCATTAGGCTCTGCCCAAGTACCTTTTTTTTTTTTTTTTTTTTTTTTTGGTTTTTTGAAGTAGGGTCTCACTCTAGCCCAGGCTGACCTGGAATTCACTATGAAGTCTCAGGGTGGCCTCGAACTCATGGCGATCCTCCTACCTCTGCCTTCCCGAGTGCTAGGATTAAAGGCGTGTGCCACCACGCCCGGCTCCAAGTACCTTTATGTAAACTCGTATATTACATTTGTTGAAAAACTGTTTTTACAAATGCAAAAATGCATTAAGTACATGCCTATCTACACCAGCAAAATAAAACCCTCCGGATCTCAATGTCATTTTCCAATGCGAGATTCCTGGGACAGCTTTCCAAATCCTAATGGTCATGATAGCCTGACTGGAATTCTTATCTTGGCCACACGTTTTAAAGGTACAGTTGTGAGTAGCACTAAGTAGGTTAAACTCAACAGCTAAGATACGGTTTTCACTACTTGTTTCTGTTCCACCACATTTTCTTTTTTAATTACTCTTTGAGCTTTTACCACACCACTGATGGATTTTCCTATATAGTCTAAATTGTGCCTCTCTCAGAAAACTCTGCTAATTGGCTCTTAAAATTTGAAATTCAAATAGTTTTTCCTAATATTAACTTTTCTTCTCATATTTCCTTTCTCAGACTGGCTTATGCTCCAATTATAATATAAAATCAATAAGTGGGCAGTAACTGGCATTTCCAAAGCTGCATTTTGCATTCATGACTACCAATGATTACCAATAACTCTACTGAGGTATTCCCTCAGTGCTTTGGTGGGAGGGGGGAGAGGGGACATAATATAATCTGTTGGGAATACAATCAATTTGCAATATGTTAATCCATTAAAGTTCTCAATACTAATAAAAAAGTAAGGTGAAAGAAAATACATGGAAAAGATCTTGCAAATGATTTTGGTTTGAGTAAATTCATGAAGTTCTAAAGAAAACTCTACTATTGTTTGCTTTAATATGTCCTAACACTTGAGGCTGGAGAGAAAAGCCAAGGAGGGCTCTCTGTGCTATGAACAATGGACAGCATATTATGTTGACAGAGACAGTAAAATGATGAAAATATTAGCTGGATTTTATTGACTAGTTTATTGTACACAATATCTTCATGAGCAGGAAACACATTGTGAGAACTAGAAATACACATAAGACATTTTGGCACCTCCGATATCTAGGTTGATACTGACATCTATTAGAGTGATTAGCCATCATGATACTGTCCATTGCATTTTTTGAGTGGTTGAATTTATGACAACTATATGTGATTTCATCATGAAGACAAAACCTGGGAGTTAGGTGGGTCTGAGTCAGCAAAGAATAATATCCATCTTAACTTGTGCACTTGCAGCATGTTTGACTCTGCAATGATGGCATCAAATTTATTCAACAAACCTCATATCATCTGGATTCAATTCAGTTTGGGGTTACATTTTAAAGTAATTGCTGTTTAAGTCTGATTATACACTGTATAAACTAGGGTCCCATGTCTTTTGTGAAGCTGCCTTCAAATATTTTATTAAAGTTTGGCCTTCACTTTGCATTGAAAAGTTATGTCAGTACTGTTATACAAAGTATATAACTCTGGAGATGTAGGAAGACATTCTGAATAAGAAAATCTTACCTAATAGAGTATGGAAATTAATTTTTTATTATTTTTCATAGAAGTAATAGCTATGAGTAAGCAATACAGTAATAAAATTGATCAGCACACCTTATTTTCCCATAACTATGACACAATTTGACTAAATTGTAGAATAAATTAATCATGTTTTGACATTGAGAAAAATAGTTTGTGATTAACATCATACCTTTCAACTTTTCCTTAATAGTTCAGAATCGTCATGTGCTTATTCAAGCTATAATAATTCCTTAACTGTGTAGGCACTAAAATAGACTCATACTATATAATGTGAATTATGTAAAGTTATGATCATTATGTGGAGATCGTAAGGTAGTTGAAGCTTCTTGGCCCCAAAATTAACTGCCACATCTTGCCAATGATTTGGGATTTTTTACATCTTCATAGCTTCCATTGATCTTCTGCCTCGTACATCTCGTGGATTTTGGCAGCCTCAGGCAGTGCAGTTTTTTCATCTAATGATTGTCCTCTTGTGAGGAAAAAAGGTGGGAGTTTTGTGCAAAGCAGAAGGAAATTTTTCCAGAATGTTATTCTGAAGTGTCATTTGACTAATTTTGAACCTTGTGTACCTGATGGCCTGTCACAAAGCTTTATTTGTTGTGTTGTCATGGTTTGATTCTCAACAAAATAGAGAAAGCACAGGGGAAACAGAACAATCCATAGCTTGCAAAGGGAAATGAAAGGATTATACAAGGATAAATCTAGTTGCCTGTCACTTTTTTATGTCTCAAAAGACAAAAGAGAAGACTTAGCAACATAAAAAATAGACATAAAATTATGCAAGGTTTGTTACACAAAAGTACTGTTACCAAAAGCTACTAAGCTATTGGTGAAGAAATAAGCTAACAGCACAATCTTATTTGTATTTATACTATTTATATTTTCTGACTTATGGGAATAGTGATGGCTATTAACAATAGAAAATTTACTTTTGAATTTCTCTTTTTAACATTTCCATGTGTATCATTTTTAAACCTCTAATTCCTTACTATTGCTGCTAGCTCCTTCTGGGCAGATGATCCCACAGGGAAGAAAAATTGATAGAGTATGTGCAGATCAATGCAACAGACACAAGTCCCTGCCAGGCATTCTGTAGACCCCGAGCCAATCCAGAGGAGGAACAACCTGGACACTAAGCTGAGATCCACAGCAAAAGCAGACACTTAAATCTTACACAAGTTTCTTGGATGATTTATCAAAAGTTGTGTCAACATTCATGTAATTTCATCATGTGTATGCATAAAGGCAGGTTTTACTCTATCCAATGCATACTTGAGCTAAGGAGCATCATTTCCTGAGAGGTAGAAATTGTCATAGACATGTATTGAAAAGCAATCATAGCTACATAAGATTTCATTTTGGGGCTGGTGAGATGACTTAGCAGGTAAGGCACTTTCCTGCAAAGCCAAAGGACTCAGGTTTGATTCCCCAGGACCCACGTAAGCCAGATGCACAAGTGGGCACAGAAATCTGGAGTTCGTTTACAGTGGCTGGAGGCCCTGGCATGCCCATTCTCTCCCTCTCTCTCTCTCTCTCTTTCTCCCTGCCTATTTCCATATTCCATATGTCTCTCTCAAACAAATAAATTAATTAAATATTTTAAAAGATTTCATTTTCATTTGTTTCAGTATTCCGTACTTCTCCCACCTTACCTAGGGGTATATGGAAAATTCTTGGCCATTCCAATCTATCATTTGCATAATTATTTATTTGCTACCAGGACAAAGGTCTCACAGCTAGTTAAATGAACATTTGCACAAACTGGTGTGTATCACTAGCTTGCTGAGCTAATGTTGGGCCCCTACCAACATTGTCTTGGCTACTTGTTCAACTGGGCATGGCTATCAGTGGCATCATGTCGCAGGTGCTCTGCAGGAATGCTGACATGCAGTGGATGTTCTTTGATATTAGTTTTCTTGTAAATAAAATACATGTTATTAAGCACCAATAGAACTATTAAGGTGAATTAACATAGAGCCCATTCTTTGAAAGTTGTCAATCCAATAGACAAAGTAATATATGCATATTGATAGTAATTACAAAGGGAAAAATAGGAGGGACTCAAAGGTTTTTTGACTTTTTACCTTGAATTTGAAATCACTACTAATTACCCTTTCTTGGTTTCCTATTAATAGCCCAAAGCAATTTTCCTTTTATTCTATTTGGCAGGATCAACAGTGAGGGACAATCTAATTCAAGTAGTTTGTGCAAAATCCTACTGACTTCTTTATTTCCTAAAGTTCTGACATGTTTCAACTTGCATGAGTTGAACTTGACTTTCTACAATCTAGCTAAAAAAATGATGTGTCAGGTGGAAACTTTAATCCAATTCCCTATAAAATTCAGCGGTTACAGTTTATTGATATAAATAATTCCATAAAATAGTTGCTTCAAAAAGGAATTTCTCTTTATTTTTTTCTTTTGAAAATTTGCCCGCAGACTGCCTCTAAAGAGACCATGTTTTATTAAAGTAAAAATGCAAAATATGTACTTCTAGCTCACGATATACAATTTTTAAAATTATTTATTTATCTGACCATCAGGAATGGAGCATTAGTGCATAGAAAATTTTAATTTCTCATCAGCTTCACTGAAGTGCTGGTAAAGGTAGCTTCTTGAAATGCCAGTATTTGGTCCCTATAAAGCTATAGATGCCGTTAAAATGACACTAATGTTCTGCCTGTTCTTTTCCATGAATTCAGTATAGCCAGTTGTGGGTATGTGGGCAGCATTAGACTTGCTCTAGCCACACTTTCATAAAATTAACTATCTGCCTTTGCTCCAGTCAGGTACCTTAACCACTAAGCCATCTCTTCAGCCTCATTGTCATTTATTTTAAACTCAAACTTAAATGATCACATTTAGTTAATGGGTGCTATATTGAACATCATAGTACTACATAACTGTCTGCAGTATGAAGTGTAGAGATGTAATTAAATGCAGGGGATATGAGGCTACATGGCTGAAATTATACTTGTGCCTAATAATACTGAGTAAAAATAAGCAGCAGGTGACAATCCAGATATTAGATTGGAAAATTTTCATATTCAATAATAACATCATGAACTTTGTTTTCTTTTTACTTCATTAAAAAAATCATTTTTTAATAGATTATAGTCTTTTATTCCCTCTCCTCTGTTCTCTTTTCCCTGGGGCTTAGGGATTTACTGTGGGGTCAAGAAGACTTCAGTCAGTCCAAATGGGATAGTGTGTGTAGGAGAGTACTCTGTCTCAGACTATTCCCAACCACTTACTCTGTGAATCTTTCGGAATCTTCCCTGAGCCATGGCAGGCCTGTTGCCAGTACGATTTAGTGTTGAGTGCTTTGTGGCCTCTGGATTTCTGCTCTGATAGGGTGTGCTTGATCACCGTGTCTGTCTGCCACCACCAGCCTGGAGCTACTGTTTGTCTTCTCCACTTATTACCATGGCCATTACCACTGAATTTTGTATAGCTAACACCAGTGTGGCTTGATCTGTGAAACAAACCCAAGAATATTGAGAAATAACTTTCCCTCTTGCTTTATCTTAATAAATTGCTGAAAACAAAATAAAGCAATACACAACAAAAAGCCATGTCTGTTTTACGGAATTACAATCGAAAGCTACACTATTATTTTATGTTCATAAGTGTTTCAGTGTGTATTTGATTCATTTTAGTGCTGTTAGAAAATGAAAGTTGCATTATTTTTCTGATGATGCTTTCCATTGTAGTCGCTATAGAAATTGGGCTAATAACACCAACTCATTCAAAGAACATGGCATCAGAACAGAATGTGGTTTTCCCTCCTTGTATTGAAATGGTAGTTTTTTTTTTTAATAGAGATATTGAATGCTGTGTATTCAAGTATCTTTAAAGGAATACTTAATTCATTCTTGAGTGCAAAGAGGCTGCAGAAGATTATTCATCCATGTAGACACAATTATACTGTGAAGGATAATGGAGTTGTGTTATTCTTAATGTCTATACATGGCTACGGCAAGACTGAAATTGTTTTTATAACTTTTCAGTACATTGAACGAAAGGAAAGTATGACAGCAGAAAGCATCTGATAAATTAAATGTGACATGTTTTTTATCCATATAAAATGGTTTCTGAGCAGCTGGTAATTGTGAATATTTCAGCAGTCATTTTTGATGTGGAATACTTCTTCTGTGTTCAACACTAATGAGTTGTGAGTTGTACTTTATCAAATTGACAGTTTCCTTACTTTTGTAAATAGGCATGTGATATACCTGGTAAAATCTAGTAAAAACATGCTACTGTCACCTTTTACATTCATGGAGACTTCTCTATCTTCAAAGCTTCAGGATAAACTTTTAATTTATGGGAGAGTAACAAAAAGAAAGGGTAGTGTTCAATGTTTCCTGAATTCCAAGTGTCATGTTGGGTACTGTAATACACATTATGTAGTGAATAATCATCTCAACTGAAATAAAAGAAAAACATGAAAACATGCTTTGTTTACAATGCTAACCAATGGTACTGGAAAACTATAGGTTTTATAATGTATATTAGGATGAATTTTTATTTTATTTTCTGTTTGAAAAATATGAGTTATTTTTAAGGAAAAAATACCTAAACTTCCTCCATATTTTCCAAGAACACTTTCATGAAAACTTTTACAACAAAAATCTTGACTATAATCTATTAACCATTTTATAGCTTAGAAAAGTTACGTGGAGATGAGTACCATAGAGTGGGAACATAGTATTTCATTTTGCCTTTCAAATTTGCTTACAAAGGGGGTTTTGGAGGTTGCTCAGTGGTGGACGGAATTTCATTGCAAAGCTTGGCAGCAGCCCAGGTTCAATTTCCCGGCATTCATGTTGAGCAGAATGCAAAGTTCTTTGCAGTCATGAGATCATTTCATACCTGTAAATTCACACATGCACATGTGCACACATGCATACACACACAAATTTGCTTTAAAAATTAGCATACAGTGTAATATGTTTCATTATGCCATTTTCATATTTACTTTGGGTGGTTGACCTTCTTTCTGACTCCGATTCCCTATGGCCCTGCACCATTACTTCTCATTCCTTTCTTACCCCTAGATCCTCATATTCTCCATAATATCTTTTACATAACTTCTCCTTGAAAGATGTGATCAAACCAGTGAGACACTAAGGATGAACTAAAGGAACAATGCCACCCAACATAGCCTAGCAAATGTGAAAATTTATTAGGACTACTTACAGGAGTATGGGTGAGATATTACTTCCAAGAGTATAGATGACTCAAAGGCAACTGCGTCACCAAGAAGGCCCATCTCAGCATGAGTGATAAATCATGAAGGTTGCATCCCTGGAGCTTCCTGCAGCTTTACTGGTAGGAGAATCTCCCTCCTTAGCAATTGTTATTGGTAATAAAATGGTGAGGAGGGGCCTGCTGAGTCCTGTAAATTTCGAGAATATCCTGAGATGTATGGTTTTATTTACTTCCTAAGCCTTAATGAAGATTGCAATTTGGAGGAAGAAGCAACAAACAATGTCCTATGAACACTGTGATTTTCTTTGTGTACACACTTCCTCATTCCTTAAGACCTCATTTATCTTTCCCAAGGCCTCTTTTCTTGACCTATACCTCCTCCACATATCCACAAGCATAAAACTAAAATCTAGGGTCTGTATGGAAGAGAAAAAATGTGGTATTTGTTTTTCTGGATGCAGGTTACTTTGCTTATTCCGTCCATTTTCTTACAAATGTCAAGAATTTATTGTTCTCTATAGCTTGATAGAATTATATTGTGTATATGTACTACATTTTCCTTCTACATTTATTTGATGATGCACATCTAGATTGCTTCCTCTTCTGAGCCATTGTGAATAGTGCAGCAATAAACTTGAGTGTGCAAGTATCTCTGGAGTGTGTTGACTTAAGAGTCCTGTGTATATACAGCTAGGAGTGCTTTATTTGGGTCCTACTGCATTTTTATTTTTATTTATTGGAGAAATCTTTCTATAGGTTTCCATAATGTCTGCACTAGTTTATTCTCACATCAAAAGTGACTAAGGGTTTCTTCCCTCCCCCTTTCTCACAATCATTTGATGTACTTATTTTGTGTGATGTCAACCAATCTGACTTCAGTGAGATGGAGTGCATTTCCTGATGTCTGAGGATGTTGAACACTTCTTAAAAATATTTACTGACTCTTTGTGTTTCTTGATCTACCTCTCTATTCAGCTCATTATGTACTTTATTTATTAAACACTATTTTGTGTTTGTTTTAAAATCATCATGTGTACATGTGTATGATGTTTTGATATGTGTGTGTGTGGCCTTCTGTCAAGTTGCCCATGTGAAGGTCAAAGGACAACCTCTAGTGTCATTTCATACCAGCCACCTTGTTTGAGGCAGGGCCTCTTATTCATCGCAGCAGATGCCAGGATTTTCCTGTTTTCACTTCCCATTTTACCAAAGATATATGGAGATTATAGATATGCACTACTAATTCTGACTTCAGGTGGGTTCTAGGAATCTGATCTTAGATTGTCATACTTACAGAACAATCACTTTTGCCCAACCCAAGTCATCTCCTCAGCGCCGTAGCTAATTTTTGCAGATCTTTTTGTATTCTAGATATTAACCTCCTTTCTGAAGTTTAGCCAGCAAATATTTTCCACTATTCTGTAGGCTGTCTTTTTAACTCTTCTGAAACTTTTGTTTTGCTGTAAGTTGTTTTTATTCTAATTATATATAATCCCATTTGTCAGTTGGTAGGTTGTTTTTTATGTTACTGACTGGAGTCCTGTTCAGAAACTATTAACCTAGGGTTAGATCTCTAGGTATTTTCCTATGGAAGTTTTTGAATTTCAGGAAAATGTTTCTTTTATAAAGGGTTAGATATTTTAGACACAAAATATAATTTATTATTTATCCATGTGACCAAAATTATACCTTAGCTTATGTTACTGTGTACATTGAAATTACCTAAGACTGTCACCTAGATGAACAAGAAATAATTTACTACACAGGCAAAGGAATATAAGCTGAATTCTGTCTCTGGCTCTTCTTACTCTGTATAGAACACTTGAGTATAAGTCTAGTCCTTTCTCTTGAAGATGCCCCTTCAAATTGTGAGTGCTTTTTTGTTTATGCTAAGTCTTGCCTTCTTTAGACACACTAGACATACTTTTCCTTGTTTTTCCTTCTAGGCTGAGAAAAGTTTCCATGAGATCTACCTGCTTGACAATTTTTTATAGTAGAATGAAATATTATTAACTGAAGATGTAGAACAGCACTATAGAATTTACTCCTCTTCTATGAAGCTCTATACTCAGTGGACAGGACCTCCTTATGAGCTCCACTCATACTCCAGGAATCAGCACTTTATATAGCCATTTTAGATACCTCATGCAAAAAGAATCATGCAATGTTTCGTCTTTCTTTGACTGGCTTATTTCACATGTCATAGTATCTTCTGAGTTTATCCATTGTATTGCATATAGCAGATATTCATTTTTTTATAAGAAACATAGTCTATTAATATTGAGGCCACAATAATAAATATGAATTATTGATAAGTACTGTATATTCCTTATTCAGTTGTCCAAAAATGGGAAATAAAGTTATAACTTGAACCAAAACTAAAGATAAAAAACAAAAGAGGGAAGATAATAGGGGGAGTTAAATTGTGTAGAGGGGAGATAGGATAGTGTACAGGATTCAATAAAAATGAGTGGCATTTGAAAATTTTAGAATAGATGATAACTAAATTTCTGTATGTCAGTTAACCCTATTTCAGGGGCACAGCCCTGAATTTAAAAAAAGACTTACCTCTGGAAGTTTCATATCCAGAAGTGGGATAATAGGCTCTAGGAGCACAGCCTGAGAGGGGAGGGAGCTAACTTCTGTTACCCCTATCCCAGGATGGGCCAGCTGCCACTAGCATCAGCCTGAAGTAAAAGAAACCTGATGTATATTCTGTCGCTGCTGCTCTGAAGTTACTGCAGCTATGGCTTCTTATGCATATAGGTAATCATTGTCACTTTTATTGAACAGCCAAGAAACATTAACACGTGAATAAGTAGTACACTGGATGAGCAAAGGTTAGGGAACTTTTTTGGACATTGGAAAATCCTTAAATATTTGTTAAAGGGAAGGATTTAAGATCATGGCCTGCTGGACTCTGATGATCCAGAACACACAAAAGTCACAGATCACAAAAGCAATCATATTCAGCCCCACTGTTGCCATCATCAAATCTGTGGGTCCATAGTTGCTAACATTATTGTCTTCAACACTATGATCAGCACGTCTTATGCATGCATATTTGCTATGAGTCAAGAGTCTAACCAAGCCTCTGAGGAAAGGAACATAACATAAGATCATCAGTATCTCTAAACATTGCCTCTCAATACTGGTCATCTGTGCTGTTCATGCCAAAGGTACACCAAGGCAGAAGAAACCTAGTCACATTGCTTTCAGAAAGTGTATCACACAGTTGTAAGACTAACTTTAGAGCAAATTATACCTAGCAAATGTAGCATCTCACAATGATGTTCTCAGTAAAGTTATTTGTAAGGTCCAAAAGAAATATTCCCACAGTTATTCATCATGGTTCATTCTCATAGTTTGGTCTCATAGTTCATTCCCACAGATGTTTTCTTATAGCTCATCCCACAAATAGTGATTTTTTTTAGTTAAAACCTAGTTTTGTGATTATTTTTGTGTATTTGTGTGTTCATGAATGTGCATGTAAATGGTTAGCTTTGGTGTCTTCATGCATTTCACTACACCTTATTATACTTCAAGGTAGTCTTTCACTGACTGTGGCATTCATTTATTCAGCTAGGCTAGGTAGCCCAAAAGCCCCAGGGACTTCCTGTCTCTGCTTCCCCAGTATTGGGATTACAGATGACCGTTGCCATTCCTGGCCTTTTACATAAGTACTGGGGATCTGAACTCAGGTTCTAATACTTATTGAATATAGAAAGCATTTTATCTACTGAGTCATATCCCCAGCCCAGCTCCAGCGAGTCTATATGTTCATTTGTTTGTTATCATTTGCTTTCCCAAGTGGTCTGCAGCCATGGTGTTAATATACCACCTGACAAACATAGGTAATCATTTCAGACTTGCTTAAAACATGATAGAAGCCCTGTATTGACTGTCAGAGGAGAAAGGCATCAGCAGGCTCATCAGCTTTCCTGAGCTTTCCTAATGAATCTAATAAAAATGTAGTATACACTTCAAAATAAGCAGTTGCAAAGTCAATTCTTTACAAAACCTGTTCAAAAACTTATATAAATATCTGCAAGTAAAATAATCACACACACACACACACACACACACACACACACATACACACACTAAATAAATAAATAAATAAATAACAACCAAGCAAAAATCACTTCATCAGAGTCAGTGAAAACAGTCGGTGGAGTCAGGCAACTTTGGAGTTTGTTTACAGTGGCTGACGGCCCTGGTGTGACCATTCTCTCTCTATCTCTCTCTTTCTGTTGAAAATAAAATAAAAATAAAGAGTATAATGAAAAAATTTTAATTATGTTATACATATAAAGTGAATTCATTTGCATTAAGATATTGTTGATAAAAGTGAGCCTTTCCAGAAGGAGGGAATGTGAGCTTATACAGGTACAACATATACACATATTCCAGTTAAACACACACACACACACACAGATACATGTACATTTTATGTACACCACTTACAAGAAGACCGAACCTTATCTCGGGAAAGTATTACACAGAATATAAAAAGGGCAAAGAGGAGAATTTGTGATAGGAAATTTGCAGAAGCAAAACACAAATGTCCACAATACCTTGACATTGAGTGAGGATACGGAATATTGGTAGATATTTATGGAACCTACACATGCACATAAAGTATGTCCACATAAACCTAAAGGACTATACTCATGAAGCCTTCAGAGTGAGAACATACAAGACTTTGAACATTGATGCTCTGTGAGAGTGTCAATACAGGGCAACACACAGCCAAAATCATGGTCCAAAAATTCTATTTTCTGAGATAAGGGAGGGATGTTTAATGCATTGAACAGGAAATGAAAATTAAACAAAAAGGAAGCTTTTGTGTTGATAGAAGTGCGTTTCTTACCTAATTTCTGGATAAATCATAGAAGCTCATGTATATTTTACAACAGTCATGCAGAAGCGCTGACATAGTAATTGTTCACTTGATAGGCAAGTGTCTGACCAGGGGTTCACAGGCCAGTCACACCTGGCTGTCACACAGTGAGGTCCAGCCAGCCAGGTGATGCAGATTCATGTCCCTGTCACTTATGCATGCAGGGCTGACACTTTGCTAGGTCAGACTGTACTTTCTTCTGCCTTCCTCTGGTATATCAGTGTATTATAGAAAAAAAAAGGGTTGTATTCAGAAAATCTAATGATGCAGGTGTTTTGACTTCTCTGCCTGATACACACACACACACACACACACACATATTATACACATATACACATATGTGCACAATACTACTTCGGCCTCTAAAATTGGAATCATAAGAAGTCAGGACAGAATTATGCAGATGTGATATGCAAATGCACAGAAGCTCTGCAAAATACTAAAACAATCAGGCTTTGGGCATGTGGTGGTCATCAGATGAGTGAAGAATTAAATTTTCTGCTTTGAATATTGCTAATATGAATCCTGGAATTAAAGCATAACTTCTACAAAATTAGTATATTTTAAAGACTTAATTATATAGGCTACTTTATAGGAATTCAAAGAGAATCCTTTCACAGGAAGGTACAGAGGCTATTTACTGTCAATAGGCTTATGCTCCTAGTGAATAGCATTTATATTGGTATAAAATATTAGTTCTATCAGTTTCATACAGTTTGTGAGACTTTCAAAGACCTTTACCAATGCAGATAAGCCACGTTGTATTTGCTTCAAGTATCGTATACAAATTCCTTACACTCTGCAAAGCAAATTGAATACATGTATTTATCAATCCTGACACTGATGCCATTCCACCTAGCTCAGCAAAGAAACTTCCCAATCATATAAAACTGAAAAAAAAAAATGGGCAGATAAAGTAGGCAACCTTAAATTCCATAGCTGACATACTTATGGTACAAGTGAATCAATTCTACTCGTACTTGATTTGTTTTTCTTTTTTATTTTTTTGCTCTACATCTATGGGAGAAGTATATATAAATAGGAAGTTAGCCACAATCAGATTTGTTTTTAATTGTACTCAAAACAAACAAATCATGTAAAAAATGGAAAAGGGACCAGAGGTGACCTACACAGAGATGTGATTGGTTAGCTAATAAATGATGCTTATAAAAATCCCAATGTGTCCAAATTCACATTAAAATGTCTAATCCTTTTTAAAATTTATATTCGTCATTAATACAATCTTTTATAACTAGAAGTTTGTACTTTATAAAGGATTTTTTCAGAGTGGAAAGTAAAATGGAATGATATTTGCTCTTTTTTAATGTATTTTTAGAACTTGTAACTTAGGATCTCAGAAACAATTAAGTATTGTGCAGCTGAAACTAGTGAGGAGTGATTGTAAATCTCACAATTGATCAAGATTTGTTATTACACAATAGGCATAAACTGCATTAATCTTTAAAGTTGATGATTTTTAAAAATATTTTCTTTGATATATAGATTAATTCATTTAAAGTAGGACTGGAATAATGGCATAAGGGGATAAGTGAATCAAGCATGCAGGCGAGAGTGATGGCTCTAAGCTCCTCAGGTTTGATCAGAAGAACATAGGCTTCATTATATTTACAATTTTGAGCACATATATTTTTTCTGTCGTATTATTCATCTTCTTTTTAGACAATTTTTAATTATATATAATTATGGGATGCACAGTAATATTAGGTTGTTATGCATTGTTGACTGCTTGAATAAGCTCATCAGTATATCCCGTCATCTTAAATGTTCATTGTTTATTACTCCTCCCCCTGTCACTTTGAACTCTAAGCAACATGTCTTCATTTTTGAACATCTACCCTATTCCATAATAACTGGTTTCTATCCCTGTTTCCATGATCTCATCTTCCTCAGACTATACATGTAAATTATAACAACTTTTATTTTTTGTCTTCTTGTGTCTGGTTCATTTTACATAAGGCATTCCAGGTTCATCCATGTCGACAAAAATGAGAACATTTCTTTCTTTAAGGTTTACTAATACTCTATTGCATATATATAAATTTCCTTTATGAATTCATCTACTGATGGAGAGTTAGCCTGAATTATGCCTTAATTATTTATGAGTGAACATGGAACAGTATCTTTCTAACACACTGATTTTAGTTATGATATATTCTCAGAAAGATAATTTCTGGGTACTATGTGTAATGGTTTTATTCAGGTGTCTCCCAGAAAGTTAGGTGTTCTGAATGCTAGGTTCCCAGCTGTGGTGGTTTGAATACATGGCCCCTGATATATTGAGTTTTTTATTGTTTGTAGTTTGCATCTTTAGCCACCTGGCTGGAGGCAGTGTCACTGGGTGGATCTTAAGATGTGGTGGTGGGTTTCAGATTTCAATCTAAAGATATGCAAAGTGTGCCTAGCTGGAGCTCCTAAAGTGTGCTGTGTGACTTTTGGCTTTTGGCTTGTGCTTCTCTCTCTCTCTGCTTGGTCCTGTGAAGGCAGGCCAGTTTCTTCTGCCATTATGGAACTTCCCCTGGATCAGTAAGCTTCAATAAATATCCCTTCCTCCATAACTGTGTCTGGTCTGAAAGTTCATCTCAGTGAACCTGAAGCTGTCTGCTACACCAGCTGATGGAGATTTCAGAATTAATGCCTCCTGGAGGGAGTGTATTGTTGGGGGTGGGCTTATGGGTGTTATAGTCAGTTTCCCCTTGCCAGTGTTTGGCGCACTCTCTTGTTGCAATGGTCCACCTTATGTTGGTTAAGGGATGATGTCCACCCTCTGCTAATGTTGTCATTTTTCCATGCCATCATGGAGCTTGCCCCTCAAGCCTATAAGCCAAAAATAAACCTCTTTTTTCCACAAGCTGCTCTTGGTGATTTCTACCAGCAATGCAAACCTGACTGCAACAATAAAGTGGTACTGAGGAGTGGGATTGATGCTAGACATCTGACTTTGTGGTTTTGGCCTTTTGGAGCTAACTTTCAAGAGGATTGTGGAAGGATTTGAAACCTTGGCCTAAGAGATGCCTTGCAGTGCTCTAAGTACAGCTTGATGGGCTATTCTGGTCAGAGTTGAAAGACCTGAATGCAGTAAGAACTAGGGATTGTGAGTTTTGGCTTATGAGAGTGAGAAAGAGCTTTGCTTGGACTGGGCTAGCAGTTTGTGTGAGAAGCTTGCTCTTATGCCCATTTCCTGAGAAGTTGTGCAGGGTTGCTTTCCATAAAAATGAACTGGTGTGAGCAGAGGGATATGGCCCAAAAAGAAAAATCTTCTAGGTGAACTGCTGCCCATTCAGTTGCAATTGAGAGATTGTAACCTTTGAGATTGGGCCAGCTGACCTGCACTATGGCAACAGGAATAATGTAGATTCTTTTGAAGGGGCCTGAGTGCTCAAGGAATGTCCTGTTCTTCATTGTCTGCTTTATTCCTCCATGGATTAACAAATCTGCATCCTATTTGGTATTGTGGAGTATAAGAAATGCAGAAGGAGAGGGTCATTGAGTTTGCAACATGATCTTGTGTTCTGGAAATGGCCATGGGCAGTGTGAAGCAAGTTTCTTGGATGCCTGCATGGAGACCCCATGAGGCCATGAGGATGAGCCATGGGTTGCAGTGGAGACCCAGTGGAGATGCCGGGACCATGAGATGGCTGCTAAGAAGAGCTGCTGGACCCAATGAAGTTTTCCAGGACTGTGAGTAGCCTAGCTGGAGGGGCAGAATTGGAACTCCAGAGACTTGTTGGTGGTTAGACTTATCAGACTTGGAGATTTGTCACTGGCTAGATTTGTTGGACTTGAAGCTACAGTGTTTGATATTTGCTTTGGTTGTTTTAAATCTTATATTGGCTGAATATTTCTTTGCTATGCAAAATGCCATATTTTTTCAGTGTGAATGTTTATTCTGTGCCATTATGGGGGGATTTTTTGGTATTATGGCTCAATTAAAAGACTTTGGATTATGGGGATGTATGAACATCATTGGAATTGATAACAACTATGGGGACTTTTAAAATTGGATGAATGCACTGCATTTTACATCATGTATAGTTATCAGTTTATGGGGGTCAGGGGCGGAATGTGGAGGGTTTGATTCTGGTGTCCCCCCATACAAACTTATATCGCTGAATTCTAGTCCAAGCTGATGGAGATTTCAGAATTAATGCCTCCTGAGGGAGTGTATTGTTGGGGTGGCTTATGGGTGTATAGTCAGTTTCCCTTGCCAGTGTTTGGGCACTCTCTTGTTGCAATGGTCCACCTTATGTTGTTAAGGGATGATGTCCACCTTGCTATGTTGTCATTTTTCCATGCCATCATGGAGCTTGCCCCTCAAGCCTATAAGCCAAAAATAAACCTCTTTTTTCCACAAGCTGCTCTTGGTGATTTCTACCAGCAATGCAAACCTGACTGCAACAATAAAGTGGTACTGAGGAGTGGGATTGATGCTAGACAACTGACTTTGTGGTTTTGGCCTTTTGGAGCTAACTTTCAAGAGGATTGTGGAAGGATTTGAAACCTTGGCCTAAGAGATGCCTTGCAGTGCTCTAAGTACAGCTTGATGGGCTATTCTGGTCAGAGTTGAAAGACCTGAATGCAGTAAGAACTAGGGATTGTGAGTTTTGGGTTATGAGAGTGAGAAAGAGCTTTGCTTGGACTGGCAACGTTTTTGTGTAGAAGCATGCCTTTATGCCCATTTCCTGAGAAGTTGTGCAGGGTTGCTTTCCATAAAAATGAACTGGTGTGAGCAAGGGATATGCACAAAAAGAAAAATCTTCTAGTGAACTGCTGCCCATTCAGTTGCAATTGAGAGATTGTAACCTTTGAGATTGGCCAGCTGACCTGCACTATGGCAACGAGAATAATGTAGATTCTTTTGAAGGGGCCTGAGTGCTCAAGAATGTCCTGGTTCTTCATTGTCTGCTTTATTCCTTCCATGGATTAACAAATCCTTGCACCTATTTGGTATTGTGGAGATAAAAATGCAGAAGGAGAGGGTCATTGGATTTTGCAACATGATCTTGTGTTCTGAAATGGCATGGGCAGTGTGAAGCAAGTTTCTTGGATGCCTGCATGGAGACCCCATGAGGCCATGAGGATGAGCCATGGGTTGCAGTGGAGACCCCAGTGGAGATGCCGGGACCATGAAGATGGCTGCTAAGAAGAGCTGCTGGACCCAATGAAGTTTTCCAGGACTGTGAGTAGCCTAGCTGGAGGGGCAGAATTGGAACTCCAGAGACTTGTTGGTGGTTAGACTTATCAGACTTGGAGATTTGTCACTGGCTAGATTTGTTGGACTTGAAGCTACAGTGTTTGATATTTGCTTTGGTTGTTTTAAATCTTATATTGGCTGAATATTTCTTTGCTATGCAAAATGGGCCATATTTTTCAGTGTGAATGTTTATTCTGTGCCATTATGGGGGGGATTTTTTGGTATTATGGCTCAATTAAAAGACTTTGGATTATGGGGATGTATGAACATCATTGGAATTGATAACAACTATGGGACTTTAAAATTGGATGAATGCACTGCATTTTACATCATGTATAGTTATCAGTTTATGGGGGTCAGGGGCGGAATGTGGAGGGTTTGATTCTGGTGTCCCCCACCAAACTTATATCTGCTGAATTCTAGGTTCCAAGCTGATGGAGATTTCAGAATTAATGCCTCCTGAGGGAGTGTATTGTTGGGGTGGCTTATGGGTGTATAGTCAGTTTCCCTTGCCAGTGTTTGGGCACTCTCTTGTTGCAATGGTCCACCTTATGTTGTTAAGGGATGATGTCCACCTTGCTATGTTGTCATTTTTCCATGCCATCATGGAGCTTGCCCCTCAAGCCTATAAGCCAAAAATAAACCTCTTTTTTCCACAAGCTGCTCTTGGTGATTTCTACCAGCAATGCAAACCTGACTGCAACAATAAAGTGGTACTGAGGAGTGGGATTGATGCTAGACATCTGACTTTGTGGTTTTGGCCTTTTGGAGCTAACTTTCAAGAGGATTGTGGAAGGATTTGAAACCTTGGCCTAAGAGATGCCTTGCAGTGCTCTAAGTACAGCTTGATGGGCTATTCTGGTCAGAGTTGAAAGACCTGAATGCAGTAAGAACTAGGGATTGTGAGTTTTGGCTTATGAGAGTGAGAAAGAGCTTTGCTTGGACTGGGCTAGCAGTTTGTGTGAGAAGCTTGCTCTTATGCCCATTTCCTGAGAAGTTGTGCAGGGTTGCTTTCCATAAAAATGAACTGGTGTGAGCAGAGGGATATGGCCCAAAAAGAAAAATCTTCTAGGTGAACTGCTGCCCATTCAGTTGCAATTGAGAGATTGTAACCTTTGAGATTGGGCCAGCTGACCTGCACTATGGCAACAGGAATAATGTAGATTCTTTTGAAGGGGCCTGAGTGCTCAAGGAATGTCCTGTTCTTCATTGTCTGCTTTATTCCTCCATGGATTAACAAATCTGCATCCTATTTGGTATTGTGGAGTATAAGAAATGCAGAAGGAGAGGGTCATTGAGTTTGCAACATGATCTTGTGTTCTGGAAATGGCCATGGGCAGTGTGAAGCAAGTTTCTTGGATGCCTGCATGGAGACCCCATGAGGCCATGAGGATGAGCCATGGGTTGCAGTGGAGACCCAGTGGAGATGCCGGGACCATGAGATGGCTGCTAAGAAGAGCTGCTGGACCCAATGAAGTTTTCCAGGACTGTGAGTAGCCTAGCTGGAGGGGCAGAATTGGAACTCCAGAGACTTGTTGGTGGTTAGACTTATCAGACTTGGAGATTTGTCACTGGCTAGATTTGTTGGACTTGAAGCTACAGTGTTTGATATTTGCTTTGGTTGTTTTAAATCTTATATTGGCTGAATATTTCTTTGCTATGCAAAATGCCATATTTTTCAGTGTGAATGTTTATTCTGTGCCATTATGGGGGGATTTTTTGGTATTATGGCTCAATTAAAAGACTTTGGATTATGGGGATGTATGAACATCATTGGAATTGATAACAACTATGGGGACTTTTAAAATTGGATGAATGCACTGCATTTTACATCATGTATAGTTATCAGTTTATGGGGGTCAGGGGCGGAATGTGGTGGTTTGATTCTGGTGTCCCCCACAAACTTATATCTGCTGAATTCTAGGTTCCAAGCTGATGGAGATTTGGGAATTAATGCCTCCTAGAGGAAGTGAATTGTTGGGGGCAGGCTTATGGTTATCACAGCCAGTGTCCCCTTGCCAGTATTTGGCACATTCTCCTTTTCCTGTTGTCTACCTTATGTGGGCCAGGGGGTGATGTTCACCCTCTGCTCATGCCATTGTTTTCCCCTGCCTTCATGGAGCTTCTCCTTGAGACTATAAGCCAAAATAAACCTCTTTTTCCCACAAGCTGCTCTTGTCCAGGTGATTTCTACCAGCAATATGAACCTGACTGTAACACTATGAGTCTCATTTTCACTGTTGAGGAATCTCTGTTCCATGTTCCTTACTGGCTACATAATTTGTATTGAAGAGAAGCATATAAGGCTCCCTTTTCTACTTCTTTACATGCTAGGAAGACAATCAGAAAATGTTTCTAGGGCATACCAGGTAGGGAAAACTCCTTCCCAATGGTGCTGTGGAAGAGGCTTCTAGATAGCTATTGGCCCAGAGGTGTTTCCATAAAAAAACATCTTGCCATTCTGCCAAATCCATTCCTATTGTTTTTCCCTCCATAACTGCTGTATGCTATGGCTTGTGTGGTATACTATATCTAGACCTAACTGAGAGCTTGTTGAAGGCAAGCACTCAATGTCAGCCTTCCTTGTAGCCAGAGCCTTTGGTGAGGTGTTGAGCCCCATGTGTATTTTTCAAAGAATATTTAAATAATTAAATACTGTACTCCTTATTTTTAAAAGATGGATAAATAAATTGAAGAAAAACTTCTTTGCAGATTAGTACAACACAAATTATTATTTACCCTTGGAGGCTTCTGAAAATGGGGAACAGAGATTGACAGACTAGCCTGTTTTTAAAAAGCAATTTTATTATCCATGTGGGTCTTTGTGATGTACATTGTTATTGCTTATCATGAAAGTATACTTGCATTAACAACATAGATGCAATAAATATTTATGATTTGATGATTATTCTTTTTTATTATTATTACTTTTTTCCCTGGCTCATTCTGTAGCCCAGAAGGGCCTTAAACTCAGACAATCTTCCTGTCTCAGCCTCCCAACTAGAGGGGTTGTGGATATGTGGCACCACACACAGCTTGATTACTCTTGTCGTAGGATAAATCAATATATGAGGGCTTCTAATGCTCCTTTCAGGTCTAGGAATTGCCATGCCAGAATATGAAATTTGACATAGAATTGAGGAATAATATACCTCATGTCTTGAAGGATATGTGTCAGAACACTATATAAATAGAATTTATAATAATGTGTTGATATTTATGAAATAGTGATTTTAACTGTTAACTCTTGTAATGTTTTAGCTATTTCCATGAGTTCTTGTTAGTAAGAAGTCTGTGTTTTTAACTTGTTTGCTTTGGTGTCTTTTCCACCTTTTTACTTCCCTTGTAACTATGCACCTTGATTTTCTTTGCCACCCCATCCATGGTGTTTGAATACCTTCGCTAACATCAGTTCAGCTAAGGTTTCACCTCCTGCTTGGGATACTCTTACTTCTGTCTTCTATCTCCCTTCCTCCTCTGTAACTGAGCTACAGAGGATTCCTTTGAACAGACATCTTTAAGATGAATATTATTGGTTTTGTTGTTGTTGTTTTTGTTTTTTATGGTAAGGTCTTGCTCTAGCCCAGGCTATCCTGCAATTCACTATGTAGTCTCAGGCTGGCCTTGTACTCAGAGTACTCCTCCTACCACTATTTCCTAAATGATGGGATTATATATATATACTGTCATGTACCCAAGGCTGCCCTCAATAACCTTATGTATTTAAGGACCATGCACTTATGATTCTGTGTGCTTTTCTGTAAAGTGTCTTTTTTACCTATTGGTTGGCCTTGTTTCTAGTTTCACAGAGGATAATTGGTCCCCCTTTTCTATTTTCTGAGCTGGCAGAGTAAAGTATGTCTACACTGCGTTTTAAAATTTTAGAATTCTGATTATTTGTGTTACTAGAATGAAGTTAAATTTAACAATTGGAGCTTCTTTTTGCATCCCATGCACTGTGTGCCTTTGTGCCATGCTACATGGTTGAAAGGCATGCCATTTCCAGAGGTGGAGCTTGTGATCTGAAACAACGGGTAGCTGCGTGTTGCCTTGAATGAGTCTGTCCCTCCACTCTGCTCTCTATTGTTCCATTTCAGTTTATCTTTCAGGACCTCTCCGTGTACCCCACAGACCCCCATTCATCACAGGCCATTTCATACTCTTATCATAGTGGATTTGATGAAGCAGGTTGTTTTACTCAGTCAGTTTTCCATTGCACATACAGAAGTGTTTGTACAGAGCAGCTCAAATCATTACACAGTGTCCAGACAATTAAACCACCAGGAACTATTGCTCTTTTATCGATCATCAACATTTTTCTACAGATTGAAATAACAAGAAAGCCATGTTTTAGCAGCTTCTCAGAAAGATACTCAGTTTAAACATTTCATCCAATCCAAAAATAACTATCCAAAACTGAGGTATTTGTAGGTTGCAGGCTATGACTGAAATTTTGAGGGAAAGAATAGTGTATGTGTGTGTATGTGTATATATGTGTGTATGTGTATCTACTCACCAACAGGCAAAATTATTCAGGAAGCCCTGATCCAGACTGGATAGGGAAGTGCCTCCTCACCTCCACAGCACAGAATTCCTGCCTCAGCTGTAGGATCTGCATGCCCAAATCATATGTCCAAGAAGCAACCTTTCATGCTTTGTTGTTTACTGTCTTTCCCTGGGGTTGCTTTCTTACCTCAGCTTTGTCCTTTCTCAGACCACATGCATGACTAAAACTCAAGCCATTCTCCCTTTTGGCTGGGACTAAAGATGCCCCAGGGTGTACTTGTATCTTGCTTCTCTGCAGGCAGGTCCATACACCAGATGATTCATCCAGGCACTTTTGTTACCCTGTTTTCACTTCAGCCAACAGAGCTCATATGAGATTTGTGTAATCACTTTACATAGATTATATCCAATTCTCAAAATTATGGTATGCTTTAGAGTTTAAGAACCTGGAAAAGTGGAAGAGCTGATCTCTTTACTTACTTACTTTTTTACTTAAGTTTGGAAGCTGTAGCATCCCTAGAGCTGGACACCTTTGGTAGCAGGTCAGTTTTTTTTTGTTGTTGTTTTTTTTGTAGGTACTTGAGTTTCAAAATCTGAAATCTTAATCCCCTTTGCCACCCTTAAACCCAGTTAGTGCCAACTACTGTTCTTAGATTAATTCAATGGATGCAGATTATATCTACTAAATTTGTCAATTTAAATGTATTTGGTCACAGAATCAGTGGGAAGTCTGTGGAATCTGGTCTCCTGGATATATGTGCAGATGCATGTCATAAGTTTGGTCATATTTGATTTCTGGAGCCAACGTTACATACCTACATACCTCGGCACAAAGGAACATGGGAATTTCAGTTTGGGCTTATGGTTTAGAATAGTTGAACCTAGGTGTTGAATTTTTTGTTGTTGTTTATTTCTATTTATTTATTTGAGAGTGACAGACAGAGAGAGAAATAGGCAGACAGAGAGAGAATGGGCGCACCAGGGCCTCCAGCCACTGCAAACGAACTCCAGACATGTGTGCCCCCTTGTGCATCTGGCTAACGTGAGTCCTGGGGAGTTGAGCCTCGAACCAGGGTCCTTAGGCTTCACAGACAAGTGCTTAACTGCTAAGCCATCTCTCCAGCCCATGTTGAATTTTTTTTCACATGCTGAATATTTTCAAAAGAAAACAATTTCAGAAAACATCAAGAAGCTTTATTGAAGACCAATGGCCACCACAGTTGGCAAACATAAAACCACATTTTGTTCACATACATCACCCTTCTCAGAAAATCAGAAATCAGTCAGTCAATTGAAATGCAGATGCGAATCCAAAGTCAACTTTAATAGAAATTTTTATATCAAAAGCCTGTGTGAAAACGGTTACTATTGAGTATTACTTTCTAGGGCTCCTTGCATAATGAAGGAATGATCTGTCATTTCTTTATAAATTCAAATTCAAACTTTACATTTATTTTTCTGGTTTTTAAGAAAAGATCTTAGCATAGTGCCACATGCTTTTAATCCCAGAAATAGGGAGGCAAAAGTAGGAGGATCACTGTGAGTTCAACGTCAGACTAGGATTACAGAGTTTCAGATCATCTTGAGCTAGAGTGAGACCTTACCCTGAAAACAAATAACTGGGCTGGAGAGATGGCTCAGTAGTTAAGGCACTTGCCTGCAAATCCTATTGAGCCAGGTTTAATTCCCAGTACCTACGTGAAGCTAGTGTATACATCTAGAGTTTGTTTCCAGTGCCCAGAGGCCCTGGTGTGCCCAATCATTTTTTTTTTCTCTCTCTCTCTCTCTCCTGCACATA
This sequence comes from Dipus sagitta, assembly GCA_036346955.1. Taxonomy (NCBI): domain Eukaryota; kingdom Metazoa; phylum Chordata; class Mammalia; order Rodentia; family Dipodidae; genus Dipus; species Dipus sagitta. The sequence goes on from CM070771.1 coordinate 151,558,368, forward strand.
AATAAATAGCAATACTTTTAAAGAGAAAAAATAAAAAATAAATTAAAACATTTAAAAATTTCTTCCTCTTATTCCTTCTTCTCCTCCTTCTTCTTTTTAAAGTCTGTATTATCTTGTAAGTCGCACTACATGAAACTCATCTGCCTATGGGCACTAGAGATAAAAGTAAATACTTAAGAAAAACACACAAGCAAGTAAATAAGTAAACATATCCAATTCAGGAGCATGTTGCTTCAGAACTAAGGTTCCAGTAAACTTTACAAAGTGACATTAATCAGAGTGCTATACCATTCACAATGACGAATAGTCCCTTGTCATTATGATTATGACAATAGTGTCTAATAAAGAAAATAGTAATGAAACTCTTCAGTGCAAAATTGTTAAGAATAATTAGGGGCAAGTAGCTTTGTGTACACTGAACACCATAATTAGAAGGCAGGATTTGGAGCATTCTTTGAAGGAAAGGGATCGATGTGTAGGTTATTTTCTATGCTCAGAAGAGCTTTTGCAGATTGCTTTGTTCAGTGGTGCAATGGGGCTATTTTTGAGGGAGAAGTGAACCTGGGCTGAAAGGACCTCTGTGACAGTCACACAGAATATTTGTAATCACCAGTGGGTAGGGGGTTGTTGCATAACATTGGGCTTCATAAGCATTCTATAAATAGCAAAACAAACCACTAAATTCCATGTTTGTACATAATTTATTACCTTTGTTTGATTTGGTATTCGTCTTTTTATCTTTAAATATCATACAATGTTGCATTAAAGCAACATGCTTATAATAGAGAAGTAAAACTGCTGAAAGATATTTTAATGTCACTTTGAATCTAATTAAGTAGTCACTTGTTAAGTATAGTCTCAATTGATCAATAACTATTATTATCCTCTTATATTCAAATATATGGTCTCAGGTATATTAATGAGGTTTATTTTCAAGGTAACTTTTGTATGGAGTCTATTTTATTTTTATTTTATTTATTTTAATTTGTTTATTATTTTATTTATTTTATGTATTATTATTTATATTATTTTACTTTTTGGTTTTTTTGAGGTTGGGTCTCATTGTCTAGCCATCCTGACCTGGAATTCACTATGTAGTCTCAGGGTAGCCTCAAACTCACAGAGATCCACCTACCTCTGCCTCCTGAATGCTGGGATTAAAGGTGTGTATCACCATGCCCAGCTGAGGTCTATGTTTTAAAAAGTGATCAATCCATGTGTGGTAGTGCAAATCTTTAATCTTAGCACTTGAGAGGCAGAGGTAGGAAGATCTCAATGACTTTAAGGCCACCCCGAGACTACGTAGTGAATCCCAGTTCAGCCTGGGCAAGAGCGAGGCCATACTTCGAAAAAAAAGTGATAAATTCTTTATCATTATGACTAAAAATATGTAGAATTCTGACACATACAAGTATATGGCCTTCAGTGGTTCAGACTTTTTGGTTCAGCATCTTTTCAGTTAATTTGCCATACTTACTTCTCTGAAGGTCAGCTAAAATGGGGTTTTCCTTTCTGTTGTTATCTGTGATATGATGGCTGTACAACTTTATTATGGTTTAGAATGGCATACCAAGTAGATGTCACAGTAACTAGAAATATACATTGCCTTATACATCAGTAATAATAAGCATCTTTTTTGTATTTATAATTCTTTTTTATCACACACACACACACACATACACACATATATACTAACTCACAGAAAAACCATAATTCCTCTCCCCACTTTCTCCTTTACAAATCCACTCTCCATCATATCTCCTCCATCTATCTTTTATATTCTCTTTTATTTCAATGTTATCATCTGTTACTCCTATTATGAGTGTCTTGTGAAGGTAGTGCAAGGCACTGTGAGGTAGTGAATATTGAGGCCAATTTCTGTCTGGACAATTGCATTGTAAGCAACCCTACCCTTCCTTTGGCTTTTACATTCTTTCCACCAACTCTTCCAAGCAGACTATCAATGCAGATAGTCTATGTACTTTAATTAGGATTTCAAGGCCATTTGCATTAAGGATTATGATTTATGGGGGTATTCAGATCATTGCAATTTTACTATATGTTTCCTTGGTTGGTAGATTATTGTTTGCCCTTTCCTTTTCTCTTGCTCCCTTATTCCAATTAGATATTTTCCAGTTTACTAAGTTGGGCAAAGTTAATTCATCCCTAAATCTCATTTGTTCATCTTTTTCTCTTATGAAATGTATTATTTCCAAATACTTGTGGTCCAGACTGTTTTTCCTCCTTCTCAGTGTTTAGGATTACTGTTAGTAATGTTTAATGTTTTTTTTTTATTAGTTATGTACACAGTGAATACAGTCATGTTGGTACCATAGTTAGCCTCCTCCCTATCCCCCCCACCCCACAGAGACCCTCCTTGTTGGGGAATGTGGGTCCTGCATTGTGGGGTTAGCCATCATTTTTATGTGTAAAAGGCAATGTCTCTGTGCCTAATGACCCAACCTGTGGCTCTAACATCTTTCCACCCCCTCTCCAGCAAATTTCTCTAAGCCATGTTGGGTTCATTTTAGGTCTGCTTTGGTGATGAGGTCTTGGGAGCCTCTGTGTCTCTGGATATCAAGTTTGGTAGGAGTTGAGTGTTCTGTGTCTCTTTCACCCTTGTGCTGGTACCAGGTTCACCAAGGAAGCAGCACTCTTCCTCATTTCCGCAAATACTCTTAGTTTCAGCTGGGGCCCTTTTGAGGTGTGATGGGCTGGTTCTCTCCTTAGAATCTGCATCCATCTGAAAAAGAGAAGCAAATTCTCCAACGGAGAGTGAATCATCTTTCATATTTTAAGTGTATCACCTATGTTTGCAATTTACTTAAGAAGAGAACATTTGCCAGGTGTCCTGGGAAGTCAATTTCACATCATGAAGTGATCATTAATTTCGAATGAAGACATGCATGTGTTAGCATGACTCTAATCCCACAATGGAGAGGGAGTACATGTTAGGTTATTTTCCTGACATTAAAGCTAGTTAAACATGGAAAGCTATCCAATTAGGAAAGTTTTATCCACTGATACTGTTTTAATTTTATTCTTCCTTTGTTAATGGAAATATTGGAAAGTATTTTCCCCTTTACTTTGCTATCTTCATGCTAATAATATATATACAATGCTAAGATCAAAGAAGAGAATCCCCAAGTTCTTTCTTTTCACTGGCTTGTCTGCAACTATAACCTCCATTAATTTAGAATCTCAAAAACTAAGACTCCTTCAAGTGTTACTATTTATCTGTTGTGTTCATCTAATATTTTTAATGATAACATATCATAGAAGATATTTTAAAAAAATATTTGGTGGTATACATATAGTTTTTTTAATTGTGCTGGTATTGATGAAGAATAAAATTATAATAAAATTGGCTGGAGAGATGGCTTAGCAGTTAAGGCATTTACCTACAAAGCCAAATGTACCCAGTTCAATTCTCCAGGACTCACATAAGCCAGATGCACAGGGGCACATGTGTCTGGAGTTCATTCGCAGTGGCTGGAGGCCCTGGTGCTCCCATTCTCTCTCTCTCAAATAAATAAATAAAACATACTTAAAAATTATAATAAAACTAATAAAGGAAATTTAGGGAAATTATTAAATATACTTTCAAATCCCCTGACAGAATTCAAAAAATGTTGGGATACTTGAAATGTCAGTTTGTGTATTTGTGGGACCTTATGACTTGGTATCACTTCCACATTTTACAAATGGAAAATCTAAGGACAAGGCAATTGATTGTTTTTTTCATAATCACATAACTACTAGGAGGTCCAAATAGGATAAATGGTTTCATACTGAACTTAAAATGGTTTGAAATACTATTAGTGAAGCTGGTCATGGTGGTGTACACCTTTAATCCCAGCACTCAGGAGGCAGAGGTAGGAGGATCAATATGAATTCAAGATTACCCTGAGATTATATAGTGAATTCCAGGTAAGTCTGGGCCAGAGCCAGACCTATCTAGAAAAAAAAAAAAAAAAAAAAACTATTGGAGAAATAGAATGGAACCTACTGCTCATTGTTGCAAATCACATAACATGTCCTCATGTCCATGGATGCAAACAAGAGAACATGTTATCTGCTGTCACCTAATTAATTTGCTATCCTAGTGCTATAGCTCAGATATTTCACTTCCATTTGCAGAAAATTAAGCACAGGCCTTCAGAGCATAAGTCACTTTGCCCAACTGAAAAAAAAAAGCCGAAAACTCAGCATATGGACATTGAATTCTAATTACCAGACCCATACTCTTTCTACAATGCGAAAGAATCACAAACTCTTTTTAATAGGAAAACTATCCAAAAAAAAAAAAAAAAGAAAAGAAAAGAAAGAAAAAGAAAAAGAAAAACCACCAAGCTGGGAGAAATGGCAATTGCTGAGTCCACTTTTTAGAATACCCTGGATTTTTACGGGGAATTAGGAGTTTGAACATACCAAAGCAAATACGCTGCTTAAAGGCATTCTGGTGTTTTTAATTGTCAATGACAAGACACTTGATAGGCATGCCCACATTCACACCTGCATGAACAGTTCTCCAAGGTAGTGGTCATTGATTCAGGCTTTGCACTAAGGTGCTGCAGCTTCCCTTTCATTATTTAGTTTCTCTAGTAGGTTTCTGAGACTCCAGTCTGGATGAGATGTGTTCTCCTTACATCTATGTTTTTCTAATTTTGGCTCTTTTAGGCTTCTGTAGATAAAAGTTGTGTTTGATTCATTTTCTTGTATCACATATACCCCCTACCACAGCGATAGCCTCAATGCATGTCTTCTGGTAAACTTTCTCAATCAAAGCCATATAAAATATGCTTTCATAAAATCCATCCCTCTACTTAAATAGAATCCAGCTGTGACAATGTTTACAATTTCTCTGTAGCTAGACATTTTCATAAATTTTCTACTTTTAGAAATGCAAATTTGTGATTAATCACTGAGTCACTCGTAAACTGTGATTCATTCCTTAGTTGTACAGTATGCATTATAAGGTAGGAAGCTGAACATTGACAAGATTCCTAACTTAAGAAAATCATTTCAAGCACTGAAAACAAGGGATCATGAACATTTTAAGAGGAGTAGGAGTTGTTTCTCTGGGGTTACAATGATGAGTAATATAGTACTATTTTTATTATATATGCAAATTTTACAAGCATGCTCAAATGAAATATAAATATTTTACTCATATTTGATACTGTCTTAAAATATCTTTATTCCGCTTTAAAAGCTATTATGTGACAAAATCACTTTGAATAAAAGATGTTCTGTTTTTAAATATAGATATGTTTGTCATAACATAATTTGTCACTAATACTGGATAATCAAAAAAAAAAAAAAAGCCAGAGCTACTTTCATTGACAGGTTGTGGAAATGAGCTATTGTATAGATTTTTATTTGCATACTTAGGGGTTTGCCATTTTATTTAAAAATGAAAATAATTCACGTGCCCTTTGAAAGCTGAGTTCTTTGTGGCCACCTGGATATATTACCAGAAACTATGTTAAGAATTACAATTTGCATTATAATAACTTCTCCTTTTACTCAACTCAGTGGAAGCCATCCTGATGAGAAACAGTTTGGTAAAAGTTTCTAGGTGTTAGGAGCCCCCTGAACTGCATGTATCTGTCACTTATTAAGCCCAACACTGGGTGCGGCACTTCTTTACCGCTCATCCCAACATGAGTCTTCCTTAACCTCAAATGTACAGCAAAGCCTGGACTGCTCTTGTGGCTTATTCTTGAGTATGCCTGATGTGTATTGGAGGAGAGTTTATGCACCATATTCCAAGGAGCAAACTTCCTTAGAAATTTCACGCAGCTCCTTCCTTTCTTGCCAGAGCCAGGTCCATAGAGACACATCTTGCCACATCTCGCACCTTCCTGAGTCTTCTTCATTGTTCTCAGAAAATTCCAGCTCTTGCACCAGGTCTTTCTCACTGCAAATTTTCCATTCTGGACTTCTATTTTCATGTGGCATGTGATTTATTCTTATATAAGTAAGTTCTACAGGTCACCATTCTCTGGACCTAGCTTAACTTTGTCAGTGTCATTCATCCTAGCTCAGTTTTTTTTGTTTTTTTGATGGCTATTTGTTCATCAAAATAAAAAATTAAAAGTCTTTAATCCCAGCACTTGAGAAGCTGAGGTAGAAGAATCACTGTGAGTTCTAGCCATCCTGAGACTAATTCCAGGTCAGCCTGGGCTAGAACAAGATCCTACCCTGAAAAACCAAATTAAAAAAAAAAAAAAAAAACGTAGTTAAAAAGGATTCACCTGACAAAAGTCTAATTAACAAAATGAAGTTTTGTTTTATTAATGTTTCTATATTTAACATTATTCCCTGTGCTATATTACATTTTTCGTATGCTGTCTTTATGGAAGTACTAAGTATTGAACCTAGAGCCTTGTATATGCTGGGCAAGTGCTCTGCCACAGACCTATACCGTCAATGCTGCTTTCAGTCGAGATATTTTTAATGATGTGTGTAAGTAGGGAGATGGATATGTGCTATAGTGAATGTTTAGAAGTCTTAGCTCAAAAGCAGGGTGGTGTTATCTCTTTACAATTTGCTTCAGAATCTCATTATTTTGCATTTGATATGCCATGTGCACCAGTCCAGTTGGTCTTTGAACTTTTGTATTCTCCTGGCTCCTGCCTCACATTGCCATAGGCACATTGGAATCACAAATGCATATGCCACTTTGTGTCTGGCTTTACATGGGAGTTGGGGGATTGAACTTCGGCTATCAGGTTTGCATGCAAGCAACTTTAGCCATGAAGCAACTTCCCCAGCCCCTATTTTTAGTATTTATTTAGAGACAGCAATTTATTAAATTTCTCAGGTTGGGTTTGAACTCATCTGTAGCTCATATAGCTACTGGGTGTGGGATCCTCCACCTTAGTCTCCAGAGTAGGTGGGATTACATGAAAGTATTAACAGCGCTACCTGGAATTATATTCCTTAATGATTTATTTCTTTATCAACATAGCCTAAAAAGAGGCAAATAATTTTGAAATCCAGGTCAGCCTGGGGTAGAGTGAAACTCTACCTTGAACCCTCCCCCTGAAAAAAAACGGTTAAAATTACAGAAGTTTGTAGCAATGCCCAGCTTCAAGTGGGTTTTGTGGATCTGAACACAGAAAATTATTCTTGCCCAGAAAACACTTTTACCCATTGAACCATCTCTTCATCCTAAAGTCTAGGTATCTTGTTGAAGAAAAGAGAAGGTTGGAGAGATCAAAAGGTATATAAAATGCTTGATCAGTTTAAGTATTAGGTGACAAAAAAAACAATAAGGTAATTAGATTGTCAAGTCTCAGACACTTAAGTTATTTTGAGATATGGTTTTCAAATCCAGACAAGAAAATTTCCATGATTTAGTGGTCTTGTTTTATAACTTTCTGTTGAATCAGCATAAAGGTATACTTATTAAATTATCCTTATAGTCACATAACATCGGTTTGAATAGAATAAAATATTTAATATTTGCTTACTGGAATAATGATTTACTTATAGATTCAAAACCAATGTACTCTATATAATTTATAAAATTTATTCTAGTTCTAATGTATTTATTGACTATATTAATTTAATAAATCTTTGTATGTTTTACACTCTCCAGGTATGCTTTCTTCTATTAGTTTGAAATAAACATTCTATGTCCAATATTACTTCATTAAACATTCTATGTCCAATATTACTTCATTTCCATGCCAACTAATCACATTGAAAGTAAACTAACAAGAGAATAAAATAAAAAGTGCACTCCTATGTTATATGTAAAAATTGGATGCTTCTAGAATCTGAATTCATTCCTCCAAGAAGAGGTACTCTATGAAGTGTTTCTAAACCACAATAAATAAAATCTCTAAGAACAATGTTTTCAAATATACCCCCAAACCACTAGGCATTTTTATTTTCTTTATATTCACATCAGCCAAAAATGAACCCAACATGGCTCAGGGAAATTTTGCAGAAGAGGGGGCGGAAAGAATGTCAGAGCCACATGTTGGGTCATGATATGCAGAGACATTTATCTTACACATAACTGTGGGCTAACTCCACAATGCATGATCCATATACCTCAACAAGGAGAGGCCAAGGGGAGAGGGTAGGTCACGGATGAGCCTAGTAACGGTACCAAACTGACTGTATTTGCTGAATACAAAACTAACTAATAAAGAAAAAAAGAAAAAAAATTAAACAATAGTGTAGAACACAAGTGTTACCTAAATGTTCTTCATACCTTTTAGAGATCATCTCTTGCAGCTACTCTGAGAATTCTGAAATTCAAAACTTTTACTTTCCACCTACAAATGTCTGAAAAATAAACCTCCTTCATAAGTATTCATGCTGGCCAATCAGTTCAAACATTTAGTTTTAATACAACATGCTGTAATTTTGTATGCAACCATATCCAATTAAAATACCCCACTAGTAAAAGAACTTGAAGCATTCAATACTTTTCTTTCCAGTGAAGTGTTTGGAAAAGTTCTAATGAGTTATACATTGCAATGCGAATTGGTGGTCAGCATATATCGATGGTCAACATCCATTCTTAATCTTGGCTGTAAGGAAGACAAAAGGAAGTAGTGAACACAGAGGTACTATAGGACTATGAGATTTTAGTTAGTTGTAAATAACTGTTTCCTTGTGTGAAAAGTAATTGTATATTGGGAGGATTTATTGAGTAAGTTGTAGGAGTTTTGGAAATCTTTAAAAATAGAATACATTTTGTTCTCTCTAGGGAAGCATGTGATGTGGTTACAGGCTCAAGTGTGGAGATGAATCTGATTCATTGCTATGTATTTTCATATCAAGAAGTCTATGAATATGGGGAAGACAATAAAATTGGATGATTTTTCACTGTGTTCTTTGGGGAGTCAGGCTTCCAGTCTGCTTTTTCTAGCAGTGAATCAGGAACAAAATATTACTTTCTATTCAACAACTTTCAAACATGAAAAAGAGTAAACTAAAAATTAGAAACTATTGGCACTTTACCATGTCAAGAGGTTTTGTGTCTTGATGTGGATTAGCATTTTGAATCTCTGTAGTAATGTAAGCAGTTGCTCTCATGGGTATGTGTTGTTCCTTGAAAAATCCTTATTCCTCTCATTGAATCTGAGGAAAATTTTAACTATGATGATATTGAAAAGAATATACAGTAATTATTTGTGTTTTCATACAAGTTGGTTCCACACATGAAAAGTTCTTGCTGATACCTAGTACTGGAATGTTCTGCCAGAGTTATACAACGTATACAGAGTTATGCAGCACCCAACTCAATGCCACGGAGAGCCAAGGTGTTGGGAAGTGGCTTGAATGCACTCCCTAGGGAAGCATCAAAAGAAGATGGACAGAGAGGGATCTGGAATGGCAGAGCTGGGCTCACTGCCTTGGAAGATGGTTCAGATGAGTCAGAGCTGCAAAGACACCTCACACATCCTTTACATCAAAGATGAATTCCAAAGCCCCCTCTCTTCTGAGCAGCCAATTGCTGCTTTTTTAATTGAATGATGTAATTCTTAGCCAAATTTAAAAAGGGAAGCAAAAGTAGGTCAGGCTGAGTCATACAAGGAGAAATTTGGAGGAAGCAGAAATCAAAGGCTGGAGGGAGAGGTCATTCCAAATCTGCAAACCACAAAGTTTGAGAATAGTTAACCAAATAAATGAAGAAATGCAAGGACAGCAACACTGTGAGAACAGACAAGAAAAGGGGGGGGTCAAGCCCAGATCATTGCTTTGGAGGTTCCATTGAAGGAAGATGTCCTAATGAGGAGCAGAATTATGTAACAATCTCTGCTTGTGCTTTGAGTTGAGACAAACACAAGCTTATTCACACACACTGGCTGCGTGACTTACACCAAGATACTGTATCTCTGTCTCTTTATCTGAAAGGCACCAATAATACATCTTACTTTCCAACTTGTCATGCTACAACATTGAGCAATTATGGTGCCTGACTCAGTAGAAAAATCAATGTGCAGTACGCTCTGTTAGGTTGCATTCTCTGGGAGTAGGAGAGTCTTCTAGCATCCAGTCATTGTGCCATTCTTTGTTAATTCTGTAATGTCTATGGAGTATACTCCAAAGCCAGGGAGTACCAATGACAGAGGATAAAGTCAGCAGTTTATTAGTTCTTAAACTGCCTGGCCGTGAGGAAACATTCTTAGGTTATGAGTCCCTATAAATAATGTATCCGCAGGACATGCCACAGCATGGAAAGCATGAAGTACATCAGGGAGGAAGAATTTCATCAGAGGTGAGCAGCTATCCTGTTGGGATCATCGTATTCAGTCATCTCAGCATGTCCCTAATTGTTTCCTCTGTAGGTATTTATCTACGAACAACACTCTGACCAATCCCACAAGACTGAGGAGAAATTAAAGCTTTCTTAGTTAACATAGATTATATCAAAGTCCATAGAAAAACAGAACCACTGTAGGTGATTCAGATTAAGGGGTTTGTCATTGGAATTAAAATTCATATCATTGTAAAAACATTTAACAGGGGTGATTGAAGATCAGGGAACAAATAGAAACACAGTACTCTACAACTGAAAGTGCACAAAGAGAACTTGTGGAAAAGTTCTGTGGTAAGCTGTGTTTGGAGCATGGGGGTAGTGCAGTTTGTTGAGGATGTACATAAAAAGCAAAAGAAAGATGAGTGTAGGTCCATGAAGAAATTTGTGAGGACAAACCTGGAACAGGAAGACATACTCAAAGTCACTGAGACAATGGAAAACCATATTTGGCTGTCATTGCATCTAACCTTAGTGATGTTGGACATCTGTACAAATTCACATATATGTGTGTGTGTGTGTGTGTGTGTGTGTGTGTGTGTGTGTGTGTGCGTGCACATACATACACACTCACATCATACCCTTCAGAAGGGATCTGCAGAGGTATGTCACTCAGGAATTCTTTGGTTCCTTCACCTCCACCACCCTGACCATTTTTCTTGTAGATTGTGTGGGGTACAAGGACCCACCCTGCCGTGCTGAAGCATCTCAGCACAGAGAGACACCAGTATTGGTGGCAAGAGCTCTTTCCACTGAAGAGTAGTGTAAGGAAGAAAGTTAAGATCCACTGTTCTGTGAAGAAGGTTTTTATTATTTTTGCTAATGGATTTGTGACTCCTTGAAAAGAGAAGGAAATCTTGAATATTTTTTTTTCACTCCAATATACTCTTATGTCTACAACTTGTGTTCCAGTATCTCAGCTTTCAAACTCAAGTGCCCTTAAGAATGGGACATACAACACAATTGTGAGACCAGACAAGTATTCATTTTTAGTTCCAAAGTTTTACTATTTCACTGAAGTAAGAATATGATTTAATAGAATAAGTTTTTTAGCTATTAAGCTAGATATTGGAGAAAAAGTGTTAAGATATGTATTACTTTATGCTTTTGTCATACACAAAATCTTAAACAATGTCAGTAGTACAGAAGGTACAATTTTAACTTGGATTTAAGTAGAGCTGATATCAGTTTAATAAAAGTGGGTTAAAAGACTAAATGATATACATTATATTTATGTCAACAAAAATTGTATATGATAAAATTTGCATCTCACAATTTCTAGCTTATCACATTAAATTTTAATAGTTTTAATCAACATTTATTAGGAATTTATACACTTTTTTACCTTTAAAAATCTCTTTCCGTTAAAAATCTTGTCCTAGAGCTGGAGAGATTCCTTAGCAGTTAAGGCATTTGTCTGCAAAGCCAAAGGACCCAGGTTCAGTTCCCCAGTACCCACGTTAGCTAGCCAGATGCACAAAGGGTCGTACATGTCTGGAATTCACTTGCAGTGGCTGAGGCCCTGGCTTGCCCATTCTCTCTCTCTTTCTCCCCCTTTCTCTCTGTCAAATTAATAAATAAAAAGAAAATATTTAAAAAATCTTGTCCTAAAGGCTAAGGAGCTACCTCAGTTGGTCAGTTGCTTGCATCACAAGCATAAGGGCCTGTGTTTGATTCTCAGTACTGACATAAGCATGCTGGATGTAGGTTGTGATGGCATATGCCCTTAGTCATAGCACTAGGGAGTTGAGGATTGAGGATAACTCTAAGTTCAAAGCTAGCCTGGGGCAACAGAGTGAATTTCAGCTCAGCCTGGGCTAGAGTGAGGTCCTGCCTTAAAAATAAACCTAAGAAGAATCACTTTTTTAAGCACATAATACACAATGTGCACTTATAATCCTGGTGCGGATGAAGCATATGCACGGGACCCCTGAACATCCAGCATAGCCTAAGTGTACAGCTCCAGCCAATGGGAGACTCCATCTCAATAAAAGATATATGGCACCCTGGAACAACACCCAAGATTTTTCTCTGGCCTCCACACACACATACACATAAGTCATGTGCATCTGCACACCAAGGAGCACACAAGTACACAGGCATGTACAAAATGATCTTGCCCTAACTGTTCAAATTCACCTAGTCAACTGTCTCTTAAGGTTTGCACCAAGGAATTAACCAAGCATCTTATTTATTTATTTATTTATTTATTTATTTATTTATTTATTTATTTGAGAGTGACAGACAGAGAGAGAAAGAGGCAGATAGATAGAGAATGGGTATGCCAGGGCCTCCAGCCACTGCAAATGAACTCCAGATGTATGCACCACCTTGTGCATCTGGCTTACATGGGTCCTGGGGAATTGAGCCTCGAATTGGCTCCTTAGGCTTCAAAGGCAAGCACTCAACTGCTATGCCATCTCTCCAGCCCAGCAAGCATTTTTTAAAAGAGAAATGAATATATGATTTAGAGAAGTCTGGTTTGTATGTTATATAGAGGTTTAAGGAGAAAATAAACAAGTTTAGCTTTATTTCATTTTATTAATTATTCAGTTCTAAATAAATAGGTTTGGAAAATATTTTTATTTTTGCTTGTTAAATTCCCTTATAAATTTTATTTCACAAACCTTTTGTGGGAGTAATAGGCAATATTAAAAGTTTCTTCATTCCTTCCTTCATTTGTTTCTCTTTTTTCCTCTTTTTCTTTCTTGAGACAGGGACTTGCTAGTAAACATTGACCTCAAAGCCATGACAATCCTGCCACAGCCTCCAGAATACATTACAGGTATTTGTCACTATACATAGCTGTACTAAGTTTCAATAGCTGATAAAGCAGAAAAGACAATTTATGCATGTATGATGCACTGGAACTGTGTTGATAGACAGATAAGTGGATGGAAAGTTAATAATCACCCTTACCCTTTGACCATATGCTTTTTGTTTCTTTTAATTTTAAATTATTTACTAGTCAATAGTATAAAGAAAATAGCTATTGGGGAGTTCTGATACATACATGTATGATAAATTTCATATTTTATTTAAGATTCATCCAGTATTTTCTTACACACTGATATAAATATTTCAATTATATATTCACCTGATGTCTTTCTCAATTCCAGCTGGACACCATTTGTCTTTCCATTTCAAATGTATTAATGACCTATAACCATCTCCATCTGTAGCCTGAAACAAATTTACAATGTTCCAAAATTAATGTCGCCCATAAAAGCCAGTGCATTGCCTACAATCTATAAGCTATTTTTTTAAAAAATTGATGTTAGTAATTATAACCCAGTTTCTATAATAAATAAAAGGATAAATTGAACAATTAAGAGGGAAGAACTGCTAGCAAATCCTAACACCAATAGTGTGTAGGAAATTAAGGTAAATGCATTTTATCCACCAGTGAAGTACATAGGCTAGGAGAATGAAGTCTTAAAGGTCAGTACATCTGTGTGCTTACTCAGAACTGACATTGCATTAATCAATGTTCTTGGTTTGAAGCAGAAAATGAATTATTTAGAAGAGATTGTTATTCCATAAAATTGAGGAAAAGAATGGAAAGTAGACAGAATTCAGGGACTTAGGGAAATCTATGGTATCTATTTAGAAAACCCAGGCCTTTAGCCTACTGGCTAGGAAGTTCCCATTGTTGATACTTAACCCTATTCTGACCTCATAAACATCCTTGTCATCAGCCACCTCATGTACATATACACATTTATTCCTGTAGCTGATTTTTTTTTATTTAGTTCTGAATGGTCCAAATTATTGTATCATTTGCTTAGGATTTACAATCCAAGATGAAGGCATTTAGCTATTGACCTGAGCTGGTATTTTATTCTCTGATGTGGACCCAGAAAGAGGAATTGATTTCCATTTTCATCTTCCATTGTGGGAAAGGGGACTCTGATTCTAACCAAAATATACAGGAGTCTTCCAACACTGTTATGTATCAAAAAAAAAAAAAAAAAAAAAAGCTTATGAACATTTGAGACACTAAAAACCTTCATTATGCAAAAGAACAAGTCAGTTCTGTGGTTATCTTTCTTTTTCTTTCTTTTTTTTTCTTTTAGTAATTGTTTTGTTGTTGTTGTTCAGTAAAATAAAGACTGAGAATGTAAAGTGTCTACCTAACATAGTAGAGGCTTTAGGCTCAGAACAATAAAGCAAACTCCATGTAAAGTACTTAAATCATAGCAACTAGAACTAAAGAGGCTCTGAAATGGTAGGGATGAGAATTATAATAAAAGGAAAACTTGACATTGTTTGATAACTACATGTGGAAGGAGGTGCTCAAAGTGCCTGGCAGGAGCACTTGGGGCTTAATCATATCTAATCCTGAATGATGTGTGTGTTTCCTCACATTCAAGGGAGAGTAGTAACAGCTAAGTATTATTACTGTTATATATTGTCTCCCCAAAGTGGCAATAGCTGAGAAAATTGTGGTACAGTAGGAAATACCACATTCCATGACACAACAATATTTAAAAATATCACCAGATGCAGCGAGAACTATACTGTGGGCCTTGGGGGTCAGGAGAATACACTATAAAGTTCTGATTCTCTCTCTTTCTGAATGAATGCATGTGTTTTCATATATGTGGAGGCATAATTACATGAGCAGGTGCACATATTGGAGTATGTGCATACATGTGGTGTACAGAGGTTGGTCTGAAACAGCAGTTCTCCACTTTATCTTTTAAAAGAAGGTCTCTGATTGAACCTGGGCCACACTGATTCATCCTCAAGAGCTAGACAGCAAATCTCAGAGGTACTTTGTCTCCATTACACTAGTGCTGGCTATATAAGCATGTGTCCTAATGCCTGGCTTTGATGTGAAAGCAGGGGACACACCAGATCCTAATGCTGACACGACACACACTTTACTGACTGGACCATTTCTTCCAAGGAAGTTCTCTTTAAAGGAAAACTACTTATATCATTTGAAAGTATTATCACATGTTCTCATAACTCCAATCCATCTTCTCTTGAAAATTCTGATAAATTTAAATATAGTTTATATAGGACATAGTCAAGTTACTATTTTATACATGATTTACAAAGTTTAAGATTTGGAGAACTTTGGAAATGTTCTATTATTACTTTCACAGTTTTTGTGCTATACTTAATTGCATTTAGACATGTCAGGCTTTCTCAATATTTTTTTTTAAATAAGAAATAGTCCTTTCATATTATTTCTCTTACAGGGCTTTTGAGTGATTTTGTAACTGTACACTATTCCTTTACTTCAGCTCATCAACACAGGCAAGGCAAGTAAGTAGTAATGAAAAGCTAAAACTACAGTGACCTAAAATTTTTCTGAAGTGAAAGTCTAGATTCATGACGCCACAATCCACTTGAGCTTAGGAAAGCCATCTTTTCAGTTTTTTTCCTGTGATAATAAGGGATGGTCTTATGATGTGTAAGATTATCCTCATTTCGCAAATCACATCACTCAACTACTTAGCAAGTCTCTAATTTGCATTATGTGAAAAAAAATTGTTTGAGTGGCTATCACATGATAAGTTTTATTCTTCTGTTCAGAATATGTAGCTGGCAAAGGGCAATCAAGTGTAAAAGAAACATAAATATTAACATACTGATTGGACATAGTAATTCTCTCAGAGAAATTATAAAATATACACATGTTAATATCACATGCAAATTTTAAACTGTGGTCTGTGTTTTATGGGCATATTATATTTTTCTATTAAAATTTTGTTATGCAATCCTTTTTTTTAATACTGTGTATGTGTTCAGAGGAGAATATATAGTGTCCTACTATAATGCTCTTCTGCTTTATGTCCTGGAGAAGGAGTTTCTCACTGGACCTGAAGTTGCCATCTTTCTATCAGACTAGCAGATCAGGGAATTGAAGCAATGCTCTTGTGTCCACCTCCCTCAGCAGACAACTTAGAGGTATAGGCCGCAATGCTCAGCCCCTTTTGTAGGTGGATTCTGCAAATTAAACTCAGCTCCTTCAACAGTGCTCTTCCTGCTGAGCCATCTCTTCAGTCATCTGACACACAATTATTTATAACATTTAAAGGCATGTTTTAGAAGTTCTGTTAAAATAAAAATAATAATATACATATGGCATGTTTTAAATAATATCCCCAGGAGAAATCCACAATCAAATTACGATTTTGACATTCAAATGTATTTGGTATTCGCAAATAAACAAACCTGCAGTAGCTGCACATAAAGTTCATGCTGAATTCATCTGCTGAATTAATTCAGCTCAGGTCAAGCTTTGCCATCAAGTGAGTTAGAAAACCATGCTTTTAGCTTACAAACTTTCTGTATTTTGGCAGTGTGGTTAAAGCTTTTGTGCATTCTTCTATCTGAACAGACCCACACTTAGAGGAACAGGCTTTGAGTTTACTTCTGCCACAACCGTGTACTTTGCACTGAATATAAGCAGTGTCCATAGGCCACACCACCTTCCACATAAATTTGCCTGTCTCACCTGGGTTTTTTTTAACTCCATCTACAAAAATCATATGCTTCCTGGGTATTATTGAATGTATGTACAAAGGTATTGTGTGATTTACTTTTCTCATTGTTGTTATAAAGTGCCTTATGTAAACAACGTACTTGAGAATAGATTTAGTTTTCATGACTTTTCAGAGAGCTGAGTTCATACTTGCATGGGCCCATGTTTGTGGGCAGAATGTCATGGCTGTGTGAATACCTGGTAGAGGAAATGCTTCACCTCATGCAAGACAGGAATTTAGAAAAGAAATTCCCAAGTTAGCTGGCTTTAGCCCTTTTCTTCCTTTTATTCCTTCAAAGCCCCTAACCCTTAAGATGGTGCCACCAACTTTCAGAGTGGACCTTCACACCACACTAGTTAATCCTTCAAAAATACCCTTCACAGACACCTTCAGTGGTGTCTCTCAGTAATGTCCTAGGTGATTCTAAATCCTGTCCAGTTGGCAATGAAGAGGAGCAATCAATGTCATGACCTCATCTATCAGTTCTCTGTGGTGGCAAAGTATTGAGACAATCAAGAGCTGTGCATTTTGGCAAATGGGACAATTTGTCTGCAGAAAAGAGAATAAATAGTGCCCGTACCATGGTGGAAAGTGTAAAATAGCGAGTGCCCTATCAGAAGGACACTCAGCATACTATCTGTGTTATAATCCAAGAGTTTTGTGGTTTCTGTGGGTTCAACAAACTAAAATCTTCATTTGCTTATCATCTGAGCTGGGTTTCAGTTATCTTTACTCAAAGGAACTCTCCAGATGCCCAGATTCCCAAACCCTACCTTATGTCTTACAATCATGGTACAATATCATAGTAACAAATTACCTATGAAATGTCCTTGGTTTATCACACTAAAACTGTTTACAGTACATCAAAGTTGTTTTTCAGAGGGTGTGACTTCCCATGGTGTGATGATTACTCTCCTTTGTCAACTTCACTGGATTTGAGTTAGCATGGAAATACATCTCTAGGTGTGGCTATGAGGGTGTGTACTTTAACAAAGGAGGGAGTTTCCATCCTGAATGGGGACAACAGTATCTTATGGGCTGAGAGCACAGACTGAATTTTAAAAAGGATATAAATGAAAAAAGTCAGCTAGTGCCAGCATTATTATCTCTCTACTTCCTAACTGCATGCAATGTGAACATCTGCCTTACATTATTGCTGTCATGCCTTCCGTGCCATGATAGGTTATACCCTAAAACTATAGGCCAAAATACACCATTCCTTCTTTAAATTGTTTTATCATGTATTTTATCATGGTAATCTGAAAAGTAACTAAAACACATGGTCACTGATTTGCCAGGTTGGCAAAGGGTTCACCTTCCTTTATCTTCTCCCTCTGGGAGTGAGGATTTCCACTCATTTTGAGGAGAAAAGGAGAACCAAGGAGTGCAGAACTTGTAATGGATACTTCTTCCATAAGTGACACAGGTTATGTCCATGACAGATACTCCATGTACTGCAAAGGAAGGTGGAGACACCGAGTGGGTTGAGCAACTAGGATGCACAGTATTTTTGTGGCAGATAGTAAATTCTCCACTAGAGGATGAACATCAAATTTAAGAATTATGTTGGAGAAAGAAAACATATTTCCTTTCAAAAAAATGTTAACCAACAGAGGTCAACAGAAATTAGTTTACTGAGATCAGCCTTGGTAGGAGACATTGTTCCAGCTTTTTGTCAGGAGATGCTGTGATTTGTTTGCTTGGTTCCAGAGACTTTCTCCTCTCTGTGAATTCTCCCTTCAGCCTAGTACTATTGATTCCTAAATAGCTTCTTACCTGGGTTTAAAATGGATAGATGAAGGGAATTTAGAGAGGACAATTATAATGCCCTTTGAAATACTACTAGGAAGATTTATTTTTATTTTAATAACTGGTTTTATATTTTACTCAAGCTTGTCTCTTTTGATTTTTAAAATTAGGAATACAGTGATTTTAAGCATTTCAACATTGCAAGTGAGCTAGCTAAAATGCATTTTCTTAAAGAATAAACAAAATAAGTGATACTAGTGAATTGAAAATACCAATTCTTCACATAATACTTTAAGTAGCTGTAGAAAAGTGCTCCCATACTCCAATAAACTAGCCTATAGTAAACCATTAAAATTCTAGTGAATCCATGTCTTCACAAAGAAAACTACTTAAGCATTCTATCAGTTAATGTATACAACATTTTGGCAGCTACATTTCAAAACAGAAGGATTAGACCCATTAAGATAATGAATACTCAACCAAAGCATGATTTCAGCTCTGCTTCTTAGTTAGCCTGTCTTCATTTTAATTCAATCAGCTTCAAGTGCTATTAACTACAAACCCATGAAAATGATGCTTTTATAAAGCTCTATCAGCTTCAAATAAGTTTTGTCTTTTCGTTATTTTGATTCTAAAGGTATATGTCTAAATTCTTTTCCATGATGGACAATTCATCTCATAAAGTAAGTATAGGGAAGTTAAGTTTAACTATTTATATAAAGTACTAGTTATCTAATTACCCTTGGCTATGAGTAAAAAATTGCCTAAAATATTCCATATGGATGAGGAGGGGCTCACAAAACCCTAACCCTCCCAGAAGAACTATTGACAGTTAATGTTTGCTGGTGGAGGCAAGTCATACTCTCCAGTGGAGTAGCCACAGGTAAGTTGTTCATGCACTAGTAAATAACCCTACTCATGCTCAAAAAGAGTATAATTAATTCCAGTCTCTTTCTTTTCCCATCTCTCACTATCTGTCTCTCTCTTCACACACACACACACACACACACTCACACACCACACACACATGCACATGACAGACAAGTAGGAATAGAACTAGTTGGGAAGAAGAAGGATTCAGTTAGAAGAGATAAGAGAAGATAATAAGAACTGAATATGATCAGAACACACACACATATGCACATATATGTATATGTGTATATACATATGAAATTGTCAAAAATAATACAAGTACTTAAAAATCATTGAATAATACTCCGAAGGAAAAATCACATTTGCCTAAGAAGGCTAAGATGAGTCAACTAAGCATCTAAACCCATTCCTGAAGTTAAGGGATTACAAAGACAAAACATTTTACTCAAAGGGAATTCCAGAGTAATTAGAACATAAAAATTATTTACACACACACACACACACTCAATGCCATATAAAATAAATGCATACACATATAAGGTTGGCTTCATGTATGAGTGTAATTGATCATGAACCTTGAAAATGGTGAGCAAAATGATTTGTTTAGTTACATTAGTATAAGAAAGTTTCTCAAATATCAGATAAATAAGTGTGTAGCCATTAAATATCAATACGAAATGTTCAGCATAGGTTAGACCCTAATAACTCTATAATCTGTACATGGTTAGGTAGTCAAAAGTACTTTAGCATACTATGAGTGTGCAATTTGTAGAAGCCTGGATATACACATTACAATTTGTTCACTCCATGGAAATGAGAAATGCTGGTTACTATGAGGTCAATAATTATGGAATCATCAGATTATCAGAGCCTAAAAAATTGCCTTATTTCAAGAAAGTAATAGAAGTGGTGTCCCAAGATTCATTAACACTGTCATCTCTAGGAAAAATCCTGAAGGAATGGAAATACTGAAAGTTGTAATAATTATGCCAACAGCCTCATCTGTGATATTGAGTACAGGAAGTAATTGTGCTCCATTATGCTTACAGTTATGCATCTTGCCCTCCTCACAGAAGTCTATTGCTAACACATATTAAAACCAATTTCTCATTTCCTCATTTATTCACTGGTTGCTGAATGTCAAGATCTGGACTAATCACTCTCAATGATTTAATATAATCACATGAAACTAATATTGGGTCAATGGCGCTGGTAATATTTTATTTCTTCCCATGAATACATATTAAAGATTACATTTGCCGGGCGTGGTGGTGCACATCTTTAATCCCAGCACTTGGGAGGGAGAGGTAGTTGGATCACCGTGAGTTTGAGGCCACCCTGAGAATACATAGTGATTCCAGGTCAGCCTGGACTAGAGTGAGACACTACCTCAAAAAAAACAAAACAAAAAAAATGATTACATTATCATACGTTTTAACTAAGATACAAAGTAATAGGTTTAAATTCCTTTGGGTTTATATACCACATTTTCATTATCTGTAGATGGAAATCTAGGCAGATTCCATGTCCTTACTATTGTGAATAAAGTAGCAATAAACATGAACAGGATAGCATATCTGGTAAGATATATTTTAATGTGATAAACTTAGTTTCTATCTCTCATTCTGCACACACATACACACACACAACATACAACTACTTGTAACCTACTGCCCTTACTTTCTATGTTGAATAATATATAATATATATAATATAATATATAATAATATATAACATAATAATATTATATTTTATTTTTTATTAATATTATATAATAATATAAAATAATAATATAATAATGAAAGCTCAAATCTAATAAAAGCAGGAAAACACACACACACACATATTGAGTTTGATTATATTATTTTGCTAAGAATATCAGACATGAAGTTTCAAAATTTTTGCATGGGCTGCTGTGTGAAATTACACACAACCTTGATATGAGGAAACCCACCCTTAAGCAATTTGGTTCTGCATTTGTAAAGATGTCTGCCCTTCTGGACATTGATTTCATGGAAAAACAATTAAGGTTGGGAAATGCCAGTATAGTTTTATAACTTTTATTCTATGGAAATGTCAGCCAGGATGAACTCAGAAACACCACAGTCAGGGAATAGTGTTCAGGAGATGATGATGATGCTACATCAGCTGTCTAATAACGCTCAATATCTGTGATGAGCAGCAGCAAAGAGTGAGCAGAGGATGACGGCTTCCATCTGCGTTTAGAACAAGGAAGCAAATGCCTTAAAATATTTAGAGTGCTTGGTGGCCACTCAAGCCATTTATCTAAAAATAATGTCAGAGTTTCAAGGACTATTTACAGAGAAATAAACAGTGCATAAATGGAACCTCTTAATTATTAATAAAAAAATCATTCATAGGTAAACAACATCAAATCAAAATTATTGAGCCTATGTTAGTAAGTTAGAAAGCAGGTTGGAATCCATCATTATGCCAAAAGAAGGTCAGGTTTGTGAGGTAGAAAGTGAGAAAGGATTTGCCCATACTCAAATATTCATAAACATCCCTCTGACACTGGTTTGGCCTACACACACCGTGGAGAAACAAGAATATAAGGCTTAGGATATGGGTCAGTGAAAAAGTGCTTGCCTAGCATATAAAAGATTATGAGTGCAATCATCATAACTAAAAATTAAAAAAAAACCAGAAACTGAAGAAAGAGAGATGAAAAAGAGTAGCTGACATATGTGTTCTTCATGTAGCCATAGCAACAATGATGTGTGTGTGTGTGTGTGTATGTGTGTATGTGTGTGTGTATAAGAAAAGGGCCAGGAACAATTTTAAAGGAGTCTTTGTGATCATCCTAACTAAGTTTCACTACCCAGTTTCCTTTGATTGCTGAATATTTTCAAGCCTGAGTCACCTACATTCCCATTGATTCTGTAAATTACCCATTACTTATCCATTAAGGTCTTTTTCTGCTTGAGGTATAAGGAGTCATTTTCTATTTTTTGCCAAGTAGAGTCTTGACTATAATCCACATACAATACCCAAGGCTCTAGTGGATACATATTGTCCTAGTTTCTACTGTGAGCCAAATCCTAATGAACCCTATGATCTGTTATTACTGTCAGCATCTTTAAGCTTATGTTTATAATGTACCATGTTTTCTGTTATTTGCAGTTGGTAAGAAAGCCCATTGTGATGTTTAATAAACACTCCTTGCAAAAAAAAATAAAGTCAGTATTTTATGCATAATTCAATGGGAATTGGATCCATGCATTTTAAACAATGCAAAGTTTCTAACAGGAGATGCATTATATCATTTTTGTAAAAATTGAGCAAAGGAATGTTAATGGTACAAGACTAATATGCAAAAATGGGCACCATTATTTATTACCATGTCCAATGATTTCAATTATTTTAATAATAACTTACTGATAAAAGTAATGGAAATTGAATTTAATTTTCCAAAGTGAATGTAAGTAGTTTATAATGATAATGTGATGCAATATCACATTTTTTTCAAAATGATAAAAGTCAAAAAAGAAGTCCTTCAACAATTGTCCCACATACTATATAAACAGTTAGTGTGAAAGAACCCTGGTGATAAGCAATGTGACTGTTGTTAATTAGGGCTCCAAAGTAGACTGTTTCCATTCCCCACAAACTATTGAACTAAAACTAGCAGAGGTGAGTGAGAAGTTAAAATTTCAGAAATGGAAAACTTTCTAGAACTCTTTGCAGGAATATGTAAGTGAATTCCTATGGAAATATAACTTACCTCATACACAGCATGTTGTTTGAAGCTTTCAAAAGCCTTTTATGATGGTAAAATACCAAAGACCATTTAAAATCAAAATAAATATAGGATGGCTTATGTTATAGAGAACTTACTTATGGAAAAGTGATGGGAGATGAAACAGATACTTCTTTGCATGGAAAATGAACTAAACTTCTTGTCTGGGAATAGTTTCATTTTACTAGATTACAAAAGATCTGACAGTGTGTGTCCAGTAAAATGTATAATTAAGCAGGCAATATTGTGGATTTACAGGTATGCCAGAAATATTTTAAGTAGGTTTGAGTGGAGAGATATAATAAAACTCAGATTGTATCTGAGTTTCATTATTAACTAATACATGATGATGGTTTTTGGTTTTTGGTTTTTCAGGGTAGGGTCTCACTCTAGCCCAGGCTGACCTGGAATTCATTATGTAGTCTCAGGGTGACCTGAAACTCATGGCAATCCTCCTACCTCTGCCTCCCAAGTTCTGTAAGTAAAGGTGTGCACCATCATGGAAACTGTTGAAACGTGTGGGTCAAGGGCTCAATGAATAGCTGCCTACATCAATGGCAACACTACCACAGAAATGAAATCTAGGTCAAGGTTGGTTGTCCCATACTTAAGACTTGGCTTTTCCCATTGGGCAAGCAGGAGTCTTGGCAAGGTGTTAATGATGGGCTTTAAATTACTGGAATGAAAAGAATTTAATGACTGGAACATTGTTATAGTAGACAAGCCAAGTTAGAAGAAAACTGGGCCAAGGTTGGAGTAGGACGGAGCAGATTCACTTGACCCATATGTTTTTTAGTTTTGTCATTTCATATGCTTGAATGAAACTTTCTATCTTTCTGCTGAAACATTATTTCCTGACCTCAGGGGCCAACTGGATCCTGAAGTCTTATGTCATTGATTCTGGTGATTTACATATCAGGGAGAACATTCTGAGCATGTTAATTGGAAATTGTACACAAAGCTGATAATTAGATATGCTCATTTATTTTTTACTTATTTATGAGAGGGAACATAGGAGGGGAAAGGGAGAGACAGAAATAGATATAGGCAAGCCAGTGACTTTATCTGCTGCAAACAAATTTCAGATGAATATACTACTTTGTGCAGCTGGCCTTACGTGGGTACTAGGAAATCAAACCCAGGCCAGCAGGGTTTAGAAGCAAGCATATTTAACCACTGAGCCATCTCCTAAGCCCTAGATACATTTTTTATTAGTTGTAGACATACTCAGTATGTAAACAGCACTTGTTGGTACCATCCTTACCCTCATCCCTGCCCCCACCCCTCCAAAGGGACCCTCCTCATTGAGGATGCCAGTTATCCCTATGGGTTGTTGGTAGTTCATTGTGGGGGTAGACATCAGTTAAGGGGAAGAGGCAATATCTCTGTGTGTAATGTCCCAACTTGTGGCTTTAACAGTCTTTCTGACCCCTCTTCCAAGAAATTCCCTGAGTCATGTTGGGTTGGTTTTAGGTCTACTTCAGTGATGGGTTCTTAGGAGCCTCTGGATCTCTGGCATGGTAGGAATTGAATGTCTTCAGTGTCTATCTCCTTCACCCTGTGCTGATATCAGGTTCACAGAGAAAGTAGCCCTCTTGCTCAATACAGTGTAACTGAAGTAAAAGCACAGGAAGATATTTGCTTATATCCAGTAATGCCTTCCTAACTTTGCTTAAAACATAAGTTTTTAAAATGGTTCAGTGAAGTTATATTAAAGATTCAGATATTTGATGCTATCTCTTGAGTTTTGGACTCAAAGTATTTAAATTAGCATGAGGTTTTGCCTGAGCTATTTAAACTTCTTAATATGTGCAACCTATGAATGAATCTCCTACCATTAGCAAAATACATATGTATTTGAGAGTCAATATATTTGATTTTCCAGTGTTTTATTTATTTCAGACATCCAGGAAAAATATGTCCATGTAGATTTAAATTTTATGTATGGCAGCAGACACCTGTTTGAGAATAATGGTATAGGTGAGAGACTTGGAAGTGCCCCTGTAGTAAGGAGCAGTTATGTATTGATAGATGGATGAAATACTACCCACAATGGAGTGTTTTTTTTAGTGGAGCTGTCTTAGATTGGCCTAATGTGTGCTATGAGATTGCAGCTCCTGTCCTTGCAGTAATAGTTTGCCTAATTCACTTACTTCTAAAGAAGAGAACGACCACTCACCTGGCTTTGTGTTGTGCTCATGTGGCATTAAGTCTTGTTTCATGTGAGTACAGCAGTGTTTGTATTAATCCAGAGATGGTCACATGCCAAACTAGGGGTTATGGTTGTGTGCTTGATTTTTTTTTTCTCTACATTGAACTCTTATTCTTGGCTTCCAACCTCAGCTTTGCTCTTGGAAATTTGGTTCCTGGCTTTTGGTTGCAACCTATTTCAACTTAAAATTCCATAACCTGTGGATATGTCCAAAGCAACCTTTTCATTTGTGTCAGACTTGTGGCCAAATAGGAGATGGATACTTGAGTAGAAGAAACAAAAGTTCATTTGTGTACTTTAATTGTTACAAGATCTCTAAAGGAGTCATTGCTAAGATAATTCCAATAATCCTCTAATGGAGTAGTTGTGATTTTTTAATTATAATATTAGCAATAATATTATGTGCTCTTTCTAGATCATCCCTAGTGTCTAGCTACCCCATAGTTATACATCAAGAGACAAAATAGTGGTCCTTACTTGAAGAGTTATTTTCATATAATGGACAATATAGTCATCTTACCTTAGTTTACAAGGCCACGAGGCTCTGCTTATATTAATGCTGCATGGATTACAAAAGATGCATTCTGCTCCTCTAGAGTGTAGAAAAGAGGAAGGAAACAGGTACATATATTTTCCTTTGAACACTTATTTATTTATTTATTTATTTATTTATTTATTTATTTGTTTATTTATTTATGTATTACAGATAGTGAGGCTAAGAATGGGCACACCAGGGCCTCCAACCACTGCAAATGAACTCCAGACACATGCACTACCATGTGCATCTGGCTTACATGGGACCTGGAGAATCAAACCTGGGTCCTTAGGCTTCACATGCATGTGCTTTAACTGCTAAGCTATCTCTCTAGTCCGTATTTTCCTTTGAGATCCCAACAGCGGACTGAAAATTTTCAGAAGTCCAGTTTATATCTTCTTTTATACATTTGTGAGGGAAATTCAGCCACAAGCTAAAGGTGATGGCTCCGTGGAAAAATATTTGCTGTGAAAAGTTGATCATTTGAATTTGAATCCCAGATACCCATTTGAAGTACAACACTGTTGCAGTAATCTGTAATTCTAGTGCACTTCTGGTGAGATGGGAGGTAGAGACAGTAAAATCCCATTTAGACAGGAGACTCCCCTCCCCCCAAGAAATCCATGGGCCAACAAGCTGGGTATAAGTGGTGATTAGCAGTGAGAGGCAAGGTGTGACACTTGATATTCTCCATGTTTCATGTGGATGAGTTCTAGTTTCCACATTCCTCATCTGAAAGCACATGATTCTTCTCACCAATAAAGCTTCCACCCATGTTTTTCAGCTTTACCCCCATTCCAACATCTTCAAAATCATGTCCAATCATGTTTCCTATTTCTTCATTGATCTTATCCCATTTTCTACTGTTTCCATTCCTCTGAAAATAAATGCACTTATGTTCCTTACATTTCTTCAACTTTAATTTATACTTAATATCTTACTTGTGAGCGTATGTGTGTGTGTGCGTTTTCTATCAAGTGATTTTAAATGATTGTAGCTGGTTTTTAGGCACACAGCTCTCTCCCCACAGTGTTCAAACTACAGAACTTTATCAGGACTTAGTTACTAAATCAATCAAACTGTTCCATCCCTTATCCACTTTTCCTTCTTGATATAACTGATAAGCCCTATTTTCTTTTCCATACAGTTGACTGCAGTTTTCGTCATTTCTCCATTTATCTTATTATTGTTTCTGTCATTTTACCCCTTTCCTTTTCCTCTTTCTAAATGAATATCTCATAGGAAAGAATAGAGTCTTGTTTGAACTATTAATATAAAGGTTTTATATTGTATAACTTTTATTTTAATTGTAAATATAATCTCTATCTAATGTGGTTGTTGAATATCTCCTGATTACCACATGATGAATTTAATACTATAAGCAGTTTATTTATTTTTTTACATTTGCAATATTTTTACTCTTTAATCCCTCTCTTAACAATTGAGAAAATTATACCTAGAAAAGTAAAAGAAAAAACAAGGAACCCTGTGTTCTTTATAAAGAGTAACACATCATTATGGTGGAAAAATAGAAAAAAAATCAATGAAATCAATTCCTTTTTTAATTTGTAACTGTATTAACTTTTTTAAAAAAAATTAGCTATTGCTGCTGGGCATGGTGGCGCATTCCTTTGATCCCAGCATGTGGGAGGCAGAGGTAGGAAGATCACCATGATTTTAAGGCCACCCTGAGACTGCATACTGAATTCCAGGTCAGCCTGAGCTAGAGTGAAACCCTAAATTGGAAAACCAAAAAAGAAAAAGCTATTGCTAAAGTACATGTTGACTAGTCAGAATGCGACTCATCATCAGACAGGCAGATTATTCTGGGATTTCTGGGATTATCAATCATATACACTTAAAATTCAAGATTGCTGAATAAATTTGGAGAATTAATTAAATTTAATGTAATTTATTTGATCAGTTAGTGAGTAACCAAAAATTTAAAGTTCCTGAAGCTATTTTATACCTATTAGAATAATTGTAATTATTCATTTGTTCTTAAGAGCTGACCGATATAAAATACACAGTGTTTCATAATCATAAAAATTTGTGCTACCTTAGGGTGGGGAACATTGTTCAGTGGTTAAAGGCACTTGTTTGCAATTCAGGTCAGCATGGGTTCAATTCCTAAGGCACCCACATTAGTTATACACAAAAAATGGTATATGCATCTGGTGTTTCTTTGCAGGGGAAAGATGCACCTGACACACAAATGTGCAAGCTAAAAGATGTTCTATTAAATTCTAAATCATCTTGCCTCCAGATGACAATGTAAAGTGTCTGACATCTCACCTACATTCACATATCATGAAATGAGTTATTTTGGTTCCGAGGCTTTCATATGTAAAATAACAGCATTCATCCATACTTTCTGAATCATGAAGTAAAAACATTATTTATTTTGTAAGTATCTTACCTGAAGGACTGAACAAATTTCCTACTTTGTTTCTCTTTGTGACTTTAAATGATGGCCAGCATTCAGAGTCTCACATGGAGTGTCTACATGCTTGTTCCTTGGGAACAGAGTGCATACTGATAATAAGGCCTGGCAGCAGGAGAGCCTTTTTGATATGGCATTTTCAGAATTTCATTTCATAACTGCTTTGTTTTTCAAGCACTTTTATTTTTCTATTTTTTATATAGATTTTAACTACAAGAGCCTAGTCCTATTACAGTAAGTTGTTCATGGGTCAGAGAAACATCATTACATACACCTGTGAGAGGCCTTGGATATAACCATAGATGCAGGGTCGTTATGTATGTTAGAATCAAACTTGTATAATTAATATCTTCTTTGCACATCACTGAGTATAAGTCAACCAGGAATTCTGTGGAGAATCAGAATCATAGAAATGATAATTAGGCTGAGACAAGAAATATCTTCAATAATAGGAGAAAACTGCTTGCCACATGAACTGATCAAGACATTAAAGACTGTGAAAGATCACACATTGTTTGAGGAGTAAGGACTACAGATGTCCAAAAAAGGGTCCTCTAGATAAAAGGTTTACAAAGGTAATTAAAGTATTTTCACATTAGGAAGTAAAACAAAAAAGAGAGGTAATGAATTTCTGTGAGTAAAAGAATATCCCATGGTGTATTGCAGTTGCTAAGGGATTCTGATGTGTATAAAAACAACAGTGATGTGTGGAATGAATGTGTAGAGGTAATGTGTACATGAAAGAAGACCTGGCTTAACATAGAGAACATAGGAAGGAATGGAAGAGAAATGATGGTTGATTGATTTCAGATAGTTGTTAATGAGAAGTGACCCAACAGAGACCAAGTTGTCTGGTCTTGATAAATAACTGCACTGTGGTGCTAATGATAGGGAGGTAAAAATATCCAAAGAGCAAGGAAGTATATAATGTGTTATACAAAATAATTTCCTTGATCTCCTTACCATACAAGCATAGCAACATGTTCATACTATTTTAGTCTCTTCAATTATGCTGATTTCTTCTAGGAAAATTTCAACAAGCAAATTAAATTTATTCTTCACTAGCTCTCATTTTTTATAAAATATCTTATACTTCCATTTACTTCAAGAAGAGTGAGATGTTATATAATCATTTTAAGTATAAAATTATCTATTTGAGAATGATATAAATTTTCTATTCCTTAAAAATGGTGATGATAATTCTTGCCCTACCTAGCTCATAGCATTGTGGTAAGGATCAGAAGAGATGATTGATAGGAAACTACTTTGAAAACTAAGGTCCTTTACAAATGCAAGCTATTATCATTACGATTCTGCCTTGCCCTCTGCATGAACCTGAAACAACGTTCAATTTTCATTTATCATGTCACTCTTTTAATTCCTGTAGAGCATGTCCCACAAGATTTTATCATAGGACTCTATTTTAATCAACGACAAATGCATTTTCATGAAAGCATAATATTGTTTCTATTATAGATATTCTTTGAACTTGGAGGAAGCCTAATACACATTTCAAGGACCATTATACTTCAGAAGGTTTTTTTTCCCTGTCTCTTTCATTTCATAGCTACTTTTTCCCTATTTTATATGGGTACAATGAAATTATTTCATCAAGAAACTGGCTGTATAAGAACTTCACTGCTAAGTCCCATCCTTCTTTCTCCTTACTTAATCTTTTCTCAGTCTGTGAGTTCAAATTATTTGACTGCCATGGGCTTGATGCAATAGCCTCTGTCTGTCCTTGGAATCAAAATGAATAGTAAAGGTGTAATCCAGAAGACAGGGTGTTGGTATCATGGTTTAGTGAAGATTGAAATTAAAACTTGGTACTAATCATTCTTAAAGAGCCAGTGGAATGCAGAGATTGCTTAGTGGTTAAGGCAATTGCCTATGAAACCTAAGGACCAATGTTCTACTCTCCAGATCCCAAGTAAGCCAGATGCACAAGGGCACAAGGTGACACAAGTGTACAAGGTCGTAAATGCACACAAGATGGCACATGTGTCTAGAGTTCAATTTTAGTAGCTGAAAGCCCTGGCACACCAATTCTCTCTCTCCCTTGCCCTCTTTCATAAAAATATAAAAAATTAGCAATTAATAAAAATATTGAGTCAAAGAAATTCCTAACTATTCTTAAGGCTTCCTATGACTACTTCATTCTTTTGCTAAATTTGTGTTGTTCAGTATATATTTACACAGTAATGACAGTAAGAGGGACAAAATCCCATTATAAATATGCATTTTAGGATTGCCTTCCTCATCTCTGAGTATGTATTGTATATTATAGGTGTATATTATAATATTTTACATGGGTATACAGATAACAAGTTACAATAATGTGTCCTAAATTTTGATTTGGAATAATAGGAAACAATATTATAACACTGACTGCTTTTATTCTGCAAACTTCTTAAAGAAAACAAAAGCAATGTTGATTAGAAACACCAAAAGTTAAATTCAATCACTTTCAAGTGCTATACTATCTAAGTGGATTTTGGGGATAAGCCAATTTAGCTATGTGGTATTATGTTCTTTTAAAGCAAAATTCCCACTTTAATTAGATTAAAATACACTATACAAATTGAGTGGTATTATGTTTTAAGGAAATCATTAAAATCCATCTAATCTTATAAGAAAAAATTTAAAATAAATGAGTGTCATACATCAATCTTACTGCACATCAATAATGAGGCACAGTTTTAGAGCAAAAAAGACAGGAACTCTGACACCATGGGTATTTTTCCCCTGGCACCATTTTGGAGAAGACTCATTCTAGCTTCCTAAATCCTGTGAAGAGCAGAGGCAGAGACACAGAGTGTCTAAACCACTGCCATGGTCTATCTCCACCACTGTGCTTTCTGTGAATTTCTACATGCTCTCCCTTAGGACTGCCACTCTCAGAACTTGACTCTGCATTTGCTAAATTTATGAAGCCCTTTACACTTTGAATCATGGCTTTTCCAGCTACAGCTTCCAGGGTCCCTATTTGGTGTTACATTAACCTCATGCCTCCCACATACTGTGCCTGGAAATGAGTCTGTAGATCGGCCTGCATTTGACTAGTCATTTTCCTCTTTGAAGTTTGTTGGTCAGTTCTACCAAACTTCATCTTCTAGAGGGCATAATGAGCACCCAGAGAACAAGCTCCTCCCAGTTAATCTTGCAGTGCCTCTCCAGAAGCTGTCATTATATTTAACCTTAGTAACATACTCTTACTTTTCTTTTTTTTTTTTCTTTTTGTCCTTTTCTTGGCAATTACCCAAAACATTTCAAGCACCCACTTAGATCAGAGGGCATCCTTCAAGAGCTAGGTGTTTCTGATTCTGGATTAGGTCACTAAGTCAGTACCAATTGAGAGAAGAAACACTACAGTTGTGAGTATGCTTTAATTGCTCAACGCTCAAACCTGTAATTACTGCTGCCACTCTGCAAATTTCAGTGAAGCCTCCATCATTAGCCTTTGTCCTTATCAATCCCCATTCTACAAACATGCTCTTCTCTTTCACTTTGGTTGGGATTTATAATAGAACTATAGACTGGTGCAGGAATTTAAAAAAATAGATATGAATTGATTTGATTTCATAACATACAGCAAAGTGGAGTTAAAATTTAATTGTAGTACTGCAATTTTCAATTTTCACATAAAACAGGGAGAATAGACTGGCAGTTTCAAGTTCTCAGGGATAGTCACATATAGCATCATGCTGTTTTGTTTTGTTTTTATTTTTTGTTTTTGAAGTACAGTCTCACTCTAGCCCAGGCTGACCTGGAATTCACTATGTAGTCTCAGGGTGGCCTTGAATTCTCAGAGATCCTTCAACCTCTGCATCCAAAGTGTGGTAAATCTTTTTTTATTTAATAGCTCTTAAATGCAGTTACATAGGAATGATGTTACCTTCATTGCAAGATAAGAACACCAAAGTGGATTGCTGAAGTGATTACCAGGAGTCAGAGGAAGTTGGCTTCCTCTCACACTCTCTGGGGCCCCTCTTGCCCAGATGATCTCACAACATTCCAAATGACTTTCCGTTTACTATTCAGGGGAAGATTTCTATGGTACAAATTCATGTTTGCTTTAGTTTTGTGGATAGCTACCACACTCTATCTTTGCCCTCTCTCTAAACCTTCCCCCCATTACCTGTCCATATAGTTGCCGGCCAGGTATTCCTAAACTCAAGAAGTTCCATGTTAGGAACTTCGTATGAAGGAGAGCATGTTGTGTTTGTCTTTCTGTGCTTGTGTGAGTTCTCTTACTATGATTATTTTTAAGTCTATCCATTTTTCTGCAATATTTTTTGTTATTTTTTTCTTACCACTGAGTATATGTTCCATATTGTGTATATGTACCATATCTTCATTAATAATTCATCTGTTGATTAGCATCTGAGCTGATTCTAGATCCTACTTATTGTGAATAGAGCAGCTATAAACATGGCTGAGTATGTAGAATAAAGAGTAAAGTCTTTAGGGTATATGCCCAGGAATGGTATAGATGGATCAAACTGAAGGTCTGTTTTCAGCTTTTTGAGAAGTCTCCATACTGATTTCCATAGTGGTTGTACAAGCTTTCACTCCCATCAGTAGTGGATGAGGGTTGCTCTTTTTCCACATGTGGTGATTTGATTCAGGTATCGCCCATAAACTTATGTGGTCTGAATGTTGGGTCCCCACTTGGTGTCAATTTGGGAATTAGAACCTCCTGGAGGTGATGTATTGTTGGGGGTGGGCTTATGTATGTTATATCCAGTCTGCCTTTGCCATGTTTGGAACACCCTCCTGCTGCTGTCCCCCTGATGTTGGCCAGGAGATGATGTCCACCCTCTGCTCATGCCTGCCATCATGGAGCTTCCCCTGTATTCTATAAGCCAAAATAAAGCCTTTGCTCCCACAGGCTGCTTTTGGTTGGGTGTTTCCTTCTAGGAACAAAACACTGACTGCAATACCACGTCCACACCAGCATTTGTTGACACTTGATTTTTTTGATGATTGTCATTCAACTAGGGTGAGATAGTATCTCAAAGTCATTTTAATCTGCATTTCTCTGATTAGTAGGGATTTTGAACACCTCTTTAGATGTTCATTAGCCATTTCAATTTCTCCCTCTGAGAACTCTTTGTTCAATTCCATCCACCCTTTTTCGTGTGTGAGTTGCTTAACTTTTTATTGTTAGTTTTTTGAATTCTTTCTAAATTCTAGATATCATTTCTCCATCAGATGTATAGCTGGTAAGAATTTTCTCCCATTTTGAATATTGTCTGTTGACTCTGTTTATCATTAGCTTATCTGTAGAATAGCTTTTGAGTTTCATGAGATTCCAGTGGTTGACTGTTGGTCTAATTGCTTGGGCTATGGGGATCTTCTTAGAAAGTCAT
The DNA here is from genome assembly GCA_036346955.1 of Dipus sagitta. Taxonomy (NCBI): domain Eukaryota; kingdom Metazoa; phylum Chordata; class Mammalia; order Rodentia; family Dipodidae; genus Dipus; species Dipus sagitta. The sequence continues at coordinate 151,592,100 of CM070771.1, forward strand.
TCACTATACCTATATCTTGAAGTGTTCTACCTATTTCTTTTCTTCTAGTTGATTTAGAATTTCAGGACTTATACTGAGGTTCATGAGCCATTTGGAGTTGATTTTTGTGCAAGGTTTTGTCCAGTTTTTCCAACACCATTTGCTGAAAATGCTGAATTTACTCCAGTGTGCATTTTTAGCCCCCTTTTCAAAAATAAGTTAACTGTAGTTTGAGGAACTTATACATGGGTGTTTTATTCTTTTTCTGTCAGTACCAAACTATCTTTTATTACTATGACTTTAGAGTGTATTTTGAAGTCAGGTATGGTGACACCTCCACTGGAGTTCCTCTGCTGAGGATATTGATGGCTATCCAAGAACTTTTCTGCTTCCATAGAAATTTTGAGACTATTTTTTTTTTCTAATTCTGTACAGAAGGCTGCAGTAACTTTGATAGGAATTGCATTGAATTTGTATATGCTTTTGGTAGGATGACCATTTTTATGATATTAATCATTCCTATCTGTGAACATGGGAGATTGTTTGTTATACCTGCTCATTTATTTCTTCATATATTTTTAAAGTTTTCATTATATAGGTGTTTTACTTCCTTGGTTATGAATATTCCAAGATGTTTAATATTTTTATAGTTATTATAAATGGGACTGCTTCAGTGATTTCTTACTTTATATGTCTGTCATTGGTATGTACAAATGCTTCTGATTTTTTTGTGTGTGTTGATTTTATATCCTGCCAATTTGTTGAAAGACTGTATCACTTCCAGAAGTTTTCTGGCAGAATTTCTTAGATGACATAAGTAAAGAATCATGTCATCTGCAAAAAGGGATAGTTTGATTTATTCCTTTCTAATTTGTATCCCTTTTGTTTCTTTCTCTTGCCTTGTTGTTTTAACCAAGATTTGAAGTACTATGTTGAAAAGCAGGGGGCGAGTGGGCACCTCTGTTTTGTTTCTGACCTTAGTGAGAAAGCTTCAAGTCTTCCCCTATGTAGAATAATATGGGCCTACGGTCTGCTATATATGGGCTTTATTAATCAGAGATATGGACCCTCCAACCATCATCTCTCCAGCGTTTTAACCATAAAGGGATTTTTGTGTTTTGTTGAAGGCCCTTTCTGCATCAGTTGAAATGATTATGTGATTCTTGTCATTAAGTCTGTTTGTGTGTTGTACTATGTTTATTGATTTCCCTATGTTGAACCATCCTGGCTCCTAGGGAATGAAACCTACTTGATCAAGGTGGATGATACTTATGATGTGTCCTTTTATTCAGTCTGCAAGAATTTTATTGACATTTTTTTGCATGTAAGTTTATCAGGGATATTGGTCTATAGTTTTCTTTTCTTGCTGGGTCTCTGTGAGGTTTAGATGTTAGTGTGATGTTGGATTCATAGAAGGAATCAGGAAGTCTTCTCTCCTTTTCATCATGTAGAATAACTTGACAGATAATGATTTCTGATTTTCTTTTTTATTTTATTTTTTTTACTGACAAGTTCCATGATTGTAAACAATATCCCATGGTAACTACCTCCCTCCCCCCACTTTTTCTTTGAAACTCCACTCTCCATCATATTCCATCCCCCTCTCAATCAGTCTCTCTTTTACTTTGATATCATTATCTTTTCCTCTATTATGATGGTCTTGTGTAGGTAGTGTCAGGCACTGTGAGGTCATGGATATCCAGGCCATTTTGTGTCTGAAGGAGCATGTTATAAAGAGTCCTACCCTTCCTTTGGCTCTTCCATTCTTTCGGCCACCTCTTCTACAATGGTCCCTGAGCCTCGGAAGGTGTGATAGAGATATCTCAGTGCTGAGCATTCCTCTGTCCCTTCTCAGCATCATGGTGCCTTCTGAGTCATCCCAAGATCACTGCCATCTGATAAAAGAAGGTTCTCTAACCAAAGTTAGATTAGCATTAATATATGGGTACGAACATTAAGAGAAATACTTACTGGGCAGTTTTGTGAGCATAGCATATGCATTTAGCCAGACAGCAGCAGACGTTATACCCCTAGGGCTCATGCCTACCCCTGTTGTAGGTTTTCAGTATCAGGTATATATTCCCTCCCATGGGGGCAGGCCTCAAGTCAAATTAGAAGGGATTTGGTTTTCCCCATAACAGATGTGCCACTATTGCACTCATTGGTTCATTTTGCCTAGTTGGCCAAATATAAGATCATTCTCAGTGAACTTACCCAATCACAGAAAAAAAATCTCCACATAGTCTCACTCATTTATAGCACCTAACCTGAATCTACCCAAGATACCTTACATATCCAGCAAGCATCTCATGGACTAAATATAAGGATTACAGTGTCCACTGTTGGGTATCTTCACTAGTGATTTCTCTCTCTCCCATTGAACTGCATGCAGCATAGCTTTTTCCAGATTTCTGTCAGCTGGTCCACATGGAGGAAGTTTTCAGCTCAGCTCCAGCAGGACTTCTCAGTGACCTTGCAGCCAAAGTATGTGGAGTCTTTAGCAATAGGGTCTTACCATCTATTCATGGTGGGAAACCAAGAGCCTCAGAAATGGCATGTAATATTTTGGGGGCATCAGGCACCTCCCTGGCAAATGACTCACTGAAAGGTATCTCACCCTGCCACTTAAAATTTTCTCGTAACAATCTATGACTCCTGTGTGTTCCATTGTCCAAAAAAGTAGGTTTCCATATGACTTATTTATAGCCTCTTAGATTTTGATTACTACCTGTGGTAGTTTGATTCAGGTGTCCCCCATAAACTTAGGTGTTCTGACTGCTAGGTTCCCAGCTGATGGAGATTTGGGAATTAATGCCTCCTGAAGGTGGTGTATTGTTGGGGGGTAGGCTTATGGGTGTTATAACCAGTTTCCCCGTGCCAGTCTTTGGCACACTTTCCTGTTGCTATTGTCCACATTATGTTGGCCAGGGGGTGATGTCCAACCTTTGCTCCTGCCTTCGTTTTCCCCTGCCATGGTAGAGCTTCCCCTCAAGCCTGTAAGCCAAAATAAATCTGTTTCTCCCAGAAGCTGCTATTGGTTGGGTGATTTCTACCAGCACTGTAAACCGGATTGCAACAGTAAAGTGGTACCGAGGAGTGAGATTGCTGCTGGACACCTGACTATGTGGCTTTGGCGTTTTGGAGCTGATTTTCAAAAGGAATATTGGGGGATTTGAAACCTTGGCCTAAGAGATGCCTTGAAGTGCTGTAAGTACAGCTTGATGGACTATTCTGGTCTGAGCTGCAAGACCTGAATGCAGTTATAACTATGAACATTTGGCTTATGAGGATGAGAAAGAGCTTTGCTTGGCCTGGGTTAGAAGTTTGTGTGAGAAGCTTGCTCTTATGCCCTTATCCTGAGAAGTTGTGCAGACTTGCTTTGTGTAGAAATGAACGGATGTGAGCAGAGGAATATGGCACAGAAAGAAAAATCTTTGGGTGAACTGTTGCCTGTTCAGCTGTAACTGAGAGATTTTAACTTTTGAGACTGGGTTAGCTGATGTGCGCTGAGGCAACAGGAAGAATGTCAATTCTTTTGAAGGGACCTGAGTGTTCAAGGAGTGTCCTGTTCTTCAAAGTCTGTTTTATTCTGCCATGGATTAGCAAATTGCCACCCTACCTGGTATTGTGGAGTATAAGAAATGCAGGAAAGAGTGGGTCATTGAGTTTGCAACACAGTCTTGTGTTTTGGAAATGGCCATGGGCAGTGTGAAGCAGGTTTGCTGGATATCTGCATGGAGACCCCATGGGGCCATGAGGATGATCCATGGATTGCAGTGGAGACCCAGTAGAGATGTCGGGACCACGAGATGGTTGCTAAGGAAAGCTGCTGGACCCGGTGAAGTTTTCCAGGACTGTGAGTAGACTAGCTGGAGAACTGGAATTGGAATGTCAGAGACTTGTTACTGGTTAGAATTATCAGACTTGGAGGTTTGTCATTGACTAGAGATGTTGGACTTGGAGTTACAGTTTGATGTTTTAAATTTGTATTGATAGAATGTTTCTTTGCTTTGCCATCTTCTGCAGTGTGAATATTTATTCATTGCCATTATGGTTTTTTTGAGGTTAATTTTTGGTATTATGGCTCAGTTAAAAGATCTTAGACTATTGGGATATATGAACATCATTAGAATAGATTAAAAACTATGGGGACTTTTAAAGTTAGATGAATGCATTGAATCTTACATCCTGTATGGTTATCAGTTTATGGGGCCCAGGGGTGGAATGTGGTAGTTTGATTCTGGTGTTCCCCATAAACTTAGGTGTTCTGAATGCTAGGTTCCTAGCTGATGGAGTTTTGGGAATTAACGCCTCAGGGAGGTGGTGTATTGTTGGGGGTGGGCTTATGGGTGCTATAGCCAGTTTCCCCTTGCCAGTCTTTGGCACACATTCCTGTTGCTATTGTCCACCTTATGTTGGCCAGGGGGTGATGTCCACCCTCTGCTCATGCCATCATTTTCTCCTATCATTGTGGAGCTTCCCCTCGAGCTTGTAAGCCAAAATAAATCTCTTTTTCCCAGAAGCTGCTCTTGGTTGGGCGATTTCTACCAGCAATGTGAATTGGACTGCAACACTCCCCCTCACCTTTCCTTTACTCAATCTCTTCCCGACATCATTTAGGCCTTTTCACCCCCATTAGTCTGTTCTTCTACTTACATAAACAATACCATCTTATTAAGTCCCCCCTCTTCCTCCCTTTCCATTCCCTTTATATCTCCTTTAAAGATTACTGGCCTTACTGCATTTTCATCCTAAGTACACAGAAGTCCAATCATTTGTAGCTAGGATCCACATATGAGAGAGAACATGCAACATTTGGCTTTCTTGGCCTGGGTTACCTCACTTTGTATAATCTTTTCCAGATCAATCCATTTTCCTGCAAATTTCATAACTTCATTTTTCTTTGCCACTGAGTAGAACTCCATTGTGTAAATGTGCCACATCTTCATTATCCACTGCAGCTCTATTCACAATAGCTAGGAAATGGAACCAGCCTAGATGTCCCTCTACTGGTGAGTGAATAATGATTTCTGATTTTCAATGAGGTTTTGGTAAACTTCAGTAGTAAAACCCTCTGGGCCTGGAATTTTTGTTGTTGTTGTTGGAAGACTTTTAATTACATCTTCAATCTCATTTGGTGTTATAGCTTTATTCAGATAATTGATCTGTGTTTAAATTTGGTAGGTGGCAAGAGTCAAGAAAATGATCAATTTCTTTCAGATTTTTTAGTCTTGTAGAATATAGGCTTTTGAAATATGTCCTAATAATACTCCCAATCTCATGGTTATCTGTTATAACAGCTCTATTTTCATTTCTAATTTTTAAAATTTGAGTTTTTTTTAATTTTGATCAGTTTGGCCAGGGATTTATCAATATTGTTTATTTATTAATTTATATATATGTTTATTTTGAAAAACTGACTCTTCATGTTGGGCCACTTATTAATCATTAAAGGAACAATCCAATAAGAAGACATTACAATCATAAACTTATATGCACCAAATTTCATAAAGATAAATCTCCTAAACAAATAGATGAGAAATAAATCCTAACACAATAATAATAAGAGACTCTAATACTCTGCTTTTTAATAGGCAGGCAATCCAAGCAGATGATTAACAGATAAATAATGGAGCTAAATGACACCATAGATCAATTGGGCTTAATAGATGTCTACAGAACATTCCACCCTAAATCCACAGAATGCACATTCTTCAGCAGCACATGGAACCTTCTCTAAAATACATTATATATTAGGGTATAAAGCATGTCTCCACAAATTTAGGAAAATTTTCATAACTCCTTCCATTATATTTGTTCACAATGCAATAAAATTAGAAATCAACAATAATAGAAACATCAAAGAATATAGCAACTCTTGGTTACTAAAGTAAGCTATTAAACAATGAATGATGACAGAAATCAAAATGTAAATCCATCAATTTCTAGAACTAAATGATAATGAAAACTCAATATGCCAAAACTTATGGGACACTTTGAAGGCAATCTTAAGAGGTAAATTTATAGCACCAAATACTTACATTTACAAATTCAGCAAGAGCTCAAGTCAATGACTGAACCATCCATCTGAAGGCAGTGAAAAAAAAAAAAAAAAAAAAAAGAAATGCAATCAAAATCCAAAAGTACCAGACAGAAAGAAATAAGGAAAATTAGGGGGGAATTGAAAATCAAGAAAACAATTTTTAAAAAACTGATGAAACCAAGAGTTATTTCTTGAAAAAATAAACAAGACTTGCCTCATTTCTGCACCTGACAACTTCCCACCTCAGTATTATACTTTTGGCTCTGTGTAGCAAAATGAAACTGAAGTTGCTCTGGGCAGTTATACTCTTGCTGAAACTCCTTCTGTCACTCTCAAATGACTTCAGGGGACATTACCAAGGAGAATCATGAGGAATCTCATTAGATTACTACACCCATCCTCCTTATTCAAGCTAAGCCCTCTTGTGGAGCCTTTCAGGTGCAAATGCTGTTGTTCTTTTTTCCTGACTCCTGCTTGTGTGGACAGATTCTTCAGTTTATCTGAACTGACAGCGTGTAGGGTAAGATTTCTTCCAGCTTGCAGTACTGTTAATGCACTGTTTCCTTAGGTTAGCCTACTGAGGGTAGAGATTGTGTACTTCATTTGTTTTTCCTCTTTTTCTTCATCTATAAAATAAATATAAAATGGCTGTCTTGTTGCTTGATTGTGAGAAGAGACAATATGTGTAAGTAGAGTAACTGAAAGTGCCAGAGACATGATCATAAAATTAACAGTAACTCATATTTATTAAGCTCATTTTCTATGCCAGGTGCTGCAGTAGGTGCCTAATGGGTATTATCTGTAATCCTTATGTAATGATTTTATTGAAAGGCCTGTCCTCAAAGCCAAAAAGTACTTTGACTTTTCCTCTTAACACCATTATATCAGATCTGCTATTTGATGTATGTTAGGCAGAGATCATAATTTTCAGATCTTCAGTTATAAACACAACTTAATTATAATAGTTAAGGCTAATTTTCAGTTATTAAAATTTCTAGTCTATCTTTAATTCATATAACATTGAAGCTCCTGTCCTTTCCATCAGTCTGGGACTGCCTCCCAGCTCCAGGACTGCACCAAGCAGGAGATTCTGGCTTACTGTATTTTTCTAGTCTCTCTCCTAGATAAGGATCTCAGTCTTTGATAAAGGCTTTGTCTCTGGTAGGCTTTATTAGTAGGCTGCTGGAGAACTTCCCTTCCCTTCTCTTATCCCAGTAACAAAGGACGTGCATTTTAAAGGCCCCCAGCTGCAGCCAAAGCAGCTACATAGGAACCTCCTTCTACTGGGGCTCCTTTACCTGGAGGTGGTTCTTTCTCTCATGTAAGGGTAATAAAATCGGATTGCAGGTCTCTCCTGACTACTGTCTTTTCTTTACTCATAGGTTCTGCTCTATCTGGCATGCAGCCTTCTGAATTATCCAGCAGGGCAAGATTCAGTTATTTCAGTGTTCCTGTGTTTCCAAACCTTCTGGGCCCAAGTTGTCTTGATCCAGAATCTTCTGATTGCAGAGTCCAGATGGAGAGTAGCTTGCACATTGCTGTACCGATTAGAGACAGCACTCCTAACTATGTTAGTGGAGTACTTGTGTGGAGGAGAAGGAGAAAGAAGAGGAGGAGGAAGAGGAAATGAAGGAGGAGGAGAAGACAAGTCAAAGGCTATCCCTTTCCCTGTTAGAGCTTATTGCCAGCAGGACTTTCTTCTTAATTATACTCTAAAATTCTGACCAGACACGAGGCTAAGTTTCTAAATTTCTAGACATTTAAAAAATATTTATTTATTTAATTATGTGACAGAAAGAGAGAGAGAGAATGGGCATGCCAGCCCCTGCAAATGAACTCCAGATGTGTGCGCCCCCTTGTACACCTGGCTAATGTGAGTCCTGGGGAATTGAACCTGAGTCCTTTGGCTTTGCAGGCAAATGCCTTAACGGCTAAGCCATTCCTCTAGCCCTAAGTTTCTAGACATTTAACTGCTCGTAGGAAACCCTGGAAGATGCCCTGGTAACTTCTGTTTAATTCCTTTCTCTTCCTGTTGTTGATATTAGGGTTTTAGCTGCAATGCCTGAGACAACAGTAAGTGACTTAGTGCACATCTCAAGTTATTTGAAACACCCATTTACATCCTTAGACAAGGGGCATTAGAAGGCAACTTAGAGTCCCTGTGACATAAAGCTTCCCTAGCAAAAGTGTAAGCCCAGATTCCATTTTGAATATTCTAGTCCAAACACACTCCCGTGTCCTCATTTCTAGGAAATCTGCAAGTGAAAAAAGATGGCCTTTAGGATTTATTTAGATGGCTACATTAGAAAATTGGATGCTGACACTGTAGGTGGGTGTAGTGAGATGTTTCCAGTTTAGTTGACACTTCTACTTGTGCTAATAACTTTTTCTCTTTGCCCTTCAATAAGTGAGAACAAAACTCAATATAGCTAAAGCAGTTCCTAACTCATTGGAGAGCTCAATAAATATTTGTTAAATGAGTAACTGCAGTCATTCCAGGTTAGCTAATGTTATATTCCTGGCAAACAGCAGCTACTGCTGAGTTTTGTCTAATGCTTCCATTGTGCAGCTCTCTGTGTTGTTTGCACATCCATCATCAATAGCATGATCAAAGAAATGCTCCAGCATTTTTATTGGATGGCTGCATTTCCCTTACATGCAAGTAGAAGAATGCCCAGCTTTGAAAGCAGACTGATTGAGAGTTGAAAATTTAATCAGCAAGAACCAATTTAAAAGTGCCAAGTTATAGGAAAACCTAGAGAATTCTTGCTTTATATATATATATATTCTTTTCAGCTCCACAAAAGCCTCAACTTTCCACTTTAAAATTTAAAGCATGCTAATAAATGGCCACTGCATAGCTGTTTAATCCAGAGTAATAATAATCCTTATGTTTCTCTCAATGCACAAAGAGAAGGAAAATCTAGATAAATCCTAAGGACTGTTGAACAGTGTCAGAAATAGTCCTCTGTGTCAGGGTAATCCACCAAAGATCAATTAGTGAAAATATCATTGGAAGTTAACATTTTTATTATAGGTACATCTTGGTACATTGGTTCTATTGCAGAGATTTCTATATAAAATCATGGGTAACAAAAAAAAATGTCAGTTCAATCTTAGCTACAGTTGTACAGAAGGAGATCTTTTAGCCTAAGTGCATTTAAAGCACAAACTAAACATTTAAAAACACATTCTCCTCATCTGGTATTCTAGAAAATGCACAGCAACAGTGTGAGAAAGCTGATGAGCCTAGAGGGATTGAGGAAGAGATTTGACTATACAGAGGCTCCAGGAACCTCTCAGAAAGAAGTGCTCAGTATTTCCATATATAGTACAGTTTCAAATGATTTTAAATGTCATTAATCCTTCTTCCTTCCTTTGTTCACCTTCTTTTAACTTAGTCAGTTGGTGTTAAGGAGTTGTTTTATGGGTTTAACGAAATACGCCAATATGCAGCTAATATAAAGTATCCTCTTTGCCTTTGGAAGTAGACTAAGCTATCTGTTTTATGTGATGATTAAAGTATTACACATTTATCATTTTCTGATTCCTGTAATTCAGGAATACAGGCACTGCGCAATCAGGCCTCCACTTTAGGGTGACTTTTACATCTGCAATCAAATATTCAGAGACCTGAAACTTTAGCTGAGAGATCCACTGGTTAAGTAAATGTTTTGAGCTCCCTGTTATAGCAGTTGGCAAACACTGTTGTATCCAGGGCCTTTGTAAACCAGGACTTGCCATTCTCTGTAGTGGAACTGACCCTCTGTCATAGGATTCCACTGAAGTGTGTAGAAAGAGATCACCAGAGGCTGAACTAGGAAAACGAGGTCCCCGTCAGCATTGTCATTTACTGTTGGTCACTCAAGAGAAGATAGTTAAATATATCAGTTCCATAAGTGGGGTCATTGATTAATCTCAAAAGGTAGTTTACCATAGGAAGCCCCATTGAACTAATTTCTCAGGCTCAATCTATCAATCCATAAGTGTATGTATATATATATATATATATATATATATATATATATATATATATATACATATATATATGACTTTATTAAATGTTTCAAGTATAATTCCTCACCATAAGATGGTGCATATGTGATAAAGCTTCTATGTAAGTTGAATACAGTAATTAGGGGACAGCTCTGAGCATAGTGCCTGGCAAATATCAAGCATTCCAATCATGTCAATTATTGTTGCTGATTGTATAAATCTTATTGCTGCGTGAAATCTGTTAGCTCTTTAAAACCTCTACATACTAAACTTAGCTGGAACATTTGGAACTGAATAACCAAGTCAGATTCACTTTCACATGCTTGGCTGGTTTTAAATGTACACCGGAAACCAGCATATTGCTGTCATAGTTCATTCCTTTCCTCTGTGTAGGCCAATCACCCACCACATCCACGTATGCCCCTTGTCTAACGTGATTCCAAGACTGAAGGTCACTTTTCCCAACATGTGAAGATTGTAATGCAGTGCCTCTGGTGTCCTCTCATCATGCTGAGCAATAAATGCCAAGAACAGTGTAATCCATGAATTAGAGATCAGAATCATTTTTTTTAATTTTTTTGTTTATTTTTTATTTATTTATTTGAGAATGACAGAGAGAGAGAGAGGGAGAGGGAGAGGGAGGAGAGAGAATGGGCGCTCCAGGGCCTCCAGCCACTGCAAACGAACTCCAGAGACATGCGCCACCTTGTGCATCTGGCTAACATGGGTCCTGGGGAGTCGAGCCTTGAACCGAGGTCCTTAGGCTTCACAGGCAAGTGCTTAACCACTAAGCCATCTCTCTAGCCCAAGAGATCAGAATTATTATCAGTGATGTGAGTCTCCTAAACTTACCAGTTTTAATTCATTAATTTAACTTGTATGATGGTGTCTATGGATGTTTTTAAAATGGTGTACTTTGTCAATAATCTATCAGTACAAAGCAGTATCATTAACCCCTGCTCACTTCCTTCAAGATTCGTTAAAATAGTTATTAAAATGAAAGTTGAGAAATACAATTTGGAACCTTATGAGTTTCTTCTTTTTTTCTTTTACATATATGTATGTGTGTGGTTGCATTTTTTTGTTCATGTTAATATAAGTCTGCATGCAACTTATAGAGTTTACTTTATGTCATTTATATCATGTGAATAAAATATGTCACCAAGTAAAAGGCATCTAGTAGCTTCATCACATAATCTCTACTCTGAAAACCCTTGCTCAAGGGGACAAATAACTCTAAAATGCAGATGCTAAAATAGGTTAAAATGAAAACTTTACCAGATATATATGATGTTTTCTTATTGGAGGTAAAACTATAAATGTTTTTAACTATAGATTCTTCTCATATGACCAATAATTAAATATACTTTTGATTTTTTTTCATTATGTGCAAGAGATTCTGGGAAAAGATAAGAGGTCAAAACACTTTTTCATTTGAACCATTCTTTTACTTTTACATTAAGTAGAAAGGGCCTGGCATTTCTCAGTTATTACACTTAGGGTATAAATAAAACTAAAGTCATTTCTCTATTTACTTATTTTGACTTATAGGTTCAACACTATATATATATATATATATATATATATATATATATATATATATATTACATATAATTATTTTAACAAATTACAATTTTTAGTAGAAAAAAAACCTATTAGGATCACATTGAACAAATATTTGTTGTCCTTGGACAAATGTTATCTATGCACATATGCATGTGTGAATATACACAATAAGCTATGATTCAGTTGTAAAAAGAATGAAATCCTGTTATGTGCATCAAAATCTGTAGAAGAAACTGGTATTTAGTTTAAGTGACCTCTGCCTTGCTGTGGAAGTCAAATGACTCTCAAATGCAGTTGCTGAAGTCTCTGATCAAGACTGATCTGCAGCTCCCCCTTCTGCCCAAAGTCTAGTGCATTACCTGGTTGAGCTAAGGGAGGTGAACTGACCCTGTGGTCCATTCTCCAAATTTACTAGCCTTATATACCTGAATCTGATGCTATAAAGGGTTATACCTTCAGCCCCCTCCCCCCGCCCAGAAATGACCATCAGTGTGTGTGTGGTCTCTTAATTGTCTCTCATTTCTGCTTCGTTACGTGTGAGTAGCTTCCCCTGTCACCCAGATCAGTCTTGAAGTTCTTGGTTTCTGCTTTGATATTTTCCCTCTTCAGGAAAGCACATGTTATTTCTAAGGCCTTCAACATATATATATATATATATATATCTAAGTTCTATCCACATGCTTGTGGCTGTACTCCAGTTTTTCCCCCAAGTCCCTCAATTTCTCTTCTGTTTTTATAATTTCCTTCTTCAGGAAAGCACATGGAAGATGCCATGTGTGTTCTTTCAAAGTCTCTCTACATATATATCTAAGCATACATATCGAAGCTCGACCCACATGCTTGTGACTCTACTTCAGTTTTCTCCTAAAGCCTCAGTTTCTCTTATGAACCTTCTAAACTATACAGTGTTTCCACATGAGAGTATGTTTTCTAAATCCCACAATTTGTGATTTCTCCCTTAATTGAACCCCCACAATTTGAGATTTTCCCATAAATAAAAGTAGTAATTCATGATTTATCCTTCTTGAGTCTGTCTTCATTAATTCTTTATTAACGATAGGGCAGAACTGGAAAATCGGGGTTCATAAAACTGGGGAACTCCTCCTTAATCCCAAAGTCCTGCATCACAAAGCACTTGTCCAAGAACAATTTTATATCAATGCCTTCTCTTGAAATATATGGAGGAACAAAAATCACCATTTTTGAGGAAGCTTCCCAGAATAAGAAAAAACAAGTAGAGTTTCCTTTTCCAGGAACAAAAATTTAAGTGTACTAAATATACGTTATTAGTTGTTGTTAAAATGATTTTTTACTAAAGAATGTAGTTACTTTTATTATTATCTTTCTCTCTCTCTCTCTCTCTCTATCTATCTATCTATATATATATATTTGGGCTTATGTGTGTGCTACTGTACATGTGTGTGCATAGGTATGAAGTACAGAGGTGTCTTCTCCCTGCTTTTATAATTACGTCTAAATTTGGAAATTCATTAAATAATTTTAGAAATGAATAATATTTAGCTAATTTATTATTTTTAAGCTAGGATCTACTTATGTAGCCTAGAATAGTCTCAAACTCTTGATCCTTCAGGTTCAAATTTCTGAGTGCCAGGATTACAGCCATGTGCCACTATATCTGGCTCTGAAAGATGTTGCAGTGAGGTTCATATTGCTGGCAGAAATCACCCAACCGAGAGCAGCTTGTGGGAAAAAAGAGGCTAATTTTGGCTTATAGGCTTGAGGGGGAAGCACCATGATGTCAGGGGAAAATTATGGCATGAGCAGAGGGTGGACATCACACTCTGGCCCGCATAAGGTGGACAACAGGAACAGGTGAGTGTGCCAAATAACAGCAAGGGGCACTGGCTATAATACCCATAAGCCTGCCCCCCAAAATAACACTGCCTCTTGGAGGTGTTAATTCCCAAATTTCCATCAGCTGGGAACCCAAGATTCAGAACACCGAAGTTTATAGGGGCCACATGAATCAAACTACCACATTCTGCCCCTGGCCCCCATAAACTGATATCCATGTGTAAAATGCAATACATTCATCCAATCTTAGTAATTTATTTATTTATTTATTTACTTACAATCACAGACAGAAAGAGAGAGAGAGAGAGAGAGCAAGAGAAAAAGAATGGTCATGCCATGGCCTCTAGCCACTGCAAATGAACTCCAGATGTATGTGCTCCTTGTGCATATGGCCTACATGAGTCCTGGAGAATCAAACCTGGGACCTTTGGCTTCACAGGCAAATGCCTTAACTGCTAAGCCATTTCTCCAGTCCTCATCCAGCTTTAAAAGTGCCCATAGTTTTTATCAATTCCAATGATACTCACATCCCCGTAATCCTAGATCTTTTAACTGAACCATAATACCAAAAAACGACCTCAAAAAAAAATCCCATAATAGCACAAAATAAACATTCACACTGAAAAATATGACATTGGGCACAGCAAAGAAATATTCAGCCAATACAAGATTTAAAACAACCAGGGCAAACATCAAACTTTGTACTTTCAAGTCCAACAAATCTAGCCAGTGACAAATCTCCAAGTCCTATAAGTTTAACCACCAACAAGTCTCTGGAGTTCCAATTCCGCACCTCCAGCTAGGCTACTCACAGTCCTGGCAAACTTCATTGGAGCCAACAGCTCTCCTTAGCAGCTATCTCATGGTCTCATGGCATCTCCACTGGGTCTCCACTGAAACCCAGGGCTCATCCTCATGGCCTCAGGGGGTCTCCATGCAGGCATCCAGCAAACTTGCTTCACACTGCCCATGGCCATTTCCAAAACACAATATTGTGTTGCAAAATCAATGACCCTCTCTTTTCTATATTTCTTATACTCTATAATACCAGGTAGGGTGCCAATTTGATAATCTAGGGGGGAATAAAAGAGACTTTGAAGAACAGGACACTCCTTGAGCATTCAGTCCCCTTCAAAAGCGTCTACATTCTTCCTGTTGCCCCAGAGCAGGTCAGCTGGTCCAATCTCAAAGGTTACAATCTCTCAATTGCAGCTGAATGGGCAGAAGTTCATCCAAAGATTTTTGTTTCTGTGCCATATCCCTTTATTCAAAGCAACCCTGCACAACATCTCAGGACACGGCACAACAGCAAGCTTCTCACACAAACTGCTAGTCCAGTCTAAGCAAAGCTCTTTCTCATCCTCATAATCCAAACCTCACAGTCCGTAGTTCTTACTTCATTCAGGTCTTTCAACTCTGACCTGAACAGTCCTTAAAGCTGTACTTATAGCACTGCAAGATATCTCTTAGGCCAAGGTTTCAAATCCTTCCACATTTCTCTTGAAAATCAGCTCCAAAAGGCCAAAGCCACATAGTCAACTGTCTAGCAGCAATCCCACTCCTTGGTACCACTTTACTGTTGCAGTCAGGTTCATATTGCTGCTAGAAATCACCCAACCAAGAGGAGCTTGTGGGAAAAAAAGAGATTTACTTTGGCTTACAGGCTGGAGGGGGGAGCTCCATGATGGCAGGGGAAAACGATAGCATGAGCAGAGGGTGGACATCACCCCATGGCCCACATAAGGTAGACAACAGGAACAGGAGATTGTGCCAAACACCAGCAAAGGACACTGGCTATAACACCCTTAAGCCCTCCCTCAACAGTAACACTACCTCCTGGAGGTGTTAATTCCCAAATCTCTATCAGCTGGGAACCCAGCATTTAGAACACCTAAGTTTACAGGGGACACCTGAATCAAACCACCACAAAAGTGTTACTATTTTTTGAAACCATTAATATTTCATATTGCTTTTTATCTATAAATTATCAATTAAAATAAATCTCATATATTTTTTAAAAAAAACATGGTCATTAGACTCATATTTGAGCTTGGAAAGTCCTGCATTAGACTGTAGATAAGGGTAAGGATAAGTTAACTTGAGGTAAGTTTGTTTCTATTTTAAAATTGAACCTTTAAATTTTTTTATATAAAGATTGCTTCATTTTATATGAAAACTTTCTCTTTGTTCTCTTAGTTCTTTAAAAAATATTGTTATAGGAGCTGAAGAGATGGATTAGCAGTTAAGGTGCTTGCCTGTGAAGCCTAAGGACTCAAGTTGGATTCCCCATATAAGCCAGATGCACAAGGTGGCATATGCATCTGGAGTTTGTTTGTAGTAGCTAGAGGTCCTAGCACACCCATTCATTCCACCCTCTCTTTGTCTCTCTGCCTCATTCTCTCTCCCTCAAACAAATAAACTGGGCATGGTGGCACATGCCTTTAATCCCAGCAATTGGGGGAGGCTGAGGTAGGAGGATTACTATGATTCTCAGGTCAGCTTGACACTACATAGTGAATTTCAGGTCATCCAGGTCTAGAAAAGAGAGTCCATCTCAAAAGAAAAAAAAAATATATATATATGTATATATGTATATATATATATATATATATATATATATATATATATATTACATGTTCTTGAAGGATTATTGGATATCAATTCTGCATTTACCATTTCATTCAACAGTAATCTTATACCTTAACAAATCTGAAAAGAAAAATAATATCTTTAAGATATAGCCATCAGAAGTAATTTCAGATGCCAATTTATTCATTTTTTCCACTGAGTAAATATTTAAAAGGTGCATATTTATTTCTTAGGCACTGAATAACTGCACATCAGCATACTCAATTGGATATGTTATACACACAATGCAAGCTCTTAAAAAAGATAATGAAATACTGCTTTTTAAGGACTAATAAAATGAAGAAAATTAATAAAATATTTTAACATGAGTATTTTTATGCTTTTTAAATATCTATCAATTCTTATTAATATAAACTACTCAAATGTATTTCAATTTCAACTTTTTAAAAAAAATTGTTTATTTTTATTTATTTATTTATTTGAAAGTGACAGACAGAGAGAGAAAGTGGCAGAGAGAGAGAGAGAGAGAGAACGGGCGTGCCATGGTCTCCAGCCACTGCAAACGAGCTCCAGACATGTGTGCCCCCTTGTGCATCTGGCTAACATGGGTCCTGGGGAATCGAGCCTCGAACCGAGGTTCTTAGGCTTCACGGGCAACGCTTAACCTCTAAGCCATCTCTCTAGCCCAAATGCTTTTCAACTTTTTAAGTTTGTGAAAAATAGCTTTAAAATATTCCTTTGGGGGCTGGAGAGATGGCTTAGCAGTTTAGGCACTTGCCTGCAAAGCCAAAGGACCTCGATTTGACTCCCCAAGACCCATGTAAGCCAGATGCACAAGGTGGCACATGCATCTGGAGTTCATTTGCAGTGGGTAGAGGCCGCAGTACACCCATTCTCTCTCTCTCTCTTCCTCATTCCTTCAAATAAATAAATAAAAATAAAATGTATAAAAAATATTCCTTTGGAAATGTTACATTATAGATATTGAGTCTGTCTTCTGTTTTTGTTTTACAATCCATAGAGGTCTTAATGGGAAAATATCTTTGAACTAAATGATTAATTTGGTTTTTAGAACCCTCCTATAGTCAGAATAATGTCCCCTCCCCCAGATATCCCCATACTGTTAGTTATCTAACATGTAGTACTTTTCTGGTTACAAAGTGTGTATAACTAATAGAGCATCTTAGTTGCAAATTTGAACCCAAAAGGGTCTGATAAGATGTGTCATTGGTTGAGACCATTTCCTGCACAAGCTTGAAGGCCTGAAGGGACCTGAGACCACTGGATTTCAAATCCCTATAACCCACTTAAATAGTTGGAAGTAACCACACATATCTGTAACCAAAGTCCTATGGAGAGCAAAGGCCAGTGAATCATTGGGTCTCATGAATGACAAGCTCCAGAATCAGAAAAGCACCCAATTTCAATGAAAAATAAAACAAACAAGAAAACAGATTGGGTGAATGAGGGAGGTGAACATTCAACATTGTATTAAGGCAACTGCAGGTGAGCCCAAGGGGTTCAACAGATAGTGCATTGTGTGGCACATTGGCACATAAACATGCCCATATATGACACATGTGCCACACCACACACACACTGTGCTCGCACACACACATACACACACACACACACACACACACACACACACACACACACACACAAGAGGCCAGAAAACAGATCAAATGCAGCAACAAAGAACAAGATGAAGCACGGGAGGCTGAGATACTGCACTTTAAAAAAGGAGAAGGCTCTATCTAAGGACAAGGGACACCCGTAAAACAGGAAGCAGAGAAATTGTGGCAGGTGGGACCTGGTTAGCATACCCAGGTCACTTAGGCTGACTTGGAAAGGTATATCCTATGTTAGCCCCTGGATTCTACCTTGCTCAGCTTCTATACCACCACAAGGAGGGCAGCTCTGATATGCCATGTCCTCTCTCCATGATACTGAGCCTTACAGCACAAGCCCAGAAGTGATGAAACAGACAGTGTGGACTTTTGAAACCATAGCCTGATATGTGACTGTCCTCCTTTGAAGTTATTTGACCAGTCGGTTTCAGTCATGAAAGGTTCACCAACAGACGTGTGGGGTGGGATAACTGGTAATTAAGTGCCCATTATTTGAACCAAGTGTGAAGAAAGCCTGATCTGCCAATGCAGACACCAGTGTAACAGAGACCAGACCTCTCTCTGCATTTGTCAGTTTTTCACAGTGTCTTTTTAAGCGGAATCTCCAGATAACAGTGGGGTTTTAGAAATAACATAAGAATAAGATACTGAACTGTGAAGACTGAAATGATCCCCCCACTGTCATGCTCACAGAGGAGCCTCTTTGGCTGCTCTGTGAAGTGCTGTTCGCATTTAGTCACAGACAAGGAGAGAGCTGAACCCCGCGCTGCTGCTCTTGTTTGCTGGGAGAATTTAATGTGGAGCCACCACTCCTTGTGTTGGTTGCAGGGAAAGCTGTCAGGGATTCTCTGACATTATTTTTTTTGATGCTCTGGAGTTTATTAAAACTCTCCTTAGCTGTCTGCAGTGCCATCTTTCTTTTGTCTTATGCATTATTCAGAGTAGATTTAAGATGAGATAAGTAGTTTGATTTGAAGGTTTTTGTATTTGGATTTAGATGCAACAAGAAGTGTTAAATGCTCAGAATGTTAAGTTTACAGAAAGACACAGACTAGGCTATTAAGATGTAACACATTTGCTGCTAGGGCTCTGGGCTGCTGTGGTGAGTCTAGCTAGGTACTGTTTGTCATTGTGAAGAAGGTAGACATTGTGATACCTGCAGTGTAAATCATACTTTTACTGAGAGCTTAGTCCCCAAGCACTTCCAACATTCTATTCCATTCCTCAATTAACAGGACTTTTTTTGGGGTGGGGGGTTACAAGGTAAACTTTTTCATGTTTATTTGACTTGACCAGTGCTTTATCAATATCTGTTATTCTTTAAGTATTATATCCTTCATGTTTCTCTTTAATAAAATACCTAAGTTCTTTCAGAAAATTAAGTGAAAGCCAAGAGGATCTTGGGAAACTTTCACTCATAAAACTCAAAATAAGTCCACATTTTTCTTTCACAGTACTTTCTTAGCAACTGAGTCTTAATTTTAACTTTTTTTGAACACTGAGTATATTAATGAAAACCTGGCATATGGAACTGATGGCTGAAAATGGTGTTATGCTCAAGCTAATGGGCACAACTGGTTCAGTACAATATAGCTCATTTAACAACCAATCCTTGGCACTCTTATTATAATTCTGTCATCTGATAAAATTTGCTTCCTAAACTGGTTTCTGTAAAGCAGTCTACATAAAATTATACTCACAAAATTATGCCTAGGTAGAAATGCTTTTAGGCAAAGCCTTTCATTCATGTTCCCTGCTCTAACACAATAACATTAACAGCATAAATTTAATTTACTAAATAATAGTATGACCTAGTATTCATCAATTACTATGTGATAGAGCAGTGCTGAGTACCTTACATACAATCACTCTATTGTTACCCTCATTTTATAGTCAAAACACTGCTTGGCCTGCAGAGTCCTGAAATCCTGCATACATGAATCCCATTACTCTTAAATACCTTGCCAAATGGGGCTAACTACAAAACAGGAACCTGAAGGTAGTCTCATTAAATTTCCTAGTGTAATGTAATATCGAGTGGTGGAGAGTGTGGCAGTTTGTGTTGTTTTCATGTGATCACATTTAAATAATACAAATAGCAATGAGCACATATGTGTACATTAAACTTGGTCAGTATTCTGGCTTTACGCTCTACATAGAGATAAGCTGCTTTCAA
This sequence comes from Dipus sagitta, assembly GCA_036346955.1. Classification (NCBI taxonomy): domain Eukaryota; kingdom Metazoa; phylum Chordata; class Mammalia; order Rodentia; family Dipodidae; genus Dipus; species Dipus sagitta. The sequence continues at coordinate 151,611,895 of CM070771.1, forward strand.
AATACTCAGTTATATGTATTATTATATTTTAATTTCAATCTGCATATTTTATTTGGGAGTAAGTCCATGTAGAGAGTTGGATTTCCTTACAGTACTCTTATAAGCATAGTGTCTTATTATCCTCCGGGTGTATCATTTGAATATAGTGTCACCCAAATGCTTATGTGTCAAAGGCTTGTGAAACTATTGGGACATAGTGACCTAGTAGAAGGACTTGGATCATCCACTCCCTTAAACGTGATATTCAAACTCTCTCCTTACTCTCTCTCCATTTCTTGTGACAGTGACATAAGTAGCCTTCGGGGACATGTATTCTAGGTCCCCAAAACAACATAGCTAACCATGCTTAGTCTGAAACCATTAGCCTCAATCTTACCTCCATTTACAGCATTTGTCTCAATATTTGGTCCAGGACAGAAAGATCACTAATTTATAGCTGACAACCCCCCCCCCCCCCCACCCTGCAGTGGGGTTTTCTTGGTCTCAGGAAGGACTTTATTTTCTAAGTGTGGAGGACTTCTCAGAAAGAGAAATGTTCAAAAACAAAAGCCAAGGGATAAATGGGGTTTTGAAGGACACTTAGGTTGAAGAGCCTGTAGAATGTACCGAAACTTAGCCTGGGGGATTAGGTTTCTGGAGGGAGGGGAATAAAAAACAAAATATGTGAATTTGAGTGTGATAGAGGCTAAAAAAAAAAGGTGTAGGAGCCACAATTCTAGATCAGGTTTTCTGCTCTATGGGTGGTTATGTTGCTGTCCTTAAGGCAGACACAGTTCACTTTTAAGAAACTTGCAACGAATCTATCTAAATTTTACATATTAAAATTTAACCAGGAAAGAAAAATTTAAATCACCCAAGGGGATTTGTGGTCAAACTGTGTAGGTAAAAATAGTTTCTTTAAATGATTAAAGTCCACATAAAAAATTTTCATTTTCCAAGTTTCAAGTAACAATGAAAGGAAAATAGTTCTCAGTTGTTTGAGATATATGTATGTGTGTATGTTTATATATATATATATATATATATATATATATATATATATATATATTCTTAATTATCTTGTGAATTAGCCCAAATTTCTGTGTTTAGTTACTTATTATTCCCTTTCTGAATTCTTTAATGCCTCTCCATTTTTCCATCTTCAATTGCTTCCATATAACCATTCAAATTATGACCCAACAAATGTATTAATCTCCCATAATCCAATCACTTCACAGAATCCCCCTTCTGCATGTTGCTATGTTAAGGAACATGTCTCGAACACATGAATGGTACTTCAGTTCCAAACAATAACAATAATTTTCAGAGTTTTTCTAGAAATATTTTTAAATAGATTATTAATAGCTTACTTCTGAATTGCAATAAGACTGAATTCCATTGTTTCACACAACCCTCACTCAAACATGAAAAGAAATCAACACTACACTGCAGATCTCCACTCTATGGAAAACAAGTACTTCACTCTCACCACTTGTTAGCAATGAAATTGCTACTGCTAACATCATTTCCAAGGCATATAACTTTATTTTGGTGAGGAGGAAGGGATTTTTAAGCAATTAAATATATATATTTCCCTTGAATTAAAAGTCCTAACATGAGCTTGATTTTAGTTTTAATAAACACATAAGTTATTATAAGACAATATATTTTAAATCAGTGATAATTCAATCATTATTTAAATAAATTTATTCTAAATTCTAAATTACTCATTCTTTTTTTAAAAAATATTTATTTATTTGAGAAGGAGAAAGAAGCAGAGAGAGAGAGAGAAAGAGAGAGAGAGAGGGAGAGAAGAATGGACACACCAGGGCCTCCAGTCCCTGTAAATGAACTCCAGATGCCCCCTTGTGCATCTGGTTTACATGGGTCCTGGAGAGTCAAACCAGAATCCTCTGGGTTTGCAGGTGAATGCCTTAACTGCTATGCCATCACTCCAGCCCCATAAATTACTCATTCTTAAAGAGTAAGAACTATCTGCTAAGAAGACAACACAAAAGAATTGTATGTTTTGCTATGAAGCAAGGTAATTGCATATATTTTGAAAAAAATTAATTATGCCACCTATTTTATTCTGAACTTTGGGAACATTCTTTTTTGTTTAAAAAGGGGACTGTTTTATATGTTTAAGCTTAGGCCTATTCCAAGCAGTATTTTTTTCCACATTGGTAAGTTGGTACACAGACAATGAGAATGTTCAAAAACAGAGCTAGCATTTCGAGGATTCCAGGTATGCATATCTAGGAGTATGTCTAGTATATATAAGTGAATATGTTTCTGTGTTTATGGTGATCATTACCTTTGTGTATATGGCAACTTTGATATACATCTATCTATTGAAAGATTGTGAATATTCATTGATCAGGAAGTTCAGTTATGTTTCTTCCTGTGACCCTTGCTTGTACATCTGCTTTGAAATTCAATTTCCCAATGTGGAGCTGTGTGGATGTCTTGATGATGGGACTGGTAAGGAAAATAAGTGAAAGTAATCCCCTGTTTTCCATTTGGCTTGCGGTATAGCGTTTGGGAATATATTATTAGGTAAATATATTCAAATATATTCTGTCAGAAAGTGTTGGGTAAGTGGAAAATAAGAGGTGGTGCTTCTGGGCAGATTCTTTTGATATAATATCGCCATTATGAATAAGCCATTTACACAAACATATGCATTCAAGCTCTTACCCACAAACATTGAACCTGAACACTTACATTTATATAATCAGGAACTATTTCTACTACCCTGTGTCTAAGATGTTGAAATGAATAAAATGCCAATGCTTTTTGACAGTCGTTAAGGATTCTCATGTATTTAGCAGTTGCTGGAATTTTCCCTTTTGGCATTGAACAGATGATGGGTGCTTACAATGCCAAAGCTTCTAGTTCTCAAATGTAATCTTCAAAGGAGTGCCTGTGCAGACATATGCAAAATAATTTTAATAGACATTGAAACATCTAGAAACTAAGGGAAAATCTTGGATAGTAACACAGGAACATTAGATGGATTTTCATTTGTGTTCTCTCTATCTCTCTCTCTCTCTGTGTGTGTGTGCGTGTGTGTGTGTGTGTGTGTGTGTTTGTGTGTTATACATACATACATTCATGGCTTTGTGTATGAATTCATTTGCATCTATATAAAGATAGAAAGGGAAATGGGTAGATATATGATAGAAAGATAGGTAGCTAGATTATATAACCAGATATATAGACAAAGAGATGTAAGGTGGTTGGTAGATAGACAATAAATATTAGTAGAAAGATGATAGATGATACATGGTAGATTGATAGATAATAGATGATAGATAAACAGCAGAGAATCATCCACTTAAAGGACAAAATTATTTTCCCTTAGTGATATTAATGCATATTTTAGTCTGTATCTTGTTTACTACATTCTCCAGTACATTTTGACATTTTCACCAACAAATATAGTGCATATACAATTACTCACTTAAAATATACAATTAAACTCTTTTCAGCATTTCACAGTTACACTTCATTCAAACATTACAACATGTTTATAACACTAAAAGAAATCTTTTACCTTTTAGCCATCAGTTACCTGTTTACTACCACTTTTGTTCACTATAACAACCAGTTATAGAGACACTTCCTCTAACTTGAATCATGCTACATATCATCATTTTTTTTGTGTTTGATTTCTTTCACTTAGAATACAAAATTTATGGTTCATGTGCATTGTTGCATATATCAATACTTCCTTCTTTATTGGCTAATGCTTCTATACTTTGTTATATACCACATTTTATTTGTTCACTCATCAGGTATACCTATCTGGATTATGCCACCTTTTTGGTTATCACAAAAAATGTTTCCCTAAAGATTGTGTAAAAGCCTCTTATGAAGAGTGTTCATTACTTTAGTATGTATCAGGGAATAAAACTGCTGAAGCACAGAACACGTTGCAGTTACCTTCTTGCTGCTTGGACAACACTGTCCAAAGCAGCATGTGAAAGCAAAGGTTTTATTCAAGGAGGAATTTCACCATTACAAGAAAAACTTGACAGCCCTGAGCAGAAAGCTTGGGTCACATCTCCATATCAGTGGAAAGGAAGTAATCAGAGTGAGCTAGCTACCTGTGGCAAGGGGGCTTTAAGACTCTAATGTCCCAAAGCCTGCCTTCATCTTCTCCAGTAAGACTCCACCCCACCACAAGCTCTATAAGCTGATAATCAGGTATGCTTAGTCACAACCACATGAGGCTATGGGAGGCATTTCTCATTCAAAATATGAAAAGCACCTCTGCTTTACACTTTGTGAAGAATTTCCAGACTATAAATATCTGCCCCATTTCACATATTTACCTAGAATTAATTATTTCAATAACACTTGTAATTGTCTCTTGCATATCTTCATCAGGGTGGGTATAGAGTAATGCCTCATGGTGGCTTTTACTTAATACTACAGGCTGGCTAATGATGTTGAACACTGTGTGTGTGTGTGTGTGTGTGCACACGCGTATGCATTGTTGAATGTATTTGAGTACAAGTATGTGTGGATGCACAAGCAAATAATATGCGAGTGCATGTCAAGGCCACAGACCAATGTTGGTGTCATCTTCACTTGTTTTCCACCTTATTTACTCAGACAAGGTCTCTAACTGTTTCTGCTAGACTAGCTATCCAGCAAGCTAGAGGGATCCCCCATCTCTACCTCCCCAGCTCTTGGATAACAGGGGTATGTGCCATAAAGCCTGTGTTTCAGATAAGTGCCCGGGATCCAAATTCATACCTGTATGCTTGCACAGTAAGCACTTTACCTACTAAGCCATCACAACTCAAAAATACTCCTTGAGTATTTTTTTCATGTATCGTTTATTTAGCTTCTTAGGAACAGTGACTACTTTGATCCTTTGATTATTTAATTTTGTATTTAAGTATTTTTATTTATTTGTGATGGGAAAAAGAGAGAGAGAGCAAAAGTGAGCCTGGGATTCTGGCCACTGTAAATGAACTCCAGATGCATGTGCCACTTTGAGTATCTGGCTTAATATTGGTCCTGGATAATTGACCCATGACAATACGCTTTCAAGAAAGTACCTTTAACCACTGAGCAATCTCCCTATCGATGATGGTTTTGTTTGTTTGTTTGTTTTTGGTTTTCAAGGTAGGTTCTCACTCTAGTACAGGCTGACCTGGAGTTCACTATGTAGTCTCAGGCTGGCCTCAAACTCACAGTGATCCTCCTACCTCTGCCTCCCAAGTGCTGGGATTAAAGGCATGAGCCACCATGCCCAGCTCCCTGATAATTTTTAAAGTATTTAACTTTATTGACAAATGTGATGACAGTTACCATCATTCCGTATATATTTGTAACATATTCTTAATTAACAGCAATTGTACTGACTTACTTTTACCTGTCACACAGGCGAATAGTAGAAGATCCTGTTCTATGGAGAACTGTATAGTCATTAATAGCTTCACACTTATAAATTGTCAATAAAATGTTCACTTTAGTTCTGGAATAAGAGAAAACTATGTGGCTTTGAATGAGCTATTAACATCTCCATCTCTCCATCCCAAATCTGAGTGGTGGGAATATGAACAGTGAGTCAACACACCTTTAGTGTGAGTGTGAGTGTGAGATCAGGCACTGCATAAAGCATGGTAGGTATGCCACACTAATTCAATTCTAGTTATTTAGAACTTATTTCAGATATGTGTTTGAGATTGTATTTTACAACTGGATCCCTGTATAAATCTCATCTATCATATCAGACATTTTCATTGACATATCCTTTGTGTGGCTCTTGGTATGTCGTTGAGTATATCTGGTGCCAGAAAGACTGTGCCTCTATGCAGCCACTATTTATAAGCCTGCATAAGAGTTCTAAAGTTTCAAAAGTATGCAACATCAGTTTATTAAGTTTTATTAAAATCTCTTCTATGTCAAAGTTAATATGTGTAGAAATAGACATAACTATTAATCAAAGAACTCAACAATTATCAGACCTTATCAATACCCATAGAGCTGCAGTAGGTCTGAGCAGGCTCAAGAATTCATATACCTATACATACCTTTTTATTGAAGAAAAGACTGTCATTTTATTTGTTTACTTATGAGACAGAGAGAGAGAGAGAGAGAGAGAGAGAGAGAGAGAGAGAGAGCAAGGGAGAGATCTAGGGATAATATGCATGCCAGAGCCTCCAGCCTCTGCAAACAAACTCTAGATGCACAGCATCTCGCTGACGTGGGTGATGGTGAATTGAACCTGGGTCCTTAAGCTTCACAGACAAGTAATTTAACTGCTAAGCCATCTATGCAGTCCACCTGTACATATAGTTTCATTCAGTAGATCCTCCCATAGCTTTACATAATGATTACTAAATATTTTCATTAGGTAGAAAAGCTGGGAGAAAACATCCCATGGTAAGATTGTTTTAGTTTGTGAAACTTGTGATATTAAGGGATCATGTTGATATGTTTAAGTAAAATAATAATATTAGCTATTATTATTCATTGTTTCTAGACTCAACATCTTCTCAAGTCTCATAGCCATCCTATTAGTTGAATGGTGCTACAATTACTATCAAATTGATGAAGGGACTGAGGTTACAAACTGGTATATAATCCAAGAACTAAGGTTTATCACCACAGCTGTCTCTACATAAATCCTAACCCATATAGCTTATCTGAAATCATTTTGCAATCATTTATCTTATAATACAACAAAAATAAAGCTATGAAACATTACTGCTGTGGCTACATTCTCCTAACTGGGTCAAAACACCCAACTCCAAGCAGCTGATGGAAGGAAAGGAGTTATTTTAACTTTTGTTCTTAAAGGGAAGCTTTATAATGACAGAAGGAAGCATGGCATGAGTAGAGACTGGACATCACTTCTGCCATAATACTGGACATCACTTCTGCCATAGCAAAGGGAAAACAGCAGCAGGAGAATAAGCCTGTCTCTGGCAAGAAAGAGCTGATTTTACCATCCATAATCCCACTACTAGCAACACACCTCCTCTAGCAAGGCTCTACCTCCCAATTTGTTATCAGTTGAGAACTAAGTATTCAAAACACATGAGCTTATAGGGGACACATCATTCAAATCGCCATGATTACCATGAGTTAAAATGAAGCTTTTAAGTCATTTATCTTTCTAATTCTACCTAGAGTATCATTCAAAATTAAAAGAAATAAGGTAGACCAATGTCTTATTAATGGACTTCAAATACGTATATCATGGCACAATTCAATAAAAGCTTCTTGTTCATATAGATAGATGAATAGAGTGGATATTAATAAGTACTCATGGATTGAGGCATTTTCATATTCAACACAAGGTCTCTTTAAAGAAATGTATCAACAGCCGGTCTCCAAATTCTCAGTAAGAAGGATAGGTGAAAAAGGCTGTCTTGTTTTTCAAGTTTGGCTATTGACAGACTTCTTTAAAGATACTACAGCAGTGTATTTACCATCGGTATATATTTTTAAATCCATAGAATGACCCTGATTGTCATGTAATGCTATGTATTTGTGTATTATTTTCCATTGAAATATATGATATAAATAACCTAACATTGTAGTACAAAATGGCTATGTCTTGACAAAAACCCTCTCTCTAGTATAACCATAGACAGTGTACATATCTTACAAACCTCAGGAAAAATCTAGATAAGAGTGAGTCCTATGATTGTCACAGATATCACCCAGCTTTGACTTGCTTGACAGATATTGGTATGCAGACATTATTAGTAAAATTTGATATACTAGCCAATAACTCTGATTTATGTGAGTCTGACTTGACAAGCTAGGGCTCTTACAATTGAGAGGAAGGGTATGGAATGCACTCTAACAGCCATAGACAGGATTAAATTCTCAAAAGAGAACTTTTAAAGTACTCTATTGGGTTGCTTGGAAACATCATACTGCTAAAATTTGATGTCTACAATTCACTGTTGATGCAAAGAAGCTGGGAAATAACATGGATTTTGGTGAGTTGCTATCAGTTAAAACTAATATGGGCAAAATAAGAAAAATTCAGTAAAATAAACTTCTTTATAATTGTAATGGAATCACAGTTTTTGATGAGGTGCTTTATTATGGGACATCTTGTTATTTAATTCCAATTACCACTTAAGGAGTTACAGACGAAGACCATCAGGTAATATATGTGCTTCTGAGGCCTAGTTCAGTTATGAACATTTTAGAGCTAAATGAGCCAAAGCACCATCAAGCTTATAATTGATAGGGCGGTTTTCAAGCACTACTGATCATTAGTCAGAAACTTAGTAGGAAGAAAGTCATGCACATAGAGTTGCCAGGTAGATAAAACATAACACACCAATGTTTTCTTTGATACATATTTCCAATGAAGCCTTATTTAATACTAACTTGAAATTTAAATTTAACTGGATGTCCCATAATTTGCTAAATCTAGCAATCATAAAAAGAACAGTGTGTGTGAGAGAGAAGTAAAAGCATGCATTAAACTTGCTAATTATTATTTAGAGTACCACCCGCATTAAGTGTGAAGGCACAGTGATATAATTACTTATAGCACTCTACAAATGGAAAAAAAAAAAAAAAAGTAGTGGGATAACCACCTCTTGATTTATGATGGGATAATGTAGGTCTTTCCACAAGGGACAACGAGCAAGAATAAACATCATGTCTACTTATCAGTACATCATGAAATATTTTGTCTAAATTAAGAATCATATTTTGGGTCTGGAGGATGACTTAGTAGTTAAGGTGCTTGCCTGCAAAGGCAAAGGACCCAGGTTCGATTCCCCAGGAACCACTTAAACCAGATGCACAAGGTGGCACATGCATCCGGAGTTCATTTGCAGTGTCTGAAGGCCTTGGTGCACCCATTCTCTCTCTCTCTCTCTGTCTGCTTCTTTCCCTCTCTCACTGTCTCAAATAAATTAATAATAAAATAAATAAATATATATATATACATATACATATATAAATTAATCATATTTTTGACATTTTAAATTATATTAAATTTACATAAGAATGGTTTTCATAGAACTCCAAATTACCTATGTATAGTATCCAGTTTTTTGTTTCTATTTTATTTATTTTTCATTTTTAAAATTGAAACATTAATGTCATCACTTTTGTCTGTCATATATTCAGAGTGATTTGTAAAATGTGCTAAGATCACAGGATATAAGAGTGAAAATGGCAGTCAATGTTTCTGATTCATCACAATGTGTCCATTAGACATGACACTGTGGAGAACAAGAGTGTTCTTGAATGACCACAGATAAAAAATCTGTAACTTCCTCTGACAGCAGGGAAAATATTCCCTTGAGTTGATTATTTCTAGTTTGTTATCTTTCTTTAAGCTATGGGATAATGAGATTTTTGAAGAGGAGAGCTATCAGAATTTGTAAGTATAGTCTCACTTTATCTACTAAGAAATTTGAAGGCCAATTGAAATAGGTATATACATTCATTCTGCATATTGATGATTCACAATCAAGCTGATGGTTCTTTAATATGGGGAACAAAGGGACAGTTGCATGTCATTTACTGCCCTGATATTATAACTAGGACTGTTAGCTTGTTAAAGAATATGAACTTCTCATGCTAGATCTTAACACAGCAGCCACAAAAATCTTTTTCAGAAAACAAATTCTATTAAATTTATGTCTCAAAAAGTTGTTATTTATTATTTCATTTTATAACCTAGAATCTCTTTTATGTTCTAATGACCCCATCATACAGAATAAATGGCAGGTTATTATTGGTTGAGAAAGGAGATGAAGAAATGCATGGTAAAGCCACAGATCCATAAACATACAACATGATGGTCTAGCTAGCATAGTGAGCAGAAACATCTTTAACTGGTTTTGAGAGCAAACACTATTTACTCTCAAAACTATAATACTATTGTTGGAATACCTAATGTTATCATAGACTTCTGATTGTTAGACATGGTAAGGAACTATTCCTCAGTTCACAAAATATATGCTTTTTCTGTTTTGTTCAGGTCATGTGAAAGAAGTAACGTGAAGTAGTTATAAGAATTTGTATATTAGAATCAGATCTTTGGTTCAGATTATGATGGTAACATTAACTGGTGAAAGAAGACCAGTTTTTAAGCCCTCTATTCTCCAGTTTTTTTTCATCAGTCAAGTGGGATATATCAGAGTGGATTAAGATTTTCTATGAATAAATTATTTAGTTACCATTAGTCACTTAAAGGTGTGTCTCTATCATCTATTAAAAATTAAATAAACTCTCATCATCATATTAATTCTTTTTGAAGACTTCATTACTTTGCCTTGTAATTTTTAGATTATTTTATTGAGTAAAAACTAATAAAATGATAAATCACATAAAACCAAAAAGGCATTATTTTTGTAACACATAGTGTTTAAATTAATCACTACAACCAAATTTAAAAGTATAACCTCATTTAAATGTGAGAGTAGTATTTTTATTTTTGGGTACATTACACCTTATGATGAAATAGATTTAATAACAGCTATTTTGCACGTACCGATAGAGATGCATCTATTTCATCGGTGGCATTTTCCTAACTCTTAAGGAAAGTGATGCACAAATATTAAATTTGGAATTTCAATGTGTCTTAAGAATAAGAAAATATTATTTTCTTCTTGAATTTTTAGTTGATAGTCTATATAGAAAGTGAAAAAATAAGCCCTAGAATGAATATTTTAATTATGATATTATTGAGATAGATATTTCTTGGGCTGGAGAGATGGTAGAGTGGTTAAGGTGCATGCCTGCAAAACCTAAAAACTCAGGTTTGATTCTGCAGGTCCCACACAAGCCAGATGCACATGGTAGCACATGTATCTGGAGTTGGTTGCAGTGGCTAGAGACCCTGGCATGCCCATTCTGTCTCTCTCTTTTTCTCTTTCTCTCTCTCTCCCTCTCTCTGTCTCTAATAAATAAATAAAATTAAAATCTTTTAAAAAAGAAAGATATTTCTTCTTTCAAAAGCACTCAAGGTCAGTGAATGGTTTTATTCTAGATTTGAAAATTGGAATGTTTTCAAAATCTGATTAGAAATGAAATAATAACTTCATTGATATGATTCTGAAATAATCAGAATACAATTTAAAGCATACACACATATGTATATATGTATATGTATAACAAGCCATACTTTTCCAAATAAGACTACTTTCTCCCATATCTGTTTTTCCTTTCAAATTTTGAAAAATAAAAATAAAATTAGGGATTAAAACCATATTGATTGAGTGGACAACACACAAAGCCTCAAATTAGCTCTCACCTAATGTTTCAGAATCTCTATTTTTTTCTTGTTTTTATTTTAGTGATTGTGTAGCTCTGATATTAGCCTTTTCCACATTTCATGTTTTTCAATTTAACTCTTCTTCTAGTTGATCTCTTTTTACAGACAAAGTAAACCCATCAATAAGGGAAACACTAAACTCTTACTTTCCCCCAAATTTGGTCTTTAGAATATTCAGCTCAGCTCAAATTTTCTACTAAGTGCCTGGCAGACCCTTTAGGAAACATTGCCTGACCATCTCCCCATCATGATGGGTGGAGGAGTCCATCTGTGGAAAAGCACCATCTCCAGCCCAGAACAATAACTATGATTTCTCTTTCCAAGTTAAATAAGTGGAAGTTTGGGCTGCAGAGATGGCTTAGCAGTTACATTGCTTGCCCGCAAAGCCAAAGGACCAAGGTGGAATTCTCTAGGACCCTCATAAGCCAGATATGCAAGGTGGCACATGTGTCTGGAGTTCATTTGCAGTAGCTGGAGGCCCTGGCACACCCATTCATATTCTCTCTGTCTCCCCACTCTCTCTCCTTCTCTCTCTCTCTCTCCCTGCCTCTCTCTCTCTCTCTCTCTCTCAAATAAATATGTGGAAATTCCAACAATGGATTGACTTACCTTTCTTGAATAAAAGTGTTTGCCTTTAGAAATAACAGATTATCCAACTGCTGAAAATTGTCATTCATTTGTTCTTTAATGTAATATATATATATATATATGTATATATATATATAATATGAAATAAAACATTATTTGATATACATGTGTGGTATCATATGATATATGTATAAGATTATATATATATATATATATATATATATATATATATATATTATAAAATGTTTAAGAACAAGGGATCAGAAACTGTCACCTGGGCCTCTTCCCACCTTTAGCCACTAATTTCACAGCAGTTGTCCAGACATCTAAAGTTGCTTATTCTCTGACTAGTAACATAGTATCTATTTCCAATATGGCAAAGCTAAGAAAGTGCGTTAATGAATGTAAAGTGCATAGATATGCCTGGCATATGGTAAGCAGTTGAAATTTTGCTCATTATTAATATCACAGTATTTAACATTAGTTAGGTATTTCTGACATTACAAATATCCAATTAAGTGCTACTCACTATGTATGTATAATAGAAATCAAAGATACATCTTATTTTCTAGAGAAGAAAAAATATCAATCAAATAAATGTAAAGACAACGATAATAGTAAAAACAAGGCTAACAGTTAAAAAGGAGAGAGTCTGAGGGGAGTAGTTTTTTTCTGAGAAAGCCCATGCTATCTGTAATCTTCACCTGAAAGTTCACTTGTTTTTGGACCAAGGAGACTTCACTGTGAACTTCATCTATATCACAAGGGAATTGGGAATCCCAAGTGTTCATGTTGTAAAATGACATTAGTAGTTGTGACACTGAGATCCCATTTAACTCCTTTAATATGCTCCTAGTTATAGGCTCCTTTTCCTTTAATTTGAGACTTTATATTAATGATAAAACTAATCTTCAATTTCTTTCAAATAACTTTTAGACTAAAAGCAATTAGGTAGATATCTTATTGGCTCTTTAGAGAGAAAGTAGTTTCAGATATGCTAGAACAGCTTCCTCACTAAGGACAGAGGTAACTATATTCCTCTAAGTGCGGTACAAGATTGATACAAGGAATTGGGCTCAAGTGGGGCCCTGTAGTTCAAAGTAAGAACATTTTGACCTGAAATCCCAAGCAGTACTCAGAAATTGGTTACTTAGCAAGAGGTTACAAAACAAAGCCCTGCAGTCTTTGGAGGATACACAGAAAGTTCAGTAAAAGGAAGAGAAAGTGTGGGAGCAAAAAAAGGAAAGACAACAACCCCCCCCAAAAAGGTTGTTTTATAAAAATTAAAAGTTACTCTTATTCTATTCTCATCGCCACTTTTACAATAGCAATTATATGTGTTACTAATTCTACAAATACAGAGTATAACTAATGGAAAGCAATTTTTCTGCTTCTTTGAAATGTGTGTCAAACACACTCACTGGACTGAAGCAAAACAATGCATTTTACATGGACTACAGCCAAGTTCTGCACATTTAAAAAGAAAATATTTTAATGTTTTTTATTAGTTATCTTTGTATATGAAGCAAGAATTTCACAAATTTTAAAAGGTACACCTACATATATATGTACACAGATATTTCTTTAGGAATATATTTGGATTGTAAATATAGGTGTGACTCAGATTGGACACTAATTTTCCTGAGTGATAAAGTTAAAAATTTCCTCTTATGATACTGATGATAAAAACTTGCATTTCATGCTTTTAGATAATTAATTATCTAATAATTAATTAATAGAACTATACATTCTACCATCTTCCATCACGTATGATTAGCATATGAAAAGGGAACAATTTCACTTTGGTTTTACTTTTTAGTGATATGAGCTTTGCAGTGTCACCTTTGTGGAAACCTTATAGCATCTTGAGTCACTTGGTCTTCAATAAAAAATTCATAGAAGTGCATGTTGTTCTAAATTTTACCTCTTGCTTTACTCAAAGCAAAAGCAAGATATATCAGGGTTTAATATGAATTGAATAATCTTCATCATCTGATAATCTGCATACATAATGAATGCTATTACAGGGAGTTCTTAGCATGATCAAAAGATTAGTTTCTTGTTTTCTGTTTTAAGTCATGAACCAAATCTTATTCTATATCATTATGTCTATAGCATAAGTTTGTTGGCTGGCATGTTTTATAATAATAATAATTATTATTATATGGTTTTTCGAGGTAGGGTCTCACTCTAGCTCAGGCTGACCTGGGATTAGTCAAGGGTGGCCTTCAACTCACAGTGATCCCCCTACCTCTGCCTCCTGAATGCTGGAATTAAAGGCATGCACCACCACACCCAGCTTATTATTTTGATCACTTATTTCTTGCTTTGTAATATATATGACAAAATACTTTCTATTTGCTGAACATCTCATTATAGTTTGCTGGTTTTATTTTTTAAGTAAAAATCTTTTTTCAAACAAACAAATCTAAACACATAATAATAAAAGCACACATTAGGGCTGGAGAGATGGCTTAGCAGTTAAGCGCTTGCCTGTGAAGCCAAAGGACCCCGGTTCGAGGCTTGATTCCCCAGGACCCATGTTAGCCAGATGCACAAGGGGGAACTCGCATGTGGAGTTCATTTGCAGTGGCTGGAGGCCCTGGCATGCCCATTCTCTCTCTCTCTTTCTCTCTCTATCTGCCTCTTTCTCTTTCTGTCTGTCGTTCTCAAATAAATAAAAATGAATAAAATATACAAGAAAGTATACATTAAAGAAAAACCTCAGTGTATCCAAAGGAATAATACCTTAAGAATTTCTTGTTTGGTCTTTCACACAATTTGACATTTTCGAAAATTCTGCTGCTGATAATACTTTTTCAAAATTTTCTTGAAAGTCATAATCATTTATTTGTTCATCTATGTTTCCATATTGATAGTCTTTTAATGAAGGAAAGAAAGTTATGATTTTGTGCTGTATGTCATTCAATTTTGTTCTCTCCCTAGTGGCCATTTCTCTGTTATCCATATTTCAGTAATGAGAATTTCTGGGAAGGGAGCTATAAATAGCCTCTCCTGCCATATGTGACTATGACTCCAAAGGTTTATTTTTGTAGCTGTGGTTATAATGAAGAAGCATCCTTGGTTTTAAGATGGCAGGTGACGGAGAGTAACAGAAGAGGTAGATCGATTGTTTTAACTGAATGGTGTACAACGTAGTTAAATTACCTATTATCCCTGAGACTTTGTGCCTTCCACAGTGATTTTATTGCTTTTAAGATGACTGATTCTGAACATCCTTGTGCGGATATAGTTAATATTCATCTACTAGCACTTACCATTGTTAATTCAGTAGTTTAAAAAGATTGGAGTAACACTTTCTAGCTGTGCATCAAGTTCCCTAAAATCTATAATTAATGCTGTCTATTTATCTTTTTCATGGCTTTTTTTGCTGATATTTATAGTTTATATTATTTTAAAATCATGGAAAGTATGTTGTTTTGGAAGAAAGTGTGGAGGTCCTTTCTGCAATATACTTACATATAGCCAGGAAGCATCATGTTTCTTCCTCTGGCTGTGTGGTCAAATCACAAGATCAGACCCCTGTCCCCAGTAGCAATGAAATTCAGGGCATAGAGTGTGTTCTCTTTAGAGTTGTAAGTGTATTGTAGATATGGAAAACACATCATTTGTGTAATTAATCTTTCAGAAAGGACATAAGGGCTCACATTACTAGGTCTCTTGGAACTGGATTTATACTATTTCATACTCATTTCACCATAATATAAGGTGTCTGTTTTATTTTTAATGTGAGAATTTTTTGTAGAATATTTTTTATGTAACCAAAAACCCTGGTAAACAATTTTTTTCTTGGTTCCAGCAGCCCATTCTAGAATTTTGACAGTTATTATTAAACTGCTTTGTGCATTAGAAGCACCATGTTCTGATATGTAGATCATGTCAACAAATATAGTTTTAGAAGTACTGAGTTACAATGGCAATATTGCTTGAACACTTGATATGTATGTGTTTATATGTGCATAAATATGGATTCGTGGAATATTCTGTGCATATCATTTTAACTTAGTAATATAATCCTTTTTATTTGTATTTTATCTGATACAGAGTGTTGGGTATTATTATGGCAAACTCAAAAATCCGTTCCCTGATCTCCTACATTGTATCACCCTCTTTTTCTCTTTACATGTCACCTATATCTTTTCACTTTGCCCTAACCATGTTCCAGGTTATCTATTACTCCCTCATGGTCACCATTCTTATTTTTTAGGTTTAACCCACACTTTGCTCCTTAATATTCAAACATATTAGTATTATATGCATGCAAACAATTAACTCGTCCATGTCCCCACAAGTCACCAAAGAGGGATCCATCAGCCTAAAGGAACTGTGAGAAGGCAAATTTGTCCTGTAATATGCACCCACTGGTTTCCTCACCCACAAGTAATTGACAATTCCTCCATATTCAATTCAAACTTACAAGTACTGAAACTTAAAAGATCTGGAGAGCCATACCACATGGTGTTTAAAATACAGATTGCACATAATAATTTAGTTTGATTAATCCATGATAGTCAAGGCATGAACAAACCCTGAGACTTCTGACAGAGGAAAGGATAGAAAGGCACAGCACAGTTTTACCAAATTTGAAATCCTCTTTCTAAGCGAAAAAAAAAAAAAAAACCTATAAATTTTACACCAACCATTCAAAATGGATAGTATTAAATGTGTTGATGTGAAAAGGCCAAACATTAAAATGTACTTGACCAGGCTGGAGAGGTGGCGTAGTGGGAAAGGCACTTGCCTATGAAGCCTAAACATCCAGCCTCATTTTACCGGTACCCATGTAAGCCAGATGCACAAGGTAGTACATGCATATGGAGTTTCTTGGCAGTGGTTGGAGGCCCTGACATGCCCATTCTCTCTCTCTCTAGTAAATAAATAAAATAAATAAATAATTAAATACAAAGCACCTGACCACAGTGAACAGTCCTAAGTGTGCCTGGAATGCTGCAGCAATGTCTCAGCTCAGCTTCTTACTTCTTTCAGCCCTTCAACTTTATGATATGCAAGCCCAGCCTCCACAAGCACAGCTCCTTTGGTCTAATGTGGAGCTGAGAATTTTCTTTCCTTCTATTTCATATCTAGAAATGGTTCTGGATATACACATATACAAACTACCTAGGAACCTTGGTAAAATTACCATTTTGAGGCTGTACCCTACAAATTTGGATTGTGAATTTTCCCGACTCTTCTGAAGGTCGGTGGATTTCACATCTCTCTATTGCTACTTATACAAAAATGCATGTGGAGAAGTCATTACTCTCTCTGCTCTAGGATATCCAAACACATTTACACATTTCCAAACAAATGACTCCTCAAGATCTATTCTTTAGGGGCTGAGGGAATAGCTCAGTATGTAAATCACTTGCTACTCAAGCCTGAATACCTACCTGAGTTTGGTCCCAATATCTCATATTAAAAAAAAAAAATCCTGAAGCTATTTCTTGGTGGGTGTCTGTAATCTATCACACCGACACCAAGATGGGAAGTAGAGACAGTGAAATCTTCCAAAACTTTAGAAGCTTGCAGCAAGCTCATGAGAACAACAAAGACAATAAGAGAATCCAGCAGCAGAAAGAGGTGGGAAACAACAGTCCATCCCAATGCTGTTCTCTCTCCTCCTCACGCAAGCTGTGTGTGGCACCACTACACACACACACATCACATATATACAAAAGATAAATCTGCCAGGCGTGGTGGTGCACACCTTTAATCCCAGCACTCCGGAGGCAGAGGTAGGAGGATCGCCATGAGTTCAAGGCCACCCTGAGACTACACGGTGAATTCCAAGTCAGCCTGGGCTAGAATGAAACCCTACCTCAAAAAAAAAAAAAAAAAAAAATATATATATATATATATATATATATATATATAACTGAAAATGAAAGAATTATATCCTACTGAAGTATTTTTAATATTTTGTTTATTTAGACACACAGAGAGACAGAGAGATACAGAGAGAGAGGAAGAGGCAGACAGAGAATGGGCACTCCAGGGCCTACAGTCGCTGCATATTAACTTCATATGCATGTGCCCCCTTGTACATCTGACTTACCTGTGTCCTTAGGCTTCTCACGCAAGTGCCTTAAATGCTAAGCCATCTCTTCAGCCCTACAAGAGTATTTTTTAATGATCAGCTCATAGTTATCTTGTGTGTTATTTACTTGTACTATTTATCCCCTGGTTCACGCTCCTCTGTGCCTTAGGGGACAGTATGTTACTACTTTGATTTGGACTACTCTCATTCTTCTACCAGTCTGAGAAGCTTTCAAAATCACCCAACAGGTAGGGCCCTTGTTCTTTGCCATTCTGACATCCTTTTTATAATCCTTTTGAATTATTTTCATCTTGTCTTGTACTTATCCATGTCTCACTTGTCACCATTCCCTCTCATGCCTGGACTGTGGTTTCCATATGGTAAGAAATCATGCCTCTTTTTAATCTTATGTAAAATGTTCTGCCTACATAGAAAAGGCATTAAATCCATGATGGAAAAATCAATGGGCCCCTTCTGGTATCTGTGTCACAGATTACTCATCTCTAAAATAGATTTCAGATGAATATTTTCTCTAAACAAGGTTGCATTAATCCATCAGAGATGCATATATATGAAGAGCATATTTTTTAAAAATATTTTTTGGTTCATTTTTATTTATTTATTTGAGAGTGACAGAGAGAGTGAGAGAGGGGCAGATATATAGGGAGAGAATGGGCGTGCCAGGGCTTCCAGCCACTGCGAACGAAATCCAGATGCGTGCGCCCCCTTGTGCATCTGGCTAACGTGGATCCTGGGGAATCCAGCCTCGAACCAGAGTCCTCCAGCCCCAGAGCATATTTTTATATCCAAAACTATTTAGAAACACAGAGCTCTGTAGAATATATACACTCTTCATTAATTATTGTGTAATTATGTTTTTTTTTTTTTTTTTTTTTTTTGGTTTTTCGAGGTAGGGTCTCACTCTAGCTCAGGCTGACCTGGAATTCACTATGGAGTCTCAGGGTGGCCTCGAACTCAAGGCGATCCTCCTATCTCTGCCTCCCAAGTGCTGGGATTAAAGGCGTGCGCCACCACGCCCGGCTGTAATTATGTTTTTAAACATCATTTTCTTTACCCCTACTAATGGTGCACTAGAAAGACCAGATGGCTATAGATTATGAGGGCTTTTGATTTTATAATCATAAATTTTCTTTCACCTCTGAGGAGATGTACAAGTATCTTGACTTCATCCTAACATGGTTATGAAAAATTGGTTAAGTTTGGGTATAGGGCTTAAGTAGCATATACATTCATTTTTTTCTTTGTAAGTAGGACAAGTTAGGAATGACTTGTTAAATAAAATTTTAAATGCAGAGATCTTATAAGTGCATTTAGTCAGCCTCAATTGAATTAAAAATTTTCTTCTTTTCCTTGGCCTGTTGTCTTTGCATTTCCAATGCTTTGGTCTATTACTTCCAAAAATTAAATTATAAATGTAATATAATATCTTTTAAATGTCTGTTCTTCATTTGGTCTCACATGCATCCTCAGGTGCATACAGTGCACCCTGAAGATCAAGGAACTCACATAAAATAAAGATATTTACATAGTTGAGTCACCTTTTATAACATATTTACCAAGGCAAGACAAATTTGACATTAACATGAAATAATTAAGCCCAGTTATGTATATCAATTCACTATGAATTGTTATTTACAAACACCAAAAAATAGTTAATAGTTATATACTCTCTTTTTCCTTCCTTGTACATAGATTTGGATTCATTTTCATGTGAAAGATTTATGACTTTTTTTCTATTTATTCAAGGTAATTTATGGTCACATTTTCTTATCCAAGGAAGACCAAGTAATAGGAAACAAAACCAAAACCCCTTTTGATAGAGAAACTCAGAGCCTGAGTGAAAGGTGTAAGGAAGGGGCAAGAAGAAGCATATTCTATGGTTTAATGCTCTGGGCTTACAAAAGCGTAGTGTTGGAATGGTAATTGGATTTCTGAGCATTGCTTTGGAGAATAGACTGCTTAAATCACTGAAAAGGAAATCATTGCAGGAAAGAATTGCACAGGCTGTTTGAGTACTTACAAAATAAGAATAGCATAAGGGACAATGAAGAACTGGTTTAGTGCTGTTAAGATTTGACATCTTTAAAAACCTTATATTGTAGCTGCAGTTTTGATCTTTATTCCTGTGTTGAATAAAGTTCCAGTGTAGTGTGCACCAATACTTTCCATAACTATGGAAATAAATGAGACCTTTAAAATGTTTTTAGGAGAAAAAAAAATCTTTCCCCCTGTCTACATTATACTATTGTGTGAAATTAGATATGGACAAGCATACATCTTTATTTTTAGTTTGTTTTGCATGTTGACTGCTGAGGCAGTCGAATTGCCATCTTTAAAATGTTAGAAGATTCCTATACTCCTAAATCATGATGAAAATAGAGTGGGTGGCACACTGCAAGCATCCACAAGCTATTTTGATGATTGAGAGGAACCTTGGAGACTGAGACACCAGAGGGTATCCGTGGGTGGGAGCCTCTAAAATTTCCTCTTTTTAAAATATCTTATTTATTTATTTAATTTATATATGTATTTTTATTAATTAGTTTTGTACTCAGCGAATACAGTCAATTTGGTACCATTGTTAAGCTCCTCCATGTCCTACCCCCTCCCCCTGGTCCCTCTTTGTTGACATATATGGGTCATGCATACTGTGAGTTAGCCCACAGTTATGGGTAGGATAAATGTGTCTGCATATCAAGACCCAACATGTGGCTCTGACATTCTTTCCGCCCCCTCTTCCGCAAAATTTCCCTGAGCCATGTTGGGTTCTTTTTTGGTCTGCTTCAGTGATGAGGTGTTGGGGGCCTCTGGGTCTCTGGATCTCTGATTTGGTAGGACTTGATTTTTTCTCTGTGTTGACCTCCTTCACCCTTGTGCTGGTACCAGGTTCACCAAGAAAATAGCACCCTTGCTTGTTTTGCCAATTGTTCTTAGTTTTAGCCGGGGCCCTTTTGAAGTATGATGGGGTGGCTCTCTCCTTAGGGTCTACAGCTATCGGAGAAAGAGAAGCAGATTCTCCAATGGAGAGTAAGTTAGCACCAGACAAATGAGATAACCCTTGCCTTTATAGAGAATTTAATAGCTGTAGGCCCTCTTGTAACCCACAATTGGTGGTAGCTTGATAGTGGAGTGCATGCTTATGTTTGGATATGGTTCTGACCTGTTTCCCAGCTCCAGCTATGGGTCCCATAACATTGAGGGGATCAGTTAGCCAAATAAAGAGCAGCTGGTTTCTCTCCATGGCTGTGTGCCACTATTGCACTTGTGTGAGCTTCACAACAGGTTATTTGCTGCTAAGTAGGTGAGACCATGAGTTGCTTGGACAGATATTGGTCATTTTCCCCCAGTTGCCCATGTAGCACCTTCTGGCACTAGATGCGCTGACTATCTGGGGACTGACTCTCTTCCAGCTTCCAGCCATGTCATTCCATTTTATGTGTCAACTGCATAAAGTGTCTTCAGCAGTAGGGTCTTACCAGTAACCTTTGGTGGGTCATCAAGTACTCTGACAGAAATCTGTCTGTCTTTTAGGAAACCTTGTTGGTCTCTGATCAAAAGCTCATTGTGGATGATAGCCACATGCTGGTACTGGGAGTTACAGGTCAGTTCCCACTAAGAAAATGAGGAAAAAGATAACTAATATAAAAGAGACAGAGAAGAGAGAGAGAGAGAGGTTGTAGAAGATTAAGGGCAGTCTTCATCATACCCTCTATAGTGTCTTGTGGGTCAGGTGTTCCCTCTGGTGCCCTGGTGAAGGTTCAGACATTTGGTCTGCATTTTAGGGTGTAGAATTTTATGGTACCATTGCTCTTTGGGGTCTAGATTTGTGCTTCCCACCCCCCCTCCCCTCCCCTCCGCTCCCTACCCACCCATCCTATTGTCTAGTCCACGGGAAGCTTGCTGGGTATGTAAGGCATCTTGGGTAGATTCAGGTTAGGTGCTGTAGATGAGTGAGACTATGTGGCAATTTTTTTCTTGTGATTGGGTTAGTTCACTGAGAATGATCTGTTCCAGGTTCAATCATTTTTCCCCAAATTTCATTGTGTCATTTTTTCTTACTGCTGTATAGAATTCCATTGTGTAGATACACCACATCTTAGTTATCCATTCTTCTAGTGATGGACATTTGGGTTGATTCCAGCTCTTAGCTATTACAAATTGAGCTGCTACAAACATGGTTGAGCAAATCTCTCTGGCCTGTGGTTTGAAGGTTTTAGGGGAGATGCCCAGAAAGGGAATAACTGGGTCTGTTGGTATCTCTAGGAAGACTTGAGAAAATGGAAAGACCTCCCATGTTCCTGGATAGGCAGAATTGACATTGTGAAGATGGCAATCCTACCAAAGGCAATATACAGATTTAATGCAATTCCAATTAAAATCCCAATGGTGTTCTTCACAGGGATAGAAAAAATGATCTCAGATTTCATATGGAAAGGCATAAGACCTTGCTTATCCAAACATATCCTCAGCAAATGAAATACTTCTGGAGGCATTACCATACCTGATCTAAATCTATATTACAAAGCCATAGTAATAAAAACAGCATGGTACTGGCATAAAAACAGGAGTATAGACCAATGGAATAGACTTGAGGACCCAGACTTTGGGTCAAGCAACTATAGCTACTTGATATTTGATAAAGGCCCGAACAATATAGGCTGGAAGAAAGACAGCATCTTCAACAAATGGTGCTGGACAAACTGGATAACCATATGCAGGAAATTGAAACTAGATCCACACATATGACCATGCACTACACTTAAGTACAAATGGATCAAAGACCTCAATATAAGACCAGAAACTCGACTACTACTGGAAGAAAATATAGGAAGTACTTTCCATGATATAGGAATGGAAAAAGACTTCCTGAACAAAACCCCAGCCAGTAGCTCACAATCTTCAACAGTCGCTCAACCAATGGGATCACATGAAGCTGAAGAGTTTCTTTACAGACAAACATACAATAAGCAAAGCCAATAGATTATCCACAGAATGGGAGAAAATATTTGCTGGTTATCCAACTGACAGAGGCCTAATCTCTAGAATCTACAAAGAACTCAAAAATCTAAACAGTAAAAAGTCAAACACCCCACTCACAAAATGGGGCAAAGAGCTCAACAGGCAGTTCACAGAGAAAGAAATAGAAATGGCAAACAGACACTTAAGAAAATGTTCATCATCCCTAATCATCAGGGAAATGCAACTTAAAACAACAATGACATTCCACCTTACCACAATAAGGATAGCAAACATCAAAAAATCAAATGAAAAGAAATGCTGGCAAGGATGTGGAGATGTAGGAACACTCATGCACTGTTGGTGGGAATGGAAGATGGTATAACCACTTTAGAAAGCAATCTGGAGACTCCTGAAAAAAGCTGACTATAGAGATACCAAAAATTCCTCTTACCTACCCTTCTCATCAACAATTTGAAAGAAAACATTTAATACTTCTAATAAGGAGAGTTCAAGGTATCACCCATAGATGTCATTTCTACAGTAACTATGCACTAACCTGCTTATGATGAACACACACAAAATTTATTCTCTCACCTGTGTTATCCTGTGATTCATATCAGCAGTTTATTTTAAAACAAGAGGGGGATATCAACAGATGTAAAGCAACAAGGTGTGGCACACACCTTTAATCCCAGCACTCAAACAGAAGGATTGCTATTAGTTCCAGGCAAGCCTGAGACTATATAATGAATTCCAGGTCAGACTGGGCTAGAGTAAGTCCCTACCTCAAAAAACAAACAAACAAATTAATTTAAAAAAGGGTGTACAGCAGATTTCTACGAGAGTTTGCTAAGCAAACGGTTGCATTTTCCTATATTTTACAGGGTGAAAATATAAAACTCAGAGAGATCAAAATTCCTCAGTGTTACCATAGCAAGAATTTCAATCCCATTCTATGTGATTCACGAACGTTTTCCTTTTATCATGCAGTCATTTATTTTAAACATTAGTTGAAAGCAATTCAAAAACTATATAATCGCCTTTGGGGAATATTCATTTCATTCTGGAGTTCCTTTATATTCCTGTATTCTGTCATTAAATTCAAATGCAAATGTCCTCTGCCCATTATTCCAAGAGAGGAAAGAAAGTCACTTAACAAAATAGTAATGTGTCTGAATTTACTATTCTCATTCTGTTCCTGAGACCAGCTCCTGGACACAGGAAGAGCCACTGGAAGAGAACCAGTGAATATCAGTACTTTAGCTCAGAGAAAAATTAGAATTTACTTCATGAAAAGATTTTTCAGGAGGAAAAGTTTAGAAATGCAGGACTTCATATTATACATATGAATTGTCTCTCCAAGTTACAGTTTAATTTCATAAATAGCTCATTACATGTTTACCTATGTGAACTAAACATTCAATTCTAATTGGATCTTTTTTCTCAGGGATGAAGTTTGTTCTGATTTCTTCATCAGAATTATTTTGGAACATAAGAAAAAATATTTTGATGCTCAAATCTTGTTTTAGATTCAGGTTGGCTACCCAGGTTTGTGATTTCTGAGCTAGAGAGTATCCTTCTACACAATAATCATGTAATTTGTAACTTTCAATGTTTTTAGACCCAGCTTTACATAGTTAGCTATTGATGAACTTTGAGGCAGTGTAAACTTCTCCCAGGGCCAGAGACAGGGTTAGATCCCATTCATCTGACCAGTAACTAGAGACCTGCAGCTCCAGTCCTTTTTTTTTTTTTCTTCAAACTATTGATTATGATGGAAGAATCCAATCCCATGTCCTCCAAGCCTGCTACTCTCTAACCAGCTACCATGTGATGCAACTATTGAAACACTATGCTGTTGTTAAGATTGCACAATATAAGGCAAATATACCTTTATAAAATTATGAATATAAGTTTTTAAGTGGTATTATTTGTTTTCAAATATTCCTTTTACTTGTTTTGCTTGGAAAAATATCAGTAAAATGTGTTACTTATTTACTAGTCTTCAAAACAGATTACAGTGTTATGAGGCATGTTCCTTCCACAAAACTTTCAATAAAAGGCTAATTGCTCAATGTCCCCTGAAATGCACTAAAACCAGTTAAACAGTTGAGAATTCATGTAAGCAAACAGATTATGAAGTTAAGTCACTCAGCCAGGATTCATGATGTCCCCTTTTCACTCAGTATTATGTAGCATTTATTGGCCTTATATCTACTCAAAATCTCAAGATCAGGGACTGGAGTGATGGCTTAGCAGTTCGTGTGCCTACATGCAAAGCCTAAGAGCCTGGGTTCAATTCACCGGTACCCATGTAAATCCAGGTGCATGAAATGACACATGCATCTGGAATTCATTTGCAGCTGCATTCCCATTCTCTTCTCTCTCTCCTTTCTAATTAATTAAAATTAATTTATTAATTAATAAAATATCTCAAGATGCATTTATTGGCCAATGTTGTGAAGTGATAATGGTTGCCATCTTGTTCCTAGACTTGTAATGTGTGTCTTCTAAGAAGAAGAAATTAGCCACTGTAGTTCTTACAACAGTCTTATAAAATCATGTTAGTTGTGCCACTATCTTTACAAATAATAAAACTGAGGGAAAGAGGAAAATGTGTAAAAATTCATGCTGGAGCTGGTATTGCCCTTAATACAATGGGTGGTGACCTGGAAGAGTACAATGAGCATTGAGGGAGCAAAGATGAAGGCACAGATTGGAGTCATGAACTTGACAGCTGTGCAATAGTGATGATAGACATAGGAAAGAAAAGAGAAAGGACTCTCCACAGGGGGTATGGCTTTGCCTTCATCCTCATTTTAATCCTGTACACTCAGCATAGGAGACAACAAAGCTACATTGTTGGAAGCCTCTGGCTAGTGGACCTTCATTATGGAAGTCTAAATACAAAACTGGTGTTTTGTATTTATAGTTTATGTAAATTCCATATAATTTTGAGTAGTTGTCATATCTCAATTGCTCAAACTGTCAGTCTTCCTATAGGCTAATATTATCAGAATATGTCCTTATGGAAATCTTATAAATTTCAAACTCTTCCTGCATGTAATTTTCTAAAGTTAAAACTCTATAACCCATTTATTCTTATACATTCTGTCAACAGAAAAGTTGAGCCTTAAGGATACAATGGTTTATTTTTACTTTAAGATAATTGTAAATGTACCCAGAACTTGTCATGCTTATAACACTTATAATTTAATATATTTATATGAATACTTAGGTCTACACTGCCTTCTGGCACATATTTTTACTTCATATATATTATTTTTCTATATTTACATTGTAAATTCTTAAGGGCAAAGATTGCAATTTATATTTTATGAAACGCATAATACCTAAATAAATATGATTCTCCCACATTGTATGTATGTTTGTATATACAAGTATATGTACATGCATACAACTATGTGTTTACAGATGCACATATGTGTGTGTGTGTCTGTGTGTGTGTGTGTCTGTGTGTGTCTGTGTGTAAATGCTCTAGTGTGGTTAGAACTATATTTCCATCTCTGGTGTTGGTATCTGTCTTCGGGAGTCTCCCTTGGTTGGCTTAGTAAGATTCTCTTCTCAAAGAGAACTTCATGAGGTAGTTCAACAGTCTGCTAAAGCCACCATAACATTGCCAGAGAATGCATATCAGAAAACACAGAAACATTTTGACTCACAATCCTGGAAGTTACAAGGGTAAGATCAATGATCCTGCAGGATTAATTT
Organism: Dipus sagitta; assembly: GCA_036346955.1. Taxonomy (NCBI): domain Eukaryota; kingdom Metazoa; phylum Chordata; class Mammalia; order Rodentia; family Dipodidae; genus Dipus; species Dipus sagitta. The sequence continues at coordinate 151,638,516 of CM070771.1, forward strand.
CTATTAAAGTTGCCTGTTTGTCTCACAGAAAACCATAATTTCACTATCTCTTTCACCATCTTAAATCCCAGCCTGTATGTCCCCAAATCTCTTTTTACAATGACACCAATCATATTACATGAGGGTCCACCTTAAGTGACCTTGTTTTAACATAGTTACCCCTTTCAAGATCTATTTTCAAGTGTAATCACATCTTCAGGCTCCAGGGGATCAGACTGTAACATGTCAATTTGAAGTAACACAACCCAGTTTGAAGGAGAAGCTTCCATTTAGCAACCTAGCTGAATACCCACCCAGATAGAAAGCCCTATCAAAGGTGTGAAGTGGTTTGTGTTGATGAATATTCCAATTAGATCAATTTATTCATTTTTTAATGTATGCAGATACCTAAACATCATATTTCCACAGAGTTAATACATGCAATTTGTATTTGCCAATTACACCATAATAACAAAAGAATTAGCAGAGATAAGTAAAAAAATTTTGGAGAGAAAATTTAAACATATCAGTCCATGTTCAAGAAGATGATCAGTGGTATAACAAGTAATATGTGTGAGGCCTTGGGCTTAGTCCCGAATATCCATATGATGGAAATTAATTAAAGACTGGGAGTGGGGGTTCATTTCTGTGATTGTAGGAAGATAAGAAATTCAAGGTCACCCTTGCTACACAACAAGTCTGAAGCTGACATGTGCTATATGGTACTGTCTCAAATAAATTAATTAATTTAATAGCTCGAAATAGTACCATTAATTCTGGTTTTCAATCTAGTAATCTGCTTGAAGTAAGAAATATTCATATTTCACTAATTGGAGAGGTTTGAGATTGTGTTTATGTCAGTTTGTTTTGTTGAGAAACCTAATCAAATTGGCATTAGAAGTTTTATTTCAGTTTACTAATCTCTATTAATTTAAATGATAATATCTAAACAGTGATGACTTTGAGTACATGCACTGGTGTTTACAGGCACATACCATGGTCTACACAATTGCCTCAGTATGAATCCATGTGGATTGAGAATGTATTAGTCTCCTAAAGAGTGTGCTAGGCTTTGAGGAATTTTGAAGGCAAAGCAAAACAGCTGGTGTGGACAAAGAAAGTATTCACAGTCTTTGATGTGTAGGGTCCTGTGATTCTAGGTCTCTGACTATTTCTTTCTATTACAGGGCTTGTTAGCCTACACAGATGTTAAAATGCATAGCTACATGTAATTCAAATTTAGATCTCTATCTGAATGGGATATACTTTCCGTTGGTAAAACATCTCCTCTTGACATAATGTTATTGTATTACTGGTAGTTATGTTACAAATATTAGATGAAATTTTGTTCTTAAAGTATTTCAGATATTCAATGAAAAGAACACGAACAATTTGTAGATCCAGTTTCTAAGAGGAAATATATTTGGGAGGGCTTTTAATGTACTATAGATACATTAACATGAGTAAATAAATGATATGGCACAGTTAATTTTTACTACTCACAATATAACAAGATTGGGTTACATAATACATTAAATCCCTTTTTAAGTTTTATCCTCAAATAATCTAGGTTCTGTATCTTGTTTCCCATCATGATAATCACTGTTTTACCCAGTAAAGAGAGTACCATCTCCTCTCCTTTATCCCCCTAGCCGGTAATTTCAGACTTGGCTTCTTTCTTGACTCTCCGCAATACCTGTTCAATCCAGGATCTAGCCTTTCCAGTTCACACTTGCTGCCCTGTCCTCTAGACACACATCTGACAGCCGCTCTCTGAAGGTGAAGAGACTGGGTAGATGGATATTTTCTTCTCTAAGAATATTACTGTTAAAAGTTAAAAGTTTAAAGCATGTTTTCGTCAGCATAGGATATGCCATTATTATCATTTGAGCCCTTTTCTCTGACCTGTCCTCTCCATTGTCCTGTCTGAGATGTCCTTCTTTCATACATACATACACACACACACGTGTGTGTGTGTGTGTGTCTGCATAAATACATATATATATATGTATATGTATATATACGCATATATATATATGTATTTATGTATATGTATATATATGTATATATGTATATATATGTGTATATATATGTGTATATATATGTATATATATGTATATATATGTATATATATGTATATATATATATATTTAAAGGTATCTATGCTTATAAAAAGACTATGATCTTTCTGGACTCAGTCACTTATTGATAGCTTTATTTTGACGTGTCTTTATTGATATGCAGGTATTCTGTTTCTTTTTGTATCAGGCTGTGAGGAAGATTCCTGTTTTGGAAACTATATTTGTAATTCTGATTTCAAGATTTGTTTCTCCACCTTGGAGTTTGTGTGAGGAATGATTGATATTTTGTTGTTTTTTTTTTCATTTAGATGTGATATATTTTGCTCATAGTTTCCATTTATTTATGCTGTATTTATGATTTATTTTAGTAACTAAGATGCAGATCACTAAACAAACATTTTTTTCACCTGAACTTGACAACCTGTCAGGCAGGTGCTAATGGTCATAGATAAAAGAGATGAGTTTGCAAGAGTGATCACATGAGAAATCCTTTGATTTGGCTACAAGAAATTTATAATTTAAGATCCTTCTTGTGTATGCCCATAATCTTATATTTAGCTCAAACCAAAGCCTTTTGAACTAGTTTTATACTTAATGATATTTTCAGTAACAATTAATTTTAGAAATAAAATTTATATCAGTATAGTATTATCAAGTCATTATTGCCTCATATTTCCATGTTAATTTACATTTTTAAAGTCTCAGGACTCTTAATACTTTTTCACTAATATTATTTATTTATTTGCAAGTAAAGAAAAAGAGAGAGAGAGAAAGAGAGAGAGGGAGAGAAAATGACCATGACAGGGTCTAGTTCCACTGCAAATGTACTCCAGATACTTACACTATTTTGTACATCTGTCTTTATATGGGTACTGGGGAATTGAATCCAGGCCTTCAGGCTTTGCAAGCAAGTGGCTTTAACTGCTGAGCCGTCACTCCAACCGAAATTTACATTTTTTAAAATATTTATTTATTTATTTATTTGAGAGAGAGAGAGAGAGGAAGAGGCAGAGAGAAAGAGAGAATGGGCACACCAGGGACTCCAGCCAATGCAAATGAACTCCAGACACATGCGCACCTTCTTCATCTAGCTTACATGGGTCCTGGGGCATCGAACCAGGGTCCTTAGGATTTGCAGGCAAATGCCTTAACTGCTAAGTCATTTACCCAGTCCCTGATTAACATTTTTGAATATAGTGAAAGATAAGGGTATAATTTCACCCTTTCAAGTGTAGTTATCCCATTTCCCCAATATACTCCATTGCCTAATCTTAGAGCCCTTGTCAAAAATCAATTGAGCTGGGTGTGGTGGCGCACGCCTTTAATCCCAGCACTCGGGAGGCAGAGGTAGAAGGACTGCCTTGTGTTCGAGGCCACCCTGAGACTCCATAGTGAATTCCAGGTCAGCCTGGGCTAGAATGAAACCCCACCTGGAAAAAAAAAAATCAATTGAGAGTAAATGAGAGTAAATGTGTGAAGTTGTTTCCTTCTGTTACATTGGTTTATGTGCATGCTCCATGCCTGTCACCTTATTATTTTGTGTCAATGCCAGCTAATTCATGTCTTGTTCTTTATGTTGAAAGGTTTTCAATACTGTAGCTTTTATTCTTCCATAGAAGTTTTAGAATTGTTCTCTCTAGGTCTCTGCAGAATGTGATTAGCATTTTGATGAAATGGCATTGAACCAATAGTTTGCACAGATACAGCAGACATTATAATAATGTTAATTCTTCTAGTCAATGCACATTGACTGTAGTTTCATGTATTTCTAACTACTTCAGTTTTACCAATGAGTAAGTATATTCGGTGTGTAAATATTTTACCTTCTTAGTTAAGTTTATACCTAAGTGTTTTTGGAGGTACTATAAATGTGACTTCTTGATTTTATTTACATAAAGTATGCTGTATATAGAAATCTTACTTATTTATGTGTATTGACTTTCTACCCTACATGTATACTGAATTTTTTCATTAGATTTAATATATTTCTTGTGGAATACTTAGTTTTACAACTATAAGATTGCATTCTCTGCCAACTAGAACATGATAATTTCTTTCTAGTTTGAATGACTTTTGTTCCTTCCTTACGCCTAATTTCCTTGCCTGGACTAGGACTTAAAATACTTGCCAAATAGAAATCATGAATGTGCATCTGGCTTTACATGGGTACTAGGGAATTGAACCCAGGCCTTCAGGCTTTGTAAGCAAGCACCTTTAACTGCTGAGCCATCTCTCCAACCCTAATTTACATTTTTGAATATAGTTAAAGATAAGGGTATAATTTCACCCTTTCATGTGTAGTTATCCCATTTCCCAAATATTATTTATTGAAGATATTTATTGAAGATGAATGTTCTTATCTTATTCTGGTACTAGAAGTAAAAAAAAAACATTGAATAGAAAATATGTATTTTCTTAAAGTATATTAAACAATAATATATACTTCAGTCTCAATGGTAATTCACTTTGTACATTTTATTTTAGGAGGGTTTCCCATTTCCTCCTGTAGCTTTTTTGTGTGTGTGTGTGGGCAGAGAAAACATGTCTTTATCTTTAAATTTTATATTTTCAGGCTGAAGAGATGATTTAGTGGTTAAGGTGCTTGCATTCAAAGCCTAAGGACCCATCTTCGATACCCCAGTACCCATGTAAGCCAGATATGGATGGTTGTGCATGTTTCTTAAATTCATTTATAATGGCTAGAGGTCCTAATGTGCCCATTCTCTCTCTCTCTCTTTCTCTGTGTGTGTGTATATATGTATGTATGTCTTTCTCTCTCTCAAATTAAAAAGTAAAACTTATATTTGCACCATACAGCTGATCAATCTGATTAATGAGAAAAATGAACAGAAATATAAAGTCAAGGCAAACTGAACTTAGGGGCTCATATTGTAGAAATATAGGGTCTGACAAACAAGAAACTCATTTGCTTATTTATCATCTTTTTACTGTGCTTGAATACTGTTTCAGACTGCAATTTGGAGTAACTTAAAGCTCAAAAAGCTTTTATTTTAAATTTATTTATTTATTTCTATGATTATATATGGACATATTTTGAATGTAAACATCACATGTTGGTACCATCCTTTCCCTCCTCCCTGCCCCTTTTCTGAAGATGTCATCCTCTTTGGAGACGCAGGTCAACCCCATGGGGATTGTGTGTCATGCATTATGGGGGCAGCAGTTAGTTATGGGGGACAGGTAATGTCTCTGTGCAAAATGTCCTAACTTGTGGCTCCAACAATCTTTCCACCCCCTCTTCCGCAAAATTCCCTGAGCCATGCTGGGAGCATTTTAAGTCTACTTCAGTGATGGGCACTTAGGAGCATCTGGATCTCTGGTTTGGTAGGTATTCATGTGTTGAGTGTCCTCAGTATCTTTCTCCATCACCCTTGTGCTGATATCAGCATAACTAAGAAAGCAGCACTCCTGCTCATTTCCCCAATTCCTCTGTGGTTTCAGCTGGGGCCAGGGTGGAATGTGCTGGGTCGTTGATCTACTCAGATCCAGTTCCCACGTGAAAAAGAGAAGCAGATTCTTCAACAGGGAGTGAAGTCAGCACCAGTTAAATGGGATAACCATTATTAATTTGGAGAGAATTAAAAGGGTTTAGACACTTTTATAGTGTAAGGTTAGTGGGAGCTTGACAGTGGAAAACAGAATCATTATCTGGATATAATTCTGACTTGTTTCCCAGTTCCAGATATGAGCAGATCTGTTAGACAATCCAAGAGCAGTTGGTTACCCACCACGGCTGTGTACCACTATTACACTTGTATGAGCATCATGTCAGCTTGTTTGTTCCTGAGTCATTTAGACTTTGAGTTACTTGGAAAGATGTTGGATACTTTCCCCTGGTAGCTAATGTATCACCTTCCAGCACTAGATGGACTAATTATTTGGGGACTGGTTCTCCTCTGGATACCATCCAGGTTTCTCCATGGTCCATGCCAATAGCATTTGGTAGCTTCAACAGTCAGGTCTTACCATTAATCAAGTGCACTGATAGATGTCTGTCATGTTTGTTCTGCAAGATCTAGTAGGGCTCTCTGATCAATAGCTCATTGTGGATGTAGACTACATCCTGGTACAGGACAGCTCCAAGGGAAAAGAAAAAAAAAGCCAGAGAAGAAAGAGACAAGGGAGAAATTTGAGATTGGGTTTCATCACACTCTTTCCAAGGTCCTTTGATTCAGGTGCTTACTCTCAGGTCTTCTTGAGGGTTCCACTATTTAGTCTGACCTCCAGGATATAGAATTCTAGGATACCAGTTCAATTTGGGTTCAGTTTTGTATCTTCACCACCGTTTCACTTCCTGTAAGCCCTACCCTCCCTATTTTCCAAGCTTCAAGATGCTATTCTGTTATGTCAGCAACGGGGGCTGATTCAGGTTAGGACCTACAGATGAGTGAGATCATGTGATGATTGTCTTTCTGTGATTGTGTAAGTTCACTTAGAATGATCTGTTCCAAGTTTGACCATTTTTTTCAACAAATTTCAATGTTTCAGTGTCATTTTTATTACTGCTGAGTAGAATTTTATTGTGTAGATATACCACATCTTGGTTATCCGTTTATCTAATGATGGGTTGATTCCAGTTTTTAGCTATTATGAATTGAGCAGTGATAAACATGGCTGAACAAATATTTCTGAACTGAGATATGGAGCTTTTAGGGTAAATGCCCAGAAAAGAAATAATAGGGTCTGTTGGTAATTCTATACTTATGCTTTTCAGGAGTCTCCAAATTGATTTCCACAGTGGTTGTACCAGCTTACATTCCCACCAACAGTGAATGAGTGATCCTATTTCTCCACAGCCTTGCCAACATTTGTATTCATTTGATTTTTTAATGTTTGCTATCCTTATTAGGATAAGGTGGAATTTCATAGTTGTTTTAATTTGCATTTCCCTAATGGTTAGGGATGTTGAACATTTTCTTAAGTTTGTGTTACCAATTTATAAGTCTTCTTCTGTGAACTCCCTATTTAGTTCTCTTCCCCACTTTTGGAGTGAGTTTTTTTATTGTTTAGTTTTTTGAGTTCTTTGTAGATTCTAGATATTAGGTTTCTGTCAGTGGTATAGCTGGCAAAGATTTTCTCCCATTCAGTGGGTAGTCTATTGGCTCTGCTTATTTTATTAGTCTGTGCAAAAGCTTTTAAGCTTCATGAGATCCCATTGGTTGAGTACTTGTTTAATTTCCTTGGCTACTGGGGTTTTGTTCAGGAAGTCTTTTCCCAGTCCTATATTGTGGACAGTGCTTCCTATTTTTAATTCTAGTGGTTGAAGAGTGTCAGGTCTTATATTGAGGTCTTCAATCCATTTGGCCTATTTTTTTTTGTGTGTGTGTGAGTGTGTGTGTGTGGGAAAATGAGTGGGTCTGGGCTGGAGACATGGCTTAGCGGTTAAGCTCTTGCCTGTGAAGCCTAAGGACCCCGGTTCGAGGCTCAATTCCCCAGGACCCACGTTAGCCAGATGCACAAGGGGGCGCACGCGTCTGGAGTTCGTTTGCAGTGGCTGGAAGCCCTGGCGCGCCCATTCTCTCTCTCTCTCTCTCTCTCTCTCTCTCTCTCTCTCTCTGACTCTTTCTCTCTCTGTCACTCTCAAATAAATAAATAAAAATGAACAAAAAAAATTAAAAAAAAAAAAAAAGAAAATGAGTGGGTCTAATTTCTTTTTTTCTATATGTGGTCATCCAATTTGTCCAACACCATTTGTTAAAGATGCTGTCTTTACTCCAGTCTATATTATTGGCAACTTTGTCAAAGATCAAGCAACTATAGTTGCTTTCCCTAATGTCTAGCTCTTCAATCCTTTTCCATTGGTCTATGTTTCTATTTATATTCCAGTACCTTGTTGTTTTTGTCACTATGGCTTTGTATTATAGCTTTAGATCAGGTATGGTGATACCACCAGAGGTGTTTCTTTTGCTGAGGATATGTTTGGGTATCCAAGACCTCCTGGCATTCCATATGAATTTTGAGTCTCTTAGAGTGAGCACCTGAATTTTTTCAGTCTCTGTGAAGAATGATCCTGGTATTTTTATTGGTATTGCATTAAATTTGTATATTTCCTCTGGCATAATTGCCATTTTCACAATATTAATTCTACTTATCCAGGAGCATGGGAGGTCTTTCCATCTTCTCAAGTCCTCCTCTATTTCTTTCTTGAGTGTTTTTATGTTTTCATTATATAGTTCTTTCACATCATTTGTTAGTGTAATTCCAAGGTATTTAATTATTTTTGTTGCTATTGAAAATGGGACAGCCTCACTAAATTCTTTCTCTGTATATTTGTCCTTTGCATATAGAAAAGCTACTGATTTGGGGACATTGATTTTGTATTCTGTCACTATGCTGAAGGAATTTATCACCATTAGATGTTTTGGGATGGAGATTTTCAGGTCATTTATATATAGGATCATGTCATCTGTAAATAGGGATAACTTGACTTCTTCCTTTCCAATTTGAATCAATTTTGTTTCTTCCTCCTGTCATATTGCTTAGGCTAGTACTTTTAGTACTATGCTGAAGAGCACTGGTGAGAGTAGTCACCCCATCTTGTTCCTGATCTCTTGTGGAACTCTTTGAGTGGAAACTGAGTCTTTCCCCATTAAGTATTATTTGGGCTTTAGGAGCTTTATATATAGCCTTTATTGTGCTGAGATATAAACCCTGCATGCCTATTCCTTACAGTGTTTTGATTATGAAGTGGTGTATTGTGTCAAAGACCCTGCATCAATCGAGATGATCATGTGGTTCTTATGATTCAGTTTATTTATGTGGTGTATTACATTGACCGATTTCCATATCTTAAATCATCCCTGCATCCCTGGGGTGAAGCCTACTTGATGTGTTGTTGAATTTGGTTTGCAAGGATTTTGTTCTGGATCTTTGCATCTAAGTTAATTAGGGATATAGGCCTATAATTTTCTCTCCTTGTTGCATCTATGTCTGGTTTTGGTATTAGGTTGATGCTAGAATAGGAGTCACAAAGAATTCCCTTGTCTCCAGTTATGCAGAATAGTTTGAGAAAAATTGGTTTCAGATCTTCTTTGAAGATTTGAAGGTTTGATAGAATTTAGCTGAGAAGCCATCTGGTCCTCGACTTTTCTTTGGGGGGAGGTTTTGATTACTTTTTCAATCTCCATAGATGTGATAGGTTTGTTTTGGTAGGTGGTATGTGTCTAGGAAATCATCCATTTCTTCCAGATTATTTAATTTTGTGGAGTAGAGCTTTTGGAAGTATGCCCTGTTGATTTTTCCAATTTCATTGATGTGTATAGTGGTCTCTCCTTCTTCATTTCTATTTTGTTAATTTGAGACTTCACTCTTTTTTTGCTTATACTAGCTCACAGTAATATGAGTCACTGAGGTGGATCCTTGAATACAGATCTAGGCATTTGTAGGAGAGAGTTTAGAGTCCAGGTCAAAGGTTGAGTGGTGAGTATTGTGTACTGGACAGGACAGATTCTAAAAGTCAGTTCAGAAATATGAGAATAGATGTGTTATAGACAGCAACAGGCTGGAAGAGAGCTTGGAAAGGTCAGATATGGAAATTCAAAATTGGCATCAATTTTGAAATAGAGTGATTTGCTCCTTTTCAGTTTGCTTTAGAACCCTTATTCATGAACAATAATACTTTGAGATCTGAAGAAAAGTGAGCATATAAATATGCAGATAGAAGAACCAAAACAAGAAAAAAGAGCAATGCAGTAAATCAAATCTAAAATTCATTCTGGTTAATATAAGAATATGTAATATTTATTAAAAAAATTGTTAGTTCATCCAAATAAATAAAATAAGAATTTTCTGTTTTCTTATACCTTACTAAACACAGCACCTGATAATCCATGATAAGCACTGGGCTTTTTATTATAATTACTATTTTTTGGACATATTTACTTTTCCCTTGAACTATAGTTCTTAAGCTTTTTTCCCAGTATTGGCCTGCTTTCATTTGTGTCAGTTACTGAAATGCTAAAACACAAATATCAATTTTCGATTGTGTTTTTTAGTTTCTACCTGTGATCCTGGTTGTGTATCTGTTCCCTGTCACTCCATGCAAATGGACTAAGCATACTTACTAAATGTAACATCTGAGGATAATGACATTATGATGATAAAATTGTAATTTTTAATATGTCACTTATTTATTTCAGAGAGAGAGAGAGAGAGGAGAGAGGGGAGAGAGAGAGAGAGAGAGAGAGACAGAGAGACAGAGAGACAGAGAGAGAGAGAATGAGTGTACCAGGCCTCTAACCACTGCAAATAAACTCCAGATGCATGCACCACCTTGTGCATCTGGCTTTACATGGGTACTAAGCATTCAACCTGGATCCATAGGCTTTTCAGGCAAGCACCTTAACCATTGACCATCTCTCCAGCCCTGAAAACTGATATTTTAGGGCCAGAGAGATGGATTAGTGGTTAAGGTGATTACCTGCCAAACCTAAGGACCCATATTCTATTCTCCAGATCCCACATTAGCCAGATACACAAAGGTGAAGCAAGCACAAGTTTGCACATGCCCACTAGGTGGCACAAGGATCTGGAGTTCTATTTTAGTGGCTGAGGCCCTGATGCACCAATTCTCTTTCTGTCTCAAAAAAAAAAATTAAAATGCTATTTTTAACAAAAAGAAATATCAATGAACACTTGGATTTCAGAGAACAAAAAACAAAGATGAAACAGAAAAGGCTATGGATTCATATTTTTTATTCTTTTAGGTCATTTTACTTTTGCACATTTTTCTTTAATTGAACTTGTCATGCCATTCTCATTAATGTATAAACATGAAAATGCTATACATATAAATTATTGTGATGACATACCTAAATTTAAATCCTTACAAATATTTTATGGATGTTCTGTTTTTAAATTAGGATCAGTTCAATTTTGCACTTGCAATTTAATTATAATTAAATGCTTTGGATTTTAAATGCTACACATATAATCTATTTTCCCCAGTAGGATGCACTGTTCATTTCCTTATATCTCATACAGAAGCCATATTGCCTATCATGTCAGAAACTGTGGAAAACTGTAAGGACACAAAACCAAGCAAAACATAGTTCCTAACCCCAAAGTGCTTTCTCCAAAATGGAGAATGAAGTTTCCTTGGGAACTGCTATGAAGAGACAGAGATCAAGGCTAAGTTAATGATTTCTGCATTACATTAGAGGATGAGGATGGAGACCTTCCTGTCTCATCAGACAGCACTTGGCAATGCTGAAATGCATTTTTTCTGCAAGTGTCAGGAGGAGTAGTTCATGTGCTGGTTTTCACTGCACAGATGAAAGAAGAAAAAAGCAGAGGACAGCCAAGATCTGTTCTGAAGAAGTTACATGCCTGCTTCAGGTATTCATGTGGTCCTATTACTTACTGCATGAGAATCAGCATGATGTATAAGTTAAATGTAAACTATTTTAGTTTACAAAGTTAATATGGTTGTCCCTTTATCCGTACCCCTCTTCTATATGAACTCCCCTGCTGCCTGCCAAAGGGTATAAATGTGCCTACCCCAGAAGGCAATAGTAAAGGCCAAAGATGCTGGTTCTAACAAACCTAAGAAAATTATTACCGCATTACAAGTATTTAGTACATTATGGCATCTGTCAGTTTATGAAGCGTTATTTTATGAAGTGGATAGTAATGTCCTGTTTAACACAACACATAATGAAGGCAGTTAAATGACAAACCTCACATCCCATAAGGAATTGATGATCTGTCTCATTAACTATGTGTAACCATAGGCTGCACTTAGGAAGTAACTTTGGAGAATATTTTCTCTGTGACTCTTGGTTAGAGAATCAATGACCAGTCAGTAGAAAGCTCCAAATGAAGACAAAGAAAAAAGAAAAAAGAACTAGCATGTCAGAAGGGCTTTTGTTTTTAGTCACAGTTTGAGGGATCTGTCTGACTCTGTGATCAGCATAGGAGGTTGTTTTCCTTCTGATTCAAATTTGGATAGAAACTGCCATTGCACGAATTGAGCCTGAAATACATGAGCTATATCTATGTCTACTTGCATTCTATGTGAAAATCCCTTAGTAGCCTACTTGGTCCAGAATGGTCACTTGAGTCTAGCCTAAGAGCATATCTCACCTGTGGGATCCAGGTAGGCAGGCCCTGATGAAGGCAGCTATATTATCTCCATAAAAATGACTTCAGTTGGTTCTTTTACATAGAACTGTCTTCTTCAGTCATTTTTCTCGACACACTGGGGTAATTTGAATCAGATGTTCCCCATAATCTCAGTACTATGAATGATTGATCCCTAGCTTGTGGCAATTTGGGAGGTGGAGCCTTTCTAGAGAAGGTGTGATGTTGCAGGTGGGTTCAGGGGTGTTATAACCAGATCCCCCTTGCTAGAATTTTGCTCACTCTCTTGCTGCTGTTTCCACCTGCTGTTAGCAAGGAGGTCGCGCCCACCTTATGCGCTTATCATGCTTTTCCAGGCCATGATGAAGGATTTATTGTGACTTATAGACTTATAGACAATAAATCCTTTCTTCCTATAAGTTGCTTCCAGTGGAGTGCTTTATGCCAGCAACTACAAAATAACTACAATGGAAATGCAGTCCTTGTTTTTACCTGTTATGGATCACATTTGATGTAGGCATAGCTACATAAAATGTTTTCTATTCCTCTTAATTCTATCCTTATAAATAAAATACCACACACTAGATGATGGCCAGTGACCTCCAAGGTCAGTCAGCAGTAGGGAAGAACAGAAATGAAGATGCAGAATGGAATGAAACTTTGTGCTTCTGTCTCATTGAATATGGAGGAGGACTCAGTGTCATCACATATATTTTTAGTTTATTCACCAAAGCAAAATGAGTTGAATTTTGTTTTATTTCAGGTTTCATAAAGTAATTTGATTCAAAGACATTTCAAACATGAATGAACCACGGGTGCCTGAACTTGCTAAGACATACACATGTTTTTCAGCCTCCTAGTCGTTACCACTACCCATCTAGGCAAAAGAAATGGATGAATTGCATACTAAATTGGTGGTTGTATTTTCTTATTTTTCTTTTTCACCTTTTTATTTTAATTATTTTTATTAATTTCCTTATTTGAGAGAGAGAGAGAGGGAGAGAGAGAGAGAAAGACAGAGAGAAGAGTTGGGCACACCAGGGCATGCAACCACTGTGAATGAGCTCAGACACATGCAGTGCCTCATGCATCTGGCTTTGTGGAGACTGGGGAATTGAACTTGGGTCCTTAGGCTTCGCAGGCATGTGCCTTAACCACTAAGCCATCACTCCAGCCCATTATTGATCAATTTAAGCTGATGTGTATGTTTAGATGTATCATCCCCTAGAGGGGGAGCAAAACGATAAAGGAAGATGTGACTAAAAGAAACAAAGAATTTGTGTGTTGTCCCTAAGCATAGCCAAAAGCAAACACGCTAAGCTTATAGAAGAAAGAGCAGAAATCATCATAAAACGTAATCATTTTAAGAAGAGGCACATCAGAAGAATCTCGTAAGATAAAGAATAATGTGCCCTTTACTTTGGACATTGAATTTACTTAACAATTAATTCATTAATTATGAGGATATTTTAGAGTACTAAATTGTTAGTAACAATGTATGCTACCATTTAGAGAAATGTAGATCACAAAGGTAAGTTTTGAAGATAAGTGGGTATAAGGGTAACTAAATATCAGGAAATCAGCTAAATTTATAAAAGATACAAAACATTTATTATCAAGGATATTTTTATACTATTCATACAAAAACTAAGAACCTGTCTTGTATAACAATGACCAGATACCAAGCAGTGATAGTCTATTATTATTAGTTTTGTTCATTAATTATTATTATTATTATTAGTTTTGTTCATTAATCCTCACAGTTATGCTCAAAGGTAACTCAAAGTCATTCTCATATATGAGGGAAAATTAATTTATAGAAGTAAGATATAAGTTACATCATTTCAGGGGCGGGAGAAATTGCTTAGCGGTTAAGGTGCTTACCTGGCACAGCCTAAGGACCCAGGTTCAATTCCCAAGTAGCCACATAAGCCAGATGCACAAGGGAGCACATGCATCTGGAGTTTGTTTTCAGTGGCTGGAGGCCCTGGCTTGCTGATTCTCTCTCTATCTCTCTCTTTGTCTCTCTCCCTTCCTCTCTCTCTCTCTCAAATAAATAAATAAATAAGTCACATTATTTCATTTTTAAAAATGTATGTTCATTCTAAGTTGTATATTGGCATATAAAATCATAAATCTGCATGGTGTATACATAATGTTTTAAAGTATATATAAATTATAAGAAGTCACATTGATTTTATAATCAATTTTTTCCTTTACTACCCAAACAGTGGCAGCATTGGAAAAATTTTTTAATTTAGAAGAGACCAAATACATCATTATGAATCACAAAATAACACATTTCCCCCTTTTTATAGAAAACTTCTACAAATATACCTGTTTTCCATTATCACATCATATTTTTTCCATCCATTATTTTCTTCATGAAAATCATAGTGTTGGTTTTATTTTGAAAATAAATCATTAAAAAAATTTTCATCTTCTGTATAGAGACATTGAAAATAAGATCTTAGTTCTGATATTGAATATTAATTTATATTTTGTTATCAATAATGAATTGTAGCATAATATTTATAGCTACATATTCAATCCACATCAAATTGCCTTCATTTTAGTTGCTTACAATGGTTGCATTAATTGAAAAACATGGGCTCCCTCTTGTGACAAAATCAATGATTGTAAAACATTTTGTGGCAAACTACATGACCTTATGGTTTTCTATTTTTTCAGAAATAATGTTATATATCAATTCTATAAGTTGTAAACATCTTTCTTTTATTTTAAATATTAGAAATATTATTGAGCAATCTTTCCATCTGATAAATAATAGCTTAAAAGTTATATCTTTAAAGATCCATATTTGATTATGTGCTGGTAGCATTTATGATTTATAGAATATCAAATTTATTGATTTCCTAGTTGAATTGAAAATATAAAATGAAAGAGGGAAAACAATTTTTGTTTTCCTTGTTTTGCATTTTATATGTACTACTAGAATGCTTATGCATGTTCCCTCTGGTATGTATCCTCAAACAACAGGAAATGCACACGCTTCTGTTCTACTTGGCAGCCTTGTCCAGAGTCCTGCTTCTGTGGACTTCCAGGAAGTAGCATGAAAACTGACCAACAAGCCAGAGAAGGTTTAACAAGAATAAGAAAGTGTATCAATCCAGTTTTTTACAAAAGAAAGAACATATATTCTCTGTTTTTGCATGTGCTTATTTTTGAGCAGAAAAGTGTATAGGAGGCTGGTGGGGGCACAAACAAGCAAGATGAAATGGCTGTGTTTATGGACTCTAGTTCTGGATGGATCACATAAGATCATGTGAATACCGGGCTATCACTGAGGACAGAATGGAAGCTTAGCTCTTTGTGGAGAGCCCCAATGGCCTTGGGCAAGCCACTGTTTTTCATAGAATATCAATTTTTCTCAGTTGCATAATCAGATATTTGGATTATATCAACTTATTCTCCACATGAGCACATTTGTGAGAAATATATTTTCATAGCTTACTTGATTATTGATTATGAAGGCTATGGTTATGAGTGAGTATAGTTTAAGGCTCCTTTACTTACATTAATCCACATAATCAGTATTTGCTAAAGGAAAAAACCTGAATATACTTAAAAACATACAGCACTAGATTTCTTCTTTTCCACCTAATCACCCCATTACACAAGTTCTTCCTCGACCTGCTTCAAGTTGTTATACTTTGTCTGAATCAGGGTGGCATATCAGTTTGTAGCCTCCATCAACATTCCTATGACTTGTTTCCATTTCTCCTGTCCCTGCTGCTGCATTGACATGTGATGCCCGAGCCAAGGGCTCCTGTCAGGAGCAACTTCTGTTTCATCTACTCAGAGGTCACTGTAATGTTCACTATTCATGTCCACATTACTGATGGCCTTGTTCTTGTGCACACCTGAATTTCGTTTTTGATTCATAGCCATGTTATGTCTGCTGGCTTTGAGTCCACTTTGTTTCTGTGTGCCCAACATCAGGTCACAGACAGATCCATGACCTCTGGCCCACAAGCTAGCTTCTCCCATATACCAGTACCTTATTCAAGGCCTAAGGGCAGATGGGCTAGTACCAAAGAGCAATGGGTAGTTGGGATCTTATTTTTAACACATTGTCTCCAGTTCATTCATTGATTCATTCACTTAGATTCAAAATATTTATTGAATGGCTATAATAATTATATATTCATTACCTTAAGAAACTTGAGATTAAATAAGGACAATCAAGGAAACTCCAGGACCAAAATAAATAAAAAAAAACCTGATTTGATTGCTCAGTAAGTAGCATGTATAAAATGCACTCTATTTATTTATGTACATATATTAATGTGAAAAGCTAGTATTAGACTCACATATAAGCTTATTTAAAGAGATCTCTTCACTTTCTACATTGTAATAACTGTCTTAAGATTCTAGCAAAAAATACTGCTGGGGTAATAATAATGCATGTTAACATTATAAGACGAAAGGGAGATAGAACATAATACAAAATTTAGAGAGCAAGGGAAAGCAGATTGAAAAAGAGGAAGGGGAAAGGGAAGAAAACCTTCCTTCTTAAAAATGCTTAAGAGATTGAATTTGTATACTGGAACACATAATCAATTTTATTCATAAGTAACTAGAGGCAATGTCAAAACTGCTGTTGCAAGAAAAAGAAAATGTTGTCTGGAAGAAGCACCACGTGTGGAAGGACTGGGCATCCCACCAGCAGCCGCCCTTTCCCTGCCTGTGTCATTCCACTTTCTATTGTCAGAGCAAAAGACTTAAGACTTAGAAATGGATACTGAATAGAGGCTGGCTCAGAGCTCTGGACACAGGTCCAAGAGCATGATGCTGGCATCTATCTATCCAGTTTCGGTTGAGGGCCTCAGCTCATATGGTTAGAGTCTAAGGGCAAATGGGCCTCTGTGGAAGAGACAAGAAAGTAGCCACAGGTTGTAACAACACATTCTCTGAATATCTCATCTATACCTGGGAGGATCATAATCCAAACACCTCTATAAGGCTCCAACACCCGCTCCCCCCACCCACATACACTTACCCAGGGTCCCTGTTCTATATGAGCTTTGGTGGGAACAAACCACATTCAAACCATAGGTCTCATTTTCCAAGTACCTTGTTTTCTCATCCTAAGTGTTACATTGTTAAGACACCTATTATATGCACACATGCTTGGGTGTGCTGTGGGAGCAGAGGGTCTGGAAGTTGTACAATCTGGCTATTTACATGTTTGAAATGATGAGTAATTTGTGGACAATTTCCATTTTATCATTCATAAAAGCATTACTTTAAAAGATGTATTTTTTTTTGCTCTTTTTCTGCCATCTAGTTAGTGGGCAATTCATGAAGCAATAACGAAAAACCTCCAAACTGGGCTATTCACGCCGTAGAATTTGTTATCACATGGACAGCTCCCAGAGAGGCCAGTTTTATCTGCACTTTGGCACTAACTTCAGGGAGCATTGCCTCTGTAACTCTGAATTGTGGGATCATTCACCCTAATGAGGTGAAAAATCCAAAATGAAGATATAAAGGCCAGCTAACACATCTCTTCTGACTCATAGAGACCCATACTTTTATTGTGTTCTAACTTGCTCTCACAGCGTGACCACAGGCCATGCTTATTGCAGAGAGGTTTGAGGTAGTGCTTGGGTTTTCATTTTTCTCTGTTATTTCATAGGAAACTCGGAATACGCAGTAATAATAGGTCATGTTTATCCTCAGATATAATACCATATTCAAAATGCAGCATCATCTATCTAGACACATAACAAAGTCAGAATATGACGCTCCTGGCACTGGACTTTGAACACTATTAGATTTTTCTTGCTGGCATCACTATTCATATGATAACAGCAAAATGATATCTCAGAAGATTAAAAATTAAATCCCTAGAGAACATTTCTTTACCTCTGCTAAAATATGTCTGTATTTATATCTATCTTTCACTCTTTGAATTAATTGCTATTTTAGTGCCAGGCAGAACAGGGTGGCAATTGCTGAATTCTCTCTTCATATGTGAAAGCAGGAACTTTCAATGCCTTGCTAAGCTCTGCTGCAGAGAAGGAAGGGATGACGTGTTCTTGATGATGCTGGGAGGGACAAGCCAATGATCCTCTTGGAGTATTGCTCCTGAAGTTCATGTTTCTCATGAACTGCTCCTTTATGGCTATATTTAGTCTTTCACTATAAATGTCTGTAGCAGACAGCTTCAGGTTCGCTGAGATGAACTTCCAGACCAGGCACAGTTATGGTGGAAGGGATTTATTGAAGCTTACAGATCCAGGGGAAGTTCCATAATGGCAGAAAAAGCTGGCCTGCCTTCATAGGACCAAACAGAGAGAGAGAAGCACTAGCCTAAAGCCTAAAGCCACAGCACACTTCAGGAACTCCTGCTAGGCACACTTTGCATATCTTTAGATTGAAATCTGAAACCCACAACCACACTTTAAGATCCACACAATGGCACTGACTGACTCCAGCCAGGTCGCTGCAGATGCAAACTACAAACAAACAACTGAATATATTGGGGGCCATCTATTCTATTCAAACCACCACAATGTCCCCATCCATCCCCTGACTAAATCTAGGGGCTGAATAAAGATCCACTGCCCTTAACATTTCAATGTCTTTAGACAGTGGTTCTCAGGTTGGATCTTAGCTATTGGAAGTTCTGCACTCACAAAAAATGTCTAATTCTGAAACTCTGGACTCTAACCTCTGGAAGATAAAATCCAACATCT
Source organism: Dipus sagitta (assembly GCA_036346955.1). Lineage (NCBI taxonomy): Eukaryota > Metazoa > Chordata > Mammalia > Rodentia > Dipodidae > Dipus > Dipus sagitta. The sequence continues at coordinate 151,657,402 of CM070771.1, forward strand.
ATGTACTTGTGGATGTTCAAGGACTCTCAACTGAATACAAATAGCTGATTTCAATTATTTTCTTTTTCTCTGAAACGTGTCCTCTCCCTTTCCATTGTTAATTTCACTCCTATCTAAGCTTTGAATGTGTCCACAACTTAATAAGGCTCTAAGAAAAGTGACCTATGGAAATATGTTGTATACTTTAAGCTATGTCTTACCTCATCAATGCATTAATCACATGGTTGCTCAGGATCTTAAATGCCTTCTCCGGCCTGTGAGTGCCATCCTTCAGGAACATGTCCTGCTCATTCTGACCTCCTAGGTCATAGGCTTTATCTGAACTCATAGAAAACATGGACTAAAAACAATTAACAGATTGATGACTTTTGGCATTATGCATTATTTTGTTTAACATATATACAAAAACTTCTAGAGGCATTTTAATTGATGCATAAAAATTTAAATGATAGAGATTATTCAAGAAAATATCATTTTAAATGATCCTACATACATTATTGGAACTGAATTTTGTAAAAGTAATAAAGGGAATATATAATTCAGTTCATATGCAGTTTACATTTATATTAAGGAATAATTGTGAAGAATATGACTGCTTTAAAAGGCCTGAGAGAACTAGGAAACTTTTGACAGGGGAAATCAGAAATGTGCAGTCCAGTGAAGAATTAAACTACGGGGAGTAATAATATGGGCCGATGCACTCAATATAGCAGTAATGCCCTCTGCAAGGATAAGAAATAATTCAGTTCCCCCAGGCTGCGTGGAAGCTAAATACAGTATGACAAGAAATAGTAGCGGTACTCATTATGTCTGATTGCTAATTACCCCTTTGAATGATTCAGTTATGCCTGCTACTAGATAATTAGTTTAGTAATTTATGGCTGTGGCACAAACTAGTATTTTAATTTTCATAGCACAATTTTCACTATACCTACAACTCAGATGATATCTTTCTTTTTTATTCCATTTTAAATTGCTTTTGGGAGGCCTATAAAAGACCAAATATCCTTGCATTTTTTCACATGTATTTCATGCAAAATTTCAGTACATTGTGAAATTTTATTTAACTTCAAACTTCAGGAAAATAACATTTTAGTAGATCCTGTTCATTAGAGTTAATTTTGTCTATTTTGTGGACAATGCAGTTACCTTTTGAGAAAATATTCCACCAAATGATGTATGAATAATGTATTCAATACAATAGCTGCAAATTTCATGTTCCAAAATATTGTGCATTTGTTTATAATTCTTCCTATTCTAGATATTCCTCCTTTATAGTGGGACATGGTTTATTTCCAGTTATCTTTTCTCAGTGCCTGGGCTAGGAAACTGAGTATGGCTGCCCTGAACTTCCCTCAGCTTTGTTGTGGTATATTTGCAGGTTGGAAACTGTCAAAATGTGAAGCAAAAAACCCAGTTCTGTTTGAGTTTAGATTAGCTCTGGATGTGGAGAGGAGTACTGAATCATTGCAGGTCAGTTTTAGCTTTGGATCAATACTTACTTTAATCTACTTCCAATATTCCAGTACCCAGTTACGGTCTGAGTTTGTAGTGAGATAAAATTTAAAAAAAAAATGGTTTGGGATAAATTTTTGTCACTTACAGGCATTTATTTTTAGCTCAACATTCTGACCAATTAACATGTATTAAAATGCATATATTTATTTGGGAGAGAAAGATAAAGAGGCAGTTCGAGAGAATGCAAGAGAGAGAGAGAGAGAGAGAGAGAGAGGCATGCCAGGGTCTCCAGCCACTACAAACAAACTCCAGGTGCATGTGCCACCTTGTGCATGTGGCTTACTTGGAGAATTGAACCTGGATCCTTAGACTTTGCAGACATGTGCCTTAACTAATAAGCCATATCTCCAGCCCTAACTTAATTTTTTTATAAAATAGTTCACAAGGTAATAAGTTTCTGATGGTATATTTACACGTACTTCACTGTCTGATGGTATATTTACACGTACTTCACTCTGTTGATTTTCCCACCCCTCTGCTCTCCTCAGCCCACTCTGCTTTTCCCTCCTTGCCCTCCACCCCTAGTATCACTCTTCAACTTTAAAATCTCCTACATTCTATTGTCTTCCCTGCCCCTTTCTTTAGAGCCTCTTTTCTACAGTCTCATGGGTCATTTTTAAGGTTTGGTCTTTATCCACATTTACTCCCATCTAGTTATGAATATTTAAGTTATAAATTAGGTTCAGCACACGAGAGAGGGCATATCATATTTGTTTTTTAAAGCCTTTCATTGCTTAATAATGCTAATGTTTTCCAGGTCCATCCATTTTCCTGCACATTTAATAGTTTCGTTTTCTTTATACCTGAATAAGTTTCCATTGGGTATATGTACCACACTACCACTATCTATTACTTTCTATGTGAAAAGAATGTCAATAAACTTGTTATGTATCTTTGTAGTTGGAGTATGTGTCCAGGAATGGTTCAGTTTTGTCATATATTAGTTCTACTTTTACATTTTATTTTCTTTTTTTTTAATTTTTATTTATTTATTTGAGAGTGACAGACAGAGAGAGAAGGAGAGAGAGAGAGAGAATGGGTGTGCCAGGGCCTCCAGCCACTGCAAACCAACTCCAGACGCATGCGCCCACTTGTGCATCTGGCTAACGTGGGTCCTGGGGAATCAAGCCTTCCAACTGGGGTTCTTAGGCTTCACAAGCAAGTGATTAACCGGTAAGCCATCTCTCCAGCCCTACTTTTACATTTAAAGGAAATCTCCATATTGAGTTTCATAGCAGCTGTACTAGTTTACCCTCCCACCAACAGTGAATGAGGGTTCCTCTTTCCTTCCACCTTCAGCAGCATTATTATCCTTTCTGTCCTTGATAGTAGCCTTTATGACTGGAGTGAGACGGAATCTTAGAGTAATTTTTATTTTCATTTCCTGTTTGATAGAGATGCTATCTTTTAAAAATTATTTGTCATTTAGAGAAACACATGCAAGACAGAGATATTAATATTATATGCTGGGGTGATGGCTTAGCAGTTAAGGCACTTGCCTTTGGAGCCTAGGCACCCAGGTTTGATTCCCCAGTACACACATACGCCAGATGCACAGCATTGTGCATGTGTCTAGATTTCACTTGCAGTGGCTTGAGGCCCCTGAAGCACCCATTCTTTCCCTCCCCTCTCTCTTCCTTTCTCTCAAACAAATGAATAATTATATAATATTATAAAATCAATATTATTATGTGCTAAAATCTCTAGTGATTTCAATAATTCTAGAGTGTCACACAGACACTAATGAATAGGTAAATTTAGGTGACATATTTCATTTTAATAATATTTTAATTTTTATGTATCAGATATATATTTTACAAATTGCTGAGTGATACTATGAATTACAATGTGGTTTAAAATTACATTATCCTTGTTTGTATTGCATGAGTAATTTAGAAAAACGCTGTCACTTTAAGATCGTGTGTGTGTGTGTGTGTGTGTGTGTAGGGTGTGCAAGTGAGTGTATGAAACTATGGGCATACAATGTATGTGGAGAGGTCAAAGGACAACATTGGTGTCTGCTCTTGCTTTCTGCCCTGCTAAGGAAGCATCTTTTATTTGCTGCTATGTACATGAGGCTAGCTGACCCACCAGCTTCTAGGAAGCTGTCTCTGTCTCCCAGATTGCCTAGGTATTCTAGAAATATAGGTGTTTGTGCTACAGCCTGGGGCCCTGTATGGGTTCCGGGCATCCAAAATCTGGCCCTCACTCTTGCACAACTAGTAATTTATCTACTTATCCATCTCCTCAGTCCTCAGATCACTATATTTCAAACAAAATAATATTCACCATGGGAATTGAAAGCATTCCTAAAATAACAAAAATAAAATTTTACAGAACATATTTGATTTGCTATATCCAATACTTAAAAAAATGAGTGCTTTTAAATTATTTGGCTTTGACTAAGCATATTTTGCAGTTTATTATGAGAATATAGCTAGCACCTTAAGATTAAGAATATTTGTCAGTATGTCTCACTTGCTTTTGCATTCTACATGTTACTTTGTTTTTCACTGTTGTCCAGTTACAAAATGTCCAGGTTAGTGTCTGCTATATTATTCTCATACCTAGTGTTTGCCAGTGCTGAATCAATGTTCTAAAGGGCAGCCCTAACAGTGTTATTTCAGTGAACATCAGGCTCGTGTTTATTATAGGCTGAATCTATGCTCTTTGTTGCCAACAGTCCTTCTTGAAATATGTGTTCCTTGACCCATTTAATACATGGTTTCCCACAAATCAGGCAGTATGACCCTTCTCTTTTCCTATTTCACTCCTTTTTTCTTAATACTTATCCAGAAAGCAGCCTGTCTAACCAACAGAGTCATATTGACCTTTCTAACTTTGTTCAGGGTGACAGTCAGCTTATTGTTGATGCTGTCTTTGTCCCCCAAGTTGCTAGAGATTCACTGAATATTTGGCTGCCAGAATCTGAGCAATTGTCTCCAGACTGTAGTCATTTGACTTATTTCCGTACAGAATAAAAAGAAGGTACTATAAGGTGTATAACTGTATTAATATTAATTTAAGTTGTTTCCATGTGGTTACATTTTGCCATTACCATGAAATCCAATAATATACTATATTTTGACTATATTGTGCAATTATTTGGTGTAAAAATCATAGCATTTATATATATATATATATATATATATATATATATATATATATTTAACAGTACATTTTAGAAGAATTTTATTATAAATCTACTTCCATTACATTTTTCTGGTAGTTGGAAAAATTTCAAGACACAAGGAACAACATCTCAGTTCCCAGAATTTCATTGTACGTAGAACATTTTGGATTTGGTACAAATTTTCAAGTATTTTTCTGTACTACATTCCTGACCATTTGCTTTCCTAAAATATGTATGAATGTATTTCATACAGAAAAATATGAATACATAATTTTACCATAGGATTAAAATATCTACAAACAGATAAAACTATCATTCTTTGAACCTGAATATATGTGTCTTTCTATATTAAGCTCTTTGGAATTCAAAGGAAAATATAGGCCAATTTTCGGTTTCATAATCTTTCTCTGCAAGTATTTTCTACTGTGTTTGAATGAGACTGTCATTGAATTTATTACTTAAGACTTAAGAATTACTTAAGAATTCTCTTTATCATTTTTTCATATGTAATATATTATGCATATTGCTTCCCATGAGTGTGTACCTTGAAAAAATTACATGTATATACATGACTACATCTGCCCACACAAATGAAATTAGAGGTTTTCATTTAATTATACAAACATTCAATTGCCCACATATTTCTACACCCAGACTTGCTTAATATGCCCTGAGCTAGATGTTCTTCAGCATGTGTATTTCAGATAAGATATCTAAGAAAGAAAATAAGATCAGGATGAAGAAAATTGATCAGACAGGTAGAAGCAATATGGTAACATATAATTTATTTATATTCCAGTTAAATCTAGTGAGCTATATATTAAGAATATCTTTTGGGGTCCCAGGGGAATGTCTCAGTGAGCACAGTGATTTTCATGCAAGCATGAGGACCTGAGTTTATATCCCTAGCACCCACATAAAAGCCAAGTGTGGTGGCTTACACCTGTAATTCCAGCCCTGTGGGAGATATCACTAGAAATATCTCACATAGAGACACAATGGCTATCTAGTCAAACCAAATCTGTGATTCCTGGGTTTAGTGACAGATTTTCTCTCTTTCTCTCTTTCTCTCTCTCTCTCTTTCTCTCTATCTATCTGTCTATTGCCTGTCTATCTATCTACCACCTATCTACATGCATGCATGCATGCATGCATACATACATACATGCATACATGCAAACATACATTATACACACACACAAACTTATATAAAGAATGTTAACTTTGATTCCCATCTCACAAGCAACGTCACTCCCACATGAGCCCATACATACATGTATGAATATGCCTAAAGACACATATGCAAAACGATTGAATTGATATAAGATCAAGCCATAATTCTTCCCCATAGAGTTTGTACCAATGAGGAAGTGAAATGAGCAGATAAAACTCACAAACTGGTCCCTAAAAGACATGACAAACAAATAAATGCATCTAAGGCATTTATCTAAGGCATTATGGAAAAAGGAATGCCCAATTTAGTCCTGATATATTGTCGTGGACAGATGCTGATATTGTCTGCACTCATGGGCACAATGTATAACATGAATCCCTCTTATTCAGAGTTAAATAAGTGTGATGGTTTCATTAATATCTCAATCAACATGTTCAGAGTGTTATGCATTTGTATTAGTTTGCTGACCTCATAAAAAATGCCAATGAAAAGTAAAGGTTTATTTGTGGCACACAGTTTTTCACAGCTTTGATGATTCTAGTCAAAGATAAGTTGTCCTGTGGCTCTCAGGCCCATAGCAATTCAGCACACCATGGAGGAACATTGTGATAGAATAAAATTTCTCTCCTGATTGCCATGAAGCAAAAGAGAAAGGCAGATTACTAGGATCCCATGATTCCCTTTGAAGACATAGCCCCAAAGACCTACTCTCCACTGGATTTGTCCTTTTAGTGTTTCTGTAATTTGTTATTGGAACCCCCTTTATTGCTCAAGTGTTAATTAACCCTTGGTCTTTGAGGAATAGTTAAGATTCAAACAGTAGCTTAAATTAATATCCAACCAAGGTATGCATTAAAATCATGTAGTACATGTGGACAAACTGAACTCAAGAGCTTATATTAGAAATGAAACTCTGTAAAATTGTATACACTTATTTTGATGTGTTTATTTATTTTCTTTTCAAAATTCAGCTGTAGGCTAACTCAATCTCTAACATAAGAGATTAGTATAAGTTACCATTCATTATTATAATCAATCAATGCACTGTTTGCTTCTAGAATTCCAGTTTCAGAAGTAGCACAGCTCTGTTCTCTAGGAAGCCTACAAGCTTCCTAAAAGGAAAGTAAAGATACTTTTTGATATAGGGGATCTGAAAAGTGGGTTCCAACATGGAGGAATGGGACCCTCTTTCAAATGGAATGATGTGGAAGCAACCTAATCAAGCAACCTGTTCTACAGGTGTAAGGGGGCAGGGATTTTTGGCCAGTGGTGGTTGGCATTAAGTAGACACAAGTTAGAACTCCCAGTGTTCTGTATCTAACCAAGTAAGTTAACATTTAAAATTTTCGATGCCAACAAGTGAAATTCCTAGAAAATTATGTAAATAAAACTGCTTTGAATAACTTTTTAGACTTCCACCAGATTACATAGAAAGTTTGCTGGGTTAAGGGCCAGCAACACAAATAGAGACAATGAGAGTGGATGATGATGGTGTGTATTATGCTTTGATTCATAAGGAATCTCATGAGCCTGATTTGTGCTCAAAGAGACATTTTCTTCCACATGGAGCATGAGATCAGAGGCCACTAAGCTGACCTCAGCACATACATGAATCTTTCTTTGGTGTGTCTCATGCTGTTCCTCAACCAGAATATCTTTTCTCTCTAGTTCAATAAGCCATTCACACAAGTACCTCAGGAAGTTCTCCTTTATCCTGCTGTGGTAGGTAACTTTTCATGTCACAATTCCATCCCATAATAGAGTCACAGCTTCTGTGCAGACTGGGCTGTCCTATTCAGTTCTGATTCACCATTAACAACACAATGTCAGATATGTGGGAGGTTCTCAAGGAATCTTCGTGAATCAATAAAGGGTAACAAAAATGTATACCAAGTTTTGCTGTATACTAGAAACTTAATGCAAAGTATAATCCTCATAGCTCCTGAAAGATGAAACATATGAAAGGTTCATGCATTCTGAAACAAGTGTTTTTGTTTTATCGGCATGATTTTGGATAGTATCCTATAAAACACATTGCCTCACAAAAAGCATCAAAATGAGATAGCACTCTGCAGAATTTGGGAACACTGATTGAAGAACAGTTCTGAAGTAAAGGCCTATTATGTAAAAAAATCTCTGGCTGAGTTCATTGGCCTCCCTTGATTATTCAGCTAATGTCACTTCAAAACAGATGGTTCTTTTTTTCAGGTTAACTCTTTTATTCTTATTGAAATTGTGCATGGTTTTAGGACTTGATAAGACTTACTTTGAGTCTGGCGTAAAAGATAAGGCATCCACTGTGGAATCAAAAACTGGAAACCTGCGATTATTTTCGTTCACCAAGAAATGCAAGTTTATGATGAGAGAAGAATAACACTTTAGTCAGAGCAAGGAAAAACAAGTTAAATTGGAATAAATCTCTGATTTAACCATGTCCCCAAAGTATTGTGTTTTGCCTAAAGAAGTCCTCTAAGTTGCTCATGTTTTGTTGTTTCTAGAGAAAATTCAGAAACACGTAGGATTCTGTACAATTTTTTCCATGAAATGGAATTTTTCATTCAAGGCTTGAGGTTAATATAGCGAGTTTTGTCTATGTATGATGAGGTAATCGATGACAAATCTGTTTATAACCAAACAAAAAGAGTATTTATATTTGTTAACCTACTTAAACATTTAAAAAAGTACTTCAGTTATTCAATATTATTCTTTTAGGAGTGCCTAGTAAAATGGAACTGAACTGATCTTTAACCCAATTTCTATTTAAATTTATGTATATATCCGATTAAAGTATATATCACCTTGACAACTTATTTTTCCTCAAAATACCTTGCATAGGTGGTTACCTATGACCATTTCATTTAGTTTGATTATTTAAATGTTCCCTACATTCATCTCAGTTCAAGGAAACATTTCTTTTTTTTTTTTTTTTTGAACTCATCATAAAAGTCTTTATCGAGAAACTGTCAAGCTCACAAAGGTGTATACAAGCTTCCCAAATTCTTTTTATTTTATTTTTTATCAATTAGTCTTGTATTTAGCAAATACAGTCAGTTTGGTACCATTATTAGGCTCATCTGTGACCTACCCCCTCCTCTTGGCCCCTCCCTGTTGAGGTATATGGGTCATGCATTGTGGAGTTAGCCCACAGTAATGGGTAAGATAAATGTCTCTGCATATCATGACCCAACGTGTGGCTCTGACATTTTTTCCACCCCCTCTTCCACAAAATATCCCTGAGCCATGTTGGGTTCATTTTTGGTCTGCTTCAGTGATGAGGTGTTGGGGACCTGTGAGGCTCTGGCTCACTGATTTGGTAGGAGTTGATTTTTCTCTGTGTTGATCTCCTTCCCCCTTGTGCTGGTATCCGGTTCATCAGAAAAACAGCACCCTTGCTTGTTTCGCTCATTTTTCTTAGTTTCAGCTAGGGCCCTTTTGAGGTAGGATGGGGTGGTTCTGTCCTTAGGATCTACATCTATTTGAAAAAGAGAATCAGATTCTCCAACAGAGAGTAAGTTAGCACCAGACAAATGAGATAACCCTTACATTTTTTAATAGAGAGTTTAATAGGTGTAGGCCCTCTTGTAGCCCACTATTGGTGGTAGCTTGATAATGAAGATCAGGCTTATGTTTGGATATGGTTCTGACTTGTTTCCCAGCTCCAGCTATGGGTCCCATACCACTGAGGGGATCAGTTAGCCAAATTGAGAGCAGTTGGTTCCCCACCATGGCTGTGTGCCACTATTGCACTTGTGTGGGTATCACAGCAGGTTATTTGCTGCTAAGTAGGTTAGACCATGAATTGCTTGGACAGATTTTGGTCATTTTCCCCCAGTCACCCATGCAGCACCTTCTGGCACTAGATGTGCTGACTGTCTGGGGACTGACTCTCTTCCAACTTCCAGCCATGCCATTCCATTTTGCATGTCAACCACATAAGGTCTCTTCAGCAGTAGGGTCTTACCACTAACCTTTGGTGGGTCATCAAGTACTCTGACAGAAATCTGTCTGTCTTTTAGGAAACCTTGTAGGTCTCTCTGATCAAAAGCTCATTGTGGATGATAGCCCCATGCTGGTACTGGGAGTTACAGGTCAGTGCCCACTAAGAAAAGGAGGAAAAAGATAACGAATATACAAGAGTTAGAGAGAAGAAAGAGAGAGAGAGAGATAGAGAGCGGGAGAGGGAGAGGGAGGGAGGGAAGATGTAGAAGATTAAGGTTCGTCTTGATCCTACCCTCTCCAGTGTCTTGTGTTCAGGTGTTCCCTATAAGGGCCTGGCGATGGTTCAGCCATTTGGTCTGCCTTTTAGGAAGTAGAATTTTATGGGAACCATTGCTGTTTGGGTCTAGATTTGTGTTTCCCACCCCTTCGATGCCCTCTCCATCCATCCCAGTGTCTAGTTCATAAGATGCTTGCTGGGTATGTAAAGTATCTTGGGTAGACTCAGGTTAGGTGCTGTAGATGAGTGAGACTATGTGGTGATTTTTTTTCTGTGATTGGTTAAGTTCACTGATAATGATCTGTTCCAGGTTATACCATTTTTCCTCAAATGTCACTGTGTCATTTTTTTTTCTTAACTGCTGTATAGAATTCCACTGTGTAGATATACCACATCTTACTTATCCATTCTTCTAGTGATGGACATCTGGGTTGATTCCAGCTCTTAGCTATTACAAATTGAGCTGCTACAAACATGGTTGAGCAAATCTCTCTAGCCTGTGATTTGAGAGTTTTAGGGTAGATGCCCAGTAAGGGAATAACTGGGCCTGTTGGTATCTCTATAGTCAGCTTTTTCGGAAGTCTCCATATTGCTTTACAATGTGGTTGTACCATCCTACATTCCCACCAACAGTGGATGAGTGTTCCTACTTCTCGTCATCCTCACCAGCATTTATTTTCATTTTGTTTTGATTATATCAATGAAAGCTTCCATTTATACTACATCATCTTAGGAGAAGTAGCATTATATTAAGCAAAATGGTATTAAATTGTAAATCTTTGTAATTTTAATATTTGAAATTGGTACTGAATTATCCTAACTGACTCCCATGGTTGTTCAATATTAAAGTTGATTGTGTACATTCATACATTTCTTTCCAAAACTCAAAGTTTATAACACTTCCTAAAATAGAGACTAATCTAAAATTAAGAATCTCTGTCTTATTTTATACTTACAATGTGAATGCTTATCTCAGAACAATCTAATTATTTTTTACAGCCAAGTACAATAGAAACACTTCTGGAATTTTACTTACCTTGCCAATTGTCATTCTAAAGTATAAATGAAATGCAGACCTTGAAAGTTGTATTTTGTCTGCATTAATAAGAAGCATAAAAGCTGTTTTCACCTCATCCCTAAATGATGTAGTCATAACTCACAGAATAGACAAGGGACTTTATAAGACGTCATTTTCATAGCCAATTTTCTGACCTTAGCTGTGTATATATAATGTTGCTTTATAGATGCAGTAAACCCAAGAGTAGTTTTCTTTGTTCTTTTCAATGATAGCAATTTATTTCCTTAACTTAACTTTAATCAAATAAACTATTTACCAAATGTTGTTATGCAGCATTTCAGATGGGAACATATTAACATTTCTACATGTAGAAACATTTCTTCATAGAGTGGAAACTACATTATAGATGCACTAAGCAATATAATTATACACTTATAACACTTTGCTATTATTAGCAATTATTTATTTTACTTTTCCTTACTCTTTTTTATTGGTCATATTTCAGTTTCCCAATTATGTAAATAACTCATATTTCTTATTACCAATTATTTTAACTGCAATATAAATCCAACTCATTTTATTAATACCAAAGCAACTTTGTACCAAAGTACAATTATGATTCTTTAATAATTTACTAATTACAATCTCTTAAGAAAATCTCTTTTTTTATCAAGTAGAAACTTTGTATAGACAAATCATGTATGTGTTGGTTCCATTCTGTTTTTCTCTGTCCATTCCACTGAGGGCTCTCCTCAGTAGGGTTACCACCATGCACCATGGGGTTGTGGATTATGAGTTGTGAGAGCAGCTGTCAGTCATTGCTGGGGAGAGAATGCCTCTGGATACTCCTTTTCTCCTGTGGCTGTTCCAATCTTTCCATCCACCTCTTTTGAAATGTTCCCTGAGTCTCAGTGGGTATGTTTTAAGTCTACATTTGTGTTAATCTCTCAGAAACTTCTGGATTTCTACTGTGGTATGCTTTGGGTGTCCCCAGTGTCTATCACCATCATCCTGGTGCAGGTTGTCAGGGTCATCCTAGGAGCAGTACTTTTACATAACTTGCCAGTTCTTCTGTAGTTTTGCCTGGACCCTGGCTGATCTTCTAAAAATAGCCTTGACTGTCCAAGTGTACTATTTTCAAATCATTGTTTAAATCTTAGTAAGTTTGACTAGATGGTTATATATCAAAGATATGGGTGCTAACTAGCAAGTCAGGAGGCATATTCATGCTTGGACAATATAATCAGTGGGTATGCATGTACTAGTTTATGTTAGCTTCAGATTGCACATATAACAATATATGTTATAGATATTTGCAAAACATTTATTGAGCTTATACTCTATTTACAAAGTAAAGCAGACTGCTATATATATGCAGACACCTATATGTTAGGAGGCTATGAACCATCTAGAAGAAACAACCTAAGCTGAAAGGCCCAGGGAAGCTTTATAGAAAATATTACATGAGTTGGGTCTCAAACAATTAGGAGGAATTCCTGGATAAGTAGGAAGGAAATAGAGATGGCCTTCAAAGAACGGACTCGAAGCTGTCCGTAGCACTGTAAATCAGGGAAGTGCAATGGAGCATTAACTATCAATAAAAGTAGGAAAGCAAAGTGAAGCCTGCTGAGGAACTTCTGCTGAACACACACCGTGAGGAAAGGAGGAGCAGAAACTCAGTGTCAGCCTTATGTTCTACAGGAAAGATATTGTGTAGCAGACAGCCTTCAGGTTATGGAAGAAGGGATATTTATTGAAGCTTACAGATCCAGAGGAAGGTCGATAATGACAGAAGAAGTTGGCCCCTTCTTAAAGGACCAGGCAAAGAGAGAAAAAGCCAAAAGTCACACAGCACACTTCAGGAACTCCAGATGGAACTAGGCACTTTGCACATCTTTAGATTGGAATTTCAAACACACCATCAGAGCTGCCCAGTGACATCTCCTCCAGCCAGGTAACTGCAGACCCGAACTACAAACTAATAAAATACTGAATATATTGGGGACAATCTATCCAAACTACCACACCTTGTAACTGTGGGGAATGTGAACCTAGAGACAGGGCGGTGAGTTGAGAGAATCCTTATTTCAATGGCTTCCATTATATCTATAAATAAATTGCTAAAATCACATCCTGACTAAAGAAGAAGGCATTGTCTGGAGTTTTTTTTTTATGGAAAGTGGTAAAGACTTAAAATATCATCTGTTGAAAAATAAGACAGCCTAATGTCTATCAAAGATCTAAAGAATGACTGCTGGCTATTGATTCTCTTTGAGTTATCAAGGCACAGCCTCACATTTTGATTGGGAGCTAATGACAGGAAAACACAGTGTCCCGAGAGCTCGGACACATAAGTTACTAGTAGTTCAAGTCTCAGAAGGTGATTTGACATTGAAGTATTTAAGACAGACAGGATACAAAGTTTTAGAGATAGTTGAATGGAGTGATGATTGTGTGAAGTTAATACATCTAATGACCACTACTAATAGTTAGAACATGTATGGAAGGAGCAAAGGTGAAGGCTATATGAAAGAAAGATAAATTTTATATTTTTTCAATGTGGGGGGAGTATAGCGAAAAGTAAAGAAAGTCACCAAAAACAAGCAAACAAAAGCAAGTGGTGAAAAAATTTGGTGAGGGAACTTAATGAAAATCCATTTACATGACCAATGGTCTTAAGAAGCCAGTTCAGTTTTATTTCTAGTATAAAATCTCCAAAGACTAACAATGGTCCTCATGTTACTAATACGGCTGTGATGCTTACCAGTACCTTGAAATAACTCTAAACCATCACCTATATGTAAGGAGTGCAATACTGTAGGACATAGATAAATAGTGCTTGTCCATATTTGTGGAAATGTAAATAATGAGTATGGAAGAAATGTGGCTTTGTTTACTGTTTGTAAATGCAAATGATCTATTCTGGAAAATTCTATTTCTCTGAGTTTGCTCCAGTCATTCTGTTGCTGGGTTGTATACAAGTATGTAATGTCCTTCAGAGAGCAACCATCTAGGCACATTATTGCAGCACTACAGGGCATAAAGGTGAGGGTATAAAAAGGCAAGGAGACTCTACTGATACGAAAGCTTGTTCAAGATGCATCACTAATTAAAAAGAAGTAAACTGAAATTCAGAACTGAGTGTGTGGCATAATACAGCTATATAAATTAGGGAAAGACTATGTGTGAGTTTACATATGAGTATTATTGTGTATTATCTATGGAATAACATGTATGAAAATACCACCATTAGTCTCTTTGAAGACATTTTGGAGGGTGAGGAAAACAGCAATAGGGAAATATTTTTACAAACTTTCATTTCATATTATTTCCTATGTTGCATTTCATACATTCCAAGTTTGGAAATTTAAAATATAAAACTGTTGGTATAACAAAGTTAAGCATAAATGTTAATGTCAAACCTAAATATGGGAATTGAGGAGAAAAAATTACAACAGTATAAAATGCCATGTAAATATAGACATAGTGAAATAATAAGAACACTTCAGACTCTCCATTTTAGAAGTACAGGAAGTAGGCTAGGCTGTGTTGTCAGAAGTCTTCATTTCTTTTTGTTAAAGTGCACTTAAAATATATTTGCCCACATACATTATTTATACTTGGACAAATGGACTAATGTACCATATCTTTCATTACTAAAGAAAAGTATTTAAAAAATATTCTCTGATAATCCCAGAAACATCATTTAGTTAAATGTAGAAACAACATTTTGATAGTGTTCAGTTAAATATAATACAGAGAACTGTGGTATCTTCTATAGTATCTTTTATGTTATTAAAGCCAAGTCTTGCAAAAGATGTATAGTATGTTATCATAAGAATCTCCCCAATCTAGATTGAGACTATTCTAAGAAAGGGGCTACAAGAATGCTGTAATGAAAAAAATACTATGCACTGGTCACATAATTCATGCATAAACTAAATGGATATATTGTTATATATCTGGAACATAATTGAAATTAGGAAAAAATTAATTTTATTTATGCAGGTAAACCAGCTTGTCTAATATGTTACAATGTGCAGAATATCACATTTTAGAAGTGAGCTAGAAATAACATAAAGTGAAATCTTAAATACAATGCTTTTCCACTGATTAATAAGTTTATTAAATGCAAATTAAAAATCATTCATACCTTAATTTTTTATGTTCAAAGCTAATCACTACATCATGATTTGTAAAATACTTTTATTTACAAAATCTTTCATAACAGAAAAGTGACCTAATTATTTTCAAAAAGGATAATTTATTTATATTTATTTTGTTTATTTCAATTTATTTATTTGAGAGTTACACAGAGAGAGAAAGAGGCAGAGAGAGAGAGAGAGAGAGAGAGAGAATGGGCGCATCAGGTCCTACAGCCGCTACAAACGAACTCCAGACGCATGTGCCCCCTTGTGCATCTGGCTAACGTGGGTCCTGGGGAATGGAGCCTTGAAACGGGGTACTTAGGCTTCACAGGCAAGCGCTTAACCGCTAAGCCATCTCTCCAGCACTAATTTATTTATTAACACGAGAAAGAGAAAGAAAGAGGCAAATGAGAGACAGAGAGAGACAGAGAGAGAGAGAGGGAGGGAGAGAGAATGGGAACACCAGGGCTTTTAGCCACTGTAAACTCCAGTGGATGTGCGGCTACGTACAACTGGCTTAAGGGGGTGCTGGGAAATTAAACCTGGTTCCTTAGACTTCACAGGCAAGTACCTTAACTGCTAAGCCTTTTCCAAGGACCAGTATTTTTTTTTTTTTTCATTTTTTGAGGTAGGGTCTTTCTCTTGCCCAGGCTGACCTGGAATTCAATATGTATTCTCTATGTGGCCTTGAACTCACTGTGATCCTCCTACCTCTGCCTACCTCCCAAGTGCTGGGATTAAATGCCAGACTCCTGTTTAACTTTTAAAGATGTCTTGTTCCTTGTGTGTTTTTTTTTAAACAAAGAACAGGGATATTTAAGAACCCTTATAGTAATACAATGTGTAACCCACACATTACATTTTCTCCAGATGTTTTGCCATGATACCTGCAAAGTGCATGTTCCTGATATATACTTTCTTTATATAACTTTTTCATAACTTTCAAATATGAAAATATTTTCCTTATGAATTAGAACATTCAAAACAGGGAAAACACTGCCTTTGACTACCTTCCTTATGCCCATTTTCCTTCTCCCAAATAGCCATTTTACTTTCCATTCATGTTATTTTTTTTCTTTTGCTTGAAATAAAGTGGTTTAATTGTGTGTGACTAGTATCTATCTAAGTGTCTGACACAAAGTGTTTAGCCATAAAGCTCCACATATGTGGAGAGAACATAGAGTGGTGTAATTTTTCTGTTATTACAAAAGTAAAGCAGTACTAACTCATTAAATGTTAAGATTTCTAGGAAAATGCCATGTTAACACTTGTAGACAGAGAGAATAAGAAAAATGAAAAGGAGGGTAATGGAGCTGGAGAGATGGCTTAGCGGTTAAGCACTTGCCTGTGAAGCCTAAGGACCCCCGTTCGAGGCTCGATTCCCCAGGACCCATGTTAGCCAGATGCACAAGGGGGCGCACGCATCTGGAGTTGGTTTGCGGAGGCTGGAGGCCCTGGAGCGCCCATTCTCCCTCTCTCTCTCTCTATCTGCCTCTTTCTCTCTCTGTCTGTCGCTCTCAAATAAATAAAACAAAAAATAAAAAAAAAGAAAAGGAGGGTAATGATGAGGTAGAAAAACTTCTTATGAACTTATAAAATCTGAAAAGGTTGAATTTTCATACATGAAAAATAAGACAATACTGACATCTTAAAATTGAATTTGATGTGGGGAATCTAAACATCATTGTGGCGTCCCCATAGCACCCACGATGAAACAACTAAGAAAATCACCAGCCTACTGTAAACATCACGGTTGACATATTTGGGTGTGCTATTTTTGTTTTGACAAATGCACAATGACACATGTCCATCAAGTGACTCCACCATCCCCTATTCAAGAAGACACAGAATGTGAGCAGAGTGGCACTGCAAACACATTCTTGTTAGGATTGGATGTGGAAGTGTTTCGGGTTTTAGCTGTTCTAATAGGTACGTAGTCATATAGGGCTATTGTTTCAACTACAGTCCCTATTGACAGGTGGTTTCTCATATGTGAGTTTTTGAAATATTTCCTTGATCTGTGTATCCTTGTTTAATTCTCCAAAAAGAGCAAGTGTGTACTTAAAGAGCAGACATTTTTAAAAACAAATTTAAACTTCATTTCTTCCTTCTTTCCCTCCTTCATTTTCTGTCTTCTTTCCCTTCCATTCCTGTATTGTGGTACTGAAGTTTATATCTAAGTTTTTCACTATGGTTTCTTCTAATGGGGCTACAGTTTTACACTTTACATGTTGGTATACAATTCTTTTTAAGGTAACTTTTTATATTTTTATGTATTTCTTTATTATTTGAGAGAGATAAAGGCAGATAGAAAGAGAGAGCAGAGAGAGAGAGAGAGAGAGAGAGAGAGGGAGGGAGAGAGAATGGCCATCCCAGGAGTTCTAGCCACTGAAAACAAAGTACAGATGCATGTGCCACCTTGTGCATCTGGCTTACATGAGTCCTGGGGAATCAAACCTGGGTCCTTTGGCTTTGCAGGCAGGTGCCTTAACCACTAAGCCCTCTTTAAGTTAATTTTTGAGAAATATGTGTATTCTACATTTAGAGTATTTTTTTTCCCATGTGGATATTCATTCATTCTAGTACCATGTTTTCAGAGGCTTCATTATGTAAAAATTATTTTTTCTGTTTTCCTTGTTGACTTTCTAGTACTTGTGTATTACACAGTGTGAGTTGATTCCTGCCTCAATTCACTATAACCTGAAAGGGACCCTCTGAAGTTGTCCAAAAAGTTATATATCAGATGGTCCTCTTCCAAACCTTCTCTAGAGCTCATTGCTATATCTCAAATGAAGAATAGGTAAAGAATAGTGATCTTCTGTGTTGTGCGACCAAAGATATTCCTTCCTTCCCTCACTTCTTCTTTTCTTCCTTCCTTTTACCCTTAAATGTAAATGGATCCCATATTTCATGACAGATACTATTCTGCAAATTATATTACACAGAAGATAAATGTATTAGAATGTGGACTTATTACTTTGAGCAACATACTGATGTATGTCTGCTTACTTTTATAAATCACTTATACTCATATTTATTTAAAAAGACTTGCATTCCTTCTCTCATATAATACTTTGCTGTTTTTTTTTAATCTCCCATTCCTCCTTCAAATGGTATACTTTGATTTAAGAACAAGTTGATTTGTCCATACTGTTCTAAAAACATTGTTTTCTCAGATATGAAAAGTCTGTTCCTGAAGTCAGCTAAATGACATAACATAAAATTGGCCAATTACTTTGTGGGGTATGGAAAACATCCTTTATTAACTAAGCCCCAAATCATTTGTATTTTACTGCCAAAGTATCATAATGCATGACTACAATAAGTTAATTAGGAAATTAATATTTACTTAATGGCCATATTCAATATTCTTTTATATATGAAAAAAATATTGATATGTAATGCCTAAGGGATGTAGGAGTTGGTGACTAATCTTAATTGACTAATTTTAACTCAGCTGAATATTATGCCAGATACCCGCGGAGGCAGTGTACTATACTAGGAAAATGCTGCATACAGCACTGACCCAGTTAGAACTAGAGTCCATATAGCATGTATTGACTGTCCTTAAGTGAGTTATTTTTAAAAATTTTAAGCATCAGCTTACTCCTCTGAGGGGAAAAATGAAGTATGGAATTATACGTGACTATAATACTAAACTAAGTTTACAGAAGAAAAGTTTATGTTGAGAAAATATATTATTTTATTTGCAAAATGTCATTTATTTTTTGAACCTTTTCCTCCAGAATTTTTTTTTTTTTTAGAATATAGTTTTGTTAGTTTTGACTGAAGCATTGTTATGGACCCTTCCTGCCAATCATGATGCAGAATAATTCCATCACACCCTACTCTCACTTTGTGAGTCCATTCCTTATAAACACTGATCTGCTTTGCATTTTTTATTTTTGCTTTTTTGAGAATGCTATATGAAAATAGTCATAGAAGGTGGGACTTGGTTTCACATTTCATGATTCTTTGGGATTCTTCCATGTTGTCCTGTACATCAGTATAGATGCTCTTTTGCTTATGATGAAGTTATATCCCTAACTCATTCCATGTTAATGTCATCAGAAATCAAAACTGCACTGAATACAGATAAGCTGTGCACACCACAGCTTAGCTATAGTGCACCTTGCAGTATTATCCTTTACTCTTACAATTGTCAGGTGACTGAGAGGCATGGCTTGATGCCACTGTTCCACATCACAGGAGATTACTAAGTTATGCATTAAGAGTGAAAGAAAAGGGGGCTGGGGATATGGCTTAGTGGGTAAAGGTACTTGTTTGCCAAGTGTGGCAGGTTGGGTTAGATTCCTCAGTTCTCATGTATACCGGCAAATGTGTCTGGAGTTGGTTTGCAATGGCAAGAGTTCCTGGCATGCCAATTCTTTCTCTCTCTCTCTCTCTCTCTTTGTCTATCTATCTATCTCTCTACCTCTTTTTCTTTGTCTTTATCTCAATAAATAAATAATATTTTTGACAGTGTGATAACTGCTTTCTTTCTTTTATTTTTTATTTCTATTAATTATTTTCGTACTCAGTGAATATAGTCAAGTTGGTACCATTGTTAGGCTCATCCATGTCCTATTCCCTCCTCCTGGCCCCACCTTGTTGAGGTATATAGGTCATGTATTGTGGAGTTAGCCCAGAGTTATGGGTAGGAGAAATGTCTCTGCGTATCATGACCCAACATGTGGCTCTGACATTCTTTCTGTCCCCTCTTCCACAAAATTTCCCTGAGCCATGTTGGGTTCATTTTTGGTCTGCTTCAGTGATGAGGTGTTGGGGGTCTCTGGGTCTCTGGATCTCTGATTTGGTAGGAGTTAATTGTTCTCTGTGTTGATCTCCTTCACCTTTGTGCTGGTACCCGGTTCACCAAGAAAACAGCATCCTTGCTTGTTTCTCCAATTATTCTTAGTTTCAACTGGGGCCCTTTTGAGGTATGATGGGGTGGTTCTCTCTTGAGATCTGCATCTATCTGAAAAAAGAGAAGCATATTCTCCAACAGAGAGTACAGTTAGCACCAGACAAATGGGATAATCCTTATTTTTTATGGAGAATAGGTGTAGGCCCTCTTGTAGCCCATGATTGGTGGTAACTTGATAATGGAGAGTGGGCTCATGTTTGGATATGGTTCTGACTTGTTTCCCAGCTCTAGCTGTAGGTCCTGTTCCACTGAGGGGATCAGGTAGCCAAATCAAGAGCAGTTGGTTTCCCACCATGGCTGTGCGCCACTATTGCACTTGTGTGAGCATCATGACAGGTTATTTGCTGCTAAATCAGTTAGACCATGAGTTGCTTGGACAGATATTGGTCATTTTCCCCCAGTCACCCATGTAGCACCTTCTGGCACTAGACGCACTGACTCTCTGGGGCCTGACTCTCTTCCAGCTTCCAACCATGCCATTCCATTTTACGTGTCAACCGCATATGGTGTCTTCAAGTTAAGGAAAAACTCAAAATTCTAAATTCTAATTCCCACTGAAAATATATTCCACTTTCTTTTTTTTTTACTATTTTATTTTTATTTATTAACTTAAGAGACAGAGAGAAATAGAGAGAGCAATAGAAACATGTCACTTTCTCAGCATTATAAAATTGGAAAATTTTACATCGAAACATTAGCATGAATATTATCTGAATTTATCTACTTTAAATTATTATACAAAAACATTTCATTTGGGCTGGAGAATGGCTTAGCAGTTAAGGTACTTGCCTACAAAGCCAAAGGACCTAGATCCAATTTCCCAGGACCCATGTAAAGTCAGATGCACAAGGTGACACCTGTGTCTGGAGTTCATTTACAGTGGCTAGAGGTCCTGGCATGCCCATTCTCTCTCTTTCTCTCTCTCTGCCTCTCTCCTCCTTTCACTCTTTCTATCCTTCTCAAATAAATAAATAATATTTTTATAAAAGGTTTAATTTTATCAAAATAGTAATAACAATTTGAGAAATTTTGAAGATAAATTTATTTGAAATAAATAGTATATGTCTTTATTAAAGTTAAAGATGTACAACTGGCCAGGTGTGGTGGAGGGGTGGGCATGGTGGTGCGTGCTTTTAATTCCAGTGCTTGGGATGCTGAGGTAGGAAGATCACTATGAGTTTGAGGTCAATCTGAGACTAATTCCATGCAGATCATCCTGGGCTAGAGCAAGACCCTACCTAGAAAAAAAGATGCAAAAAATGTGTACAACTACTTGCACAGAATATAAACAATAGCACTTAATCATTTACTGAAAGCTTGCACCATCAATGTTTCAAATATTTTTAATTGAGAACTTTATTGTATGAAAGTCTTGCATATTAGTCATATTTATATTGGGGAATACTTTTATGTTCCCTCTCCTCTGCATTCATTTCACTGAAGGCCCTCCTCAGTGGAGCTGTCAGTATTCACTGACAGCTAGTCATTTTCTATGGGGAGGAAAATGTCTTAGAGTATAGCTTCCAATCTTGTGTTTCTTAAATTCTTTCTGACCCCTCTTCTGCAATATTCCCTGAACCACAGTGGGCATGCTGCAAGCTTCCTTTAATATTGAGCTCTTAATAACTTCCAATTTTCCAATTTGATGGTTTTGAGTCTCTTTAGTCTCTACTGCCATCTCTCTGGAGGAGGTCCTCAGGCCAGCAGTGAGCGCAACACTCATCTTTAGTCTCCCAATACTTCTGTAACATTTCCCTAACCAATGGTGAGAACAGCATGGATCAACAACATAGACATTTAGAAAGCATTTTGATGGGCATAACCTCTCTTTTTATCCATGAACAGTGGGAACTTCTGTCTAGGGCTTATGACATAACAAGAAATAGGCTTCTGACTCTGTTCCCAGTGTCAGAGCAGTGAATTCTCTCCCATTGAGTGGTCTTTATATCCAAAGAGCCGTCGATAAAGTCCATAGCTTGTATGCCACTGTTGCACCAGTTCGTAAGTCTTGCCCTGTTGATTGATTTTTGTAGCTTGCAGGATCAACTGCCTGCTTATACTGTTGGTGATAATTAACCCCAGAAGTTACCATATCACTTTCTAGCACCATGAAAGTGAGCCAGCATCCATCTGAGTTCCAGCATAATCTCTAGATGTACTGTGACTGCAGCTTGTGGTATCCTCAGCAATATGGCCTTTCCATTTAGATGTGGTGAATAAGCACATGCTTAAGCAATGGTCTGCATTGTTTGGGGGGCTTTGTGAACCTCCCTGACCAACAGTTCACTGTGCTTTGTAACCTAGTTCTGGCACTGGTGTTTACCAGCAATAGCCCATTGTTTTAGGGTGAATCTTTCTCCAGGTCTACCACCAGTTTTTAAAATACGTGTCTATTTGTCTGATGGAGACTGAGTTCTCTTGAGCAGATTTATCAGAAAAATGTATCTTTTTAATACTTGTACTCTGATAGTTTGAGATGAAATTAAAAACCAAACATGGTTTCTTGGAACATGTGGATTGAAAGAGCAAGATGTGACTGATTGTGTACTTGTTTTTTAACATTTCTGTTGCTAAAAGGAGATTGTTTTTTGAGCTGAACAAGAAAGATATAAAATTAAAGTAATTTCACACTTTCAAATTTAGTAACACCATGAAATCCTGCTGACAATTTAATAGTTTGCTGGTATTGTGGCAGCTGGGACAGTTGGGAGGCACATTGGATGTGAATTTTTCCCAGTGACTTCTAAGTGGTCTTTAAAAGTAGCTCACATGCTGTACCAGGAGAGTATCAATAGAATGTCACTTTTGTTCAGGAGGCTGCCTCTTTAAATCTGAAAGCTCCACATGTCTCTTCCTTGTTTGTTCCTAATTCACTAATCATTTTCTATAATTACATGCTAGAGGTGTGATTTCACCAGCAGATTACAATCAAACCTAGCTGGTTGGCCTATGAAGCCACAGTTGTTCATAACAATCACTAAATAGTAGAACACCTCTCCAACATGCAGGCGCCAGGAATGAAGCTGTGAATGTGTCATAAAGCACACTGTGGCCATATGATCCTTGCAGCCTCCTGTCTGCACGGTGGAGTTCTGCCTCTTGGCTCTGATGGACTTACGTGAAATGGATCCATATATGAAAATGTATTAAAATGTAGTTTCTTCAAAAAATTTTTGATTTCTTATTTATTATACCATAGAAAATCCTTTCATACATTCTTAGCTGAACTTTTCTAGAGGTTTTTTATATGTTGATTGACT
This sequence comes from Dipus sagitta, assembly GCA_036346955.1. Classification (NCBI taxonomy): domain Eukaryota; kingdom Metazoa; phylum Chordata; class Mammalia; order Rodentia; family Dipodidae; genus Dipus; species Dipus sagitta. Next base: position 151,680,796 of record CM070771.1, read on the forward strand.
TATTGGGATGCCAGATGAAACCAAGGGGCTTGTGCATGCTGCAGTACACATTCTAGGCAAGGCCTATACTTCTAGCATTTGCAATAATATCTTACAAATAATTTTAAGTCAGTAAAGTTACAGACACTTTATCTGGAGTGTTATTTGAGGATATTTAGTAATTTTTAGGTTTTAAGTTATATTTATCTTACATTTATTATTCTAATCTATTATGTAAAACCTTTAGATTATGTATATAAATTCCTTTTATATGAAGTCCTAGAGTTACTAGCACTAATAACCTTTTAAATATTGCCACCACTATTAAGCTTAACAGCAATATATATATATATATATATATATATATATATATATATGTGTGTGTGTGTGTATACAGATATACATATGTATATATGTATATATATATATACGCATATATATGTATATATATGTGTATATATACATATATACATACGTATATATATGCATATATATACATATTTTCTTTGAATATATATATATATATATATATATATATATATATTCAAAGAAAAAGTCAGTTTAGTTCACCAATGTGAAATTCTTTTTCCTATTACTTCAAATGATTTTGTGTTCAAAATTTTATTGATTCTTATGAATACCCAAGAGATTCTTTTATTATAAGCTCTTTTGTCAAATAATAAAAGATGACTTTATCTGTGTTTTAAGAATTGATTTATCACCAGTTTTACCACTATAGACACCATCTTTATTATGTATCTGAAATGAGAAATAGAGGCTTATTAGTCAAATGCAGAACTGATTGATGATTACTTCAAAGTAGAAAGGTTAAGCCAGCTGGGGTGAGGCTGTGGCTGTGTGTGCTTCCCTCTGCAGTATGCTTGTGCATACAAAGTCATACAGTGGTTTCACAAAAGAGCAGAAATCTTTGGAATTACTTTAGTAAAGAACACAGAAAGATTCTTTTAAAATAAAAGTCATAGATACTGTATTGGGGAAAGCAAACTTCTATTTTTATGCCATTGTATATATTATTTTTTGCTACTGTGTATATTAATTATTTACAGACTATTGTTACATCCAGAAATCAAAGTGAATATAATTACATGGGCAAATCACAGGATTTAGAAATTTATCTATATCTTTATGTCAATGTGTACAGATTTTATTTTCAATTATGAGATAATGAATTATTATGTAAGAAGTATCTCTCCTTTGATAATATATGATAATCTCTTAGTTATTATCATAGTCAGCTACATACTTTTGGGAGGAACCTTCAAACCAGACACAGTTTATAGGAGGAATGGCATTTATTTCAGGCTTACAGACCCAGAGAAAGTTCCATAATGGTAGAAGAAACTACCACCCTTTCACAGGTCCATGCAGAGAAAAAAAGCCACCGCCAGCCTTCCAGCACTACATACAAGAAAGCACCAGACCAAAGGCAAAACAATAGAGACCAAGTCAGAGCTTACCCACATATCTTAGCCTGGATTTAATATCTGCCTTAGCGCTGGAGCCCAGGATCCATGCCCATGACAACTCTTCCAGTCAGGTGGCTGAAAATCCAAGTTTTAATAAAAACACCGGAGTCTATTGGGGGGACATTCAAACTATAACATTCTGCTACAGGCTCCCAATAGACTCGTAACTATCTCACATTGTAAATTGTATTCAGTTCAAATTCAAATTTCCCCATAGTTTTTACTAATTTTAAGACTATTACAAAGTCCGAAGTCTAATCTAATTTTCAAGATTGTCTCTTACTTATAAATTCCATAAAGTCTAAACAATTTATAAACGTCCAACATGTGATGGCACAGAGAAAACATTTTCATTTATATAAGGCATAATAAAGAGAGACTGGGAAATGCAAAATCAATAACGATTAGGAAAATATCTGCAGTTAAGGTCTGTTATGTATAACCAGTTACTAACAGTCTCTGGATTTTCAACTGTGCCACTCCAGCTGGGCTTAGTAGCCAGGGAAAACTACCATCACAAGCCAACAGTGGTCCATGGTAGCTCGTTCACAGTATTAGTATTTCCAAGACATTTTTGTGTCTCCATTGTAAACCATGGTTCATCTTCCAGTGGCTTCACTTGTTTCTTTATCAGGCTCATCATGCCCTGCCTCATATGCCACACCTCAGCAGTGGTTCTTGGAGCCATGTTCAGACTTCATGACCCACTACATACATTTTTCATGCTTCTGAGGCTAATACCAGGTGTTCAGGACACAGCTATGTAGTTAATTCAGGAATGAAATAAACTATGACCTTGAACAACAGGTTCATTCCTTTCAGACATCTCCTTCCAAAACAGGTTGCATTTCTACTATTCAGTCTTTCCTTAAGCATGCTTTCCATTGTTTCAATGTAAAGTACCTGGTTCATTATCCTTATGATTGCTAATGTGTTTGCAGATGGCAGCTTCAGTAACCAAAAATCAGTCTCTGTGCCAGTAAACTTAAACATGAATGATTTCTTCCAACTTTAAGTAGTGAACCTCTTTTGTTTTCTACTTCATTTATTTATTTTATTATTTTTTGTTTCTGAGATAGGATCTCACTGTAGCCCAGGCTGACCTAAAATTCACTATGTAGTCTCAGGGTGGCCTCAAATTCATGGCAATCCTCCTATCTCTGCCTCCTGGGTGCTGGGATTAAAGGTATGTGCCACCACACTGGGCTTTCAGTTTTATATCTTTAGCCAAGCACATCAGACCAGTGCATACTTCACTTCGATCAAACTGCCTAAGCATGGGGAGGAGAAGAAAGTAGCCAGCTCTTATGTCAGTAGCCCAGTTCCAGCACAGTTTGCAGCTGCAGCCTTTCCTTCCCCTTGGAAATTTCATAAGTAAAGCCTCCAAATACAATTCTTTCTTAACTTAGCATTTTCTAGTCCCCACCAGAATAGCCCATAAAACTTGACTTACCACACTGTAAGGTTTCTGCATTCACAAGTTCCAAGTGAATTCATATTCCTCCTCTGGAATACAAATACCAAAAGACTAAAATCCACATGGTCAGATTCATCTCTACAATGTTATAGTCAGCTCCACATTGCTGGAATGAACCTCCAAACTAGAGTTAGTTTATGGGAGGAAAGAGATCTATTTCAGGCTCACAGGTCCAGGGGATGTTTCATAATGGTGGAAGAAGCTTACCCCCTTTAGTAGATCCACATAAAGAGAAAAAAACATCATAATTCATCCAACACCACAAACAAGCAAGTACCAAACCAACAGCAAAGCAACAAGGACCCAGGCATTATTACCTCTGTATACCTTAGGCTAGAATTAATATCTTTCCCCAGTAACACCTTAGGGCTGGTCCCCAGGAGCTGCTCCCAGAGACACCTGCTCCATCCAGGCAGCTGAAAATCAAATTATAATAAAAACACATGAGTCTATTGGAAGACATTCAAGCTACCAGAGCCATTATCTTCATAATTATCTGAAGGTGAGAGTTTCCTGTCAGGGTATCATGAAGAAAATGTCATGCAAATAGATATAATAGAGCATTTGTTCTGCACAACTTGGATACTCACATTGTCTGTATGCTTTCAGACTGTTTTATGCTGTGACTCTGATGTGTACTCTGTCAATTTCTTTGTAAAAAGGAAATGAAAATGACAGATTTTGTGGCAACTTTTTTTAGAGGCATTGAAAAATTATAAAAATAAGTTTAGATAGATTAGGAAAATCTTAATAAACAGTTTTTGTTGAACAGGTTTCTTGTAAAAAGAAAAGGTTTCTATTTCATATCCGAGTATGAAAGTATATCATAAATAAGTATCTAGATAATGTGGAGCCTGCTTAAATACTCACTGTTTCTTGACTGTGGAAAGGAGAGGATCAAGTCTATTCAAGTAATGAATAGACAACTTGAAATACTGAAATTCTCTGATATTTTATGATGAGTTCATGAAATGTAAAAGTATTAACTTCTTAGTCTCAGGTTAGGATAGTCTCTTTGCATAAACGTGTTCCTAATAGCCGGTACTGATTCAACAAATAATTAAATCATCACAGTATTTCAGAAGCTAATGGATGGATGAAAATGGGTACAACCCTTAACTCCTATTGCTCTAATCATGAGGGAGTACAGAGAGAACTCATACATACCAATGAACCATCGTGTATAGAAAATTGCCAAAAAATACATATGATAATAAAGGTGCATAGATTGGAGTACAAAAATAGAAAATTGGAGGAAAATGATAATTAAAGTGTTAGATTCATGTAATCTTACTTTGTACATCATATTAGTCATGCATGTGAAGGGAATACCACCAGGGAATCATTCTATAAACAGCAGTTATGGAAACAATTTATCTAAGCAGCCATGCCTCACTTCCATGCACAATGTTTGGGGTTTTGTGGGAACCTATAAAAGCTTCTAAAAGATCAAATCCAAGAAAGATGAAAGATTGTATTTTTGTTGTTCCCCTCCCGTTAGTGCAAATTCTTCCATCTTCATTGTTTCTGTCTTGAGTTAACAGAAGGGAGCATGTGCTAATAAATCTGAAGATTGTGAGCCGTGGTCATATACCACCTTCACACCAGCAAGCTCTATCCTAGTGCTGGTCTTCTCCAGTCATACCTATCAGTATTAGTATCTTTGTTCTTTGGTTGTCAAATTCTTGCCACATTTAAAAAGATACCCCTAAATGCAGAACTGACATCCTCATTATTCTCTTTGAGGTTTATGATGTGTAAATGGCCTAGAGATAGTGTTGTTGGTATGCAATGATGGAACAAACACAGAATTTAGTATGACTTAAGATAGCAGTTTTAATTTAGGCAGGAATGTTTTCAGGTAGAACCAAGCCAGGATATGAAGGTCACAGCTACACTTGAAGCTCATGTCTCAGTGCACCTGTGCCTGCAGAGAGCATGTAGCATCTGAAGCTTGTGTAGAAATGGAGGGGAAATGCTTACGGTTTCAAATGTTCCACAGTCTTGTGTGCTTGAATACTTGCTTATTAGCTGGTGACATTCTTTTTAAAGGTTACCATTCCTTCAGAACATGGGGCCATATTTTGTTCCACATTAGATTTTAACTATTGTACATATTTCTTGCATGATGGCTAAAATTTTTACTTTGCCCTAAATGACAGATGACCCACTTCTTTCTACACAACCATGCCTTAGTTTTGTTAACCGAACTGTCAGTGTTTGGAGAGCTTTTTTCATCACGGAGCACTCTCCTTATGTCCAAACACATAGCTGATCATTTCCAGTTCAATATCATTATCTCTTGCTATCATGGTAAAAGAATCATCAGGGGGTGAAGGGTGAATCTCTATAAGAAGAATTGCATAATATCATGATAGAAAATAATTTTTAGAACTTCATTTTGGTTCTCAAGAAAGACCAATAACTTTTTCTAAATTATTTCCCAAGAAGTGATTGTCAATGACATTGTTAACTCCTCTCTTGCCAATGACATGTTTCACTCCTCTCTGGACTTAGCAGAAGATACAATTCCTGTCAAATACATATAAATGCTAATTGGATCAGAGAATACAAGTAAAACATGAGAATAGCAGGAAAAGGAACCTGTGGTTCATAGGTAGAGAATGGAATTATTGATTTTTAAGGTTCTAAATAAAAATGTTACTTTAAAAAATGAAGTGTTTTTAAAACTTCTGAAATAAAACAGCACTTCAGCTTATTTTTCATGATAAAATTCACCATATCATTTCTTTCAAGCATGAATTCTGAATGAAATACTGTAATTTTATTGTTGAGAGTCAGAAAATATACATGTATATATGTATATACATAATATTATAACAACACACCAATCTTATATATATATGTTGGAGAGGGTACTTTGTATCACTGAAAGTAAACAGAAACAATATTTTCTGTATTAATGCATACATACCTTATTTAAAATGTTCATTTCTCTGTACAGAATCCAGCTATACATTCATTCAGAATGTAATGATTGAAAACTACTATGATTTGTTTAAAGTCTTAGAAATTTTGTCTAAGATGGTAACATTTTGTTTCTAAAGGAACAAAGTCAAAGATGAATAAATCTGAATTTATAAATCCTTGTAAGCATGTGCTCTAAGACAAGAAAGAAATGAATGCTATAGGTGATTCAAATAGGGAGTGTCATCAAATGTCTAAATGAAAGTGGTGTTATAATCAGTGGCCTACACTATTCACTCTACAAGCATAAATACTTTCTGAATACCATAATCTTCAAATTCAGCCTTTAACAAATCAGCTTTAAAAGCGTTAGTTAACTATTTTAATGAAAATTCTAAATAGTAATAGTACTCATGTTTCCTGGATGGCCTTTCTCTCTCCCCCACCCTCTTTTTTCACCTCTTTTTGAAACTTCTCTTCAGGCTGTGTTGTCTGCAAACATTCCATACAATGTTCTGTATATACTTTACACATTCAACTTAATCTCACATGCCACTGTAAACAACCACTTTACTAAACTCTCCTATATTGCACTAGAGTATATATACACTGCTTTTGCTTTTCCGAAAGATTCAAGCTGTTTCTATAACCTTTTTGCACACTGAAAATTGGATGCTTATAATGTTTATTTTGAATGAAGAAATAGTCTTTCTTTTTTTCCTCCCGTAGTATTGTAATGAAAGGTGAGCAACACCCTATCAATATAAGAAATATTTGTGTTAGTCATTATTTTCCCATAAAATGGAACATGATTATATCCCTAAAATGACTGCAATCTGTGTTTTGTGTAGAACTAAACAGTGTTGACATTCTAAATGTGAGGACAAACTTCTCATTTTGACACAATGATCACCATTTGTGCTTTATTTCATATATTTAAGATGGTGAATTGATTGTCAGTTTGGCTGCCTGTATTGATAAAGCCAATGATAAGGATAATGGTTATAATGAATGTTACTACAGATATAGAAAGCAGTATCACTAAGAATCAGCACACCCAATTAAAGATGCCTGGACTATTCCTGGCCCATGCTGCTGCTAAAACCTGACTGTTAGATTTAGCACTGGGTACTGCAAGAAGTCATTGAACCACAAGCCAGGCTTTTCTTTTCTATTTGAGCTCACAGCAGATTCTTAATCTGCAAAGAAATTGGAAACATCAACTAATTCAAATCACCAGGGTAACTTTTAATGTCCAGCAGTTATTATAGACTGAATATAATTGAAGACAAAAATTGAATCTAGAGATTTGGGACTCAAAGTGGGTTTGAACAAATTAGTATTGATGCATAATAGAATAACACATAGAGTAAATTAATGCTAGAGTAAGAGGGATAAGAGAAAAGATAGAGAAGGGGCGGAGAGAGAGAATAAGAATTGGAAAGGTAGCTAAGCAAGCAAATTAAGTACATAGGCTATGTTTAGCCTAACATGGTTACCTGTGTTTTTATTTTTATTTTTTTAATTTTATATTTTTTGAGGTAGGGTCTCACTTTATCCCAGGCTGACCTGGAATACACTATGTAGTCTCATGGCAATCCTCCTACCTCTGCCTCCCGAGTGCTGCGATTAAAGGTGTGCGCCACCACGCCCGGCTCACCGGTGTTTTTAAATGGAGTTATCAAACTCATATAAATTAGTCCACTAGTGAGTTCCAATGTTATCTTTGTTCTTAATATTGTCATTAAATAGGCTTTGATTTCAACAAATTATATTTAAAGCAGAGTATAAACAATGTTATTCTGTAGTGCACAGAAATATACAATTAATGTATTTTCTGAATTTAGAACATCATAAGGAATATCTGGGAATGATAAAATAGAGAAGGTCAAAGTGTTAAGGTAGTTATTTTTAAAATCTTTTTATTTACTTATTCAAGCAAGAAATAGAATGGGTATGGCAAGGCCTCCAGCCACTGCAAACAAACTGTAGATGCATGTGCCACCTGTGCATGTGGCTTATGTGGGTACTGGGGAATTGAACCTGGGTCCTTAATTTCACAGAAAAGTGTCTTAACTTCTAAGCCATTCTCTAGCCCTAAAGTAGTTATTTGAAGAAAATCATGACTGTACCTCTTCTTTGCCAAATGATTCTATAGAGGCTTAATGGATGATTCTGCGTTTTTCTATAATATATTTTACTTTTAATGATTTTGCTTCTGTTATAAAGAAAAAGTGTGCTCTATAAGCTATCCTTAGAAAGACATCCATCTTTGCTCAAGAACACAACTTAATGAGAGTTTGTGGTTTGGTATCATCAAAAGACTTCTGTGCTGATCCTAGGCATATGGAGCAAGAAAATAGATAACTTAATATCTTGAGAGCTAAAAATGTTTGGCAAAAAAAGAACATGAATTTTGAAGGGTGTTAGCTAATATGTGAAGAGTAGTTGAAAAGAAAGTCAAGATATGAGATGAGACCCAGACTTCACAGTAGTGAGTTGTGGCATACATGTTGAGCTGAACAGAGAAGCCACTTTCTATACCTCTTTACCTCTTTAGATAAAGCACAGTCTCCAGTGACGGCAGTAATGACTGTTAAATCTCTACAGTTATTATTCTGAAGCACAACTATGAAAATATGTACAAGGCTGACATAATCGTCTTCTCTGTAGTGAATCTCCTCTGCCATTGACAAGGTGACATAATAATGTGAAGCACTAGTAAAATAATGATACTCAAAAAATATTTAAAATAAGTACAAAATCTCCATTGCACACTGTGATTACAAATCTTCAAATATATTGGAAGTAGAACATATGTATTGGTATTTAATATTTTCTCACAGTGTGTAAGGTTAGTTGTATGTGTTACATAATTATCCTTTATCAATTTGAAAAAGTTTCATTTTTTTCTTCCATAATTGCAACAGATTAACCCCTAGTAAGAAATTGTCACACAGTCCCATTTATAATAAACAAAATACAGAACTCTTGAGATATATACCTCTGAGACAATAGTTAAAAACGGAAGGGAAGGAAATTATGATATACAAAATAACACAATATTAAACAAGTTGAAAATAATTGTTGATTCATGCATCCACATAGACAAATATTATAGACCTTATGAAATGCATAAGAAGTTTGATAAAAAGTATTCATACTATATTCTGTCTTACTTGAAAAATAAAATTAATTTCTGGAGATAGAATTTAAAAAGATAACTACTTAAAATTGGAGTTTTACAATAAATAAGAGTATCCTTAATCATTACTCTTAATTCTTTTTTTTATTAATTAGTTTTGTACTCAGCAAATACAGTCAATTTGGTTCCATTGTTAGGCTCATCCATGTCCTACCCCCTCCCCCTGGTCCCTCCTTGTTTAGGTATATGGGTCATGCATTGTGAACTTAGCCCACAGTTATGGGTAGGAGAAATGTCTCTGCATATCATGACCCAACATGTGGCTCTGACATTCTTTCCACCCCCTCTTCCGCAAAATTTCCCTGAGCCATGTTGGGTTCATTTTTGGTCTGCTTCAGTGATGAGGTGTTGGGGGCCTCTGGGTCTCTGGATCTCTGATTTGGTAGTAGTTGATTTTTCTCTGTGTTGATCTCCTTCACCCTTGTGCTGATACCCAGTTCACCAAGAAAACAGCACCCTTGCTTGTTTCGCCAATTGTTCTTAGTTTCAGCCAGGGCCTTTTTGAGGTATGATGGGGTGGTTCTCTCCTTGAGATCTGCGTCTATCTGAAAAAGAGAAGGAGATTCTCCAATGGAGAGTAAAGTTAGCACCCGACAAATGAGATAACCCTTACTTTTTTATAGAGAATTTAATAGGGTTAGGCCCTCTTGTAGCCAAGGATTGGTGGTAGCTTGGTAATGGAGAGCAGGCTTATGTTTGGATATGGTTCTGACCTGTTTCCCAGATCCAGCTATGGGTCATGTACCACTAAGGGGTTCATTTAGCCAAATAAAGAGCAGTTGGTTTCCCACCATGGCTATGCACCACTATTGCACTTGTGTGAGCATCATGACAGGTTATTTTCTGCTAAGTAGATTAGACCCTGACTTGGTTGGACAGATATTCATCATTTTCCCCCAGTCGCCCATGTAGCACCTTCTGGCACTAGATGCGCTGACTGTCTGGGGACTGACTCTCTTCCAGCTTCCAGTCATGTCATTCCATTTTATGGGTCAACCGCATATGGTGTCTTCATCAGTAGGGTCTTACCACTAACCTTTGGTTCATCATCAAGTACTCTGACAGAAATCTGTCTTTCTTTTAGGAAACCTTGTAAGTCTCTCTGATGAAAAGCTCATTGTGGACGATAGCCACATGCTGGTACTAGGAGCTACAGGTCAGTGCCCACTAAGAAAAGGAAGAAAAAGATAACTAATGTAAAAGAGTTAGAGAGAGAGAGAGAGAGAGAGAGAGAGAGAGAGAGAAGCTGTAGAAGATTAAGGTCAGTCTTCATCATACACTCTCCAGTGTCTTATCGCTCTGGTGTTCCCTCTAAGGGCCTGGTGAAGGTTCAACCATTTGGTCTGCATTTTAGGATGTAGTATTTTATGGTACCATTGCCATTTGGGTCTAGATTTGTGTTTGCCACCCCCCCTTCCCCCTCCCTCCCCACACATCCTATTGTCTAGTCCTCGAGATGCTTGCTGGTTATGTAAGGCATCTTGGCTAGATTCGGGTTAGGTGCTCTAGATGAGTGAGACTATGTGGCAATTTTCCTTCTGTGATTGAGTAAGTTAACTGAGAATAATCTGTTCCTGGTTCAACCATTTTTCCTCAAATTTCATTGTGCCATTTTTTCTTACTGCTGTGTAGAATTCCATTGTGTAGATATACCACATCTTAGTTATCCATTCTTCTAGTGATGGACATCTGTGTTGATTATATTTGCTGGTTATCCAACTGACAGAGGCCTAATCTCTAGAATCTACAAACTCAAAAACCTAAACAATAAAAAGTCAAACAACCCACTCACAAAATGGGGCAAAGAGCTGAACAGGTAGTTTACAGAGGAAGAAATACAAATGGCAAACACACACTTAAGAAAATGTTCGTCATCCCTAATCATCAGGGAAATGCAAATTAAAAAAACTATGAGATTCTACCTTACCCCAGTAAGGATTGCAAGCATCAAAAAATCAAATGAAAATAAATGCTGGCAAGGATGTGGAGAATTAGGAACACTCATCCACTGTTGGTGGGAATGTAAGATGGTACAACCACTTTGGAAAGCAATATGGAGACTCCTGAAAAAGCTAACTATAGAGATACCAACAGGCCCAGTTCTTCCCTTACTGGGCATCTACCCTAAAACCTTTAAACCACAGGCTAGAGAGATTTGCTCAACCATGTTTGTAGTGGCTCAATTCATATTATTCTTAATTCCTAATTAATAATGGTATAAAAGCCCTGCATATTGTGTAGGTAGTGAGCATGAATATTGACTTTCACAAAATTAATAGTTAAACTTGATGTTTAAAAGCTATATATCTTAACACTGGTAAAATTACGGCTAATTTTAAAATGAGAAAAAAATAACAGAGGGAGAAACTTTGACTGAAAATATTGTTATGATAGCTTTTCATGTAATCATATCCACACTTGTTCCAAGAATATCTAAAATTAGTCACTAAAGGATTCTGTTCAGTAATGCATTATTGCCTCCATTATTATGTTACAAAAACTGAAAAAAATGGAACAATAACTATGCTATTGATGACAAATGACAGCTATTTTTCTGGTTTAATTTTGCAATTGAGGATGAATTGAGAATTTCACAATAATGTTATTGAAAAATAAGCCACATAACATTATTTCAACATTTATTCATATCCTATGTAGTAAAAGTCATTGCTTGTCTGGTTAAGAATATTTGAAACAATCTGTTCTCTGCTAGTTTTGAGTGTTCTTTGTGTTCAAAGACAAACTTGCATTTTTTCAATAATAACTATTCAATAATTACACCATTAACCATGCTCTTCTACAAGAAAATATCCACTCTTAACTATACTTATGATTTATGATTTATGACTATAATTTACCTATAATTCTCTCTTGCTTATATGGCCACCTAATTCAGTATGATTGTCTCCTAACCTTTTCTAAAGGAAGACCTTTTTTTTTGTCTCTGGAGATTAGACCTAAGTTAGACTTGGCTCTTAGCTTTTCTTTTTAACTTATGGATAACTCTTGAGGCAGTGTTCCACTTACAGACATCATTGCACCGTGTGGATAAACAGGCCGTGATAGGTGGTTGATGAACAGCTTTCTGAGGATTGGGGTATTGTGAAAATCCATTGGAGCCCCAACTGCCCCCAGTTTTCTACTTAATGACACAAATAATTACCTGACAATATTCTTTTGGTCTTAAACTTAACTTTACCTACCTGTAGTCAAGAAAAAGTATCATCACCTAAAAGGTGAAAATATAATAATTGATGAAAAGATGAGACAATTATATGGGAGGACAACCATCCAAATAGAATGGGAAGAATGAAGGTTTTACAATTTTATATAGCTGTTAAGTGGGAAAGCATACTGGAGGAAACAAAATGCTTTCAGAAGAAAAACCTGCTAATTTGTATGTACAAAATTAGATTATAATATAATATCGCTATTGGCATAAAGCAGATATGTTTAAAATGCAATAGGTTAGCTTTGGAGGAGTCAGCAATTTGGGACATGGTCTTCCAAGGACAGAGAACCGGTCAGGTAGACGGGCCCCATGCAGGGAAGAGAGAGAACTCATCAGTGGAAAGTGTCCCAAGCGTGGAGGAAGGACTGGAGAAATGTACTGTGCCTGAACTGATCTTAAAGTTTCCAAAACCACTCAATGACACTATTACCTGATTGTGTGGTGAAACCAACTCAATTGCCATCCATGTAGAGCACAGTACCTATTCTTCATCTTAGTTAATGATAAAAATAATTTTAAAATTTTAAGCAAAGTTTTCAAATTTAAAACAAACCAAATGGTTAAGACATAGAACTAAGATCATTCTTTTCAACAAATGTTTCTTTTAATAGTTATTAACTCGTGGTAATTTTACAAATTGATGGGATTCACTATGACATTTCCATACCTATATATTTCACTTACAGATCATGCCCAGCTTTCCTCCTTTCCCTTCCTCATTTCTTCTTCCTGTCCCTTAAGTCTTGGACTTCTTTTAGGTCATCCTTTCTTCTTTATATTTTTAAGTTTCCATGTATAATTGTTGCCTTTCTATGTTATTTCACTTAACAAGAAATCTTCCATTTCTAACCATTTTTGTGCAAATGACAGAACTTCATTCCTCTTTATGGCAGAATAGTACTCCATGTGCTCTCTCTCTCTCTCTCTCTCTCTCTCTCTCTCCTTCTGTGTGTGTGCTATGTATGCATTTAATATCTTCTTTATCCATTAATCTATGAGCAGGCATCCAGGCTGATTCTGTAACTAGATTATTCTGAATCATGCCAGTATACAGTATACATGGCTATGCCATTGGTTCTTCGTATACTAATTTTATTTCCTTCAGATACATTCTCAGGAATGGGGTTGCCAGATCACATGATAGTTCCATTTTTAAATTTTTTAAGGAAATGCCATGCTGTTATTTATAATGGCTGGACTAGTTTACTGTTCAGAAAACACAGTTTTCACTGACTGAGATCAGTTTTGCCTGTACCCTAGTGGATTTCTCCCATTCTTCCACCATGGGGAGACCACTGGATTCCAGATTAAGAAGGAATCAGATGAATATACTTTATAGCACAGAACACTTGCATTATTTGAGGTTTACTTTATTACTAACCCTTTAGCATGTTAAATTATTTATCAGTCTTTTAATAGGTGACAGGGGTCATAAAATGGTGGCTCACATGGCAAACATAGCCTGACATGAGCTTCTATAAGTGAAGCTTCATTAGAGCACAGCCATGCTGCTCACTCACTTGCATATTGCCCATGGAAGCTTATACACTACAAGGAAAGGAAGAAGTAATTTAAAACAGATACTTAGTGGCCTGTAAAGGCTAAAATTTACATTACCAGTCCCCTTTTAAAAGTGTTTGCAAACTCTTCTGTCACATTGTGTACAGAGAACTGGGTGTGCTAAAATCTGCTTTATAACGGATTTCATTGAAGAGTGTTAGGTGAGTGATTTACTGAGAAGTTTGACAGGGCAGCAGTGCTTTTAAAATGCCTGTGAAGTCAGCTGAGGAAAGGTGTTTATATCCATGGAGTGCGATTGTGAAACATTAACTTGATGTTAGCATTAATACTGGAACCAAAATAGCATTTATAGAGAAAAATGACTGAGGAGTTAGCATCCACACAGTACAGAAACAGAAAATAATTTATCATGAAGTGATTTATAACTCCACTTCATAGAGACAGATAGTTTTATGGTGCAAATATTTCATATCTGGAAAGGAGTGTAGCAAGAAATGGTTCCCCTCCCCCTTCAGCATAAGTTGTATGACCTGCTTTATAAGTTCTGTGGTACAACAGGGTTGAATATCCTTCTAATCCATTTCATTGTGTGAGTTATACCCTATCCATTTTAGCTATAAGATTAATAGCCTCAAAATAAAGAATCGCTATGTTTTGAGGCTTTCTTAGTCTAAAGAACATGCAGATGGAAGTTGGGACTTGGTAAATACTGACCAACAAAACTTCATCTTCTGATTCTCCAGGCTTCTGTTGCTGCCCTCATGCCAATGCTGGTATGTTGCTTCAGAATTTATACTTTTCTGTTGTCTCAGAGATGGGATTCTGAAATTTACTTTCTCTCTCTCTCTCTCTCTCTCTCTCTCTCTGTCACACACACACACACACACACACACACACACACACACACACACACTTGTTCTCTTTCCTTTTCAATTTCCAGGAGCCTATTTGGTCTTGTTAATATTTTCAGTTTACTTTCTGTGATCATTTCTACATACAAAGGATATATTGAGTAGGGCAAATTTAGTTAACCACTGAATGTTGCTATCCTCCACCCATATTCTTAGAAGGGTAATTTCTTGCCATCTTTTTTCTTAACCAGCAGGGCCACACAATTTACTCTAAAGAAAATATCTCTTCCACAGAGCAACTTGTCTCAGTACAGAAAATAAAAAATTTTCTTTTTAAAAATAAGATATAATAATTATTTCACAGAGTACACTGATACATTTAAGATGATATTAGTAAAATTATAAGTTACATGCCCTTTTTAGTTTTTAATAACCATGAAAATGTTTTAATTGCTTCAAGAAATTTGAATGGAACTAGTTAAGTTAAGCTGTTATGCCAAAGTAAATGAAGCTATGAAAAGGTTGGATAGGATGCTTGTAACACTTAGTGACATATATTACACAGCTCATACTTTGACCTTGTTGTCTATATTTATACACTATAATACCTTTCTTCTTTAAGTAACACAAACTAGTGTTTCCCAGCAATATGAGCATGAATAAATATTCCATCTGAATCTGTACCATGTACATTCTTCACCACTGTCTACTGGCTGCTCTAGCTTCTTCCCTCCCTTATCCTTGGTGTTTACACTATCGATGGAATGAAATATGTATTTTTATTGATATTTATCTTGCAGACCTTCCCAAAATTCACAAGTGTTTGAGAGCATTCTTATTCTAAGCATATCTTAGCCTAAGATGCAGAGGTTGAGAATCCAGGAAAAGCATAAAAGTCCCTATTTTCAAATGGCTTCACACTTCCTATTACTCCCATGCTCCAGACTTGAAAACTCAGTTCAGAAGCTCAGAAAATTATACACAAAATTGCCAAAATAGCTATCAAAACTTGAAGTCTATAAAGAAAAATGTGACCCTAGCACCAGTATTTGTATTTGAGTGTTAAGTTTCATAAGTGAATTTCTCAATGTATTTATTATTGAAATTTATGCCAGGCAAGTGGCAAGCATCCACTATGTATTTACTGTGACAAAGTTCTTGGATTCAAACATATACCCTAGGATTCTCACGTGCTATGAACTCTTGTTGCAGAAAATATCAAACAGAAATTACTGTATATTATAAATTTTATGAGATAGAGATTAACATTCCATAACATCACAAGGAAAGAACAACAGAAGAAACTGTAGGTGACTTTAAAAGATCCAGTTTACAAGATATCTTGCCAGGGTGATTCTTCAAAGATAAGCAAAAATCAGCCAGGTAATATTGTGGGCATGCAAAAGAGATTGCTAGATCCACATTCCACGATCAGGAAGATGCAGGCCATGGTACAAAGACATAAGAAAACATGGTCAATCCAGAAAGCTGTAGGTGGTTTACAAAACAGGAAGTTAATGTTTCAGTGATGAAATGATAAGAAGTAGACCAAATCAGTAAAAGGGAAACAAGTTACAAAAGACAATTCCAAAACAAAATTTTCCTTAAAAATAAAGCATGACTACTGTCTTCTAATGACAATAACACAACTAAATATGTTTCTCATAAAATTTGCAATAATATAAATATTAAATCATATCTGTGTTGTGTTGTGTGTGTGTGTGTGTATGTGCACATGCATGTCTGTCTGGAACAGGGAATGAATAATAATCACACTATTATGGTAAATGATGAAAATCTGGTCTTTGGAACAATAAATGGGATGACAACTGTGGTTCTTAAGAGCTGTGATTAACAGGATCTATCCATTCTTGATCATTCTAAGCCTTCATTTCTGTCTGACCAGTAACATTTTCTATGTTTACCTTCATACAATGCCTCATACTTATCTATCTGAGCAATTTTAGAATTGCTACCTGGGAGAAACTGATTCAAAAAGAAAGGCAAGTGTATGCCTCAAGTTGCCAAAGGTAAGGAAGGTGCTTTGCTCATTAGTCAATGAGAAATGAAAAGAAAATAATGCAAAAGAAATGATAAAATATATTGCCTGAAATAATTTCTGGAGCTAAGCAACTTAGAGAAGTCTTTTAATGCTTCTGTGGGACACTCAAGGCTGTTACTGTCACATCTTAAGGCAGCACTAATGCAAAGGAGCAAATCAGTTTAACATATTTAATGACAGAAAAAAGGAAAACAGGAAGACAGAGGCTAGAAAAGTAGGAAGGGTATTGTTTTGCTTTTTGAAGGAAATATTTTCCAAATATATTTTAATATGAAAAAACTATTGTGTATAATTTAGGTTAAGGCTAAAATGGGGGGGGGGCTTTTCCTTCTTCAATGTAGACACTGATAGTAGAGGATTTCTATGATTTTAAACAAAGATCTATGGAAAAGAGCATTAGTAGAAAAAAATTCCTGTTATATCACTCAAGTTATTAGCATGTGCATTCCTTTGTAATTTTAATTCCACCCATATTTTCAGAACACCTTTGTGGGAATAAAGGATCCATTTATCTTCTTTTATTTTGTACAAACAAATTCAAATCTTCTCTGAGGAAAAATGTTTACTATCAAAACTGAGAAGTACTTTTTTCTTAAATAACAGTAACTTTTCATTTCACTTCATATTATATACTAGTTTTATTTTTTTATTTTCAAAATTCAAGTGAACAACCAAGGAGAAAATTTTGAAACATTGATGCAAGTATTTCTACTGATTCTATTTGCTACTGATAGCTGTACTTAAATAACCCTACACATTTAGTTTAAAATATGTCATATCACTTATGATATATTCACCTGGGATCATTTTATTTAAAACAACCTCAAAAGGCTGCACAGATGGCTTAATGGTTAGGGCACTTGCCTACAAAGCCTAATGACCCAGAATCAATTCCTCAGTACACACATAAAGCCAGAGCGCAGCATGGTGCACACATCTGGAGCTTGTTTGCAGTGACTGGAGGCCCTGGCATGCCCATACAGTCAGTCTCTCTTCTATCTCTTTTTGCTTGAAAATAAATAAATGAAATAAAAAAACATTAAGTAACCTTAAAAACACATGTACCTTTCTTTTTTCTTTCTGACCTGACTTGTCCCACATAACCAGATTAACCACACATATGTGACAGTCTATTTCCCTTTTTATTTTATTGTCATGTTTTTGTTTACTTGAAGGGATATGATAAGTCTGATGACACCTGATGTGCTTCCCTTACAAGTTATTCATAAGCTATTTATTTTCATCTAGAAGTTCATAGAAGGTGTTTTTGGAGCTTTATTAGGATATTCCTGTGTGGTGTTCTTGTTTGTTTTAAACAATTCTGTATGGAACTAGTCTTTACATAATACAGCTTTAAACTTTTCTATTATATTATGAGTTTCTTCCTCTTCGTCAAGTCATTGCATTTCTTTCTAGTGACTTATATTTATTTAACTTTATGTTATCACAGCCTCATTTTATGATTCATTTAATAATTTTCATATCTATATATGTTTCTGTATGTTTGAGACTTGTTTCAGTTTTCAGTTCTCAGGAGTGACCAACTTATTTTTCTTGGAGTCCTTAAATCTTCACAATAGATTTCTCTTGTCAAACTCGTATTTTCCTTCCTTCCTTACTTCCTCCCTCTCTCCCTGTCTTCTTTCCTTTAAAGCTACCATCTTTTTTCCTCTAGCACTGATACTCTCTAGGAGGTTTGGCGCTCTGCTTTCCTGCTAGACGTCCCAGTCCTGGAGCCTCAGATGTCTTATAACTACTGTGATACGTGGAGGAAGTTAGCTACTAGGAAGCTCATGAGGAAAACCAGCCAGTGGAATCATGAGGGAGGAACATAAATGTCTTCTGGTGCTACCAGTTCATTGTTGACTGTTCTCCACTGAGCAGCCTTTAATACCCAGATGTATGCAGGCTCTAAAATCAGACAAATTTTAGACACAAGAATAGGACAGAGCTCAACATCTGTCGGGCAGTGGCCCTAGATTATGCTAGAGCATGGTACCTTCACCTCAGACCACACTTCCTGAGTTTCCAGCATCCTGTGTGTTCACACAGCCAACAGAGTTACTCCGTATGAATGGAATAACACAAGTTCCACCTACAGACAAGTAATATACATTTTATTTCATCCATGCTTCAAAAGCACACAAACAAATGTTTCAGTGCCTCCTTTTGCTCTCTGAAGTGCATACACACTCCTCTGTTTGGCATTCAAAGGCTTCAGAGCCTGACCTTAATTATCTTCTCAGCTGATCCTACTGCTTCTTTCCATGTATGCCATGCGCTGAGCACAATGAATTTTGCGTGAGGCAACTTACACCTTTTTATTCTGTTGAAATCCTGTCATGCCACCCACCATTCACATGCCACGACCACAGTGAAGTACATCAAACCCTGTAAAAACACTGTGCTTCTCTCACCTATGCCTGCTTCTAATGCAGATGAGTTCCTATGCATATGAGTAAATGAAAGCATCTAGATTAAGGCAGTGCCTAAAATATTTTCTCACATTATACTTTTGTTTGTAACTATAGATGTAGTCATAACTTAATAAACTTTATCCTCTTACAAGGGTGACATTACATTTTTCACACTAGAACACATATTCACAGGATACATACCATACTTTTGTTTTTTATGTATACAATATAAAGGTCTTCATTTCAGCATCTTCTTTAGGGAATAAATTAACAACAACAACAAAAAAATCCCACTTATAAAGCAGCTTCACTCTTTACTAGACTGTGCCAGGGTAGCACACAGACCCTGTATCTGTCCAGAAGTCAAGCTCAGTCAGAGAGAACACAATCATCTTTATAATAACGCCATTGCACTTTTCTCTTCACTTGCTCCCAATGTTTTTGGCATTCGTCATAACTCATCTATTTAGCCTGAGGAGATGTTTTTTTTTTTTTCCCCTGAGACAATGGCTTAGAAATCTATGAAAAGAAAATTACCCTCTTATTTCAATGGAATTAAAAATAACTTATTCCATTAAGAATACATGATAAGAATCTAAGTATGTTTCATCAGTAATCACATGAGCAGTCACTATTCCAACTGAAAGCCCTGGAAAAACTGGATCACAAGACCAGATTGCCACCTCCTTCCATGGCTGACAAATTTGTCTGTGGTTGATGGAACAATACACTAGCATGTTTCCAAAGCTTGTGTCTGATGACATCTCTTCAGATCCCATGTAAACAGATGCGTGTGGTAACATACACCTGTAAACCCACTCCCACAAAGCAGATGAAAAGACAAGAATTTGGAAGCCTTCTCCCATTTCTCATGTATATCTGTGAGGATAGCACTGCATGGGTTATTAAAGACTTACTTCATTTATATCATATCCACCACTCCAAAAGAGAAATGATTTGCCATGCATGGTGGCACACACCTTTAATCCTAGCACTCGAGAGGCAGAGCCAGCCTGAGACTTCAGAGTGATTTACAGGTCAACCTGAGCTAAAGTGAGACACCACCTCAAAAAACAACAACAATAAAAACAGTGAATGATTAAAAGAATGCTATTTTATTTTTAGTTTAGACTAGTGATCACACCATAACTGATTTTTAGAAGCAAATATAATTCTACTGTAAATATTATTCTCCAAGGATCACTTGACTTTGTGTATCCTTTGGAAGATAGTGTAGGATGTAACACACACAAATGTAAATTAGAAATCTGCAAAGTAATTTCATGACTCAGTGAATGTGTCCTTTAGTTTGTGAGTTGTAAGCTATCACCATCCTAGGATATTACCCTACTACATGATTAGATTGTGGAAATCCCAAGTGTTTTATTGAACAACACCAAATCTCTCTTTTCATACTTAGTGTCATTCTGTGATGTAACTGGATAACCATTATTTGAAGTTCCATCAACAATTACTTTGACAAAAAATTAGAGACAAATGTTATGTTCTTCAACATAATATGGAATCTCATTTGGAGCACTTCGGTTAAGTGACAAGTTGCTCTTGTGACCTAAGAATCTGATGTGTCTATTGGCAGTACTTTAAACCAAGGAAAAGAGAAATGCTTAAATTGCTCTATATTTAGTTTATGAAAAATTTTGATAGCTTCATGATATTTTATTTAGTTATTAGTTTAACTTAATTTTATCTTTTTGCTTCTCTCTCTCTCTCTCTCTGTCTCTCTCTATCTCTGTGCGTGTAGATGTATATATGGTGTGGTATGCAGTGACGACCCCTAAACTTAACTGTGACTCAGAGCACTTGTCTATCATAGTTCATCCCTCTTCTACATTGTCTTTGGTTGGAACCGGAGTTTCTTTACCAATTCCAGAGCTTGAAGGTCTTCAATGATTTTGGGGTCTATTCTGCCCTATGGGATTGTAGTTCCAGGTGCATGTGGCCACATCCAGCTGTTAACATGAGATCTGGAGATCTGAGCTCTGTCTCCTGTCCTTGATACACTTGAAGCCAAGGAGCCAGTATCCAGCTCTAAATTTTTATTCTTATTTTAGTAAATGAAATGATATTTTGACTAATGTGTTCCTTCAGGAGGAAGAGAAAAATTATAGCATTGGGGTGGTGGGGGTCTGGAGAGGTGGTTGACTCAGCAGTTAAAACATTTGTCTATAAAGCTTGACAATGTGGGTTCAATTCCCCAGTACCCACATACAGCCAGATGCACAAGGTGGTATGTACATCTGGAGTTTGTTTGCACTTGCAAGCACCCCTGGTGTGTGTCCATTCCCTCTTGTTGTCTTCTCTCCCCCTCCTCTCTCTTTCTTCTTGAAAACAAGAGATTAAAATATTTTTTAGAAACCTAAATGATGGCATATGTTTTCAATAGAAACATGTTATCAAGTGTGAAAGAAAATCATAGACCAAATATTATGAAATTTTTTTTCCCTGAGAAGTTAGAGTAAACTTTATGTAACTCCTAAAGAACAAATCCAAACTAGATTTAGTGTGGCAATGATATTCAGTTTCTTAACATAATTTGATTTAGTTAAGTGCTATTTATTTAGGGACTAAAATATTTATTAGAGAGGGAGAGAGAGAAAAAAATGATAGAATGAATAGAGTGTGCCAGGACCACTTGCCACTGCAAACAACTTCAGACACATATCTGTTTGTGGATCTGGCCTTATGTGGGTAAATAGGGAATCTGACTTGGGCTGTCAGATTTTGTAAGCAAGTACCTTTAATTGCTGATCCATCTCTTCAGCCCTCTTTTTATCCTTATGAAGATATACTTTGTTATATAAAATTTTACAAAATACCTACTAAGGGAAAAGTTTTCAGAGTAAAAGGCAAGTATACCATGTGGCTTTCTAAAGTAATTCACAAATGAAAATGTTCTCTCATTCTAAATGTTTGTATTTATCAGCAGTAGCACACTAGTCTGGGGCAACTAGTGGGAAGGAGTATGCATACATTGTGAAGTTTATTAACAAATCTTAAGGAGACAAATGGAAGACCATGCAAATCATTTGTGGGATATGAGAATTACTGTTAATTTTAAATGTACTTACCTAATGAAACCTAATTCTTTGCAAGATAATAAAACATTGTAGTAAAAATTGTATTTACCAATACTACTACCTTTTAACTAGTTAGGCAATCATATTTCAGGGTACTGAGAGGAGGGAAAAGGGACCTGAGGCAGCATGCTTATGCAATGGGGTTTAGGAGCTCAAAGACAAGGCAAAAGTGCCTTGGAGGAACTGGGATACCCCCTCCTGTTCTCAGGGTACAGTTTAGACTCCACAAATTTAGAAACTCTGAAAATATTGAAATTTCTTAAAAAAAAAAAACCTATGATCTTTGCCAGCTATGGTGGCATATGCCTTTAATCCCAATACTTGGGAGGCTAAGATAGGATGATCACTTTGAGTTCTAGGCCAGCCTAACACACAGAATGAGTTGTAGGTCAGCCTGGGCTAGACTCAAACCCTACCTCAATAAAAACAAAAAAGCTATGTTCTTGATGTGAGTTCATACTATATTTGAATTACTTTTGTGTTAACCCTAAGACTATATGAAACAGAATAAATATGTGTGTCATGTTATAGTATGGTATGAAAATGTGATTTTAAACATGGTCCAAGTAGCTGCTTTTCAGGGTCTCTGAGTGATTGGGTTTATTTTGGAATCTTTTCCTGGCCTTTTACTTCATGGCATCTGCTAAACTTTACCGATAATCAAGGCTGAATAACATAACATCTACAATCAGTATGTAATCAGATCTGATGAAAAAAACATTTCCACATGCTTATTGCATTTCTACATAGATATATTTGTAAATGAACTATTTTTAAAAGCTCTATTTAAGATGTTATCCTGTAGCCCTTAAGCATATATAATGTCCCTTTTGTTATCAATGTTTTGGTATAAATATTCCACATTAATAGTATGAGTAATTGCTTTTAAACTGTGCGGTTTTATACATTCAATCTTTTAGTCTTAATTTCTATTCTGATATTGATTTGAGGGATAATATGAATATTTGTAGGAGAAACTGCATTCTGTAGATTCACTTCTAAAATTTGGCAACTGAAATGTTACTAAATGAAAATTAATTGCTTTTCATAAAATAAGGACATTTTACAAGGCTGTGTAATCAGATTAGAAAAATGACTGGCCTCACTAATGGAAATTAAATGTGATGCTGGGTGTTCTGGCAGCGTGGCCTGGGAGCTGGGCTTGCATGTAAAAGTGTAATTTCTTTCCCCACTGAGTGGATTTTGAATCTCAAAATAATTAGTTCTGTCAAAGAATTAATTTTGTTGACAGGATTAAGTGGAGAATATACAACCCCACACACACATATTATAATTATTTGGAATGAAAAGATGATATAAACAATAATCTTCAATTCTAGCTGTCAAACTTGATTACATCATTCTTTTAGCACTTTTGAGATTCATTTTAATAATGTTGAAGATAACATATAAGTCATCATCCTCATTTCCATTTATATATTGGGTACAGATTTTATCATTTACATATCTTTTATGTATGTATAGGAATGTTAAAGTTTCCAACCACTTTATTTAATATGCTATTTTCTGATATCAGAAAATGCAGCTATGTAAATTGCTATCTGTACTTTATATTGTTAGTTTTACTCATGTATCTTATTTCATGTTTTTGTATGTTGTCAATATTGATAGTATACTGTGACATAGAACTCCAGTTAGTTGTGTAATGGTAGCAGTGAGAATCTCAACACTGCTCACCTTGACAATGACCTTGGAAGGAACTACTCTATGGACCCTGTGGTTTGCTTCTGAGCTTTTTGTTTTTCCTTTAGGTCCAATGCTGCCTCTGACATTCTTATGATCTAAGTAAACTAGATTATGTGAAAATCATATCTATGTCTAATCCAAAACAATAAGAAAGGTGACTACTCCCAGTTTTATTTTATGTTTATTTGTATTTATTTATTCACAGACAGGGAGAGAGGGAGGCAGGGAGGGAAGAAAGAAAGAATGGGAATAAAAGGGCCTCTAGCCACTGCAAAAGAACTCCAAGCACATGTACCACTGTGTGTATCTGGCTTATGTGCATTGTAGAAAATTGAACCTGGATCCTTGGACTTCGCAGACAAATGTGTTAACCACTAAGCCATCTCTCCAGCCCAACTCCCAATTTTAAAAGTGGAGTAACTTAAGGAAGTTGAAAAACTTCATCATATATACACAGTTGAAGAAAATAATGCTATAGTTGTACTTAAGACTACTTTGTTATATAGTCATTTTTAATGTTCCATTATTGATTCCATATTTAAAGTAATTTATACAAAATTGGCATTTTAGAAGCACGATAGGCTTCAACGTGGTGGTACATACCTTTAATCCCAGCACTCAGAGTCAGAGAGAGGATTGTCATGAGTTTTACAACAGCCTGGAGCTACCAAGTGAGTTCTATGTCAGCCTGGGCTACAATGAGATTCTGCCTCAGAAAAGAAAAAAAAAAAAAAAAAAAAACCCTGATATGTTGTTATTATGAATTTCAAATTTAAATAGTTCTAGTTTACAGCATTAATATTCAAAATGTTGGGCTGGAGAGATGGCTTAGCAGTTAAGCACTTGCCTGTGAAGCCTAAGGACCCCGGTTCAAGGCTCGATTCCCCAGGACCCAAGTTAGCCAGATGCACAAGGGGGCACATGCGTCTGGAATTCGTTTGCAGTGGCTGGAGGCCCTGGCACACCCATTCTCTCTCTCTCTCTCTCTCCCTCTATCTCTCTCTCTCTCTCTCTTTCTCCCTCCCTCTGTAGCTCTCAAATAAATAAATATTTAAAAAATATATTCAAAATATTTTTGGAAACCTTGTGTATTTATATGGTTTTGCAATTTTGAATTATATTTAGTTTTGCTAAATGACATGACAGATATTCTTGAGAAAATAGAGTAGGTTTTAATGATATTACAGTTAAAATAATTTTAAAATTTATGAAAAATAATATTCTACTGACTGACAATGTACTACTTTCTAGCAATTATAAATAATCCTTCTCTATAGTATTCCTCTACAGTTAAATTGAAAGCACTCCTTTTAATATTCCCTAGTTTTAGTATTTATCATTGAATGTTTATTCTAAAGCATTTTTTAAATTTTTTTGTTTATCATTTATGTATTTGAGAGTGACAAACAGAATAAGAGGCAGAGAGAGAAAGAGAGAGAATGGGTGCACCAGGGCCTCCAGCCACTGCAAACGAACTCCAGATGCGTGCGCCCCCTTGTGCATCTGCCTAACATGGGTCCTGGGGAATGGAGCCTCGAACAGGGGTCCTTAGGCTTCACAGGCAAGCGCTTAACCACTAAGCCATCTCTCCAGCCCAGCATTTTGTTTTTTAAAAACTTCAAGATAACATATTTTACTGTCTTTTGAAAATAACAGAAACTTTGTATCTGAATTATGCCACTAGACAGAGCCAAATACAGCCCAAATAGAATATACCCATATAATCGAGCTGTCCTGTAGCTGGTCTTGGAGTGAATGGAGTAGGTATCCTTCAATGAAGTAAGACAGGACTTCAAGCAGGATAAAGTGTGCAGCTTCTAGTCTGAAATTCAGTCTGTAGCATATCATTATCATGTTGTAATTAGGAAAAAGTATAAGGGTCCACCTCTGTACAAAGTGTATTAATTTGCTATCGAGGGTTGATTGTCAAGCCTTATAAAGTATTTAGGGCTTGTCTTTGCCTCTCATTGCTCTGTGACACAGGAGATAAGGTTGAATGACTTTACAGCAAAGAGAAGTTTATTTGTCCATGTTATAACAGGCAGATGTTTGGCACAGAGAAGGTTCTCTGTTAGCCATACATGCAACCATAGGTGACAGTTCTGGACACTAGTCTGAATAAGCAGCTTATTTGAGTTTACAATTTACATCATAATTATTAGGTCCTAGGGACCATATATTTGGCTATTCACTTACAAGAGGATTGTAGACGTTTCTCCTGGTAAGGTTTATATACATTACCAATCCTTCCTGAAGGAGGGCAATTAAGGATGTATTTCACAAGTTAATGGACGGCAAAAGATGGATGGCACATTTCCAGGAGTCTGCATGAAATAATTTAAACAAGCACTCCTTAACTTAGTGCATTAAAGTTATTTTGTTCTTACTGCTATAATTTTAAAGAGATAGTTCACAGACAATATTAAGGCATGTCATATTAAACATAAAAAGATACTTCAGAAACAGGTTTTAGGCATGTTTATCTCATAAGGAAGATTTCTAACACAAATGCATTGTCAAAGTTAACACATTGTGAGAATAAATAGATCTAATTCATTAATACTTGAGGTAGTTTGAACGTATGCCCCCCATAGACTTGGGTGTTTTGTTGAAGTTTTAAACTTGGGTTTTCAGCCACCTAGCTAGAGGAGGTGTCACTGGAGAGGAACCTAAGATGCAGCCCAAAGATGTGTTCAGGGGAGGGTCTGAATTCCAGCTCAAAGATATACAGAGAGGTGTGAGTTCTAGCAGAGGCTCCTGTTTGCTGTAGGTAGCTTTCTGCTTTGTGGTGCTTGCTGGCTGGTGGTGATTTCTCTCTGTTTGGATCTATGAATGGGAAGCAGCTTCGTCTGCCATTTGATGGAATTTCCCCTAGATCTGTAAAACTGAAATAAAGCTCTCACTCCCCTAAACTGTGCCTGATTTGGATGCTTACCCCAGCAATGTTGTAGCAGACAGCTTCAGGTTCGCTGAGATGAACTTTCAGACCAGGCACAGTTATGGAGGAAGGGATTTATTGGAGCTTACAGATCCAGGGGAAGTTCCATAAAAGCAGAAGAAACTGGCCTGCTTTCACAGGCCCAAGCAGAGAGAGACAAGTCTAAAGGTCAAAAGCCACAGCACACTTCAGGAAATCCAGCTAAGCACACTTTGCATATCTTTAGATTGAAATCTGAAACCCACCACCACACCTTAAGATCCACACAATGGCATTGCCTCCAGCCAGATGGCTAGAGATGCAAACTACAAAAAAATAAACAACTGAATATATTGGGGGCCATCTATTCTATTCAAACCACCACAAATGTGAAGATGTCTACTACAATAAGTAATCCCTCATCTCAGTGATGGAGATAACACTAAGTAAAAAGACTAAGTTCAGCTGACTAAGATGCACCTCAAACAGAGGTATTGTGATGTCAGTAGGCTTTGGACTTCTGTTCAATGTCACTAAATAGTTGAAGCTTATCTGCTTTCTGTATCACACAGCACTAATGATTCAAGTCCCATCTACTTCACAAAGATGATAATAGCAAAGTATTTCTGAGATTTAAATAACTATAAAAATATAATAATCCTTGCAAGAATTATGCCAAGCACATACACAGTAATTTCTAGAGAGATATCTTTTTTTCAGTTTTTTTTTTTTTGCATGTGTATAGTACATGTGGTATGATATATGTGTTGGTATATGGTGTGTGTGTGTGTGTGTGTGTGTGTGTGTGTGTGGTGTATATGGTTAGTGTGTGGTATGTTGTGTGTGGTGTATGCATCTGCTAGCACAGTAACCCCAAAATGACATTGATGCAGCTAGAGGAGAATGTTAGGTCCCCATTCATTACTCACACACTTGACTTTTCTGATGATGGAGTCTCTTAATGATTATTCAGTTTGCTATTCTCAAACCCTGAATCTTTGCTTCCCACAAGACTACAGGCAGTGTGGCTATCTGTACAGTGTATACTGTGCACAAACAGTAGTCTGGAGAATGGAATTCAGGCAATCTCAGCCCCCCTTCAGGCCTTCTTGCTGATGTAAGACTTGAACATTTGTGTATTGAGCCACCTCTCCAGCCCTCTATAATAGACTAATTAATTATCCCACAAAATGTGTAACCTGCCCTATTTGGATGAAATTATAAATATTAAGTTACTAAGCGTTTTACCCTAGGCTATAATTCCCAGGATAATTTAATTGTCAGTATATTGGGCTCATCTACCCTGCATCTTCACTAAGTAAGGAAGTATAATCTACTTCTAAATGTAACACTGTTGCCACTGAAAGTTATGAGAACCATTAATGTCTCAAAATCTTCAATGTTAATTGTGTGTGGCATCTAAATTACTTAAAATTTAAATTAACATCCTACCTTACAATATTTGTGCTACTATAAAAAGTATCTGCAACTGGATGACTTATAAAGAAAAGAAATTTATTTCTGGGCAGCCTAAGGTTAAGGTTTTGACAGGTTTGGTGTCTGATGAAATCCTGGGCCCTGCTTCAAAGATGTCACATTTTCTTCATGTGTGGACAGGATGGAAATTCAAAAGGGGCTTGCTAATTTCCTCTAGCTTTTTGATAAGGTCATTGATCACATTAATGTGGATTGTTACCTTATGATTTAATCACCTCCTAATGGTCTCATCTCTTAATGGTATGATATCACATCATGTATAAGTTTCAATTGATACAGTTTGGAGGAATATATACATTCAAACCATAACAACTTGGTTTTTTCCCCTAGGTATGATTAGGCAGTATGTATACCAAGTCCAAAATATGAGCAGCTTTTGTGCTCTGTGAACTTTGGCCTATAGGTGTGGGCTTCCCCAGAAAGGGGCATGGATTTCTATGTGCTGGTATTATGGTAGGAATGTTAGTCCTCTAGAGATCCCTCTCTGTTCTAGCAGATGGCTCCACACAAGTGGCTGTTAAATCTAAGTGTTTTATAGACACTTGGGGATAATCAAATAACACTACAAATAATGCCTGCTAAATACACTGAATACAATTGACAACATCATTTTGGCTTATAGACGTCCAGCTTATGTAAAACCAGCTTTTAAACTTGCTATACCTATATGTTCTGATAAAATCTTTGAAAATTTGAGATCATTATTGTTTGTGTTTATTGTCTAAATTTATATCCAATTTAATTTTACTGAATACAGATTACAGCTATCAACTAAATAATATCTACATAGTGACTATGATCATTCTTAAATATACTATAGTAAAATACAAGCTTTTCCCTCAGACATTGGCAGAAGCATTAATGTCCACGTTGTTAATAGCTTTTCTTATTTGTGTGCATGTCTTGTGAACAATGGGTGCTAATATGTATGAAGGCATGTTTTATATGCTATCTTAAATATGGAGTATCATTTGAAGTACCAATTGCATGTCCCTTAATTCAGCATTGAGTTTATATTCCCTTTAGCACTGCTCTGAAAAACATATAAGGAATATTAAAATCAGAGAATTATTAATGGTATTCATAATATGGCTTTAAATTGTTGAAAAAAATGATTATTATCTTCACGTACAAGGAGGACAAAAAATCTAAATACAGTGTGTAAGGATAGAATAAATTTTCAGTTGACACAACACTCCTATTTTCTGTTCATGAGTTATGACAGAGCCTCTTAAAAATGTAACCCTCCCAGAATGATTTTTCTCCTCTTACAGAATCTCTAACCATCAATGCCAGGAATTTTGACGCTCAGCAAACTCCATCATGTGATCATTGAAAGCAATGGGTATTCCCATGAATACTGATATCATAAAATTATCTTGAAATGCAGAAAGAAATTAATTCAATTGCTACTGGCCTGATCCTTGTGGACTGGAGCCACTGTGTTGATTTAGATACATACATTTAATAGGTTATATAAATTTGAAAAACTAAGAAGAAAAGATGACTCCTATCAGGTGGTCATGAGTTTTTAATAGATTATATACATACCTAATAAACTCAGTAAGAAATATCAAATATATTCAAAGACTGAGCAAACAGCCAAAAATATCCTTAAGATGTATGCATATAATATCTACTATATGCCTTCCATGCACTTAGCTTAGTAAGGAAAATAAAATGAGAAGCACAAGTAGGGAGACATTGTCTAGCAATAGGTCATTTGTTTCCAAACAATTTTCCTAAAATAATCTAAAATCAAATGTATATTAAATGTATTCCCAATTGAAAATTTCAGTCTGACTCATTGATCAAATAGCTAAATTTCTTTCCACTTAGTGGCCTGGACTAAAGATCCACCCACAGTTACACCTCCTCCAGCAGGGCTGCTGGAGACTCAAGTTGCAAGCTCAAACTAAATCAAAAAGAGCTCAGAATATGGGGGACATATTTTCACATGCAAACCACCACATTAGTCATGTTAGTCTTAAAAGACATTGCGAAGTCTGTATACAGACAGCAAATGTCTAGTGAATTTAGATACTTAACATAATCACCTCATACCTATTCTCAGTCTCCTTACTATTATTGCTGCATCGAGTAAAAACTTAAACTACACTAAGATTATTAAACCATGCTTATATATACTAACATGATAGTTCTTATCTAGAGAAGACTATACATAACTTTTAATTTCTATATTTCTTGGAGGTTTCCATTGTCTTCCCTTCTACTGGAGAGAAGTGGACAGTCTTGTCTGTCATTGATACACTTTTTCATCAATAGATATAAAATGTTTCCTATGGAGAACTTATTTTATGAGACACATGAACTTGCTAAAGCTCTCATTCATGATAGTGAATCTATATTCAAATGCCCTGAGCTTTAGGAATTGGTAAGCAAGGACTTCATCTGATCCATACATAGTAAAGAAATGATCACTGTACCATTGTTCTTTTCTATTTGACATAACCCAAAACATTTAAGTTTGCAGACAAAAAAAAAAAAAAAAAAAAAATCAGCATTCCAACCTTCGTCAGTGTCAGGGGAGTAAAAACATGTATCAGGGGATTGGTTGTAGGATTTAAGACCTTTTACCCCAGTGACAGTCTGCCAAAGCCCCATTAATAATGACTGAAAGTGGCTCATCTCTGCAGTTCTGTTAGCCTACATGAAATCACTTCAGGGACTAAATTTAACTCCTGAGGGAGCTGCCATGACTGACAGAACAAAGAGGACAAGAATGGAATAGGCCTGTTAACTAAGAGTGGATGAATTTTTCCTTTGGGCAAAAATGCCTAGCTCCTGAAATTCAGCTTCATGTGGCCGAAGCTTAAAGTTGGATAAAGATGTTTTATTCAGTGAATATGTGGAATACAGCAGGTCTTTAGTAGATCCTATCCCTTTTTGTCCACCAGTGGCATCATATAATAATCAGTTAGAGGTGAATATCAGGTTTCTGCCTTAAATCTCCATCCTTGCCTTATGAAACTTCATTAATATGAACTATGTCATTGTATCTTTTATTGGATGACTCAGGAGATGAACAAAATTTTGTAGTTTCTACTTTGTATTACTTGAAGGTAACTATTTTGAGTTTGTGGATAGGTAAACATAATATTTATTAGGAAAAAAATCAAGAACATTCTCTGGGCTATCTCCAGACATTCAACTATTATCTGTAACTGTAAGTCATAGCATAAGTCTCAAAGACTTCTTCCTCCTCAAGATGATATGATTAGTTATAGTATTTAATAATTTCATTAAGTATTCTGGAATATTTTTTAGGAAACATCCCTGACCTGAGAGGAACTGAAGGGAAACTACTATATGAAAGCATATTAGTACACCCGTAAACCAATGGAAGGTTCACAACAAGTATTACAGAACTGCTTCTCAGGATAATTTAATAATTTACAGACAACCTTTAAAATATTATTTATTTATATTCATGTGTGTGTGTGTGTGTGTGTGTGTGTGTTCATAAGGGTCTATTACCAATGCAAATGAGTGCCTGATTGGCTTTATATGTGTGCCTGTGTAATTGAACCTGGGCCAGGATGTTTATCAAGCTAGCACTTTTAATAACTAAGCCACCTCCTCAGCCTCAAGCAACTATTTTAAGCCATATCTATCTACAAAAGGCATTCAATGCAAAGGTGATGTGCACAGAGCATGAACTCCTGACTAACTTCTGTCTCTCAATATTCTGATTGGTTGCTTCCATCTCCATTCCAAGAATCTTTTCAAGCAAGCTTGATGTCTACTAAATAATGTTTACCATTCACAAAATAAGATAGGGGCTTAAATTTTTATGAGTCTGGAAAATAAAAGTTCAGATATCCATCATGGCTACCAGGGTGTACCTGTTCTTACTATACAATCCCTACCATACAGACACATCAATCACAGCAGCCTCACTGACACTAGAGCAAACTTATCTGTTCATAATTTCACTGCCTAAGGCCTTACCTCATAGTGGGCATTGGTTCTGACTGACCTTCTCCTCCAGTCAAGTAGAGAGAGGCTCATGATTGTGGGTTTCACTTCTCTACATAATTTGGAGCAATCTTACAACTAGGTCAGACTGACCAGCAGAAAGGTATCATAGAAACATAATTACAATCAGCATTTTTGGCATTTGTAACTAACAGTTCATTCTGCAGAGGAGAAAGATTTTAAGAATATCACATACACTAAATTTTCTAGAATTAAATAAATTTGGTCTTATTGCAGAGAAGATGATTATATTTTAGAATAAGCCTTTAAAATGAGTAATTCACATGGTTTTATCTCTTGGAGTCTTCACTGTTTAATTTAAAAATGATATTTAACTTTCCAGTATAAAGTTGATATTTAATCTCCTTCTTTGTCAAAATTTCATTTGTGTTTGTCAGTTATATAAGTGATTGGATAAATAGAAATAATTTCATGGTGATATCTGATAGATAACTTATAGCACCAATAATAATGCCTCTAAAAGCACAGAGGAACTTGTTAGTTTCTCAAACCCCAACCCTAGAAATGAGTTTCTCTATATTTGGCTGATGTGAACTACTGGGACTGGAACTGCATTACTTTAAAACTCAGATGTTGAAATTCTAATGTCCAATGTGATAATATTTGAATGGGGGACCTGTTGGAGATTTTCTTTATTTTGCTTTATTTTATTTATTTATCTACTTATTTTTGAGATAGGGTCTCTTTCTCTAGCCCAGGACGACCAGGTATTCATTATATAGTCTCAAGCTGGCCTTGAACTCATAATGTTCCTCCTACCCCTGTCTCTGGAGAGCTATGATTAAAGGTGTGACCCTTGGAGACTGTTTGATTTAGATACGGTCATGAGAGAAAGGACTCCATGCAGAGGAAGAGAAGTCACAGTGTACTTCCCTGCCTCGGTCTCTTAAGAGTTAATGCTTTTATTCCAATCTGTCTCTGTCTCTCAGTGCTTCTCCTCTCTCTATCTCTCTCTGTCTCTCTCTCTGTCTCTCTCTCTGTCTCTTTCTCACATCCATCCCCACCCCACTTCATCCCTTATCCTGGAAATAAGGCATCTATCTGCATGTCAAAAAGACAGCTGTCACCAGGAACATAAGCAGACCTCAAGTCTATTTGATCTTGGATTTTTTAAGCCTAAAGAACTATGACAAATGAATTTATGTTTTTGAAAGGATTCAATAATGTAACATTTTTGTGCCAGTTCAGACTAATACAGAATATATTAAAAAAATAGCTGCATGATTACTCTTTCTACCTGATCTGTGATTTTTTTTTACTTGGTCCAAATAATGTGCTTCTGACTGGCTACAAGAGCCACAGGATGTGTTTATCTCTGGATGAATGAAAGTAAGTGTCCCTCACAGGCCAAGTCCCTCAGCCCAGGAGGGCTGGGATGTGCAGTTTTTCGTTGTTGCTCTCCAAGAGACAGTTCAACTCCTTCCATTACTCTTGGCTTGCAGAATGTCAACTATTTAGTTATTTAACATATCAAGATTATTTTAATCACATTTGACAAAGTGTATGAGGTAATGTTACAGATTTTTATCTAATGTTGACTAAAGCAATTGATTACCAACATAGTAGTTATAATAGCCAACACAGAATGACTAAGTAATTATTCTTCCTTCCCACTTAGTTACTTAATATTAATGTTTATATTAAAACATACTTGTTCTTAATAGCTAACATTTTTATAGCAATATAGGATCTATTGAGACATAGAATAGTTAACATTATTTACTCTAAAAGCATTATTTTTGAGAGCAAAACACCACCTCAAAAAATCAGAAAAAATATTCTTTTTTATTACCATAATTGCAGTTAATGCCACTATCAATTAATTAAATTTTGGTGAACTATTGAATGAAATATTATCATTTGCCTAATTTCATAAGCTTCTTAATACTAGATTTACTGAGATTTTAAGTTATTCTTATTCCAAAAACTTTTCATGTTAATAAATTTTAATTAAATTTATCTTATTCTGTTTTTGTATTTGAGAGAGAAAGAGGCAGGGAGGTGGGAGGCAGGGAGGCAGGGAGAACAGGCATCCCAGGACCTCGCGCCACTGAAAATGAACTCCAGACACATGCTTCACCTTGTGCATCTGGCTTATGTGGGTACTGGGGACTTGAAGCTGGGTCCTTAGGCTTCACAAGCAATCATCCTAACTGGTAAGCCATCTCTCCAATCCTCATATAAATGAATTTTATGTAGAATTTATCATATCACTTTTATTTTCAGTGGGGTCTTATTAAAACTGGAATAATTTGAGGCTGGAGAGATAGCTTAGTTGTTTAGGTGCTTCCCTGCGAAGCCTAAGGACCCAGGTTCTTTTCTCCAGAACCCACATAAGCTAGCTTCACAGGGTGGCACATGCATCTGGAATTTGTTTGCAGGCCTATTCTCATTCATTTTCTGTCTGTCTCTCATAAATAAATATATAAATGAATAAACAAATAAATAAATAAAAATAAAAAAGAATAAAATGCCTTATTTTTCTAGTCAACTCCTTCTGCTGAGACAAACCTCCAACCAGACACATCTTATGGGAGAAGGTGTTTAGTTCAGTCTTACAGATCCAGGGGAAACTTCATCGATGATGGAAGAAGCTGCTTACTTTCATAGAATCAAGCAGAGAGAAACAGCTGCAACAAGTAAACACCAACACTAGCAAGCCCAAACCCACAAACACCTAGTAGGGCTGAACTCAGATATATATGCCCCAAAACACACTTTAGAACTAGACTCCAAGATCTGCATCCAGTGACATCCCTTCCCCAGTAGGGCTCTGCCCACTGGACACTCAACATTCAAGCCTGAGTCAACATTTATATATTTATTTCCTGTGTATTTATATATTTATTTCCTGTGTGTGTGTGTGTGTGTGTGTCCATGTGTATGCACATGCTGGTATCTGTAGCTGCTGCAAATGAATGCCCTGTCTGGCTTTACGTGGGTGTCTGGAAACTGAATGCAGGCTCATAGGCTTTGCAAGTAAATGCCTAGAACTACTGAGTCATCCCTCTAGTGCCTTTTATTCTATTTTTAAATCCTAAAATAGATAAAAAGGCAAATGGAATCTGATATGTTAGTTGTGTATACAGTATGATTGCTGCTGTTATAGTCAATGTATAAGAAGTATAGTTTAAAATAGAAGAATTTAGAATTTAACTTCAATATAATCAATGTATTTTTAAATATAGTAAATAAGAAATTTCACTTTTGATTTGGTTGTTTCATAATTACAATAACTGAATTGAGACACAAATTACTAAAGAGAAATTTTATATGTAGTAATTTAATTTGCCTTAAAACCCACCATTGAACTTTTTAATAATCAATGAAGACATTGCTAATTGCTATTCTTCTTTAAATTTTTTTGTTTTATTTTTATTTATTCATTTGAGAGCAACAGACAGAGAAAGAGGCAGATAGAGAGAGAGAGAATGGGCGTGCCAGAGCCTCCAGCCACTGCAAACGAACTCCAGACACGTGCACACCCTTGTTCATCTGGCTAACATGGGTCCTGGGGAATTGAGCCTCGAACTGGGGTCCTCAGGCTTCACAGGCAAACGCTTAACAGCTAAGCCATCTCTCCAGCCTGGTAATTGTTATTCCTTATTGTCAAATCGGCTGGATTTTGAATCATCCAGAAGATATATCTTTAGGCATGTCTGGGAGCATAGTTACAAAGAGATTTGATAGAGAAGAAAAGATCTATCCTAAATATGGGCAGGATCAACCCATGGACTAGGGTCCTGAAATCAATAAAAGGAGAATTTTTTTTTATAAAAAGTGAACTGAACATCAGCATTAATCACTGTGGCTGTGGTTGCAGTGTGACTGTACCTCATGTACCCACCACCACGCTTTGCCTGACATAGTAGACCTTACCCCTCTAAATTGTAAGTGTCATTGAATCCTACCTTAAGCTGTTTTTACCATGTATTTTGCCCCAGCAATTTAGCTAGTGCAACATGCTCCTGAAACATCAACATATTTAAAATGCAATCTGCAGATTTAACAAAATGTACATTTAAGAAAGGAGATGTTTATAGGTTAAACATTTTGAGGCTATGTTCAGGACTTTTCATTCTATTTCAATGTTCCCTGTATATGGGGAAATGCTGTTCTGCCTAGATTAATAATTGAGCTCCATTTTTTGTTGCTGTTACAGATCACACCCTGCCTCTCTCAGTATATGGCCCAACCATTCCTCATATTCAATGCAATGAATTAGAAAATACTTCAAGTGGGAAGAGTTGGCAGGTGTTAAAACTATTTTGAGCATGCTCAAGCAGGTGCTTTCTTTCCCTGCTAAGTGTGTGAGAATATGTTCCAACTTTCTGGAAAGTAGTTAAGACTGGTAAGAAATATTGTCACACCCCTTTGACCCAGTGATTTCAATAACATAGTTTTTCTTACTAAATTTGAAAATTGAAAATGAAATTCCAAATATTTATCAAGTGTACAAACAAAACCATGCTTGTATTTCATTACTGTGCAGCTTTTTAAAAGCTACATTTGTTATATTTTAAAAA
The DNA here is from genome assembly GCA_036346955.1 of Dipus sagitta. Lineage (NCBI taxonomy): Eukaryota > Metazoa > Chordata > Mammalia > Rodentia > Dipodidae > Dipus > Dipus sagitta. The sequence goes on from CM070771.1 coordinate 151,717,720, forward strand.
GGGGGTTGGGGATTAAGACCTACATCCTGATGCATGTGCCACCTGGCTTATGTGGGACTGGGGGAATTGAGCCTAGGTCCTTTGGCATGCGTCTGGAGTTCTTTTGCAGTGGCTGGAGGACCTGGCACACTCATTCTTTCTCTGTTGGCCTCTCTCTCTTTCTCTCTGCTTCTTTTTCTCTCTCTCAAATAAATAATAAATATTTTTAAAGTTAAAAAAGACTTACTTACCCATCATATCTTTTCATATTTATCTTTATAAATAGTGTGGTGGTTTGATCCAGGTGTCCCCCATAAACTTAGGTATTCTGAAAGCTAGGTTCCCAACTGATGGAGATTTGGGACTGAACAACTCCTCAAAGGAATGTATTGTTGGGGGCGGGCTTATGAGTGTTATAGAGTTTCCTCTTGCCAGTGTTTGGCACACTCTCATGTTCCTGTTGTCCACCTTATGTGGACCAGGGGGTGATGACCACCCTCTGCTCATGCCATTGTTTTCCCCTGCCATCGTGGAGCTTCCCCTCGAGCCTGTAAGCCAAAATAAACCTCTTTTTCCCACAAGCTGCTCTTGGTTGGGTGATTTCTACCAGCAATGCAAACCTGACTGAAACAGTAAAGTGGTACTGAGACTGGGGTTGCTGCTAGACATCTGACTGTGTGGCTTTGATGTTTTGGAGCTGATTTTCAAGAGGAATGTGGAAGGATTTGAAACCTTGTCCTAAGAGATGCCTTGCACAGCTCTAAGTACAACTTTATGGAATATTCTGGTCAGAGTTGAAAGACCTGAATGCAGTAAGAACTATGGACTGTGAGGTTGAAAAGGCGCTTTGTTTGAACTGGGCTAGAAGCAGTTTGAGAGGCTTCCTGTTATGTCTGTGTCCTAAGAAGTTGTGCAGGGTTGCACTGCATATAAATGGACTGGTGTGAACAAAGGGATATGGCACAGAAAAAAATGAAATATTTGGCCCTAAACTGCTGCCCATTCACCCGCAAATTGTTTGAGAGGTTACAACCATTGAGATTGGGCCAGCTGACTTGCACTGTGAAAACAGGAAGAATGTAGACTCATTTGAAGGGGCCTGAGTGCTCAAGGAGTGTCCTCCTACAAAGTCTGCTTTATTCTTCCCTGGATTAACAAATTAGCACTGACCTGGTATTGTGGAGTATAAGAAATGCAGGAAAGAGAGGGTTATTGAGTTTGCAACACGGTTTTGTGTTTTGGAAATGGCCATGGGCAGTGTGAAGCAGGTTTGCTGAATGCCTGCCAGGAGACCCCATGGAGCCATGAGGATGAAACATGGATTGCAGTGGAGATGCAGGGACCACAAGATGGCTGCTCAGGAAAGCTGCCGGCCTGATGAAATTTGCCGGGACTGAGTGGCCTAGCTGGAGGGGCGAAATTGGAATACAAGAGACTTGTTGCTGGTTAGAATTATCGGAATTGGAGATTTGTCACTGGCTACAGTTGTTGGACTTGGAGCTACAGAGTTTGATGTTTGTCCTGTTTAAATCTTGTATTGGTTGAATATTTCTTTGCTTTGCCCAGTGCTAACTTTTGCCCTGTGAATGTTTATTCTGTGCGATTATAGGTTTTTTGAGGTTATTTTTTGGTGTTATGGTTTAGTTAAAAGACCTTGGATTATGGGGATATGTGAACATCATTGAATTGATAAAAACTGTGGGAACTTTTAAAGTTGGATGAATGTATTACATTTTACATCACATATGGTTATCAGTTTATGGGGGCCAGGGGCGGAATCTGGTGGTTTGATTCAGGTGCCCCCCCATAAACTCAGGTGTTCTGGATGCTAAATTCCCAGCTGATGGAGATTTGGGAATTAATGCCTGCTGGAGGTGTTGTATTGTTGGGGGCGGGCTTATGGGTGTTATAGACAGTGTCCCCATTCCAGCGGTGTGGCACACCCTCCTTTTTCTATTGTCAACCTGATGTTGGCCAGGGGATGATGTCCACCCTCTGCTCATGTCATCCTTTTCCCTGCCATCGTAAAGCTTCCCCTCAAGCCTATAAGCCAAAATAAACCTTTTTATCCCATAAACTGCTCTTGGTTGGGTGATTTCTTTATTACCAGACAAATTATGTATTTTGCAAAAACTAATATTGCAAATAGTTTTGTATATATTTTATCTAGTAATTTTTGTAAGATATGTTGAAAACTTTTACTAGATCCGGAAATGTAATTTATGGGTTTTTGGAAATTGTGGATCATTTTCTGGAGAATAAATCCAGACATTAGTGACATTCTTCTATTTTATGTTATCTAAGAAGTCATGCTTAAATATACTCATTTATTTCAGTTCCGTTATGTCATTTTCTAATTATGAATATCAGCAATTTTAAGTCACATGTTTAATAATAAAAATTAATAAATGTATGTTCTATTAAAATATTTTGAAACAATTGTGTTAGTATGTGTGTTAATAATCTGTGTGACTTTTGAATTCTTACAACTAATCTTTAAATCCAATTTTATATACATTAAAATTTGTCTGATGTTCTCAGCTAAGTATCTCTTGTTATTTTGAGGTATACCTCTAGATTGTAGTTTAGGATAGCTTTTTTCACACGCACATCCATGAGTGACCGTGTGTGTGTGTGTGTGTGTCGTCATATCAGGGACTCTTGCTGCTACTAACACCCATCTGGTTTTATTTCAGTGACTCAGGGATTGAACTGGGTGGACACAATTTAAAAGCCAGAACCATTCCCTGCTGAGCCATCTCTCTAGCCCTTTATAAGAGCCTTTACAATAGAATTTATTCATCCTCACTCTTGTTTATGTATCCTTTATTTATTTTCTGGGTTTGAATTGCAGGCTGGCTGTTTTAAATACCTGGATACTTCTTATTGTTATTTACTTTTTATTCAATGTAGGTGCTAATGACAAAAAAGTCCAGATTAGAAAATTACTATCCACCAAATCTGGGGCAGGGGTATTTACTGTTTGTTAAGTTTGACAACCCTTTGAAATATTTTTTTCTGAAAAACACATTTTACTGCACCTTTTAATTCATAATTAATTTATGCTGGGATTCAAGTGAGTATATGCCTCAAATACTAATGAAAATGTTGTATTTATTCTATTTTTTCTTATTTTTTCAGAGAACTCAATGTTTCCATATATTTTCAAATGTAATACCTGAATAGTCTTTAAAAACTTACATGAGAACTACTTTAACTTTTTGTTCATTTTTTTCATAAATATAACTAATGCTGCCATAACTGTAAGTTTTGAGAAAACAAATCATGCTCATTCGGTGTATAAGTTAAACATAAATGAAATTATTTATGCTTTGTAATATGTGTAAAAGACTCAGTACTCAGCACTTAATTGAACACTATGGGTAGGACACTTCAGGAGAATATGGCCTTATTTTAAATTAGGTAAAAATTTAAATGTTCGGTTCCTCATTTACACTAGCCTCTTTGCAAATACTCCACAGCCATACATGTCTGGATAATGCAGGTGTGGGGTGTTCTCACCATCATAGAAAGCTGAGTGGGGCAAGGGTAGTGAACATTTTATTTTTGCCGCATAACATTTTTCAAAGATAGATCCTTTAGCACCTCAGATACTCACAAATTAAAAGCAAAGAAATGGTTGTCACTGAAACATTCTTCTGCCCTTGTTATGGGGTTTTCCCCGTGACTGTTTTTCCCAGTTCTCTGCTTCACTGCAGGCCTTTCTTCATCAATGCCTAATGGTCCCATGATATTTCTCTTTATTCCAGGTCTTCTGTAATTATATTGTGTTATATCTCATGTGAAATCCTTTGTATTTATTCTCCTTAGGACACATTGAGATTCTTGAATCTGTGAGACTATCATTTTTATCAAATTCATAAGGTTTTTGGCCATCATATTTTTCAATGAGCTCCTTCAGAACTGGATGAAGCATATATCTATATCTATTTATATCTTCTCTCTCTATATATATATATATAACACACACACACACACACACACACACACACACATATATATATATATATACATATATATATATATATATATATATATATATATATATACATATATTCTAAACAACTTCATAATACCCCATTTGCTGTCTCTGTACATTACTATATTACTGTACATTTGATGTTTTCTCTCTAAACTACATCTTGGTAATTCCCTATATCTACTATTTAAAATTTACATATCTGTTCTTCTGCAAAAATATCACCTGTAATATCAGTCCACCATATCCATGTCAGCTTTTAAATGCTACAATATTCATCTTTTAAAGTTCAATTTGATTTTTATACCTTTTGTTTCTTTCTTGGTCATGGGTCATATTTTCAAAATTCCTAAGATTGCTAGGAGTTTTTGATTCAGTGCTAAAAATGTATCTCATGTGACCAATTTTTTGAGCTCTAAATTTTTTAGAAATATACTTTCCTCTTTTAACCACTTGGGGTATACCAGCCTGCTCACCTTGATTTTTCATTTTACAAAGAGGATCCCAGGGTATCTTTAATTTTAAAGACCATTTGTCACCCTGACTAAGGTCTATCTAGTTCTTTTATGTCGAATCTTAACTCCAAGAGTCAGTGTGAGCACTCCATTGCTTTTTTGTCTTTTGTGGTTCTTTGATTAGGTTAGAGCTTTCCAACATATTTGCAAGCATACAACTAGACTCTTACCTGTGCCCACAATGTTGTAGCAATTGACATAGATTCATGGACTCCATTTTAAAGCATTTGTCTTGAAGAATGCAATAGGTTATACAAAGATTTATCACAAAACATCAATTTTCCATTCCATAGTCCTACCTTGAATGATTTATAAATAAATAAACCATTTAAGCTAAGCTCAAGTTAATAGATGCATGACAGTACTATAATCTGTCTTTCTAACAATTGCTTGCTTTTAATTTTTATTTAAATGACTTAATACCCTGTTTATCATAAGAACATAGGTATCATAATGCTAACAGGCTATGAGGAAAAACATAGTATCTTCAGATGCAATAATGAACAGTTTTATCCTAAATATTATGTTACTAGGTATCTCTTGATTTCAGGAGTAGCTCACTTGAAGTGTCCCTAGTGAATCCTCAAGCTTATCCAATTTGCATGACTCGGTCACTTTTGCTACATTAATAATTAACTTAAAAGTTTCACTTAAAATGATTCTAAAGCATCAACTGCAGTTATTTTATAGCTGTAATATTTTAAGTCTTCATACAAATATGTAGTTGTCACTGGCAATGTGTATCAAATAGTTTTCAACAACAATGTGTACAGTGTCACCAGCTGGGATTTCACCATCATGACTGCTTTAAGTAGAAGAAGACAGCAATTATAATATACATGCTTAGTCAATATTATTGAATAAATTTTAAGCCTTTAAACTAAATCTGAAGGGCTAGAGTATTTAGAAATAAAGATTTATTTGTGTTTATCTGGGCGCAATTAAGAATTCTCCTAAGCTCAAAAAAGTTTTTATTTTCACTTTTTTTTATTTTAATTTAAGCAGTCCTCCAGAAACATTAGAGCTTTATATTAAGGAAATAAGAATATAAAATGTCAACAGTAACCCAGTGTTGTAATTTTCTGATTATTGTCTTAAATGATGTAACATATGCTACTGGTTCTATTAAGCAGCATGTATATGCACAATTAATTCTAGTTAAATCATATATATATATATATATATATATATATATATATACATATATATATATAAAATTCTAGTTAAGTCTTTCATTTTTAAAATTATTCTTTATTTCCTCTAAATTTCCTAATTAAACTTCTGATTTTAACTCCTTTTCCCCATCCCTCTTCCATAGCCTTGAATGGAATATTTTGTTGAATTCTGATAATAAAGTTTTGATACTGAGCAGACATTATATGGTTCTATTACATGGAGAAGCAAATCACGTGTGCTCCGAAATTAATAGAGTCACATTGCTATACTCTACCTATCATCAAAACTTAAAATGTTGGATTTTTTCAGTTTCTTTTCTTCTCTCTCTCTCTCTCTCTTTTGTTCATAGCATATGTTGGCTTATTTTACAAGTTTTCTTTTTCAATCATGTGTCTACCTAAAATTAAACCAACTCTAAAATATTCAATCATCACGTAGAATTGAATATAAAATAAAGGACAAATTCATTTTAAAGTATAAGTAATGAGAATTTTTTGAATGGATTTAGCCATGAATAACATACCTTTAACACTACTAAATTATCTCTCAAGACAATTAGGGATTTGAGGTTTTCAGAGTACAATACTAAAAGCCTATTCAGAGAAAGTGATATTCATTGAATCTAGTCATTTACTTTCTGATTATTTTTGGTTTTTTTTCTTTTCTTTTCTTTTTTATGGCTGTTTGTTTAAGGATTAAAACAAAGTGAGCCAAACATGACTGGCAAAACACAGACCAGCAACGTGACCAACAAGAATGACCCCAAGTCCATCAACTCGAGGGTTTTCATTGGCAACTTAAATACAGCCATTGTCAAGAAAGTCGACATTGAAGCAATTTTTTCAAAGTATGGAAAAATAGTTGGATGCTCTGTTCACAAAGGCTATGCATTTGTCCAGTACATGAGTGAACGGCATGCGAGAGCTGCAGTGGCTGGAGAAAATGCCAGGATCATCGCAGGCCAGCCTCTGGGTAAGTCACGCTGTCATTGTTTCATTTTGTCCTACAGCCTACACAGATGGAAATAAGGTTTCGTTACTGAGTCAAGACCATCATGCTATCTGTTGCTTCTTTGCCTAATTATATTGTTTGACTATTTACAATTTATATTGTGCTAGTTTTCCTATATAACTTTATGCATTTTCTCAACAGGTTTATACATTTGCTCAAGTCTTCTTGGTAATAAATTTAACATCTACTCATTCCAACAGAGCCACACAAGAAATATGAAAAAACTGACTTTATTTGATTTGAAATATATATATATATACAGGAAATATATGCTAAGCCAAATGACCTTGCTCATTATAGTGTTGGCTTGGAGAGGTTAAATAATTTTCTTTATTTCTGGTATTTATTTTGGTGGAGAAAGAGTACAAAATAAGAAAAGGAACTACATTTTCTAGACCTGGAAAGAAGTTTAAGTGTCTTTTCTCCTGTGCATAGGAATCTTGTACTTTATTCCTGTCAGTCAGGCACAATGATCAATTTGTACCTGACACTAACATAATTATATGGCATTTTTCCAAAGAAAAGAATGTCATGTGTAGTAAAATTGAAATAAGAAGTACATCTTGTATAATTAATGAAAAGATTTAAAAATAGAGGCCTGGAGAAATAGCTTAGAGGTTAAGGGATTTGCCTGCAAAGCCTAAGGACTCGGGTTCAACTCTCCAGGCCCCATGTAAGCCAGACGCAAAGTGATGGAAGCACGGTTGCTCATGTGCACAAGAGAGCACACACATCTTGAGTTTGATTGCAGTGGCTGGAGGCCCTAGCACACCAATCCTCTCTCTCTCTCTCTCTCTCTCTCTCTTTTTCTCTCTCTCTCTCAAAACTAAGGGCAGTCTATTGGGCTTGCCTCAAAAAGAAAAAAAAATGAAATTAAGTTATTATTAGATGTTTTTCCACATGACTAAAAGTAAAAATAATATATCAATGTCCGATTATTCATATCTTTTTATTTTTATTCATATTTCAAACTGATTATACAAGTCTTTTTTGAGAATCCAATATCTCTTCAAAACTAACTTTTACATAACTCCAACTTTTTTCCCTTTGACCTTCTCTCTCACAGTGATTGAAATCCCCATTTGTTTACTGTTTCAAATGAAAACCTAGGTGTGAACTCTGATTCTTTTCTTCTGTGTACATTCCTAACGCAATCCATCATCAGGTTTTCTTGCCAGTCCAACCTGAACTCCGTCACCTCCTCGATCTGTGCTGTGGGCCTGCTGGGACAGACTCTACTCTATGCCAGAGGACAATGGAAGGAATCACCCAGCTGGACAGTTTCCAAGTTTTACTTTATCTTTGTAAAAGAAAAAAAAAAGACATGAATTATATTATGTTATGCTTTTATGCTTCCAAGACCTTGTCAAAGAGAATGAGATTTGCACTCTATAGCCTTGAGCCCTATGAATCCGCATGGTCACACATTCAGCGCCCTCCTATGTTCTCTTTCTACTGAACTGCTTTGGTATGGTCAGCTGCCTCTACATGACCGGTACACAGCAAGATGGCTCCTGTCCCTGAACACTGGGCCCATCAGTTAAATATGTGTTTTCTATTTTATTGTGGACTCTGGTCAAAATTTCCCTCCACATAAATACTTGTCATGACCAGCCTAGAATAGAGACATCTCTTTCCTTGCCTTCACTATATATCCTGTATCTCTGCTTAATGTTTTCATATCCTTCATTACTATCTAGAGGAGATATTTTGTTACCTTTCTCATACCCATAAGCATAAAGTCACAGGAGCATATGAAAGGAACAAGCTGAGAGAAGAGACAAATCAACTGGGAAAAATCGCATCAATACAGAAAAAAAAAATATTTGGACTTATAGGTGTGGTGGCGCACTCCCACAATCCAAGCCTGCAATTGAGTTAAGGCAGGAAAATGGAGACTTAGAAATCAAACCTTGTGTGTAACATAGTGATACTTTCCAGCAGGAATTACTGTTTTCTAGTTCTTTTTTAAAAAATCATTTTCCTTACTATTTCCATTCTGAATTGTTACCTTGGCTTTGGATGTTTTTTATCATTTGTTGTACTTTCAGAGTCACATCCTAGCTACTATCAGAGAAAATACACTTATTGTCTATACTGATTTCTACTAAACACTCATGTCCTTATGGAAATGCTTTTAGTCATTTCTGACTTTCAAAAATCAATTATAAACACAAGACAAGTTAAAAAATTTATTTTAAATAGACTAATCCTGATTACCAGGGGTCCTGTTCCCCATCACTGCCCAGCTAATAGCTATATTTCATAGGAGATGATAATGTGGAAAGAGAAATAAATTTCCACACAAAACTTTAGTGCCTTGTTCAGAAAGCCAAGGGATATTTTATTTTGGGAAATAGTGAAGTGGGACCTCTAATAAGATTCTAGGTACTGTTGGCTATAATTTCTGTGGCTTTTTTCATAGTATGTTCTAAAGATTATCTCCTGAGCATACGTCTTAATCACACCTTGTGCCCAAATCCAAGACAAAGAATTGGTTCATTTACTAGAAATCTAATTTATCAAATTCTTCTGTCTAAGTAAATGACTGTCATATAAAGTTATATAAATGCCTTATAATTTAATTAATATTTTTGTTTTTCAGGTCAAGTGTCTCAAATGATCATGTTTGCTTAAAATAAATCACTAGGAATTCCTGCAAAGGCATGACAGCCTGTCATTCCTTGTAGGAAGTAATCTACTCTGTCCTTACGAGCAAGACCTCAGTTTTTCCAAGCTGTTTACATCCACCTTCAGCCTTGAAGTGCTATGCATCTACTTTGTAGAGTTGAGCAATGATTCATATAAAGCAGATCAGACTCTAATTTCTTTTTCATTTCATTTCATTTCTTTTCTTTTCTTTTTTTTTTTTTTTTTTGAGGTAGGGTCTTTAGCCCAGGCTAACCTGGAATTCACTACGTAATCTCAGTGTGGCCTACCTCTTCCTCCTGAGTGCTGGGATTAAAGGCGTGTGCCCCCACACCTGGCTTCTAAGTCCTTGACTATTGTTGACCCTCAAACCATTTGTGAAAACATATATGCCCCTAATGGACAGGAAGTTAATCATGAACATAAATTACAGATTAAAACCATATGAAATGTATACTATCTCAGCATTTTCCTTTTCCTATGAAAAAATAATATTTATTAAGCTTGGCACAAAGGACTAAATACATGATTACTTCATATAATCTTAAATAGTGAATATTCTTGCTCCATCTCCAGTAGAATCTTTTCATTATGTCTATGTGTTTAATTTTTTTCATAAAATTTAGGGAATAAATATCAGAAGTACTAAGAAAAATTCACCATTTTAATGCAAGTTCTTTTTTTTTCCTTTCTTTTTTTCTTTATTAGTTAGTTTTGTATTCAGCAAATACAGTCAGTTTGGTACCATTATTAGGCTCATCCGTGACCTATCCCTCCCCTTGACCCCTCCTTGTTGAGGTATATGGGTCATGCATTGTGGAGTTAGCCCACAGTTATGGGTAAGATAAATGTCTCTGCATATCGTGACCCAACATGTGACTCTGACATTCTTTCTGCCCCCTCTTCCACAAAATTTCCCTGAGCCATGTTGGGTTCATTTTTGGTCTGCTTCAGTGATGAGGTGTTGGGGGCCTCTGAGGCTCTGGCTCTCTGATTTGGTCTTAAAGGTTTAAGAAAGTCATAGATATATCCTTAATATAAGAGTAACATACATGCATGATGAAACTTTATAGTTATTAAATGAAATGTCAAATGTTATTTGGTCTTGTTTTGGTACTGCAAGGACAAGTGCCCCTGAGAGGTCCAAGCTGGGCAGTAAGATGATGATAAATCTTTCAGTGAAGGTCATGTGGCAGATTGACGGACATATTAGTGTATTATAAAGTTAGTGTCATGAATAAAGAGAAGTTACTGAATGCATTATATTCACATTATAGGGCTAAAAGGTAAATGTGGAACAGGAAGCGTTGCTAATAAGATATAATATAACTAGTTCGATAGCAAATAAGAAAGAAGGAGAAAATTCAGAACTAGTCTACCATTTCTGGCCTGGGGCTGGTTCCCTGGTGGACAGCCTAAATCATCTTTCTATAGGACTACAGAGAAGGAATTTGGGGGGAAAAATATTTGGCCTAAAAGTATGAGTCCATGGCTAAAGAGATTGTTCAGTGGTTAAAGGCTTGCAATGCCTGTCAGCCCAGATTCAATTCTCCAGTACTCATAACAAGCTAGATCCACAAAGCGGTGCAAATATCAGATGTGTGTTTGCAGTGGCAAGTGGCCTTGGTATACCCATTTATATTCTTTCTCTCTCTCCTTTTGTCCCCTCTCTCTCTTTCCTCCTACAAAAATACACAAAAACAAAATAAAATGAAAATCCAGGATTCAGTACATTGCTTTCAAGGATAACATACTTGGAAACATGGAGATATACTGGCCCAGAAATTTCTAAAATATTATATATGCAGGCCCTGAAGTAAGTGGATTTGGAAAATAGTATAGATTTTGAGACATTTACTCAAATGGTATTAAAGCTATAGGAATGGATGGATTTACCATGTAAAATAGAAAGAGTGAGAAGAGATCATTGGATACATTTGAGTTTGCAGAGAAGTCATTGGATTCCTAAAAGTGAACATTTCTTATAATTCCTCATCAAAAATCAGAATCCAAATGATTTTCTTGATTTGCAAGTGTGCAATTTCTGAAACCTCTCCTTGCTTTTGCATCTTGCTTCCAGCCTGAGGTTTTTGCTAAAGTCCATTGTGCCTCCCATTTTTCTCCACCCACCATCACCACATTGCCCTATACCAACATGTTTCTCAAACAAGTCACGCTGTCCTGCACCCCACACTAGGCAGCCTGGAACACGGAGGTGCTGCCACCCCAGACTTAGCTGTTGGCCTGGTCAGAGCTGCTTCTCTGTCAAGACCTCTGTGTATGCGAGACACCTGTGAGCATAATTCCAGGCAGTTAAAGAACACAACACAACGCCAGTCACATAACAAAAAGAAAGCAGATTTCAGTTATATGACCCATCAACTCTAAGCAGTGTCATAGTGCTAGGGTTGGCTTTGTTTGTTTGTTTGTTGTGTTTCGTTTTTATCAGGTGTGGCCCTTGGAGCTGTAGAGGGGGTGAGAACTTAGGAAGTGAGTTCTGATGGAAAGAAGCAGGACTGACCCTCTGCTGCTCCTCTAGTTCTTGCTTTTTCTCTCCTGCTCACTTCTGACAAAGTTCTTAACAGAGCTGCCTTGCTTGTCCTTGTGATTGACAACCAGTCCTGGGAACCTTTGCTCAGTTGGGGTTAGGAATAACAAAAAGGCAATGCTCTTTTTTTTTTTTTCTTTCTTTTTATTTTTTTTTAAACTTACTAGCTCATTTTCATGTTACTAGCTCATTCAAGAGAAGAAGGAGAAGGAACAATTTGCGAACCAGGACAATCAAGGATTAAAGAAAGTGTTGCAGTCAGGTTCAGATTGCTGGCAGAAATCACCCAACCAAGAGCCCCTAGTTGGGGGGGGGGAGGCTTATTTTGGCTTACAGACTCAAGGGGAAGTTCCATCATGGCAGGGGAAAACGATGGCATGAGCAGTGGGTGGACATCACCCATTGGCCAACATAAGGTGGATAATAGCCACAGGAGAGTGTACCAAACACTGGAAAGGGGAAACTGGCTATAATACCTATAAGCCTGCCCCCAACAATACACTGCCTGCAGGAGGCATCAATTCCCAAATCTCCATCAGCTGGGAACCTAGCATTCAGAACACCTAGGTTTATGGGGTACACCTGAATCAAACCACTACAGAGAGGGAAAGGAATATATACATACACACACACACACACACACACACACACACACACACACATATATATATATATATATATATATATATATATTCATTCATATTTAATATGTATATATTGAAAATGCCAGAATGAGTGATATCTAAATCTGTGTATGCCAGCAACTTTTGTTTTTTTCAAATGATGAAATTCAAAAGAGTTACTTTGCTCAGTACAAAGCTGATAGCACAGAGGCAAGCTATACCATACAAACTATGGACACTGCTTGTGATGAGGATCAGATACCTGACAGACAAAGAAGGCTTGCTGGTAGAAGTATGCAGCTGGGCCTCTTCACTTCCACACATCTAGATACAGCAAGAAGCAGAGAGAGAGAGAGAGAGAGACAGACAGAGAGGAGTACCAGAATCAGATGTTATCTTTTCCCTCCTTTTGTTTTCCCTGGGCCTCCTTGCCCCTGAGATGGTGCAACCCTTTTCTGGATAGATCTTCCCTCCTCAGGTAAACCTCTATGGAAGCACCTCAAATAAATGACCAAAGGTGTACCTTCTAGGTGATATTAAATCCAATGAACCTGACAATAACATTGAGCAGCACTCAAGGTTTTATTACCATTGAACAGGATCTGCAGCTAGCTTTCTTAGGATTCTAGGAAGACAGTCTACATGCAGAAAAGAGTGGACTGCCCCAACCCACAGTCTGCTGTTGCACAGAATCCAAGGAGTTAGTTGTGCCACATATTGTCATTCCTTGGTTTTGATGCAGACTTCATCTGACATGCTGATAAGTTCACGTGTACTAGCTGGTTTCCACTCACCTCAACAGGACAGTGTGAAAGTGCTCTCTTCTGTCACTGAAATATCATATGTCAGTTGTGGTTAGGCACATTGTGAGTGTGAACATTGCAAGAAAACATGACGGAAGAATCAGAAGCCAAAGAAAATTGTCATTGGTGGAAACAATTTTCCAAAGTACTTTGGTGAGACAATCAGAACCCTGCCTGCTGTAAATCAGTCAGGTTTCTAAAATTGTGTGCTAAATATATTTTTCTCATGAAGAAGTTACCCTGCCTCAGGTATTTTATTATAATAACAGAAAATCAACTTAATACTCATAACCTTCCTAAATTTATCTAAATTTTCATTATTTAGATATCATATATCTTAGCTCTGGAGTTTGTAAGTCACCACTTGTAGATGATTAATGATGTTCAGACTTCCAAAGTTATGTATCCTATTGTTTTATGTTTGCTCTACCATATAAAAGCCATATTCTTGAGAGTTTAAGCACACTGCCTTTAATATGAAGATTTTCTCAGAATCAATACTGTCTGATCACTGAATCTCAGTCTCACTGATTACCAGACAAAAATGCATCTTGCCAATTATCACTGTCTGTGTTTAAAAAACATGGAAGCTGGGCATGGTGGCACATGCCTTTAATCCCAGCACTCAGGAGGCCAAAGCCAAGCTAGGAGAATCACCATGACTTCAAGCCCAACCTGAAAATAGACTAAGAGCCTACCCTTAAAAAAAAAGAACATAAAAAAATTTGGCATGAGGGCAGTGTTCCAAAGATCAAGTGCAAGTCATTCACTGCACTCCCAGAAAGAATGGTTTATTCTGTGTATTTCAGCAAAAATAACTTTTCCCATGAAACTGGCATCAAAATTTGTGTTTGGGTATTTAAATAACAATATACTATACATTCTTTTCAAAATCATATGAAATGAGACATCATTTGCTTCCTAAACCTAAATTAAAATTGTGGTACAAGAAGTAAATCAATTTGATCAGAAATTGGAGCTCAAACTTCTAGAATTTTAATTTGGATTATGAAAGTAGGTCATAGTTCAGTGTCTTCATTAGCTGCTGTCTCTGGGATTATTAATTCTTACTATGTTTACCCCAGTTTCTAAATCTTGTTCCAGAAGATATAAAGAAATACTTGAGTGAGTGAAATGGTTCATGAACTACATTAACATAAGGATGATTTATTTAATGCAGAGTTCTCAGTAAGTTATATCCTCAGTAAGTTACATAACATGTAAAGGAATATTTCAATTAGAGTAGCATTTTTTTCTTAATGTTACTCTTATACATTTGTTACAGAAACCAAAATGTTTAATTTTTTTAAAATAATAATAGCATGTCTCCAAGTCTATTTTTGGTTGAATTTTCTTTTTTTCTCAGTACATTATTTCTTCTTATGCACAGGGGATATTTTCCAAGACTTCAAATAGATGCCTGAGACCACAGATACCACTAGGCCCACCCTACATATACAGAGGTTTGATAAAGTTAGATAGATAAGTAGCAATAATATCCAATAAGATAAAGCAAATATAAACATATGTAATAATGAGAGATATGTTTAAAGTACAAAATTTTATTTCTAAACATTTTCATTTAGTGTTTTTGGATTTACTTGACGGCAGATAGCTAAAACTACACCAAGTAAAATCCCTGGTAACAGATGACTTCAGTATTGATAGCCAACATATGCCCTATCCCTGATTGGGAGGTAGTAATTACTTCAGGTATGGTGTATTCCACAATTTCCTACTCTTTTTTGTATCCTTTCTCTTGAATTTTCATGCTCAGTGTACTCATGCAATCTTTGAGTTGCACGTGGCCCAACACCTGTCTGTGTCCCCAGACTGTAACATAAGTATTCAGAATATCTTTGTTTCATCATTGATTTCTCCTCTTGTTCCCAGGCATATTGGATGTCTCAGGAAATTTACTGATCAATGTCAGTTATCATATGTGTAGGAAACATAATTTCAAATAATTAAAGTGAATAGAGAATTAGTCTTTTTGTATTCCTATCTCCTTAGCACCTATCATAGAATATCAAGGGTTTTACATGGCAAAATAAAGTTGGGCATAATTTAATTTAATTGCTTCTGCATTTCCAATTCTTCAGCACTTTTCAACCCTAGTCAATAGAGAATATTTCCTTTTACCTCCATTTTCATGGCACTGAAATAGAACTGGGGGTCGTTCACCTTTCTGTGATTGTAATGTACACATATTACATTAAAGAACATTTTATTACATAAAACAACATAAAGTACCTAGAAAATTATCAATCATGAGAAGTTGTTATAAAATATACAGTTTCCACAACATAAAATCCTTATATTTTGCATTGGGTTATTTAACTAAGTCAAATAAAGTAATTCTGAGAAGAAGCCATACTGAGATCTCCTATAAATGTGAATTTTGATTCTACATTGTTAAATTGGAAAAATTTATTATATTTTAATGTAATCATTAGAATGTATTTTTCTTCATACACCTAATTCTAAGTTTTAACAATCTTTAAATGCTTCATACTGACTTCTTAGGACTGAGGTCACATCTCATTCACACTAAAATATCATTTAGAGGTTGGAGACTAATTTACATGGATGCCAATTTTATGTATCTACTGATTACATTGGTTGATTACACACAGGCTATAAATAAGCATTTGTAATAACCCTTTTCGGATTATTTTCACTGGGATAATGCTTGCAAAAACAATATTCTGTGAGCCTTAGAAATCAGCTATTAATTCAATCACTAAAATACAACTATAGGAAAAATTCTTGTTTTTTTGTCTTTCTGCACTATAATAAAATACCTGAGAAGAGCTCTAAGAAGGGACAAATACTTACTTTGGCTTTCAGTTTCAGAAGTGGCATTCCATAGCCATATGTTCCTATGGTCTGGGCCTGTAAGAGGTGAGACATTGTGACAAAGAGGGTATGGCACAGGAAGCTGCTTATTTCTTAACAGCTGGGGAGCAGAGACAAAGCACCTGAATAGATTTAGCTTTTCTTTCACATGTAGTTAAGTGAACTTGCAGTTTTTCAAAAAGAATCAGTTTCTTCACTTAAAAAATGGACATGGTGATGCTTAAACCATAGAGAATAATGTGCTACTATGAAACTAAGGAAACTTGTTTCTAGCCATAATAAAGATGCATGCATAGAGCCAACCTCTGACAGTATCCTAGTGCTCTAGGAAATCATATATGTAATTTGGCTGCACCATTGTATTCATTAGTGAATAATATGCATAGGCAGACATAAAGGTGGGGTGAGTAATTACTGGAAATGAGGTTGGTACAGCTCACACAGATCATAGGTGTGATGGCAGCTACTGACACTATGGGTGAGTCACTGAGATTTCAAATTTCATTTAAAAGGATGAGGAGGAATGGGAAGGTTAGACATGGTGGATTAACATTTGGACCCAGAGCCTTAATTGAGGTAGGGGGAAGTTCTCTAAAAGAAGGATCCAGCTTATTGAAAGGAGAGCAGGGAATAAAATTGTTGGCAATCTGCGGAAGGTTATGAGAGTATGCTACTAAATCCAAGGATTAAAAAGCACTTGAGAAATTGTATCATGGTAATGAAGATTGGCTTTAAAAGAACAGGTTCATTTGGTTGCATATCATTCCACTTACTGCTATGTCATTGTGTAAAGTGTCATTTAATGTGTATAAGTGTTGATATATTCATCACATGTTCATTCATTTATCAATTATTAGTTTTGAATTCAGCCATGACATCAGCATAGGTGAAGTTATATAGGAATTAAAACTATGCAGATTTAGCTTATTTGTTGTAAGACAGGGCCTTACTCATCAAGTAGCTCAGGCATGAGTCATAGTGAATTATGGTGACTGCTTACTTATGTGTTCATTTATTATTTCAATGTACTCCTTTACCTTAGGTAACATTGACTGTACTATGTAATTTCCAGTTATCTCTATATACTACAACACATACAAGATTTTAGAGCATTGTGCCTCAATGTCAGTCCTGCTGAGATTTTGGTTCTTTTACCTGGAGGCCTTTACTATGTATAGTAGAACATCTACAAGCACCTTTATCTTTCAATTGTAGGATACTGATAGCATCTCTTCTATGGTAATTTGAATGCATGGTCTCACTGTTTAATTAAAATTGAGTTTCAGTTTCAGCCTCTACCAGGCAGACTCCTGCTACAAGGGTGCATGTCACTGGGGTAGACCAGAATTCCAGCCTGAAGTTGTATAGACAGAACTCTGAGTTCCTGCTTGCTGCTTGTTTTTGGTATTTGCTGGCTGTTTGGTTTTTTTTTTTTTTTCCATCTCATTTGTGTTCATGAATAAGAGTCAGCTTTTTCTGTCACTGATGGAACTTCCCCTGGTTCTGTAAGCTGGAAATGAATACCTTCCTCCCAAAAACTCTGTCTGTATGGAAGTTCTTCCCGGAAATGTGGATCTGACAAGCCCCCACTCCCAAATAATAATGGTAAAACAATCTTGATATTGCCAAACATCAATATGATAATTAATTTTGATTGTTAACTAGATGTGGTTCACAATTCTCATGTAAACATACATGTGAGTGTGTCTATAACAGGAATTTTATAGAAAGGTCTAAATGAGAAGGGGAAACCCACACCCAGTGTGTATGGCACCATCCTATGGACTGAGGATCTGGACTGAAGACAATAAAGAAAGTGACTTCAACAATAGCATTCCTTTCTGTGAGCTTCCTGTCAATAGACATAATGTGACCAAACTCCTGCCACCATGTCTGTCATCCCTTCCAAAATAGACTGTAATATCAATTTATGAGCCAAAATAAACCCTTCTGTCCTTACATTGCTTTTGTCAGAAATGTTATCACAGCAATGAACAAAGCAACTAATGTAATCTCCAAGGGGAAAAAATAATTCCACCAGTTAGAAATTACTAGTTATTTTAGACTGATCATATATTATACAAAATAAACCACATTTTTTTCAGAACTATTACATTAGTTTTAGTCAAAAAACTACATTAAAATAAAGTATGTGTTTTGAATAAGTCATAATTTAGAATAAGAATAGCTCCTTTATAGTTTTTCAACAATAAAACAGTGCAAGTCTTTCAGACAAATTTCAATGTACTTATGAACATAGCCTACCGCTTATTACCAGTTTCTTTTAGTCTGTAAAAACACATAAAATGATTTGTCTATAAAATTGCCCTGTTTATTGTGTCTACTGATTAAAAAAAACTAAGTGGTGGAAAAAATTTTGTTTTATTCATATATTTGATACACTGGCTTTTATAGGTGTGATTTCTTGCCCAATTAAAATTACTCCTTTTTTACATGACCAAGCACCACTAATATTAAGAGAAAGATGCATGATTTGTAAAAGTATGAACAGAAAACTACAGAGTTCAGAGATTGCTCAAACACTTGGTTGATCTCAAATATATATTATGTAAAAATACTCTAAAACCTTACTGAAACAAAGAAACTAAAGATGTGACACTTTTAGTTGATGTCTTAACAAAAATATTAGTTCTGCTCTTTCATCCACTTTCTTCCATTGGAGGAAATATTACTCTCCTGCATATGCCCTCAGCTACAAATTAGATACAGTGTCTGAACATCTAGAAGAGACAGATTGACAGAGGGCCTAGGGTGAAACAAACAGCTCAGATAATCACTTTCGACAATGTATTCTATTGCAGAACCCCTTAAGAACCACACAGACCTTGTGGGGATTTCTAAGTCATAGAAATTGTTCAGAAAATATCTAAAATGTGCTTCTGGTAATAAAGAATATTAGCAATGCACAGTTATATAACTCTATCACCATTTGTGCCAATGATAAGAAAACAAGAGAGTCTTAGCTTTTGCCTCCACATCTGAAGAGCATATTGCCTTCATATTTCTTCAATATAACTTGATGTTTTTAGCAAAGCTCTTGCTTCCCAAGGTAAATGAAGAGTTCAACATTTACCAACTCTGAACATTAATAACAAAAAGCATATGAAAATATTTGAATACATATACTTTTGAATTTGTTTGAGTCTTTTAAGCTATTGAACATTTCAAATGTTTCTCTCTAAAGAAATGTCCAATGCAGCCTTACCTTTTTTTATTTTTTTTTCTTTATTAGTTGGTTTTGTATTCAGCAAATACAGTCAGTTTGGTGCCATTATTAGGCTCATCCGTGACCTACCCCTCCCCTTGGACCCTCCTTGTTGAGGTATATGGGTTATGCATTGTGGAGTTAGCCCACAGTTATGTGTAAGATAAATGTCTCTGCATACCATGACCCAACATGTGGCTCTGACATTCTTTCCGCCCCCTCTTCTGCAAAATTTCCCTGAGCCATGTTGGGTTCATTTTTGGCCTGCTTCAGTGATGAGGTGTTGGAGGCCTCTGAGGCTCTGGCTTTCTGATTTGGTAGGAGTTGATTTTTCTCTGTGTTGATCTCCTTCCCCCTTGTGCTGGTATCCGGTTCATCAGGAAAACAGCCCCCTTGCTTGTTTCTCCAATTTTTCTTAGTTTCAGCCGGGGCCCTTTTGAGGTATGATGGGGTGGCTCTCTCTGTAGGATCTACATCTATCTGAAAAAGAGAAGCAGATTCTCCAACGGAGAGTAAGTTAGCATCAGGACAAAAGAAATAAGGCTTACTTTTTTTATAGAGAATTTAATAGGTGTAGGCCCTCTTGTAGCCCATGATTGATGGTAGCTTGATATTGGCAAGAGGGCTTATGTTTGGATATGGTTCTGACTTGTTTTCCAGCTCCAGCTATGGGTCCCGTACCACTGAGGAGATCAGTTAGCCAAATTAAGAGCAGTTGGTTACCCACCATGGCTGTGTACCACTAGTGCACTTGTGTGGGCATCACAAGAAGTTATTTGCTGCCAAGTAGGTTAGACCATGAGTTGCTTGGACATATATTGGTCATTTTCCCCCAGTTGCCCATGTAGCACCTTCTGGCATTAGACGCACTGACTGTCTGGGGACTGACTGTCTTCCAACTTCCAGCCATGCCATTCTATTTTGCATGTCAACCACATAAGGTGTCTTCAGCAGTAGGGTCTTACCACTAACCTTTGGTGCAGCCTTACCTTTTGTACATGCAATTTTCCTACATATTTTATTGTATAAGTATTCTAAGATGTTATCAATTTCAGAATGCCATATAGTAACGATAGTTATATTTCTTTTCAAAAATCTCTGCACAGGGTTAATGGTCTTGAATAGCAGACAAGGGAGAAGAATAGGTCACCCTGTTTTCTCTATAGCTTCACACGTTGCAATTCCATATTTACTTATAATGATTTCATATTTTTATATGTAATTATTTTATTAACCCTCGCAACTATGTTTAAGATGTGTTTTAGCTGCAGTAGCACATTTTCTCATTTCTTATGTCCTTCATGGAAAGTGTATTGCAAGTGTATTTCATTCATCCCATTTGAAAAATGAGGAAATCCAAGGGCATACTAAATATAAAAGTGGAGATGTTTTCATGAACAGAAAGATTTCAGAACTTCCTTGATTTTTTTCAAAATTATGGAAATTTATCCTTAACTTTTACTTATAAGGTCTGTTATTTATTTACAAAATATTGACCATCATCCCTTATGCTCACCAGTTCAAAAGTGTTAAAAAGTCAATACTCTGTGGACTCTAAAGAAAGAGACACATTTCAAGATTTTAGTAATTAAGCAGAGCTACTTAAAATGCTGTAAACAAACACTAATTAGCAAACCTCTATGACAGAGTGAATTATAAAACTAATGGTCTGTCAGCCCGGGAAATGCATGGCATCACATATGATAGAAAGCTTAGGGGATTTGCTTTAGGACTCTAACATTGCTTATTTGACTCAACCACTGAACCTGAAGTAGGGAAAGTAATGCAAATTTGATAGGCCAACTGTCCCTGAAAACTCCTAAGCAACATTTACAAGGATTGTATTAATTGTACTTTTTGTTATGGTTAATCTCTAGAAAAAAGATGGACATACCAACAGGTAAAAAGTGAAACCTCAAGCTGTCCTTACATCCTAGGCACAAAGTATCCAAAGGTAAGTTGTGAGTCAGTTTCACAGTGGTCTTGTGCTCTGAGCACTATCTTCACTACCATGTGGGAAGCAGAGTTAGGTGCTCATCAACATGAAGGAAGCTCTACAGAGCAAGGGAACACCATGTTCCACCATTAAGAAATAAAGTGGAAAATCGAAGAAAATATTGGTGATGATCACTCCTGGAGCATTATAATTCTGCAGAAAAATACCCATGCAAATGAAGATGGTAAATACAAGCCAATGTGTAACATGTGCTTAATAAACATATAGGCAGATCAAGAGTCATATGAAGCTAAGAAATGAAACTGTGACTATTCTTAAAGAATGATTATTAGAGACATTACTTAATAAAGTATACACCACTGAAATAACAGATAAAATGATGTGCAAAATTCAAAATAAAGTATTATGTCATGTGCAATTCCAGTGCTATAAGAATTATAAAAGCATTCATAATGAAGCCAGGCATGGTGGCACATGCCTTTAATCCAGCACTTGGGAGGCAGAGGTAGGAAGATCATCATGAGTTCGAGGCCACCCTGAGACTACATAGTGAATTCCAGGTCTACAGTGAGACCCTATCTCAAAAACAATAGCAACAACAAAAAAGCCATAATGTCCTAGTGTCGAGTCATTTGAAAAATGTAGACATTAATTTAGATGTGAATTCATTTATAATAAGTAACAAAACTTTATTAATTCTTTAGAAAATTCATAAATGATGCAATCCTTAATTTTTGTTTTGCTGGGACACAGAAATTAAAATTATAGCTACCAACATTTGTGAAAGGTGGAAGACTACAATACACACTTTGAACTCAGACCTCTGTGTTAAAATTATAGCACCCATGTACCAGTCTGCTACCCTGGGAAAAGTCCTCAATGTCAAAAGGTTGTATGTTTGCCACAAAATGCAGGTACTCATATTAGAGACTCAGAGTCATGGTGAGGATTAACTGCACAAAAGTATGGATGGGATTAAAAGATTTCATGAAAAATATACAGGGTTATAACACCTCTAAAGATAATTATAGGGTATCCCTATTTTATTTACCTATGTATCACCAAAACTTGTCAAATACAGTCAGAGGAGATGGCTCAGTGGTTAAAGGTACTTGCTTGCAAAGCCTGTGGCCCAAGTGCTATTCCACAGTAGCCACATAAAGCCAGATGTACAAGGTGGCACATTTGTCTGAAGTTTATTTGCAGTTTCAAGAGGCCATAGAGTGTGGCATATGCACATGCACACACAAATAAATAATAAATAAAATTATTAAAAGTTTGCTAAGAAATGAATTCAAAAAACTTGGGTATTAGGAATAGACTTTTAGCATCCAAGAAACTTTGTTTTTTGTATAGAAATGCATCTCATTTGAGTTGTGATTTTTTGATTAGTGATCAGGTCATGGAACTCAGTGATCTTTACATTCCCAAAGAATTCTTCTATCATACTGAAGGTAGACTACTACTTCATGACCACAAACATACTTTTGTGTTTCCTTCTGAGAGATATTTATGTGTATTGTTCTGCCATTTATATTTAAGTTTTGTTGTTGTTTTTCTAGATAGAGTCTCACTCTAGCCCAAGGTGACCTGAGATTCACTATTTAGGACTTTTGAATTTGAATTTGATGTGGTACATTACTATTTTTTAATTTTTTGAGTTGGTTTTTTTTAATCATAGGAATATGGAAAACATTTATTCTTTAGCTGAGGCAGAGGTAGGGGGTTCCAATTGTAATCTTTTTTGGACTTTTTTTTAGTAGTTATGTACAGTGTGTGTATAGTCATGTTGGTACCATCGTTAGCGTTAGCCTCCTCCCTGTCCTTTCCCCTCTCCTAGTTGGAGAATATGGGTCGTGCGTTGTGGGGTTAGCCATCAGGTATGGGGAAGAGGCCAAGTCTCTGTGCCTAATGACCCAACTTGTGGCTCTAACAATCTTTCCACCCCCTCTTCCACAAATTTCCCTGAGACATGTTGTATTCGTTTTAGGTCTACTTCAGTGAGGAGGTCTTGGGAGCCTCCTTGTCTCTGGATCAGCACCAGATACATGGGATAAACTTGATAAGTAGATAGTTGCCTTCTTTGTCTTTTTTGATTACTTTTGGTTTGAAGTTTATTTTATCTGATATTAGTATAGCTACGCCTTCTTGTTTCTTATTTCTGTTTGCTTGGAGTATCATTTTCTACCCTTTCACCCTGAGGTGTCTAGCTGTAGTGGTGAGGTGGGTTTCTTGAAGACAACAGATTGAGGGGTCTAATTTTCTGGTCTACCCTGTTAGCTTATGTCTCTTGATGGGTGAAATAAGGCCATTGATACTTAGGGTAATAACTGAGGTTTGATTTAATCCCTGCCATACCATGGTGATTTATGTGGTTTTGGTATTTTCTTGGATTTTGTAGTTTCTTGTGCCTCCTCTGAGTTTGGTGACCTGCTTCTTATAGGTACTTGAGGTTGATTATTTGATTCTCCTATGTGGAAAATTCCCTGAAGTACTCTCTGCAGATTTGGCTTTGTGTTCATATCATTGTAAATCTGAGTTTTATCATAGAAAGTTTTTCTTTCACCACCTCTTATTAGGGATAATTTTGCTGGGTAGAGTAGTTTGGGTTGGAATTCATAGGTTTTTAGACTTTGCAGTGTTCCATTCCAGGCCCTTCTGGCTTTCAGGGTTTCCATTGAGAAGTCCTAAGCAATCCTGATGGGGTACCATTTGTATGCAATGTGTTGTCTCTCCCTAGCTACTTTTAGGACTTTATTTTTGGTATTGATGTTTAGAGTCTTAATGATAATATGTCTTGGAGGATTTTGCCTTTGGTCCAGTGTGTTTACAGTTCTGTTAGTTTTTTTTGTATCTTGATTTTTTATTATTAATTATGGAAACACTTAGTATGGATACATCATGTGTTGGTATCATTGCTTCCCTCATCCCCTTTTGAAGGGAATCCACCTCATCCAGGTTGCAGACTATCCCCGTGGTGGTTGTGGGTTATGCATTGTGTGAGCAGCAGTTAGTTACTGGGGAGAGGCAGTGCATCCTGGCATGATGTCCCAACTTGTGGCTCTAACAATCTTCCCAACCCCTCTTCCGCAAAATTCCCTGAACCATGGTAGGTGAGTTTTAAGTCCACTTTAGTGATGGGCTCAAAGGAGCATCTGGATCTCTGCTTTGGTAGGTGTTGAGTGTCCTCAGTGTCTGTCTGCTTTACCCTAACACTGATTATAAGGTTTACCATATACCAGTCTTGCTGATCTCTGCAATTCCTTTGTGGTTTCAGCTGAGGCTTGGCTGAAGTACATATTTTCTCCTCGGGTCCTTCTCCCACCTGAAAAAGAAAAGCAGATTCTCCAATGGAGAGTGAAGTAACAGAGGTTAAATGGAATAAGAATTATTAATTTAGAGAGAATTTGATGGATGTGTCCACAGGAATGTCAGTGAACTTCAACACCATTTTTGGAGTCATTATTTTCTCACTTTCCTAAAACATAAATTTGATCATACTCCAGTGAAATAATTTTGTCATAATATAATCAATTAAGATATGTAGATGGATGCATGCTCAGATAAATGTGAGATATACAAATAGGTGATAGTCATCTTTATGTATGTCTCCATTTTCATCTAATTAAATGTTTGTTGCAAGTATTGTTACAAAAAGTACTGACACTACTGTAAATGTTAACATATCATTTTCTAATTCAACACTAGTATATTTTCATATACTTTTGAATTACTAAATACATTTATTGATATAATAATTAACTAGATATTTTGCATAGTGTGTTTCTACAACAGGTCTCTTTTAAATGATGAGTTTTCTTTCTTAAGATGATATTTTCTTGCTTTTTATTTATTTACTAATTAGTTTTGTACTCAGTGAATACAGTCAAGTTGATACCATTATTAGCCTCTTCCCTGTCCTCCCTCCTCCTCCTTCTTGCTGTAAGTGGGGTAATCCTTCCAAAATCACATTTCAGAGGAGGAATAGTGACTGTTATCTTTGCAAAACATGAGAGGTTGTTAACATTTTGTTAGTATAGTTGACCATATGACTTTTAAATATAAATAGTCTACATAAAATTACAGTCATCTTGGGCTGGAAAGATTGTTTAGTGCATAAATACTTGCCTGAAAACCCAAAGGACCAAGTTTTGATTCCCCAGGACCCATGTAAGCCAGATGTACAAAGTGGCACTTGGGTCTGGAGTTCATTTACAGTGGATGGAGACCTGGTGTGCCCATTCCCTCTCTCTCTCTCAAATAAATAAGTGAAATATTTTAAATGATACATTAGTAGATTAATAAATTAAATTAATGCAGTATTAAACTCATTTAACAAATTTAACATTCTTACATTTAGTCAGTTTTTATAAAGATACCATATGCATTTGCAATCTTTGCTTTTTCTCTGCAGCCTTCTTTAAAATGTCAGAGGCAAAAACTGCCAATTGATCACTCTCATTTTCTGCATCACTTGATTTGTGCCATCTGTTTTCATTGTTTATAAAAATGAACTATAATTACAGATTCTTCTGTTTATCTTCACATTTATTTAAGTTTTATTTAATATATTTAAAGCAATACCACTTTCAGAGAGAGACCAGGAATTATTTTATTTTGCTAATATACTTATTAATTCATTTACTTTTAAATATTTTATTTATTTGATAGAGAGTGATAGAGGTAGAGAGAGAGAGAGAGAGAGAGAGAGATAATGGGTATGTCGGGGGCTCTAGCCACTGCAAATAAACTCCAGACACATGCTTTACCTTGTGTATCTGGCTTTATGTGGGAGCTGGGGAATGAAGCCTGAGTCCTTTGACTTTGCAGGCAAGCACTTTAACCATTAAACTATCTTTCGAGCTCATTTTTAAAAGAATATACTTTCATTCTTTAGTTCATATTAATATATATTTGTTAAAAGAATTTATCTATTTGCAAGGAGAGAGAGAAAGTAAAAATAGAGATAGAGAGAATGAAACTGCAAGGTCCTCTTGCCATTGCAAATGAATTCTATATACATGCAGCAATCTGTGCATCTGGCTTTACATTGACAAATTGAATCCAAGCTGGCAGGCTTTGCAAGCAAACATTTTTAAACAGCCATCTCCCCAGCCCTGCATTATCTACTTTTGTCTTAAAAAAAACCTTTCCTAATCCTACTACTGCTAAACTCACTTCCTCTTGACAGTGTTTGCACAGTTCATGTTACTCAATATGTAATTTTGATGGCTGTGTGGTCATGCTTCCTAGTTTATGCCTTTATGCAACATGGAATTGTTCTAAAAGCCTCTAACAACCTTTTTTTAAATGTTAACTATCGTAATCTGTTTATTAAATACATATGTACTTGAATTTGAATCTTATAATTTGCAATTTGTTCTCCATGTTGTGCATGAAAATGGCCTTATTTGAGTTCAATATTTCTATTATAATTTGAAATTTCTGTTCTACTACTTCATCCGATCTACCTTACAAATGTACTTGTATTTTTCTAGGGATTGTAACAGGCTTCTTTGATTTGATAATTTTATGTAAACTGAACATTATACTTCCCAGATAAGCCTAGGTCTATAGTATAATTCATTTCATTGAAATGTCTTTTAGGTAATTGAAGTCTATTGTATACTTTGCATGTATTCTTACTCCTCCTTGGGTAATCAAGGTCTACGATATAATTTGCATTCATTCATACTTTTCAAGTAATGGAAGACTATGGTACACTTAATGTCTATTCATCCTTTTCAGGTAATGAAAGAATATGGTATACTTCATGCTCATTCATACTCTTCCATTCCACATTTTTGTGATACACTTTTCATGAATTGTGTGCATATTTTGATTTATTTCTTAATTTTTATTGTAAAGATTATATTCACACATAACACAGAATAATACTGTATAAAAGACTCCAATTTATTGTCAATGTTTAACTATGTTATCTTTCCGTATACTCTTTTTCCTCCCTAGTGTCTTGATTGTATTGATACAAATCACAGATATCATTTACTTAGAGGGAAAATATTTCAGGTCATACAAATATTATGAGAATTAAAGAACCATAATCAATACAAAACTAACTAATAAAGAAAAAATGCAAGTGGAATCAACATTAGTGTGTAGGTTTTTAAAGTTATATCTCATGCTAATAAACAAATTAAATATAAAAAAGAACCACAATCATAATATCTGATCTTACTGAAAATGATAGTCACAATTTTATATGCTGATTCAGTAACATTTCTGTTTTCACAATTCAGTTATTTTATGAGTCTCAGCTGGAGTCCATAAAAGATGTGGATACTGAGATTCTTTGATATGCCCCTCAAATCTCTTAATTCATAGCTTCTTCTAACATGTGCATTTGGTTTATGTGGGATCTGGAGAATCAAACGTGGGTCCTTAAGCTTCTCAGGCAAGCGTTAGCCAGTAAGCCATCTCTCTAGTCCTACCTTTTGTTTTATCTGGAAATGTTATCTTATTCAATTGTGGCAGTGGTAGAACTGGATTATTTCTTCTCTCTGATCTCACAGGGTTTAAAAATTGATTGCTGCATTCTTGTATCACTTAAGATACTTTCCTCTTCTTACATCTATTTGAAATATTAAGTTATAGATAGAGACTTGATAAATGTTTCTTAGAATTATTCAAAGGCTTTTTTCTTATCGACTGTAAACTTCCATCTGGATGTGAATGTCTGATTTTCCTAACCTTTTGTGCAACCATTAAATATGGCAATATACCCCTGTCATTTTTCTCTTTTTTTCTGGAATTATCCCATGTAAAGTGAAACTATCTTGTTTGTGTACTGGATATACTGAATTACAACATTCAATATAGAATGTGTACAAGATAGTATAAAGAAAAATAGAAGGTAGATATCTGATTCTTTAATTTTATGCTAGTATATAAAATAATATTTCCTGTCATATTCTTGCAAAACAAAAAATGAACTTTTTAAAATATAGTACTGCTATATCATAAAGGATTAAATATATTTTATTTTAATTCCCCGCAATTAATGCTTAAATCCTTTTATCCTCACAAAGATTGATCTATAACATTTATATTGGTTTCTGGATCATTTTGAAATAAATCTAGTAGTATTTGATAGCTTTCTTTATTTCTGCCATGACCATATATTTCTGAATCATAATTCATTGCCATACTGGGATCCAACTTGTTTTCCAAAGAACTGTGTTAAGAGTTAGTATAAAATACTATTTAGAGATAAATTATTTAATGCTAAAAACTTTTGCACCTCTCATCAGTGGTATATCTTTATCTCTATTCATCATTGACAGAATTGTCACTTCTCACTGACACTGTAGTAACAACTCATTTGATTATCCCCCAATGTACACAAAAATGTCTAAGAAAACTGGTACAATAAGTGCCAACAGAGTTTTGCTACCTATGAACAGTTCCATAATTTACTATTGAGAGAAACTTTTTTTATCCACAAAGACTATTTTACTGGTGAGAACAACAAAGTTATTATGTAAAATCGCTTGGAATGATTTCTCATCCTAGTACTTACAGTTATAATGTTTATTAGGGTTGGTTTTCTTCAATTTAATTTTATTTTACAACTATATTTAATTCATGATTCCAAATCAGTTTCTTCATGTATTCTTTCTGCCTCTCTCCAGTGTAATCCTGATTTCCTTCTTGCTACCTAAGTTTTGAGGAGGGTATAGAGTCAGTCAGGTGTCTGGCTGTGCCACAGTTTGTGACACTGCGTAGGATAAACAGTGATCACAGTGATGCAGTTGCCTAAGGCTAGTTCCATTTCAATGATTCTTCTAGAGGTAAGCAGAATATTGTGTGACCATAGACCTGTGAATGTAGGTTATGGATCTGTGCTTACTTCAGTTTCAGTGAGAGGCCTTGGAACATAGGGACCTTTTTGTAGGTAAAACTCATCCACATGTTTATTCTTTAAAACACACCAATCATATATTTGAGACAAAAATTGGTTTGAATCAACTCTCACTGCTAAAATAATGAAAACGCGCCACAAGCCGACCCAGGCAAATGTGTATTTAGGGGACCATCTGTAACTGCAATAGGAAAAGTAAGTATAGGCTCAGAGGAATTTCTACATAGAATTTCTGGAAAGACAAACAAAAGCAAAGCCAAATTATCAATATTGAAATAAAAGGATAACTGTTAAATGCCCATATAGTTTGCATAGCAAAGCTTAAAATGCTTTCAGGAAACCTCATCTTACCATCAGCGTGCTGGAAACTCCCCAAGCAGTAATCAGTATGAGGGAGCTTTAGGGGAATTTCAAGTGCTACTATAGGAAACTCAACATACCACAAGAACACTGGCATGAAAGAACCAATGCTATAACAAAGAAAATTAATGGACAGATGAAAGCAATTAAGAATAAAACTTTTTTGACCTAAAAACTATACTAATAAAAACTAAAAGAAACACAACATAAGGCATAGTTATTAAAGTGTATAATGCAGGAGAGATAAATAGTGAACTTGAAGAAACTTATGGGAATTTTGGAACAGCAAACATTTGTGTTATTCTAGCTCAAGAAGGAACTGTGAATGTGAATGATATAGAAAGTTTATTCAAACAGATAACAGAAAATCACTTAACAGATAACAGAAAATCTTTTAAACATAGAAGTTACAAATGCCTATGCACATGAAGGTCAGATGCTAAGGGTCAGTTTTAATTTAAATCAACCCTTAAGTATATAGTGATCAAGATATCAAAGCTTAAAGGCAGAAAGAAAATTTTGAGTGTGAGAAATGTGCCAGGCGTGGTGATGTGCTACTTTAATCCCAACACTTGGAAGTCTGAGCTAGGAGGATCACTGTGCATTTCAGGCCAATCTGAAATAAAGTTTCCCTGTATCAAAAAAAAAAAAAAAAAAGACAATTGGAGAGAAAAATAAAACAAATAAAATACATTTGTCCTAGTCTACCTTATAGGAGACCTCTCACATGAACATTACAGTTCAAGAGGGAGAAACATAAGATCCTACTGATGCTGAAATAAAAATCCTCCATTTTAGCTGGGCATAGTGGTGCATGCCTTTAATCCCAGCACTTGGGAGGCAGAAGTAGGAGGATCACCAAGAGTTCAAGGCCAACCTGAGACTACATAGAGAATTCCAGGTCAGCCTGAGCTAGTGAGACCCTATCTCAAAAAAAAAAAAAAAAAAAAAAAAGAGAGAAATCCTCCATCTTAGAATACTGTATTCCCCAAATCTATCCTCTAGAAATGAAGGGGGAATAAAGAAAATCACAAACAAAAGACAAGAGACTATGTTTCCACCAGAATTTCTGTATAAATAAATAAATAAATAAAGTTATTAGGCACAAAGAAAGATAAACCAAAGAGTAACAGGACATATTGAGGGGAATATTAAATCTTCCTGTTTTGAGTAACTAGGCAGAAAAATTCAGAATGTACTAATATTATAACAAATATTAATAGACATAAAGGGAGGACAGAGTTGAATATACCTGTAGCAGTTACCCCTCCTTGCTGGGACAAATACCCAGTCAGAAACAGCTTATGGGGGGGGGGGAGATTTACTTCAGGCTTATGGTCTCAAGAGGAAGTTTCATCATCACAGAGGAAACTATCTAACTTCATTACACATCGGCTACTAAGAGAGAGAGAGAACAGCAAGTATGCTCTGGCTCTGAACACACAATGGGCTATACTAATCAACCTCAAAGTCTTCCTCCAGCAGCACACCTGCTCCCAAAATATTCACCTTCCAAAGGCTGCAGCAACTGCAGAAATAAGTATGAGGCTTAATCACAAACATGTGATGCTACTATGGGGGACATGTGACATCTATATCAATCGTAGGACTGTATGCAAAATAGTACAAAGGGCAATAAATTCAATACTTAAAATCAGTAAGATGATGGACAAAAAGAAATCCAACATCCTTCTATGACTAAAGAAAAAAAGCTGAATAAATTAGATATAGAAGGAAAGTATCTCCACCTGTTAACCACCATGTATAATAAGTTAACAGCTAACATTGTGCTGAATGATGAAGAGCTAAGGTTGTTCTGTTTATTATTTGGAAGGAGACAAGAAAGCCTGCACTTATCACTTTTATTCAACATGGTTCTAAAAATCTATGCCAAAGAAATTAGTGATAAAATTAAATAAATCATACTCAAGTTAGAAGTAAGGATTGAAATCACTATATTTTACAACTGATATAACTATATTTGTAGAAGATCTTAAAGATTCTAGCAAAAATATTATCTATTAGAACTCATAAAATATTCAGCAAGCTCCAAGGTCACAAAATCAACATTTGCATGCATAAGCAAGAAATTACCTAAAATAGAAATCAAGTAAGTAATTCCAATGACAACTACAACAAAAAGTATAAAATGGAATAAATCTAACCAAAGAGGTAAAAAAATCTCCTCAATGAAAAATCTGAAACACTAATAAGTGAAAATGAATACTATATACAAATTAAAGACATCTCATATTCATGAATTAGAAGGATGTATCCACAGTGATCAATAAATTCACTTACATATCTATCAAAATACCAATGACAATTTCACGGAAATAGAAAAGACAATCCTAAAAGTTGTACGTATCCATGAAATAAACTTGATGGGTCAAAGCTATTTTGAATAAAAAGAACAAAGCAGTAAACATTGCACTGAAAACTTCAAGATTTGCTACAAAGCTATCCTAATTAAAGCAGCATGGCTTTTCCAGGAATATAAACTAAATGTCAATGGAAGAGAATATAAAATTGAGAAGTAAAGCCACATATCTCTAGTCAACTAACTTTTAACAGATGAAGCAACAATATACATTTGAGAAAAGACAGTCTTTTTGAAAAATGTTGCTGAAGAAATTGGTTATCTATATGCATAAAAATATATAGACCTATATCTCCCCATTTGCAAAGATCAATTCTAAGTTAATTAATGCTTAAATATGATAATGAAATAACGAATTTAATGGCAAAAAAGCAGTTGACCCACCCTTAATGATGGAAATCAACTTAGCAATCACAGATTTAGTAACCTAATACCAATCTCTGCGCCAGTAACTTTAAACATGCTTACATTTTTCCAACTTTAAAATGTACATATTTCAGTTCTATACCTTTTGCCAAGCAAACCAGTTCATTACTTTTAAATTCAACCTTGATCAAACTTTCTGGGCATAGGCAACAGAATGCAGCCAGCCTTTATGTCAATAGCCCAGTTCCAACAAAATTCTCTGCCTCTCACGTTCTACCATGAAAGTTCATAAGCCAAGCCTTCACAGTCTACAATGCTGTCTGCATGTGGCATTTTAAACTCTCAAAATGGGCTGGAGAGATGGCTTAGTGGTTAAGCGCTTGCCTGTGAAGCCTAAAGACCCCAGTTTGAGGCTCGATTCCCCAGGACCCACGTTATCCAGATGCACAAGGGGGCGCACAAATCTGGAGTTCGTTTGCAATGGCTGGAAGCCCTGGCGTGTCCATTCTCTCTCTTTCTCTCTCTCTGCCTCTTTCTCTCTCTGTTGCTCTCAAATAAATAAATAAAAATAAACAACAAAAAACTTTAAAAAACTCTCATAATAATACCCCATAAAAATTGGCTTACCATTCTGTAAGTCTTCTCCAGTGCCAAGCACCAAGTCTTTCTGCTTTCCTTTAGCACATGAGTTTCAAAAGACAAAAATCCACGTGGTCTGATTCATCCCAGAAACACTCCACTTCTCTGGTACTAAAATTTACTGTTGTAGTCAGCTTCAGATTGCTGGGATGAACATCCAACCAGACACAGTTTATGGGAGGAAAGTGTTTATTTTAGGCTTGCAGAGTCCAGAGGAACACCTCAATGACAGAAGACACTGGCTCCTTTTCAGAGATCCAAGCAGAGAGAACCACCAACAGCCAGAACTATTACCAGTCACAAACTGCCAGAGCTCAAACTGCTCTGAATACCCCTAGTAGGGCTGGACTGAAGACCTGCCCCCAAACACACCTTAGTGCTGAGCCACAGAATCCGTCTCCTGGTGACATGCCCCTGCTAGCAGGAATCTGCCTGGTAGGGACTAAAGTTGGAAGTTTAATCAAAAATGATTGAGTCTATAGAGCCAAACATTCAAACTATCATATTCAAACAACCATAGATTCCTACTGCAAAGAGACAAATTAGACCATTAGTTCAAAATTCTCTCACATTTTTTTCTGGAAGCTAGAGAATGACTACAAAGGAAAACATATTGTATGTATCCTTTAGTTCATTTTTATGAGTTAAAAAGTAGGTTGATAAAACATGCAAGGATGAACACTTTAGAAACTTTGCAGGAGAAGAAGATCTGTGTGACTTGGTTGTCAGATACAGAAAATGTAAAAAGAAAGTGAAAAGTTTTACAAGTTACTCTAAAGTTGAACAGATGTGGGGTCAATGTAGTTCAGAAAAACACTGAGAAAATACAAATAAGATAATTGTGCTTCTAATTATGTGTAGAGTACATTCTTTATTCTGTGACTGTTTTTCATATCTTTCTTTGTCTTTGTCTTATTGTACCTACAAGCAGACTGCAGTGGGAATCATATTTATTTAAAAGAGGAGGAAACAATGGAATTGGTGTCACTGTGAGGCTTCTGCACTGATTAACTAGACACATATGCTTCCCAATATGTCCTCTGTAAACATAGTCTTGCTTTAGCAGAAACCAGGCAAGCTAGCCAGATTTAATTATGGAAACATTTTCAATTATACAATAAAACAGCTAAGGTTGATGTTCGTTGATTCACAGTGATCTGAGATTTGTCCTTCCCTTCTTGATGACAAACTTGGTTTCACATGTTGTAATTTTAAATAAACATGTTGACTTTGGCTTTCTACTACTATGGTATGGACAGTGTGTCCTAAAGGCCCACGAGTTTGTTCCCTAGCCCATGGCACTACTGAGGGAGAGTAGAACTTGTATGAAGTTGGGTATTGTGGGAGGAAGTTGTTTCATTGGAGGTCCTCCTTTACAAGAGATGTGTGGACAAGGGGGAAGG
Source organism: Dipus sagitta (assembly GCA_036346955.1). NCBI lineage: Eukaryota > Metazoa > Chordata > Mammalia > Rodentia > Dipodidae > Dipus > Dipus sagitta. The sequence goes on from CM070771.1 coordinate 151,752,096, forward strand.
AGATCAACACAGAGAAAAATCAACTCCTACCAAATCAGAGAGCCAGAGCCTCAGAGGCCCCAAACACCTCATCAATGAAGCAGACCAAAAATGAACCCAACATGGCTCAGGGAAATTTTGCAGAAGAGGGGGCGGAAAGATTGTCAGAGCCACATGTTGGGTCATGATATGCAGAGACATTTAGCTTACCCATAACTGTGGGCTAACTCCACAATGCATGACCCGTATACCTCAACAAGGAGGGGCCAAGGGGAGGGGGTAGGTCACGGATGAGCCTAATAATGGTACCAAACTGAATGTATTTGCTGAATACAAAACTAACTAATAAAGGAAAAAAAAAAGTGATGTGTGGAAACCATTCTTTCTTCATCCTTCCTTTCAATTCCTGGTGACCATAGTTGAAAAGCTTTGTCTAGTACATGTTCCCTTTCATGATATCTGGCTGTGACATAGGTCCAAGAGCAATAGGCAAGCCAAAACCTCTCTGTGAATCAACATAAAGCTTTACTCTTTGCAACTTGGTTACCACAGGTATGCTGTGATAGTAGTGGAAAATTGACTAACATGCCTATCTTAGTTTTCATGTTTCAACTACTGACCTCTTTATACAACTTCACTTGATATCAATTTAACTTACTTGTTTTATTTTTTAGAATATTTCCCTTAAACCATTTTATGTAGCATTTGAAATGCACAATACATTATTTTTAAAGTCCTAAGCATAAGATAAAATGGAAAGAGAACTGGCTAGCAAAAAAGGTAGTTAAATATCTGTGATGAAGAAAAAAAAGAGTTGGGGAGAAAGAGTTTGAAAGAATAACAGTTTACACATGTACATAACACGCATACACACATACACACGCACACTTGAAGTGAATTAGTGGAAAAGAAAAATACTATGTGATTACTTGGAAAATAATTTAAAGTTAAAACATATAAATTGCATGCCATTTTAATTCATCCAATGTAAACACACTTAAATCTTAAGGATTGTCTTAAAGAAAGACTGTACACTTTACAGCCACAGGTCAAGGAGAGGCAAGTGACATAAACTGAGGAGTATTTCTCCAACTGATCTTATCCACTGCCTCATAACACTCTCAAGAAGCCATGTTGGAAGCTGGAGAGATGGCTTAGCAGTTAAGGTGCTTGCATGCAAAGCCTAAGGACCAATGCTCAAACTCCCCAAGTCCCATGTAAGCCAGATGCACAAGGTGACACAGAAATTTGGAGTTCAATGGCAGCAGCTGGTGGTCCTGGTGTGCCACTTCTCATTTTGTCTATCTATCATTTATATATCTATCTATCATCTATATATCTATCTATCATCTATATATATATATATATCCATATCTATCTATCTATCATCTATATATATATATCTATATCTATCTATCTATTTATCTCATAAAAAAGAAGCCATGTTTGTGGTCTGAAACATGTAACTTCAATTTATTCAAAGGTAAAATTAGCAAAACTGAAGAACAGAATAGTATTAGAAGCTGTATCTAATAGGTTATTTAATAAGTCTTTAAAGGATGAAGAGTAGCCTTTTTTTCTGAAGCATGTAAGCACCATAAAAATTAGTAGTTTCCTGGCCTGGGTGATAGGAGAGAAAATTAATGAGATTTTAATAAAAGTTAGGTAATAAATGCAAGTAGAACCACACTGTAGGTGACAGTAGATCTTTAAAGTAACTTAATGTCTTTGGCCTGTGCTCTCACTGGCTATTTCTTATATGTATCTATGTGAGTAGATATTTTACACTGTTGGCTTAGCGACATACAGTCATAGAGGAAGTAAGGTAATTACCGCACAAACATTTCCTGTAAGGTGATTCATCTTTCCATGCATATACGTATTTTAAAACATTTCAAAATATAAAATTAAACTCTATAAACAGCCTTTGACTAGAGGATAAATGTGACATAATCATATCCTTAATAGAGTTTTATGTTCTCATATTCCTTTAATTTTGTTAGTGAATTGAAATTTAATAGGTTTCTTTTAGAAACATGATTATCATTATGTAATAGTAGTTTTGTAATAACAAAATTTCTTGCAAAATTAAGTAATCACAGCTAAACATATTTGCTAATGTTTGTAGGCAGTAATGTTTTGTCATTAGCTCAGATCATTCCAGGATATTTCACTTTAAGTTAATTAGAACATCACACATTTAAGAAATTAGGAATGTAACACTTTATGGCAAAAATTATGTTTGGTTATACAGACAAAATATATTCCCTCAAACGTTAGTATGCATCCTTTGAAGACAAATCCATCTTCAAGATGACCATACTTATTATAGTCCAGTGTTTCTATTATATGAAAATATGTACACTATAAATCCAAGAATAAAGTGACTTTGTCTCTACAAAAATCATTTTAAATAAACAGTCCACATTATAGAAATACAAAAACTTTTCATATTAGGGGTTTGAGTAGAGGGTTCAGTTTGCTATGCAAGAAGGGGAACCAAGTTCTATCCCCAATTCCCTGTGTGGTATAGGGGGTGCATGCTTGTAATCCAAGCACTGAGAAGGTAGAGACAGGAGAATCACGGGGGCTTGAACCTAATTGGCACAATCTAGGACAATGAAAAATTTGTGACAAAATACAAACAAAACAAATAAGACCATGTTCCTGAGGAACAACACTTGAAGTTATCCTCTGCTTCCACATGCACATGCTCACATACAATGTGCATCTACACACCTACACTCATGAACACATGTCATGGACATGTGCACACACACATACAAGCACAATAAAATATCTCTAATTATATTGCTGTTGACAAACAAATGTCCAAGGCATTCTATTTGCACAGAAGTGGTAATTGTTACAAATTCTGTGCCCTCTTTTTATCCCAGCACCTGATAGCTCCTGGGATCCTTGTTGTTTTCTTTAGTGCAATGCTTTTCTGAATGACACATTGGATTTCATTATCAAAACCAAGCCATAACCATTCCCACCCTCATTTAACAGGTTTTCATATACTAACACACCTTGTCCTTATAGGAATCAAGCCTAGAGAAGTTCAAGTAAACAAATGCTTAAACGCTGACATATTTTTAGACCTAATATAATTTTCCTTTTTTTTTTTTCTGTAAGTGTCTTCTTGTTATGTTGATTGGCCTCTAAGCTGTAATCCTTATTCTCCAAGTATGAAGATTGCAAGTGAAGGCCTAAAGTATATCCAGCTTACAAGCTTTGGTAGATAACTTCTTCCTAAAAAGATAAGACCACCTTTATGATGTGTAACCTGCATCTTTGAACTACTTGAAGAATTTTTAAGAATAATTTTGAGTCTATACCACATAATTGTACATCTAGCCTGACTCTCAGACATGCTGGCTTCTCTGTGACAATTTGTATAATCTTTCCCTGATCATGTAGTAATTTCCTATGACATTATGGTCAATCTCTTGTTTATGCACCAGTCCTGGTAACTAGCTGGCATAGAGCTCCTCCTGTACCTGGCTTTGCTTGGTGGCATCTTGCTAGATTCACCAGGTAGCTAAGAGCTACAGACTCACTGAACCAGGGAATGTTTCACTTCCCTTCCAGTCACTCATAAAATTCCATGTTAGGAACAATTTTTCCTAACAATGAACTTTTGAATGAATGAAAGTCAAGTTAAAGATTGGCTCAGAAACTTTTACTTATTGAGGTTCCTCTTAGATGCTTTTATCAATATATTCAGCTTATGAAACTTTACCTTAACATTTCCTAGGAATAGCCCAAGGTTCAGCATATAGATCATTTTCAAGTTTTTGATTATTATACTCTGCATAATTTTTCTAAACTTAAATATACCGATAGTGGATACATAAAAATCAAGCTGCTGGCTAAATTTTTAGAGTGAAATAAGATAATACCAAGTGGGGGATTTCACAAGAAAAACAAAGGCAAACATTGGATCATTTGCTTTTATAATGTCATAAACATTTGAGAGAAAATCCGAATTGTAGATGATTTTCTCACTTTAGCTTTCCTTTATAGCATATCTCTAAGTAACTTTTAAACTCCCTTCCTGAGCCATTTTTATATCACATAAATATGAAGGAATAGTGTGACAAATTCTAAGAAGGAAGCAGGGTTATTTAATTTAATGAGGCACAAGAATGATTCATGAAAAATATAGATAAAAATGAGCATTTAAATTGCATATGCCAATACTGTTCTGATAAAACAAAACAGGGGAATGAGGTGTGAAGATGATGGAAGAGGAAGAGATAGAAAGTACACAAATGTTTGAAGATGTTGAAGCTTCTAAAAGTATGTCCTAGAGTTTCACATTCAGTTACTCATTTAATGGTAGCACTCTGAGACAGGTATTGTTTACTTGTCAAATGTGCAAGCAAAGCACAAGAGACTTGCCTGAAGAATCATTAAGGCTATTTGACTTCAAAGAATGTGCTATAACCCATCACGAGGGACTAATAGACAAGAAAAGTAGTGTTGTGTATTTGCAAGATACAACATCATTTACTATGCTATTTATTGTAATGCTGTTCTTAATTATAATCACACTGGTCTCAGTATCTGATATCTTAAACATGTCACCTGTAGATGGAGTATTTCCTTTCCCATTGTCAAAATTAGCCAGGAAACTACTTTTGAATAACAATGCTTGGATGGACAGAACATGTCCCATTTCAGAGCGGACATCTTAAATTTGCCCCTTTATACTGACACTTTACTTGGATAGTGACATATTTTTGTTGTTGTTGTTTGTTTATTTTGAGAATGGACTTCATGTATCCCAGGAGAGACTCAAATTCACTATTTAGCAGAGAATAGACTTGAACTTCTAATCCTTGCCTCCAATTTCTGAGTGCTGGAATTACAACGCATGTGCCGCACCATCCAGGTTTATGCAATGCTGGGTATTAGTCCAGGGCTTTGTGAATGCTAAGTAAGCACTCTAACAAGGGGATGTTTGGGGTAGGACTGTTTCTTTCACCTGCCTCTAACAAGACACTCAGCAAAGACCATAGCCTGAGGTAGATACTCATCAACAGAACCACCACTGCCAGCATATAATTCTAATAAAAATAAATAAATAAATACCTAACCCGGTGATATTTCGAGATTAGTTGATACCATAATTTGGAGAAAGTTAATTGTATTGAAAATTGAGAAGATATTCCCAGCTCTATATTGACCTTTGATTGTGTGTTTCTAATTTAAACCCAACTGCACAGATCTCTGTTAATGGATGTCAAAAGCAGAAAGATGTTTTAGAAATACCTTTTATCTTATGTACACAGAAGACAGTTTTTCAGCAAACTTTTTGTCCTGGTACCAACAAAGGCCTTTTTTTTTTTTTTTTTGGAAATATGCACCACATTTATGGTACTGGATGATAGAAGCTCATTCATTTTGCAGCACTGCCATCTATGCAGAGAGTCATTATAAATTATCTTGGAAGCACTTACTTATTGTGTAAGCCGTGGCTTACTGCGCATGTGTTCATCAAAGTAATTTTCTCCTTGATTGGGCAGGCCTGAGGTGGACCCAAAGCAATCAGTACTTACTGAGTGGAAGGGAAAAGAAGGATAGGAGCCTGACAGCAGAGGAAAAGTGGCACTGCCTGCAAAATTAGACTGAGAATACCTGTATAGCTCTCAGATTACTTTATATCACAAGTTGAAAATAGCAAAAATGTTCTTAGTCTTAATATATTCTATGTGAGCATATAAATATATTTTCATATGTCTTTAAAATGATAGCTGCATAATCTGAATCATATAAATGATCACATTTTATATGCATTCTTCCTATACAGTTGGTGTTTATAATAGCACTGACAGCATTTATGTTTTTTCTTTAGTACTTAAAGTTTCTAGTCACAAAGAGAATATGGTTGCTCTAACTTCCTGGTATAATGACAAAAAATAAGTATGGATATAATAGGCTGGTGATACATTCGAATACAACTAGAAGTTAAATGATTTCAACTCACACTGTCTAATGTAACGTTTTATAGTAAGTAGAAAGGTCATATAATGTAGTCATTAGGAACATAGTTCTGCCTGAAAGATGATGAGGTCTAAGGAACCTGCACTACTCAGGCAAATATATACTAATCGTGATTTAGTTTCAGGATGCACCACTATCAAACACATTAATACTGATCTTTTCATTTTTTGTATGCTACATTTTTATTTCTGATTAATAAATGACTTTCAGTTCATTGTTATATAAGTTATAAGCATAAGGAGTCTTTTCCTATTTTCATGTTCAAACATTTTTAAGAGCACTAGTAAATGCATTTAACTCAACATTGGGGTTAACAGAATTGTGCTTTTTAAAATTTTTATTTATTTGCAAGGAACATGAGTGGGAAGTTGGGGGAGAGACAATTGTTATACCAGAGCCCCTAGCCACTGCAAACGAAAGTCAGATGTATGCACCACTTCGTGCATCTGGCTTGAAGAAGGTAATGCGGAATTGAACCCAGGTTATTAGGCATTTATGGAAAATCCCTTAAGTGCTGAGCCAATTCTAGCCCCAGAATTGTACTGCGTTACAGAAACTGTTGTCTAAACCTGAACTTTCCTAGTATGCTCAATACAAATTTTTAAATACAATGGGACTCAGAACAGTATCAAAATTAGGTATTCATTTACTATGTATTCCATGATTTTATTTTTTAGAACAGAGACTCTACAAAACTGATATTTAAAAGGTGAGATATGACACCTTTTGAAGTACTCTAATGTTTCATTTATAAACCTTGGCTTAATGATAAAAGACTAGCGCTTTTTGCTGTGTCTAATTTGAGTGATTTTTATAAACTCATAATGTAATGATAGTTTCTATTTCTGTTAGCTGCAATCATGTCTGTAGGTTTAATTTATTTTTAAGTTTTGCAATTATCAAGGTTTCTTTTCCTGGGTTTATGTTGACCTATATATCCAGAAATTTGAATTTAAAATTTCTGGTCGCTGGAGATGCAAGTTCTTCTACAGAGATAATTAGCTGGTGCGGATGGAGTTTTCAACATGTGTTGTAAATTTCAGAGAGGTTTGTTCTCCGTAATTGCTTTGAGCACTTTCTGATTTTGTCCTTGGCACCCTGCTTTGAGTTGAGCTGCATCTGAAACATGACCTCTCTTCTAAAGAAGGTCAGTAGCCACTGCCCTCTATGCAGTGCTAGGACTGTGAAGGATTTCCAGAGAAGTCAACAATAACAGTAATAAATAATACAAAAGTTCCATGAAGCATGCTTCACAATTTTATGCCATAACCATTTTCCCAGAAAATAATTAGATCGTCATTTACAGAGACCCTGAATCTCATTTTCTATTCATTTTTCTCTTTCTTCATCTGACATTTTTGTTATAGTAACTGAGCTATATTTTCTATTTATGTGGGGGAAAAGAGGTGTTAATATATCCTTAGATGAGTAGTCATTTGTGACTATTGTTTTAATTGTTTTATTAAGCAGATTGGAAATAGATAATAATAAGAATTATTTCAAAATCATAAAATTTAAAGTAAGAAGACAGAAATAATTGTACATGGGCAAGTAAGAATAGAATTTTCTGAAAGCAAATAGGAATTACTTGTAACCTTCTATACAATTATAAAATTTGAAGTTCATTTCTCATGTAAATAATTGTGACTCTTAGATTATTAGATTAAACAATTTTGTTTAATAATTTGATCATGGGAAATGCTATAACCTAATGGGAAACCATACTAGACTATGAAATGAAAGGTAAAAAGGCAAAAAGCTGCCTTGCAAAAAAAAAAAAAAAAAAAAAAAAGATGTACTTATCCTGCTAAAGTTCTTTCAAAATTAAGCCAATGGAAACATTGCAAGTTTTCATATGAAACTAAAAACAATGTGTCAAAACAGTAATGTGACACCAGACTCTTCATCTCTAGCAGTAGATGTTAGAAGGCAGTAGGGTAATAAATACAGACTTTTATTGGTCACAAAAGTTTTTGACCCAAGGACTATGTATTTAGCCAAGACATGTTTTAGAGAAAAAAAAAATGAGTAAAAAATTTAACTTTTCTCCATCCAAACTAAGCAAAGTTCTAGCTTTCCAGAGTAGCGCGTAGATTAGCATGAAGGATTTTGCTGTCAGGATTGAGAGCTCCAAGTCATTTTATTTCAATTTCTCCTAAACTGACAATAGAGGAAAGTGTTAACATCAACATTACCGCTGGTGTCATTGTATGTTTAGTAACCTGGTGACTACATTACCAGGATTGTAATTGGTATTATTCAAGACATGACAAGGGTTTGTTCTGGTTCCTTTACAAGAGGCAAATGCTGATTCTATGCCATCTTTCAGAATTTAACTCAAGGGGCTATGTTTAGTTTGCAAGGTTTTAGCATACACAATTGATAACTGTTTGGGGAGATAAATAGGCTTATCCTGATTTACATATTTTGCAACACATCCAAGTATTATATGGTTCTCCACTACTAATATGCAGAATTTTATGGTTTTATGTGTTTCAGCTTAAAAAAATAAGCTTTTACAAAGAAAGTAAACCTTAGAATATTTTTCAGGAGAGGCTGGAGAAAATACTCAGTGGATAAAACAATTGCTGCTGAAGCATGAGGACCAGAGGTGGGAACCCAAGCACCGATGTTAATGCCAAGAGGGTATGATGGCACCTGTAACCCAAGCAACAGGGAGGTGGACACAGGGCATCCTTGGGGCAAGTTGATTAGCTATGCCTAGATAGATGTGGGGAGCTATGGGCTTATGTGGGAGACCCTGCCTCAGTAAATAAAGAGGAGAGTCACTGAGCTCGATACACAGCACCAACCTCTGGCATTCATATGCATGTGTACTCACGCACAAATGGCCCCACTTGCATACAAATGTGTACACACACCTGCACACACACTACACACATCTCCCTGTGTAAAGAAAGGGTTCTCTGGAAGTAGTGTAAAAGTCAATATAACTATATACGATCACAAATTATTTTCCCTAGCCTCAATTTCCACATCTAAAAGATGGGAACAATGATTGAACTGTGAGCACTCTAGGCATTCTCAATCTGCATCCAGAGCCCCTAAATCTCAAACCCCCAAGTTATGAGATCAGTGGGAGAGGATATTTCTTCAGTGGGATGGTACAAAGGTCTGACTATGTCTTTAATCTCAGCACTCAGGAGGCAGAGGTGGGAGGGCCACTGTGTATTCCAGGCTAGCCTGGAACTACAGGGTGAATTCCATGTCATCCTGGGCTAGAGTGAGACCCTATCTCAAAAAAAAAAAAAAAAATAATCAGACTACCATGGAAGTCCTGACCCTAGCTGATAAGAGGAAATGCATATGTTCAAAACAAAAATTCTGAGAGAATACGTTGAAAGCAAACAAACATTGTATATTTTCCCTGCGTTCAAAGAATTTACCACAATTGACACAATTGCATCAAAGGTCTTAGGGATGATATTGATCTCCATTGTTAAATAAATAAATAACAGAAATTGTTTCTTCAATTCAGTTACCATAATTATCACATTAATCTGACCCAGAAATCCAATACAACATTAATACACTCTATTCCTTTAAAATGTAAAATATGGTTGCATCTTATAGAAGTTGATATTGGAAGTGGAAGAGAGTTTAACATTTTTAATATAGTTGTATCTTTTTGTTTTATATATTTTAGATTTTTTTCAGCATATGGATATGTGAACACTTACTGTATCTAAACCTGACATTCATGGAAAAACTTTGTGCAGAAATCTAACTTCAGGTTCCAAGGGAACCTAAAAGAAAAATGCTGTACTTTATCTTACAAACACCAGTAGTTGGAGACAGACTTAGAGCCTCTGTGTAGGCAAAGCTGACTGATTAAACTGGGTAACGTTTTTCCCCTAAGTCCCAAAAGTCGATATGGTGCAGTGAACTTAGATCTTTTCTTTGTTGCTTTTATTGCAGGAGATTGCTTTACTAGAAAGAAACTTGCTTTTCCTTAAACTGTAGTTAAAGATAATGCCTTATATGAATGTCTCTGTGTAGCTTTAAGTGGTACAGCAAGAATTTGTGACTTATTTTAGTTATACAAACATATATATGTATATATATATATATATATATATATATATATATGAATCATATTTTATTAGCAATTTTGCAAAGTGTTATGCTTAGTTGCTTTAACTTCTATATTTGAGGAAAATTATTTTAACATTGCAAGAGACATCAATGTGTACCCAAAAGTATCTAGCATTTTATATTTCTGTATATTTTGCATTTCACATTTACATAAAATTTATTTGAAGGGCTGGAGAGAGATCAGCAGCAAAGAGCATTTCCTGTGAGGTCTGCGGATGTCTCCTGTTCAATCATCAGGACCCACATAAACAGCTGGGTGTGGCCAGATAGCTCATATTCCCACTTCCTTAGGAGAGCAGAGATGTGAGAATCCTTGCAGGAGCTCTGGGGGTGGGGTAGTGGATGGCAAGCTCTGGGATCCGTAAGAGACACCAACTCAAATAACAATGGAAGGACGAGGGATGGAGCAGGACACCAGCAGTTCCACTCATGCCACTGCATGTGCGCACATTCTGCTGCAGGCAAGCACAGAGTGCACATGCATACACACACACACGTACACACATGCACATGCACACATGTGTACACATACACACACAGAGAGAAAAAAAATTGAGAATTCACCAGAAAGGATATATCTATGTAACCGAAAAAAGAATCTTCATATAACTGCATTGAAGCCTAATTCTGAGGAGCAATTGTTTTTCCTCTCTAGTTTTTACACTTCTGACATTGTTTTTTTTTTTTCTTTTTTTCCTACCAATTCCAGTCCCAGCTTTGCTATAGTTAATGAAAAATGTGGTACAAAAATGTGTTAAGGAACTCTGCCTTTCTCTTTCAAATTCAATATAATTTTACTCCTTCGGAGAGTGTTTTTTTCTACTCTATTAAGATGGTGAATTGTAGGAATCTCTAGTGCAATCTTTTATCTATCATTGAAACATCCCTGCATAATAAACTGTCATATATGGCAATTTGTTTTGTGTCAAATATTTTCAACAATGACTATTACTTGAAAATTAAGTCACCTGCATATTTTAAACTACATTTTTGTGATGTTAACCCGTTTCCTTAAGGTCACTATCTGCATCTTTAGATAAACCCTGTGCATATCTATGTGACCCCATTCAAATAGTTGAAGACTTCTGTTATGCTTTGCATTTGAAATGCCTCTCATGTTCCTGGGACCAGAGCCAGTTGTTTGAACAGTTGGTTCTGAGACAGAAGCACTGTTTGGCGAAGTTGTGGAGCTTTGGGGTGTTGGGTCCTAGTTGTAGGATGTGGAGCAAACTTGGAAATGAAAGCCAGTCAGCTGCCAGTTATCGCTGTCAACTGTTCCAATGTGATGTGACCAAGCAGCTCTCACATGCCAACGCTACTGTCTGTGATACCTTCCTCCCTATGAGAGACTACATCGCCTCCAACATGAAACAAAATAAACCTCCACCCTTAAGTTCCTTCTTGCCAAGTATTCACTCACAGCAATGAGCCAAACTAACTAATGTACCCATCATTGTCCTTTTAGTCTTTTATTTTTTTTTCTTACTACTTCAGCTTCATCATAATTCTTCCCATGACTTTTTAAACTTTTAATCATTTTCTTGCTTTGCACAACTTCTATACTTACAGACAACAAACCATGGTATTTCCCTCCCCTCCCCCACTTTCATCTTCACAACTCCGCTCTCCATCATATTCCCTCCCTCTCTCCATTAGTCTCTCTTTTAATTTGATGTCATCATCTTTTTCTCCTATTATTAGGGTCTTGTGTAGATTGTACTAGGCATTGTGAGATCTTGATTATCGAGTCCAATTTCTGTCTGGACAATTGTATGTAAGGAGTGGTACCTTTCCTTTGGCTCTTACATTCTTTCTGCCACCTCTTCCACAATGGACCCTGAGCCTTGGAGGGTGTGAGATGTTTCAGTGCTGGACACTCCTCTGTCCCTCCTTCTCAGCACTATGTTGCCTTTTGGGTCATCCCAGTTGTCATTTCCATCTGCAAAGAGAAGATTCTCTAATCAGAAGTGAAATTAGCATTAATATATATAGAATATGAACATCAAATGCAGTGCTTTCAGGGCAATTTGATGGGAGTAATATATGCATTTATCCAGACAAGAGCAGGCTTTATACTTCTAAGGCTCATGACCTCCCCTGCCATAGGCTTTTGATTAGGTTTTCAGTACCAGGCATGTATTCCCTCCCATAGAGCAGGCCATCAGTCCAATTAGCAGTTGGTTTCCCCCATTGCAGATATGCACTCGTTCAGTCATTTGGCCTGTCTGACCAACTGAGGCTTCCAGTGTCCACTGTTTTTACCACTGATGACTTCTGTCTCCCATAAGGCTGCATACAGTGCAGCTTTTACCAGCTTTCAGTTGGCTGGGCTACAGGGAGAAGGTTTTCTGCTCAGCACCAGCTTGACTTCTCAGTGACTTTGCCACTCAGGCATGTTAAGTCTTCAGCAATAGGGTCTTACCATCTCTTTCTCAAGGGAAACCAAAGGCCTTGGCAATAGCCAACAATGTTTTGGAGGCAACAGAGACCTCTCTAACCAACAACTCACTGGAAGGTATCACATCCCTGGCACTGAAAATTTTCTAGTAACAGTGGCTTCTGGATGTGCCATTATTCAAGAAAGTAGATTTTCATATGTCTTATTCAGAATATCTTGAATTTTGATTGACCCCCACCCCTTCTTTTATACAATCTCTTCCCCTGACCTCACTTAGGCCTTTCCCTTCCCTATAATCTGTACTTTTACTTGCATATATACAATACCATCCCCTAAAGTCCTTCCCTCTCCTCTCTCCCTTATAGCCTTTTTCTTTACAATGATTCTCCCCAAAATTTTGGTAAAATTTGAAAATTGTGGGGTAATACACCTATACCAATTCTTTTTTATTTTTCAATTTTTTATGTGAAGGGTAGAAAGGAAAGTTTTTCTAAGGCTTTACTCTTTCATGCTATACCTCATTACGTTTACTTTAATGTGACTCATGCTTAATTTTGTGCTCAGCAATGTTTTGATTTTACATGGTTATAATAATTACTCAAAACATGGTTACAAAAATTATTCAAAAAGAAAATAAATAAAATCTCATCCACAGAAAATACAGGTTAGGCAAGTGCTCTCTTGTGCACTCAGCACAACATTATGCAAGTTATCTGACTGAATTAAAATCAAGATTTTGAATTGATCAAACTCTGTCCATTTTGTTAAATTTATTTCCCTTTACAAAATTATTTCATAATTTTATTACAGAAAGAATAAATTATCATTCTTAAGAATTTACACTTTATTTAAAGATGCTTACCCCTGATGAATCTAACATGTGCTTTCAAGGAAAAAAAAGAAGAAGAAGCAAACTAATCACTTCAAATACTGGAGGGCAAGCTACTTCCAACAGTACGTGAATCTCAAAGTGATCTAAGGACACATGATTGTCATTTTCTTCTACATGTGGTCAGTGTACCAAGATTAAGAGCCCCATTTTTTTTTCCTTGTCAACTACCATCATATTCTCAAATGAAAAACCCTTGTCAAGAATAAATTCAAGTAGCTTTGCAGTATAGCAGCACACGGAGTTACATTATTGGATTTGATTTTTAGCACCTTCCATTGAGTAGTTTTGAGGTATCAGAGCTTCATTTGCAGCTGCTATGGGATTTTTTTTTTTTTTTTACTTTAAGATAGTGATTGCAGCTGAGTGGTAACAAGCTGGAGTTTGTCTTTTTCTCCTTTTCATCTCTCAAGTGCACTCAAAAGAACCTATCCCATACTGCAGTCCTTCTGCTCGCCAGGCAAAGGGCAGCAACCCCACAGACTCTTGTGGCATGCACTTCATGCACTTGTTCACATCACACTACACTACACACACACACATTCGTGCATTCATTTCATAAACATTCATTGAAAAATTTCATTACTACTTGTTTAGAAGATGTGGAAGGTTTGTTAAGCTACTTTCAAGAAAAAATATAGAACAGCCTAATATTAAAAAGGTAATCCGTTCAATGAAATATGCTTTCAAGTTTACAAGATACTCTTCATATTCAAGGTACTCTTACTTAATCATAAGAATGTTCTTCACAAGCTATATTGAGTTTCAGTAAGATTAAATGATATTGGAGTAAATATTTCTTGTTTGGATGTTAGATATAGTACATGAGTTAAACATTACAGAAATGGAAAGTCTTCTATTTTCCCAATAAAGTTTGTGAATTTTCCTGTGCCTGCAAAATAGGCAGCATTCAAACTGAAGAGCTTTAAAATATTGTTTTGTAGATTTATAAATGGTCGAACTTCTTCAAAAATAGTATTAACTAATAAACCCTGTTTAAACATCATCTATATTTGTGAGGGACAGAGTTCTGGAGATAAATCATTCGAGTATAATTTAATTATTCTAGTCATTGCTCATCAGGAGATGAAAGGCTCAAGTTTTGGAGAGGCTGTCAATATCTGGAAAATACACTCAAAATAGAAAGCAAGTTTGAAAAGGGAAGCACCCACACAGACTTTTACCATAATTGGGAACTAATATTAGCATGTTTCATGAGGGACAGCTACTATATTACCAATAAAAAGTGGTTTACATGATAAATCAATTGTAAGCCATCCAGTACACAACATGATGTTTTCATCCTGATGCAGGGAGGAGGACTTAGATATATAGTAATCCAGGTTCAAATATTAACTTTGTCAGTCACTCCCACAATGACTTTTGAACAACTTAATCTGAGCTTCTTCAATTTCTCTTGTGTAGAATGTGGTCAGTTACACATACCTCAAAGCATTGTTGAGATAAAATTAAATGACTTAGATGAACAACATAAAATTGCTAATTTTCTTCTTTTCCTCCTCTCAAACTCACCACCCAACCCAGGTAATTGAAGATGAAAAAGATTAATCATCTTGTGTCTTAGTACATTGAACACAAAAGAAATTCATTTAAATTAGTTAGGAAAATTCAGTCATTTGACTTCCAGTACCCACTGATAATGGGTGTATTACAGTGTACTTTCACAGGGGCCATTAGATGGTAGGCCATTTGGATGTTGTTAAGAAAAAATGATCTTGAGTTGCATACTACATTTCCTGCTTCCTCATGCTATAGCCCTTACACCAACCTATTTAAGAACGTCCTTCAGGAGCAAATGAATTGTCAAAGTAAATCAAGTGGTATTCTGCCCTACTGCAGCCCAGAATGACAAGCAGTCAAGTGAATTCAGACTATGAGAAAGTTGATGGAGTGGTGTGAGGACCAAGAAAAATCTAAGGCCTTATGATAATTTCTCGAATTTGAAACAGATTCAAAGACTTGATGACTAATAATTTTTAAAATTATGTCAAAAACGTGCACTATATTCCTTCTTCATATATGCTGAAGCCACCTGTTTTCCTGGTAAGTCCACATTCTAGCTTTCCATGACACTGGGGGCTTTTGCTTCCTTTAGCCTATTTGTTCATATGCTACAAAGGTGTGTTGAGCCTTTGATGTCTGTTCAGAAAGAACATAACAAATGAGCTTCTATGTGCATGAATCTTTATCAGCTGATCACAGAGCTTTGTGGTTCAACTACTCATGTCAATAAATGAATGGTATCAAATTTCCTGGGTTATATTGTGTTAAAATACTGTAGTAAAAGAATAAGTTTTTATTAACTTAAATTATATGAGCTGATTTGGGTGCAGTTTCCCCTAATAATAATAGATAGGATATTTTCTTTAAATGGATTCACATATAGATTGTGAGGACAATTCTGATTTTAAAACACTTTAGAATAGGTTAATGAACAAATACACAAATAGAGAAATAAATAATGAAAAATTTTAAATGCCCCAACTAAATATTCAGCTTTACGTTCTCTGTAACTTAATTAACAATTTTCTGTCATTTACCAGCGAAAACATTTGGATGCATAATCTCGTAATCAGCTTCAACCTGTCCTTTTTCTCTATTCTTGACCTACTTTTGAATCATCACCATTATTTGTTAAAATATCACTTTAGCATTGCTTAGAGACTCTTTGTAATATATACCTCTTTTCTGTGGTTGATTTATACTGTAATATTGCAACTTTATATTATATTATTACAGTGCATTTTCATGTCCTGTCATTTAACCCCATGTTATTAAAAGAAGGTCACTGTGTTATATAATCACAACCTTCTATTATTCTTGCTCATCTATTTCTCTGCATTACAGTTTGCATATACTACTGAGACACAGAATATTGTTGCTTTTGCTTTAATATATTATTTCTCTTTCAGGGAAATAAAAACTACATTTGTCAATAAATGTATCATTTCCCATTTCTTTCAGTCCCTCACATAGACCCAACCTTTATCTTTTTCATTTCAACCACAAAGCATCCAACTTTATGTGCCTTCTGGGTATCAGAATTTAGATCCTCTTGCCTGTATAGCAAGCACTTTGTCCACTGAGCCATGCCTCCAGACCTCCACTGAGTTTTTATTTTTTATTTAAGTGATTTCTATGAGAATATTGGATAATTTTTATTTTTATATATAATGGATTTTTTGTGCATTGGCTTTTATGATGCTGTCTTTTTCATGGGCTTTCAATAATTTCACTAACATATGCTGAGATGCAGCTGTCTTTAGTAATATCTGCTTTAGGGTTCTGACAGGCTTTAAATTATAAACTCACTGGCTTCATAATACTTGATATATATATATATATATATATATATATATATATATATATATATATATAATCTTATTTCTTATTCTTGAGCTTCAATTGAAATATGTTAAATTCATGTGTGTGGAAAATCCTTACATTAGTATTTTCAGGAAGCTGAAGTTTTTATTACTTTTTACATTTATTTTTCTCATTGCTTCAGTCTGAGTATTTGGTATGGCTGTGTCTTCACTAAGTTATAGACTCCTCCACTGACTTCCTTACTTCCAGTACTGTTGTATCCAGTGTGTTTCTTTTATGCATCTTTCATTTCTCATCATTTTATCTTCCTCTCTCTCCCTCTTTATCATTTCCCCATTTTCTTCATGTTTCCCTTTACTATTTGAATATGCTTTTATTATCACCACCAACTCTGTTATTTCTAATTGTCTTCCTCTTCTCTAAGTTTGGCTATCCTTATATTTGCATCACTTGTCTGGTGAGACTTGATGGAATACTAGAAAGTATAAAATTGTGCTGGTGCAATTGGGTCATGTTAAATCTAATTGTATTTATGTAACAAGTCTTTGACTTTAATCTCAGAAGCAATTATCTTCTTCATTATCTTGTTTATTTGAGGCTCATTTATAAGCTTTCTCAGGTGATCTGTGTTTGGGCTAAGACAGATGTAACTCTTCCTCTCTTAATATCCCGATTGTGCAGTAGAGGACATTTAATTCTGCATGATTCAAATTCAATTGTCTCCAGTCCTTTCCTTACTCTAGTAATGTTTAATCCATTATTATTATTTTTAGATATACCAGTGCACTTTAATATGTCTATGTAGCTTTGTAACCACTTTCCTTTTTTTATTATTAGTTTTGTACTCAGTGAATACAGTCAAATTGGTACAATTGTTAGCATCCTCCCTGTCCTCCCCCCTCAGCAGGGACACTTGTAGTTGGGAAATATGGGTCGTGCATTGTGGGGTTAGCTATCAGTTATGGGTAGGAGGAAATGTCTCTGTGTATCTTGACCCAATGTGTGGCTCTGACATTCTTTCCGCCCCCTCTTCCACAAATTTCCCTGAGCCAGGTTGGGTTCATTTTAGGTCTGCTTCAGTGATGAGGCCTTGGGAGTCTCTGTGTCTCTGGATATCTGCTTTGGTAGGAGATGATTCTTCTCTGTGTCTAACTGCTTTACCCTTGTGCTGGTACCAGGTTCACCAAGAAAAGAGCACTCTTGCTTGTTACCCACTTATTCTTAGTTTCCGCTGGGGCCCCTTTGAGGTATGATGGGGTGGTTCTCTCCTTAGGATCAACATCTATCTGAAAAAAAAAGGAGCAAATTCTCTGACGGAGAGTAAAGTTAGCACCAGATAAATGGAATAACCATTCTTTTTTTTTAGAGAGAATTTAATAGGTGTAGCCCACGAATGGTGCGAGCTTGATAATGGAGAGTGGGCTCATTTTTGGATATGATTCTGACTGGTTTCCTAGCTCTAGATATGGGTTCCATTCCACTGAGCAGATCAGTTAGCCAGATCAAGAGCAGTTGGTTTCCCACCATGGCTTGCACCACTATTGCACTTGTGTGAGCATCACGACAGGTTATTTCCTGCTAAGTAGGTTAGAACATGAGTTGCTTAGACAGATATTGATCATTTTCCCCAGTCGCTCATGTAGCACCTTCTGGCACTAGACACGCTAATTTTCTGGGGACTGACTCTCTTCCAGCCTCCAGCCATGTCACTCCATGTTATGTGACAACAGCATATGGTGACTTCACCAGTAGGGTCTTACCACTAACCTCTGATGGGTCATCAAGTACTCTGACAGAAATCTATCTTCTTTTGGGAAACCTTGTATGTCTCTCTGATCAAGAACTCATTGTGGATGTTAACCACATGCTGGTACTGGGAGTTACAGGTCAGTGCACAAGAAGAGAAGGAAAAAAATATAAAAGATAAGTAATATGAAAGATGTAGAGAGAAGAGGGAGAGAGAACAGAGAAGAAAAGAAATGAGAGAAGATTAAGGTCAGTCTGCATCGTATCCTCTCCAGGGCCTTGTGACTCAGGTGTTCACTCTAAGGGCCTTGTGAAGGTCAACCATTTGGTCTGTCTTTTAGGATGTAGAATTTTATTGTACCATGGCCCTTTTGGATCAGTTTTGTGTCCCCACCCACCCTATTGTCCAGTCCTAGAGATGCTTGGTAGGTATGTCGGCATCTCGGGTAGATACAGGTCAGGAGCTGTAGACGAGTGAGACTATGCAGTGATTATCTTTCTGTGATTGGGTGATTTCACTGAGAATGATCTGTTCCAAGTTCACCAATTTTTCTTCAAATTTCGTTGTGTCATTTTTCTTTACTGCTGTGTAGAATTCCATCATGTAGATATACCACAACTTAGTTATACATTCATCTAATGATGGACATCTGGGTTGATTCCAGTTCTTAGCTATTATGAATTGAGCATCTATAAACATGGTTGAGCAAATCTCTCTGAACTGAGGTGTGGAACTTTTTGGGTACATGCCCAGTAAGGGAATAACTGGATCTGTTGGTAACTCTATAGTCAACTTTTTTAGGAGTCTCCATATTGCTTTCCAAAGTGGTTGTACCATCTTACATTCCCACCAACAGTAAATAAGTTTCCTACTTCTCCACATCCTCATCAGCCCTTATTTTCATTTGATTTTTTTAATGTTTGCTATCCTTACTGGGGTAAGATGGAATCTCAAGTTCTTTAAGTTTGCATTTCCCTGATGATTAGGGATGATGAACATTCCCTCAAGTGTGTGTTTGCCATTTGTATTTCTTCCTATTTTTTTCAGTTGTTCTCTCACTGATATCTTTGACATTTTCTATCTATAATGTATGGCTTAATATTCAGTAAAAAT
The DNA here is from genome assembly GCA_036346955.1 of Dipus sagitta. Taxonomy (NCBI): domain Eukaryota; kingdom Metazoa; phylum Chordata; class Mammalia; order Rodentia; family Dipodidae; genus Dipus; species Dipus sagitta. Next base: position 151,771,698 of record CM070771.1, read on the forward strand.
GTCAGGGTGCTCTCAATGCATATTTCCATCTCCTTTTTTGACCCATTTCTCCCTTTTCCCACAAGTGTTTTTCCCCATATATTCCCTCCCACATATAGCTCTCCCCTCTTTAGTTCACAAAACTCAGAAAGCCTACCCCTCTGCCTATCCCTCCCCTGTCCCTTCCCATTTTCTGAACTTTGACCTGAAAAGAGCTCTTATCAGAATGCTGAGATGGTGATTATGAGACTCATGTTCTTCTATCACTTTCTAAGTTTTCTGCTGTGTCCTGCTCAGCAGGACAAGGCAGGTTTTCTGTTTGAAACATATATCTTCCTAACTTATGGTTGACTCTGAATAAGACAAAGGCAAGATCGTAAGTCTACCATGGCTAACAGTGTTAATAATATTTTATTTTCATTTTTCTAACCACTAGCAAAACTAATTGTTTGGATACATTTTCATTCCTATGTGATCAGAATAGAATGTACACTGTCATCAAATTCTTCTGTATTTTCTCCTTTAAATCAATCCCAACAGTTTATATACCATACAAAGGGAAACTCTCTGCAATTCAGAGACACCTGATTATTTTTACTGAGTTTAACAATAATCTCAGGTTTGCTTTCATTTCTATGCCTTGAATATATAAAGTCAAAATATAAGACTTATTGATTCAGTAGATAAAATGATTAGTGGTAATAATAATTGCCTTCTATTCTGCAAGGGAAATTTAAATTTCTTTTAGTGATTTCAATGGTACTGAATTTCCATCAATCAAAATTTCATATGTTGTTTATGTCAGAGCCAAGCTTGTGTGTCTATTGTTTAGTTATAATCAAACATAAATTGTGATATTTGACATACTTATTTTCTTATCTGAAATGGTGCTTGTTTATTTTAAAAATACTTTAAAACATAACTGAAGCTAGTTTGACCAGCTTACCTCCATCAAGGGATCATTAACTAAAACAATTATTTTGTAGTACAGTTTACAGATAACACCTTCCTTGACATATTGTACATGCGGAGGCCTCCCTAATGGTCATTACCTGTCCAGCACAGCCTGTACAGCTCACTCAGTATATGACTGCATGTTGGGAGCTTGTTTTGCTAACACTGGAAGAGCTCATTCTGAAATGACAAGAGCATTAGTGAGAGACTATGCTAGGATGGACTCAAGTATAGGCAGGCCATTCTTTTTATTAATCAGCTCAGGGTAAGGGAGAAAAATTTTTCTCATCACTCTCTGAAGATTTTGATGTGTGGTTTCAGCAGGCAAAATCTGATGATGGAGTCTGAGACCAAATAATTAGTATGTCAGTTCCAGTTCTGATTACCATCATATTCAGAAAAAGGAATATTAGACATGGAATCACTGATATTCCTCATATTCTTTCCCAATTGAAAAACAAAAGAAAGATTTTATTATGGTTTATCCAGTAGTTACATTGAAGACAAATAGTGTTTCACATTCGGTTCTGCAATGATCTACCATAAATAAAAATATATTTGATCATAAAATAACTGACTGTAAGAAATAATCAGTGTATTTTCTTCATTAACATTCTAGCTGGTTTGAAACTAACTTATTAAGCCGGGCGTGGTGGGGCACGCCTTTAATCCCAGCACTCGGGAGGCAGAGGTAGGAGGATCGCCGTGAGTTCGAGGCCACCCTGAGACTCCATAGTGAATTCCAGGTCAGCCTGGGCTAGAGTGAGACCCTACCTCAAAAAACCGAAAAACCAAAAAAAAAAAAAAAAAAAAGAAAGAAAGAAAGAAAGAAAATAACTTATTAAGGGCTGGAGAGATGGCTTAGCAGTTGAGCGACTGCCTGTGAAGCCTAAGGACCCCAGTTCGAGGCTCGATTCTCCAGGACCCACGTTAGACCGATGCACAAGGGAGTGCACGCATCTGGAGTTCATTTGCAGTGGCTAGAGGCCCTGACCCCCCCCCATTCTCTCCCTCTCTCTATCTGCCTCTTTCTTTCTGTCTGTCACTCTCAAATAAATAAATAAAAATAAAAAAGAAAATAGCTTATTAAAATGTGAAAATATAGACCAATAATGTGAACAATTTCAGTTCTGTAAACTATGGAATTTATGTTAGCTTGCTCTAACAGAATTATAAATAAAACACGCAGTGATGTCAAGCATTAAGGACAATTGTGAAGAAGTTATAACTATACAAAAGACTTCTTATTGCATGCATATTGATTTCTACAATGTAATAGAATGTTTATAGTTAAATATTTTTATTTAATTTCATAAAGCATGAAAACAGGAGGATGAAATTTCAGAAGAAGATTGTCAACTTTTGTTTTGCCTCACTGTAGACAGAGAAGTGACTTAACTGGGATGACAGATGTGTTTGTTTTGTGTCCCAAATTAAATGACTTCAAGCAAGACTTGCTTTTTAGCTTGACATAGTCACCACCTTTCTGGAAGCAGCAGGGTTTGATGTTAACACCATTGTTTCCAGAAGCAGAGGAGGAAGACCTCACATTTTTTAACACACTAGCCTTTGCTTATCTATAAAAGAAAAATAATCACAATTTCTACTTCACAGTATGTATGTAATGGGTTAACAAATTTGTAAATACATATGTGTGTATGTCTGTGAGAATAAGCAGAAAGATTCATGATACATGGTAGATAGATGATAGATATTGCTTGTTGTGATATTTGGTGTGTAGTGAACTTTCAACACTTGCAGTAGTTGTAATGATAATAGTAACAAATGTATTTTACTTACTCTTGCATGCTTAACTGTAATGAAAAGCATTAATCAGCCCTTTACACTTCTGCAGAATGTTATAGTAGATACAGGCAGAATTCCTGGCCAGTCTCCTCTCTAGTCTATAGTACCAATTTCTCTTATTGCACTTCCACCCACTTTCTGTCTTATTCAGTGAACTTGTGACTATACATAGAAGCTGGCAGGTGTTTTCCCAGTGGTGACAACAAATGCTTTACACAGCTGTTATCTGACAGTTTCCAGGTCTTTCTGAGGAGAGCATCTGACGGTAAGGCCATCAGACAAGCAGCCCAACAGTTGCATTTGGCATAATTACATACTTCCTCGAGGAAAGGGAACAGTCAATCTCACAGTTTTAGTCAGACTGACACTATCCACCTTTTTTGCAAAGTACCTTTACTAGGTTCAAATAGTTGATTGACTGAAGCTGAGGAAGAAGGGCTAAATGTCAGGCTTTTAAGATGAAACTGGTGGCAGCACCATAGCAGGCTGGCAGGTGCACTAAAGTCCAGAATTAAGAATGACAGAGCAATGGTGGGTGCAAAAGGAAAACTGCATCAGCTGGGGGGGGAGAGGAAATCAGCCTGGAGTTAAAGCACATGTAGGATTTGACTGGAATTGGAAATGCTGGACTGTATGCTCATTTGAGTTTATAAGCAGCTCAATAATTACCAGAAAATGGCCAGTTTTTATGAAACCAGTAACTTTTTAAATTTTTATTTATTTATTTGAGAGAGAGTGAAAGAAGAAGAGAGAGGGAGAGAGAGAGGGAGGGAGGCAAATAGAGAATGGGCACACCAGGACCTCCAACCATTGCAAACAAACTCCAAATGCTTGTGCCACCTTGTGCATCTGGCTTACGTGGGTCCTGGGGAATCAAATTGAGGTCCGATGGTTTTGCAGGAAAGTGCCTTAACCACTAAGCCATCTCTCCAGGCCCTGAAACCATTAACTTTTAATACTCTAGGAATTTCAACAGTTCTCAAGAGCTAAGATTCTACTTAGTGTTTTTCTTCCTTTTGTTTGTGGTGCTGGTGATTGAATATGGAGCCTGTGCAGTTAGGCAACACTCTACCTCAGAACTGTGTCTACAGCCTTTACTTAGTGCAACTTGGACACTGTAATGTCTGTTTTGAATAAGAGAAATTATAAACAAACTATACTATTAAAATTTGAACAAATAAAGAAAAATTTAATGAGAAAGTAAGGAAACTGTATGTAAAGTTTTGACTTATAGTATTTTAGTATGACAAAATATTTTTAAATCTTTATTTTAAATAGTGCAGTAAGATATACTTAATGGCAAAACCTTGCTTCAGTAAAATTCAGCACCAAATGAGACATCATCATCTTTATTGCAAGGGTTTTTTATTGCTAGGGTTTTTTATTGCTAGGGTTTTTTAACAACAAGTCTTTTCACTACATTTTTGGAATGAAAAGCAATTAAAGGTCCTATTTTAGTTTTGAGGGTTATAGAAATCACTGAAGAAAATAAAACCAGTCTTTCTGCTTTTGATTATTAAAAATGTTCTTGTATCAGAAATATTAACTGAATTGTGTTTTCTTTATTCTTCCCACAGTGTCTAATAATTTTCTAAAACCAGTAATGATTCAGTCCACTGTTATGTTATAAATATAAGACATGAATCATAGAGCTGAGCCACAGCTAGATTTTAGATGTAGTAGGAACTTTCCTGTGGAGCCTAAGGATCCAGGTTCAATTCCCCAGTACCTATATAAATCAGATGCACAAGATGACACATGTGTCTGGAGTTTATGTGTAGGCCCTGGCTTGCCCATTCTCTCTCTCTCTCTCTCTCTCTGTCTCTCTCTGTGTCTCCCTCTTTCTCTCATGCTCTCTCTGTCTCTCAAATAAATATATAAATAAAATATTTTAAAATAAATGAATAAAAGGAATAGGTTTTACACAAATATTTCCTGGAATTTTAATTCAAATTTCTCTGGTAATTATCAATTCCAATATAAAGTGAGCACAGTTCTGTAGCAGGTTAATTTTGATATATGTTAATACCTAAGATCATTATGTCAAAGATTTATTAAACTACGTAAATCTCCAGACTCATATTGGAGGTCCTGGGGCATCTTTTGATAGAATTGTTAGCTATTTAAATGGCACTGAGATATGATTTCTTCTTACATGCTTGATTACTAGTGAAGATTCATTGCCATGTTCTTGCCTACACATTTCAGTAAAATTAGGGTACATTCTAAATTGATTGGGAATTGCAGATTGATTTCATGTCCACACATGTTCATATATGTTTTATGTTTTAACATAACTCCATATTCCAATAATGTTAATCTTAGCTTAAAAAATGGTTAAATTGGGTTGGAGAGATGGCTTAGCAGTTAAGGCATTTGCCTTCAAAGCCAAAGGACCCAGGTGTTTGAATCCCCAGGAACAATGTAAGCCAGATGCACAAAGTAGCACATACATCTGGAGTTTGTTTGCAGTGGCCAGATGCCCTGGTGTGTTCATTCTCCCTCTCTTTCTCTCTCTCTCTCCCCCTCTCCCTCTATTTCTCTCTTTCAAATAAATAAGTAATAAAAATATGTAAAAATGTCTAACTTTATTTGTAAACAGGGCATACAAATTTCTATGCAACTACTGCTTATCAGATTTAACTGAGAGTTGGTTCAAATTTTATGTTTGTTTTCAAAACAGAATAAGGGATAAATATATAAAGAACTATGCCATATTAGAATTGGCATTACAGGCTAGAATATTAACTATAGCATCTTCTATGGTGTATTTGAAGAAAACAGTGTCAATCAAGGAAAATCAGCCCTTGTGAAAGTGTCACCCACACACCATTTAGCATGACTCTTTTGATTGGCATTGCTGGAAATATGTAATATTTTCTTAGACAATGTTTTTATTAACTTCCTATCATTGCTCACAGATGCTATTAAGAAATAGATACTACTGGGCTGGAGCAACGGCTTAGCAGTTAAGGTGTTTTCCTGCAAAGCCAAAGGACCTAGGTTTGATTCCCCAGCACCCCATGTTAGCCAGATGCACAAGGGAGTGCATGCATCTGGAGTTCATTTGCAGTGGATGGAGACTCTGGTGCTCCCATTCTCTCTCTCTCTCTCTCTCTCTCTCTCTCTCTCTCTCTCCCTCCCTCCCTCCCTCCCTCTTTCTCCCTCTCTCTGTCAAATAAGTACATAAATAAAAATAAAATATTTTTAAAAGTATAAAAAGATAGATACTATTAACATAGGATTCTATTCAATAATCTAGACAAAATGGGCTATAAGAAAACCCTCAGGAAGCAAGACCTCAGGGTAGCTGAGAACTCTCAGCAGGTAACTAAGTAACTATAAGCAGATCCTCTGCCCATTCAGAAGGCTAGCTTGATGCATGATTGCCATGGTGTAATCTACAAAGACATGCACCTACAAATGTCTTTGATTTTGTTAAACGTGTTATTTATTTATGACTCATGCTAATGACCATGTAATGATAGATATTTTTATAATCAAAAGGCTTAACATAGCCAGGATGTTATGAAACTAAGTTGACTTTGCTTTACTCTTAAATAATGGGCCTTCCATTTGTTATTGGATGAGATTTTGACACAGTCAGTCACATAAATATACAAAAGACATTGAGTCGCATTTTTAAAAGATCAATGGTAATGATTTGGGGATTTGATTTCCTTGTTTCTGTGTATCATTTTCCTGATTAGAAACGGACATGATACTTCTTTGACTTTATGACAAATCACAGTGTCCTTTTCATAAAATAAAATGACAGTAGAAGCATTCTTTTAGTTCACATTCGAACTTACTGAAACCAGAAACATGGGTGCCTGCGTAAAGAATAGTTTGAAATTCTTGAGTTGTAAAGTTGCCAAAAATGTGAAATTCTTACATACGACTAATATATAAATTGACAAAACCTATACCATACATGGAATTACCTCACTGTGATGAAAAAATAGGTGACATATTATGAAATCCAACACAGTGAGGCACTAGGAAATGACCTATTTGTAAAGGTGAGCTAAGTCCACAGAACAGTTATCAGAGAACACTTTCCTTAATGCATTCAAATTAATTTTAAAATACTATAGACAGGAAAGATAGTTCAGCAATTAGAAGCACTTGCTTGCAAAACCAATTCCCAAGTAGCCACATAAAGCCAGATGTGCAACGTGCCATTTGCTTCTAGAATTTGCAATGGCAGGAGGTCTTAGAAATTTCAGGTATCTCTCTCTCTCTCTCTCTCTCTCTCTCTCTCTCTTTTCTTTGTACACAGACAAATAAATAAATAAAAATATTTTTTAAATACCAATGCAGATATAAGGATCTAATTTCAGAACTTTATGTGCTAATGAGATATATAAGAGGAAACTTTCAGTAAATTTTATGCACTTTGGAAGAAATGAAAAGGTAAACTGTTAATTAGTCAGTAAACACATCTTTTCTCCTCTGACACTTTACAATAGACTGAGTTGCTTCATATTTCTAGAACAGTGAAGGAATTATCTCTGAAAAACTACAACATGTATTTTCAAAGTTAGTATTTTATCATATAGTGTTTGCCATGGTGTTCTAGCATTACATTGTTAAACAATCGCAGCAAACTTTTCATGCAAGTTATTGTTAAATATTAAAAAATGGAAACTTAGAAATGATAAAGCTGGGCTGGAGAGATGGTTCAACAGTTAAGGTATTTCCCTGCAAAGCCTGAAGAGATAGGTTCAATTCCCTAGTACCCACATGAAGCTAGTTGCACAAAGTGGCCCATGCACCTGGAGTTTGTTTACAGTGGCTAGAGTTCCTGATGCACCCATATACATTCATTCATTCATTCACTTCTTCTCTCTCTGTCTCTCAAATAATAAATAAGTAAATATATTAAAAAATGATAAAGCTGTTACTCTCAGTTTTTCAACTTGAAAGGTTTAAAGTCCACCTGTAATACATAAGTACAGAGTTCAAGAACTCAAACACTTGAAAATAGATATATATTTAAGTTAGAAAATTCTGAATTACGTAACCATAAATTACATGATGGAAGATAAACAGAAGGCTCATAGAAACAAATATATTATTTTAATATTTTATTATTTTAATTTTTCCTCTCTTTAAATATAACACTGGGATAAATAGTTGATCATTTTATTCATTTGTATACTTTCTTTTTTATTTTACTTACTTATTTATTTATTTATTTATTTATTTATATTAGTTTTGTACTCAGTGAATACAGTCAAGTTGGTACCATTGATAGCTTCCTCCCTGTCCTCCCCTCTCCACCTGGCCCCTCCTTGTTGGGGTATATGGGTCATGCATTGTGGGGTTAGCCATCAGTTATGGGTAGAAGGAAATGTCTCTGTGTATCATGACCCAATGTGTGGTTCTGACATTCTTTCCGCCCCCTCTTCCACAAATTTCCCTGAGCCAGGTTGGGAACATTTTAGGTCTGTGTCAGTGATGAGGCCTTGGGAGTCTCTGTGTCTCTGGATATCTGATTTGGTAGGAGTTGATTGTTCTCTGTGTCAATCTCATTCACCCTTGTGCTGATACTAGGTTCACCAAGAAAGTAGCACACTTGCTTGTTTCGCCAATTATTCTTAGTTTCAGCTAGGGTTCTTCTTAGGTATGATGGGGTGGTTCTCTCCTTAGGATCCGCGTCTATCTGAAAAAGAGAAGCAAATTCTCTGATGGAGAATAAAGTTAGCACCAGATAAATGGGATAACCATTGTTTTTTAGAGAGAATTTAATAGGTGTAAGCCCTCTTGTAGCCCACGATTGGTGGTAGCTTGATAATGGGCTCATTTTTGGATCTGGTTCTGACTTGTTTCCCAGCTCCAGCTATGGGCTCCATTCCACTGAGCGGATCAGTTAGCCAAATCAAGAGCAGATGGTTTCACACCATGGCTATGTGCCACTATTGCACTTGTGTGAGCATCACGACAGGTTATTTGCTGCTAAGTAGCTTAGACCATGAGTTGCTTGGACAGATATTGGTCATTTTCCCCTAGTGGCCGATGTAGCAACTTCTGGCACTAGATGCGCTGACTGTCTGGGGACTGACTCTCTGCCAGCTTCCAGCCATGTCACTGCATGTTACTTGTCAACCGCATATGGTGTCTTCAACAGTAGGGTCTTACCACTAACCTTTGATGGGTCATCAAGTACTCTGACAGAAATCTGTCATTCTTGAAGGTCTCTCTCATCAAAAGCTCATTGTGGATGAGAGCCATCTGCTGGTACTGGGAGTTACAGGTCAGTGTCCACGAAGAGAAGGAAGTAAAAGATAAGTAATATAAAAGAGTTATTTTTATTTCATTTATGAGAGCAGGAAAGAGGCAGAGTAAGAGAGAAAGAGAGAACATGCATGCAAGGGCTTCCAGCCACTGCAAACAAAATCCAGATGGATGTGCCACCTTGTGCATCTTACATTGGTCCTGGGGAGTTGTACTGAGGTCCTTTGACTTTTCAGGCAAGGGCCCTAACCACTAAGCCATCTCTCCAGCCTCAATTTATTCATATACTTTCTAAAAGTATTTGGTATTTGTGTTTTATTTTTCCTTAAAATAAGAAAGTTTAATAATTATCAGAGAGAAAAGTCCTCTAGACTCCTCCTGGAGTCGCTGGAGCTGGCTTTGGAGGTGAACAAGTCACATCCAGAGCCAGTAGTAAGGTCCCAAGCAGTCAAGAGATAATAGTGCCACTCTGAGCTGGAGCTGGGCTGAAGAGTGGGCAGCTGGGGCATGGCCTAAGAGAGCTGTGCAGGGGACATGGATGATAACAAGGGACAAGCTGTTGAAGGGCAACTCATGGGTAGAGTGGGGCAAACTGGGGATGGAGATCCTTGTAAATACGGCCTGTAGAGGCACCAACGGTGACTGGGAACCAGAGGATGATCTCTGGCCATTGGCCACCAGAGGGTATGCATGGCCACTAGTGTGGGTCTCCATAATCTCAAGGAAGATGCTATAGATGAGGTCCTCAGTTTCCTGCTACACGGACAGTTCTTCTAGCATGGTATCAATGTCAAGATGTTTTATCTCTAGCTGCCACAGAGGTACCCCCTTTGCAGCCATGGAAATGAGATGTTGTAGAACATACACACCTACTTAAGGGCAACGCTGCTCTTCATGGAAGACAAAGCACAGCAGAAATAAGAGAAGCCTGGAGGACTATTTAGATGGCATAAAGGTGGCCCTGGCCACAGCTTCATGGAAGATGCTGGTCTATCTAAGCGTGAGAAGAAAGTTGCATCCAAATTCCCCCAGCAGGATAGTGACGGAAATGATGGGGAGACCCTAGCAGGGAACTCATTGGTGGCAGGTTTTCTGGATGTTTTGGACCTTGAAGACCATCCCTCAAGCCCCATCCCCAGTAAGAACATTAGCCTCTCCAGCAGGGAGAAAACTGAGGGGATTCGAGGTTGCCACAGTGTGGCTCCCTAGCAATTCTCAGTACCACCAAAGAAGGCAGCTCCCACAGAAGCCACGGCACTCTCCTGGCCAGATGACCTTGCTACTCACTCAGTGTCTGAGTTCAGCAGCTCCATGGCCTCCAGAGAGGGCTCCTCTAGACCCCAGGAGGCAAAGGAAAAACAGGTATCATCAGAAAGTGTTCCCAAGGGGCCCATTGCCTCCCAAGCGCTGTTCTTGTCATGGATGGCCCTGGTTTAGAGAGAGATGAGTTGGGTACACAGAGGAAAGTGAGTGTGTTCCCAGTAAGAGAAGACCTCACTAATATGACTACTGAGCACACTACCCCTGCTCAGCCTTCCCACACTCCAAAGCCCCCACTCCACTCCTTCAGACTAAAGAATGATTCAAGTCTCTTGGGGCTGGATCTGGAGGATTCTGGGCCCAAGGTGATCAGTGATCAAGGCAGGGACCCAGCTCTCTTTCCTGAGAAGATAAGAACAGAAAGCAAACCACTAAGGAGAAGAAAAAGAGGAGGAAGTAAAGGTTACAAAGAAGAGGAGCAAACATGGGAGCCACGGAAAATAACAGGACAAGAAGGAGAGGAATAAAAGGAGGACATCTCTTACAGTAAGGAGTGCAAAGCTGCTATGAGATGGACAACTTCCTGAGGGGTAAAGCCCATGGTGTCTGCCACTCTGGAGGCAGGGAATAAATGGAGCTTTAGAACTTCTAAGGGTAGTTGACTATCCTGTGGTGAGGGTGGGATGGAGATTGTCTGCTGCAAAGTGCAGAGGCTGCAGCCTGATCATGACCCCTGGACCACCTGGACACTTCATGTCCCACCACTGTGTCTGCCCTTTTTTGATCTGGATCACTGCATTTACTTCCACGTTGGAGGTCCAAGCCATATTTTAATGGTCAGGCCCTTGGGCCAGGCCCAGCATATGCTGGGCCTCAGCCTGGCAGAAACCTAGTCTACAGGGATGGAGAGGACTAACAACAGGCAAGGCTGTAGCTAGCTGGCTTGGAGGTTCCCTTGGCTCTTCTGGGAAGAGCAATCCCCAGCATTTCTCAAAGATTGGACTGAGGCTGAGGAGGGATCCAGGAATGTCTGTTTACAAAGACAAGGTGTGGGGCTGCTTAGCTTCTTGGAGGTACGCCATCAGGAATCCCCCCATTTCTGTTCACCCTCCTGAGCTCTCCCAGGGTCACAGCCTGGCATTGGCTATAAATTCCCTTCCCAATGGACTCAGAGTGGAACACATTCCTGGACTGAGCAGAAGATTATCCTTCAGAATGGCCTACAACATCTGCTGCATGAGGGTGGACTGGAACCCAACCTGAGCTAGACTAACAAGAGAACACAGCACGTCACTTCTGCTTAGAGAGGGGTACTAACAACCTGCCACAGCATTCCAGCTGGGCTTCTGATCATGAACTCCTGTGCTGTGAATCCCAGAAGGTTCATTCTCAGACATTCTACCCAGACTAGAAGGCTGTGTTTTTTTTTAAATAACTATTATCTGAAATATATAGAAATAGGGAAAATTGGCAGATGCTTATGTAAAATTAATTGTATCAATAAGCTCAAAAGAAAAAAGTATGAATGACAGCAAAGATCACAATAGCTAAGGAATCGACTCAACCTAGATATCCATCAAATGATGCCTGAGTAATGAAAATGTAGTGAAAAAAAATGAAGGTGTGAAATTTGCAGGAAAATGGATGGACATAAATTTATGTTAACTGAGGGAACCCCAACTTAACAAAGACAACTGGTACTCATTTTTTCTCATATGTGGATCCCAACTTTTAATGTTTGTAACTAAATGGGTGACATAGGGAGTTCAAACTTTGATTTGAGATGGGATTCCATGATAGGTGACTGGAAGCAGATGAAGTACAATATAAACTGTATTAGAAAAGGAAAGGAGCCTATGTTTGGGAGGGGAGGGCACAAGAAGAAGAGAAAGGTGAAAAAAAGGGAGAAAGGGAAACAAAATACAAACTTTGAAGATAACATAATGAAACCTTATTCTTTGAATGCTTTTTAATTTAAAAAAAAATGTCTTGACCATGTCCTGCTAATACTCAACCTACTGGAGAAGTAGGCCCTTATTTTCTGCTTTTACTTAGCATTGTTAGAGCACTATATTGTCTACTATTATGATCCTTACACCACTATAAGAAAATGAAATGACTTATTTTGGTTCACTGTCTCTGGGTTGAATAGCAATACCAGTGTCTCATCTTCCCAAGACTAAAATATTGATTGCTGTTGAATGTGCCATTAAACACAACATTAAATAACTTCCACAATAGGCTTCAAGTGTCAATGCTCACACTTGAGAAACATGAAATGGACAGATAGATCAAATGTAAATGTATTTTTCCTCAATGGTTCATTTCATTTAGTTATCATAGGCTTTGGAATAAGTATATATGGATACTAAAACATTTCTGCACTCATTCTGATAGAAAAATAAATTATAAATTTTAAGTTAATGTGACATTTTAAGATGAAGATCTTAGTTTCTAGATTTTCCAGTGGCTTCAAGCTTCTTTAAGATATAATGGTAAAATAATAAGACCCCAAACTGATCAATTCTTGAAGAACTGATAATTCACTTTAACCTCTGATGCATTTGTCCTGTAGAATGACCATACTGAGTTTTAGAGTGATTTCTGTTAAAACTGCTTAAATTAATTTTTGGTGCTGGGGATTGAACCTCGGGTCTTGCACATGCCACTCAAATGCTCTAACACTGAACTTTCTCTGCAGTCCTTTAAAAAAAAATGAGGCACAGTCTTGCTACATAGCCCACGTAGGCCTGACATAATGATCCTCCTGCCTCAGCCTTCTGAGTAGTTATGATGGCAGATGAAGTGCCACCATTTGCAATGCTAAACTTAAATATGTTCCCCAACTGATGACTCAGAGACACTTGCTCCAAACTGCTTAGTTTATATACCATTATAAACCATTTTGGACTCAAATAATTCAGGGAAGGTCTGAGTTAACTTTAAATAAAAATGTTGTTTTAATGTTTTCTTTAGAATTCTTCTTCCTCAAAGGAAGAGTTATAGTATGTAACATTTCAAAACTGATTTGATAAGGACAGCAATTAAAATGAATGCCAAAACTGAATATTTTCAAGAAAAAGTACTATGATAGACATAGTGTGCTGGATGTTGAGAATGGTGGTTTAATCCAGGTATCCCCCCAAAACTTAGGTATTCTGAATGCCAGATTTCCAGCTGATGAAGATTTACAAAGTAACACCTCCTGGAGGTAGTATGTTGTTGGGGGGCTTATGGGTGTTACAGCCAGTTTCCCTTTGCCAGTATTTGGCACACTCTCCTGTTGCTATTGCCGACCTTATATTGACCAGGGAATGATGTCCATTCTCTGCTCATGCCATCATTTTCTCTGCCATCCTGAAGTTTCCCCTCAAGTCTGTAAGCCAAAATAAACCCTTTTTCCCCCAAAAGAGACTCTTGGTCAGGTGATTTTTACCAGCATTGTGAACCAGACTGCAAGAGAAAAGTTGGTTTCAAGGAGCAGGGTTGCTACTAGACACATGACTGTGTGGCTTTGGTCTTTTGGAACTCATTTTCAAGAGGAATGTGGAAGGATGTGAAACCTTGGCCTAATAGATGCCTTGCAGTATGGTAAGTATAGCTGGATGGACTATTCTGGTCAGAGTTTAAAGACCTGAATGCAGTAAAAACTAATGACTGTGAGATATGGCTTATGAGGGTGAGAAAGAGCTTTGTATAGACCAGGCTAGAAGCAGTTTGTGTGACAGACTTGCTGTTATGCCCATGTTCTGAGAACTTAAGGAGGGTTGCTTTGCATAGAAACAGACTGATGTGAGCAGAGGGATATAGCACAGAAAAAATAAAATCTTTGGGCCAAAACTGCTGCTTGTTCAGCTGCAATTATCTGAGTGATTACAACCATTGAGATAGGGCCAGCTGACCTGCATTGGGCCAACAGAAAAAAAATGCATTCTTTTTAAAGGGCATGAATGCTAATGGAGTGTCCTGGTCTTCAAAGTGTGCTTCATTCCCACCTGGATTAAAAAATTAGCCGCCCACCTTATGTTATGGAGTATAGAAATGCAGGAAAGAGAGGGTCATTGAATGTGCAATGTGGTCTTGTGTTTTGGAAACGAGCATGGGCAGTGTGATACAGGAGTGCTGGATTGCCTGCACGGAGACACAATGGAGCTGTGAGGATGGACTGTGAGTTTCAGTGTAGATGTCAGGACCACAAGATGGCTGAGGAGAGCTGCCACCCTGGATGAAGTTTTCCAGAACTGTGAGTAGCCAACCTGGAGGGGCAGAATTGGAACTCCAGACACTTGTTTTTGGTTAGAATTATCAGACATGGAGATTTGTCACTGGCTAGAATTGTTGGACTTGGAGACACAGAGGTTGATGTTTACCCTGCTTTTTTTAAATCTTGTATTAAATGAAGATTTCTTTGCTTTGTACAATGCCATATTTTGCAGTGTGAATGTTTATTCTGTGCCATTATGGGTTTTGAGGTATATTTTTTTTTGGTGTTATGGCTCACTTAAAAGATCTTAGAGCTACTGGAACGTATGAACATCATTAGGATTGGTAAAAAGTATGGGGACTTTTAAAGTTATACTAAATGCATTGCATTTTACATCATGTATGAATATGGTGGTTTGATTCAGGTGTCCACAATGAACTTTGGTGTTCTGGATTCTAGGTTCCCAGCTGATAGAAATTTGGGAATTAAAACCTCCTGGAGGCAGTGTATTTTGGGGGGGGCCAGGCTTATGAGTGTTGTAGCCAGTTTCCCCTTACCAGTGTTTGGCAAACTCTCCTATTGCTATTGTCTACCTTAGAATGGCCTAGGGGATGGTGTCCACCCTCTTCACACCCCACCATTTTCCCCTGCCATCATGGTGTTTCTCTTTGAGTCTCTAAGCCAAAATAAACCTTTTTTTCCACAAGCTGCTCTTGGTAAGGTGATTTCTGCCAGCCAGCAATGCGAGCCTGACTGCAACATTGAGTAAAATGTAAAACTGGTTACTTACATTTAACTTCTCATATGTGACACAGTATTTCTGAAACTCTAAAGCTGACAATATGTCATGACTAACCCACAATTCACTAGCAGTAGAGACACAATTATTGAATGCAAGACAACAGCTATGTTGAACAGTCTTCAGCAATTCTCAGACTGTCAAAAGAAGATCAAACCTCAAAAGAAGAGAGGCATAGAGGCCTGGAGATTGAGTTATCTGACTTATATGCTCTTGAGTATCCACACACACATCACAGAGCATGGAAGAGCCTCCTGCCCCTTCGCCTAAGCTGAGGGAATCCCCTTGCAATGCTCTGTCTCCTTGGAGGGATATGGATGGCATCACTCTCCTAGATTTGGTGAATTGCTAAGCTGAGGAAAAAAAATGTATAAGAGTTTGTTTGAGCCCAGTTCCACAGGCTACTTCTGCATAGCCTCATACATACTGCTAATGATACTTGTTTATATATGTGAAACAAGAGTCTAGCATTTGACACTCAAGCTTCCATTTAGCCAAGCTGTAGCCTTTTATGCTAAAATGATAAGTAGAGCTAAGAAGTATTTGTTTCTGTACTTCCAGAACAGGATGCATGTGGGAGCTTGTAGTGGGTCAAGAGATCCAGATGAGTCCCTCCCTAAGTCACCACCAAAGGCAGAAGCAAGCTACATGAGTACTGGAGTGGCTGGTAACCAGGAAGGTGGTAGGGTGCACACAAATCGTTGGGTAGTAGGCTATTGGGAGATGTACTAAGACAGTGTCTTGGAGAAAAGCACCCTTCTGCCTAACAAAACACCTAGTGTTTGCTGATGAGCTACAGTGGAGATCAAGGGGTCACCAGCACCTTCAGGAGGGTTTCCAGAAGAGCCACTCCTGGGGACTGCCAAGTATTTACCTGGAACTTTACCTTCACTCTTTTGACTCAAAAAATAATAGACTTCAGAATAAATGAGCCACAGTCCCTTCCCCACTAAGGATATAGAATCCCAGCACAGACCTGAAATGAAGGGAAAAGATAAGCAATTAGCTAGATCAAAATGCAAAATTTAGACTTTTTCATGACAACAGTTATTAAGAGTGGACTTTTTTTTTTCATTTTCTTTCCCTGTGTCTTGTAATGAGACTTGTTGTAATCATCATAAAACTGTAGGATCTAATAGAGATACTTTCTAAAAATGTGGAAGTGGTTCTCACAGAAACATCTTGAGCCTATAGATTAGAGAAAAGCAATACTTTCTTCTACTTGTATTCTATTAGATTCAGCCCTCAAAACAAGCCAGATACAAATATTAAGTTTAGCCTGGGTAATTAATTTCATGTTTACTTACAAAGTTATTGTATTATATATTAGCACTTACTTCAAATAATATTGATTACAATAAAACTGTAGAAGTATTATATTTCATATTCAGATGCATAATGTATGCAATAGCATATTAGATACCAATAAAATTAATGCATTGTAACATATGTATTTTAGAACATCATATGCATTAGAAAATACATTTTGGAATAGATAATGTTGTGCCTGATTATCCTAATCAATAGTTAAAATCCCAATTATTGTCTTACTCATCTGTTGTGGTCTCACAATGTCAGAGCCATAGGGTTAATGGCAGCTTAAATTAACTCTGTGTCAAAATTTAGGGAACAATTAAAAGGCCAAAAAAAAAATAAAGAAACATGCAAATGTATAATAAACTCATACACTCTTTTTGTAAAATTATTAAAACGTAATCTTTCTATATCATGTAGCCAGTGGCAGAGCATCAATCACACCATTATCTGTACATTGAAAATGATAAATTGATTGTGCTGTAATGAGAGGATCTAATTACTGAGTGGTGTTAAGAAGGCCTATTTAAGCTCTGTATATCCAGTGAACATACTTTATCATTAATAATATGGAGCACTGTGTAGCTTAACCCTTCTTCTCAGACAATCTCCCTGTAGTTCAGGATTTTCAGAAAAAGAGAGAGAAGAAGAAGAAAGAGAGAGAAATAAGAAGAGAGGCCATATAGTGGATTTATCACTTTCCTAAAAGCAGCAGAAAGAAATATCACAAGAGCATAAAAACTATGTAAGGGTCACCATAGACTTCAGCAGGACTTCCAGAGTATTCTTATAAAAACATAGTAAAATATAAGTAAAAATATAACATGCATAAATGATGATTTGAAATGTAATTGTAAAAACTAATGCATAAATTTTTATAACATATCTCATGATCATAAGTTTTCCTGGAAACTTGCCCTAGCTATGAAACAATAGCAGCATGCAAAATTGTTTCAATAAGCTGTAGCTTAAGGTAAAAAATAAAATAAAATAAAATAAACAGAGGAATTAGAACTTGTGTACTTGGGTTGAAGTGACTGACTGTTCGAATGTGATATAAGAAGACATGTGCTGGGAAAAGAGTGACTACATGAAAACAAACTGGAGTGAGAATAGTGAACAGTGTTACTTAGTACACATGAGGAAGGGGATTCAGAGCTATGGGCAGGAGACACTAAAGAATTTATCTGTAAACAGCTTTGTATACAAGAAATAGCATGCTAATAGACATGTATATATCAAATTTGAACAGGGGTACCCTTGAATCTTCCAAGTAGTAGCTATACAACCAATTCAGGAAAAATGATTATATAAGAGTATTTTTGCCGTCAGATCTGGAAGTAATAATTCTAGGACATCCACAGTCTCCTTTGATTGTTTTGATTCTTAGACAGTATGCCACTTGGGTAACTCATCACCTATCACTGGCACTAATATGATATTATACTACTGATAGGTCTTTATGTCTGTCAATTCTTTTCTAATATTTTCAAGTATAATTGACTCTATAAAATTAATAGTCACAAGTTTCTGATAATTCCTTTCCTCTATGGAAAGCCTGGGATCCTTGACTTCACAATGGTTCATTTCTCCTCTGTTGTACAACGTTAATATTGTACATAATTTTTTAGTTGTGTGTTCCATATACGTTAGCCCTAACCAGTGTATTAGGAGGGGACCCTAACCAGCACAAAAGTCTTAAAAAAGTGAAAAGTAAAAATAAACACCTATTTCCTATAAAACAACATTTCTTAAAAGCTAGATCCTCTGTTAACATTCCAATAGCCTATTTGATTTCCATAATCTAGAAACTAGTCATTTTTTAAAGAAAAAGAGAGTATCTTTTATATATATATATATATATATATATATATATATATATATGGAGAGAGAGAGAGAGAGAGAGAGAGAGAGAGAGAGAGAGAGAAGTTTTCATTTGGAGATAAGAGTTTTGCATGGGGAAAGTAGAGTGCTTACTACAATTTCTTCCTGCAGATCCTTGTTTGCCTCTTTGTAGTTAGCCAAAATGTCTAAGTTGATGGAAGCCTGTCCATTTAAGATATTGAAAATGCAAAGTTTAAGTTATCCTCAACCCAATGCAAGGTTTTACTACAAATAACCACTGTAGTCATCTCACTGAATTTTTTGTCCTCATTAACATCAAGACTTTATGAAGTACTAATTGAGTGTGGGTCTGTGACTTTATGGGACAAAGGTAATTAATGCATGCCACATAGCCAAGCAGGTCCTAATACTGGGATATGCTACTCTATCTCTGGAACAGAGGAAATATCCAGTAATTTATAGTGAAGAGAGTACATTGAAATCATGTTCATAAGACAAGTAAGAAAAACATTCTGAGAATGTTTCAAATTATAAAAGTAAATTAATATCTTATTTTATTTACTAAATTTGTCAGTTATTCTTCCCATTACTCTAAAATTTGCATGCAAGGATAAAGACATTACCCACTACTTGTTAAAATTGCCTCATAAGACATGCACAATTTCAATCCTATGTATTTTTGAGACTCACTGAGATTTCATTGTAGGTAAATGTGTCACACTGGTAAATCTCAAAATTATGTAAGAGTTCCCAACCTTAGACTCAATATTAACATGGTAAAAGTTTATAAGAAAATTTCAAATCAATTTGTTTAGCTTTTACCCTTTCTTTTAAAGTAAGGGTAGTTAAAATTATATCTTATCAATTTCAGAAATAATTATATAATAGAAATCTATGCTAAAATTCCAGAGACCTACAGACTTACCCTTAAACTTTCTATATAACAAAGTAGTCATGAACACAGTATTGTTAACAAGAAAAGTGAAAGCTAACTGCTTTTTACAGAGTATATATTTGTTAATCATTCCTATGTATTTTTCAGTTTCTGCTAGCTTGATGGTAAAAATACCTCCCAGATTAGTTTGGTTATGAGATTTAAAAAACTATATATAATAGAATAAAAACAGTCTCTTGAGCAGCTTAAATAATAATATTTTGGGATATCACTTGCCTGTTGGATTCTCAATTTCCTTAACTCTAAAACAAGAATTAGACTGTGTGGTGATGTCAAGTTCCAAACTTATATACAAAGTTTTGCATTTAGATGGATTTTCTCCTAAAATTCTCATCTTTGCCTATGATTCTAGACAGTTTGTTGTTCCTAATACAACTTATCTATTTATCAGTAATATAATCCTCCCTAATAATGCACAAGTGTGAAGAATGTGAGGCACAGAACACAGAATATGACCATGTGTTTCTGCCATAAGATGCACTTCATTACTAGACACAGACCATTTTTCAGGTGTGTAGGGTACACACTTGTAATGCTAACTCTCAGGAAATGTAAGCAGCAGGACGGGTTGGTAAGTTCAAACTGAGTCTGAGGGAAGCCAGAGTTACATAGTGAGTGCTGGGATATATAGTAAGATATCTTTTAAAAGAAAATAATAAACAAACAATCGCTATGGTACAAAATGAAGTTTGGGGAGTAGTGCCCTTATAAATGACATAGAAAGGAAAATTCTCAGGCCCCTCCTATTCCACCTTATAAGAAAACACCAAGAAGTATTTTTCTCAGAGTAGAGAACAAACCCTCCCAAGGCATAGAAGCTTCCAGCACTATAATTTGGGTTTCTTTAGCTTCCAGAAATGTAATCAATAAGTACGAAAAAAGCAAATGTGGGATCCACATTTAATAAAGTCCAGTTGATTAAATGTGATGAGATGGTGAACTCAATTGTGTCTGAAAATTGAGGCATTATCTGATACCACCATGTTCATTTAAAGTAGCTCAGAAAGTCTTTCCTATTTGCAAAATAGCAATGATTAATATCTCTACTGTCTTTAATGACAAAATTATTAGAGAAGTGACTTGGTTTGTATGAGTAACACATTACTCAATAATTACCCATATTTTAGTGAGAATCATGCATACATATATAAATTACTTGATTTTATAGCCAACATGTCATTCATAAGCATATATATAATATTATATAATATAATGCAGATATGTATTTGTAGGTCTGATTAGTTAATGATGTCCTTTTCTCCTAGATTATGGGGTATAGAATGGAAGCTCAATCGCTGGTATAACATTAGAAAAAACAAACCTGCTGAGAGTGATGGTGCATGCCTTTAATCCCAGCACTCCAGAGGCAGAGGTAGGAGGATCATTGTGAGTTCAATGCCACCCTAAGACTACACAGTGAATTCCAGGTCAGCCTTGGCCTGAGTGAGACCCTACCTCGAAAAAAAAAAAAAAAAGGAAAAATAAGCCTAGTCATTCAAGCTAGTCAGTAAAACGTAGATGCAAGTTGAAAATGTATGTTTGAGTTCTCTCCCTAGGACTAAAAACTTCAGAGGCCAATTTAATAACTTAAACCAGTATCTCAGCATTTAGGCTATAGGATTAGCTAGAAAAACTGTCTCAATGAATACAAGTTGAGGAAGACACCTAAAATTGACCTGTGACCTCCAGATCCATGTGAACATATGTGCATGTGAACTTGCACAATATGAATATGCATCCACACAATACTACACACTATGCACACACATTTGGTCTATATACATGTACAAAAATCTGTGCCTTATCATTGCTCAAAATATTCCTGTATACCTTTTATGTGCTTTTTCTCATAGAAATTGTAAATAGTTTTGATCAATAAAAATGGTTTCAAGTTTTATTAGATAAATACCCCCAAATCTTAAGATAAATCATAAAAGAACCACTCTCTCTAGCAACTCTGCTAAAATCCATGTGTTTCTCATCCTGCTTCATTTTTTGTTATTGTTATAGATAATAAAATAGTGGATTTTATACTTTTTCTTGATTTTTTAACATAAAACTTGAATATTTTGTACATGTATATATGGTATGCTGTATTAAGCATATCATGTTCCTCCTCTATCCTACTTAGCCTTCCTTCCCTAAGCCTCCCCTTGCCTATGGTCCTATTTGTCCTCCTAAAATATTTTACTTCTACTTTGATATTATATATGAAATATATATATATGTACATATACATATATAATGAGTATATATGTATATATACATATATATGCATGTATATAATGAATATATATATGCGTATATAGATTATGTACCTTTGTCATAACAGTAACTACTCTGTATTACTGTCTGCTGATTTTACCTCTCACTCCTTTGTTAAAGGGTGAATTTATTCATTCCAGGAGCAACTAGCATTTGAGGAAGTCCTATTGAAGGACTTTCTTGAGTCATGTACACTGGACAGAGAACTTGGAGCACATAACAGGAACATACCAGAAGCCTACCACATTTTCAGGGACCAACAGAAGTCGCAATGAACAGAACACAATTCTCTAAACATTGTGATGTGCTCTGTTGTGGCTGACCTCACATTACGGCATTCTCTGCGCTGTCACTAAAGAGAACACATTATTTTTTTCTTCTTAGCATACATTGGTGGCTATGATGATGAAGTTCTGAGCACAAAAACACTTCTTCTGAAAATATGTTCTAAAAATACTTATTCTTGACTGTACTATGTCGCACATAGACAGGGCCCTGGGTTAAAGTAAACCTAAGCTGTCTTGACAGGAAGGTCCCTGGCTATGGAGAGGTCTCAGCAGCCTGAACCACAGGTCATATCTCCCTGGGCCAGACCAGCAGGGGAGCTCCTCCCCCACCCCATTCTTTGGGTTGCAGTGAGCCAGGACTCTCCCCCATTTTCTTGGGGGTCGTAGTGAGCCTGGAACCCCAGACAAAATCTCAGACCCCCAAGTTTGGCAGGAAGTAAGGTCACTCCCTCTCCAAGCACTGGATACCTGGACATTCAGATAAGACTTAGGCTTTGCCCATAACCCTGTGACCTTTGACCACTTGCCTAGGAAACTCCTTATATGGTATTAGCCAGAAACCTTTGGAGAGCCCATCCCCCTGTACCACTTACCATTGCCTACTGCTGGAATGTATGCCCTCATATGCTAATTAGGCATCAGCAAGCAACCTTGCACATCCAATCCCCTTAGGACCCTCAACTGCTTGTAAACCCATTTCCCTATTGATTAAAGAGAGCTGTTCATAGAAACTGTCTCCCGAAAGTCAGGGCGGGCCTCAGGGACCCAGAGTGCTACACAGAGAAAAATATCTCTCCCATGTCCAAACGGTGTTATATTAAGGACACAGAAAAGCATATGCTTTACAAATGTTTAGGTATTTTATTGCATCATCATTTTAAATTTCTAAAATAAATTGTACAATGAAAATACAATTATTCCTGTGATATTTACAATACCATGGCTTAGAAAACAATTAATTTGGGTTTTCAAGGGTGAAATGGACTCTCTATTAAGAAAGTTAAGGCCACAGCAGATTCATTTTATCTGTAAATTATGTCAATGTGGGCACTATGTTAGATTTCTAGGGATGCTTTAACACAATTATGATTGATAAAAACTATGAAGAATTTTAAAATTGGATTGAATGCATTGCATTTTATTTCATGTACAATTATGAGTTTATGCACTCAGGGCAGAATGTGGGGGTCAGATTCAGGTGTCCACCATAAAATTATTTGTTCTTCATGCTTGGTACCAACTGGTGGCAATTTGAGAAATGGAGCCTCCTGGAGGTGTTGTACTGTTGGGGGTGAGATTATGGGTACTCTAGCTAGCTTCCCCTTGCCAGGGTTTGGCACACTCTCCTGCTGCTGTTGTGCACCTGATGTTGGCCAGGAGGTGATGTCCACCCTCTGCTCATGCCATCATTTTCCTCTGCTATCATGGAGTTTACCCTTGAGCCTATAAGACAAAATAAATGCTTTCCTTCTACAAGGTGCTCTTCGTTAGGAGTTTTCTGCCAACAATGTGATACTGACCGCAACAGTGTTATCATAATTTGTCTTGAGAATTAATGCCTTTGGAAAGTAGACATCCGCTTTCATAATTGCCCAAACTCCAGTCTGTTACCCTATGAGTTTCCAGGTTGAGCACATTATTCCTTCTACGTACCACTTTTTCTTAGAGCTGTCCTGTCTGCTTGGTCATACTTATCTGTGTGGATGAGATAATTCATAATAATTCATAATAATTCAGTGATTTCTTAAACATTGAGGCCATTTCATTGGCATTTTTGTTTTCTCCATATCAGCTTTATCATGTTTTCTATGTACCAATCTCAACATTTTCTGCACAGCCACTTTCAATTTCATAGCCACATCATCTTAAGATATTTAACTTCTGTATTTGTAGTAGCATGTATGAATCAACTGCAATATGTAAGAAGCATTAATATTTTTGAAATACTTATGTTTTAACCTAATTTAGTAGGACTAAAAATTAAATTATAATCTATAATAATTTAGAAAACTAGATTTTTTGAGAAAATAATCATGGTCCCTAACACTCAGTGATATATAAGGATTTTTATTATTTTGTTATACATTTTGGAGGCAGGGTCTTAATGTAGCCTGAACTGACCTAGGAATCACTCTGTTGCCCCAGGTTGGTCTCAAAGTCACTGCAACTGGTGATACTCCAAATGCTGGGATTAAAGCTACCAGCCACCATGACTGTTGCTATATAAGAACTTAAAAGTTATTAAATTATCTAGCATAAATATGTTATTCAATTTCTTTTCGGTCCGAAATGGGACCTTTAAAAGATAATTTTAGGAGCAAGTTTGTATTAAATTTACCTACCTATGCATAATAAACATAAATCATTTTTGGCAATTTCAGTATTGAGAAGACATATTATTTTCTTTCCTTTTTTTGTGAAGAAGATAGAATTTATTTATTTAGTGGACATAGCATGCATGATATTATTTTCAATAATATATGGAGCACAAAGCTGAAATATTCCATTTTGCCTTAAAATGTGCAAATAATAGTCAACCTGACCATTTTAATAAAGAACTGATTTTGGGCTGGAGAGGTGGCTTAGCAGTTAAGGCGTTTGCCTACAAAGCCAAAGAATCTTGGTTCGATTCCCCAGGGCCCACAAAAGCAGGATGCACAAGGTGGGTCATGAGTCTGGAGTTTGTTTGCAGTGGCTAGAGGCTCCAGCACACCCACTCTCTCTTTCTCTCTCTCTCTCTCTCTCTCTCTCTCTCTCTCTCTGCCTCTTTCTCTTTCGCTCTCTCAAATAAATAAATTAAATTTTTAGAAAAATAACAAAAAAGAACTGATTTTGATTACAGCAGAAATCATTTCTCTGAATTTCTCTATTCTGCTACAACTATCGCCTCCTTAAAACCAAAGTAACCCAGACACATAGAAGAAGACACACTTGCATAAGCATATGTGCTTTAAAAAAAATTAGGTTAATCTAGCCTATTGATTATAGGTCTAGCTTTGACAAAAAAAAAAAAAAAACAACATTAACTGGAACACTTAAGCATACCAATCTGTTGTGATTTTAGCAAAAATGAATTTTTTTTATTTAGAAAACTGATCTTCCACTCACACTTTTGTTAGCATTCACGTTTTAAAAATATATGACTTTAAAGATATAGAAAGAAATCATCTCCAATAACATTACATCAAGAGTGAGTCTAAGTTTAGACATCATTAAAGAAAACCAACTTGGGGTTTATACTCTCCCCATATTCAGGCAAAATAAGTAAGGTGTATAATTTCTAAAAATTAGAATATAACTCCCAGAAAGTAGTGATTCTTAATGATATGTTTTGTATATGAAGTTATGATGTCTTCAAGTAAATAAACTGGAAAGTCATGTTATATAGACAGTTGGAGATATCTGTGTTCTTGTTACTTTTCAAGAATTGTCAGAATGTATTTACTTTGATCTACTGAGTGTGTTCCTTGAAACTTACTGGGCCCATGGTGGTTATCCTGATGTAAGCAATTCACAAAGTACTGTAATATTTTATTGACAGGTTTGTTGTTTGTTTTGCTGTTTGTTTGTTTTTCTTCCTCAGTCCTAAGGATCAAACCATGGACTTTATATATATTAGACAAGTATTCTACTGAGCTGACTTCCCATTCTTTTATAATGAATGAGACTACTTCTTTACTAGCTACAATGCACACTTGGAGCTCAAAGGAATTACACATGTGTTTTGGTAGCAACACTTAAAGTTAGGTGTCTTTGAGAAAGGTTCTTAGCCTTTGTTCTCACATTTTAAAATGTAACTATAATGTACATTAGAGTACATGAATGTTAGGTAAACATGTTTGTAAGTGACTGTACTTTTTAAAGAAGAGTCAGGGCTATGGAGATGGCTTAGCTGTTAAGGCATTTGCCTGTGAAGCCTAAGGACCCAGGTTTGATACCCCAGTACCCATGTAAGCCAGATGTGCAAGGTAATGCATGCAACTAAAGTTTATTTGCAGTAGCAGGAGACCTTGGCACACCCACTTTCTCCTCTGCCTCTATCTTTCCCCCAAAAATAAGTGAATAAAATATTTAATGAGGAGATAGTATGTGCATGTATGCATATGTATATTCCATGTATGTATATATGTATGTGTGTATGTGTGTATGTGTGTATATATTTGGAATATACTTGCCAAGGCCCATTGAAGATTCAACCTCTGACACAGCCATATCTTTCCTCTAGAAAGTCACCAAAAATGTTTATTCTGTTTCTTGAAAATTCAAAGCAAATAAGATTTGAGCATGGGTGTATTGTTTAAAATATGAATTTCCAAAATGTATAAGCACAGGCAAAAAAACAATAAATACTTTGGGGCAAATTAAGCAGAATGGCCACTGAGAGTAAACTCTTCCATGGAACAACAGTCAAGAACGTATGTACCATTCCTTCCTTCTGTACAGCTCAGTATACCCTAATACACAATCATGAGTATTTAAATGACATGTATTTTCTTAGTTATCTTATTAGTTTACCACCAAATATACATAAAAGCAACTATAGAAGTTTAAATGCCTCAAGTCACTGTGAATAATAAAGGAAAAAGGACTGATTTAAAGCCACATGCGTATACACTGAGGATTTCAGCCAGGTCAGTTTAAGCCTGCTCCGTGAACACTTACCCACATGATTGCTTTCAGCAAGTGTGTGTGGCTTTGTATGGGCATTTCCATACATCAGTCAATCTATATTTTAGCTTTTTCAATGGTGTGGAGTTTTGCTCAGTAACTATTATTATTATGAAACCATGTGTCTCTGGCAAATTTTCATCATGTGACCCTATCTGACACCCAGTTCTGAATCAGTCCCAGTGACTGGATCAGAGCCATCAGTCTTGGAGAAATAAATTGCTCAGCAAAGAACACCCTTCTCCTTTTCTTAAAGCTATTTCTATTGCCAAGAAATTCTAATTTAAGAACCCTTAAACTTACTGGCCTTAATTAACTGTTTGATTATTTCTAGTTCCCCTGTGACCAAACAGGCTGTGGGAGCAAAGGCAGCAGCGAAACCAGCTCAATCCAAATTATAGAATCAGACTTAAGTGATGTTTCCAGGATGTCACGTTTCCTTCCAAGCTGTGCTTTGATACCTATAGACTAGTTTTCCTCCACTTAGTTCCCCAGAATAACTCTCAGTCACTGCATTGTGTAAATAAAGAGGAATTTCTGGATTTATATCCATTCTCATTGATTTCTTCTGACAAACTCTTGCCCTAACTTAACTTTTCCTTTCCCTAGAGCTCACTTCTTGTTCAACAGCTGAGGTGCTCTTCATGATGATGATGGTACTGGAAGGTAACTGGTGATAGATGATCCCTGTTACTCAAGGAAGCAGGAAGAGAGCCTAAGTTAATATAAAATAAACTATAAATAATGGAAAACTAGAGACTTAAGATGGAAAAGGTCCAACAAAAAGGACTGTATATACTGTTCTGAGACTAGAAAGTCTGAAATAATCTCGATTGTTTGATTACGCCAGTGGAGAGTTTCATAAATTTCAAAACAGAAAGAAGCAAAATATTTACTCAAGTAATGAAATATGATGTCAGTTACTTGAATACAATAGGTCATTGGACATCATGACTCTTAGGTTACTTGGAATTGTCTAAATTTCTTAAAGTCAATATTTTTTATTTACTTACTTACTTACTTAAGATAGAGAAAGAGAGAGTGGAGGGGGGATCCATGCCAGGGCCTCCTACTACTGCAAACTAACTCCATACTACGCACCATTTTGTGAATCTGGCTTTATGTGGTGACTGAAGAATCAAATGCTAACCTGTAACTGCTGAGCCATCTCTCCAGCCCCATACCACCATCTACCTAGTCATTTGCTCCAGAAGCCTGTATGTCTTTCATGATTTCTGATCTGTACTCACCTCTCTGTTACCAAATTTTGGTAATTTATTGCCCCAATATAATTGGTTTTGTTGTTGTTGTTTTTGTTGTGTTTTTTTCCTTTTCTCTTCAACCTGTATGATGACAGATTACAAATGCCTGTGTTGGTCTTCTTGGAATTCAAGGTTCTTCCCTTTCTTAACTATTTGTTTTTCCTTTAAAAACATTGAGCTCATATCTTCCAGGGAGTTTTTGTTGTTGTTTTTGTTTCTAGATCTCTGTTATGGTTTCAATCTGAAACATGTTTTGATAGTGTGCACTACATGAACTCTTTTCTGAGGAGAAGCCAATAAGCTCTGCTCCCTCAGGAAGGACACCATTGACAAACTAAAGGCCAATTCCACCAAAGTTAATCCTGACAAGCCACTTCCTCAGTAATATTTCCTGGGCCCATCAGATATGATCGAGATTAATTATCTCATGCTAGGCAGTTGGCTTTCTTTGCTTGTCATTCTGATATGTCTTGGATTTCACTGCAAATTCTGGAACTAAGAGTGATAGCAGCTGGAAAGGGATAAACATGGACATTTGGAAAACTTTTTGAAGAGCACAACCTCTTTTGAGCCTTCTATTGGGCTTTATTAAGGAGCATGATCAAAAAGGTTACTTCTAGGAGATTGGAGACCCTAAAGCACTGACATTGAAAGGTCTCATCCCAACATGGAAAAACAACAACAGCAAAAAACTTCCCTATGGGGATGGAGAGATGGCTTAGCAGTTAAGCACTTGCCTGTGAAGCCTAAGGACCCAGGTTCGAGGCTCAACTCCCCAGGACCCACGTTAGCCAGATGCACAAAGGGGCGCACGCGTCTGGAGTTTGTTTGCAGTGGCTGGAGGCCCTGGCACGCCCATTCTCTCTCTGTCTGCCAATTTCTCTCTCTGTCACTCTCAAATAAATAAATAAAAATAAACAACAAAAAAATTAAAAAAAAACAAAAAACAAAAAACAAAAAAAACTTCCCTATGACTGGATAGATGAAGCTCCAATCCTTGACCTTCATCATCCATAGTACTGATCTTGCACTAAGGCCAGGCGACTTCATGCATCATTGCAGACAACTGGCAGGAGGCTTGTTTGAGATCTTAGGTGAGAGTCTACCTTCTATGAGAAAATGTCAACAGACAATTTGGAGAGTCAGTCATATGCAGTCACTATTGCTTCTGATTAAGATGGCAGTTTATTTATCTATTTATTTTATTTTTTTAAGACAGCTTCACACAGCAGGTGCTATTCTGAAGGTTTTGCATTCCTTAGGAGGTAGGGCTTGGCTGGTGAAAGGAAGTACTGAGGGGTGAGCCTTTGAAAGACACACCTGCTGCTAGAACTAGACTAGCTGTCTGCTTCCTGTCTGCAGCTACAGTGATGACCCCTTTCTCCATTCCTGGCTTATACTATTGTGCTATTTTGTGAACATTCACTATGCATTTGTTGAATCAACAAGCTCTGGATTATTGAATCTAGTGAAACCTAAAGCAAGGTGTATTTTTTGTTTGTTTGTTTTTTGTTTTTCGAGGTTGGGTCTTACACTAGTCCAGGCTGACCTGGAATTCACTGTGTAGTCTCATGGTGGCCTCGAACTCACAGCGATCCTCCTACCTCTGCCTCCCTAGTGCTGGGATTAAAGGCATGCACCACCATGCCCGGCTCAAGGTTTTCATTTTATCATTTTTTGAAAAATTCTCAATGCGTATCAGAGTGTCTTACATTCAGTAATGCCTTCGTAAGTTCTTGTTGAATAAATTAAAATACCTGACATATGAGTCAATCAATAGCAGTTCAGGTTAAAATTGGATTTTGTACAATATTATACATAATATAATACAATACAATATTAGAGTTATTTTTAAAAATTTAGCTTTTATTTATTATACAAAAATATGTGATTTTTATTATAAAGGCATTGAAACAAGAATAAATAACACTAAAATAACTTCTTTGGATACAATAGTTATGATAGTTAGAAAGCACAATTGATAAAAATGTTAAAAAGTCAGATTATCAATTTTCCTCATCCAGACTTCCTTACTATCAAATGCCTTTATGTTCAGCTCTGAATAACCATAAAAATTCTACAAATGTACTATGATTACAGGTAAAGAAAATTCAATCTGCATGTAGTTGAAACCTTTTGGTTCACGTTTTGGCTAGAAGAAAATATCCTAAAAGCTAGCAGTGTTTTATCCTAACATCACTAAATATTCAATAAATATATAATTATAATTTATCAGTGTTTAACAAAATGAAAATTTGAAGTGTCTAGATAATAGTGTATATATTTGTATTACGTTAGGAAACTATATAAAGTCAGTTGCTGCTTCCTAAATGAGTAAGGAAAATAAATAGTCATAAACATATGACCAATCAAATATTAGTGAAATGTCATAAAGTAAGATTATGTTTGTATTTAATAATTTTGATTAAAATTTACTTTCAGTTTTTGAAACACTAAAAGGAATTTCTGCTTTGGCTATGTCTAACCATAAAAAAGAGCCCAAAATCTTAAATGTTTTATCATTCATTCTTACTATCCATTAAAAAATAAAGTATTTGGGGGCTGGAGAGATGTCATAGCGATTAGAAGCAATTGACTGCAAAGCCTCATGACCCAGATTCTATTTCCCAGTACCCATGTAAAGCCAGATGCACAAAGTAATGCATGCAATGTATCTGGCGATTTTGTTTTGATTTGTTTTGTTTTGTATCAGGAGCTTGTGCACCCATGCCCCCCCCTCTCTTTCTCTCAAATAAATAAAAATATTAAAGTATTTCAATTAATTAAATTACACGTGAATGTATGTATATATGTTTCACAAACAAAGAACTCTGTCTCAGATAAGAAAAAATTTTATAAACTCTTTTCTCTCAAAGTGTTCCAAAATATTTTGCTTTTTCTATTACTGAATAAGAATTTTATGCAGAATTTAGTACATTTTTCCCCTTTCCTTATCATTGAGATCACCCTGAATTCACATTGCTTGGCCAAATCTGATGATGATCTCCTCTCTGTTGGGAAGCTGGCTTTTACAATGGCAATCTTAGTCAATATAAAAGGTAATAGTTGAGCACACATTTATGAATTACCATTGTCTCCATTACATAACAAGGAAACTTCAATTTAAGAACTCAGTGTTAATATTTTTGCTCTAATTTTGATTCTCCTACTATTTTCTTTTGCCTCTAAAACAGAATAGCCACTGTAATCTTCAGTTCTTTCTGACACTTAAGTGGGATTTATATTATATTCATCAATGTAATCCTCTACTTTTTCTGTTCAATATTGCTACATCTCTCCAGTGACTAAGAAGGTTTTTTTTTTTCTTTTGCTTTGTTTTGTGTTTATTTAAAAGAAAAGGTAAAAATGTATTCACTGTGAGCTATTTTCCCACATTTTTGGGTTATGCTTAACTTTCTCAGCTTGACTTATTTAGTTTACCTTGTGACTCTCTGCTTTGTGTTATTTTCCTGCTGAGCACACATCTTGCTTTTTTAGACTATGTATGGAGTTGTGCCCTTTTAGAAGTTAGTAGGTAAAGAGAGGCTGGTATTTGAGAAAAACATTTTCCTAGGAGGATCCTCTTTGCAAAGCTGACATTTGCTTTCCTACCAGATCTTACCATCTGAGTCTGCAGGCTTTGGGGGCTCTGTGCTCAGTCCATCTGTTAAAAAAGAGGTAGGCCAAAGATATTCCGGGTATGACTGAAAAAAAAAAAAAAAAAAAAAACGAGGAAAAAATCTTTTTTCTTTTCTTTCTTTCTTTTTTTTTTTTTTTTTTTGGTTTGTTTTTTCGAGGTGGGATCTCACTCTAGCCCAGGCTGGCCAGGAATTCACTCCGTATTCTCAGGGTGGTCTCCTCCTACCTCTGCCTCCCGAGTGCTGGGATTAAAGGCATGCGCCACCATGCCCAGCAAGGAGGGATTTTTAAAAATTAGATTCTATAATCATGTTTCCTCCAATTAAATCACATTTCTGAGATTAAATAATCCTGTCATTCAGAACATTTCACAATGAAAATAGATCCTGTTTACATCTTTGTTTCCATAGGAAATTGTTAGATTTCATTTTATAGGCCACTCTGAGACTACAGAGTGAGTTCCAGGTCAGCCTGGGCCAGAGTGAGACTGTACCTCAAAAAAGCAAAAAAAATAAATAAAATCAAAAATAAAAAAGCAAAGCTTATATAAAAAAAAAATCAGATGTGCAAAGGAATCTAAGAAGTGTATCCCTTACTCAAGAAGGTTCCAAACTATGTATGTTATATCACAGTGTATTCAGAGAACAATGTGCTAGTAGGGAGACACACACACACACACACACATGCATCATAACCTTAATACTTGATACTATACAATAGTTCTACACTAAAGACTATTATACATTACACAGTTTAATCTTGCAACAAAATACAGCCATTTTGCAGGGGAAGTAAGTGTAGATCAATAAAAGTGTGGCTTCGGTTATGAGCATCAGAGGCATAGACTAGTGGTAAATTCCTCAAATACATATTATTTTTAGCAGTTAGCTGCAGATGACAGAGAAAACAAATGTGGAAAAGGTAAGCTTGAACCATGTCTAAAGCTGTCACGGATGACCACCTCCATGACAGGTGGATGTGTAAAACTCAGTTCCACTGCCTTCCTATACCAGGATGTCTACTGCAGGTCTCATAGCAAATCAGATGGCTTTGGGCTACACAGTGTTCCTGTTTGCTACTATTTTGTAAAGAGAGAATGAGAAAGAGAGAGAGAGACACATAAACAGAGATAGAGAGAAATCCATGCATCTTGCCTCAGAAGAGCTGTTGAACACAGTGTCATCTGGTTTTCTCTATATTTACTGCTAAGTGAGAAAAATAAATTCCTGATGGTTTGGTACATTATAAATAGGATTTCCTGTCATTTACACCTGAACAGAGACTTAAGCAAGAAGATGCATCTGTATCATAAACTCTTGACTCTGTTGTCATCGTCACCTTTCAGCATCTTCCACGCTATTTCTTCTAGGCTTTGGTATAGCTCCCTACTTAGCCACAATTTCCTCTGTTGATCCTTTTCTTTCTGAATGTGAAATAATACTATTACCCAAGGTTTTTCCACTATAATTTTATCAGTCCATTTACTGTTGTTCTGCATACTCTATGTGAGCTGATCTGTGTTCTTGTTGTCATGTAATTTTGCATAAGAATTTCCTTTACCATGCCATTAAATGAATTTGATTCTTTGTATCTTTTGGCTTGTTATGTGTGTACATGTGTGGTGTGCAGTTATGTGTGTATGCATGTTCATATACATGTAGGTGCACATTTGTGTGAAGAGGTAGACACGTGTGAAGGCCAAGGTTACCACAGAGTCTCTTCCTTCATAACTCTCTGTTTAGTGAGGCATGATCTCTCACTTAAACCCAGAATTCACCAACTTAGTTAGTCTGGATAGATAGCTTGCCCTTGAATGTCCTGCATGTGCCTTCAAGGGGCTAGAATTACAGTTTGATGCATCCGACAGTAAAGAAGTTGGTCCTAGGGATCCAAATTTGGGTCCTCATACTTGTATAACTAATGCTTTAGCCACTAAACTGTGCCCCAGACTCTTGCATTTAACTCATAAAACTATATTTATATACCTTCCTGTTGAGTTCCAGACTGAAAGATCCAAAAATTATTCTAGTTCAAAATACTCAATATTTACCTTTCCTATTTCCACACAAATATTTCCTTTATGTCTTCTAACTTATCCAAATCATAAATCTAGAAAGTACTTTAGACTTTAATACATTCTCCATTTTTTTAGTCAAACAAATTCTTTCAATCTGTAGTAAGCCTGAGTGTGTTTGTTCACATGAATTACTATTAAATTGCTCACATAAATTACTATAGCATGTTCTTAATATATCTCCTGCTTCAATTTTCCACTGCAATCAATTGCCCTCATTCCATTCAATTTCCACATCAAAGTGGTTTCTCTAATACCAGCACATTGATGCTGTTTGTCCACTGAGTTTCTTCCAGAATTTTCCGGAGTATTTTTAGTATTGAACACATCACATTCCCTGGCCTCCTTAGTTATATAATGTCTTCATCCTCTAGCTTTCCTACCATTTGCGTTAATTTACATTTATTTGTTAAAGAAATGGCAAGTGAATATATGATATACACATATATATGCTAACTGCTGAGGTTATGGACGTCACCTTAGCCCTCACTGAGCATACAGTGAGCAGAGAAAGATACTAAAAATATCAAAATATTGCTCATGTTGAGTAATGTAGTGTTACAGTATTTTTATATTAATTTAAAGAAAATTTTGCTTATATTTGAGGGTAATGGCAAAGAGAGTCTTACATAGTATATGGTCTTGGAAAATCTCTGAAAATAGGACATTTAAGCCAAAGAATGCTAGATGGAATATTGAAGTAAAGGGGTCCTAAGCATAAAGAAGGATAATTATAAGTGTCCTGAAAATGTGAAATGTCTGGAGGTTTCCAGAAATTGTCAAAGACTAGTAGGGTCAGAAAAAGAGTAATGAGAGGTGTTACTTTCAAATGAACTGTATGTATTTCTGTAATTTTCCCCACAAAGGAAACCAACTATCTTTTGCCTCTTCTTTATACATTTTTATACATGTTTTGTATCATACTTTTATTATCAGTATGTTATCTCAATGCCTCCTCCTTCTGTCTTACCCAGGTTACCTTCTAAGAATCTCTCAGATTCTTTTGGGAACTAGTACTAGGTACCTCTTCACTCTTCCTCTGTACATATCACACTGTGATATGGATGGCCACATTCTACTAAAACACCTTGTTTGCTTCTCCTATAGACCAAATTCTTTCTTGGTGTTTATGGAATCATTCATGTTTAGATCAGTAGTCTCTTTCAGAGAATCTAGCATATAATTAGAATCTAACAAATAATTCTTGTTGAAATGGGTGAATGAATAGTGATGTTGTATGATGTCTTCTATTACAGATGGTTATAAAGGACTTCAAAAATATCAAAAGAAAATTCAACAATTACACAAGAACCCTGAGTAGGGATGAGATTTCATTTGGGTCAGGAGAGATGAGTAATGTCATTCTTCATGCACAACAGATGAAGGAAGAGCAACAGGGCAAGTGCAATTCCCCACTCAAATGACACAAGCCAGAGAAAGAGCCAGCAAGTCACTCTTAGCCTGACATGCTGAAAAGCACCTTGAAAAATTAACAAAAATCATGAATAACATTTCCTATGACATACACAGACCTCTAAAGTATGGGCTAGAGATTTGTTGTCACTCCTGTGTTATAGTTTTATAAGGTTATCTGTGTGGCTCACTGTCACTTCATTGAGGTCCACTAGCATGTTCCCTTGTAAAGAATGTGCTCTTGTATCCATCTCATATATATACAAACACACACACACACACACACACACACACACACACACACACACACATATATATATATATATATACAGTTACTTATAGGAGTGTGTGTGTGTGTGTGTGTGTGTGTGTTATTAATGGCATCCTAGTGTCTCCTATCACTTGTTTGTAAAGAACACCAGAAGCTTGTGCCACCTGGCATCTAGCTTTGCATGGGTATTGGTGAATGGAACTCAGGCCACAGGTTTTGCAGTCAAGCAAGTTTAACCTCTGAGATATCTCCCCAGCCCCAGATTTGGGATTTTTAATATAAACTTCTGTGCCTGGAATATACTAATTTTTGATTACGCTTTGTAAAAGCAGAACCTGCAACTTAGCTCAATAATTTTTTGGAACATGTGACATAATTGAGAAAGTTAATTTTAGCTCCTTCATTTTTCAAGGATTCCTGTTACCAATTAGAAATAAGATGTATATTTCTCTCCTTTGATAAATGCCATATTCTAACAGCACAGCTGTCAGCTAATCTACTCAAGCCTCTAGTGAGAAATATTGTTTCTATGTCCCATCTGATATTGCTTGAAAGTGCAAAAATGTCACTAGTACCATGGGACTTATTGTTATTCAGTATAGGATTTACATTTTGACTTTGTTTTATCTCAACCACTTCTAAACCCAGACTATCTACACAATATATAGAAGTTAGCACACGCCATCAGGTAGATCCAGGAATACTCTTTGTGCAAGTGTGAAGTTGTTATGAAACACACTGGCATTCATCTGCATCCCTAGTAACTAAAATAGAGTCCTACTTCACAGCTGCTGTTGGCAGGATAGGCCACCCTTCCCTAAGAGTGTTCCTACTTACTTCTAATTTTTATTTCTGAAAACATTTGAAGTACTTTTTCAAATGTATTACAAACAAAAGGAGATTAACTATACCTCTTTAAGAAATTATTGTCTCAGAAATTGTTCTGCATTTAAAATCATTGTTCTCTATTTTATTCCCTACCTTAACCTCATATCAATTTGAAATCCATCGCTGTGTCACTTTCGAGATTTGTTACCAAGGGAAACAACTGTCAGGTTTCCTGTTCCCTTTTAGGGGATGAAGAATGCTGTGTAGCTTTTACTTATTGTATGTGATAGATGAAGGCTCACAGTGAGTGCCACCAAAGCAAGAGCTCCTGAGGCAATCCTGTCCAAAGTACTTTGCTGCCACCGTGTGGTAAGGCTGGATTCTCCGGAACCGATTTTGAGATAATATTCTATTCTACTTGCATAGACCAAACCATTGCCTTCCTAAATGTTAGTTCTCCCATTACCCTTGAAGAGGTGATTTTTTTTTATTATAAAGCAAATCAAGAGAAGTCTCAGAAATTAATTAGAAGAATATTTAACTTTTCATTTGTTCACTCCTTTCTTTTTCCCTTTGAGTGTGAAATAAGGGAGTAAATAGACTTGCAAGTTTTATTTATGTATTTTAGATGAATACGTGTGAATTACACATAATTTTACTTGAGTTCCCATCTTAGTACATTATTTAATTACTGGGTACCACTATACTTTTATCATGAGTATCATTTCCCCTTTCTTTATCTAGAGAATCCCCGTGGGGGGGGGGGGGAGAAAGGAATCACATTTCATCCTTGACCATCTTTTGAGACAAACAGTGCCACTCTCCTGACCTTTGGCATCATCATCACGATTATCTTCAGGTTCTATGTTCCTGACCCCAGGCTCTGCCTGCAGGGAAGAAGCCCCCTGAGGACCTCACACTATCTATAGCTTCCTCGCTGCTCATTCCTGTCAACTTCTAGCTTTCACAGTGCCTCTCAATTAACACTGCCCACTTTCGTTTACAAGCTCAGTCTTGTTTGGGTTTCACAGAGATTGCACTCAGATTAAGCAAGTTCTTTCTATAGCCATGGTTTTGTACTATACATTGTGTCTACTAGACCTTTTGCTCCAAATTAGGCTCTGTCATGTCAAGAACAATGCCGTGATCAATGGAAGCCTTATACTCCTTCCCATGGTGTTGGCTCAACTGGTCTGAATAATCTGGCCCACTGATTTCATACCAGAAAGGAAAACAACTAAGGTTCTGCCCTCCTTGGAAGGACTGAACGCTGATGGATGAGGAAATGGGGCCCAGGTCTGCACTTGCTTCATGTCCATGTCATAGTCACATGTGCAACCACTTTGCAGAGGCTCCCCACCCACTACTGACCTTGTAGTAGATGTTGCTTGAGAGTGAGTCCACTGCTTTTCTGGCATACCCCTCTGTGTGTGCTTCCCTGTTCCCAGGACGCTCTCTCATTCTCATGTACACCAAAGATCTCCACCTTCTTTGTGTAAAAGTTGCTGAACT
This sequence comes from Dipus sagitta, assembly GCA_036346955.1. NCBI lineage: Eukaryota > Metazoa > Chordata > Mammalia > Rodentia > Dipodidae > Dipus > Dipus sagitta. Next base: position 151,809,273 of record CM070771.1, read on the forward strand.
CTTCTGTATCTCATACAACTTTCCCTGTTTAATTGTCCTTTATCAAAGAATTTAATAACTTCCTCATCTATGAGTCATGGGATAAACAATTGCCAGCAAATATGTTTACTAGTGACACTGCTCTTGTGAATAACCTCTAAGTTTAAATTTTGAATGTATATGAACACACTGCTGGAAACATTAATGACTGAAGATGTTTTCATGTGATGTTTTATTTTATTTTTTCCTTTTTTTTAATTTTGGTGTTTCAAGGTAGGGTCTCACTCTAGCCCAGACTGACCTGCTGACCTGTAATTCATTCTGTGTTCTCAGGCTGGCCTTGAGCTCACGGTGATCCTCTACCTTTGCCTCCTGAGTGCTGGAATTAAAGGCATGTGCAACCACTTCTGGCTACTGATGTTTAATTTTATAAACACAAATGTATACTTCTTAGAACCTGCTTCCATACCACAAAATATTATATACAGAAAATAATATGGACATTTAATTGAATATTATTTATTCTCATTTTCCCTTGAAGATTATATTTTCATCTTTCCATGAAGCATCACAGGATAGTTTCACTGCCTCCACATAAGTCAAAGAAATGTTTTCTACTTGCATGTAAGAGTTTATCACAACTGATCCTGGATGCCAGAGAGCCCCATACAAGGTCCTTTGGTATTGTGTGTAAAGTCTGGACAGGTTCCCAAGATGGAGTTACCAAGGTCAGCAGAATGGCCACAGAGGCATAGGAGAGGGATTGTCCACATTCCTCAAGAAATCACCCAGTGATTATCCCCTCCTTGCCTAAGAATGCCCCAGGTCATGGTTTCCTGCCGCCTTATCTCATAAGTTACTTGGTCACTATTCTGGTGTCACACCCTAGCTATTTTAAATGGTTAATGTAATGATCACCCCTAAAGGAACTTTTCTATTCAGCTTAACAAATAAGTTCTCTTTCCCTCCTCACCTTCCCCCAACTGAAAAAACTCTATAAAGCCCACTACCTAAAAACTGAGGTTGGCTGTGCTCCTCTCTTATGAGCCAGCCCTGGCAGCTTGTGCTTTTCCCAAATAAAAGCTTTCATCATCGCTTCAGAGTGGTTTGTGTGGTCTTGGCCACTCCCAAACCTTACATTGTGCGGTTAAGAGTTGTTGATTTCAGGCCTTTTAACTTTACAGAAAGAGAACAAAAATATCTCATTATTAAACAGCAGTGTGTGTGTGTGTGTGCGTGCGTGCGTGCGTGCGTGCGTGTGTGTGTGTGTGTGTGTGTGCATGTGTATGAAACTGCCCTACTCGGGAGGCACAGCTTTGAAACTAGGAAAAACTAACCCCTAGAACTTTCCTATCCAGAAATGGATAAACAGCTTCTAGGAGAATAGCCTGAGAAGACGCACTATGTCTCATATCGTTTCATTTTCTTCATGCTTCCTAGTCAGTTGTCTGTTGTAATTTGTACTAAATTTGAGTAAATTTGTAAAGAAAATTTTGGTTGAAGAATAAATATGGATTCAGATTATTTAAATTCAAACTACTTTAAAATTGGTAAGGTTTAAAATATCTGTCTTTAAGTTCCATGTTACAGAGAAATCAGCAAAGTACTTAGCAGAATGAAAATTTATGGAGACATTGCAACAAAAAAGACACACCATCTGGCCCATAGGCCATGGCTGTGTGATCAGTTCTTTCCCATTACTGTTGCATTTCTGAAAATATCAAACAGGATATTAACCTCTTCCTCTATCTGAAAGTTACTGTGATAATAATATCTGAACTCTCAAAAACTAAGTTATATAGTAACATAACTATTTTTAAAAGATTAAAATGAGAAAATTTTATAACCTGTTTTCTCAGTTTTCTAGAAGAGAGATAGATTATTTTCTAACATGTATAACTCATGATGCTATTTTATAATTAATATAATAAAATTTTCCTGGCCTCAAAAATCTCTGATTTTTTTCAGATTTCTTATAGTGAAGGTCATTAAAATAGATGCCCAATTTCAGGTATTTTCTAATAATGGACCTATTAAACCACTACCATATTCTTAAAGGGAAACCAAGTATACCTATCTTAAATGTATAGATTCTCGACAATTTTGCAGGAATTAAGCAGATTTTCTAAATTCTGGCTGCTGTCACATCTCTTTATCAAGCTGGCTCTGGAAAGGGATACCCTGCTTTCTTGATCCATTTCCAACATATGTCCTCTGCTCAGTTCATTTGAGGAGAGAAGTGTTAATATCTGCAATGAGCAGGCACCAAATCAGATCGAGAGAAGCTTTCTAAGACCAAAGCCATCCACTCACAGAGTCCGTGGTGTACTCGGCCTTTTTATAGATGTGGAATGTGAAGTCCAGAGAGTTGATGCAGGTCACATCCAGCACCATAGCTAATTTGCATGAAAGAAGCAGCTAGGAAATTCCAAATAGACTTTAACTTAGGGTTCAGTGAACTTTACAGTTTATCATTCTTTCTCATATGTAAACATAGTAGGACATTTCTGAATCAATTAACTACCTACTCTATATCACCCCAAATCCCCATATTAATTTTATTTCAGCCCACAACAATTAGAACTATGCAATTCTTTTCTCACTGAGAATACAGCTTTTGTGGGTGATTACAAAAAGAAAAATTATAAACATTTAAATATCTTCTGAATAAACTATGAATTAAAAGTGAAGCAACTTCTGTTCAATATACTTGCAAAGGCATTGCTAATCTTATTTTTAAATGCATGGGGTATGAATACATAATGACACTATGCCAAGACAGAAATTAACACTGCATGTAAACTGCTTGTAGTTTCCAATAAACACTAACTCAGTTACGATTGTAAAATTTACTGTGTGAAAAGGATTATGTTCATTTTTTCTTTTAAGATGATTGAAAAGTGTGTTTACTTGTGACCTAAGTTCATGGACATCAGAAGCTTTTGAAAAATTCAGCATATATGATTTGCTTTAGGTGAAGAGTTTAATCATATGCTGAAATAAAAAAAAACTATCTTGGTAAACATAGAATTTCAGTATGAAAGGTTTTAAATTGACAGAGTCATGCTTATCTTATAGAATTACTATCTGAAAGCCCAATTGAAAAAAATGTATAAAAAGAATCCTCTAAAAAAAGTTTAGCAGAATAAATTCTTGGTTGTAAAAAGATAAGAAACATGAAAGATATAGTTCTTTGAGAAGAAGCAGCCTTGAACTTATAATTATGCTCCTTTAAGAATTAATTATGTTTTCAAGGTCACAAAATGCAGACAAATTCTCCCGTAAATTTATCTGGACTCTCAGTGGTGACAATGAAAGTTAGAATCTATTGAAATCATTTCACAGGTATAATTGTAACTGTCAAGAGTCTTGCATGAACATCATAGACATCTGTTGCAGTCAAATTTGCCCTACTGGCAGAAATCACCTGACAAAAGCAGCTTGTGGGCAAAAAAAAAAAAAAAAAAAAAAAAAAACAGCTTATTTTGGCTTATAGACTTGAGGGGAAGAACAATATTGCAGGGATAAACAATGGCATGAGCAGAGGGTGGACATCACCCCTAGCCAACATAAGGTGGACAATGGCAACAGGAAAGTGTGCCAAACATTGGCAAGGGGAAACTGGCTATAATACCCATAAACCCATCCCCAATAGTACACTGCTTCAAGGAGGCATTAATCCCCAAATCTCCATCAGCTGGGAACCTAGCATTCAGAACACCTAAATAAATTCATGGGGGACACCTGAATCAATCCACCACAACATCTTATGAAGCAGCTACTACTAACATGCCCATTTTGGGGGAAGAAATTTATTTATTTGTTTGTTTTTAAACATTTTATTTATTTATTTGAGAGAGAGTGAAAGAGGCAGATAGAGAAAAAGAGAATGGGCATGGCAGGGCCTCTAGCCACTGCAAATGAACTTCAAATGCATGTGCCACCTTGTGCATCTGGGTCCTTTGGCTTTGTAGCAAGCACCTTAACCACTAAGCGATCTCTCCAGCACTGAATGAGGAAATTTAAACAGTGGAGAAGTAAGCTATCTACTCTACAGTTTGCCAGTCACACAAATCAGTGGTGATTAAATGTAGATAATTGGCAATGCCCATACACAACCACTTACAGAATTCAGCGGATCTCATAAAGTAACATAAACAGGAAGGAACTGCAGTCACACAGTAATGGAAGTTGGGAGAAGTTCAACATAGATAATTGGGAAACCTCCGACTCATCACTTACAGAATTCTGCTAGTCCCATGTAATAACACATTAGAAGAAAATATTTTGAAAATAGCAATGTCCATCATAAGTAACAAATGATATGATGGGTCCTGCAAGTTCTAAGATCGTTTCCTAATTGACTCAAAATTATTTTTATGGTCAGAAATCTTCCTGCAGTCTATACTTAAGATAATTTGTTTGGGAATATGTGAGAAATACCATTCCTACTTCAATAGCTACTGAACATGGGGTCTTCCGATCACCTTCCCTCTTTTCACGACATAGTCCAGTGTCTTAATTCAAGTATTACTCTCTGTCAGATTTCAGCTTCCAAGTTTACAAGCTTTTGTAAAGTTGTGAAAATGTTAAGCCTAGTGAGTGCATCTATAAAACTAGATCCATCAATAGTACTCATAGCATAGAATTGATGTACACATTATTATTTGTGAGATTTACAGAGACAATCAAAACACAATTTTGTCTGGAACAGTGGGAGCTCAGTACGGCTCAGCTGTTGCTATTGTTAACAATATACATTCATATTAGCTAATAGCAACCTTATTAAAAAAAAAACATAAGAATTTGTCACTTCACTCAAATTCTGTGTTAACATTATAAGAATCAAACCATGAAGATCACTTGGCAATGGATTTTTCCTTCTATCACTTTGTTTTACAAGACCTGTCAAAAAAACAGATTTTGGAAGCTGGAGAGATGGCTTAGTGGTTAAGTTGTTTGCCTGCAAAGCCAAAGATCTTGGTTCGATTTCCAGAACCCACGTAAGCCAGATGCACAAGGGGGCACATGCATCAGGAGTTCATTTGCAGTGGCTGTAGACCCTGGAATGCCCACTCTCTCTCTCCCTCTCTCTGCCTATTTCTCTCTCTCAAATACATAAGTAAAAATAAAGTTTCAAAAAAACAGATTTTGATCTCTATCACCTCAAGAATGATGACTTTTATACTTCAGTTTATATTTTCCCTGTCTCTCCAGGTGGACTCAGCCCTTACCTTCCTAAAGGACAGATTCTTTAACACAGCTGAGAAATGGTTTACAGAAACGGAATAGAAATATTGGAAGGAATCTTATCTCCACTCCTTACCTGAACAATGGGCTGATAACTGAAGGTCTATTGTCTAGTGAGGAAACTGGGGCTACATTAACATTGTGCCTAACTTCTTTGTTTTTCTATATTTTCTTTTTCTTCTGAAACATTTATTTATTTTAGCTGATATTCTATTTTATAAGATAGTTTTGATCTTTTGCAACACCATCCTTAATGTGGTAGTTTGAATGTATGTCCCCCATAGACTCAGGTGTTTTATTAAAGCTTGTAAAATGGGTCTCCAGTTGCCCGGCTGGAGGAGGTGTCACTGAATGGGGTGGATCCTGAGGTCCAGTCCTAAGGTGTCATGAGGGGGGTCAGGGCAGATCTCAATTCTACTTTAAAAGTATGCAGAGATTTGAGCTCTAGAGGTCCTATTTGCTGATTTTTGGTGTTTGCTAACTGGTGATGTTTTCTCTCTGTGTTGGGATTTATGAATGAGAGGTAGCTTCTATTGCCATTTATGGAAATTCCTCTGTGTCTATAAGCTTGAAATAAATCCATTGCTCCCATTAAACTGTGTTTGGTTGGATGTTCATACCAGTAATATTGGAGCTGTCTACAACAGAAGTTGCATACCAGGTGAGTGGGGTATTCCAGTGTGATGAAACTGACCATGTGGATTTTGGTCTTTTGGAACTTGTATACTAGAGAAATGTTGATAGAATTGGTTCTTGAGATTGAATATGCCATCAATGATGGTAAGCCAAAATTTATGGGCTATTCTGGTGAGAGATTGAAAAATGCTAAGTACAGAGAGAATTGTGTTGGCTTATAAACTTTCAAATGAGAAGGAAAAGAGCACAGAACTTTGTTGGAAATGGACCACTGGCATAAAGGCTATCTGCATTCTTCTGCCCAAGCCTTAAGTTTGATCAAGGTTGAATTTGAAAGTAAAGGAATGATATGCTTGGTAGAAGACATAAAACTGAAAAATATAAGATTTCAAGAAGGAAAAATTCAAGTAAGTTTAAAGATACTGGCACAGAGACAAGTTTTCATTTACTGAAGCTGCTGTTGTCAAGCAGATTACTACCATTAAGGTGTTTACATTGAAACAATAGAAAGATGCCTGGCATGATGTTCACCCAGGAAAGACTGAGTGAAAGGAGAAGACTGAAAGGAATAATTCTAAAAGGTAACCTGCTCTTCAAAGTCACGATTTATTTTGTCCCTGGGTTAACAAAATGGCTGTGTTATTATATGAATGTTAATGATTTTTTAGGAAAGAAAAATGCATGGAAGTGCATCATGGAGTGTACAGGCTCCAGTAGCTACTGTGGAGATGTAGTATGTGAACCCAGGTCATTTCCCTGTGTAGCCAGTGAGGCCATTGTCTGAAGTTAAATAGTGTCTCTGCTTAGGTGAGGCATGGGAAGCAGGATATTGCTGTCTTAAGTGTCAAAAAAAGGCGGGGGGGGCAATATATGGAGCTAAAGATGGATAGTGATTAACAGTGGAGATGGAGAAATGATTAGGATATATCAGAATTGTGCAAAGGCTACCATGGAGTGCTGTTGACTCAGGATGGAAGTTTCCTTGGTGTTGCAGTCAGGTACATTGCTGGCAGAAATCACCCAACCAAGAGAAGCTTGTGGGAATAAAGGAGTTTATTCTGGCTTACAGACTCAAGGGGAAGCTCCATGATGGCAGGGAAAAATGATGGCATGAGCAGAGGGTGGACATCACCTCCTGGCCAACATTAGGTAGACAACAGGAACAAGAGAGTGTGACAAACACTGGCATGGGGAAACTGGCTATAACAACCATAAGCCCATCCCCCACAATACACTGCCTCCAGGAGGCATTAATTTTCAATTGCCACCAGCTAGGGAGACTAGCATTCAGAATACCTAAGTTTATGGGAGACTCCTGAATCAAGCCACCATACCTGGCTACTCAGCCCATCTGGAGGGATGAACATTAAAAATCCAGAGATTGTTGTTAGAAATTAGAACTCCAGAGACAGATGGTATGGATGTCTGACTTGAACTGCAGATGTTTGATTTTTACCTGATTGCTATTGATTTTGCTTTTGCCCAGTCTCTTCTTGGTATGCCTTATAGAAATGGAAATGTTTACTCTGTGCCATTATATGTTGGAAACATTTAACTTGTTTTGATTTTATTATAGCACTCACAGCTAATGGACAGTCTTAAAATTGGTAAAGATTATAGCAACCTTGGAAGTTGGGCTGATTGAAATTTGCAGTATGAGATGTTAATAAGACTAGAGGCCAGGGTTGAATGTGGTAGTTGAAATGTTTGTCCCCATAGACTCAGGGGTTTTACTAAAGCTTGTAACTTGGGTCTCTAGCCTCCTGGCTGAAGGAAGTGTTACTGGGGACAGATTCAGGAGTCCAGCCTTAAGGTCTCAGTGGGTGTTGGTCTGAATTCTAGCCCAAAGGTATGCAGAGAGGTTGGAGCCCTGAGGTTCCTATCTACTGCTGATTTGTGCTTGCTGCTCTTTGCTGTTTGCTTATTGTGGTTGTGGTAGTTTGATTCAGGTGTCCCCCACAAACTTAGGTGTTCTTAATGCTAGGTTCCCAGCTGATGGAGATTTGGAAATTAATGCCTCCGGGAGTCAGAGTATTGTTGGGGATAGGCTTATGGGTGTTATACTCAGTTTCCCCTTACCAGTGTTTGGCACACTCTCCTGTTGTTATTGTCCATCTGATGTTAGGCAGGAGGTGATATCCATCCTCTGCTCATGCTGTCATTTCCCCCTGTGATTATGGAACTTCTCCTCAAGTCTGTAAGCCAAAATAAACCTTTCCCCCCGGGCCATAATCTGCTCTTGGTCAGGAGTTTTCTTCCAGCAATGCAAACCTGACTGCAACAGTGGGTTTTCTCTCTGCTTGGATTTATAAATAGGATCCACCATCTCCTGTCATTCATTGAATTCTCCTAGATCTGCAAGCTTTAAATAAACCTCTTCTTCCCATAAAACTATGTTTGGTGGCATTCTCATCCCAGCAACATGGAACTATCTACTACGCCTAGTTACTCAGGATATAGTGCCTTTATGGGTCATGGCAGTTCCTGACATCAGTAAGGCTAAATGTGCCCAATACATGTCCTTGAACTGCATGAATTAGTGGAAAATGAGGATTACAAATGTAAACCACACATTTCCATCTTTCTATTTTATTTTCATGCATTCTTATACTGGTAGCTAATACATATTTCAGTTATTTAATAAATGAACCTAAGTACATTTTGTTTTGAAATAGTTGTCTCTTGTAATATAACAAGAGACTTTTAAAATTTCTATATAACTATTTTTAAAATGTACTTGTATTGTTTTCCTATATTCCTGTACAACACTGAGTTTACTTTGATTAACTTAACTAGTACCAGTTGAAAATGGGCTCTCATACCTAGTCATCAGTTTTGTATTGTTTTTATATACCACTTTTTACCAAAATGGCAGATGTCTAAACTCTTTTTTTTTCTTTTCATTTTTTCTTTCTTAGTTAGTTTTGTATTCAGCAAATACAGTCAGTTTGGTACCACTATTAGGCTCATCCGTGACCTACCCCCTCTGCTTGGCCTTGTAGGTCTCTCTGATCAAAAGCTCATTGTGGATGATAGCCCCATGCTGGTAGTGGGAGTTACAGATCAGTGCCCACTAAGAAAATGAGGAAAAAGATAACTAACATACAAGAGTTAGAGAGAAGAGAGAGAGAGGGAGGGAGAGGGAGAGGGAGGAAGGGAATATGTAGAAGATTAAGGTTAGTCTTGATCCTCCCCTCTCCAGTGTCTTGTGGTTCAGGTATTCCCTGAAGGGCCTGGTGAAGGATCAGCCATTTGGTCTGTCTTTTAGTAAGTAGAATTTTATGGTACCATTGCCGTTTGGGTCTAGATTTGTGTTTCCCACCCCTTTGATGCTAGTGTCTAGTCCACGAGATGCTTGCTGGATATGTAAGGTATCTTGGGTAGATTCAGGTTACTTGCTGTAGATAAGTGAGACTATGTGGCGATTTTTTTTCTATGATTGGTAAATTCACTGAGAATGATCTGTTCCAGGTTCAACCATTTTTCCTCAAATTTCATTGGGTCATTTTTTCTTACTGCTGTATAGAATTCCATTGTGTAGATATACCACATCTTAGTTATCCATTCTTTAGTGGTAGACATCTGGGTTGGCTCCAGCTCTTAGCTATTATAAATTGAGCTGCTACAAACATGGTTGAGCAAATCACTCTAGCCTGTGGTTTGAAGGTTTTAGGGTAGATGCCCTGTAAGGGAATAACTGGGTCTGTTGGTATCTCTATACTCAGCTTTTTCAGAAGTCTCCATATTGCTTTCCAAAGTGGTTGTACCATCCTACATTCCCACCAACAGTGGATGAGTGTTCCTACTTCTCCACATCCTCACCAGCATTTATTTTTATTTGATTTTTTTTTATGTTTGCTATCCTTATTGGGGTAAGGTGGAATCTCATAGTTGTTTTAATTTGCATTTCTCTGATGATTAGGGATGATGAATATTCTCTTAAGTGTATGTTTGCCATTTGTATTTATTCCTCTGTGAACTGCTAGTTCAGCTCTTTGCCTCATTTTGTGAGTGGGATGTTTGACTTCTTACTGTTTAGATTTTTGAGTTCTTTGTAGATTCTAGAGATTAGGCCTCTGTCAGTTGCATAACCAGCAAATATTTTCTCCCATTCTGTGGGTAATCTATTGGCTTTGCTTATCGTATGATTGCCTATAAAGAAACTTTGCAGCTTCATGTGATCCCATTGGGTGAGTGACGGTTTAAGATCGTGAGCTACTGGGGTTTTGTTCAGGAAGTCTTTTTCCATTCTATATCATGGAAAGTGCTTCATAAAATTTGTTCCAGTAGTATTCGAGTTTCTGGTCTTGTATTGAGGTCTTTGATCCATTTGGACTTGAGTGTAGTGCATGGTGAAATGTGTGGACCAAGTTTCAGTTTCCTACATATGGTTATCCAGTTTGTCCAGCACCATTTGTTGAAGATGCTGTCTTTTTTCCAGCCTATATTATTCGGGCCTTTATCGAATATCAAGTAGCTATAGTTGCTTGACCCAAAGTCCGCATCCTCAAATCTATTCCATTGGTCTATACTCCTGTTTTTATGCCAGTACCATGCTGTTTTTATTACTATGGCTTTGTAATATAGCTTTAGATCAGGTATGGTGATGCCTCCAGAGGTATTTCTTTTGCTGAGGATATGTTTGGATATGCGAGGCCTTCTGCCTTTCCATATGAAATTTGAGATCATTTTTTCTATCTCTGTGAAGAACACTGTAGGGATTTTAATTGGAATTGCATTAAATCTGTATATTGCCTTTGGTAGGATTGTAATCTTCACAATGTTAATTCTGCCTACCCAGGAACATGGGAGGTCTTTCCATTTTCTCAAGCCCTCCTCAGTTGCTTTTTTGAGTGTTTTTATGTTTTCATTATATAGATCTTTCACTTCCTTGGTTTATGTTATTCCAAGGTATTTTATTTCTTTGTTGCTATTGAAAATGGGGCTATGTCCCTTATATCTTTCTCTGTATCTTTGTCATTTGCATATAGGAAGGCTACTGATTTTTGTGCACTGATTTTGTATCCTGCTACTTTGCTATAGGAGTTAATCACCTTCAGGAGTTTTGGGATGGAGTCTCTCGGGTCTCTTACATATACAATCATGTCATCAGAGAATAAAGCTAGCTTAACTTCTTCCTTTCCAAATTGTATCCCTTTCATTTCCTTCTCCTGTCTTATTGCTTGAGCTAGGACTTCCAGTACTATATTGAAAAGCAGAGGTGAGAGTGGACAACCCTGTCTTGTTCCTGATCTTAATGGGAATTCCTCCAGTCTCTCTCCATTAAGTATTATTTGGGCCTTAGGAGCTTCGTATATTGCCTTTATTAGGTTAAGATATGAACCAATCATGCCAATTCTCTCCAATGTTTTGACCATGAAGTGATGTATCCTGTCAAAGGCCTTTTCTGCATCTATCAAAATGATCATGTGGTTTTTATGTTTAACCTTGTTTATGTGATGTATTACATTGACAGATTTCCGTATGTTGAACCACCCCTCTGTTCCTGGGATGAATCCCACTTGGTCAAGGTGGATAATGGTTTTGATGTGCTGTTGGATTCGGTTTGCAAGGATTTTGTTCAGGATCTTTGCATCTAAATTCATCAGGGAAGTAGGCTGGTAGTTTTCTTTCTTGTGGCATCTCCACCTGGTTTTGGAATTAGGGTGATGCTAGCTTCATGAAAGGAGATCAGTAGCTCTCCCTGTTCACCAATTGTGTGGCACAGTTTGAGGAACATTGGTTTGAGTTCTTCCATGAAGGTTTGGTAGAATTCAGCTGATAAGCCATCTGGTCCTGGACTCTTCTTTTTTGGGAGGTTTTTTTTTTTATCATTTTTTCAATCTCCATGTGTGTGATGGGTTGATTGAGGTGATTAATCTGCTGTGTGTTTAGCTTTGGTAGATGGTATGCATCCAAGAATTTATCCATGTCCTCCACATTATCCAGTTTTGTGGAGTAGAGATTTTTTGAATAGGTCCTGATGATTCTCCCAATTTCACCTATGTCTGTTGTGATCTCTCCTTTATCATTTTGAATGTTGTTAATGTGAAGCTTCTCCTTTTTTGCTTGATCAGATTGGCCAGGGGTTTGTCAATCTTGTTTATTTTTTCAAAGAGCCAGCTCTTTGTTTTGTCAATTGTCTTAATTGTTTCCTTGGTTTCCAATTCATTGATTTCTGCTCTGATTTTAACTATTTCTTTCCTTCTGGAGCTCTTTGGGTTGGATTTTTCTTGTTTTTCCAGTGTCTTTAGGTGGATGGTTAGGTCATTGATTTGGGACCTTTCTGTCTTTTCTATGAAGGCATTGATTGCTATGAATTTTCCCCTGAGGACCACCTTCATTGTGTCCCATAAGTTTTGGTACGATGTGTTCTCATTGTCATTCAATTCCAGAAATTTTGCAATTTCATTTTTTATTTCATCCACTATCCATTTATTGTTTACAAGTGTGCTGTTCAGTTTCCAGGTACCGTTGGGATTCTTGGTGGATCTTTTGTTGTTGATTTCTAGCAATATAGCATTGTGATCTGATATCATGCAGGGAATTATGACAATTTTCCTAAATACGTGGAGGCAGGCTTTGTGACCCAGTATATGGTCTATTTTAGAGAATGTTCCATGGGCTGCTGAGAAGAATGTGTAGTCTGCGGATTTGTGATGGAAAGTTCTGTAGATGTTCATTAGGTCTAAGTGATCTATGGTTTTGTGGAGATCTCTTACTTCCCTGTTGAGTTTCTGTTTGGATGATCTGCCTATTACTGATAATGGTGTATTGAAGTCCCCAGCTATGATGGTGTTGGTGGTTATTTCTGTTTTATTGTCAAGTAGGTTTTGTTTTATGAACTGTGGTGCCCCTGTGTTTGGTGCATACAGATTTATGATTGTAATATCCTCTTGACTGGATCATTCCCTTGATAAGTTAGGAAGTGGCCTTCTTTGTCTTTTTTGATTATTTTTGTTTTGAAGTCTATTTTATCCATTATTAATATAGCTACGCCTGCTTTTTTCTTATTCCTATTTGCTTGGAATATTGTTTTCTACCCTTTCACCCTGATGAGGTGTCTGTCTTTAGTGGTGAGGTGGGTTTCTTGAAGGCAACAGATTGAGGGGTCTAATTTTTTGATCCATCCTGTTAGCTTGTGTCTCTTAATGGGTGAATTAAGGCCATTAATATTTAGGGTAATGACTGTGAGATTTGATTTGATAGCTGCCATATTGTGATGGTAAATGTGGGTTGGTGTTTTCATGGACATTGAGGTATTTTGTGCTACTCTGAGTTTGGTTGTTGTAATCTGCTTCTTGTAGGCAATTGAGTTTGATTATTTGTTTCTTCTCTGTGGAGAATTTCCTGAAATACTCTCTGTAGGTTTGGTTTTGTGTTCATGTAATTGTAAAGCTGAGTTTTGTCGTGGAATGTTTTTCTTTCACCATCTATTGTGAGGGATACTTTTGCTGGGTAGAGTAGTTTGGGTTGGAAGCCATAGGTTCTTAGACTTTGCAGTGTTTCATTCCAGGCCTTTCTGGCTTTCAGGGTTTCCACTGAGAAGTCTGAAGTAATTCTGATTGGGTTACCTTTGAAAGTGGTGTGCTGTTCTTCCCTAGCTGCTTTTAGGATTTTCTCTTTGGTGTCAATGTTTAGAGTCTTAATGACAATACGTCTTGGAGAGTTTCTCCTTTGGTCCAGTCTTTTTGGAGTTCTGTTGGCTTCTTGCATCTTGATGGGCCTTTCTTTTAAGAGACTGGGGAAGTTTTCTTCAATTATTTTGTTAAATAAGTTCTCCATGCCTTTGGTCTGAATTTCTTCTCCTTCTGGTATTCCAATGATCCTGATATTAGGAGGTTTAAGTGTATCCTACAATTCCCTCATGTTCTGTTCACAGGAACTTTTGGACTTACTGACATTTTTGAACTCTTGAACTGTTTCTTCCATCTTGTCTTCCAGATCAGAGTTTCTGTCCTCCACTTGGCTGACTCTATTCTTGAGAGCTTCTAGCAAGTTTTGGACTTGTTCAATTAAGCTTGCATTTTCTACTACTTTTCTATGTATAATTTCCATCCCTCTGTCAAGCTCCCTTTTCACATCATTTTCTGATTTTCTTGATGATTCTTGGAATTCATCCTTGCATTTCTTTATGTCTTCATTTAGCATGGCCAGCTGATTTTTAAAGTCTTCTTTTTTGTCACTCTCCCTTAAATCTCTTAACTCTCTTTGAACTCCTTCCAATTTCTTATCTATTAGTTCTAGTTTAGTGATGGCAGCATCCACACGATTATTGGTCCTTTGTTGCTTTCCTGCAAGTTCTACCAGTAGGTTGGTCAGGGTTGCTTTGCTCATAGCTTCAATTTTATGACTGGTTGATCTACCTGGATTTTCTTGCATTTGATTTTCCATGTTATTTCTTTTGCGCTGTGTTCTGCCCATGACAGTGTATGGGCACATAGGTGGGCATATCAGCCTGGGCTCAAGCGCAACGGGAATCTGAGGCAGCCTGGGGCAGTTGCCAAGCAGCCTGGGCTTTGGCTCTCACTTGCCAAAGCCGCCTATCTACTGCCTGGCAGGGGTGCTGAAGTTGTCTGAATTCTCAAGTGGTAATGTGCCAAAGCTGCCTAAGTTTGAGCTAGGGATGACACTGAGGCACCAAGCACTGAAGCAGCCCAAACTCTGGCTGGGAACACTGGGACCCGGAGGCAGTCTGCGCTCCCCCACCACAGGACAATGGCGGCCGGCCAGCATGGCAGACAGGTAGGGGATGGCATCTGAGCTGGCGCAAGTGAGAGACACAGACTGAGCTTGTGTGGCAGTTGCTGTGGGACTGTGCTCGCTCAGTAAGTGGACAAGTGGACGAGTGTGCAGAGCAATCTAAGCTTTCTCATGGACACGGCAGTTATTTGGGGGGAGGGGTGGGCTACCCACCAGCGAGGGGATCTGCGATTCCCTGTTTCCCCCACCTCTGTGCCCTCCCACTGACAATCTATTGGAGATTTCTCTCCCCTAAAAGCCCTAATGAACCCTTAGTATCTTTCCTTTCTTTCCCCAGGATTTGCAGTGCAGCTAGGCAGTTGCCATCTTGGCCAGAAGTCCGGATGCCTAAGCTCTTACTGAATATTTTTAGGTTAATCAGTTTGAGCAGTGTACTACAAATCTAAGTCAATGGGTTCTTTGAGAATTTGACCAGAGAGCTGTCACTCACTTGTGAATTCTGCTAAAAAAAAAAAAGTTACCTAAAACTTTTAAGTAATATTTTCCTAATAACTTCAAGGCTTACTACCCTAATTTAGACTATGGTTAATGGCAGCCTTGTAGGATGCCATGATAGTCAGTTTTCCACCACTGTAACAAAGAATGTGCATTCTTGGCTGAAGCTAAATTATTATGACTTTTTGTAAAGTATTTTCAACCCATAACATTTGTGAAATCTGGTGTTCATCTACATTGTGACTAGAAGTTATAGCCATAAGTTAACTTCAGTATTTGACTTAAAAACTTAAATGCCTGGAGCTAATCAGAAGCCAAACCAAGTTTTTCCTGCATCAGTCATAGAATTGAAAGGGTATGTGCTCAAAAAAATGGTGACAGTGAGAGAGAACTGAAACTTTACATTAGCAAGTAAAAGAGGAAGCACATTGGATGCCCCAAAGTAGTAGGAACATGCAGAGTGTTGTAACAATGTGGAAGAAGGTAAGGAGAAATATTATTCTAAGACTATATTTCTGCATTAAAAGAATGCTCAAAACACATTTGAGGAAGATATAGTCATGTTTATTTTGTTGTGATATCACCAAAATCTCAAATGTGGCTATTATTGAGCTTAGGATTCACTCTCAGCTATGAATATTCATTTATTTGACCAGGCTGTGTTTGAGTGCTAGATCTTAAAAACCTGATCTGTACCATTGAATTCTGAACAATTTCAGTTTGGTACCATTTCTCAGGAAGTTTCTACATCAGATGTGGGGGAAAAAAGTTTCCTTAGAAGCCAGGCGTGGTGGCGCATGCCTTTAGTCCCAGAACATGGGAGGCAGAGGGAGGAGGATCACCGTGAGTTCAAGGCCACCCTGAGAATACAGAGTGAATTCCAGGTCAGCCTGGGCTAGGGTGAGACCCTATCTTGAAAAACCAAAAAAAAAAAAAAAAAAAAAAAAAAAAAAAAAAAGTTTCCTTAGAGTTAGCACGTCAAGAGTCAGGATATAGATGATATAGATTCAAAAGTCTCATGGGTGTTAGTATAATTATTCTAAAGAAATATCCTCAGAGGCCCAAAAATTAATCCCTGTGCAAGTTCCTTACTGCCCTTAGGGACAGAGTACAGCCTGCTAGAATCAAGGTGGTGTGAACTCTGCCAATATTAAGTCCATTGCATGATGGAACACTTGTGAAAAAAATTAGAAATAAAGACAAAAGTAGAAGTTTGTTTTCATCTTCAAATGAAACATCTTACATCAAGAGGTAACTATGTGGGCTGGAGAGATGGCTTAGCGGTTAAGCGCTTGCCTGTGAAGCAGAAGGACTCCGGTTCCAGGCTCAATTCCCCAGGACCCACGTTAGCCAGATGCACAAGGGGGCGCACCCATCTGGAGTTTGTTTACAGAGGCTGGAAGCTCTGGCGCGCCCGTTCTCTCTCTCTCTCTCTCTCTCTCTTCTCTCTCTCTCTCTGCCTCCTTCTCTCTGTCACTGTCAAATAAATAAATAAACAAACAAACAATTAAAAAAAAAAAGAGGTAACTATGTTTCCTCAGTTATTCTTAGTTTCAGCTGGGGCCCTTTTGAGGTATAATGGGGTGGTTCTCTCCTTGGGATCTGCATCTATGTGAAAAAGAGAAGCAGATTCTCCAATGGAGAGTAAAGTTAGCATCAGATAAATGTGAAAACCATTATTTTTTAGAGAGAGTTTAATAGGTGTAGGCCCACTTGTAGCCCACGATTGATTGGTGGGAGCTTGGTAATGGAGAGCAGGCTCAATTTTGGATTTGGTTCTGACTTGTTTCCCAGCTTCAGCTATGGGTTCTATTCCACTGAGTGGATCAGTTAGCCAAATCAAGGGCAGTTGATTTCTCACCATGGCTGTGCTGCACTATTACACTTATGTGAGCATCACGTCAGGTTGTTTGCTGCTAAGTAGATTAGACCATGAAGAATAACTGGGGAAACAAGCAAGAGTCCTGTCTTCTTGGCAAACCAGGTACCAGCACAATGGTGAAGGAGATAGACACAGAAAACAATCAACTCCTACCAAACCAAATATCCAGAGACACAGAGGCCCCTAAGATCTCAACACTGAAGCAGACCTAAAATGAACCTAACATGGCTCAGGGAAATTTGCAGAAGAGGGGGCGGAAAGAATGTTAGAGCCACACGTTGGATCATGATACACAGATACATTGCCTCCTACCCATAACTGATGGCTAACCCTACAATGCATAACCCACATACCCCAACAATGAGGGTCCCTGTGGAGGGGGGAGGACAGGGAGAAGCCTAACAATGGTGCCAACTTGACTGTATTCACTGAGTACAAAAATTTTAAGCTTTTTTTGCTTCATTTTTTATTTATTTATTTGAGAGCGACAGACATAGACAAAGAGGCAGATAGAGAGAGAGAGGGAATGGGCGTGGCAGGGCTTCCAGCCACCATAGACAGAACTCCAGACGCATGCGCCCCTTGTGCATCTGGCTAACATGGGTCCTGGGGAATCGAGCCTGGAACCAGGGTCCTTAGGCTTCACAGGCTAGCACTTAACTGCTAAGCCATGCCTCCAGCCCGAGTACAAAAATTTTAAAAGAATGTTTTCAAATTTAAAAACCCATCAACTTGACTGTATTCACTGAGTAAAACAGAATAAAAATAAAAACCGTAATTATGGAGATATATATTTGTAGTTGCTACCTGTTGAGTGAAATACTCTTAGTAAATTTCCAAGTATATGCTCTAAAGTTATGGGAGAAATTTTACATTCTGTACCCCTTTCTTGAATACTATGTAAATACTTAATACATTCTTATTTTAAGGCATTTTCCATATTATATCTTTAAACATTCAAAATATAACTAAGTTTATCT
Source organism: Dipus sagitta (assembly GCA_036346955.1). Lineage (NCBI taxonomy): Eukaryota > Metazoa > Chordata > Mammalia > Rodentia > Dipodidae > Dipus > Dipus sagitta. The sequence goes on from CM070771.1 coordinate 151,827,198, forward strand.
GTATTTATGATATGTAAGAGTCCCAATTTGGTGTTCTAACAAATTCAAATGTGTGGCTGAGCATAGAAGTTATTCAACTTTATTGCCTTTTCAAATACAAGCTCATTTCAATTCCTCAGCTGGGATTTGTGGGCAATTTTTTTAAACTTTACTCTCTTTTTTTTTCTTTCTTTCTTTTATTAATTAGTTTTGTACTCAGTGAATACAGTCAATTTGGTACCATTGTTAGGCTCATCCATGTCCTACCCCCTCCCCCTGGTCCCTCCTTGTTAAGGTATATGGGTCTGGAGTCAGCCCACAGTTATGGGTGGGATAAATGTCTCTGCATATCATGACCCAACATGTGGCTCTGACATTCTTTCTGCCCCCTCTTCTGCAAAATTTCCCTGAGCCATGTTGGGTTCATTTTTGGTCTGCTTCAGTGATGAGATATTGGGGGCATCTGGGTCTCTGGATCTCTGATTTGATAGGAGTTGATTTTTCTCTGTGTTGATCTCCTTCACCCTTGTGCTGGTACCAGGTTCACCAAGAAAACAGCACCCTTGCTTGTTTCACCAATTGTTCTTAGTTTCAGCCAGGGGCCCTTTTGAGGTATGGTGGGGGGGCTCTCTCCTTAGGATCTATGTCTATCTGAAAAAGAGAAGCAGATTCTCCAATGAAGAGTAAGTTAGCATCAGACAAAATGAGAATACCCTTACTTTTTTATAGAGAATTTAATAGGTATAGGCCCTCTTGTAGCCCACAATTGGTGGTAGCTTGATAATGGAGAGCGGGCTTATGTTTGGATATGGTTCTGACTTGTTTCCCAGATCCAGCTATGGGTCCCGTACCACGGAGGGGATCAGTTAGCCAAATCAAGAGTAGTTGGTTTCCCACCATGGTTGTGCACCACTATTGCACTTGTGTGAGCATCACGACAGGTTGTTTGCTGCTAAGTAGGTTAGACAGTGAACATAGGGTTATCATCTGATAAAGAACTAATGGATGCTATTATCAAATTAGTCTAAAAGCTAGAAACACTACTTTGATCTAGTTCATGAAACAGAATAATGATTCCTTCCCATTTTTACCCTGAAATGTACTATGATATGCATAGGAAGGCCAGTGGGAGTGATGATTATGTTTATGAAATCAATAAGTCTCCAAAGCAATGTTCTGAAAAGTTTTACCGCTTAGGTCATCTCAATGCTCAGCAGGAAGTATCTATTAGCAAGTGGAGTACATTTTTACCCGTCACATCACAATGAGATCAATCGTGACTTTGAGAACAGTTAATTTAAAGAACAAAGAGAGTACATTCTCAAGGTAAATATGGTAAAGAGAGAATGAGGGAAGAATACCAAGTCAAAGTGTTCTATAAAGGCCATTACTGTGAGCTGCAACAAAAACAGTCATTGAAGTTTTATGTTAGAGAAGATTGATGCCTATGTATGTACATATATATATATATATATATAATTTTACATTATGTAGAACATCACACGTAGGCTATAGGATACAAATGAGAAGGGACACTTCCACGATAAGAGCATAGTCTCAGACTCTGCACAGCAGCTTATGATGGATGGCCATGTGAGAAACATCTGAGTGCTATACCACAGATCCCTGCATTGCAGGTAAATTGGACCCACTAATCTCTATAGAAAAACTGCACCAGCACCAGGAAGGGTCACAGGGCTCTCTCATAAAGGAAAAAAAGACAGATCATGCATACATCCAAGGTTGGAAGGTGTAATTCTGGAGTAAGAAATTTCTCTTTTGTCTAATACAATTTCATATATGAATTCATCATTGAAAAATAGCTAAATCAGTGTTCAAACTTTTCATTCTTTACTCACATTGATGCTCATTTTTGTAGCACAGCACATTCTATCTCCTTCCTAGGCCATGATTCAGTGTTGCAATGCTCAGATGTGAATAGGGTCTTCTCCTAATAAACACCTGACTTTTTTAGGAATAGTCTGTTCCATGTTCAGATATTATGCCCATCTTAGAAAACATTTCCTTACTATACTAGATTTCTCCTACTGCTGTAACAAATTATTACAAAGTAAAGGTGTGGAATGGCATAGATACATTATAACCAATTTCCAGGGCTGCCTTCCTATGATGGTTTGTATCATATGGATTGTATGGATTATATATAACATAAACTTTACAGATCCTAGAATCGCCTGGGAGGAATTATCTAGATTTGGTTAATTGAAGTGGAAGACCCAACTAACAGTGTTCAGCACTATTATATGGGCTGGGGTCCTGGCCTAAATAAAAAGGAGAAAGAGAGCTAAATATGAACATTCATCACTCTCTGTGTTGATACTCTAGACTGAGTGTGTCTAGCTGTCTCTAGATCTTGAATCCATGCCTTCTCCACCATGATGAACTGTAATCTTGAGCTGTAAGTGGAGACAAACCATTTCTACCATAGGTTGCCTCTGGTCAGGTATTTGGTCATAGCACCAAGAAAATATGTAATGCCCTTATTTTGGGGAGGCACTTTCAAGAGGTCATGACTTTTTAAAAATGTTTATTTGGAAGAATTAGAGATATAGAAGTAGACAGAGAGATGGGGTGGGGAGAGATAGTGAGTATGGGTGTGCCAGCACCTTCTGCCACTACAAACCAACTCCAGACGCATGCACTACTCTGTATATCTAGTTTTATATGGACATTGGGGAATCAAACCTGGCCCATCAGGCCTTGAAAGCAAGTGTTTTTACCTGCTGAATTATCCCTCCAGCCTTAGCCATGACTTTTCCCTCACATTCCTCGGATCCTCATATCCTTTCAGTGTTATTTGTTCTGAGGATTCACATGGTTAGACTGGGGATTTTCAGGACCGCTTCTTATTCCATGGAACATAACTTTAATTACACCTTCAGATAGCCCTATCATCAGGTAAAATGAGACAGTCATAGTGAATGAATATGGGACATTCTCCTCACAGCCATTCTTTTTACACCCTCTGTGTACATGCCCTTGATTATACTATGGAAATGGGCCATAAACTAGGGTATTCTTTCCTTATCCATAGAATAATCCCACCACATTATAGAGTATAGCCTTCAAGGTTTCTTGTTGACTTCCTTCCCTCCTCTTCCCTGAAAGATTTTGTGTATCCTTCCTAGACATAGTTCCAACCATCATCCTTGGAAGATGTGCTAATTATTTTTTTCAAATTTCCTCCTAAAATATGGAGTCAGCATGTGAACATCAGTCATATTCATATGTATTCCTGACATTAATCTTTTATGCATATAGAAAAATATATTCAGATATAACCTGGAAATTACAAAGGAATCAGAAGTTCTTTATTTAAATGACTAAATTGTATTCATAGAAATTCACAACTATCCTCTTCTCTTAATTTTTCATTTTTATTTATTTATTTATGAGAGAAAGAGAGAAGGAGAGAATGGGCATGCCAGGGCCTCTAGCCACTGCAGATGAAATACAGATGCATGGGCCACCATTTACATCTGGCTTATGTGGGTTCTGGAGAATCAAACCTGGGTCCATAGATTTGCAGTTAAGTATCTTTACTGCTAAACCATCTCTTCAGCCCCAATGACTATGCTTTTAAAATAAAATGATTTTTAAAAGTTCATAAAGGATGAAAAATTATGCTTGTTGAAAGGGTAATGAGGAGGATGAAATTCCTTCAAAGGAGTTTGTGTTCATTTCAATTCCCCAGTCATTTATTGATGCATAATGATACCTTATAGAATATCACCACCTGCTAGGCATAGTGGCACATGCCATTAATCCCAGTACTCAGAGGCACATGTACGGAGGATCTATCACCATGAGTTTGAGGCCACCCTGAGACTACATGCCAGGTCAGCCTGGGCTAGAGAAAGGCCCTCCCTCAAAAATACAAAAGAAAGAGAAAGAAAGAAAGAGGAAGGAAGGAAAGAAGAAGGAAGGAAGGAAGGAAGGAAGGAAGGAAGGAAGGAAGGAAGGAAGGAAGGAAAGGAAAGCCATCAAGCATGCAAGCAAGCCAGGCATGGTGGTGCACACCTTTAATACCAGCACTTGGGAGGCAAAATTAGGAGGATCATCATGATTTTGAGGCCACTCTTAGACTACATAAGGAATTCCAGGTCGCCTGGGCTAGAGCAAGACCCTACCTCAAAAAACAAACAAACAACAACCAAAAAAGAAATTTCCCTACTTGCTGAAAAGTATGGAACTAATGTGTTAGTGTCACAAATCACTATCCTAAATGAAATGATGATCACAGGGTGCTGGATGCACAGAGTAGTAGGAAGCTTTGGATGGAATATCTTTGTGTTGTGACTCTTCCCTGGAATTGTTATGTGAACTAAGCTTTAATGAGCATCAAGTTAGGAAAGAAAATGATGGCAAAAGCATTCCAGATTGTAAAGTACAAGAATCAAAATCATGGTAGCACAAAACAATGCAGAGTGAGTGAATTCAGTGACCATCACGATGCTCCTATAAGGGGGAACAGTGGCTTTCAATGGACAGAGCTTGCTACTTAGAGCAACCTTTTCTACATGCTTCAAGTTTTTAACCAACATGGTGACTCTGGGGGATATGTAGAGCTTGAACTTAAAGTAGCAGTTAGAAGGACATCGGAGGGGTTAAATAGAAGGGGCTCATGATCAAGTCGCAGTACATTTCACTTTAACATTGTATGAGGTGTGTGGTGGAATAGAAGGTGATAAGATGGGACATGGTCTATAGTCTAGATGCTAATTCAGAGACAGGGAACCAGATTCAGGAAAAGAAGACATTGGGGCAGGGAAGATGAGCTGAAGTGCCTCAGGAGGAACATTTAGAAAGTAGACCAACAGGTGCTGGAGAGATGGTTTCACATTTAAGGTGCTTGCCTCAAAAGCACAAGGTGGCACCTACGTCTAGAATTCATTTGCAGCAACTGGAGATCCTGGTGCAGCCTGTGTGTGTGTGTATGTGTGTGTGTTGCTGTATCCCTCTCTCTCCTATCTCTCTCTCATGCCCTCTCTGCACTCTCAAATAAAGAAAAATAAAATATTTAAAAAGAAAAGAAAGTAGACCAACAGTACAGGATAATAGCTTTGGAAGTGAGGATGAGACACAGTAAAAAAAAAAAGAGAGAGAGAGAGAGAGAGAGAGAGAGAGAGAGAAACGATAATTCTCAATGAGATAGTGTAAATGGATTTTAGACATCTGTAAGGGCAAAACAGCAACATGTGTGGTGGAGCATGTCATAAAGATGCACGTGGGAAACTCAGGCCGAGACGCTGGCAGCAGCGCACAGGTGCCTTGAGGTTCCTTTTTTGCTGAGAATCACCAGCTCCTGAACAGTCAGCAAAATGGTACATATCTAAGAAAAACTTACTTCCAGATTCTGTACTTCTGTTGTATTATCAGTTTCTGACCACACGATGGAGTGCTTTCTTCACATTTTGTTATGTCATATATATACATATGTATAATTTTAAGAAATCCATTCAAATTTATTCTGCCAGCATATTTCTTTGATAATTTTATGTTCTTTATTGACAAGTATCACAAAAATAAATTTGAAATGTCTTTAGACCCAACCACACATTATCTTAGATAAAATTTATGATTGCTTAAAAAATTTAATTAACCCAGGTTTGATTAATAACTTTAAAAGAAACTATAAATATATAACTACTGGTGAACATAATTCTGTTTCATTGTGATTAGTGTATAATAGGCTTTTAAAATCTGAATTACGGTTAACTTTTATTTATTTATTTATTTAACAGAGAAGGAGGAAGAGGGAGAGAAAGAACAGAGGGAGGGAATGGATGCATCAGGGCCTCCAGCTGCTGCAAATGAACTCCAGGTGCATGCACCACCCTGTGGCTTATGTGGGTCCTAGGGACTCAAACCTGGGTCCTTTGGCTTTGCAGGCAAATGCCCTAACCACTAAGCCATGGTTCCAGCCCTGAATTATTTTTAGTTTATCTAAAAGATGAGTAGTTTCGTATGATGAACCTGACTTCTACTGTAGCATGTGTACATGTCCTCGTGAGCTTCTGTAAGTCAACATGTTTTTAAAACTTAGCTTTGGACCTTGAACCAACAATACTTCAGAATAGAATAACAGGGATGGCAAGAAGGATGGACAACCTCCGTTGTCTGTGCTTTCATGAGATTTATTTCAGGTGATACTGGAGTCACAGTAAGGTCCCTATTCCAGTAGAAATAATAAACAGACTCAGAACAAAGAAAATTTAATCCAATTATCTCTCTTCACTCATACATTTATACCACCTTTGGACCATCTCTGTTTTTAATCATGTTCCTCAATTTCCTATCATAAATATTTTGGATGCTTTCACATTATTGTAGCAAGAGAAGCATATATTTCTTGATGTATCTGAGATCTACTGAGTGACCTAAAATGATTTTAAAATCCTTAAACTTAGCATCCCTTCCCCCCATATCAAAGAATCCCTCTCATTTTTTCATAAAGTATCACAAACTTTTTTGGAACTATCTTTCTTTCAGTAGTGATTTTCCATTTTCCGTACCAATATTACTATTGCAGTCAGGTTCGCATTGGTGGCAGAAATCACCTGACCAAGAACAGCTTTTGAGGAAAAAAAAGGGGGTGGGGGTGATTTTGGCATACAGATTTGAAGGGAAGATCCATAATGGCAGGGGAAAATGATGGCATAAGCAGAGAGTGGAAATCATCTCCTGGCCAACATCAGGTGAAGAACAGGAACAGGAGAGTGTGCCAAACCCTGGCAAGGGGAAACGGGCTATAATACCTATAAACCCACCCCCAACAGTACACTGCCTCCAGGAGGCATTAATTCCCAAATCTCCATCAGCTGGAAAATTAGCATTCAGAACACCTACATTTATGGAGCTCACCTGAATCAAGACATCACAGACACTGAATTCACTGAACACTCTTTTGTGGCCTTGAATAAGTTACCAAATCTATATGATTCTATTTTCAGAGAACAACTCTGTAATGCCGTCACATGATCTATACCACATCTCTATTCAGCATAGAATAACTTTAAATTTAAATATCTATCTACAAACACTGATGATAGCAACTGCAATTGACCACACATTTCCTGGTCATAAAATTGGATAGTTTAGTAATAGATTTAAAGTTCTCATAAAATAATTTAGTTACTAAAGCTTATACAGTTAGGATATTTTAAAAGAAACTTTACTATAACATATGAAGGTCTTAGAGATTTGATCTTTAGTGAATTTCTAGTGGATGTACTTTTCTAGAAGTATAGTACAATTTATTTTCCTGTTACTTCCAAATATCCTGTTTCAGCATTAAATTTTATGGCTTGATAAGATCACTTGCTGATAGCCCAGATAAAGTTTGGGAAGTAAATATGTATTTATCATCATTTCCTGTAAATATGACATAAACTCAGTGTCCTCTGATTTCACTTTTCTCTTTGCTTTTAGTTTTAGCAGCATACTTTGAAGAAGCAAAAATATTCGTTCAAATAAAAACAATATTTTAATTATTTTATATTCAGGTGAAATATAGCAATCTTTAAAAAAATAAGTAAGATGTTTTTAAAATATTGTTATTTATATATTTGCAAATAGAGACAGAAAATGACAATGGGGGCTGGAGGGATGATGTAGTGGTTAAGGCATTTGCTGCATAGCCAAGGGACCCAGGTTCTATTCTCCAGGACCCATGTTAGCCAGACGCACAAGGGGGCACACGTGTCTGGAGTTTGTTTGCAGTGCCTGGAGGCCCTGGCATGCCCATTCTCTCTCTCCTTCTTTCTCTGTCAAATAAATAAAAATGTATTAATAAAAAATAAAATGACAATGGGCATACTAGGACCTAGTGCCACTGCAAACAAACTCCAGACATGTGTGGTTTTGTACATCTGGTTTTATGTGGGTACTAGGGAATTGAACCTATGCGTTCAGACTTGGCAAGAAAGTGTCTTTAACCACTGAGCTATCTCTCCAACCCTCTTTTTTATTTATGATAAAATATTAATAGCATAATATATTAAAAACAAAATAATAGCAACATCAAATACTTAAAATGGGGCTATGATTCAATATTAAAGATTAAACTAATAAGGCATTTGAGTAATGAAGATCAAATAGTTCACTGTCATATAGATACAAACTTTGCTACTCATTTCAATATAACTTCATGAAATTAGTGAAGACAAGTATGTGTGAATCTTTCTTTTCCGCTACTAGTATGTGAGTGCCCTGACATTGTAGGAAAATATGTCACAAACCTTGCAATCAGGCATGACTATTATTTAATTCTGCTCTAACTTTAATTATTCTAAATTAGCGAGGGAGGCTTTGATTTTATAAGCTTTACTTTCAGATAAAATTGTTGTTACACACCTTTAGAATATTGCACCAGTGTTGAAATGTGATGTGGATGTATATTGAAGGTATCTGGCATGGGTAATGGTAGTAGGTAAGTGTCTGTTTGAACATGTAGTTGTTAGCATGGTCTGCCAACAAAACAATTTATGATGTAACATCATCATTTAGCTGTAGTTGTATGGTCTACAAATGAAACTAAGGAATTGCCTTGGCATTACTGATTCAGATGATGGAAAATTAAGCTTAACTAAAATTTTCATTATTAGATATTTTTGTATAAGTTTTACACATTTGCATAAGATGTTGCATACTATAACATGCTCCAGTCCCACAGATTCATGTATTTTACTAAACATGTCCACTTCATTAATGAGTCTCTTTCCTTCCTACTTAGGACCAATATCCTCTGTCAGAAGTACTATGTTCTTTCTTTGTCTTTGTACCAGCTTTTCAAAGGAATATGGCTTCATGGAAACTTAGCAGCATTGTGTATCCTCCTCCATAAAGCTTTTACAGACAACACAATGGGATAGATCTGTTCCTATTTTCTAGTTTCTTATATTTTAAAGCTACTTATGAAATGTTTCCCATCTCATCATATAGTGATCTTCTAACACCAAAATGAGTGTAACTCAATTTTACATTCTCCATAACTCATAATAATCTTGTGGCATCAATATGTTCAATTCATTCACCACAAATATTCTAGCCCTTTCTGTGTACATGGGACTGAGGGTACAAGAGTAACTATGATATATATGATAGGTGATGATAGGAGATAAATGTTTGTTTGAACTAAAGTCGTTATTTTACTTTTCACATTTCTAGTTGCCATTACCATCAAGATCATTGCTGTGACCTGAAAAAAAACAGGGGGAAAAAGTCTTTATACACTAATGAAAGCAGTTCTGATAAACAGCATGACTGACTTTTTAGAGGTCACAAATCTTGGTCATAGTGCACTGACTCAATAACACAGATAAAAGTAAGTTAAGGGATTAGTAAATTAGCCGTTCTGTTTTCTGCTTGCAACAATTTGTACTTCTCAGGTGCAGACACTGAATAGTAATGAGAAGTGGGTGCCCATCACTGGAAGCTGGCATAATGGCAGCATTTCAAAGTGTCAGCAATTAGACATGATGAACAGCAAATAACAATGTGAATGGCCAGCTGAGTCCTGCTGTGGGAGATCAAGCAACTTTACCCGTGCCAATGGATGCTGAGAGTTTCTGTTGAGTAGAAGAAAATGAAGTAAACATCACTACAGGAGAAGCAAGGCATCAAAATAATCATTTGTACCTGTAAAATTACTCAGCATCAGCTAAGCTGACTATAATCAGCATAATAAGCCACAGTAGAACCCCAGGAGCCAGAGACAATGTCCCAGAACCACAGGGCTTGGAGCCCACATGATGAGTTTAACAAAGAGGGTAGAGCTGGGAACACTGAGATGTGTTCTGTAAGCTGTCTCTACTGAAGCAAGGATTCTATAGCGATGAAAAAGAATTTCTATATAAATGGATGAAAATGTATTGCCTTTAAAAATAATTAAGGGGTGTAGCTCCATAAATTAGGAAACATAAGCATGTAGTCATCCAGATTCACCAATGCATTGAACTCTGTCATGCACTAGACAGAAGCAGGGACAAACAGCATCCAATAGAATAACTTGAAAAATGCTTTCTAACTTCAAATTGCATTAGTTTTAGATAATTTTCTTGTTTATGTGCTTTTGTTACAATTTTTTATGTTTTTTCAAGGTAGGGTTTCACTCCAGCCCAGGCTGACCTGGAACTCACTAGGTAGTCTCAGGGTGGCCTTGAAGTAATCTTGACCCTCCTGCCTCTGCCTCCCAAGTGCTAGGATTAAAGGTATGCGTCACCATGCCTGGCTGGCTTTGATATTGTTTTTCTGCTCAAGACAGTGTTTCCTTATGCTGTTCATGCTGATCTCAAACTCCTGCTTTCAAGTAATCCTCCTGGCTTAGCCTTCAAAGTGTTGGTAGTACAAGTGAAAAAGATCATCACTGGCTTGAGTTTGAATTCTTCACTGAACTTGGTTTGAGGATTTGGAAGTAAGAAGAGAAATATATTATCATATGTGTGGAAGTTCTTATCATTTCTAGAGGATATTAGCATTATATCAAAAATGGTTAAAATTAATATTCCAGTAGATATGTTTAGTAGACAGCTAACTGGTTTAGTTTGTTTACTAATGGTAATAAACTTGAGTTGTAGTGTTTGGAACCATTAGCATATATAGTTTATACAAAGCCATAGAATTAGATATAGGCATTACCAGACAGAGTAGAGAAAGAGAGAAGACAGATGATCTTCTATGATTAAAGTTTACATATTGGGAAAAGTTCAAAATTGGTAAGGAATGACCAAAAAATTGATAGAGAAATAGGTGCCCTGTGCCACAGAGATAACATAGAACCTGTGGGCACTAAGAAAAGTCAGTATGATAAACTGGCTACTAATACCAGCCTTGAGGAACAATACGTTAATATAATAATAATGGAATAATGGTATTCCACTAGGCTAATTCAGGTTGATTCACATCACTTACTGAATGGAAGACTTTAACCCTATAAATTGTATCATGATTCTAGGTCTAACCTTGGAAATCCCACATCAATGGATTCACCTTGTAATTAGGAGGGAACTTAAAGTTCGCCAGACAATAGCAGAACATAGGAGGCAAATTGGGCCCAATTTCTGATTCTTGTCATAAAGTGAATATCCTGCTTATCCAGTGTAGTGCTTGTTGCACACTAACAATGTCTGGGCTCCAAAAGGCTTGGGTAAGTCTACATCCCCAGCTCCACTTCTTGTAACACCCATAGCCTCTCTGTTGGGACAGTTCCACTCTACAACCTCATGAGCTACTGTTCACATTTCTCTCAGCATTCTGGTCTTCCAAACTCCCACCAGAATGCTCCCACCCTAAAGCTCTACTTATAGGATTTCAGTGGTTCTCTAGATCAGATCAAAGTTTCAAGCTCTTCCACTTACCTCCCAAACCCCAGTTTCAAAGGCCTATGAACTACACAGTCAGGTCTTGCACAGCTATGTCCTGACTTCTAAGTACAAATTATCCATATCAGTGACTTCCTTGTTGCCATGATAAAATAAGCAGTACAATGATAAGCAGCAACTTAAGGAGGAAAGGGTTTACTTTCCTGAGGTTATGTGAAATGCATTCCATCATGGCAGGGAAGTCATGGCAGCAGGAACAAGAGTAGAGCTAACCAGCAGTCAGCAGTTATTGCAGTCAGGAAGAGAGGATGAACTAGAAGTGGAGATAAGGGTATAAAAACACAAGTACTGTCCCTACTGACCCACTTCTTCCCGCAAAGCTCTGCCTCCCTCAGGTTCCACAGTAATCCCAAACTTAGCCACCTGCTGCCGATCAAGTGCTCAAAGACATGTGCCTGTAGAGGACATTTTATTTTCTAACCACAAGAGGGGATATGCAATTCTGTTTGGTGTCCTTAGTTAAGAAGGGTCCTGGAATGCATGTGATGAAACCTAACCTTAAAATTTTGGCTCTTTCCTGTAACTACCAGTACCAGAAATCAGTATTACCCTCTTTGGTTGGTTTTAAGGGGGAATTTTCATCAGCTGCAATGCTTGACTGACTGTTGCTCATAGTAGGTATGTGTGGGTGTGATCTGGTTTTCCCACTGCTGTGCACTTCATGAGCCTTGTGTCCTCTTCATTTTGTAACTGTTCAATGAGTGTTGATGGTACTTTGACAGTTTGGAGGATTGAGGTTGTTGTTTTTTTTCTTTCATTTCATTGGTTTATTTCTTTCACAATCATAAATTTAATTTGTACCTCCCATTTGTATGTGTCTGATTCTTCCTTTATTTCCCAAAAAAAATCTGCCCACAATTGCCACTTTGAGAGCCACTCATTCTCCCTGCACCCTGCAATGTAAGCCACCATATTCTGATTGTGCTCAGTAATTGACATTTTGCATTGAATTGTCTCTTCCTAATGATGGTTTTGAAACCTCTACACTTATTTTCCATTTTTAAATGCTTAGGGCTCTGTTTCCTTCCATTTCACACCTAAAGGTTTATAAGCAGTTACTGGAATATAATGCTGGAATCTTTTTCTTCTGCACAGAGTTCACTAGAAAAAGTTATCACCATTTTGATTCCTAATTCTGCTGAGGTTATGAGTAGTATGTGATTGTTATTTGCTCTCATTGTTGGATGCATAGTTTTTTTTATAGTTTTAAATGCCGCAACTTCAAATTACTTTATTTCACTTTCTCTCAGGCCCTCCCCAAATGGCTGTCTGTATTATTTATGTAAATATTCAGTGTATAAACAGCCTTGTTGGTATCATTGTTAGTCTCCTCACTGTCCTCCCCCTCCTAAGGAACCCTCCTCATGGGGGATTGTGGGTCATGCATTGTGAGGGTAGACATCAGTTATGGGGAAGAGGCAATGTCTCTGTGAATCATGTCCCAACTTGTAGCTCTAATAATCTTTCTGCCCCCTCTTCTGCGAATTTCACTGAGCCATGTGGAATTCATTTTAGGTCTACTTCAGTGATGAGGTCCTGGGAAACTCTGTGTCTCTGGATATCTGGTATGGTAGGAGTTGAGTGTTCTCTGTGTCTATCTCCTTCACCCTTGTGCTAGTAAATTTGACTACCCACCCAAGGTGAATGGTAAGACCCTACTGCCAAAGATACCATATGTTTTTGGTACAGAACATGGAGAGACCTGGCTGGAATCTAGAAAATAGTCAGTCCCCAGACAGCTTGTCTAGTGCCAGAAGGTGCTACATGAGCAACTGGGGAAAAATGATCAACATCTGTCCAAGCATCTCATGGTCTAAGCTACTCAGCAACAAACAACCTTACATGATGCTCACATAGCCATGGTGGGTAACCAATTGCTCTTGGATTGGCTAACAGATCCACTCAATGGAACTGAACCCATAGCTGGAACTGGAAACAAGTCAGAACCATATCCAAAAATTGAGTTTGCACTCCAATATCAAGCTCCCACCAATCTTGGACGACAAAAGGGCCTACACCTATTAAATTTCCTTTAAAATAATGATGTATAGTATTTTTTAAAAGGGTTTAATAAAGGGGGTGTCATGTAGTTTCAACTCACATAGAAACAACTATCGTCCAAGTCTATCAGCGTTCAAGGTCTGAAATGTCCAATAGTGGAATATGATGGAGAAGGTTATATTGTGGAATGGAGCTTTAAAGTGAAGGTGACTTTCAGGCTGATGAAATTTCTACACTGTGAGCATGCATGGCACAAGAGAACAGAAGTGAGGAGTGAGCGAGTGACTATGAGGTGTATGTGCATGTAAGAGAAAGTAAAATAAGAGGTCAAGGGAATAAGTGATAAAGTGTTCTCAAGCCACCTGAAAATAGCATGTCTACTAAACTTTTACCCATTTAAAATATCATATGTGTATCTTCTGTTCTTTTTTTTTTTATTAGTCAGTTCTGTATTCAGCAAATACAGTCAGTTTGGTACCATTATTAGGCTCATCCGTGACCTACCCCCTCCCCTTGGCCCCTCCTTGTTGAGGTATACGGGTCATGCATTGTGGAGTTAGCCCACAGTTATGGGTAAGATAAATGTCTCTGCATATCATGACCCAACATGTGGCTCTGACATTCTTTCCGCCCCCTCTTCCGCAAAATTTCCCTGAGCCATGTTGGGTTCATTTTTGGTCTGCTTCAGTGATGAGGTGTTGGGGGCCTCTGAGGCTCTGGCTCTCTGATCTTCTGTTCTTTCTACAATATAATGTTGCTATTCAGACAGGTTGTCTTTGTGTTATGTGTGTTGCATTGTTTGTGTGTTTATTGATTTTTGGCAAAAGAATCTTCTAGTGAGGCAAAATGATAGATCTTTGTGGACTCAGTTTATATTTGGTAGTCACCTCTCCTCAGAACTGCATGAATTTCCAGTCATTCCACTTATGGTTCCATGGAAGAACTGAACTCTTTTAACATAGACTTCAAAATAAAGAATATTTTATATCTTATACACTGTTCAAAATTTAGTAACTTAATTTAGTAAAAGAAAGCAAGTATTTATTATGAAGAGGAAACAAATTAACACAAGCACTATTTCAGCCATGGTGCTGCACGCCTTTAACCCCAGCACTCAGGAGGCAGAGGTAAGAGGATAGCCGTGAGTTCGAGGCCACCCTGAAACTACATAGTGAATTCCAGGTCAGGCTGGGCCAGAGTGAGACCCTACCTCAAAAAAAAAAAAAAAAAAAAAAAAAAAAAAAAAAAAAAACAAGCTCTATTTCTAAATTCACAGTACCCTGAGCTAAGAATTATTATAACTGCTTTACATGTGTTAGCTTCCTACGCAGTAGGTGTATTATCATTAATCCCAATTGACAGGTGAAGAAAATAAAACACTATTAAGAAACTTCCCCAAGCAACCCAGAATGCAATGATTTTGTGTATACAAAAGATTCCTCATCTTCTGAATTCCTACTCTGCATCCTGACTTCTGAATAGAAATGAAAGTTTCTTATTATTTCAAAATCAGAGAGAAGCAAATGTCAATGGTTATTGTAAAACTTTTCTGTTGTGTTTTCAGTTTCTTCTTGTAATAGCCTAACTTCTTGTTAAGTAATTAGTTCGGTGAGAAAGGAGAATTGTATCTATTTTGTACTTTATTGGATAACTATGTTCTTCCTAATCATGAGCATCAGGACATTTGAGAGAGAAGAACAGAGCAACTCTGTATATGTGTATTTTATGAAAGTCCTCAATATCCAACATAGTTATTCAAATAATTACTTGTAAGTGCTGCAAAACAAACACCAATAAATGTATGTTTTAGATCACAGACAGGCATCAGTATACAGTGGTCACTACAGCCTAGGTGAATGTATCCTATCAATTGATGGAGGGAAGTTGGTAAGCACAATGAATCTAATGTTCACTAAGTAGGGCAGGGCAAGCCAGTTCCTTCTTCCTATATTTTAACCTGTGAAATTATCAGCTGTGGATCTTCCACCTTGCCTTATGCAAGAAGGTATGAGAGTGACTGTCCCAAAGCTGAAGACACAGAGGAGAGTGAGCTGGTCCTTCTGTGTACCCCTGACCTAGAATACTCTCAGCTGATGAGAATCAATGTGGACTGATGCACATGTGAATATTGGAATGAATAGTCACAGAAGGACACTACATACATGCCCTTTTCACAGTTATCTCAGAAATATATGAAAGACTATAGTGCTATTTTCTTCCAGTGCTTAGGTTAACATGAGAAACTAGGGACATTTGTTTTGTTGTACACAAAAATAAAGTAACAAACCTTGTGGGAATAAAGCACTTAAAATCTCCATGATAGGTTTGAACTTTTAGTCAACTCCTGACTTATTACTCATTAGCCATTCACCAACTCATCCATTTTTTTACAGAAGGCTTTATGGATATCTAATAAGTGTCAGTTATTCATCAAGAACAAAACTGAAGAAACCCTAGTGTCATAGAGTTTATATTCTGTGGAAGAAGACAGAAAAGACATGGAATTTTTAAGTTCATTGTGCAGAATATTAAAGTTATATTTAATAATTAGTAAGAAGAAAGTAGAAGTCTGGAGACTGTTCAAACTCTTAAGAAAGACAGGGAACAACTTACTGGAAAAATAACATTAGGATTAAGGACCTGAAACACATGAGGGTTTAATGCATGAGGTTTAAACTTTTTGTACTTTATCATCTGTGATTCGGAACAGCATTAAACTGAAAAGTATGTGACAAAGTTAACCCACTGTATAATGCCACCTCATACTTTACCTGGCTAGTCTTCGGTATGTCCAGGTTCAAAGTTGATCCAGAACATAGTGCCAAATGACCCTTCAACAAAATTAGAGAACTTACAAACTAAGGTACCTGGTTAACTCTGGCAAAGATCATATTTCGTCCTGTGCTTAGACAACTGTGCACAAATATCACCTGAGGAAGTGACTCCTGCAGACACAGGATCAGGAGTCTCCGGCAAGCAGCATCAGGTTACCAGTTGCGGCTTAAACTCGCTGACATACCTGAGTGCCTCAAGATCCGTTAATGATGACGGCTGTGGTTCTACGTCACTATCCAGAAACAGTGGAGAAAAAGCCATTGCTCTATGCACTCATTCCTGGTTTATCTGTGTATGGCTTGATCAGAAAGCAAAGGCAAAAAGTTGGTCAGTAGATGGTGCCAGAGGCTTGCTTCTCACCAGGAAGTGAAAGATATTTTATGAAGTTTATACAAAGCTTCTGACTTCCTTTCATTTAGAAAATTGTTAACACAGAAAAAAAAAATCTAAGACTTCTATCAGTTTCTCACTACTATGCAAGGAGAGTATTACATCTTTTCAAAAAGGGATTAAATGTCTAAATTGCAAATGAGCTAGAGAGGGGTATATTAAACGTTTAATTCTAATGCTTTATACTTTCAAAATAATACCTCAACACTTAAAAATATACATATATGTTATTTAAATCACTATATAGCTTCTTGATTAATTCCGTGTATTGAATGAGCTGTAGATGTACGTATTTGTATCTTTATACATAGACACCTGTATTTTAATTTTAGACTATTAATTTTAAGACTTCATGCCTTCTCATCTTCTTTTCTGGAAGGCTTCCTTAATGAAGCCTTTCTCATTGAAGTGTGATATTGTTCATGGATGGCTCTTCCACTAATAAATGCTGAGTTAAAATCTCTTACAGTGGTATCTTGTTTTCAAGACCTTCAACTCTATTGTTGTTGAATAAAACACCTAATAATTAATAAACATCCTTTGCTGGTATCTATATTATTATGCATGTTATTGCCAAAACTCTGTTATGAGTTACTTCAGATCATGAGCTACATTACTTGGGCCATAAATTCACTTAGAATGATGGCTGGCAATATGGACAAGACAGCACGAATGTTATTACTATGATTAATATAGCTAATATAGTTAGTAGTTGTAATATTATTAATGATATGTACATGAACACAATATCATACTGCTTATGTCTTGGTGTAAACTGTGAAAATAAAAATACCTATTACTTTAAACTGAATTTTAATTATGACAAAAATAGGAAAATAAATTAAAATGGAATAACATATTTCATATGTACTTTTAGAATACTTAAATTTAGAGATTAGATCAAATGCTTTTCACAGAATAAACATAATAATTGTTGGTATTTCCTCTGAAAATGGTATGTGTAAATTTGCTATTGGGTGCTTATAGACTAGATGGAAGTTGACAAAAGTAGAATAACTATCATACATATTTATGGCAACAAAAAATTTTATTGTATATGAAAATAAAGAAGAAACAGATTTTTAAGAGATAGACGAGAAAATGAAGAAATCATTGAGGTAGATTTGAGGAGCAAAGTAGGTGATATATTCTTAACCAATTGTAGTAGATATTGAGCAGAATGTCAAATTCCGGAGATAAAAATCTGTTAGAGAGGAGGTTGTGGGTTGGATGTTAGTAACCCATAACTTGAGAGGCTGAGGCAGGAGCATTTAAAGAGTCAGGTCATTCTGGCCTACTTAGTGAGCCCCTGCATCCTTTATTGGATTAATATGGTTTAATAAAGTGGAGTTTGTATCCATGAATCTAAGAAAATGAGGCTATTTCATCATTTTCTTTTAGAGAAAAGAGTTTAATTTGTATTTGATATGAAAACTGAAAGTTATTAAATCCAAAAGCCCAGACTTCTGTGATTACCCATGAGAACTTGAAGTTGTGGCAATGTATAAGTAAAAGAATTATTATATTAGAATTATTAGCAGGGGGAAAGTATGTTTTTCCTTTAAGAAAAGTTATCATCAAATTTTCCATTTGAAATCTAGTATTGAGATTTTTAAAATATTTGTATTTGAGACTAAGAGAGAGGGAAAGAGAGAAAGAGAGAGCGATTTGGCACACCAGGACCTCTAGACACTGCAAATGAATGCCAGACACATGTGCCACCTTGTGCATCTGGCTTATGTGGGACCTGGAGAATCAAACCCGGGTCCTTAGGCTTCATAGGCAAGTGCCTTATCCTCTAAGCCATCTCTTCAGCCCTATTAAGATTTTTATATTATAAAATACATTACTGTTGCAGTCAGGTTGGCATTGCTGGCAGAAATCACCCAACCAAGAGCAACATTTTGTTCCCAAACCATCCTTAAATAGCACACAGTTTGGCTTACAGCAATGGTAGAGCTGACCATGTTATCTCTGAGAGCTTATGTGATTCTGCCACACCAGTCTGTGACTAACTTGCACTGTACTGAATAGGAAGTGAGTCTTCCATGGGCCTTAGTAGGAAGTAGCATGAGAGATTCACTCTAAAGCCCTCTAGGTGTTACATTAAGTACTGAAGCTTTGGTGCTTTTATGAGACCCCTAGGGGGAAATGGGCTTTCTTCACAGGCTGGTGCTTCAGAGAAAATATGAAATATCTCATGATTGGGCACTGATAGGCATTTTATAGATATAATGGGATGAAAAAGCACAAAATAAAAGTAAAAGAAAAGGCTAGTAAGACACAGTACTGCAGAGGATTTAGGTGTCACCCTTATGATAATGTGGGTGGGAAAGAACCATGACCAAGCCTGCTGAGCAGTACTAGGGTGTACCATGTGCCCTGTTGCTACCCCAGAAAAATATCAAAATTGTGTGTTTAAATACTGCTGCTTTTGTATAATCATTAAAATTAAACCGTTGCCAGCCAATCTGTCATAATCTAGGAACTGTATATAAAACAACCAGAAAATATTCACTGGCCAGACATTCTGCTAGGTTCAAAGGTCATCAATCTGTTTAAGATAATATTCTACACTATCAGCTCATTTCAATTAATTGATGAATGTTGAGGATGGGAGCTCATAGGATAAAAACAATAAATTCTGCCTGAGTGAAAGAGAACCATTTATAGAGTGAGAAGTTTTGACAAAAGCATATCCAGGAGTGAAACTTTTTTCTGTTGTGTGTGGGGAGGAGAGCTATAGAGCATTACTTAGAGCTGTAGGAATAAAAAGCCCTATGATTTAACAGTTGATCCCTACTGTGATGGTTTACATTGATTGACAACTTCACAGAACCTAGAATCACCCCTGAAGGATTATGTAGATTAGGGTAGCCTCTGTGAATGTCTGTGAGGGATTTTCTTGATTGGGTTACTAAGACTGGAAGACTCACTTTAACTGTAGGCAGCAACATTCCATGGACTATGTAAAAAGGAAAGAGCTGGCTGAGCAGAAGCATCCACTCTCTGTTTCCACATTGTGCTGAATGTGAACATAAGCCACTGCCAGCATGTCTTCCCCTCCGTGAAGGTCTGTAACATGGAACTATAAAGAGAAATGAACCCTTCCTCGCTTAAATCAACATTTGTCAGGTATTTTGTTCCAGCAATGAGAAGTTGATTGAAACATCAAGGTTATACACTAACACATCTAGCTGAAAATACGTTGCACAAAGATATATAGTGTTAGTTTGTCAAAGCAGAAAGGCCATTTAGTGTAGTGCTTTAAATGTATATTGTTCTCCAGAGGCCCTTGTGTCTGAATATTTGATTTCTAGCTTTTGGCACTATTTGGGAAAGTTGTGAGACCTTCAGGAGGTGGAAACCTGGAGGAAGTGTTTTGCTGGGGGCAGGACTTGATGTGTTATACCCTGGCTCCACATCCTGTGACAATGGTTTTCCATTTTGGCAGACCATGCTATCTGCCATGTTGAAATTTCTGCTTGAAACTGTAAGCCATCTTAACCTCTTTTTCTTCCATAAGCTGTTTAGGATAGTCTCCATGGCAAGCTGTCCAACTATACTAACCAAATTCATGAGATCTCTGTTCAGTGAGAAACCCTCTCTCAATAAAAAAATGGTGAAGAGTAACAGAGGTAAACCCCCAACATCACATCTGCCCTCTATCTCCCTAGAGAAGTTTCTCAAGCAAGCAGTGATAGAAGAATTCATATTTAATATGTGACTTCCTTTGTAATATTTATATTCCTCATTTACTCTCAAAATACCATAAGGTGTTTGACTATACACTTTACTTGCTTGAAATCAAAAATATCATGAGATTATCCTTCCACATAGAGATTTGGTTCTTCTCACCTTAGATATTTTCTGACTCCTAACCACTGAGCAAAGCCCTCCACTGATTTTGGATCTCCTGTGAGGATCCTGCTATGGACTTTCTACCCAGCATCACTTCTAATGCATTCCCCTTGAAATATGTCTGGAGAGCTTTCAAAGCTTTTTGTTATTTTATCTTTACATAATTTTCCCATTTCATGAACTAGAAATAGCTCTTTATGCCTGATAGCTCACTTTGAACACAATGTTTAGAAACCAGTGAACAATTTCTGGTGACTGTCATGAGAGAAAAGGGACTTTATGATATGTTAGCAATATCTTCTTTCTCAAACCAGAACTTTCATATAAACCAGAACCTTCATAGTGTGAACATGAAAGATGTCCTGATTTCTGTTACTGTGCTCAGATGATACTGCTGTGGGAATTTACACAGACTGATTTACCACTTGGCCACTGGTTTATAGTAAAGAATTATAGCATTTTTAGAATTGAAAAAGAACTTAGAGGTTTGATATTAACTTCTTAATACTTTTTAGAGGTTAAATTGTGGCTTACAGAAAGTTGGTGACTTTTGATCTTTACAGGGTTGGGCTTAGAACCTATTGTGAGTGTGAAGGTAAAATGTCCCTCATAGACTCTTGTATTTAAATACTTGGCCTCCAGCTTATGTCACTCTCTAGGAAGGTTGTAGAACCTTTAGGAGGTGGAGCTTTGCAGGTGGAAGTGGATCCTTGGGAACAGATCTTTTTTTTTTTTTTTAGGTTTCATTGATCCATTTATTTTCTACTTTGTTTCTTTCTTTAAAACTGTGTTTCTCTATATGAGATTACTACAGCAAAATAATAATAATACAAAATAATATGTATTACAATGAATTCTAGATTATTTATCACTTTCCAGTATTCTATTAAAATATCAAAACATAGCCGGGCGTGGTGGCACACGCCTTTAATCCCAGCACTCGGGAGGCAGAGGTAGGAGGATCGCCGTGAGTTCGAGGCCACCCTGAGACTCCATAGTGAATTCCAGGTCAGCCTGGGCTAGAGTGAAACCCTACCTCGAAAAAAAAAACCAAAAAAAAAAATAAATAAAATAAAATAAAATAAAATATCAAAACATTAACTGGAAATATAAAATGATTATATTCTAGGTGGAATCAAAAGGAAGAATTAATTATGAATTATTTATTGCATCAGAGCTATTCCGTGATAGGATAACGTTGGAAAACGGGGTTCATTTGTGACACTCACAAAATTATAAATCAAACTCTATTAAATTCATTTGCATGTATGGATGAGAGTGCTTATAATTTCATATGAATACTGAAGACATTCATAATATATGTACAGAATAGGTATAGGAGCTATCTGGTCACAATATAGGTGCCAGCATCCTTGTGTACAATGGTACTACCTAGAAGTAACAAATAGCTAAAATTCTCCTGAAATATTTGAAAAACCTGCATATACCAGAAGCATAGCTATATCTTCACATTCTGATTTTTACTCCTTCCCTACACTGGTGCTTTGTACTGTTCACCACTTGCAACTTTTTTTTCCTTTTTTTCTTTTTTTCTTTATTAGTTTTGTATTCAGCAAATACAGTCAGTTTGGTACCATTATTAGGCTCATCCATGACCTACCCCTCCCCTTGGCCCCTCCTTGTGGAGGTATATGGGTCATGCATTGTGGAGTTAGCCCACAGTTATGGGTAAGATAAATGTCTCGGCATATCATGACCCAACATGTGGCTCTGACATTCTTTCCACCCCCTCTTCTGCAAAATTTCCCTGAGCCATGTTGGGTTCATTTTTGGTCTGCTTCAGTGATGAGGTGTTGGGGGCCTCTTAGGCTCTGGCTCTCTGATTTGGTAGGAGTTGAGTTTTTCTCTGTGTTGATCTCCTTCCCCATTGTGCTGGTATCCGGTTCATCAGGAAAACAGCAACCTGGCTTGTTTCACCAATTTTTCTTAGTTTCAGCCAGGGCCCTTTTGAGGTATGATGGGGTGGCTCTCTCCTTAGGATCTACATCTATCTGAAAAAGAGAAGCAGATTCTCCAACGGAGAGTAAGTTAGCACCTTAATCTTTTACATCTTCCCTCCCTCCTTCTCCCTCTCCCTCTCTCTCTCTCTCTCTCTCTCTCTCTCTCTCTCTCTCTCTCTTCTCTCTAACTCTTGTATATTAGTTATCTTTTTCCTCATTTTCTTAGTGGGCACTGACCTGTTACTCCCAGTACCAGCATGGGGCTATCATCCACAATGAGCTTTTGATCAGAGAGACCTACAAGGTTTCCTAAAAGACAGACAGATTTCTGTCAGAGTACTTGATGACCCACCAAAGGTTAGTGGTAAGACCCTACTGCTAAAGACACCTTATGTGGTTGACATGAAAAATAGAATGGCATGGCTGGAAGTTGGAAGACAGTCAGTCCCCAGACAGTCAGCGCATCTAGACCCATAAGGTGCTACATGGGCGACTGGGGAAAATGACCAATATCTGTCCAAGCAACTCATGGTCCTACCTACTTAGCAGCAAATAACTTGTTGTGATGCCCACACAAGTGCAATAGTGGCACACAGCCATGGTGGGGAACCAACTGCTCTTAATTTGGCTAACTGATCTCCTCACTGGTATGGGACCCATAGCTGGATCTGGGAAACAAGTCAGAACCATATCCAAACATAAGCCCACTCGCCAATATCAAGCTACCATCAATCATGGGCTACAAGAGGACCTACACCTATTACATTCTCTATAAAAAAAAGTAAGGGTTATCTCTTTTGTCCTAGTGCTAACTTACTCTCCGTTGGGGAACAGATCTTGAGGTTCCATAACCCAGACCAATTTCTGTTATCTCTTCAAGGTTCCTAACAGAAATGGAGCCAGCACCACTCTTATCCCTCCCCTGACTTGATAGAATGTATCCCTCTGGAATTATAAGCCAAAATAAGCCTCTTTTCTCCCTTAGGCTACTTCTGGTCAGGTAATACTTCAGAGAAAAGGAAAGCAGCTTATACAGAACTGAATTTTCTGCTGTAAAGATGCCTGTCTTAAACATTGCTCTAGACATCACTCTTGTCACTCTCTCTGCCTCTTCTTGCTTCCACAAGCAAAACCATGCAGTCAGGAAGATAGATAACAAGGTACTATATAAACAGTTAAAGGGTAATTCTTATCATAGTTGTGTCATCATGGCTATATAATTCCAAGGTGAAGATGATTAATATTTTATGCCTATCAGTTTTAGAATATATGGGGTGAAAAATATGATGGTAAAAATAAACAATAAGAGTTCTGTGCACTTATCAATGTGATCAGTGATGGCTAATAAGATTATAAGTGAGGACTGGAGAGATGGCTTAATGTTTAAGGGCCTTGTCTGCAAAGCCTAAGGACTCATGTTCAATCTCCAGGATCCACATAACCCAGATGCACAAAGTGACACAAGTACGCAGGGTCACGTATGTGAACAAGGGGCAAACACATTTGGAGTTCAAATGTAATGACTGGAGGCCCTGGTGTGCCAATTCTCTCTCTCTCTCTCTCTTGCTCTCACTGTTTTGCATATAAAAAATGACCGTCTTTTGGACTTGCCTCAAAAAATGTATATGAGGTCAAAATTCTAAAAAAACTCTAGAGGATTTTCTACAAAGCAAATACAATTTTAACTAAATTAATTTATGCATTTAATGTTATTTGTACTAAAATGTAATTACAAGAAAATACATGGGCTGTAGAAATGGCTTAATTGTTAAGGTATTTGCCTGCAAAGCCAAAGGATCCAGGTTCAATTCCCAGGACCCACATAAGCCAGATGCACAAAGTGGCACATGCATCTGGAGCTTGGTTGCAGTGGCTAGAGGCCCTGGCGTGCCCATTCTCTCTCTCTCTCTCTCTCTCTCTCTCTCTCTCTCTCTCTCTCTATCTCTCTCTCTATATATCTCTCTCTCTCCCTCTTTCTCTCTCTCAAATAAATAAATATATTTTTAGAAACCAACCTTTAAAAAATATTTTTAAAAAAGAAAGAAAATACACAGCAACATTTTATTTACTACTATCTAATTGAAGTACCTTTTAGTTATTAAAACATAAATAGATTTAGTTATGCTATTAAATTGAAAGTTTTTAAAACAACCAAACATAATAAATAGTATTTATTTTACTGCCTACTTCCATCTATTTAATAAATGTACTTTATACTGAATTATATTTCACTTGAAGAATACATTTTAATTTGCTGTAAACTTTCTTACACTTGCCTACTAAATATTAAATAGGATTTAATTTTATGATACTGAATAATTTAGGTGGTTTCAGAGGTTATTTTGAAAAATTCTCTAAAATATATGTGTAGAAGTATAAGTATAAACAAGTCAATAATTCTATGGCTTTTCAAGTTATTTGTCTTAATTTATGCATAGAAATGGGGATATTATTTTAAAATTTGTTTCAAATTTCAAAAGTTATCAACCAATCCTTGAGAATACTTAAAGAACTAATGAACAAGATGGAATTTATAATTTAGTGTTTAACTTTGGAACAAATATATTTGATTGTTTTCATGCCACATATTCTAACTTATCAAATCTCAACATTTTTTCCTTCTTAAAAGTCCATTTTTCTTTGCTTCAGTGTTTCATAGTCAAATGACATTCTATGGACTATGTTTTGTGATTCCTCACTTTGTTGAGTCTGTGTTTCATCAGTTGATTTTCATCAGTTTATTGATATTAGATGATCATATTTTTATGAATTAATGCTGATGTGACAGTTTTTTTTAAATATTTATTTGAAGGAATAACTATTTTCCAACTTGGAATTTTCCTGGTGCAAGAAATCCCCAACTCTAGGCATGAATGGTATGGAAATATGGATAGTAAATTTGGATCACAAGTTCTTTGATTATATTAGAAATATAGTTTATTTCTTTCTCTGAATGGTCTCTGTCCTTCTGTGGGGTATATATATATGATAGAAAAAGGTCCAAGCTTATGGCTTGCAACCAGAACCTGGTCCTCACACTTGCACTGTGCTCCCAAACCCTGAACCACACAAAGCTTTCTGCAATGATTCCAGGATATATGTAAATCCATTTCCACAGATTTGAGCATGGTGCATAGCATATGATCATTTAAGTTTCCCACCCAGTCTGAAAATGGCATTTTGGTAATAAGAAGCTCAAGAATAGCCAGTTCTGCTACCATGTCCCCAGCATGTGATGATTGAGGACTTCTGCACTCAGCAGAAATGTCAATGCAGAATTTTTAATCTGCTCAAACTGTTTGCAGTTGCCAAGATTTGATTAGAACTCTGTGGATAAGTTCAATGAATTCCTGTGCTTTACAGAGGAAGTAAGGAATTAAAGACATAAAAAGCAGAGATTCCATCAAAGCCGAGCCATTTGTTAAGTTTTAGGATTTAACTTGTTTTCCTTAATTTGTCAATATCCTGGGTTAACTAAAACTTGGTCTTGATTTTTTCCTTAATTAAACAGATTAGTGTGATTTAAATTTATATATTTATAAAATGTGTTATGAGTAAAATATTACTAAATATAAATTTGAAATGTTATAAATACATAAACCTGGTCAATTTGCTACATATGTATTTAAAAAGAAAATATAAAAGCATGATAAATGGGGATAAGAATAAATTACCTATTAAAATGTGTGATATAATATCAATAAGGAAATAATTTTCACACTTTTTAAAAATATTTTTCGAGGTAGGGTCTCATTCTGGTCCAGGCTGACCTGGAATTAACTATGTAGTCTCAGGGTGGCTTCGAACTCACAGCAATCCTCCTACCTCTACCTCCTGAGTGCTGGGATTAAAGGCATGTGCCACCATGCCCGGCTTTTAATTTTCACACTTTTTAGGGATATAGCAAAATGCACTGGTTTTCAGTGACATTTGGAATCAGAAAAGTGTACCTACAACAAATTCCAACACTTTAAAGTTGTGATAAACCTAGAAATATCAAAGAATAAATATTGCTTCTGAATAGAAAATGCTTAAGAACAGCAGCATTTATTTATATTCTGTGCAGTAAAATAAAATAAAAATGCAATTACCTCAGATAATTTTCTTAGTTAAAGCTGTGTTTAAGGAAAATTTCTGAGAACAGTGGTCAATTTGGTTCCCACACAAAATGACATTTAATGTACCTTCACTGCATGAACTCTTAGTGTAAATTATTAGCTGGGTCTCCTTCCACTACCCACTTCAGATAGCATGTTTCAAGAAATAAACACATGCAGCACAAGTGGAAAATAAAAGCTTTCTATTTCTTCGTTTATATTTTATTTCTTTATTTCATTTTGGATAACTGGCACTATAGATTTTTCAGAATATGTGCTTCAGAGTGATGTCAAGTGATATTACTTTTATTGTAAATTACCAGCAGACTGAAAAAATTTATTCGTTCTGAATTTCAAATTCTAACTGTATTGCTTTTCCCACATCTTTTGTCAACATTGTCTACATGAGAATGTACAACATGGTTACCCTGGCTAAACTGATAGCTTATGAATTATTTCTTTCGCAAATGACCTCCTATGTCCTACACTGTGCAGTTTTCTTAAACAAAAATAATAGCAAAATGATAGAAAGTTTAAAAGGAGGTCAGACTAATTGTTTGAATTTATTTAAACATGGGATTCTTCCTTGAGTCTCTATTATTTTCCATTTACTACAGAAAGGTAATGCTGAACCAACAATAGTGAATAAAAATTAATAATAATAATTACAATTCCTGAATATACAATTCTCTTGCAGTCAGCTCCACATTGCTGGGGCAAACATCCAACCATACACAGCTTATGGGAAGAAGGGGGTTTATTTCAGGGTTATGGAATCCAGGGAAACACCATCAAATGGCAAACAACAGCAAACTCTAACAGAGCTCAAACTATTCTTTCCACAACTATTGGCTGGAATTCTGATCTGCCCCCAAACATAACTTAGGGCTGGACTATAAGTGTCATTCCCAGTGATATACCTCCTATTCCCCAGTAGGGCTCAGCCTGTTAGAAACTCAAAATTCAGTCCTGAATGCATAGGACCATATAGTACAACTACCACTGATACTTGTACTAATACACTGTACTGGGAAAATTAATTGATTCATTCAATAAACAGTGTTTCTGATTCATGTATAAGTATAGAAGCAACAAGGGAGAGAAGATTTTTTTTTTCCCCCCTCAAGAAATTTACATTCCTTCCTCATGCTTCTCAGGGTTTGTTCCTGAATACCTCTCAGAATACTCCTAATGAAGCATGTTGGGTGGGAAAAAAATTGACAGCAGAAAATATTTAATTTGATCAATGTGTGTGTATGGAGGGTGTAAATGTAGACATCTGTATGTCAGGGAGCCTATAGGCAAGGCATAGAATAAGCTTGAGTGCTCATCCTTTCCTTACACCTTGTTTAGAAACAGGGTTTCTTTGTCTATCACTACATTCCCCCAGGCTAACAGGCCTATGAGCTTTCAAGGATTCTCTTGTCTCCACCTCCCATATTACTGAAGGAGCTCTGGAATTACATATATGTGCTTTTGTGTTCAGCTTTATTATTAGTTCTGGGGATCCAAATTCAGGTCTTCATACTTGTGCACATGCTGTACCACTGAGTGATCTACACAGCCACCAAACCATATTCAATTGATACAAATCTGGTTTGTTAATAGGTTTATAATAGAAAATAAATGGAAAATACATGTTAATGTTTTATGCTTTGTTGTATGCTTCATAGGAACTGTACTCTATTTAGTAATTTGCTGTTTTGTCTTAGTAAATATTCATAGCTTATGCAATAGGCACTTGTGATGCAGAGTATAGCAATAATGAAAGAATATGTTAATAATCAGCAAAATAGTGGAACCTTTATAAACTACTAGTGGATCATTATCTCTTTTAGTAGTCCATCAAATATTTTACAAAAGTGTTGTAGAAAGTTATGTTCTATAAAAAACGATTACATTTTATTTTTCTGAGCATTCATTAACTTTTCAACTATACCTTCAGAGCACTGAAATTGCTCATACAGATGTTATAGAGGCTGCTAACCAATGAAGATTTAATGATTCACTTCCATTTCCGATTCTTTTTTTTTCTCTTTTTTATGTAATTAATCTTCTTGGAACTTTACATATACGATCAATATGTGAAAAATAAATTCAAATCAGTACCAACACTATTATTGGCATAAATATAAAATAAAATGTACAAATTAATCTCAAAGTATTTCATTTTTATTTCTCCCCAAATTGTCATTTATTGAGATACTTCCCTGTCCCACATTTTTTTAAATTTTCACTAGCCTCAATGTACATATTTGTAAAAAGAATGATTTTGAATAAATCTTGCTATATGTGTAAAATATATGTTGATTAATGAAGAAATTATATTGATGAGACCATGGAAACCTATTATCTAACAATATCAGTTGGAACAACAAGATATAGTTAAAGTCAACTAAGTGTTCAATAATCAGGTCATTTCAAAATACATCATGTAGCAATAGTAATCAGAGTACTATAACAGTGCCATTAAGAAACAAAACAGAGAACCCAGAAATTGGTCAATGCAGTTGTGGTTAATTAAGGGGTGCCAAAGCACACAAGGGCAATCTTTAATAAATCTAAACCCTGAATATTTAGATATAGAAGAATGAAAAATAACCCTCATCTAACTTTATTGTTTTATAAAAATTAACTCAAATGGATTAAAGATACATGACCCATATACCTCAACAAGGAGAGTCCCTGTGGAGGGGGGAGGACAGGGAGGAGGCTAACAAAGGTACCAACTTGACTGTATTCCCTGAGTACAAACCTAATAAAAATAAAATAAAATTATATTATCAAAAAACATTATATATATATATATATATATATATATATATATGGCTGTTTTACATTAACCTGGGCAATAATTTCTATCGCTATGATTATAAAAGCCAAAGCAATAAAAGCAAAAGTACAAAAATTAGAACTTCTTCCAATGAAAAAGATTCTGTATGATGAATGAAATTCAATGAAGAGAATAAAATATCAAAGGTTAGAACTGGAGAAAATATTTCAAATGACTTGCTAATGAGTTAATATACAAAAAACATAGAAATTCAAAAAGTCAACAACAAAGTAAACAACCTATTGAAATCACTAATGGACAAAGATGTGTGCATTTGTGTGTGTGTGTGTGTGTCTATGTGTGTGTACAGTAGAAAATGAGTTGTTAAGATATAAGAAAATTGTGTTGTCTGCAACAACCCAGAATAACCTAAAGGATGTCATTATGAGTGAACTAAGATGGACACCACACTATCTCATTTGTGCATAAAATCTAAAATTTTAAAACTCATGAAAGCAAAACAAAGATGGTTTTCAGGGACAGAAAGATGAGAAACAGGAAGGTGCTAGGACAATGGATATAAAACGTCAGTTATACAGGATAAGTAAGCTAGGTTCTAGTCTACTGCTCCACTACTGTGCCTAATAAGTATTTCATACATGGTGACTTGAAATGAACGAAAGGTGGATACTAAATGTTATCATACTAAAGGTTATATATGTGGCAATGGTTATGTTAGTTTAACAGTCAATCAATTCATGTTATATATGTGCATAAAAATACCACAATGAACTCCTTAGATATATATGCAATTTCACTTGTAAATTACCTCAACTAAGAAAAATGAAAACAAAATAAATACTCAAGAAAATTAATATCTGAAAGAATAATTAATGCTTTATATCATATTTTCCTTTCTCACATGCAAACAACATAAAAGTTGAACTCAGTCTTTAAGTTTAGTAGCAAAATTAGACTAGTACAGGACATAAAGCAAAAAGTAGATGGTAGGTTTTTAAAGCTGACTTGTGATGAGGCAGAATTGGAAATTAGCACCCACTATTTTATATATATTCTCAAGAAATTATCACTGAAGCAAAATCATAGAAATGTGAATATAGAGAGAAAAATGCCAAAACTACTTTAGAATGTTATGATTGGTAAAAAAATTTTTATCTTCATAAGAGTGATTTTTTATGTTAAAAGGAATGGAAACCCAGCCTCTGAACATTTTAGAGTTATAACATTTCACAGGCAAGTCAAGGCACTGTTGGAACTGTTTCCACATGGCTGGTATGTATCAGAGCTAAAAGTTAAAATTACTTTCTTCAGTTTTATTAAAGCAAAAATACTTCGTGTTGTTTGTCCAAATAGCTTTGTAAGGGATCTAGAAATGATAGATGGGCATGAGATGAACAGCTACTGAAGAAAGCCAAAGGGATTTTGTTTCCCTCATATGTAAGGTATGACATATTGGGGCACCAGAAAGGCTATCTTTCTCTACTCATCTCTCTTGAGATTGAACCTGGGACATTCTAGCCATTTATGGAAAATTGAAGACAGGTTTTAATTCTCTAAATCCTGCTGGAATATAGTTAAATTGCCCATTTTAATAATAAGAATAGTTTATTTTTATCATTACTGGAAGTGAGAATGAGCTGAGAAAGGATACAGTATTTAACAACAAAGAGTAAGTCCCCCAGTCATTATTGGACTATATTTTGTAGGCACCAAGCACACCATTCCACTTAAGAAGTGCCAATGAGCAACTGCTAAACTGAGACTTCTAGTCGTCCTTCCTTTCCACATTCTTGGGAGGAAGTGCTGATGCCTGTAAAAGAGGGCTGCTTTGGATGCCGTGAAAATCACACAGGCAAGCAGGTCTGGCCATCTTGCAGCATAAGGAAAGGGATATGGCATGCATAATGAAAGAAAGCACATGAAATGAAGTGATAACTAAAAGTCACTGGGGTGAGAAAAATATAGTCCATGCTTTGTCATGTGAATAGATGCAGAATTCTAAACAGTAGCAAAATATTAGCAAATAAAGTGCAATTATCCACAAATGGATAAAACATCAGTATCACAGGGGAATTTATTCTAGAATTTAAGACCGATTTAAGACTGAACCAAAATATTTCACAATAAATGAGAAAAAAAATCATGCATCCATAGATATAGAATGTACATTTGACCAAATTTAATACCAATCAACATTAAAGATATTGAAAAATTACAACTGAAAAGAGTTTCTTTATCAAAGCTAGAATTTTCTGAATGAAAAGTGTGTCTGAGCAACATGATACTTAGAGATGAGCTATTGAAGCATTTTGGCCTGAAGTGAATAGTAGGAAAGGATGCTCACCCTCCCTACTGACACTTGGTGCGGTAGCAGAGGCCAGTGTTACTGCAGAGAGGCAATAAAACCTATCCTTGTTTATAGCTAGTTTGATTTAAGACACAGAAAATCTAAAGCAACATAGCTTGCTTATATTAATTTGGATGAAGTTACTAATTCTAAAATGTCAATAAAAATATTTTTCCATATGCCAATACTAGCAATAAAACTACATAAAAAATTTTAAAGATACCATGTATAACATTTTATTTTCCTTGTCTTTTTGTTTGTTTGGTTTTTCAAGGTAGGGTCTCTCTCTAGTCCAGGCTGACCTGGAATTCACTATGTAATCTCAGGGTTGCCTTCAACTCATGGTGATCCTCCTCTCTCTTCCTCTCAAGTGCTGAGATTAAAGGTATGAGCCACCACTCTCAGCTTTATAATAGCATTTTAAAGTCCAAATATTTCAGAATAAATTCAATGCAAGAAGTGAAATTGAAATAGATTCATACACTTGTTTCAAAGGTAACCCTGCATTGCAGTAGGGAAGAGATATTGTAGCCTTCTTAAACTGTGTATGTCAATGGAATCTCTTCCAGGAAAACTGTCTTTTTTATTCTCTTCCAAATAGCATACATAAATATTAACTCCAATTAGATTAGAAATCCAAGCACAAAACTTTCAGAGCAGTGATAAGAACTTACTTTTAGTATCTTGGTGATGACAAGATATTCTGAAAGAAAAGAAAATAATAACTACAAGAGAAAAATAAATTGAAAAACTATGAGTACCATGAAAAATAAAAGCTATTGTTTATCAAATTCATTATTTTGAGAGTGAAAAGTAAGCAAGAACCTGGAAGAAAATATGTACAACATGCATGTGAGATAAAGAACCCATATCCAGGTTTGTAAAGATTTCCCATAAATGTACAAAAAAGTACTATATATGTGCATGTGCATAAAATTCAAAGGAAAAATGAAGAAAAACTTGAAATAGCACTTTAGTAAAGGAAAAATACAAATTGTTGAAATGCAACAACACTGAACTTCATGATTCACTAAGGATATTAATTAAAACCAAAATTATATCCCTCATATACATCCATGATGAAACTACATGTGCTGACAAGTACTGGCAGAAATGTAGAATAATTAAAATTTACATTTTAGGGGCAATATAAATTTTTATGAGCCCTTTGGAAAACATTGTAAAGATACAATAATCAAGACAAGGTCTTTGCAGTTTCTGCTAAGGCTCATTGCAATATCTTGTAAATTAGAAATTCTACACCTTAATACAGTCTCCCAGCCTGTAAATTAAGTTTCTTGAGACCTAGGAATTACCCAGATGAATTAATGTGATCACAGGGGTTTTTAAATGGAATTGAAGAACGGTTAAAGCACAGAAAAGAGACATGGCAATGGGCTCAGGGGTTGGAATGGTGAGCACTGAGGATGGAAGAAGGCTCCTGCAGAACTTCACTGACTCTCTCATACAGGTTATAGCTTATCGGTATCTTACTTGACATTTATAACGCGGGACTATAAAAGTAACTTTGTGTTAATATAAAATTGTGATAAGTTGTTACAGCAATAACAGAAAACTAAAACATTAATTCATATCATCAATAGCTAAAGAACAATTAATATATCTCAGCCATCAGACTCATTGTTGGACATGTGTTAGCAAATATAATCAGAAGGGGAGGAATAATTCTAAACTCATTGTAATGAGGTCAGTATTAACCCGATGCCAATGCTAGTCAAGGACATACACATCTGTGTGCATGTGTGAACATATGTGAGCACGCACACACACACACACACACACACACACACACACACACACACACACACGGAGAGAGAGAGAGAGAGAAAGAGGGAGAGAGAGAGAGAGATGCAGGCCTATAGCCTTGAATACATATGCAAAAGACTAGCAAATTGAATTAAAAGGGTTGCTTGGCATGAACAAATATGATTTATTACTGAGATACAAGAATGGATCAACAACAATTGTGTTTCACCATGTTAAGAAAATGCAATTTGGTGATGGAGAAGACTCAGTGGCTAAAGCACTTTCCTGCAAAGCCTAAAGACCTAGGTCTGATTTCCCAGTACCCATGTTTAGCCAGATACACTAGGTGGCCCTGTGGTCCAGAATTTGTTTGCAGTGGCTAGAGGCTCTGGTGCAGCCATTCTCTCTCTCTTTTTTCCCTCTTTCATAAACAAATTTAGAAAGCAATCTTAAATACAGATTAAAATGAAATTCAAAACTCATATAATTCTCTCAATGAAGAGATAAGACAAAATTCAGGACTCTTAAGTTAGAAGAACAAATACATACGTGGTGGGGAGATGATTCAGTGCACTTTCTATACAAGCATGAGAATTTGAGTTTGACCCAAAGCACCCAGATTAAAAACTGGATGTTGCCATGCACATCTGAAACCCCAGCAATAAGGAGTTGAGAGAAAAGAGGATCAGAGGGCTCTCCACTCAGCCATCCTAAACAAAGAATAGTGTGAGTTCCAGGTTCAGCAAGAAACTGTCTCAAGGAAACAAGGAAGAGAGCCAAGGAAGAACCCCCCAGTTCATCCTCTGGCCTCTGTATGTGAGAGCACTGGGCATGCACAACTGAACATACATGTGCCTTCACCACACATCAAAGACTCACGCCCCTCCGCCCACATGTTCCTGAAGTATTCCAAAACGCCATGGGATCTGAGAAAGGAAGATTTTTAAATTTTATGTTCTAATTTAACCATAAAACAGTAAAAATATTTACCTTTTGGAAACATTTTATTTGATATATTTCAAATGTCTACTTCTGAGAACTGAGCAGTAGCAGCTAATGCTTATGTTCTCAGCAATTTTTACACATGAATTAATCTAATTTTTTAAACATGGTGTGAGTATGTAAAGGAAAAAGCAACATTCATAGATGTGGTAAATGGAGTAGAGATAAAAAAACAACAACAACAACAACAAAAAAAAAAAAAATCCTGGAACCAACTACACAGCAAAACTGGATTCAAACACCTGAGATAGTCTTCCTCCAGAAGTCGCGTTTGCAAATTCCCAAAATCGTAGCACTTGTAAAATTTAATTCTGAAGATTTACACAGATATTTGATTCATAAATAATCTTGGGAAGGGGGCAACACCTACCATGGCATAGAAGCCAAGTAATTTAGTTTGCAGGGAAAAGAAAACATCATCATATATTAACATCAAATAGAATGATTATTAACCAAACTACCTTGACTTGATATTTTATTATAAATGTATTATAATTCCCACTATCCAAAACATTATCTATTAATCTGTGAATGACTATACCTCTTTAGTATATCAGAACTTTGCATAGATACTTGGCATTTTTTTTTAGTATTTTCTATATATTTGGGTGCCTGTCACTAACACATTTCTGTACTGATCACTAACTCACATACTATGCCTTGGCTTACATTTTTATAATACTTGCAAAGCGAAAAATAATTTGAACAGATATGCCTAAAATTTTACCAAATACTCTGGATATAAGCTACATGGAATCAACTCCTAGCCTTTTTTTTACCACTGAATTCAAGTTTTGCAAAGTTAGACACATCATTTAGTGTGTGAAGATCCTGGAAACATACATCCTCTCATAGGTATCTCGAGAATTCAAATCATAGTTTTATAAAATATTTTTTAAATCTATAGAGATTCACATAATACCCAGTATAAGTCAAAGTCCAAGGTTAGGATTATCAGGGTTTTGTCTTTGTTCCTTGGATCTTGAATAATATATATATATATATATATATATATATATATATATATATATATATATATAATTGTTTCATGGAGAAAGAAGACACAGAATCTGAACACTCAATTAGTGTCATCTAAATTTTAGTAATGAGCAATTGATATTGCTAAAATTATGACGTGGTAACAGATATAGTATAAGGATAAATTGTCAATATTATCTGTTGAGTATGGATCATGTGTCATTTACCTGTTCCTACAACTTCTTGCCCTGAAGTTTTTACCTTTGTCTGGAATAACTGGCCAGCTTGGTTTCTTCCTTTAAACACTCATCCTGTAATGCTCCCCCACTCTGCCTCAGACACAAAAGGACCCTTCACTCTCAAGGGCTATTATTTTATACTCTCATAGGACTAAGAAACTACTTTTAGCCAGCTAATTTATAAATTTAAGAATATATATATATATATATATATATATATATATATATATATTCTAAGGTATATATTCATATATATATTTATGCATGAAAGGTGCATTCCTTTCATCTGAGCACTTGGGAGGTTGAGGTAGGAGAACTGCTGTGGACTGGAGGCCTGTCTGAGACTACATATTGAATTCCAGATCAGGCTTGGCTACACACACACACACACACACACACACACACACATTATATATATATATATATATATATATATATATATATATATATATATATATATATAGTGTGAAAGAGAGAGAGAGATTTGGTGTACCAGGGCCTCAGCCATTGAAATTGAACTCCAGACTCTTCTCTTGTGCCACCTAGTGGGCAAGTGCAAGAGATTTTATGTATATATGTGCATATATATATATATATATACATGCAATCACTTTATTGATAGCTGTATTCCAAACAAAGTAAAAGCTACTAGAATAGTCATTTCTGGTTTTTCTCCTGACTATACCAACAGATGGCAGAATTTAAATTCACAAAGTTTACATACTAAAAAAAGACTGTGTGTGGTGGTGCATACCTTTCATCCAAGCACTTGGGAGGTTGAGGTAGGAGGATTGTTGTTGGCTGGAGGCCATCCTCAGACTACATAGTGAATTCCAGGTCAGCCTTGGCTACAGCAAGACCCTACTTCAACATGCAAAAATAAAATGAATTTAATTTCAAGGAGAGATCATAAGTAGAATTCCAATGTTTATAATAAATATTTAAGCTAATCTGATCCAGGTGAGGATATGGGTATTTATGATGATGGAGACACTTGCAGCATCAGTCCAAGAAAATGTCAACAACAAACAGATCTTTGTCTTATTCAGTCAAGATTTGGTTGTTAAAAGCCAAAAGATAAATTCCTTGTTTACAACATCATTCTTTTACAAACATTTCTTTTAGTGGTCTTAGAAGTTGTAATTTATGGAACTGAATAATGACCTTCCTACCTGCTTTATCCTTGTTGTTGAAATTGTGAGTCCTCTAGTGATCCACTTATATTCCCTAACCCCTTCCAGTGGATTTCTAACATGATATTTAATATTCATTAAGTGTTGTACTTACCTTCACATTTCTGGGACAAACTATTGATTCAAAGCAGCTGATGGGAGATCAGTATTTATTTTGGCTTGCAGTCTCAGGGGGAATTTAATCATGACAGGAAAGCATGGTAGAACAGAGGCTAGGTATCACTTCTTGCCATCTCAACTGGCAGAATAATGTAACAAGTGAGTGAGCTGAGCTCTGGAAATAGGGAAGCTGGCCTAAACACCCCAAGTTTACCCCCAGCAACACACGTCCTCTACCAAGTTTCTACCTCTTGAATTTCCAATAGCTGGGGAGCAGGAATTCAGACCCATGAGACTTTGGGAGACCTCTTATTCAAACCAGCATCCTAAACTAAAAGATACAGTTTTGAAAAGAAAATGAGTCTCTTTTCTTCTTTCCATGGTTCTTTTTTTCCTTTCTGAATCTAAGGGCATTTAAGTAAACATCTACAACTGTTTTTTTTTTTTTTATATTGGTGAGAGATTCTTGAATTTCATTTACATTTTTACTGCTCACTTACTGCTGTGCTGGTAATATCAAATGCAGAGTTTATTCAAATAGTTGTCTTTGAAACACATATGAGGTCAAAGAATATCCAGGTGGTTCTGAGCCCCTTAGCAGACACAAAAAACACACAAAATGAAAATTGGAGATGAATTCCTGAAATACCT
Organism: Dipus sagitta; assembly: GCA_036346955.1. NCBI lineage: Eukaryota > Metazoa > Chordata > Mammalia > Rodentia > Dipodidae > Dipus > Dipus sagitta. The sequence goes on from CM070771.1 coordinate 151,864,794, forward strand.
TTGGGTATGTAATGCTAAATTATACCTGAAAATTCATTCTACTCAACTCAGCAGGCAGAAGTAGCTCATCAATGTGATAATTATTATGATGAATAGGAAAGTAGCTAACAGGACGGCACTGCTCTGCATACTTCTACAGACAGGCTTAAATAAACTACATTAATATCTACTAAGGATATTTCATGCACATTTTTCATCAGAAATATTTGGATGTATGGAGAAAATATTTTCATATTATCATTAATAAGAAACAAAACTATACTTAAGGTGGTCAATATGTAGCAGTTGATATATAATTGATATTTTTAAATCTCTATAAAGTAAAGAACTTCAAGTATTAGGATAGCTCATAGTACATTATCTTAGGCCATGCACAAACCTTATTACCAACCCATAGATCACATTTCTTCATTCTTGGTCTTACATTTTAAAATCAGTTGTGTTTATCAAAGTAATTAAGTAATGATAACTGAAGTAAAATGCTAAGTAGTATTTCTGTTGCTCTTTTCTAAATTTTGTTTCACTGACATTTACTTCTCCAGTTCATGAGGAAGTGACTTTATGGATTAGAATATCTTTTGTGGTTCAGAAACTTATACACTTCAGCTTTTTTTTTTTTCTGCCAGTTCTGTGGGCTTGAAACTTGCACATCACTTCCCTTGCCAGTAAATATGATGAAGAATCCAGAGATGTTTAAGATGAAAAATAACAGAAATCACATCCATGGCACAGTATGCTATGCTGACAATTCCGTTCCACGTCTGCTACTAAGCAGTGAACCATTTTTAATGAAAATACTTCATATGTACTTAATCCAGTGCTCACACTATGAAGTGCACAATGGCGGACAGTGATGAAAAACTACAATATGTATCTGAACAATAATTAAATATGCTCTTTAGAGCAGAAAAATAAGGGCAATATAAAAGAGAATACTAATCATATAGTTTATCTAGCTTCAGCAACATGCATTTTTCTCCCATTATAACAATAAGAAATTGAGGTGATTTATCCCCACTTATGTCTCACTATTTAATCTATACAATTAAGCAGAATTTTACATATAGCTTGATTTCCTTGATATGTTGATTGCAGGACACCATGTGGATACCAAAATTTGTGGATGCTCATATTTCTTATGTAAAATGATATAGCTTTGGGGCTGGAGAGATGGCTTAATGGTTAAGGCACTTGACTGAGAAGCTTAAGAACCTAGGTTCAATTCCTTAGGACCCGACATAAACCAGATGCACAAGATGGCACATGTGCCAGGTGTTCCTCTGCAGGGGATGGAGGTCCTGGCACACTCATTCTCTCTCTCTCTCAAATAAGTAAATAAATAAAATATTTTTAAAATGATATGGTTTTTCCTATATGTATGTATGTGTATATATATATATATATATATATATATATATATATATACATATATATATGCTTTCCTATATTTCACCTATAATACCTAATATAATGCAAGTTCTATAAATACTTGGCATAATATAGTTATTATTTAAAAAATAGCAAAGAAAATTTTGCTATACTTTAATTACAAGCACAATTTCTTTTTTAAATATATTTGATCCACATTTGGTTCATTGTGTAGATATAGAATTCATAGTATGTGGAGGTCTAAGAATAGATACAACAGAACAAAAGGGAAACAAATTAAATAGAAACATGAGACTAGCTAATCTAGTTCAAAGCCTGAAAACAATGTCAGGACAAGTATTACAGAAGTAACTGAGAATGAGCCAGAAAAAAGAGGAAGAACTTTGGGAAATCATTGACCTATGTATAGGTTATGCATTCTGCCTTCCTTTGCCTCACATGCCATTGGGTCATCATCACCATTATTCTGAATTTTCTAGGCTTCCAAGATGCTCTACAGCCAGTATGACCATTGAAGTAGCACTCATCCTGTAAGCACCTCAGGGCACTCAAAGATTAGAGTAGCTTTTTGGCACATAATTCAACTCTGTGGCTCTTAAACAGACAGATAGATGGAAAGATAAAAGATAGATGAGTGGATGGACATGCAGCCATATACATTAGAGAGTATACACATCATATTTTGTAAAGTCTTTGATAGTGAAATTTGATACATCATTTTCATTATCACAGAAAGCAGAATGACAATAGTATCATTTTTAATTTCTTACCACCATTCTCATAAACCAAACTGTCCCTTGATCTCTGGATATGAAGGCAAGTTTGTGAGCTCTAGGGAATGTGATAGCACATTCCTCCACATTGCCCTTTTCTAGGTTACTAATACTGCTAAAGGAAATACTATCAATTGTGACTTACTTCAATAGAAATAACTCCAAGTTCTAGAGGTGAGAGAATCCAAGATGAAACAACTGGTGAAAGACTGCTTTTCTGACTGCCAGAAGGCTAAAAACTTGCTGGGCCCTTGACAAGAGGAAAGCAAAAAACCGTTATTTGTATTTTTTTTAAATGCACATGTTCCCATTTATGAGCCCTCATCATCTATTAACCTCCCACAAAACACCAACTCCAAATACCATCACTTTGGGGACTGAGGTCCAACATATAAACTTGAGGGTCACAAATTTTGGGAAGAACAGAAAGTCACAACCACAATAAATTGTTACTCTTTTCATATGTCTATGAGGCAATTTATTGATAGTAATAGTACACTTTATATGTTTATCACCCTAAAAGGTCTTTTGCTTCTTTAAGTCTAGAATTACTTTACACCTTTAGTGTGCAACATAGCCATCATTTGTTAATAATGTGTTAAAAAAAGAAGTAAACTATTTATATAAACACAAATAATTTATTTCATACTTTTAACTACTTAGATTCAAGATAAATTTAATTAAATATATTTTTCTTTCTGCACCAAGTTTGTAAGTATTAAATGTCTACAAAAAAGTGTCTCCAAAAATACAATAAAGGGGACAGAATTCTATTACCTCTAAAACACTGAAAATTAATACAATACAAATGAGAAAATAAAACAACTAAGAAGTTATAACGAAGTCTGGCTAATTAAATGTAAATTAAGGAAAGAGATGAAGCTGAGATAAGATTGAGTGGAGACCATACAAAGAAAGGGAAGCCACAAAAGCGGGAAGGATGAGGAACACTGCCACCAATGAGATTTGCGGAAAATAAGATTAATTGTAGTGCAAGTTATAAAGGAGAAACATTTTAGCTTTGTGTAATATTTGTAAGTAGTAAATATTTCAAAACCATAATAATTTCAAAGACTTCTTTGATATTAGCACACAAGGAGCTGGAGAAAGTCCAAAGAAATGAATAAAAGACTTCATAATGCAATCTAATTATTTTCTTTCTAAAAACAAAGAACAGTCTTTCCCAGATGCACTTAAAGAATTTAATGAATACATCCAAAGAAGACAGAACTGGCTTGTTTTCTTTCTTTTTCTTTCTTTTTTTTTATGAGATAAAGAGAGGGAGGAATGGAGGGAGGGAGAGAGAGAGAGAGAGAGAGAGAGAAAATTGGTGCACCAAAGCTTCCAGCCACTGTAATCAAACTCCAGATTTTTGTGCCAACTTGTGAGCATGTACAACCTTCCATGCTTGTGTCACATTGTACAGCTGGCCTGGAGAGTTGATCACAGATCCTTAGGCTTTGCAGGCAAGCACCTTAACCACTAAGCCATCTCTCCAGCCTATGGCTTGTTTTCTTATTTCACCACGACACTCAAGGATATAAAAACATTGTTCTGGAAATTATTACCTGGGCCAATATCACAAGAGAAAACCTCAACCCAAAGAAGGAGGGCTAAAAGAGAACAATGAACATATAGAAAATAAATAAAGGAAGGATAGATTCTAGATGAAATTATATGAATCTGCTCATATCATTAAAAAATGACAGCTGTTATATACTTTAATCTATTTTTGACAATCTACTGCTAGGAGAACACCTGATTTTGAATGAATAGATGTGGATTCAAGGACAGGGACATTTTGCAGTTTTGCAAGTAATATAAGTATGTGAAGAATATTAGGTATTCATTTACATCTCATTTGTTTAAAAATGCACCAATAATTTTGGTGGGATTTAAAATAATTTGGTTGTTATCGAGAATGGACATGAGGCTGATTTTAAGAACTGAATGAATTGTACTAGCAGAGAGGTATTTTATAGTAATAATGTCTTTCCTCCAATAGATAAAAAGACCTTCATGTCTAAGAGGAAGACAGAGGAGGCAGCTGGCCTGATAAACAGGGAAAGGAACTAGGATAGGCTTGTGCATCTGGCATAAGACAAAGATTAATCACAGATAACTGCCCAAATCTAAGAAAAAACTGAAAAGAGTTGAAGTACTGCTCAAGGAAATAGTTTTTCAATAGTGTGTTTTCCAAAGGGAACGTTCTGGGGTAACTTGAGGAGATCCCCAATTTAGGCCCTGCTGTGAGTCCTTTGCACAAGTGACCTGAGATTGTCTTCTTCACTCCTCCCAGAGGTTTTCAGTTATCAAACTCCTTATTTCAATTATTCTAGTAAAACTCTGGTGCTTTTGTATAACACAGGTCAAGTTTAATGTTCTCTACACACTACATATTGTTTCTCAAAAAAAAAAAATCTTAGAAGCCTTGTGAAAATAATATTTTAAACTTTAAAGCCAGATAAGGGTATCTAAACTCTGGACTGGTGAATAATCTGTTATTATTGCTTTTCTGGACTTACATATTTTGTGTTTTGTTTGGAATATGGAAAGACGCAGATGAGATCATGTATAAAGGGAACATCACTATTTAAGAGTGGAGCAGACCTTTCATCTCAACCAAATCAGCTTGGGTTCCAAATGAGTGTCCTGGTCATTGAATCAAATGCCCTGCAGTTAATGACATTCACCCTTCATAGAAGGAAGTTAATCTTCATTGGTCATTACTAGAACATGTTCTTCTGGGGTCTCATTTAGTTCCTGAATTGCTTCTGAAAGTATTTCTTCCATTTCTCATATCTGCTGGTTCTAAGGAAGACCCAGCCAGGGTTAACAGGACAGAGCATACCTTGCTGTCTGAGAGCCTTTTGCCCTGACACAGCCTCCCAGCCTTGCTTTACTGAAATATGAGATGAGAATGAAGATGATAACATTAGTAAGGCATTAATAATATATAACTCAGTGTTTGGTGAAATAATTCATACCAAACTCATGAGAGTCTAGAACTTTGTGAGCATTGTTTTAATTTCAGATTTCACGAAATCACTGAGAAGTTACTCAGTGTTGAGCTCCAAAAATGTGATTTCTTCTTTGATTTCTGTATATTACTAGTAATGCTACAGGGGTTATCATATTTAAGTATCTCCGAGAAGCATCCAGAGCATTTCAACTTACTTCAGTTTGAAATCTTTCATATCTGTTACTTTGTTAATATTTAAATGTCAGATGCTGTTATTTCTAATAGTTTCATGCCAATTGTTGTGCACACACTGCATCAGAAATATTAACAAACATCCATGTCTTTCCACAATGTCAGAATTTATTGAATAAAAAATAAATTAACAAAGCATGAAATTTTTGATAGCAGCAATTTATTAGATACTCCCACTCTTTGATACATCTGGCCAAGGCAAACATGGCCAATTTTTTCCAATATTTACTACTCTATCAATCTTCTCAATCTATCTATCTACATAGGTGTAGGTTCCAGAGTAACTGCAAAAAGCTAAGTCAAAGAGTTTCAAAGAGGCTGTGAAACTGATAGAAATGCCAATGTCTCCATTAATAAGCCAACTTTCTGGAGAAGATGGAGAAGCTGAGCTACAGAGTCCATGTGAATGTCAGGACAGGTTCCAAATGAACAGATAGACAGATGGACAGAAGTTCCAGATGCGCAAAAAGGAGGATGGACATTGAATAGGCCATATCAACAGCAGGGACCAACCAAGATGAAAGCCCTGGAACAGTCTAGAGTTCCTCGATGCATAAACGTCACAGACTGGATGATCTGGTCTGATAATAGGTTGAGGGAACCATCTCCGTCCTAGTGCCAGTTGTCCACGGCTTTATGAGGACCAAGTAAAGCAGTTAAAACTTGTGATTATTTGTATTGATAAATAGGCCTGACAATCATCTTGATTAGGTTAGTTGAGGTGGGAAGACACAGTTTAAATGTGAGTGGGGTCCTAGACTGTATAAAAATGATCACTGGCTAACACCAGCATCCATCACTCTGTTCTGCTTCCTCATGGTTGAATTGAAAGCAACCAGCAACTGTTGCCATACTTTACACATCATGGTGGACTATAGCCTGGAACTATAAGCTGAAATAAACCTTTGTTCCCTTAAACTGATTTTTGTAGAGTATTTTGTCCCAGCAACAAAAGTTCAATAATAGACACCCTTTCCTCAGTCTGGTGTGTCCAGTAACTGATGATATACTTTTTTGAGGTAGAGACTCACTGTAGCTCAGGCTGACCAGGAATTCTCTAAGTAGTCTCAGGCTGGCCTCGAACTCACAGTGATCCTCCTACCTCTGCCTCCCAAGAGCTGGGATTAAAGGTGTGTGCCACCATGCCCAGATTTATGATATAATTTTAATACACCCATCTGTCCCCAGAGTTTCAATTCATCCCAACAAATTCACATATTGGGTGGCACATTTTCTACTCCTAGGAAGAAGTCATTTATTGATCTGTGTTACATGGATTGTGCCAAATGGTCCTGTCCATGTGCTTGCCTAGGTATAGATTTATCTTCCATCCTTAAAATGAAGTAAAGCGCTTCTTGTAAAATTAAGACTTTAAAAAACAAGGCCAGCTGTGAAAACTACTGTTTTATACAATATATGGAGTAACTTAGAGCATACCTTGATCTCAGAATTCTGTGGTTTTGAAGTTTAAATGCTAAGTTTGGGCCTATGAAAGGAAAGGCCAAGCATCAGAAGTAGAAAAGGAGTAAGACCCTTTTTCCAGCCTTTGACATTGGAGAAGTAAAGCAGACTTGAAGACCAAAGCAACCCTAAACTACTCAGGGTTCCTAGAAAGAGCAGGAAGGAAGAAAAGGTCTTGGTTTCCTTCTGTCTCTTTAGTTTCTGTTTTGTCTCCCGACTTGCCTGATGGGAAATTTCCCATGATGCACTCTTGCTACAGAATTCCCTCTTGTTCTGCCCCTGCATTTCTCTCACCTTCCCTCATGCTGTGGTGAGTGCCCACCAAGTTGCCATTTACTCACCAGGTATTTTGTGGTCCCCATTTTTGGTAATCTAAAGTCCTCTAGCATTCCAGTTGCTAGGACCAGATATAATTCTCAGGAATAGATGATCTGTATTCTCTGAGGTAAGGAAAGTAACGTAGGAAAGGATGAGTAGAAAAAGACCCTTTGCAGAACCTGAGGAAGACAATTATGATACAAGGCTTTCCTAGCTAAGGTTGTTAGCCCGAGATGAACATACTCATGCAATTTTTTTAGCTGGTATTATGGGCAGGAATGGAGTTGTATATACAAATTAAGTTAATTATATTATCAAGTCTTCCCAACATTGTAATTGATAATAAATAACATAGAGAATGTCATGGTTAAATGTTCTTGCTTGCAAGCTTGGCAGCCGGAGTTTGATCTGTGTAAAGGCAAATGCAAAGTGGTGCTGGCGTCTGTGATCCCATTCCAACTATTGCAATGAGTGGTGGAACTAAGAGAACCCAGAAGCTCATAGGCCAGCTGGACCCGCACACAAGCAGGGGCAAACCAAGAGAGACCCGCTCTTAAAAACAAGGCGGATAGATGGCCTGGAGAGATGGCTTAGCGGTTAAGCACTTGCCTGTGAAGCCTAAGGACCCCCGTACGATGCTCAATTCCCCAGGACCCACGTTAGCCAGGGCGCACGCATCTTGAGTTCGTTTGCAGTGGCTGGAGGCCCTGGCTCTTGCCCTCTCTCTCTCTCTCTCTTTCTCTCTCTCTCTCTCTCTTTCTCTCCCTCTCTCTCTCTCTCTGTCTCTCTCTCTCCCCCCATCTTTCTCTCTCTGTTCTCTCAAATAAATAAATAAAATAAAAATAAATAAATAAATAAAATAAAAATTAAAAAAGATGGCCTGGAGAGATGGCTCAGTAGTTAAGATGCTTGACTGCAAAGCCTAAGGACCCAGGTTTGATGCTACAGTATCCACTTAAAGCCAGATGCTCGAGGTGGGCATGCATCTGGAATTCGTTTGCAGTGGCTAGACTCCCTGGCACAGCCATTCTCTCTGCCTGTTTCTCACTTTCTCTGTGTGTCTCTCTCTCTCTGTCTTCCTCAAATAAATAAATAATAAATAGAAATGGAGTGTCTTGAAAAAATATTTGTAAAAAGAAGGTAGAAGGAAGGAGCAAACAAACACCCCAAGGTTGTCCTCTGACCTTTACTGATGTGGTGTGTATGCACAAAGTGCACACACAGACACACACACACACACTCACACACCACATACATCCACATATTTATACTATCCACACATAAATAAAAATAAAGTAATAAAACTTTGTGAAAATACAACTTAAATTTGGCTGTATATAATCAAGTAGCAATGTTAAACTTACTGACATTTCTGTCATTTTTCCACTAACTATAACTGCCTAGTAACCACCAAGCACTTCTTTATCTGCATCATAATTATGTACCACATGTGGCAGGAAAGTATGTTCTAATTTGTTGGATTGCAACAGTTCTTCTGGTCTTTTGTTCATGGCATTGTGTCTAAGAAAGTAAAGGAGACTTTTCTTGTTTAAGTGAAGTTAAAGTACCTCTTCATACCTGTAACTCTATATAATTTATTCAAATCAAGGAACATCCAAGCCATCCTTCAACCAGAAGGCAGATATGAAAGGATAAGTGTCTGCTTTAAGTAAGAATGCAAGTACTATACATATATCTGGCTATTTGCATAAGTTTATTAATAAAGAATTTATAATAATTCTATGAAGTTTATCATTTGCTTGTTAAAACACATATTCTGTAAATATGTATTGAGTTTCTGTGTTGTGTTACCGTCCAATGTGAGCTCTGGACACATTTGCTAAAGAAACCCAATTCTTTAAAGAAAACCTTTGCTTAAGCCGGGTGTGGTGGGACACACCTTTAATCCCAGCACTTGGGAGGCAGAGGTATGAGGATCACCATGAGTTCGAGGCCACCCTGAGACTACATAGTGAATTCCAGGAGAGCCTGAGCTAGAGTGAAACCCTACCTCGAAAAACCAAAAAAAAAAAAAAGGAAAAGAAAACCTTTGCTTTGGAATATAGGCTCTGATAAGAAAAGCAATTGAAAACATGTAAACATAGTCTACTTAGTCTACTTGAGGTGATTATTAAGTGTTATGGAGTCATCAGGAGAAAGGGTTGAAATATGTTAATTTCACAATATGTAAATGCACCTATGTGACTCACCTACTGATTGTTTTTAGAGGAGGTATAAGCATGATGATCTTTGACAATGAGTCTTGATTAAAAAATAAATAAATGTGGGCTGGAGAGATGGATTAGTGGTTAAGGCACATGCCTGTGAAAGCTAAGGATACAGGTTCAGTTCTCCAGGTCCCACGTAAGCCAGATACACATGGTAGCACATGCGTCTGGAGTTCGTTTGCAGTGGCTAGACGCCCCGGCATGCACATTCTCACTCTCTTTTCCTCTCTCTGTCTCTAATAACTAAATAAAAATTAAAATTAAAAAATAAATGTATGCTTGTCAAAAGCAATGAAAGCTGTAAAAGATACTAAAAACTTATTTTGCATCATTCTTGACATCTGAAATTATAAAATGCATTAATTATTACACTAGCAAAGATTCTTTACATTGAAATGTCGTCCCAATAAGAGGACTCACAAAGATGATATTTCCAAATACCAATTCAGTAAAAAGAATTCTGATAGTTGAACATGGCCATTACTGCTTCTTGGCTAGAAGATAGTTTAATGTGTAATCAGAATGTCTTATCATAAAGAAGACACTAGTGTGTGCGTTCCCCTGCATTGTAAATAAAAACTGAATTTCAGACACTCTTATTAGCAATTGAGAGGGATGTTAAAGCCACACACACTGACACATGACAGGAGAGACAGACTTCCTAAGCTAGAAGCCAAAAATTGTTCTCTGTGTGAACAGCACAGAGCATAGGAAGCCACGTCCTCTATACTGTCCACTTGAAATTACAGTGTAAGATGTGCCTAGGTAAGGTGTGTCTCACAATTGGTGAAGGTAGAAGAATGAAAGCTTAAGTGAGGTTGGAGGGGATAAAGGTTGATAAAAGGTTTTAGATAAACTTTCTACAAGAAACAGCACAATACTTAAGCACATAGTGAGGCAGAGATTCCACTGTGTGCCCCTTCTGGATTGGGTCCTGGTACTACAAATATGAAAGTGTATAGTTCTTGCTTTGCTGGAAAATCAAACACTGAGAAAACAGACAACATTGAAAATGATAACTGCTTCAACACAAAGTGCATAGGGGTTCAAAGGAGGAAAGAGTTAAGCAGAGTTTGATAAGTAGCACAAATCTTAGTATTCTAGAGGGAATAAAAATATATGAACTAATAGGATTATTATATTTGAAAATACCAAACAAGGGTTTTTATACTTCATGATTAAATGTTCAGTTTCAGTATTCCTGGTAACCAATATGAATCTATGTCTAATTCAACATTACTTTAAACAAATCATGTGAATAGTCAGTATTTAACTAATATTGGTTTAGGGAGGGAAAAAATGGGAATTTTCTACAGAAGATTTGCATGAGACAGAGTAGTTAGAAGCTGTGGCATCTCCCTGTAATTTTACGAGAATGGTATTGCCCTGGCTTTCACTGTGTGATTGCTGGTTACCTTCTGTCAGCGAGCAACAGCCTTACTGCAAAGCAGGAACACGACCCGTCTCTTTGTCTCCGTGGTCAAAGCAATTACTTCTTAGAAAGTCGGATCTATTTTTCAAAATGACCATGTACAGGAGCAAACGCAGACATCAGAGATGTAAGTAGATTCTGACCCAACTTTTTCATATGACCATTGAGGAAAAAATCATACTTGATTCCTTAAAGGACTAATCATGACTTCTGATATAGCCTGGTAGTAGAAAAGATTCTGTAGCTCTTAACAGTAACCTTCATCTTTATCCCTGTAACATGCTTGAGAGATGTTAGGGGAAAGGAGATAATTTGCTTGTTACTATGGAAACCCCTGGAAAGGTTTACAAAATCAACAGAGAAACAGATCAAATGCAGTTTCAGTCTACCTCAGCATCCTTCATTCGGGCAGCACTGGACAGTTCTTCCCTCTCTAAGAGTGCTAGATTTTCTTTCCTGGAAGTCTAAGGAAGGGTTTGCGAAGCTCCTCTAAAAGTTCTCTTTATTCATCCCATGTCATTTACAACTCTCAGAGGAAATAAAGCAGTTCAGAATGGAGGAGGGAAAGTTAATTGTGAATGGCAAGCTGAACAGACTATACAGTGCCAAAATTCTTGGTCAAAAGCATATTTGTAATATAATTCTCTGTGGACACTGTTTCAGTTGTTAAAAGGAGTCATCTATAACCCCACAATAAAGAAGTCAATTCTTACTGAAAAAGATCAAATGCTAAAGCCCACAACATAGATGATTATGAAACTGATTATCATCAGGATTTAAAATAAAAAAAACCAAAGGTTCTCACCATAAAACCATCTTATGGTGAGGCAGTATGCCTCCCATGAAAAGCTTTCCAACCATATCATTCTCTAGGAAATCAAACTGCTTTTCATTTGATCTGCTCGGATGTGGAAAGTAAATATGATCTTATTGAGCCCCAAATCGCTATAACTGACCCTGTCTCCTTCTGCCAGACAGGAAAGAATAACTTATTCTTTAGTCAAAGTCTGTACTTTTTTCTTTTTTTATTAATTAGTTTTGTATTCAGCAAATACTGTCAGTTTGGTACCATTATTAGGCTCATCTGTTACCTACCCCCCCCACTTGGCCCCTCCTTGTTGAGGTATATGGGTCATGCATTCTTTTTCATCTTTCTTTACAATGTCTTCAGACTTTAGCAAATATATTTTCAAAACAAATAGGATCATCAAGAGTGAATCTGTCAAAAATCCAGAAAGTGGTGGAAATGCAGTATTGTGTGTGATAATTTTGTCTATTTTTACTCAAGAAAACTAATATTCTCCTTGTTCAGAGAAGTTTTATGTACTATACAAAGCTCTCTGGGCTCAGGCTGTCAGCTTGATTCTAGGTGCCTGATGATTGTTTGATGCTATTTCTTTCACGTGACCAATAAACAACATAGGATATCTGTTACTTTTTTTCCCTATAACCATGATTGGTTTGAAGTGTGAAAATATCTTGCTGGTTAATTTCTTTGTGATTTTCTTCCTACAAGAATGAATCTACATTATGCACATGCTTGAAAACCGTCTTCCACCTTTACTCTGGTATCTTTTAGACACCCCTCTCCCCTTCTCCTTGCGGGCAGTCATTGCCTTAATGCACACAGCTAATAAAAGATGCACAGAAAAAAATTGCACCAACTCTCTCCCCCAGAAACGTACTTGCTGAAGTCTGCTATTAGGCAGCATGAAGAAATTATGAATTACAGGAGACAAGTCAGGAGATGTATAATTAAACAAGTATGAACACAGTAGGGTAAAATGACATGGTAAAGCTTAAGTAATTCTATAATGTTGCTTATGCTTAATTGTATCTGCTAACTGTATTATGCTCTGTTAATTGTTTTGATTTTCTACTAACATGTACTATCAGGCAGCAGGAGTACAATAAAATTAAAGAATATAGAAAGCTTAGCCATAAAGGTAAATAAAATGCTTAAATGGATTTCTTTCTTATACTAAGAATATTTACAAAAATAGGATGTAATATAATTATTTGTCATCCTGTGAGTATAAAAACAATTTCAATATTTCCATAAGCAACATCCATGTCATTTACATTTTCATCCATACCTGGTGTGTGTGTGTGTGTGTGTGTTTTCAATCATCTAAAAGGCAGAAAGTCTCCTGGAGGCAATTGTACTCCAATTAAGACAATAATTGCACATTTAACAAAAATCTCATTATAGGAAGAAAGCAAAATATTCTTGTGATCCTTTTAAAAATCAAAATAGCTCATAAATAAGCCTTATTTTTTCATCTCCTAAAGATTTAATACAGCATACTTCAATAAGATAATGAAACTTCAATTTAAAAAATCTAGTGAGGGGAATGAAAAAGTACATTGGACCTGTGTCAGTGATTTGAATAATGGGAGAGTCAAAATATTTGTAAAAGATAATTTAAAGTATAATTTACTCTAAGCCTCTGAAGACCCATGTGGGACTTTGAAATCCATTCCACAATTGTTTCTCAACTAGTTATTTAAATTCCTGTGCAAGTTTTGAGGAGGCAACACTCGTTTCCATGATTCCGAGAGAACCGTGCAAAATGACCAGCTTCTGTGTTCATTCAGAACAGGCCTTAGCAGTGCACAAGCACACCCTGGTTAGACAGATGCATAAACTGTTCAGGTTTAAAGATGTTTGTATGTGTCACATGTTTATTTTATTGGAGCCAAATAGGTGGAAATCACTTTGAGGAAATCTAGTTATTCAGATACCTATTTTTTCAAATCAGCTTACTTAGCAAATCATGACTAATAGACATGACTTTGTAACTTTGTGCTTAATGTTATCTTTTGTAAATTTCAGAATATTTACTAAATTATGTGGTTTGTTTTTACATTTTCAAAAATTCCTATTTTGTATAAAACCAAGTACACCTGTAACCTCCCTTACTAAAATTATGAATCACCTTGAGAAAATACTTTTTTGCCTCTTAAAATACACATGAAAATGCCTTAAAAATTAATGCTTTGGAAATACAAACTTACAGGGAAAGAAGATATTAAGTGTGTGATATTAAATATTGCCCTTTAGAATAGGGTAAGTCTGGATTTAAGTATTTGACATTTCATCTTTGTAAAATTAGAACAGCTATTCATTTTTACTGCTAATGAAATATTTGGGTGGGCTTATCTACTTTAATAACTTCATTATAGAAGTACTTGATGAAATGACTTTGGGAGATGAATACTAGCCATCATAGTCCTCTATCCATAATCTTGCCCAAATAACTCAGCTCTGTGGGGTACAATCTCTTCTGTAACTACCACAGTTTGTTCTGGGAAGCTGTTTCTCAAGGTGCCTTCCATCTTTAACTCTCAGTGCCTCTAACACAGAAGCCTCATCATGTCAAGTAAGTAAATTGTTGATGTCTCATTGACTGGATGACTCTGAACTTACGCACTTCAGATATATAAGTGACTGTGGAAAGACTACATGGTTCCAATAATCCATATGTATGTTGAACATTGCTGGCCAAATAAAGAAAAACTCTTAGCATTGGACACAATACTAAGTATGCAGACACTAAAACATGAGTTCTAAAATGTTTAATACAAACAGATATATTTAAATGATGGTACAGCTAACCAAAATACATATAAATCAAAGCATCATCTCATGCCTCATACAAATATATATATGCAAGAATTTTTTTGATCAGATAAAAATTTAAAGTTTGTATAAATTTTAAATAGCTATGAATGCCATACATTTTATGTAAGATACAACTATAGCATGGATACATCCTATATTTCAATGTCAAAATATCCTCATGTACACAAATGAAGAAAAATCACTGAATTAGAAAATGAACAAAAACACAACCTCACAACACGGACATTCTCAGAACTGCCATCCTCTTACTCCTTCCTTCCTGGTGCCACTTGTATTACATACAGCCTTTGACAGGCCATTAGAGGCTGTCACACCTGACTCAACTGTCTCCATGCATTAGCCACCATCTACCTCCATGTCTTGCTCTGTGTCTCCCTGTGAATAGATTTGTGTTCAACTCTGTCCTGTCTCATGTCTTGGCCATGCATACTCCTGTGGATAGAGGGTGGTCACCTGCTTTCTGCATGCCCTGGCCATTCATCCTCCTGTTATGCAGTGGTGCTCATTTAAATGTGAGCATGTGGAAACTCCGTTCAAGGTATCACTCAAATGCTGCATCCTTCATGCAGGTTTTTCTAGCTTCCAAGAAAATTTATTCCTCTCTCTTCAGATAATCTATTGTAATTGTATTGATAAGTTCTGCCTTCTATTTTGTTTGTAGAAAACTATTTACTTATCTCAACTCATCTGTTTATTTCATATGAGGTAGTTTTATTTTGCTTGGTGCCCTTTCAGCACGTAATTGTCTGGTGAAGTTTATCCATTGAAAGATATGTGTTTGATCATCTATACTGTTCCAGATACTGTTCTAGTTGGGCAGTAGAGATTACTGACATGAAACTTCACTGGGAATGGGAAGATGATGTCCAAAGCACTATACAAAAGATAAAGCAAGTCAGGTTAAAAGGAGTTTTAGAAGGTAGTAGTGAGGAACTTATGTTTTTCTGTAATATAGTCAAAAAATGCCAGTCATTAAGGCAGCATCTGACTAGACACTTGAAGCAATCATTGTGGCTGGTTCTGCTTTCCTCTGCATAGTTCCAGGTAGGTACAGTGTAGGTAAAATACCAAGAAAATGGAATAAATGAAACAGGTGTTTTGGAAATAAAGTGAGTAAAAACTGATGTCAAAACTATTGTGGACATTGGTTCAATAGGACAAAACTAACAACATGGAATTTAATTTAATAGTGCATCTCATCTGCAAATGAATTGTCATACTCTGTATCTGCTAACTGGTTTGTATGTGTATAAATGATGTGTGGTGCTGGGCTTCTTGCTTGCGCATGTCAAGGTCAGAGAACATCTGGTTTCACTCTCAGTCACAACTTTTAGCAATCAGTATCTATATTTCTGAATTACTTATGTAATATTTTTGTTACAATGTATATTATAAGAATTTTTAATCTTTACACTGCAAAATAACTTTTGGCTCTCAGATATTAGAAATATTTTATCTGACCAGATTATTTGCCATATTTTTATTATTGTGAGCATCCTTCTATTATTGCTATATTATCCTTTCTCTCTATAACAGTCTCTCAGAGAAAACAAATTAGTAATTTGACACATTGTTATAGATCTTCTTGGGCAGTTAGAAGGTCAAACAAGGCTACTTGTAGTCTCAGCTCCTATAGAATTCTTACCCTCAGTGTATCTTAATTACTAGAATTTGACTATCCTAACTGCCAGTTACGTATTTATTGCTGCAGCATGTTTTAGACAAGCGTTTCTTATAAGTACCTACTAATACTGTTTATCGTAAATTAGCAGCATAAAATACTTACCTCAAACAAATATTTATAGCAAATGGTCTCCCTATAGCTGTGAAAAATATCAGTTCATAAATTATTTAATATCTCAAATATTGATATTTTCTGCTACATATCTAGTTAATGATATCTTCTAGGTGTTAAGATATTTTAAATTTTACCCAATAATTGATTTGAGGCTTGGCTGTAAAAGCTCTCCAGAGAGTAATATGAAATGCTATCCTTGATTTCTCTATTGTGTATAAGCTTTACGACTTTCAGAGAATCCTGTCAGTTTTTTTTTTTTTTTTTGCTTTTGTTATATATAGGAGTCATTTGTAAAAACTGTTAGCCCAGAGCAATGTCAAGAAGTTTTGGGGGGGCTGGAGGGAACGCTTAGCAGTTAAGGGGCTTGCCTGCAAAACTAAAGGAACCAGGTTCTATTCCCTGGGACCCACGTAAACTAGATGCACAAAGTGGTGCACGCATCTGGAGTTCATTTACAGTGGCTGAAGATCCTGGCATGCCCAATCCCCCCCCCCTCTCTCTCTGTCAAATAAATAAATTAAATTAAATATTTTTTTAAAAATAAGCTCTTTTCATATATCTTCTTCTAGTGGTTTAAGAAGTTCAGATTTTACATGTAAAAGTAGAGATTTTACGTGTAAATCTCTAATCCATTTGAGTTGATTGTTAATGTTGAATAATAAAGGTCCTGAGAAATAAATGCTTCATTTCACTTTTCAGCATATAGCTATCTAGTTTTCCCAAAATGGTTCACTGAAGAAACTGTCCCTTCTCTATTGTGTGTTCTTGGTACCAATATAAAAAAACAGTTTTATGTAAATATGTAGATTTTTTTCCTGGGCTCTGTACTGGTGTATTGATCTGTGTTTGTTTGCCAGACCTTTTTTCTAATAAAAGGTTAGTATCTGATTTGGATAAGGAATTCAGATAGTTCAATACTAAAGGGAAAAAAACAACCTATCTGAAAAGTAAGCAAAAGCCCTAAATATTTTTTTAAAATCTAAAAGGATGATATACAAATATCCACTACCTATATGAAAATAATATTGACCATTACCAATCATCATGGAAATATAAATTAAAACCACATATCACCTCACAGTTGTTAGAATGATAATTACAATAACAAAAGATATAAATTAGGAGAAAGATATAGATCAAATGGTGCCTCTTTATACTGTTATTGGAATGTGAGTGGGTACAGCCATTGTGAAAAAATAGACATTATATAATAAATGTAAAGTAGGACTACAAAATCATCCAATTATCAAACAATTCCACTTCAAGAAGTATATTCAAATGAAAAATATCAGTTATCTCAGAAAGTTCTCTGGGGTCCCTTGTTCTTTTCAATACTATTTACAATAGTTACTCATTCAGTCAAAGTATCCATCAATAATGATAGATAAAGAAATTGTGGTGTGTATTAACAAGAGAATAGGTTACTGATTTTAAAAAGATGGGATTTCTGTCATTTGTGACAATATGGATGAGCCAGGATGACATTTTTCTAAATGCAATAAATGATGCACAGACTAATACTGAGGGGATGCTCTTACTAGCTCGTAGGGTCTACAAGCAGGATGTCAGCAGGATAGCACCTGGGAGAAGGACTAGAAGGGAAATGGGGAGATTTAAGGAAACTAAATAAAAAGATATACCCTGGGGGGGGGGTTGATTGATGGCTTAGTGCTTAAGGCACTTGCCTGCAAAGACTAGGGACCTACTTATGGTGCCCCAGAACCGACGTCAGCCAGATGGTGCATGGTGGCACATGTCTGGAGTTCGTTTGCAGTGGCTGGAGTCCCTGGCAGACCCATTCTCTCTCTCTTTCTCATAAATAAATTTAAAAAATTAAAATAAAAAAATATACTCTGATCAATTATCAAGGATCACATTGTCATAATAATATAGTTTGCTTGAAAAAATGTAAGAGTAATTTTTAAATGGTCTTATCACAATGACATGATTAAATATGTGCATTAGTGGACATCTTAATTACTTTGATTCATATATATCAAAGTATTCTGGGTTACACTATAAATACATAGCATGTTTACTATAAATTAAAATTAAAAATAAAATAAACTACTGTCATGAGCACAAGGACTAACATATGTGAAAAGATGATATTTCATAAGAATAATGAAGAATGTACATGGAGCACTCTTTTATGGTCTATCATGCCTCTCCCTTGGAGAGTCAGATGGGAACTTTCTTCTTTTTTAAAAAAAAATTCTCTGTTGCCAGGGTAGTGGCACTTGGCTGTAATTCAGCTCTGGAGTGGTGAGGGTAGTAGCATGAGTTCAAGGCCACCCACAGTCATATAGTAAAATTGTAGCCAATCTGAGCTAAATGACACCCTTTCCCCTAAAAAACAAACAAGTGAACAAGCAAACAAATAACACACTTGATCTGGCATGATTATGATTTTTGGAATGTCTGATTGAGCTATATGAAATCAAAATTAGAAGTCAAAATGGCAATTAAATGTAATTATTTCTCTGTACCAGCTATCACAAAAGAGAGCAACACAAGGGGGTCATATTCAGAGAGTCTATCACAGTATTGAAAGTCAAAAGCATTTGTTAATTTGTGGTAAATTTAAAGATGGACACTTGAAGTAGTAAAATTATATAGTATGAGAAGAGAATAATTTATTGTCATTCTTCAGTAAGATTAAAACTTCTATAAGGAAATGAAAAGTCTCTTTGAAGTAACATTAATTCAATTTTTGCATATAATTTACCTAATATTTAAAATAATCTGAAGTTTCAAATGCTGTATACCTAGGACTAAAATTAGCATGTTTATTATAACGTGCATTAATGGACATCTTAATTACTTTGATTCATATATATCAAAGTATTCTGGGTTACACTATAAATACATAGCATGTTTACCATAAATTAAAATTAAAAATAAAATAAATTTTGGATTTTAATGGGGATGATTTTCTCATTCTAACATAGTTTTCACTCAAACAGAGAACAAGTTAAATGTAAATGGATTCATAATAATAGAAAATGACAAAATAGCATTTTCAAACCTCAAATGCTTACTGCATATTTTAAACATTATGTTATGTATTATTAATTTAAATTTCAAAACAGCAATAACCAAACATCTAAAAAGTGTTATGAGGACTAAGTTTTAAATCCTCAGCACCTACATAAACACCCTGGGTGTAGGGTGGGAGTTGCAGTCTGCCTATAGTCCCAGCACATGGAAGGCCTGACATGGAATCCCCTGGGGAAGCTGGCTAGCGAGATCTACATAGATAATTCTAGGAAAGAGGGCATCCAAAATTAAACTAAATTAGGAATATCCACTAGTGAGTAAATAATAGTTCATGTGTGCCTACATTAAACCAAGAAATTAATTTTAAAAGGAAAAATGTGATGTTAGACCCACATCCCTAAAGTTTGAATCACCTAAAACAAAAATCAGGTCTTGAGAGATTTCTCACTTAGTTAAGCATTTGCCTGGCAAGCATAAGGGCTAGAGTTTAGATCTCTAGAACCTACAAGCTCTAAGTGCATGGTGGATGTAAGAGCCTGTCTGCAATCCTGGCACATGGGAGTTGGAGATGGGGAATACCCTGGGCAATATAGCTAGCTAGACTAGTCAGAGAGCCCTGAGTTCAAGAGAAAGATGTTCTCAGTCAAATAAAAAGGAAAGTGGTCAAGGAAGACAATTGACATCAACTTCTGACAAACACACACACACGCACACGCACACAAAGGAAGGGAAAAAACAAAAATCAATATCCTGATCAAAGATTCTCACACATATACACAAATAAAATATCCACAGATGGGGCTGGAGAGATGGCTCAGTGGATAAGGCACTTGCCTACAAAGCCTAACAAACTGGGTTCAATTCCCCAGCACCCACATGAAGCCAAATGCACAGTGGCCCATGAATCTGGAGTTTTTCTACAGTGGCTGGAGGCCCTGTAGTGCCCATTCTCTCTCTCTCTCTCTCTCTCTCTCTCTCTCTCTCTCTCTCTCTCTCTGCCTTTCTTCTTGAAAATGAAAATATAAATATTTTTAAAGATCCACAGACAAATATCCTTGCTTCACATGCAAAAGAATAAAAGGTTTCAAAGATGGAGAAGAGTATTCTGAAGTGACGTCAGTGATCTATTGTTAAGTGTGAATTTTTCCTTAATCAGGATTAGCTGAATTCTTCGGCATAAACTGTGCTTTCATTCTCTGTTTTCTAGTTACTGATATTCTTGGCATTATTTACTGAGTTGTATTCTCAACTTGACTATGAAGTGTGTGTGTGTGATGTTCATGCTCATGTGGGTACCCATGTGTATAGGTGCATATGCACATGTATGTGGAAATCAAAGGTCATTGTAGAATATTTTACTCAATTGTTCTTATTACTTCTGGAGACAAGGTCTTTTCCTGAACCCAGAGCTCCTCACCAATTGTGCTAGACAATCTAGGCAACCAGCTTCCTGTCTCCACAATCCATAGTGCCACGATTACAAATGCTTGCCACCATGCCTCACATTTTATATTAGTGCTGAGAATCTAACTAAGGTTCATTTTACCCTTTAAATTATCTCTCCTCAACTTCTTGCTAGGGAATTTATAACCCCTTTAGTTATAGATGGCTACATTAAATTTTTTTTTACTTTATTTATTTATTTGCCAGAGAAAGAGGGAAAGAGAGAGAATGGGTGCTCCAGGGCCTCCAGTCACTGCAAACTCCAGATGCATGCACCCTCTTGTGCATCGGGCTAACATGGGTCCTGGGGAATTGAATCTGGGTCCTCTGGCTTTGCAGGCAAATGCCTTAACCGCTAAGCCATCCCTCCAGCCCCTAGATGGCTACACTTTGTATGTGTTAATATTCATTTAGGGACTTCATTTTGTTATCATCATTCTATTATATCTAGATTTCATTTGCATTTACTGTAAAATTAAAATTTCTAGCAATTTTATAAAACTTCTGTAGAGTATTGATGTATTCTGCTAATGTTCCATGCCTTAGGCAACTTATCATTGGGAAATGTTATATTTTACATTATATGACTCATTTGACTCCTAGTGAACTTGAAACTGGCTTAGAGGAACAGCTGGATGTATTTCCTTAAATAAACACAGATTCTTCTTCAAATTGCTAGTATGTGTCTTCTTAACAGGCTCCACAGACGATGGGAATCTTGACTTTGAAGTCACCTCTGCTGAGTTCTTATAAATGCATGTCACTATTTCAGTCTATTTTTCTTCTCATACCAAAACAGTGTCTTTCAATTCATTTGCTTCTAGATGTATGGAACAGGGTCATATCATCATTTACCTGTACTATGGGATTAATTTTTTTATTTTATTTTAGGTAATAATTGTTAGAAAATAAAATATTAAAATGTAAAATATGTGTAAATTTGTAAAGCTACATATAAAATTTGTTATTCCTAGTTTAGTGTCTCTATATTTAATGGGAAGCTGGAGTAATTAAATTCATTTTACAAGTTTCTACAACATGTTTTATTATTATTGACAACAACCATAATTATAGACAATAAACCATGGTAATTCCCTCCCCCTACACTTTCCCCTTCACAATTCCACTCTCTATCAGATACCCTCCCCTTTTCAGTCAGTCTCTCGTTTATTATGATATAATCATGTTTCCTTCCTACTATGATGGTCCTATGTAGGTAGTGTCAGACACTGAGAGGTAATGGATATCCAGGCCATTTCACGTCTGGAAGAGTGCATTGTAAGTCCTACCTTTCCTTTGGCTCTTACATTCTTTCTACCACCTCGTCCCCAATGGACCTAAAACCTAGGAAGGAGGGCTAGAGATGTTTCAGTGCTAAGCTTTCCTCTGTCACTTCTCAGCATTATGGTGCCTTTTGAGTCATCCCAAAGGTCATCACCATCTTAAAAGAGAAGTTTCTCTAACCAAAAGTGAGAGTAGCATTAATATGTGGGTATGAACAGTAAGAGAAGTGCTTACTTCACAGTTTGGTGAGTATAATATATGCATTTATCCAGATACCAACAGGTATTAAACCCTTAGGGTTCATGTATTCTCCCATCATAGGTTTTCAGTATCAGGTATGTATCCCCTTGAGTGGAGCAGGCCTCCAGTCCAATTACAGAGCAGTTGGTTACCCCATAACAGACATGCCACTCCTGCACTCAATGGTTCATTTGGCCTGTCTGGCCAAACTTAAGGCTTGCACTGTCTGCTGTTGTTAATCTCCACTGATGACTTTTCTCTGTCCCATGGAGCTCCATGCAGTGTAGCTTTTTCCAGCTTTCTGTAAGCTGGTCTACACAGAGAAGGGTTTTGGCTAAGCTTCAGCAGGATTTCTCAGTGACCTTGCAGCCCAAGTATGTGGAGTCTTCAGCAATAGGATCTTAACATCTCTTCCTAGTGGGAAACCAAGAGCCTCGGCAATTGCCTGTATGTTTGGAGGCATCAGGTACCTCCCTATCCAACAACTCACTGGAGGGTATCCCATCACTGTCACTGAAAATTTTCTCATAACAATCTATGGCTTCCGGATGTGCCATTGTCCAAAACAAGCAGGTTTCCATATAACTTGTTCATACCTTCATAGATTTGGATTAACCCTCCCTCAACCTTCCTTTACTTGATCACAACTTTGTTTTTATCTGGGGTTAGCGGAAAAAATTCTTCTGTCACAACTTCCTAGAATTTCAAGAAAAAGAGGTTATCAAACTAGGCATGATAACAAAAGTTTTGTAGCTCTAGATTTTTCATTCCAGAAATAGTATATCAATCTAGTCCTTTTAATAATCATCTCTAACATATAATACATCCAAACTTGATAAATGACTAATCTCCCAAAGAAGCAAGAGCAATGGTATTCCATGAAAGTTTTGGTACATTTAGAATCACGGTCTATAGAGAGATATGTTTCAGATTATTATACACCCCAATTTTCTAGAACGCAAGTTAGAGTGAAAAAATTATATGTTAGTATATGTTCAAGTTTATTTGATAATGAAAAAAACAATGTATTTAATATTCTCCAGTAGGATGGAGGCTGGTATTAAGACCAACCTGCAGTATGTTAATGTATTAAGTTCCCAATAAAAATTACTAAAAAGTGAGACCCAACCTCGAAAAATCAAAAAAAATATATTTTGGACATTTTTGTATTTAGGAAAGAAATTAAACAAGCAGAAAAACAAAATATAATCAAGAGTGGCATGAAAAAAGCACTGATGTGTTGATTGCTGAAATTCTCTTTGTATAATCTCTGAAAATCAGAGCTATGTTAGGCTAACTAGAAAGTAATTCCTATATACTCTCAAAAGCCAGCTAAAGCAATCAATCATTTTTCTACCAGTAAAATTAGTCAAAAAGTATGAAAAAAGCAGCCTGAATACAAGTATAAGGCACATTTTGGAAGTGATAAAAACATATGGTGGGTTTCTCTTACCAACTGTCACTAAGCAACTAACTAGCTCCTGGTTAAATAACAGCATATAGCTTATTGTATCATTATGATTAAAAATGTGAAGACTCACAGTTGATAACTCATTTGAAATTAAAGTTGTCTTTCTGCAGTGTGCTTTTCTCCCTTCATCCAGGTTAGGCTCTGCTGTTAAGTTTCATTATGCCCTAAATCAATTTTGTATCAGTTAGAGGAACAAATTGTTTATTTCTCTGCAGATTTGTAGCTATTAATCTCAGCAGTAGCCCAATGATTGATTTTTTTCAGACCTCCACATCAGAAAGACATAGATGGAAATGAATAAATTGAAAGAAGTCTAGGATGTAGCTATGAAAGTTCAGATTTCATTCCATAGATAATAAATCTTTGTCACCAATTTGTTCTGCTACTTTTAAATTGGGAGTGTAATTAGAATGGAAACATAATTATACACCTTACTTTCTTATTCTGTTTCTTTTCCCCTTTTCTTACCATATTCTTGCTACTTGGTAGCATTGTCAAATGGAAATTCTTGAATTATAACTAAAAGTGACTCCATTTCCAAAGCACTTAATATTATTGTAGGTGAAAGCTTTCTCAAGGGTTTTCAAAGTTTCAAATATGTGGATATAGAATCTATGTCAGAAATGAATACACAACACTAAATAGACCTTAATGGTTAGAGCCCAGACTTTATTCTCAGTATTGGAAAATTTATCACATAAAAGCTTATAGTGTCAAAGTTGAAAGAAGCTATTGGAATAATACATGAACTCAAAGGGTTTCCAGATTACTGTACTTTGCTACTTTTTTTTTTCCTTTTCTAAGTATAATTGAGATTTCCAGGAATTTTTACTAAGGAGTCATTTTACTTTCTGGGCTTAGTAGTTTAAAATGATAAAACTGTTAGAGAAGCAATATGTCAGTCCAAAAAGAGTTCCACTTCACATATTATGTGTTTGATAGATTTATATAAGTTCTTAATGTAGTTGTTTCCAGTACATAACTAACAAACATAGCCAAGGTGGAGGATTTGATATCTGTGTAGTTCAGGCCACTTATCTTCTTCCTAGAAAAGTAACTATTCCGGTAATGCTCGTCTTTAAGATCAGCCTTTAAGCCGGGCGTGGTGGCGCACGCCTTTAATCCCAGCACTCGGGAGGCAGAGGTAGGAGGATCGCCGTGAGTTCGAGGCCACCCTGAGAATGCAGAGTGAATTCCAGGTCAGCCTGGGATAGAGTGAAACCCTACCTCGAAAAATAAAAAAAATAAAAATAAAAATAAAAAGATCAGCCTTTAAAAATGATATGGATAGGAGAGGAAAATTAGAACAGACTACTCAGAGATACCAGAGTGACAGTCTCAAGATGACTGTATCATTAATAATACAATGTGTCCGTATCTTGTAATGGCAACTTAATCACCATTCTAAGTTCATACTTAGAATTATTATACTGTCCTATTGAAGCATGTAATTGACAGATTTCATGTGAATTATCAATATTATGCTATCATTTATTCACCTTCTAGAGTCCTAACATTATTGCAACAGGCAAAAAAATAAATCATATAGGGACAATTGTTACAGAGATATTCAGTTAACTGTTTATGTTAGAGGAAAATGCCTAAGGCTCTAGACTTTCCAGTCTAGTTCAGGCAAACTTAAAAGGTACCACCTGTGAAAAGAACTCAGAAAACATCCCCTTGATCTCCTCTGGTCCAGAGTCACTGGCTTTGAGAAATTCTATAAGCAACTCTTTGTGACTTGCTTTGTTACTGGCCATATAATTTCCAAACTGAGCCAGAAACTCATTCTGTGTTTCACAAATACAATAAGTAACACTCTCCTTTAGTGCGTTGAATTATATTTCATCATTTTTAATCATACCATGTACATAAGATTTTATAGACACGTTCCTCATTTTCCTGGAATTTGTGCTTGGAAGTTTACCAAATAACCATCCTCTCAATAGCTTTTATTTAACCTCTAAGTATAGGTACATTGTGTGATTCACAATGCAGAATCAAACCCCTCAATAGAACACTTCAGTGCTATTTTCATAATGAAAGTGGCATTTATGAACACTAAAAATATTTTATTTTGCAGTCACTTATAAATTATGAAGCCTTCACTTTTTCCCTGCTAAGCAATCACCCTGCTCTTCATTATAGCATGAATATTATGGTAGGTGACATATATATATATATATATATATATATATATATATATGTATATGTATATGTATATATATTGTATATATTTAATGAATATTTTACACTTTTCCTATTATGTTAGATATGCCTCCACCAATAATACTTTTCATAATTTTCACATCCATAAAATAGATTAAACAGATTTTTTTCTTTCTAAATATAAAATGTTGTGAAAATGATTAAATAACGCATGAAGATTCATTTTCATGAAAAAGGACCTACCAGGAATAGATACAGAACACATTTGTTGGTTTGCCATTACTATACAAATTTGATTTGTGATAATGTTAGTTATTTATTTTGAGCAATGAACACAATCAGTCTAGTCAGCTGATCAAGAGCAACAAGAATGACATTAAGCAAGAACTCCAATAAGATTAGAATCATTACCAAATTGAGTAATTGGTTTAGTGCCTTTTTTAAAAAAAGTACTGTGGTTTTTGTAGATAATACATTTGTTCACAAATGGAAAAATTATGTTTCATTAACTTTATTTTTATTTTCTTAAATGATTACAGTTTTACATTTATGATGCCTGAGTGTGAATATTGTATAGTATATGAGTCATACAGTTTAGAAAGATGAGTTACTGTGAGAGATTATAAAGCTCTCAGAATTTTAATGTGCAGAAATCATAGTACATGTTACATATTTGCACATAACCTTCACAACATGAGGAATAATGAAAATATTAATCTAACCAATAAATAACCTACCAAATGTTTTTTTTTTCCTGACTAGACATAAGTAGCAAATACAGTTAATTATATCAGCAATTTAAGTAAAAATAATCAATTTATTTTACATTTAAATGAGTGTTATGAAAATAATTGTGCTTTCCAATCAATTAGATTTATATTTTATTTAGTTACAAAGCAATAAAACATTTCTATTTCCCCCCAAATTGACATAGCTAGAGTATTTCTTTATTATAATTGTAAGCCTATATAAAATGATCTTCTACCAACTTGAATACAGTTGGCCTGCCTATGCATGTGGGTTTTACACTTGTGGGATCAGCACAATTCAGATTAATTTTACTATGTAGGTAATGACTATACATGTGCTGAACATGTATAGGATACATTTTATATTATTTCCTAAAATGTTCAAACAATAAAAAATTATTTACATATCATTTATATTGTATCAGATATTACAAGTAAATAAGAGATAACTAAATGCACAAATGAGAATGCATATACTATATTTTATTTAAGGAACCTGAGCACCTATGCATTTTGGCATCCAAGATCTACCCCAGAATAAATGTTATACATAAATAGTATACATATTTTACTGTATGTAGAATCAGGAAATCATTCAGAAATTCTCTATAAAAACTGTGTCCCTGGATATTTACACCTAGCAATAACACAATTCATTTAGATTATGGTTACAAAAGCTTTTATAAACACAGTTCTATGTGTCTGTCTAACAAATAATTATTGAAAAATTAGATAAAAATATAAAACATATATATTAGCTTCTACCTGATGGTGCAGTTGCCATTGGAAGATTGTAACTAAAGAACAATTTGTATGTAAAAAGACTTAAATTCTATTGACATTTTCAAAGCATATAAAACATTAAAGTAGTATTTTATTATCAATATTTAGAAAATAAAAACTGCCTTAAGTTCTCATTCAAAAGCAAACCAGCAAGCAAGGGTGCTGTTTTCTTGGAGAACCTGGTACCAGCACAAGGGTGAAAGAGATAGACACAGAGAACAATCAGCTCCTACCAAATCAGATATCCAGAGACACAGAAGCTCCCAAGACCTCATCACTGAAGCAGACCTAAAATGAACCAAACATGGCTCAGGGAAATTTGTGGAAGGGGGGCAGAAAGAATGTTAGAGCTACACGTTGGGTCATGTTTACAGAGACATTTCCTCCTACCCATAACTGAGGGCTAACCCCACACTGCATGACCCAAATACCTCTACAAGGAGGGGCCAGGGAGAGAGGGGAGGAAAAAAAGGAGGCTAACAATGGTACCAACTTGACTGTATTCACTGAGTAGAAAACTAATTAAAAATACGTAAATAAAATAAAATAAAATAAGATTATTTTTTATAAAAAAGCAAACCGGAAGGATAGGGATATTGCTCAGCAGTCAAAAGCACTTGATTGCAAAACCTGATAGCCTGGATCTGATTCCTCAGTACCCATGTAAAGCCAGTTGCACAAAGTAGTGCATGGTTCTGGAATTCACATGCAGTGGCAAGAAGCTCTGGTATGTCCATACTTTCTCTCGTATCTTATTTCTTTCTTCTCTCTTTCTCTTTCTCTTCCTCTCCCTCACTCTCTGTCACAACACAATTTTTATTTTCTTATTATTTAAAGAAGGGCAGGGGAGATTGCTCAATGGTTGCAGGCACTCACCTACAAAACTTTTTTTTTTTTTTCCTGAGGATGCATTTCTGTGTTTTTTTTTTTTTCTTTATTAGTTAGTTTTGTATTCAGCAAATACAGTCAGTTTGGTACCATTATTACGCTCCTCTGTGACCTACCCCCTCCCCTTGGCCCCTCCTTGTTGAGGTATATGGGTCATGCATTGTGGAGTTAGCCCACAGTTATTGGTAAGATAAATGTCTCTGCATATCATGACCCAACATGTGGCTCTGACATTCTTTCCACCCCCTCTTCCACAAAATTTCCCTGATCCATGTTGGGTTCATTTTTGGTCTGCTTCAGTGATGAGGTGTTGGGGGCCTCTGAGGCTCTGGCTCTCTGATTGGGTAGGAGTTGATTTTTCTCTGTGTTGATCTCCTTCACCCTTGTGCTGGTATCCGGTTCATCAGGAAAACAGCACCCTTGCTTGTTTCTCCAATTTTTCTTAGTTGCAGCCGGGGCCCTTTTGAGGTATGATGGGGTGGCTCTCTCCTTAGGATCTACATCTATCTGAAAAAGAGAAGCAGATTCTCCAACAGAGAGTAGGTTAGCACCAGGACAAATGAGATAACCCTTACTTTTTTTTATAGAGAATTTAATAGGCGTAGGCCCTCTTGTAGCCCACAATTGATGGTAGCTTGATATTGGAGAGTGGGCTTATGTTTGGATATGGTTCTGACCTGTTTCCCAGCTCCAGCTATGGGTCCCATACCAGTGAGGGGATTAGTTAAATTGAGAGCAGTTGGTTCCCTACCATGGCTGTGTGCCACTACTGCACTTGTGTGGGCATCACAACAAGTTATTTGCTACTAAGTAGGTCAGACCATGCATTGCTTGGACAGATATTGGTCATTTTCCCCCAGTCGCCCATGTAGCACCTTCTGGCACTAGACGCGCTGACTGTCTGGGGACTGACTCTCTTCCAACTTCCAGCCATGCCATTCCATTGTGCATGTCAACCACATAAGGTGTCTTCAGCAGTAGGGTCTTACCACTAAACTTTGGTGGGTCATCAAGTACTCTGACAGAAATCTGTCTGTCTTTTAGGAAACCTTGTAGGTCTCTCTGATCAAAAGCTCATTGTGGATGATAGCTCTGTGCTGGTCCTGGGAGTTGCAGGTCAGTGCCCACTAAGAAAATGAGGAAAGGGGCTGGAGAGATAGCTTAGCGGTTAAGCGCTTGCCCATGAAGCCTAAGGACCCCGGTTCAAGGCTCAATTCCCCAGGACCCACGTTAGCCAGATGCATAAGGGGCACACTCATCTGGAGTTCGTTTGCAGAGGCTGGAGGCTCTGGCGCACCCATTCTCTCCCCCCCCCCTTCTCTCCTTCACTCTCAAATAAATAAATAAACAAAAAAATTAAATAAATTAAAAAAAAAGAAAATTAGGAAAAAGATAACTAATATACAAGAGTTGGAGAGAAGAGGGAGGGGAAGGAGAGGGAGGGAGGGAAAATTAAGGTTAGTCTTGATCCTACCCTCTCCAGTGTCTTGTGGTTCAAGTGTTCCCTGTCAGGGCCGGGTGAAGGATCAGCCATTTGGTCTGTCTTTTAGTAAGTAGAAAATCATGGTACCATTGCCATTTGGGTCTAGATTTGTGTTTCCCACCCCTTTGATGCCCTCCCCTCCCTCCCTTTCCTTCCTAGTGTCTGGTCCAGGAGATGTTTGCTGGGTATGTAAGGTATCTTGGGTAGATTCAGGTTAGGTGCTGTGGATGAGTGAGACTATGTGGCGATTTTTTTTTCTGTGATTGGGTAAGTTCGCTGAGAACGATCTGTTCCAGGTTCAACCTTTTTTTCCTCAAATTTCATTGTGTCATTTTTTCTTACTGCTGTATAGCCTCTTGCTCCAGGTTCAATTTTCAATTATATATATAAAATTACATTAATTTTCTATGAACACAGCATTATATTTTTAAATACATAGAATACGTAGAAAGACTCCAAACTATTACTAAAGAGAGTAGATTCAATTTCTAAGAGCCTGATTCTCCTAATTTTCTCAGTTTTATTCAATATCTCTTATTGCTTCAGCCAAGGTTTTGCAGTTTTTTTAATAAAATAATTAAATTCATCCATATAGTTATCAAATATTTATTAATAAGAAACATCTCATACTATACTTTGTAAGGATTATAAACATAAACATACATGAGAATGATTTATGTCTTCACAACATTTACACAAGCACAATACAAGTAAGCAAAATGCCCTAGTAGAACTCAGAAAATGTTACACTCTTTCTTTTTTCTTTTTTCTTTTTTTTTTTTTTTTTTTGATTTTTTGAGGTAGGGTCTCACTCTAGCCCAGGCTGACCTGGAATTCACTATGGAGTCTCAGGGTGGCCTCAAACTCAGGTGATCCTCCTACCTCTGCCTCCCGAGTGCTGGGATTAAAGGCGTGCACCACCACGCCCGGCTGAGATGGTTCTGTAACACTCTTTCTGATACACTGCTTAAATCTGAAAGAAGGAAGGGCTGGAAAAATACCTTAGTGGGCAAGAACACTCATGATGGAAGCATGATTCATCCTAAACTTAATTTCCTATTGCTTAAATAAGCAACTAACCATGGTCAGACATGCCTGTAGTCCCAGTCCAATGGGGGACAGAGAAACCAGAGAGTCGTTGGGCTTGCTGGTGACCAGTCTGACTGAAAGTGGTAGTTCTGAGCTCAGTGAAAGACTCTATCTCAAAGAAACACATAGATGAGTAATAGATGAAGGACACCTGACACTTTCTCCTGTATTACATACTCTACACATGCATCTATACACATACATCTCTGCACACTCATGTGCCCACACATGTGAATGCAATATATACACAACACAAACACACTCACATATCACACATACTACATGCTCTTTCACACACAGAGCCAAAATAATGAGACTCTCAATCTGTGGAAGTGGGGAGAGGATATAGAAGAAAATTGTATTGAAGCTTGGGACACACTATGAGTATTTAGAGAACAAAGAGGGATGATAAGTAGTAACACCAGTGCAGAATTCCATTTGTGATTGAAAATAAATTAGCGTATTTTACTCAAATGCACATCAGATTTAGAAGATCTTCAGTGGTATATTTAACAATGCTTCATTCTAGAATAAATATTAATCATTGAGAATTTCCTATGATGTGAGCATTGTAATATATTTCACAACTGATCTATGTTATTAGTCTGTAAGGAAGCATTCCACTTTGTAGAAGAGTATATCAAGCCTCACAGATATGTAATAAGTTCTGTTAATATTTATGAAAGCTAGTTATTATTAATCTTTTTGTTTGCTTGTTTTTTTTTTTTTTTGAGATAGGGTCTTGCTCTAACCTAAGCTGACCTGAAATGCACTATGCTGTCTCAGGATGGCCTCAAACCAATAGCAATCCTCCTGCCTCTGCCTCCTGAATGCTGGAAATAAAGATGTATGCCACCGTGCCTGGCTATAATGAGTAATCTTGATTGGATTAAAAGTGCCCTATAAGAATTATAAGATTAATAAAACACAACTTTAGATATGTCATTGTTACGCTTTGGTTGTCAATGTGGCAAGATTTAGAATCAACATGGAGACAAATCTCTGGCCACACCTTTGAGAAATTTTTAAGATTAGACTATTTGAAGGAGGATGCATCCTAAATGTAGGCTGCAGGCAACATCATCCCGTGGTCTGGAGTCTTGGACTGTTTTTTTTTCCCAGCCACAAAAATATCTGGCTGGTCGTTACCTTTAATCCCAGCACTAGGGAGGCAGAGGTAGGAGGATCATCGTAAGTTTGAGACCACCCTGAGACTATATAAGTGAATTCTAGGTCAGCCTGAGCTACAGTGAGACCCTACCTCAAAAAACCAACAAACAAACAAATAAAACAAAGCAAACAAAAAAAAAATAGAAACCACTTATGGAGCCATTACTACAATAAACCTGACCATGTGATTTATATGCTTTTGAAATTGTTTTGCAAGAAGAATGTGCCATGATTTGAAAATTTGCTTTAGAGAATATTTAAAATGTTGTAAACAGAGTATAATGGACCTTTATGGGGGAGGTTGAGAGATCTGAAGGCCAAGAAAATTGCCGACAATGGAGGTTTGGATTGTAGGATATAAGAGGTGAATATAGACTGTATGAACATTAGCTTAAAGGTAGTTTATGTGATATTCTGGCAATGAATCTGGTCTGCATTGTATGTTCTGAAAACTTGAGCTAATTTGAATTTAAAGTAATGGACTAATGTATTTGGGAGATGAAATTTCAAAGCAAAAAAGAAGAAGAAGTAGAAGAAGAAGAAGAAGAAGAAGAAGAAACTCTGATATGGTATTTTTTGCTTGCCCTGATTCATATCTACCATAAAAGAGATAAAAATACAGAACAGAGAGATTAAAAAGTTGTAAAGATGTGAAAAGTGAAAGATATGAAAATGTAAAGAGAAGAAAATATGGAACCCAAAGATACGCAAAATGTGAAGTCTGGAATAGAAGGAAATGGAAGAAAGTTTGAAGCGCCAGGACTGTGCACTGGGGCAACAGGAAGGGTCTCCTCAGGGAAAAACCAAACCCAATGAAGGCTCAAAATCTTGATAATGGAAAATTTTTTGAAAGTAAATAGCTTGAAGGAAGGATGCAGTTCTCTGGCTCCCAAGGTCAGCACACAGAGGCTGCTAATCATTTGGTATTGCAAATGTTTACTTTGTGTCAATGCATGTTAGAAATATGAAACACATCTTTTTTGTCATTTTATAGGGCTCACAGGTAAGAGACTATCTTGAATCTCTGGTGAGACTTTAGAATTTAGGCTTCTCAGCAGTGCTGTAACTGTTAAAGTTTATGAAGGGTTTTGAAGTTAAACTGAGTGTGGTTTGCCTCATGAGATGGAATGAATATATGAGGCAAGAGGTGGAAGGTTATGGATTAAAAATATTATGTTTTGACTGTCAAATTGACAAAGGGTGGAGATATGATGCTTAATCTCTGGTTATCAATTTGACAGAACCTAGAATCACAATGGAAACAAATTTTGTCATATCCGTGAGAGATTTTCTAGATTAGATTAGTGGAGGTGGAAGGAACTGCACTAACTGTAGGCAGAACCATCCCACAGAGCAGGTTTGTAGAATGCATAAAAATAAGAAAGTTACCTGAGGGTTCAGCATTCATTGCTTTACTCTTTCACCTGGCTGATGTGATGATGTGAACAAGTTTCCCATTCTCATCATGCATTGCTCACCATGATGGCCTCAACCGTCTAGAAATGTCTGTTGTAAGAAACCATTTTCCTGCCATAAGCTGCTTGTGTTTGAGTATTATGTCCCAGTAATGAGAAAGTAACTGATAAAAGGTATGTGTCTGCCTTGGAGGCTAAGAAACTGCACAGTTAACTGGCAATGGTAGTCCAGGATTCTGGGAGTCCAGGGCTCTGGGATTACAGCCAGAAGCACTGCAGATAGCTGGAGGCAGTTACAAATTATTGCATACCTGCCAGGTAGCACAACTTGTTGTTTTAATTCAATAGTTACCTCCCAGTTACTATTAAACGTTCAATAGATAATCAGTCAGCCTAGGACACCTTCAATTATAGGTAGAGACAGCCCCTACATATTTAACCCCTTCCCCAATTCATCCCTAAGTTACATTTCCACCTTGGATCTCCCACCTATTCCTTATTGGGTGCTGTCTTGCTTGTAATTCCTGATCGGGTGCTATCTTTCTTATAATTAAACTTGCCTGATGTTTCTGTCTTTGCTGTAATTCTGAATCCTGTTTAATAAAGCCCATGACATATATCCCTTCTAGAGAGAATTAGATCATGGGGACACTGGTCTAATCAATAGTTTGACCCAGCAATTAATACACTGTCTAAACAGACTATAAGGAGGTGATATAACTGTGGAAAGCAAGGCCTAGTTGGTTGAAATGGCTTTCTGTAACTGAGCATTTACATAGTGTGTCTTGTTGCTGACCCCTCCTTATTACTGCTCTTAGCTACATGGCTGCCCTAAGGTAAGCAATTTTACTCCACCATTCCTTTCTACCATCATGTTCTTCTTCAGAAATGAAAAGGTAACTAAAACAGAAAACTGATACTAAGAAGTGGGGTCATTGCTGATAGAAACCTGACTGTTTGGCTTTTGTCCTTTTGAAACTGATGTGTGAGAGGAATATGAAGGGACTTGAAACCTTAGTCTAAGAGATAACTTGCAGTGCTTTAGGCAAAGGTTGATGGACCATTCTGATTGGAGATGAAATATCTAAATGCAGTAAGAAGTGCAGTTTATGAGGAGAAGAAAGAGCTTTGCTCATTGTAGACTGGAAGCAGTTTGCATGAGAGGATTACTGCATTCTGCTCGTGTCATGAGAACTTGTGCAGGATTGTGTTGTGTGTAAATGGACTGGCATGAGCAGAAAAATATGGCACAGAAAGAAAGTTTTAGACTAGAGACAGAGCCTTTTAACTTGCAATTGTTTGATAGATTACAACCATTGATATTGGGCCAGATGTTCTGCACTAGGACAGCAGAAAGAATGTTGACTCTTTGGCTGGAGAGATGTCTTAGTGGTTAATCACTTGCCTGTGAAGCCTAAGGACCCCAGTTCAAGGCTTGATTCTCCAGGACCCACGTTAGCCAGATGCACAAGGGGCACATGTGTCTGGAGTTCGTTTGCAGTTGCTAGAAGCCCTGGCATGCCCATTCTCTCTCTCTCTCTCTCTCTCTCTCTCTCTCTCTCTGCCTCTTTCTCTCTCTGTTACTCTCAAATAAATAAATAAATGAACAAAATATATTTTTTTTAAAAAAAGAATGTTGACTCTTGAAAATAGGGGGGCTGAATTCTGAAAAAGTATCCTGCTCTTCAGAAGCTGGCTTTATTCCATCCTGAATTATAAAATGTGGCAGGCCACCCAGTACTCTAGAGTATAAAAAACACAGGAAAGAAAGGATCACTGTATTTTCAATGTAGTTTGTTTTTTGGAGATTGTCCATAGGCAATGTGGGCCAGGGTCATAGATCCTGAATAGAGTCCATGCAGGTCATGGTATGGATGAAATGTTGGTGGCAGTGGAAACCTCCAGAACATTTGGACATATGAGCACTATGGGATAGCTGGCAAGAATAGTTGCTAGTACAAGATGAAGTTTTTGCCAGGCGAGGTGGTATAAGCTTTTAATCTCAGAACTCGGGAGACTGAGGTAGGAGGATTGCTGTGAGTTCGAGGCCACCCTGAAACTACATAATGAATTCCTGGTCAGCTTGGGCTAGAATAAGACCCTAACTCAAGAAAACAAACAAAAAAAAAAAAAATGGAATTGTCCCAGGGCCATGAATAGCCCTAAAATGGTGGAATTGGAACCTCAGAGATTTTGTCACTGGTTCAGGATGTTGGACTTAGAGATACAGGATTTAATATTTGTCCTGTTTATATTAGATCTTGTATTTGATCAATCTTTTCTTGCTATATCCAATGCCATCTTCTGCAATGTAAATACTTACTCTGTGCCATTATGTTATTTTGGTTTTACAGGCTAAGACTTAAGAGTCATTGGACTATAGGAATGTTTGAATAGTGTTTGGACTAAGAAAAATATAGGGACTTTTAAAATTGGACTGAATGCATTGAATTTAACATAATGGGTGATTATCAGTTTATGGGATCCAGGGGCATAATGTGGTGTTTTGAATTAGGTGTTCCCCATAAACTCATGTGGTTTGGATGCTTGTTTCCAAGGCTATGGCACTTTGAGAGTTGGAATATTGCTAGAGGAGGTGTGTTGTTGGGGAAGGGCTTATGGCCATTTTAGCCAGCTTCCCCTTGCTAGAATCAGGCTCACTCTCCTACTGTTGTTTACCTGATTTAGCCTCTGCTCTACATCTTTTTCCTTGCCATCATGAAACTTCCCCTAGTGACTGTAAGCTGCTTTTGGTCAGGTGATTTGTTCTAGCGATGAGAAGGTGACTACAACAAATCTAAACGACCCTTTTGGTTTGAGAAGCTTCAGTGTATTTCCAACTCATTTATCATCAATAAAGTGCTATAAATAGTTCCCCACTGGACAGCAGGACATGATAAATAATTACTGCAGGGATATTAATCTGACAACAATATAAGCATATAACTTGGCAGCTATAAGACATGAATTAATGGCAGAGTTTATCTTGGTAATGAAATAAATTAATAATTGCTGACAGTCAATAGCAGGCTCAAGGGGGAAAGAAATCAGCTAATATAAAAGAGGGAAATGAAAATTCATGTTGAGATTTAAAACAAAGTGTTAGGGAGCTAATAAGGTTAAGAGTGAGGAGAAAAGAAACAAGATGTTTACAAACAGGATGGTTACTGGATAGAAAAAGAGAAAACTAAGATGGTGGAGAAGAAGATTCAGAAGAAATAAGGGATGGAGGAAAACGTGAACAAGGGGGAGCAGAAGAATTTATCTGATGAATATACCATTTGACAAAAGGTTTTTTAATAGCTAGGAAAGCCACATAGATTGTTGCAATTACTTTTTATGGCTTTGCTGGTGTTAAATGCTATTATTAATTTATAGAAGGTAAAAAAGAATGCTTGGAAAGCCCCCTTGCCTGAACTCTAAATTGTTCCAGAGCTCATGTTCCTTTTGGCCTTCAGGCAACTCTGTGGGAGGAGCAGAGATTGCTAGTCCTCTTTTGAAGGTATGGTTCAGGAAGTGATCATATCTGGAAGTTAGATTTTCTTCTTTTTGTATTTCCCTCTATTTATATCACAGAGAAACAGAATACACAGTGATTATGCAAGCAATAAATCTGGTTATTATCTGTGAAACCCTTTTCTCCTTTATGCCCCATCTTTAGTTCTTCAGCAAACAGCACTTATTTTAGCTATTAAACTGTTTTATAAATCATCCACTTGTTTGCACCTTCTATGAGATTCAGCTCTTGAAAGCATTTGTGTAGTGTGTGTGTATTTGCATGTGTGTGCATGT
Source organism: Dipus sagitta (assembly GCA_036346955.1). Taxonomy (NCBI): domain Eukaryota; kingdom Metazoa; phylum Chordata; class Mammalia; order Rodentia; family Dipodidae; genus Dipus; species Dipus sagitta. The sequence goes on from CM070771.1 coordinate 151,902,029, forward strand.
GGTGTATGCAGGTGTAAGGGCAGCAAGGCTTACAGGCATAGGGATGCCAGAGGAGAACATCAAGTGTACAGCTCATCCACGAATGTACTTGAGATGGAATCTCTCTCTCTCTCTCTTTGAATATGGAGCTGAGGTTTCATGAGCCCCCACCATTCTCCCCACAGAACTGGTAAAAATGGAGAGAATGGGAGTACATGTGTGACCATGTCCAGTTGTTTACATGAAGGTTGGGGATTCAAATTCAGGAGGCTTCTCAAGACCTCTCAAGCCCTTATGCTTACAGCAAGTGCTCTTATATGATGAGCCATCTTCCCAGCTCAAGAGGGTGTTTTAAAAACCCAAGACTTACTGTTACATTCTGCTTGCAAAAGGAAAAAAAATGGAATGTAAAATACCTTAGCATTCATTTGCTGTTAAATATAATCAGCATTTTCTAATGAACCCATGTTCCTGAGGCAGCTAGGCCAAATCAGTACCTTTTGCCCTTTCTCCATGTTATTCTTATGTTGTTACCGTTTCTGGTGCTCGGTCAGGTGAATGCTTTGTTGAAGTTGTTTCCCTTCCTAAAGCACTCCCCAGTGCCACCCAGTTTTCTGCCCTTTACCAGTCTAACATACTTTTCTTGTCTTTAAGACATCAGGTCAAATGTGAACTTAGGAGAAAGTTGACTTTCAATGTGCTTCTGTAGGGCTCTGTGCTTCTCCTGACTTACACTTCTCTCTGTTTGTAAACATACATTCACTTACAGTTTTTGCTCAGCAGCAGACTCTACTGTTAGCGTAGGGGCATCACGCTGAAGGAGTCACATTGTTTCACACTGTTTATATCAAGAAGTCATACCCAACAAAAAGCGTTGCATAAGAAGTGATGGATTGACTTTTGCATGATTCATAGCCTAGGCTATGTTTCAACTCAAGCACCTTTGTACTAATGAACAGCCTTGAGGAAATTTCTCCACAAATGTCTCTTTTCCCATTGGATAAAGTTAATCATAATTGACTGGCTAAGAGCACTAAGAGCATTCTTATAATGTTTTTGACATAAAGAAAGTGATTTAAAAAATTAGTTAATAGGGCTGCAGAGATGGCTTAGCAGGTTAAGGCGCTTGCCTGCAAAGCCAAAGGTTTGATTCCCCAGGACCTCTCACCCTATTCTAGTAAATAAATAATTTTTTAAAATTAGTTAATAAACTACATAAATGAAAGGAATAAAGCTAACAGTTATAGAAGCAAAGATGTTTTAGTAAAAATTAAGTAAGTAGAAAATACATTTGTTAAAATAGTACTTAAAAAAGCTTCTCTAATTTAATTGGGAAAAACAATTTTGTAATCATGACTATTATTAAATATGTGCTTCTAAAAGTAGATGGACATTCTCTCCTGGTCCTATGGGGCCCAGAAACAGATACTGCTTTGGGGAAAAAAAATGCAGTGATCATAAAGACAATGAAAATCTCACTACCATCTTGCATTGAACTTTTGGATTTTTTTTTTTAGTTTGAAAAAAATTTAATACACGTACAAAGTATTTTGATATCATTTTCTTTCAATTATCCTCTTTCATCCCATTCACCCTGCCGCTAAAAGCAATTTAATCCCCATACTATTTTCATGCCTTGAAGTTGTCTTTTTTATTTTTTATTTTTTTAATTTTTTTACTGACTGTGTTACATTAGGATCACTTTCATGATCATGGAGGGGAGTATTTACTGGAGAATGGGCAGCCCAACAGTAACTATACCACTGGAAGTCATGACTCCCCCTTTTCAGAATATTATCAGTTGTCAATCAAGGTACATCTTGGTTTAATCTTTCATTTTCTATTTCTTTGTTGTTGAAATCACTATGTGCAAGAGTTATAATTTTTGTCCATATCCTGCTACAAGAGCAAGTCTATGGCATCAGTGTAGGTAGAAATGTTAAGAGTCTATATCTTGGCTGTTCTCATTGAAAATAATATTATCTACTAAATAAGGAAAATATTTCATGAAGTTTTCGTGCATGTGAATGCTGCAGGTCTAGATAAGTTGTTAACCATAGTGAAGAAATTATCACAATACATAAGATGTGTCATTGTAACCAGGAATAAAATTGCAAGAGCCGGGGCTGGAAAGATGACTCAGGCAGCAAAGCACTTGCAGGGCAAGCATCCCTTGAACAACCTAGCTAGACCAGCCAAGAGAACAGGCTCTGGGTTCAATGGAGAGAAGCTGTCTCAATAAATAAGGTCGCCAGTGATCAAGGAAGACAACTGATGTTACCCTCTGGCTTCCATGCACACCTCCACCCAAATGCATGCACTCCTGCTTGCGCATTAGTAGGCACACACATGCACAAGCAAACATGCTTATGCTAAAAAAATTGAAAGAAACAACAAGATATTAGTTTCAAATCTAAAACATGGTTTCACAGAAGACTAATTTCAATATATTGCTATAAGTTATGATTGGCAACAAGACTTTCTCTCTATACATACATACATACATACATACATACATACATACATACTACGTATGTATGTATTATATATAGTGGTTATTCTGTTTCCTTTCTTAGGATGATCTGCTAGCTACAAATACAACTCAACTAGTGAAAACACAAGTGCTCTATCTTTTATATTAGACCACATATAATGAGGCTGTACCCACCATTTAATTAAAGTTCTCTTTTTTTATTAGTTTTGCACTCAGTGTATAGAGTCAAGTTGGTACCATCGTTAGCCTCCTCCCTGTCCTCCCCCTTCTGCAGGGACCCTCCTTGTTGGGGAGTATGGGTTGTGCCTTGTGGTGTTAGCTATCAGTTATGGGTAGGAGGAAATGTCTCTGTGTATCATGACCCAACATGTGACACTGATATCTTTCCACCCCCTCTCCCTCAAATTTCCCTGAGCCATGTTGGGTTCACTTTGGGTCTGCTTCAGTGATGAGGTCTTGGGAGCCTCTCTGTCTCTGGATATCTGGTTTCATAGGAGTTGAGTGTTCTGTGTGTCTAGCTTCTTCACCCTTGTGCTGGTACCAGGTTCACGAAGAAAACAGGATTCTTACTCACTTCCCCAATTATTCTTAGTTTAACCTTTTCAGGAGTAGTATCTACTATCCAACTAAGTAGAAAATTTTTGTTTCTTTCCTTGAAGGGGAGAAAGAATGTCCAGAGACATCACTCAAGAAATCTTTAACACTGTAATTATGCCTTTATAATTTATGGCCATAGTCCTTGAAGCCCAGGCTTATAATCAGTCCCAAGATGCTGCAAGGTCAGAACATGTTCTTATGACATGATTTCCTAAAATATCATCCAGAACTGCAGTGCTCAAAAAGTAGCCATATTTTCATAGCAATGAGTGAGACATAGTAGACAGGTGTGAGACCAGTTAACTTTAATTTCACAGGAAACAAGTGATTACAATAATAAATAAAAGATGCTAATTAAGCAAATTTCCTCTCTATGCACTAAATATCTTTATGCACTAGAAGAGTAAATGCCCTGAGTTAAAGTGTGATAAAGATATCATATTTAAAAGAGAAAACAGTGCTGGAGATGTGGTTTACCAGTTAAGGTGCTTGCCTGCAAAGCCAAAGGACCCAGGTTCAATTCCCCAGAACCCATGTAAGCCAAATGCCCAAGGTGTCTCATGCATCTGGAGGTTGTTTGCAGTCCTTTTCATGACCATTCTCTCTCACTCTGACTCTCTCTCTCTCTCTCTCTCTCTCTCTCTCACACACACACACAAATAAATAAAAATAACATATTTTGAAAAATAACTTTTTCAAAAAAGCAAAGGAAAGGAAACAAAAATATCTTGTCTATATTTCTGTGTAGTACTCTGCTTTCATTTGTACTTTTAGAACTCAAAACATAGTGTTTATAAATATATTACATCTTCACCTTAACAAATAAAAACAAAAGTAGAAAAAACAAGCCAGGAATGGTGGTACACACCTTTAATCCCAGCAGGAGGATTGCAGTGAGTTTGAGACCCACCTGAGACTCCATAGTGAATTCCAGGGCAGGCTGGGCTAGAGTGAAACCCTACCTCGAAAAAACAAACAAACAAAAAAAGTAGAAAAAAATGCCTCCTTAGATCAGGTCTACTGTGATAAGAAGGTACTGACAAAATGTCATCCTTCCATTCCTAGTAAGCACTAGAAGCAAGTAAATGCAATGTGAGGTAGAACACAACCCAGTGGGAACTTCACTAACATCTTGTGTAATAAAAATTTAGAGAATGAAAAGTTTCACGGGAAGAAAAAAGGATAAGTTATTTATATGTGAACTGTCGATCATCCCTAACGTATCAGATTTGGGACATACAATATTTTATACTGCCAACAATATAAGCATAACTAGGTAAACATTAAAGCTTCCATTGAACTATTACTCATCCATTGGAAATACATAGAGGTATATTCTCAGGTAATTCACAATTGAATTTGATTGATGGATCTGAATTTTGTGTTCTGCAAGGCAATATTTGCCCATTTCTTATTGTATTTCATTGGCTATAACTGCTTGCTATATCTGTCTGATTTTTGTCTGCTAGATGCTTTGAATATTCATTGTGATGCACTTCACAGTTGATGCCATTGTATCCTTTTACCAACCCCTTTAAAATATTTTTTCTTTTATTTCTTTACTTAAATCCTTAACAACTTTTATAACTTTGTGAGAAAACAAGACCCTAACACAACTACAAAAATAACAGTACATTCAAGGCCTAGCCAACTGCCTGGCTCCATACTAGGTAGTTTAACTTCCACGTGAAGAAACTGTCTGAGTCTCTCTCTCTCTCTCCTTGCGGTGGAGGCGCGAGAGCAGAGTCCGAGCTGCGGCGGCGAGAGTCATGGCGGGACCAGCAGTTAGAAAGTTCCTTCCGCTCTTTGACAGAGTGTTGGTTGAAAGGAGTGCAGCTGAAACTGTAACCAAAGGTGGCATTATGCTTCCAGAAAAATCTCAAGGAAAAGTATTGCAAGGAACAGTAGTAGCTGTGGGATCAGGCTCTAAAGGAAAGGGTGGAGAGATTCAACCAGTTAGTGTGGAAGTCGGAGATAAAGTTCTTCTCCCAGAATATGGAGGCACCAAAGTAGTTCTAGACGACAAGGATTATTTCTTATTTAGAGATGGTGACATTCTTGGCAAGTATGTAGACTGAAATCACCGTTGAAATGGCATCATATGAAGCTGCCCATTCCACTGAAATTCTGAAATGTCTCATGTAAATAATTTCCATGCCTTTTATAATAAACTGGTGATATCTAAGCTACTGACATCCATTGTCTCAAATTTAGTTTCGCTGTACTGTTATAAATATTTCCAAATAAAATAATGTAAATGAAAAAAAAAAGAAAAAGAAACTGTCTGAGAGAAGCTAGCAGTGACAGTGATAAGATAGACAAAACAGGGCCGGAGAGATGGATTAGCGGTTCAGTGCTTGCCTGTGAAGCTGAAGGACCCAGTTCGAGGCTCGATTCCCCAGGACCCACGTTAGCCAGATGCACAAGGGGGCGCACGCATCTGGAGTTCGTTTACAGAGGCTGGAAGCTCTGGCTTGCCCATTCTCTCTCTCTCTGTCTCTCTCTCTCTCTCTCTCTCCCTCCTTCTCTCTGTCGCTCTCAAATAAATAAACAAACAAAAAAAATTTAAAAAAGATAGATAAAACATAAACTTTCTGTCTCATTTCAAATCTCATGGTCTTAATCATTCCCGCATATTTTTAAAGTTCAGAATCATAGAGAAACTCATTTTTCATTAGCAGTTACATGTTTTTGCTTCAGGAAACTTAAATTATAAAGAGATGTAGAACTTAATGTTGAAAAACTACTACTATTATCCTGGTCCGTAGGTGGCATTCCTCAGTATTATCCATTGTGCCAATAGATGTGGAACTCTAAAGGGGAATATTTTAGGTGGCTTGTTTTATTTTGCTTTCAATCGTAGTATTGTTAGCAAATCATTTCAAACTCATATAAATTATACTCATAGTAGTTCCACAGAAGGGAATACATATAACATAAAAAAAGATGTCATGTGAACTGTCATATCTAGTTTAGTAAAACCACATATTTTTAAATCTATTGATCACATATTTTCTGTTGGCCATAGGCTAAATCTTCATATCTTCCTTTAAAAAAAAAAAAAACAGTAAAACAATCCATTTTGTTGTGGGACTGGGAGATGGTTCAACAGTTAGAGACACTTGCTTCCATACCTTGTCAACCCAAGTTCAATTCTTGTGCACCCATATAAATTCAGCTGCACAAAAAGTGGAAATAACATCTAATGTTTATTTGTAGTAAGCTGTGAGGCCTTGGCATACCTCCTACGTACACACACACACACACACACACACACACACATGAGAGAGAGAGAGAGAGAGTATTAACAAAGCAAATAAAACCTCAGTGTGATGGCAATGGAAATGTAGCCTTGGCCAGTAACAAGTATGTATGGTAAGATGTTCATGAAATGGACTGAAACAAAAGAGGCTGCAGAAAGGCCAATGATCTGTATGTGAGGAACCAAATGTCAGCCATCTACTAACTAATTAAGTCTGCTGGCACTTTGGCTTGGACTCCTTAGCATCCAGAACTTTGCAAAAATAAATAAATGGTATAGGTAAGCTTTCATTGTCTACTATTTTATTATAATAAACTAGATTACTAGTATATAATACACTGTACCAGGGACTGTCAGGTGGTCAAATAAAATATCATTTTCCCCTTTATGAACTTTCAGCAAATACAAGATATATAGTAGTAAACTTTATTATAAGTTATTATTATTAGTATAACAGAGGGATGGACATTGGCTGTGGTAGCTGAGGGGGGTGCACCAAATCAAAAGACATTAGTGAAGGGGTGAATATCTACTTGAGTTTTGAAGAGGAGGAACTTGGTAAAACAAAGAGGGGTGGATATGCCTCTCAAGGAAAACAGAGAAAGAGCAAAAAGATGTGCAAAAATGTCCTCAAGAGGTGTAGTCAGGAGTGGGAGAAACAGGCTATGATTCTTCCATTTGGCAAATGAGAAGTTCACACAATCATAAAGTCTATGAGGATTATGAATGGGACTTTCAGCAGGGAGCAAGGGCAGATCTTATACACATACCTTGGTCTTAGACTTGCACCTTTGTAAGGAAATTTAGCATAGATGTCCTTCCTGTTTTCTTATTTTTTATAGTTTGATCTCCTTCCTGAATAGGAAAAGAAATTGGAAGCATAAGTGACACTTGCCCCTAGTTATATAATTGATACTAATGTGAGTTTCATAAGATGATATTAAACACTTGCTCTGTAGTAATTGGACATACTTCATTGCACTGTAAGCTATAACTGAACATCCTGACATTTTCATATGTAACATCCTAGAAATAATTGTTATAGTATGATAAATGTAGTAAGCCTCAAGAAGGAGTTCTGAATAAATGTTCAAACCTATTAAGGTTTTAATTTATAAATGTTGGCATTTTTGTGGATGTGAAATTGTTTGCATAACTGATAACTTAATTCCAAAATTAAATATGTATTTCTTAACTGACCATTCAATATGTAACTGGTAAACACAGAACATCTATGAAAGGGGAATTATTCAGATAATATGTGAATATATTGAATATTATGAAATCAAGACTAAATTAGTATAACTTAAAGTTAATGAATTCTTGATTGTGCTATATTTTTTTATATTTTTTATTTTTTTTTTTTTGAGGTAGGGTCTCACTCTGGAATTTATTATGTAGTCTCATGTTGGCTTTGAACTCACAGTGATCCTCCTACGTGTGCCTCCTGAGTATTGGGATTAAAGTTGTGCACCATGTCCAGCTGTGCTATACATTTAATCTAAATGTTTATATCTGTATGTTACTACTTCCTTACCTCTTATTAAAATGAAGCCCATTGCAACAATTATATTTGGAAGAAAATACATGTTTCTAATGCTAAGGTTTCCTTTTTAGGCTCACAAACAATTATCAATAGCTTTTGTTCATTCATAAATAATTAACAAATACTACACAGTGTATTATCACTAGGATGAAGAAAGCTATCTCACAAGTTAGTTGCCAACTGAATTCTTTAGAGTTCAGTAAAACAAAAAAATAGGAAATTCAACATCAAATAGGCATATGTAATGTAAGAAAATATAATTAAGCATTCAAACAAAATGCCATCAAAATGAAGCATATATACAAGGAAAGCCATTAATTAGAGATAATTTTTTTCTGAAAGAAAATTTTGATTCAAGTCTCAAGAAATAGGCAAGTTGTCAAGTAGTAAAGAGTAGAATGCATATTTCACATTTAAATGTATACATGATGTACAGTTCCAGAAAAATCATGAGGACAGCTATTAGCCATGTAATTAGAAGTGATTTTAAGTAGTTCACTGAAAATAATCTGATTAATCTTTTTAAATAATAACCAAAGTTATATTAGGAGAAGTGACAATATTAGTTGACTATGGTGTATTATAAATATTTAAGCTCCGATACAAGAAAACTCAATACACAATAATAATAATAATACAAAAAGAATTGAAATATAATGTATTTAAATTAACAAAAGTCAGGAAACCCTCATATATGTGCATGAATGTATGTCTTGATGAAACTGGCTGTTACAGGTATAGAAACAAAACCCTATCACCAATGATTAGTTCCAGTATACACCAGAGAATAGGAAGAGAAGAGTGAAACCTAGGAATTCAAACCACTAGTATGATGAGGTATGACAACAGTACCTTCTCTTCCATATATGTTAGGTGTGTAAAATGTCCCTATGCAAAGAGAAGATGTCAAAAACTGAAAGATAGCCCCAAATTCTGAGAAATCAAGATGGGAGATTAATGCTGAAGGTTGTTGTGGAAGTATAAAAGAAAGATGGACATGAAAGGCACAATCAAAGCAGATAGTGAAAAGAAGATTACACCACAGAGTGCAATCTCTTATACATCAGAAAGCTGTAATTTATAATAAACCCCTTCATTACTATCACTGAGGTAAGAGTGCTGAACATGAGATCTACTCTTAAATTTTATTGTATACTTCAGTATTGTTAATGATGAGAACAAAGTTGTAGAGCAGAACTGTAGAATGTATAAATCTTGTAAAACTGAGCCTTTTCCCATTGAATAACAGCTTCATTTGCCTATAACATGTTAATATGTTATTGAGCTTGCATTATAATACTGGGAGGTCACAGCTCATGAATTGTGTAGCGTGGTTGATGGTCTGCACAAATTATTTATCAGCTTTTGTGTGATCCTTGCACTGGCTTTTAGGAATTTAAATGTATTTCAGCAGTAAAAAGCACCTGAGAATACAGAGGTGATGCGAGAGTATATTCTTAGTGTAACTGAAGCAGCATATTTTGGTTATTATCATAATTATGTTCTTTCATGTATTATATATACTGAAGCCTGAAGATTCTTGCAAGAAAATGACTAGAGAATGAAGAAGAGAGAGAAATAAGGAGAGGAGGACAGAAAATATAGTCATTTTTACTAGGTCCTTATAGATAAAATTAACTTATCAAGCTCTAGCCATGAAAGTTGATGTGTGGAATGGCTATTATAAAAGGATCGGAATGTCTCCTTAAAAGAAGCTTTAGTATTGTTCTTCAGATGTGACTCCGAATAACAAATGTAGAAAATGCATTGTGTCGCATCTGGTAGATGGCAGAGAAGTGCCAGCCCATCTGGGCATTGATTGCAGTTCCCTCCAGGAGTGCTACCCATCATTCCATCCCACATGCTACAGCTATCACAATGATTTTAGTTATAATATTGTCATAATTCACTGAAGAAAATGTCACTCTGAAAAGAAAGAGAATTTTATTTTTCCAAAACATGGAACCTCCCAAGGTCACATTTAAAAAGTCATTGACAAAGAAGTATTTCATTTAACAAGACTTAACGTGTGCAATTTGTGTGCTGTATATGGTCCTGTAAAATCCAAGATTTTTAAATTAAACTGGTTTCTTACTTCTAAAGACACTTTTTTTTTTTTTTACTTTGACTAGCCTTCCTTTAATTTCGGAGGTGTGCAGGAAAGGAATAGACAGAGGAAATGAAAATGAGAGAAAATAAATAAAAGGTAGAATCATACAAAAGATAGCTTCATGGCTATATCAATATTATTTTTTTTTAATTTTATTTATTATCATTTGTTTTTTTATTAGTTTTGTACTCAGTGAATACATTCAAGTTGGTACCATTGTTAGCCTCCTCCCTGTGCTCCCCCTTCCACATGGGCCCTCCTTGTTGGACTATATGGGTCATGCATTGTGGGGCTAGCCATCAGTTAAGGGTAGGAGGAAATGTCTCTGTGTATCATGATTCAATGTGTGGCTTTGACATTCTTTCCTCCCCCTCTTCCGCAAATATCCCTGAGCCATGTTGAGTTCATTTTTGGTCTGCTTCAGTGATGAGGTATTAGGAGTTACCTCTGGATATCTGATTTGGTAGGAGTTGATTGTTCTCTGTGTCTATCTGCTTCACCCTTGTGGTGGTACTAGGTTCACCAAGAAAACAGCACTCTTGCTTATTTCACCAATTATTTTTAGTTTCAGCTGGGACCCTTGTGAGGTATGATAGGGTAGTTCTCTCCTTAGGATCTGCATCTATCTGAAAAAGAGAAGCATATTCTCTGACAGAGATTAAAGTTAGCACCAGATAAATGGGATAACCATTCTTTTTTTAGAGAGAATTCAATAGGTGTAGGCCCTCTTGTAGCCCACGATTGGTGGGAGCTTGATAATGGAGGGCAGGCTCGTTTTTTGGATATGGTTCTGACTTGTTTCCCAGATCCAGCTGTGGTTTCCATTCCACTGAGCTGATCCATTACCCAAATCAACAGCAGTTGGTTACCCACCATGGCTATGTGCCACTACTGTACTTGTGTGAGCATCACCTCAGGTTTGCTGCTGAGTAGCTTAGACCACAGGTTGCTTGGACAGATGTTGGTCATTTCCCCCCAGTCATTCATGTAGCACCTTCTGGCACTAGAAGAGCTAACTGTCTGGGGACTGACTCTCTTCCAGATTCCAGTGAGGTCACTCCATGTTCCATCCCAACAGCAGTAGGGTCTGACCATTAACCTTTGGTGGATCATCAAGTATTCTGACAGAAATCTGCCTTCTTTTGGGATACCTTGTAGGTCTCTATGATCAACAGTTCATTGTGGATGTTAACCACATGCTGGTACTGGGAGTTATAGGCCAGCTCCAAGGAAAAGAACGAAGAAAAAGATAGTTAATATAATAAAGAGAGAAGAGGAAGACAGAGAGAGAGAGAGAAACAGTAGTCAAATATACTCATAAAAATGGTGAGCTAAAGAAATTAACTTCATGGGAAAAATAAAAGGAAGTATATATATATTTTTCTGAATATATATATATATATATATATATATATATATATATATATATACATTCCATCAAAGAATATATAATCTCCATAAGATGGCTTCCTTTTATTTTTACAGTTCCCCTTCAGTCTATGTGTTACAACTTTGTCCCCAGGGAGTGGAGAAAAGCTTGGGAAATGGGAGTGAACATCACCTCTACAGGTCAATGATTTTGATGTGCACTAAGAATTGAAAGCAAGAAAAAAATCTGAGAATAATGGAATAACCCCAGGGAAAGTAAGATCTTCCCTGGAATACAATGTCACATGCTAGTGTGAATGGTAAGCTACAGTGAAGCAGGCTGTCCTTCGGAATCCTGGCAGGCACTCCATCAGGCTGGAGTTTAGAGATGGAGCTAAAATACACAAGGAATGGGAAGTTACCTGTAAGATTCTCTGCCTCTGAAAGGTACAATCCCTGAAAGCAACCATTTATATTCCTATCTAGCCATGCAAGATCATTGACTAACATTAAATTTGCCATTATTCAATTAATTCATCCATTTTCTGATGCTTGACAGACCTATTTCCTTTTGCCAGTCCCTGGCTATCTCAAAAAAATAAATTATCATACTATCTACTAGTTTCTAAAATGTGTCCAATTATTTTTGAAATACTTTTGATAGCTGTGATTCATGCTAACTTCAGACAAATGGATTGCAGGATTAATATAGTCATTTCTGTAAAAGTCTCTCAGTGCTTTCAAAGGACAGCATTCTCAAGTGGGAGTGATTGCCTGACAAAGGATAAAGCTAAATGGAGAAATTTGTTCATCACATTCTTTTTTCTTCTTCAAAGGTCATTTTGCTTTTGAGTTCTCCTATGTCTTCATCTGAAACATTTGACTACAGAAATTACCAAAAACTAAAAGATGTAGCTAACCAGTAAAGGTCATTTAACATTCTGACTGACTTTCTTCTTATATCAAGCTAACATATCTCTTATGGAAATATTGTCAAATTATGGACAATATTTGAATATATATTGAACTAAGAAAAAATTTTGATACTACATTCATGAATTTTATTCAGAGCTATAAAATTACTAAACAGGTCAATTTCTCTCAAGGAAAACAAAAAAAACTTTAAATTGTAACTGGGATTGTTTGAGTATAAATGGCCCCATAGGCTCAGGTGTTTTCCATTAAGATTGAGCTTCCTACTTGGTCTTTAATGGACAGAGACCTGCTGGAGTAAGTATGTCAGTGGGGGGTGGATCTTGAGTCTGGCCCTAATGTGTGCAGAGAGCCAATTTGAGATCTGACTGTTTGTGTTTTGCTCATGTTGATTTTTCACTCTCAGTTGTGATAAATACTGGAGTGAGCCAGCTTCTTCCATTGTGATGGAACCTCCCCTGCATTCTATAAGCCTGAAATCAACCGTTTCTTCCCACAAGCTGCTTTTGGTTAGATGTTTGTCCCAGCAATGAAATGGCAACTGCAACACTAACTTAGATTAGTGTTTCAATGTTACTGAGACAACTTAAGCAACCATTTTTTCCTTACACTTTATCCCACACACTACAATAACAATAACAAAACAAAAAATATGGCAGAATCTCTATGCTAATTAGCTTTCTATTACAGTGATAAATAACTGAGATAAGGAAGTTAAAAGAAGGAAATGATTTATTGTGACTCAATCTTTACAGAGTTTCCAACCCAAGGTCACTTGTTCTAAGTGCTTTGAGGCCTGTGGAAAACTCCTTATCTCATGGGAGTCTGGAAGCAGAGAAGGTGGGAGTGTCCCACTGTTCTCAAGAGTAAATTCCCAATGACATGCTTCCTGCAGTTTTCCTCGCCTCCTAAAATTCCCTCCACCTCTCCATGACACAATCAGCTGTCAACCAAGCGTTCAGCACAAGACCTTCAGGAGACATTTCAAATCCAAACCGTAGCACTCAAGAAGGTAGTATGTACATTTTCATTCAACATCTAAAGGAAATTAGGAAATAATATTTCCCAGATTTAAAAAGTAAGAATTTCTAATATCTGTTATCAATGGATGGATCTTAGGCACATTGTGCTAAGTGAAATGAGCCCATTAGAAAATGACAAATATCGGACAAGTCCAATGACATGTGCTATCTAGTACCTTTGAGACAGAAAGTGAAATAGAGTTTAGCAAGGGTAATAGGGAGGCAATGGTTGGTATGGTTTCACTGGAATGGAGTTTCAGTTTGCCATGTAAATATGCTGTGGGGAGTTATGATGGGATGAATTCAAGATAAAATTAGTTTCAGGCTCTTCCTCTGAACTGTCCACTTACAGATAATTATTTAAAACATAAATTAGTAGTTATGCATATTTTACCACAATATAAAAGTTTTAAAAATCAAAGTTTGTAGGAGATAATAGATAGAGAATGAAGAACTGTTGAGTGAATGACTACAAGACAGGACCTGACATACCATTAGCTAAGCTTTACTCTGTAAAATCCCTAATTCTGACTTCAACTCCCCTCCCCACTACACATCACTCCCACCTTCACAGACTCTGGCCACAACTCTTTCAAGAGGCAAAGAAATGTAAACTTTCTACCACATACTTGGAACATTTGATCTTTATGAGAAATACTCTATTAAGTGTATAAAAGGATTTTTGAAAATGTATGTACCTCCCTTGTACATGTTGGGTATGGTTTATAGAACACACTTTAATATCACCATTGTAAACTAATCACCAAAAGAACACAATCTTTGAAGGTGTTGATCTCTAATTGTAGTCCATAGTTATCTGCCATTTGTAAGATAATAAAATTATTTCCTTGAAGACATAGAAATCTAATGCTGAGGTATGATCTCAAAATGCTCAACTCCTTAAAAGATAGCAGAGGGGTGAGAAGATGGTTCAGTGGGAATGCTTACTGCACAAACATGATGACCTGTGTTGAGGTCTCCATAGGGTATGTAATGTGGATGTGGCAGTACATGTCTATTATCAGGGAACACCTATGGCAAGATGGGAGGCCAATATAGGAAAATCCTTGGAAGTTTGTGCATCAGCTAGACTTGCCCATGCAGCTAAAAACTGCACACCCTGCATCAAATGAGGTAGAATGCCAGGTCTGACACCTAAGTTTGTCTACTGACCTTTATACTTGAACTGTGGTACAACACACACACACACACACACACACACGCGCGCGCGTGCGCACAAGCACACACCCGCTTAACTCTAATACAGGTAACATGGCACCAGTAATCTTAGTCATATGTTTGTAGTATTACAACTTTCTGTGTGATTTCAGACAATCCCGCTTCTGTATATCACATACTTCTCAAGCTGTAGCTCTCATGAAATCCATTTCCATAAGACAAAGCACGGTCTATAAGTCCATGTTTTATAATGTTGTAACACATGTAATGCCATTACACAATTTTTGTTGGGTTCCTATTTCTTAGCATATCATCAATAAAATTTCTGAGTGCTACACATCCAGTCCACTTTTGCATGAGTCTTATGGCTTTCATAGCACCATTAAATGTCCCATGCTAATTGCTGTATCATACAATTTTTAGAGTAGTATCTGCATTGTATTTGTTAGGTTCACATTTTCAATTACCATTGCTCAATAGTATAAAGTAAAGGTGGTTCTTTATTTTTCTATAGCTACCCGATGGCCTTCAAACAGCTGGTATTTTCTGTGTAACATACATAATTTTATTGTCTTAAAACAGTTTTTAGTTATGCAAAAAATGGTTTTTCTCCCTCTGTAATCCCATACAGAATCTAACTGACTTTCTCTTTCTCACCAATACATTTTTTTTAAACAAACATGTTCACTTCAGTCTACCTAGTTCCTTCATGCATCCCCCTCTCCATCCTACCGTAAGTTTGGACTGAAACACAGATTTCCAGTCCCACATTGTTTTGACTTGAATTTCTCTTGCATAGCATTCTTCTTCCAGAAGCAATCAGACTCATGGTACAGCCAGCTTAGTGGGAGCTGTATCCACTCCAGGCAATGAAGAACCTATGATTGAGTTTGTGGGTTATCTCTTGACATTCACAAGGAGCGAAAAGATAGAGGAAATCCTCTTATCTCTCAAAAGCCTGGTTTTGTGATTATTCTCTAACTTCAGCTTCAAAAGTTCTATTCTGGATATAAAAATTAAAATTTGGCTTTTTCTCCTTGTATTTATGAAATAAAATTTGAATGCTCACTGAAGTCTATGGATACCTCTTTCATTACTCAAGAGGAAAAGAAAAGATTTGTAATAATAATAAATTGAATATCAGTTTTATTACATGTATGTGTCCTTCTTTGAAGATTAGCATATGTACTTTTACATATCAGAAACAGTGAATACTTAAAGGCATAATAAACTAAGAATTTAATAATATGTTGAGAAAATCATTTCCTAGATTCTCAAAATCAAGTCAGACAATTTCAACACAGTTATTTTCTTCCCTGGAAAGGACACAGAAGTTTTATCATACAATTAAGACACGAGTTTAGTATTTGGTAGGAATAAGAGGATCTGTATTGAATCATAAAGAAGGACCCAATTTTTTTAATATATTGAAGTAAGGTTAAAAAAAGAAAATCTTACAAAGGCATGTTTTCTCATGATTTGCATGAGGAAAAAATAAATTGTAATTATTTTATGATAAAAATTATATGGAAATACCTATTGTTATCCTATCTTGACAAGAAACTTTTTCTATGTATCAAGTTAAAATACTATGGAAAAATTTTTGGAATATAACTAAATCTTATATACCCAACAACAATACATACATGTAAAATAGAAATTAAACTTCACTTGCTAGCCAAATATGAGACTAATATTTAAGATACTCAATATTTAATACATGCTTTTCTTGGAAACAAAATTAATGATATTTTTTAAACATTTAAAGTTAATACTTAATTTAGTAAAGTTATAAATTATAAATAAATTATATGTATATATAAATTATAGAGTTATAAATTCATTTTTCTAATTTGTTAAGAACTCATTTATTTCATGTTCTTTTAAAATCAATTTACAAATTTGATAATGTTGTTGATATAAAATAATTTTATACATTCTTGGACTAATACTCAAGTTAATTCTGTTTGAATGCTTAATGACTAGATTTTATTTATTTTTGCTTTTAAGAAATTTGTTCAGGATTTTAATTTTACTTAGGCAAGGGGAAAATGTTACAGTTAAAGACAGATTAAATGACCATATTATCGACACATATCCTTAATCATTTATTTGAGCACAAAGAAAAAACATTGAATGTCTATATTCTTTGAGATTTTACTTTTTATCTAATTTTGAGAAACAGAGAGACAGAGAATTGGTGCACCAGGGCCTCAGCCATTGTAATTCAACTCCAGACACTTGCACCACCTAGTGGGCATGTGCAACCTTGCACTTGCCTCTCCTTTGTGCTTCTGACTTACTGGGATCTGGAGAGTAGAGCATGGATCCTTGAGCTTCACAGGCAAGCGCCTTAACCACTAAGCCATCTCTCCAGCCTTCTTTGAGATTTTAACCACTTTCTAGGGTTCATGTCTGGACATCAGCTAGATAGAATTTAGAATCACCATAGAAACAAATCTTTGGTCATGACTGTGAGTGATGTTCTAGATTAGATTAGTTGGTAGAATACACCTTAACAGTGGTTATGCTGAGGTTCTAGATTGTATAAAAATGAGTAAGCTAGCTGCACATTCAGCATTCATCACTCTCTACTGCCTCTCTCATGATGTGAAATGTGGTAACAGCTTTTTGTTTCTGCCATGATTTCACTATCTTGAGGGTCTTCCTCCTGAAACTGTGAGCAGAAAGTAAATCCTTTTGTTCTTGAAGCTGCTTTGGTGAGGATAATTTGTCCCTGCAATGAGAAACTAACTGTTAAACTGTAAAGCATGAAATTTTTCTTAGAATTGATTCTATCTTTCTAGTCAAAATTAGAAGTGCAGTCGACACGTTACAGCTGAAAATTACTTTTACAATTTAGGAAATCACTTGTCCTGTTTGGTCAATTGTTATAATCCCTTCCAATTCTTTCTAGATACTGAGTAGGAAGAAGGAATTTTGTCATCCAATTTAGATTACAGGTAAATCCCAGCAGTATTGCAATGAATTCTTTTCATATTAATTTCTCTTCATGTTTTTTTTTGTTTGTTTGTTTTTGTTTTTCAAGGTAGGGTCTCTAGTCCAGGCTGACCTGGAATTCACTATGGAGTCTCAGGGTGGTCTCGAACTCACGGCAATCCTCCTACCTCTACCTCCCAAGTGCTGGGATTAAAGGCGTGCACCACCACACCCAGCGTCTCTTCATGTTTTAATTTAATATTCAACTTGGATATATCATCACATAAATTAGAGTGGCTCTGCATGTTAATGTCAAACTAAAAAAATATTTACCTATTATTTGTTTGAAATAGAGAAAAAGGCAGATTATGTGTGTGTGTGTATGTGTGTGTGTGTAAAGAGAGTGAGAGTGAGAGAGAGAGAGAATGGGCACACCAAGGCCTCCAGCCACTGCAAATGAACTCCAGATGCATGTACCACCCACTTTGTACAACTGATTTACGTGAGTACTGGGGAATTAAACCTGGAACCTTGGTCTTTACAAGCAAGTGCCTTAACTGCTAAGCCATTTCTCCAGCCCCCAAACATCCTTAAAATTTTCTGGTTAAATATAAATGTTCTATATCATAAAAATATGCAAACCTAAATAATATTTCCCAACCATTGATGATAATACAACATATTGTTATTTAACTCATTGATTGGATGTTGATGCAGGTTTTATCCCAATGAAAAAGATCAATCAGCATCTTATCCAGTCTTGTCTTTTTGTCTCCTTTTCTTGGCTCATTTGTTCACCCAATATCTATTTGATTTTGCTACTTTGTGTTTGTGTTTATTTATTTATTTATTTATTTATTTTTGAGGTAGGGCCTTGCTCTCCCAGGCTGACCTGGAATTCACTATGGGGTCTCAGTGTAGCCTTGAACTCACTGCAATCCTCCTACCTCTGCCTCCCAAGTGCTGGGATTAAAGGCATGCACCACCACGCCCAGCTTGATTTTGCTACTTTGTAAAAAGAGAATTCTATAATAATGGTTATGGTATTTGCCTGAAAAATGTTGACCTCACCATTGTCAAATAACTAATAAAGTAGAGCAGAAAGTCAATCAAAAGCAAGACATAAAGAGGAATTATTTGATAAATGATATAGTAATTGCAAAATTAATAAATCTTATTACCTGTTTTTGATGATTTTTGCCCCACACACTTTAATTTTGTAGTAATCTAACCTTTAATCTACATTATTTTAGTAATGTCTGGACTCATCTTTTTACCTGATATATTTTGTTATGCCAGAGTTCCTGTAAACCCATATTATTCTGCTATAAGCATGATTCTGAACCTATTATGGTTTGTTCAAATCTTATTCCATTTATTTTACAAATAATTATGGGCACCTGCTATGTACTAGGACACACTATACTGCCTCTTAGGGTAAAACACCAACAGATACAATACTCCACACACTATGAAAGAAATGCTTATACCTCATAGACAAAGAGACTTAGCTTAATCCCTACCCATAAGAAGTAATAAACTCAGTTTTGAACTAGGCTGTTAAAATACCTAAGGCAGGGCTGGAGAGATGGCTTAGTGGTTAAGCGCTTGCCTGTGAAGCCTAAGGACCCCAGTTCGAGGCTTGATTCTCCAGTACCCACGTTAGCCAGATGCAAAAGGGGGCGCTCGCGTCTGGAGTTCTTTTGCAGCGGCTGGAAGCCCTGGCGCGCCTGTTCTTTCTCTTTCTATCTGCCTCTTCCTCTCTCTGTCACTCTCAAATAAATAAATAAAAATGAACAAAAAAAATTTTTTTTATACCTAAGGCATAAGTTAGAAAGAGAAATGATGTCTTCTTTCAAAGATCAACAGTATTCTAAATGTCCTGTTACTCAATGTGATCAGAACAAGTTGTAGATTAAACAGTTAAAGAATCACATTAAAAGCAATTTGACACTGTGGTTAGATATATATTACAGAACATTAACTGTTAACAAAAATGAAGCAATTTTAACAATACAAAAATTATGTTTTTGTATTATAATCTGAACCTGAGCTGTATAAGGCTGATAGCCGGACCTAGGTGCAAACAGGAACTTTCTGGATTCTGTGTGACCACTAGTGTGGTGCACCCTTACCCAGGTGTTGAAATGACAACTAGTCTGGATGGATGTATGTATAAGCTTTCAGAAGGGAACATGGCACATGCTCAGCACTCAGGTAAAAGACGGCTGCTCCACGCTCACTTTGCTGGTGTGGAAGGAGACAAAGACTTTATGGTTCATACCTTCCTACCTTTAGAAAATGCTCATCCTCTTATGACCTCATGACTGCTTTCCAACCTAGCTCATGAGATCATGGTAAGATGAGTAATAGCCTCAATAGGTCTTTTGGTAAGGGGTCAGTCCCTGATGAGAACTTTGTTCTGATCCCCAGCTGTTGACATTACTCCAAAATGCTCTGAGGCATGTGCAATTCCATCACCATGTTAAGGAAATTTCAAGCATATCCATGGTGACCAAATCAGAATCCTATTTCACAAATACTTGTAGATATGCCCAGGTATATTCTATTTTTTATACCTCTATGGAATTTTGAATTAGAAGAAATGATCCTTGCTCTTCTTTAAGAGTACTAGTAAGGCTACATTGTCAAGCAGATATCCAGGAATGGAGCTGAATGTCAGCTTTCCTTTTTTGTTTATGTCCTCATATCTCACAAGCTGGTTTTTTTTTGGGGGGGGGGAATCCTGGCATGAACTTCAGAGACACAGATAAACTATTTGGCATCAGCTTCTCATTTCTTAATGTGAAGATGAAAGGAAAAGATGAATCATGACTCAAGTACACTATCAAAGAAAAACATGACTCCCTCTATCCCCATCCATGCTGTCTTGTTGAGAAGGAGAAGAGAGTTGAGAAAAGAGAGAAATTGGCTCAATGCAGAGCGGGGATTGATGGCAGGTTTCTAAGTGCTGAGCATGTGTGAGGTTCGCTTCTGCAGCAGACAGCTTCAGGTTCGCTGAGATAAACTTCCAGACCAGGCACAGTTATGGAGGAAGGGATTTATTGAAGCTTAAGGATCCAGGGGAAGTTCCATAATGGCAGAAGAAGCTGGCCTGCCTTCACAGGCCCAAGCAGAGAGAGAGAGAGAAGCCCAAGCCTAAAAGCCAAAAGCCATAGCACACTTCAGGAACTCATGCTAGGCACACTTTGCATATCTTTAGATTGAAATCTGAAACCCACCACCACACCTTAAGGTCCACCCAGTGACACTGCCTCCAGCCAGGTGGCTGCAGAATGCAAACTACAAACAATAAAGAACTGAATA